>CM062820.1:1211010046-1212296296 GCA_031772625.1 Pinus tabuliformis | reverse complement strand
ATGAAGTTGTACAGTAGTTGTGAGGCATCTCTAGCTTAGATGTGTAGATTAGGGATGCATCGATTTGATGGACTTTCCGACATTGAAGTGCAAGAATTACATCATAAACTGTTCATTGAGGCTAAACGATCCCCAATTTTACAAAAATGAATATGGGCTCTTTTCTATCATTCCAGGTCGGGCCCTATTATACATCTGTATTGGCCTTAGCAATACCAAGAAATGAAATCACAACAAGGTGCCACTGAATTACAGGAGGAATGGCCTAATTGGGATCTCTAGTTAGCTGATTCTGTGAGATTATATGCTATAGGTGTGCAGTATCCAAACCAAAACGAACCTTCAGAGGCCAAGATTTTCTGTGGAGTATACCTGCTTCCAGGGTTTATCAATCATTCTTGCATTCCATTTGCATCGAGATTCTGCATTGGGAAATACAATAGCTTGTTTATGTTATTATTTCCACAAACCCCAAAAATCAGATTTATCCCCCCTCAAGCCCCCTAAGAAGAAGAAACAAAAAACTTGAACTACCTGCTACCAACTCAAACTATTAGTTGCTTCTAGTCTCCTTTATTATTAAATGTGTTTGTATTTTAATATATTGCATAGACACAAACTTTTGAGAGCAATTACTTCTCCAGATTTCATGTTTTTCATGATCTACTAGTATCACTCTGGCAGTTGGGTGTTCATAAACGTATGTTGTGGAATATATTCTAATCATATTCACTTTAGAAGTTGCATTCATGGTTGTTAGCCATGTTTTACATTGTCCAATGACTGGAGCTTCTTCCTTGGTCATCTCAATTTCAGCACTGTGATTTGATGCCAGCCTTGATCACAATTCATTGCAAGCTGCATTTTGGGTCTGAGTCAGCCTTTCTTATCTTGGATAACGTGTCTTTCTTATGTAAATGTTTATGCTTTTCTAGATGTGCTCTGCTACCTCTTCTTACTTCATGATGTCAATTTAATATTGACTGAGGTTTTGGGGTTGCAACACTTAAATCATTCTTAACTTCTCACTCAAACAATAGTCTTTTCATCCATTTGTAATCTATTTTTTCCCATGTTTCTAGAAAGCCCCTTTCTTTGGTGACTGTCGTGTATGGCTATATAATTCTTTCTGATATTTACATGTCAATCCCAATTTGATTGTTTGGTCTAATATATAAATCATGAAGTCAAATCTGCATAGGTAAATGTCTGTTATAGTCATAATCTCATCTAGTGTTTTAATTCACATTTATTCAGAATAAGATAGGACAAGGTGAGGCAATTAACTTATCAGACATCAGTGTAATCCTTTTGGACCATGCATTTCCAATATGTATATCATGATTGTAAGTACTCACTTGATCCAGAAGGTGATATGAAATATATCTCATTCTATCATCAATAATACCAGAATGTCCATGCACATGAATATTCAACAGCAACCCTATAGCATTCAAGTAAACCCGAGAACCCAAAAGACAGCCGATTGCAAATGAAAACCAAAAGCAAGTAATCTTAAGAATATCTTAGACCAGGTCACTCTCCCAATTTAGCAAAAATGGAGAAAGGTTATAGTAATCATGGCGTGTGAAGGATCAACATTCTCTCTTTGCAAAGAAGCTAAGATATGGGAGTCATATATATGGAGCTCTTTACTCAAATGTGCATGGCCTTCCAAGTAACATAACGCTAGATGCCACCAATTGTGAGTATACCTGGCACCCTAAAATATGTCAATGCATGATCGAACCCACTTTTTAAACTACCTACCATCTGTAATGTATGGATCACTGAACAATGATAGAAGAGGGAAAAGACTACTTCACATGAATGAACAAAAAGCATTCCATGAATCCAAACATGTTTTCATAAATTGGACTGCCTCCTTAAAGCAGCATTCATGCTGAAACACATGACATAGCTGTACGAAAAACTAATGGAGATCAAAGACATGTTGTAAAATGATTAACACAAATAAAGTAGGTGCCCCCAACCAAAACAAAATACTATTTTTCAAATGCAATGCAAAAAATAAACCATCAATCTTGGATAAAAATTTAAAATATAGCATGCTAAGTGTCTGCTATTTTGTGGCACACACCGCATGCTAAGTAATCTTAAGAATATCTTAGACCAGGTCACTCTCCCAATTTAGCAAAAATGGAGAAAGGTTATAGTAATCATGAGGTGTGAAGGATCAACATTCTCTCTTTGCAAAGAAGCCAAGATATGGGAGTCATATATACGGAGCACTCTACTCAAATGTGCATGGCCTTCCAAGTAACATAACGCTAGATGCCACCAATTGTGAGTATACCTAGAACCCTAAAATATGTCAGTGCATGATCGAACCCACTTTGCAAACCAGCTACCATCTGTAATGTATGGATCACTGAACAGTGATAGAAGAGGGAAAAGACTACTTCACATGAATGAACAACAAGCATTCCATGAATCCAAACATGTTTTCATAAATTGGACTGCCTCCTTAAAGCAACATTCATGCTGAAACACATGACATAGCTGTACAAAAAACTAATGGAGATCAAAGACATGTTGTAAAATGATTAACACAAATAAAGTAGGTGCCCCCAACCAAAACAAAATACTATTTTTCAAATGCAATGCAAAAAACAAGCCATCAATCTTGGATAAAAATTTGAAATACAACATGCTAAGTGTCTGCTGTTTTGTGGCACACACCGCATGCTGAGACCATGGGTCATCACTTTTGATTGTCAAGCCTTTCCTTGAAGCCAATTCTGCATCCCCCATTCACCCAACCTCCAGTAAATAAAATGAAAGCATTCCATATATATAGTTTTCACCTTGATTTGCTGGCAAAACCTGCCTTGATAAGTCAGAATCTATGAACAGAAAATCTCAGACTCTTCCTTAGGAACTTCTTCCTTAGCTTAAAGTGAGAAAGGCAAGCCTACTAAGATGACAATAGGTAGCTTGCGTAAGTTGCCTATGGGGTCTTCACCCTTATGGTTAGGACTTTTCCACCAAGTGAAACTTTGGGAGGTAATACTCCCTCATGGAAGGTATATCTTTGTTGAGGCTATATATCTCCATTGATATCCTTCAATTTACCGGGTTTTCCTTCTTGGAATAATCTACTTGTTATGTCTATGTTTATGTCATTTAATTTCTTTTTGATCTTGTACTCATCTTACATTTCATTTCATCTCATTTTTGAGACAGAAGTTTCAATTTCAATCTCTAAACTTGGCATAAATTATAACTGTGTTCTTGGCAATTTCGGAAGGGTTTTGCATTTCGGGCCAGGGAGTCCTCAAATCTCAATGGGTGTCATCCATTATGTGGTTTCTAGATTAGGAGGCATAGCCCTGTGACACTTAAAAAAATATACTAATTCTCTATTGTGTCCTTGTTGCGTACTTGTTTTGTAGAGGAAACAACTATATGAGTGTGCTACACCATATCATTCAGAAAGCCAAACCCACAAAAATATTCAGGAGGCTTTCCTTGTTACCATGCTTCTTCCTTGACATAGGTTTAGGTTTTCATTCCTGTATACAGGAAGAAGGAACATGACCAGATTTATCTCTTTTGGATTTGGTGCTACAATCAAACAAGGCATTACTTGTAGAGTCCTGTCATAGGTTGTGAATGTGTTTTATGTTACATGTGCATAATTGCGAAGCCTTTTTGTGACACTGGTGAGGGGTGCATATGCAAGCAGTTGTAACTAGACAACATAGCACATAAAAACTTTTGGACATGTTCTCAAGGTTCATGCTGTTACAACTTAAAAAAACTAGCATAAGGTATCTATCAGCTTAAGCTTGACAATAATCTAAATCTTCCAGTCGATATCTGGAATTTTAATTTCTTTCCATTGGTAGGGACAGATTTTTCACTTAGAAGAATAGATCTAACATCGCTTCAACATCTTATATTTTAAAGCAAGATGGATAATCAGTGATCATGTGTTTTGTATAACTTCACTCTAGACACCATGGGTTATATTAAGTTATTAACAAAATTATAATCTCTTCTGACAGTAAAACATTTATAATCTCTAAATCTCGTATCTTTTCCTTCAGTATTCTGGATGAGTGCTGTTGTTGCCCAAATCCCCACTCTTTAAGCCCAGCTACCTCCTTGATGGCTATGAGACGATTCCTTTAGAACACCTCACCCAATCAATAAGAACAATGCCTTAAATTGGATCTATGGGTGAAACAGAGGAGTTAACTATTTGTTGTCATATTGGCTAACTTTTAGTCATCAATCCCTTTGACCTATTTTGGTGTTTAGTGGACACTGACAGAAGTTTCAATTTCAATCTCTATACTTGGCATAAATTATAACTATGTTCTTGGCAATTTCGGAATGGTTTTGCATTTCAGACGTGGGAGTCCTCAAATCTCAATGGGTGTCAATCCATTATGTGGTTTCTAGATTAGGAGGCATAGGCCCGTGACACTTAAAAAAATATACTAATTCTCTATTGTGTCCTTGTTGCGTACTTGTTTTGTATAGGAAACAGCTATATGAGCGTGCTACACCATATCATTTAGAAAGCCAAACCCACAAAAATATTCAGGAGGCTTTCCTCGTTACCATGCTTCTTCCTTGACATAGGTTTGGGTTTTCGTTTCTGTATACGGGAAGAAGGAACATGACCAGATTTGTCTCTTTTGGATTTGGTGCTACAATCAAACAAGGCATTACTTGTAGAGTCCTGTCATAGGTTTTGAATGTGTTTTATGTTGCATGTGCATAATTGCGAAGCCTTTTTGTGACACTGGTGAGGGGTGCATATGCAAGCAGTTGTAACTATACAACATAGCACATAAAAACTCTTGGACATGTTCTTAAGGTTCATGCCGTTACAACTTAAAAAAGCTAATGTAAGGTATCTATCAGCTTAAGCTTGACAATAATCTAAATCTTCTAGTCGATATCTAGAATTTTAATTTCTTTCCATTGGTAGGGACAGATTTTTCACTTGGAAGAATACATCTAACATCGCTTCAACATCATATATTTTAAAGCAAGATGGATAATAAGTGAGGATGAGGATGGAAAGTTGGATGACTGGGAGGCTGTAGCTGATGCCCTAAATCTTTTTTAGGACTCTTTGGAATTGTCAAGAAAAAAAGTGAGGGAGGAAATACCCATTGTTGCTCAGTGTCAAATCAAAATTTGTTATTCAATTAAAGCAGAAAACAAAGAAATTCTAAACCATAGTACAAAATCAAGCCCATAATGATTCCAAATCCTGTCTCATTTCCCAGTCTCTCTAAACTGCACAACTTTCCAGCACAATCTGGGAGGCTATTTGCATGCGTATCAACTAATAGGACTAAACAAAGAGATCAAACCTATATCAACTAAGAAAATTGCAAATACTTATAGCCCAGGATGAACAAATTCTGTGTAAAAGTATTTTTCATTAACATAAAAAGAGAGTATATTAAAAACACATGGCAAAAAATGTTTAAAAAAGTGCATAGGTAATCAAAATTACAATCAGAAGTAGGAAAAAACCTGTATTTTGCATGAACTCTCACTTCCAAAAGGGAAAAATCTGAACCAAAAACTTGTGCTGCTTGTAAATTTGAAGATTTGTTATTCTGAATCAGACAGAATCCTGTATGTAAATATCATGCTTGTGAATTTGTAAATCTCCGTACCTTATTGCTTTTAACGATTCGCTGGGTGCATTAATGGAAGTAAATCTAACAGCTCAGAACTGCCATATTTATTAATTCATTGCAGCCTGAACTGTCTGATGACATCAGATTAGATATCAGATGGAGTGGGAATCAACACTTAGTTTACTAACTACTTTCACCTAGTTCAATAGACTATATTTACTATATTTACTGACAAAAACGTGCATGTAGATAGATATCGGGTATATGAATGAAAATTTTCAAATTTTAAAAAACATGTATATTTATATGGAAAAAATAGTATTCGATCAAATTATAAGTAAAAGTTCAATACGCTTGTAATGAAAAATCTAATTTTAATTTTTTTTTTTATTTTTATTTTTTTATTTTTTTTATGTTAAATAATATATTTAGTAATTATTAAAAGAAAAAAAAAATAGATTTTTCAATTTTTTTTATTTATGTTAAATAATAAATCTAGTAATTATTAAAGAAACAAAAAAAAAAAGATTTGGAATTACTTCAAATACAGAATTTAGTAATTATTAAAAAAATAAAATTAGAGTGGTTTTTTTTTTTTTTTTTTTTTTTTTTTTTTTAATTCAAATAAGGAATTTAGGAATTTGTTAATTTTTTTTTTATCTCTATTTTTCTAGCAATATATACTTGTCTCATATAAAACCTCATGCAATAAGTTTGGTAACACCCTTGAAATAATATTTACTCTCATTTATTAAATTTTGTATTTCCACTTTTCAACTTCAGTGACAAAGAAATAATAAATTTAGTTAACAATGACTAAAATCCATCAAAAGAGTTGCCTAAAGTCGTAGTTATTTGATCTAGTACAGATGATGAAACTATTAGTGAAATGAAATATTTCAATATGTGACATAGTAATCAAGATCATTTATAAGAATTCTTACCTATAACTATTCATGTGATACATAACTTTGGTTCCATTACAAGAGATATTGAATAATTAGGCCATGTTCATTTTAGCAATGATATAAACAATAATGTTCATTTTAGCAATGATATAAACAATAATGTTCATTTTAGCTTACCTATTCAATTAATTTGGCTATTATATCCACTATCGACCACTTGGGAAATATCACATTAGTTTAAAACTTGCTTACTCGGTCTTCACATAACCAAACAATGGGTCATCAATTAACACAGTTACCTTTCCATCATCTACCTTATCCATCTGCCAGATCACTAAGCCGCTATCCCCCCATGACACTTAATGCTCTATACATACTTACTGTCTCGATACTCGACACCTAACATACAGACAAGCTTGTAGATTGAAGCCCTAATGTCTCAATACTCGATATCTGGAAAGGCCAATGGTCGGGCTATCAAGCGATCAGGCCCTCAGAAGAGACTAAAGAGTGTCATTGATACTAATTAGCTGATATATTAACATCCAAAAGCCCAACATCCATGTCATCGCTATATGGTTACCACCTAGACATCACTTCGGTGCCCAATCAACCTTCCATTGCCATGTATACATGCCACATCACTTGCCACATTGGTATGCCATGTCATCTAGACCCACATTGGTGCCACATCATAATGAGACGTTAGCATGTCAAATCAACTACCACACAATTGACTGTGGTATCCCCGGATCCACGTCCACTCACCACATCATTACTCTATTGGTACCAAGGTTTCTTGTTGGTGACTAGTGTCCTACTTACTAATGTCTACTACCCAATATTGTGCCATTTTGATAGGTTTATGTATCAACAACTAATACATTGCATTAGTGTTGGTTGACCTCGAGGTGTCCTTAACATAGTTAGCCCGAATTTGACCTCTCGATGGACTATAGTCCCCAACCATCAAGTGAGAGTCCTTGAACCCTCTATCTCCATGAGCTAATGGATAATGTAGGGTGATATGCTAATATCAAGGACATGTTTGACATGGCATCTAGGTTAATTGGGGATTTTTGCACAATTAAGTGATGGGGAGCACTATTTTCCATCATTATAAACCATAGGTATATAGATGGTGTATGGGTGTTAATGTGAGGATAATTTTTCCCCACAAGGATGGCTTTGTTTGGGTCCTTGGACATCATCTAAGGAGAAACACCATTATCATTCTAGGGTCTAGTACGAGTGGTTTTTAAGGCTTAGTAATAATACCGACTATGCACATGGTACAAAACCACCCCCCAATGCCTCTAAGGTGAATAGTTGGCCTAGTGGTGCTCATGGAGACCATCTAAGGGATGCTTCTTAGGCCCTTGAACATTTTTCAAGGATGAAAACTAGTCCCTGAGGGCCTAAAAGAGGTGTAAGATAATGCTCATGGTCCAGGTATAAGCTCCCAAGCCACTTCAATACAACACCTACAAAGAAAATATTTTCCCCACGTATTTTGTATGGACAATGTTTATTTCCCTTTAGTGGTTAATTCCTATTGAAAAGTGTTTGAAATTTTTCATGTTATATGTTGATGCCTATTCCTACACTTTTTATCTTTCAATCTCTATTCTTCTAGCAATATATACTTGTCTCATATACAACCTCAAGCAATATGCTTGGTAACACCCTGGAAATAATATTTACTCATTTATCAAATAATTTGTATTTCCACTTTTCAACTTTAGTCAAGAGAAATAATAAATCTAGTTAACAATGAGTAAAATCCATCAAAAGTGTTGCCATAACAACAAATGGTTGTACAAGATTCTCCACCTCTTCCTATGGGTAATGCGGGGAAATGGTAATATGGTCCTAATTACAATGCGTAGGTCCTCATGTTAATTCTCACATTTATTTTTCCACGAGAGAAAAATCATATGACCCTCCTGAGTCAAGTTCTACTTCTAAGGACTTGACCACCCCTTTCGCTTCCACTAGATCTCTCAGATTAGATAAGCCTATGGAACTGCTATATCACTGGTGTAGGTGGGTGATATAGCTGGTTGATTTGTAGAAGGGATTTCTACATGGTATTAGAGTTGTTGATCATCAGATCTACTATTCAAGGAGTGTTTACATTCTATTTCTCCAGGCAGAGCCTGTAATCGGGCCAGGTAGCCTCTGGATTCATCCTTCCTTTGGAAGGTGAAATATCTGGTAAAAGCCCATACATTCAATCTCTGTATGAGAAATATTTTGTTCTCACGAATCTTAGATCCGAGGAAGTTGAGTTGGTTGCTGGTGGAATTCGAATTTGCAGCAGTGTTTTCTTGGTGGCAACGCAACAATGTCTTTCACAGGATTGCGATTGGAGTATGCCCTTGAGGGTATTACGAATTATATTGCATGGAAGGACATGATGGAGGCAGTGTTGGATGATAACGGGCTGAAGGAGTTCATAGATATGGATATCCCAAAGCCTATTGATGCTACTCAAGTTGATGCTTGGCAAAAGAAGACCGCAAAATGTCGAAGGATTCTGTTGGAGGGCGTGAAGGATCACATTGTCTCCAGCCTCCATGGAAAGGCTACATTGTAGATCCATCTCGAACCCACCACTGATTTCCCTTCCGGTCTAGGAACAATCTCCCATGCACTGTTTCTGACAATAGAATCATGCTCTTCCACCATGGCGTCTACCCATGCGGGTTCCTCCACAGCTTCCTCGAAAGAGGATGGCTCAGTCACAACACACTTGCTCATAAGAGCCATGTATCCAGTGTACCAATCAGGTGACTGTCTCTTCCTGCATTGGGCTATAGGTGGTCCTACAACTTTCTCTGCATCTTGAGCCAGTCGCTCAGCTTCTGTCAAGCGCTTTCGCCCTCTGATGGTTGGCGCTGCATGAGTGGTCTCTTCCACTCCATGAACCTCGTCCTGTGGCTGATCCACATCCTGAAGCTCATCCTTAGGAACTAATAGCTCCTCATCTGCATGCAAGTGTAGCTCCCTCTCAAGCGAACACTTCATGGCTTTCTCCTCCTGAAATTTTATATCCCGTCACACAACAGTTTTACCACTGTCTAGAAAATACACATGATAGTTGTGGGGCGTATCAGTGTACCCCACAAATATCCCAACCTCAGCGGTTGGATCCAAATTCTTCTTGACATCCTTCGTCACATGCATGTAAACGTTAGCACCAAAAATCCTCAATTGAGAAAGATCAGGCTTCTTACCAGAATAATCCTCCTCGGGTGTACTCATGCCAAGTATCCTATGAGGACAACGGTTTTGCACATAAACTGCTGTATTTCATGCTTCTGCCCACAAGTGAAGGGGTAGGCCCTGATCATGCAACATCGCCTGTGCAACACCCTTTAGGAAGCCCTGTAGTGATCTGCTGCAGTATCTTTAAGGCTCCATGGTGAAGGTGACACAATCTCCTGTGCCACAACTCGCCATCATCCCGGCTCACCAATCCTTCTGCCTTGCCTGCCATTGCTGTGCATCCATCTACATGCAACTGATAAAGGTTCCTCACTCGAACCCCTATCTTCCGGGTCTCACCAGTGGTCTTACTGCGTAGGAAAGCTATTCCCTTGCTGAAAACAACATCATACCCCTTGTCTTCTAACATCACCACTTAGATAAGATTCTTCTTCAATCCTGGAACATGCATGACTTCCTTCAATACGAAGGGTTTACCCGACTCCCTCTCAAAGGAAATGGTACCGATACCGGTCACACTGTATCTACCATCATCGCCCATCTCGATGTGCACTCCAAGATCTTTGTCCTCCAGATCAGAGAACAAATATTTATCTCCCATCATGTGAAAAGACGCACCACTGTCCAAGAACCACACCGATCCCATCACACTTGAAACCAAGCATGCGATCAATGAAAAATCAAGCTCAAACTGTGAGGCTAGAGCCTCTCTTGCTGAAGATCCAACAGCCTACTTGTTCTTTTTCTTCTGCGGACAATTAGTGGCATAGTGTCCATGCTGGTGACAGTGAAAACGCTTCACCTTGGACATATCCTGCTTCTTGCCTTTCGCACCAGACTGAGAAGCTTTCTTGCTCTTCCCCTTCTTTTCTTTGGCAGCCAAAGCACAATTTTCTTCATCAGCTCCCTTTGATGAAGATCCGTCCCTAGTACTCTGCCTGATCTCCTCCTGCACAAGATCTGACCACAGTCTTTCCCATCCCGGCAATTCCTCCCGGCCATTGACAGAGTCTTGATAGGAATGCCAACTCTTCGAAAGACCAAGGAGAGCCAAGCTCACCAAGTCCTCATCATCGAAAGTAACCCGCACACTTACCAGCTCATCTCGACACTGAGTGAAGTTCGTGAGATACTTGGGCATACTGTCACCCTTCTCGCATTTGATGTTTCTGAGTTTATCTTTGAGCGCCAGCTTCCTCTAATCGCTCTTGCTTTGGAATAATTCTGTTAATGATTTCCACATCAAATATGGAGTAGCCTTTCCATGGAGGCTGGACACAATGTGATCCTTCATGCCCTCCAACAAAATCCTTCGACATTTTGCGGTCTTATTTTTCCAAGCATCAGCTTGAGTAGCATCAGTAGGCTTTGGGATATCCGTATCTATGAAGTCCTTCAGCCCGGTATCATCCAAAATTGCCTCCATCCTGTCCTTCCATGCAATATAATTCGTACTACCCTCAAGGGCATACTCCAATCACAATCCTGTGAAAGACATTGCTACGTTGCCACCAAGAAAACACTGCTACAAATTCGAATTCCACCAGCAACCAACTCAACTGCCTCGGATCTAAGATTCGCGAGAACAAAATATTTCTTGTACAGAGATTGACTGTATGGGCTTTTACCAGATATTTCACCTTCCAAAGGAAGGATGAATCCAGAGGCTACCTGGCCCGATTACAGGCTCTGCCTGGAGAAATAGAATGTAAACACTTCCTCAATAGTAGATCTGATGATCAACAGCTCTGATACCATGTAGAAATCCCTTCTACAAATCAACTGCTATATCACCCACCTACATCTTGTGTAAGGGTTTCTTTACGGTAGTCTTCATAACTATTGAGGACAAATACAAAGTGTTTGAAGGATGGCCCTACTTCTATGCAGCAGCAGGCCTTTATATGCAACCGTGGATGATGAACTTTGTCCCTAAGAGAGAAACATTCACTTTTGCCCCGGTCTGGGTAAGACTCTACTCGTTACCCCTTGATTACTGGCAAACGGAATCGTTATCTACTATAGGAAACAAGTTAGAGCATTTTGTCAAAACTTCTGAAGCCACCAAGAAGGGTAAGTACACTTCCTTCGTAAGAATATGTGTGGAGATGGATCTCTTTGGAGCTCTTCCGGATGAGGTCATTTTATAAGTTTTGGATGAAGAATGGGTGCAAACAGTTGACTATGAACATATTCCTTTCAGATGCCGAAAATTCCATGAGCATGGGCACCTATTTAGAAACTGCCCTCTCAGCAAAATAGAGAACAAAAGTAAGGTGAACACAAAGAAAGATACTAAAGGCTTTCAAAAAGTGGTTCATAAAGGAAAAGGGGGTAGGAGGGGGCTAAAGCAGCAACAGATAGAAGGACCACAGACTAATCTGAATAGGTTCCAAGTTCTGGAAGAAGAAGAAGAGATAAGAAAGATAGATCAAGTAATGGAAGGAAGCCCAGGGGAAAAGGAGAAAGAGGAAGACACAACTCAAACACAGGATAGTATCAAATAGAAAGAGACTATAATGAGTGATGCAAAACCAGAGATGGACCAAGAAATGACCCAGAGTGATATGGAAATGGAAGATCATGAACTACAGGAGATTCTTGACAGGGAACACCTAGATCTGGAAGGATTATTGAAACAGGGGACCATGAGTGGGGTAGACTCTTTACCGACAAGAGAATTTAATAGGGTACAACAACTGTTCCTATGGAAAACTTAGGCTATAGGGCTGGACAGACAAGGAAAAAGTGAAAGGCAGGGCAACGAAGGTGTGAAAACCATGAAAAACACACCGAGATTAGCTCCTAGAATTCTAGGAAAGAAAAGAGGCAGGAAAAAGCAGAACGAGTTATTAATGGAATGTGGAAAGCTAATGATAGATTCAGGTAAGATGAAAGATCTAACCAGCTACTCCTTTACAAATCTTTAATAATGAAGTTTACATCTTGGATAGGTGCACTTTTCAATTTTCCAACTTCTCCTTAGCATCATTGCCATCCAATATCAGGTTTAGCATATTCACCTTCACATTACACTATTTCTTGTAGAAAAATAAGGACACTTGTAGCAGTTTGCAACCCGACTTCTAAGCTTGCCCAAATTCACACGAAACACATGATTTTCCTTAATGCTCTATACATACTTACTGTCTCGATACTCGACACCTAACATATAGACGAGCTTGTAGATTGAAGCCCTAATTTCTCAATACCTGATATCTTGACAGGCCAATGGTTGAGCTATCAAGCCATCGGGCCCTCAGGAAGAGGCTAGAGAGTGTCATTGATACTAATTAGTTGATACCTTAACATCCAAACGCCCAACATCCACGTCGTCACTATATGGTTACCACCTATACAACACCTTGGTGCCAAGTCAACCTTCCATTGCCATGTCAACATGCCACATCACTTGCCACATTGGTATGCCATGTCATCTAGACCCACATTGGTGCCACATCATAATGAGACGTTAGCATGTCAAATCAACTACCACATAATTGACATGCGGTATCCCCGGGTCCACATCCACTCATCACATCATTACTCTATCATTATCAAGGTTTCTTGTTGGTGACTAGTGTCCTACTTGTTGGCATTATGATTCAAGTGTTGTCCTTGATGGCAACTCACTCAGAGGTTGGTACAGGTGCTCAGAGGTTGGTACAAGTGATGGCAACTTAATCAGAGGACAGATCTTAGTACAGCATGGCAAGAAAGTTCATACACGCAGGTTCGTTAAGCCCAAGTCGCGTGTACACGCAGGTTGGCTTCAGCAAAAGCGCGTGTATGTGGAAAAGTACCTTTGGTCCATGGCGGTTAGTCCTTGGAAGTTGTGCCTATGGTTTCGGACCATTGTGTCTCGACGGGCGTGTCGATCCCTAGTTTTGAAGTTGATGGTATTGTGTTACTATGGTTTTGGCTCTTGGTATTGTGAAGGACCTAAGGCTATATAAGGAGAAGATCATTAGGCCAAAATGTGTGAGTATGAGTGATGAAGATCTGAGGAAGTGTGAGATCCAAGTGCTGGTTATGGGTTGGTGATCTGAACCAAGGTTTCACTCATGTTGAGGATGATGAATGATGGAACGAGATCTCAAGGGTTGGAATGATTATCTTCATATGGTTTGACTCTGGATAGACTAGATCTACTGACGCATGTTTATTATTATGATCTGGGTATGCTTTGATGTCTGATATAGCTACAGAGTTTTAAGGTTGAATTTACAGATCTGTACGCGGGTTGGTTTTGGTAAAAGAGCGTATACACGCAGGTTGGGTTCATCCAAGTAGCGTATACAATGTGAAGTATGATATTTGAATATGGAGCTGGATCTGGTTATTGCTATGTTGTCTGGTTGTTGTTGACAGGGTTACAGTGATTCAGAATTGGGTGTTTCAGTGATTGATGATGCAGGTTGTACTACAATGATGATTGTCTTATGGATCCAGTATGAAAATGTATGAAACGTGGTCCCAGGTAGATCGTAGGCCGGCACCTACGTACTGGTAAACATATCAGCCAGTACAAGAGCCAGGGGGTTGTAGCTCCCTTCCACTAGCAGCTGGAAAACGAGTAAAGAAGCATTCTGTAGGTAGGCACCTACGTACTAGTAAATGGATCGACTAGTACAAAAGCTAAGAGGGTTGTAGCCCTCTGCAGGTTGTAGCCTGCGTGCTGGTAAAGGACTGCACCAGTACATTGTAAAAGAAGTTTCTCATTAAAGAAGAAAGAGACAAATTGCAGCAGGTGGTTTTCACCCACATTGGGTTTCCACCTTATATCATGGTGTTCATTTGTGTGGCTTTTGTGTGATGATCTGTTCTGTTATACTGCACCTGTTTACTGTTAATATGCTTAATAATATTCTGATGCATTTACTGAAGATAAGATTAACTGAATCATAAGATCTCTGCATATACGCTATTTTCTTTAGACACAGTCGCGTGTACACGCGGGTTCACTTAACTGAAGTCGCGTATATGTTTCTGAGCATGAAATTGAAAAGGTTTTACTGATCTGATAATACTGATTCACCCCCCCCCTCTCAGTATTATTTCCAACAATTGGTATCAGAGCAGGTCCTTCAGAGAAGCTTGATCGCTTGAAGGAGATTCGTAGAACAATGGGGAAGAAAGCACGTCAGAAGAAGAAGACAGCTCAAAGGAACAATGACAACCTGTCGTTGAGTGGAAGCAAGTATTCAGATCCTGAAGCACCTCAGATTGAAGATGGACAAGCAAATGAAGCATCAGATCAAATCATAGATCAACAAGATCTACCTAGCAAAAGGGAGAATGCCCTCAAGGAAGAAATCATCAGATTAGAAGATCAGTTGGAATGTGCCTCCAGAATTCGAGAAATGTTGCTAGCACTGAATAAAGAGCAAGAAAACGAGATCCTCAAACTAAGGCATCAGTTGGATGAAGGAAGGAAAGCTGAAGAGACCTTGAAGAAGAAATGTCTTGAAAAGGAAGAACAACATCAAGTTGAGGTAAATATCTTGAAAAGCAAATTAGAAGAAAAGGATAAGCTTTTACGATTTCAAGATAGCTCTAAAGTCTTGGATGATATTCTTAGTAGTCAAAGATCTCCTGCTATCAAGACTGGTCTTGGTTTTCATGAATATGTTGAAGGTGAATCTAGTTCACAAGGTGAGGCAAGAAACTCTAATGAGAAATCTGAAATGCCCAACAAGGAACAACCAAGGAAAGAAATTCCTCAAGGAAGATTCTCTACTCCTAACTATGGACGTGATAGACGATTATTTCCTCCACTGAATAATGTTGAATGTTATGTATGTCATAATCTTGGACATGTTGCAGCCATATGTAGAAGAAGAAGGTTTCAAGACCATCATGCAGAAAGATCATCACATTCAAGGTACTTTAATGGATATTGCTTTTCTTGCAATATGTTTGGCCACAAAGCTGCTGATTGCTACAGGAGGAATATGAAACATGTAAGATGCTATGCATGTAACAAGTTTGGACATAAAGCAAGAGATTGCAGGAACAAAGCTCATGATAAGAAGAAATCATCAACATACTTGAAGATATGGAAGAAGAAGGAGGTTCAGTCAGAAAAATATGGCACAGCACAGGGTACTCAGCACAGCACAGACATATCAGACTCAGGGGGAGCTGAAGGTATAGAACTTCAGTGTTCTAATTCTCATACGCAAGTTTCATGAAGGAAAGCCGCGTATATACGCGAGTTTCACACTGCAAAGTCGCGTATATGTCAGTTTGTGAAAAAGCAGTGGGGACAGACTCAAAAAAGGGGTCTGATATGATCCAGTCCTGTATATGCTCTATTGGTTAACAGTTACAATCTGCTGAAGATGTCTGGAAATGTCTTGATACTTATGGCACAGGCTCAGGGGGAGCATATTCTTCGAATAATGCATTGTTGGCATTATGGTTAGAGGTTGTTGATAAAGTCTATGAAGCTAAATGATACATCTTACTGTTTAGGAATGGTATTGCAGGCTGATGCTTATGGTACAGATCATGATGCTGCTGTGGCTTTCATAAGTCTTGGTCTAGATATTTCATCACTATGTCATGTATCTCTTTTATGATGTCAAGGTCATGTAACGGCCTATGTTGGTTTCCCCACTATGCCTGGGATGAATGATGAAATGTTCATGTATTATCATGTATCTCCACATGGTTAGGTGGATGAGTCAATATTGGTATATCCCCACTAGGTTGGGTGATGAATGTATGTTGAGTCTTTTGGTGATAGGAAGGTCTTCTATGATGTATAAGTATTTGTTCTTCTTAGAACATCTTTTGCAGATCTTGCCTACAGTCAAGGGGAGCATGAACAGCACAATTCAGCAAGAGCAGGATGGATAGATTGGTACACTTTGGCATACACAAAGGGGGAGCACATTTGGAGATTTCAGCAGGTACTCAGGGGGAGTATGGACAGCAGAAGGTATACCAAAGAAGAGAATATCTTGGTCCACCCTTTGCCCTTGATGTCAAAGGGGGAGAGTGACTTGGTGTGGTGGTTGCCATCAAGTCCAAAGGGGGAGATTGTTGGCATTATGATTCAAGTGTTGTCCTTGATGGCAACTCACTCAGAGGTTGGTACAGGTGCTTAGAGGTTGGTACAAGTGATGGCAACTTAATCAGAGGACAGATCTTAGTACAGCATGGCAAGAAAGTTCATACACGCAGGTTCGTTAAGCCCAAGTCGCGTGTACACGCAGGTTGGCTTCAGCAAAAGCGCGTGTATGTGGAAAAGTACCTTTGGTCCATGGCGGTTAGTCCTTGGAAGTTGTGCCTATGGTTTCGGACCATTGTGTCTCGACGGGCGTGTCGATCCCTAGTTTTGAAGTTGATGGTATTGTGTTACTATGGTTTTGGCTCTTGGTATTGTGAAGGACCTAAGGCTATATAAGGAGAAGATCATTAGGCCAAAATGTGTGAGTATGAGTGATGAAGATCTGAGGAAGTGTGAGATCCAAGTGCTGGTTATGGGTTGGTGATCTGAACCAAGGTTTCACTCATGTTGAGGATGATGAATGATGGAACGAGATCTCAAGGGTTGGAATGATTATCTTCATATGGTTTGACTCTGGATAGACTAGATCTACTGACGCATGTTTATTATTATGATCTGGGTATGCTTTGATGTCTGATATAGCTACAGAGTTTTAAGGTTGAATTTACAGATCTGTACGCGGGTTGGTTTTGGTAAAAGAGCGTATACACGCAGGTTGGGTTCATCCAAGTAGCGTATACAATGTGAAGTATGATATTTGAATATGGAGCTGGATCTGGTTATTGCTATGTTGTCTGGTTGTTGTTGACAGGGTTACAGTGATTCAGAATTGGGTGTTTCAGTGATTGATGATGCAGGTTGTACTACAATGATGATTGTCTTATGGATCCAGTATGAAAATGTATGAAACGTGGTCCCAGGTAGATCGTAGGCCGGCACCTACATACTGGTAAACATATCAGCCAGTACAAGAGCCAGGGGGTTGTAGCTCCCTTCCACTAGCAGCTGGAAAACGAGTAAAGAAGCATTCTGTAGGTAGGCACCTACGTACTAGTAAATGGATTAGCTAGTACAAAAGCTAAGAGGGTTGTAGCCCTCTGCAGGTTGTAGCCTGCGTGCTGGTAAAGGACTGCACCAGTACATTGTAAAAGAAGTTTCTCATTAAAGAAGAAAGAGACAAATTGCAGCAGGTGGTTTTCACCCACATTGGGTTTCCACCTTATATCATGGTGTTCATGTGTGTGGCTTTTGTGTGATGATCTGTTCTGTTATACTGCACCTGTTTACTGTTAATATGCTTAATAATATTCTGATGCATTTACTGAAGATAAGATTAACTGAATCATAAGATCTCTGCATATACGCTAGTTTCTTTAGACACAGTCGCGTGTACACGTAGGTTCACTTAACTGAAGTCGCGTATATGTTTCTGAGCATGAAATTGAAAAGGTTTTACTGATCTGATAATACTGATTCACCCCCCCCTCTCAGTATTATTTCCAACACTACTTACTAATGTCTACTACCCAATATTGTGACATTTTGATAGGTCGATGTACGAACAACTAATACATTGCATTCGTGTTGGTTGACCTTGAGGTGTCCTTAATACAGTTAGCCCAACATTTGACCTCTTGATGGACTATAGTCCCCAACCATCAAGTGAGAGTCCTTGAACCCTCTATCTCCATGAGCTAATGGATAATGTAGGATAATATGTTAATATCGAGGACATCTAACCTAGACTAGGTTAGTTGGGGCTTTTTGCACAATTAGGTGATGAGGAGTACTATTTGCCAGCATTATAAACCATAGGTATATAAATGTTGTATGGGTTTTAATGTGAGGATTTTCCCAACAAGGATGAATTTTGTTGGGGCCTTGGACGTCATCTAAGAAGAAACACCATTATCATCTTAGGGCCTATGAATGGCTTTTAAGGTTTAGCATTAATATAAACTATGCACATTATACAAAACCACTTCCCGGTGCCTCTAAGGTGAATGGTTTATAGAATGCAAATGTATGTTTATATAATTTATAGGATGCACAGGTTAGTTAATATTATATGGTTTGTATTAATAAAATAAATGGACAAATTAATAGAACTGCTGGCAAATGAACATTTAAAAAATTATTATGATGAAGACTTTTCAAACAATTTTGTGGGAAAATTCAAAATTTTGTGGGAAAATTCAATTAATAGAGCTGTTGGCAAATGAACCTTTAAAAAAATATTATGAAGTAGACTTTTCAAACATTTATGTGAGAAAATTTAAAATATCGCTTTTCCTTGGCTGGGCTTGGCTTGAATCAGCTGTTCTTATCTCCTTGTCTCGAAGTCCCACCGCCTGAACATTCTCTTCCAACGATTGATTGAGGTGTCGCTATCAGGGTTCACACCCAGTAGGAAAGCTTATTTTCTGAACCAACTGTCTTATATTATTATATGATATTTGGCAATGTGGGCTCTAAATATTTGGTATTCAACGATTTGGGAAACTTTTGAGCAGACAGATCAGTGTGCTTTGAGGAGCAATAGCCAAGACAGGTTTACCAGCTCCGCATTTACTGCTATTTTTTCTGTGAGGCCGATCTTCCATAGTTTTTTCCTAAAACAGGTATGTGTTTTAGCTTTCTCTTTGTTTTCTTAAAAAATAGCTCCTTGAAGATAGGGTGTAGAAACTGCAGGCAAAATTTTCATGTATGTTTTAGCTTCTGGATCCTCTCCAGTGCCATTCCTGCCTCCTCTGTAGCCTCCTCTATATCCACCTCACGCACCTCCTTAGTTGTTCCTGGGCTCACCTCCTCAACTCGAAAATAATTTCTTTTGAATCATTTTTCGATTGTATGGAGGGCGCAACAGTTGTTCCTGGGGTTTTCGATTGTATGGAGGGCACAAAAGTTGTTCCTGGGGTCACCTCTTCAACTCGAAAATAATTTCTTTTGAATCAATTTTCCATTGTATGGAGGGCACAACAGTTTTCATTAGTATTAGTATTTGGAGGGCATTTCTCTGCCGAGGCGTACCATCCCACTTTCTTTGGTTATCAAAGAGTTTTCCCTGATCAGTTCCTGCCCTGCAATCATCTTTGACATTGCTCGCATGCCCATCGTAACTGAAAATGGGCGGATGAGTTCAAAGGCATCTCCACTTCCTCTGAATTGCTTTTGCTGTTTACACATCAAATCGAAGGCTTGAGGAGATGATTGATCAAGTGGGGGCACATGTATGCCTAGTGTCGATTTTGGTGGAGATTAAGGAGGGTACCCTCCGCTCTTAGTTTTTTGTAAAGTTATGATTATGCTTAGGGCATATCTTATGAATCATTAGGGGAGATGGATCCTTTGGGTAAAAAACCTTGACAAATTAGATCTCTTTTGTGGAGAGTAGAGTGAAGGTTAGCCATTTCATCTGCGGACGGGGAAGATTTGTGATCGCACACAGAGACATTTGAATTGCAGAGATGGAAGTAGAAGAGACAGGGACCATAGCAGAACGAGGAAAGTAGAAAAGACGCACAACAAGTGATATCATAGCAGAACAAGGAAAGTAGAAGAGACAGGGACCATAGCAGCTTCCTCTCACTCTAGTGACAATCATTACATCTCGTCGTATACCCTACCGGATTCCCAGTCGTTGTAGATTTCGTCATAACCTGTCATCTCAGGGTTAAAATTATACTAAAACACTCGAGACTATTGACCTTCCAAAAAATCATAAAATTTTGTTCTTGGCACTTCTGCACTTGCTAAGACAGTGATGAAGGAAAAATACTAGTTGTGGCTAAGCAGCATATGGATATCTACACCAAAACCCAAAACTGGTTGAATCTAGCCGATCTTGCATTGCAAGACCTTGATAGGGGTATACCGATGATAGGGGTATACTGATTTTATCAATAGGATGCATATGTTTGTATAGTTTTTTATTGTCTTAATCATATGACGAAAACCAGAGTACAAGAATATGGGTTTCAATGCTTTGCAATTGTTGAGTTCTTGAGGCTCGGTTGCAACTTGGAGAACTAGGAATATTTTGAGAAGAGTATATATTCTTTTCAATCCATTTCCTTGCCTTGCAGGACATTGAGAGGGGTATATAGATTATTCTCAATGGAAAACAGTTTCCATTTGTGTGGTTGTTTATGATCTTGCCATTTATTCACGTATTTTTGTAATATGTAAAAAGTTGCAACCTCATTAAATTACACTTACACAGCTAGAATACACCAGTGCTACCTCTAGAGAGATAAAATCAACTGCGTTCATCTGATTCCTCAGTGCTCAAGATACTGGCCCATTGTATAAACATAATCGAAGGGAATATCCTTCGCTTTGACAAGTGAAATAGCTAGTAAACTCAAGGCAACAATATCAAGATGAGTCCATATGTGCTACATTATTAGATTGACTTGGTAAACTGATATCCTGTTTCCTGTTCAGATTGTTGGGGCTAGATTCTTTCTTTTTGATTGTACAAGATTTAAACACATACCCAACCCATTTCCTTGTAAGCATTACTAAGCATAGGATGATAATATGGGGCATTTTCTTGGATCAGATTCCAGCATAGTTACTTCCTCTGCTTTTGGGCATATGTAAAGTTAAGTGCATTTTAATGGAATGTGATTGCTTGTTTTTGTGTTAAGATATCTACAAATTTCCTTGCTGACACTTTCACATCAATGTAAGAGAAGTCCTTATAATCAAATGGGTATTTATCCCAGGAGTTTATTCTTGCACATTCTCACACTTTCAAGGCTTGCATATGTGCCATAAATCATAGACAAGTACCCAGACTTGGAAGAAAACTCAAAGTTAGAACCTCTTTTGGCAGCGTATAGGTCCTCCTCATAAGACAGTTGTAGAGACTTCTCCTGTTACACTAAAATTTGTCACCATGACTATTTGCAGTCAGTATGGCACCATCAATTGTCATACTGTCCTCCTTGGCAAGTCTTATACCTCTGCTCCTCATGTCAAACTCCAAGAAAGAGAGAAAGTCTTTAAAAAGTCAATATAACTCTGGTTACGCAGTTTCTCTTACCCTTACTTGCGTGTACGCACCTCAAGTTCATAATACCTGCGTACTTGTACACTCTGTCTGTAAAGGGGTGGGTGCGTACTCCTGTAAAGGTCAGAAGGCGCAAGTTTTACTTCAAAAAAGTTACTTGTGGTCGATTCTAGAGCATTCTAGAAGATGGTTTGACGTGTATTGAGTGCCTCCAGATGGTTCATGCATCCCAATGAAAGAGGAACTTATCCCATGAAGAGGGGAGCTACCCCTTTGAAAGAGGAGCTTATCTCATTGATGGTGGACCTGATTAACTTCCTCCAAAGCACTATAAATATAGGCATTGGGCTAGAGGGAGGGGAGGTTGAAAGCTGAACATTCCTAAGGGTAGATGCTGCTGAAATTAGGACTCCCTTATAGAGCTTGAGAGGAGAGATTCCAATCCTTTCTTAGCTTCATTTGGAAGTGGGTGAGCTGATCAAAGTAAAGGAGAACTCTTGCTGGACCCTGGGAGGGACCTGCACAACACCAAGGCACTGGTTGTAATGGTTTCTTTTGTTTCCAATTAATACAATTAAGTTCATTTTTCTCAATAAGTTGTTATATATAATTTGTTTCATAAACTCCTTGGTCTTTATGATGAATATGTTTTATTATATGAGTTATTTAGGTGCTATGTAATCGTTTGCTTGTTAGTGAATGCAAGCTTCAAAGAGAAGGAGGAGCTCATCTGGATCAGAGAGGCTTGGCTGCTACAAATAGCGTTGGACTAAAGGTATGCTTTAAACACCTGGTTGCTTTTATTTTAAATGCATATTTAGGGAAAGATAGTGCTTGATTGTCTTGTTTGTCACTAGAAAGCCTTAGCTTCCAGGGAGGTTGGTTTTGTCTGCAAAATTGACTCTTTCCGCATGACAAAATGGCGACTCCACTGGGGAATCCATGGATTTGATTGATTTCTCTTTTGATTGATACTTTGATTTGAGAAAAGTTGATTTCTTTCTGGTTTTTGACTGATTGACTGTGAATTTGGGTGGAATAGCTTAGGGTTGAGTTAGTTTTTATTTTTCTTGGTTTTGAGAGCTGTACGCACCCTCTGCGTTAAGCACAGTGTGTACCTGTACGCACTTTTGCTTTGTACACAGAGCGTGGACGCACCTGTGCAAACAGGCTGCCTGCGTACCCTGTCAAAAGTTTAGAAATTTTCCATTTTTTCCTTTTTACCCATTAGATTTTGTTTATAGTTTATTTTTTGCTACCCAGATCCACTGGTTACCTGTCAAAAGTTTTCATCTAAGCTTGTTTCATTAGCATCAAGGGTTTTAGTGAAGTTCATAGAAATTCTAGCCCTAGGTTTGATTTTTGTATTGGTCTTGTAGTGACTTTGGCTTTAGAAGTTGTAAAAACCTTGGATATCCCTAGCCTTTTCAGTCTTCTTAGGAGTCGGACCTTTCGTAAAATCTACCTTTTTGAGAAACCTACCTTTGTGTTGTCTCTTTGCGAAATTTCGAGAAGGCTTGTTGGTTAAGCTGTGAATTTCATTCTTAAGAAAAAGAACAAGAGCTTTTTATTTTTGTTTTTGACTGATTTATGATTCTGCATGAATTAGTCCTTGGTTGTAACTGAGTAAAACATCCTGGAATTATATTTTGTCGGCTTTTACCTCATTAGATTTGCTTTTAGGTAAATTTATCTTAGATTTGCTTTTAGGTAAATTTCTCTTAGATTTTCATAGATCTTAAAATTGATTTTTGTTAAGTAGTTTTTCATGCTTTGTTAAAATAACAAAAATACAAAATCTCTTTTGAAGGAAAGTTTGTTTTAGTAGCATTTGAAGTCTTTGAAAAGAGAAAGGAAGTTTTCGTGAAATAATTAGTGGTCATGTGTTGTGTGCTTTGGAAAAGATAAAGAGATTGTTTCTTTGATTTTCATTGCCAAGAAAGTTGTCTTTATAAATTTTGCATTCTCCAACTCTCTTAGCTAGGGAATTCATTGAAAAGGAAAGATAGTTTAAATCATCTTAGGTCCATCTTTTTAGTGGATTTGAGTCGAGTCTACACACCATTAGTTTCATCTCCGCTACCTATTGTCCTAAAGAAAAGCCATAAAAATTAACGCTTAAAGTAAAATGAACTTAGTAACTTTTTATTTACTAGGGCTCTGAAACACCAACATAGATCAGGCTAGTGTCTTGGAGTAGGAGAGTAATTAACTCTCCAAGACAGCAAAACCAAACAAGTAGCTCATCTTGTGGTAGGATAAATCCAATAGTTACATTTATGCTCTGGGAAAGCTCCTCTTAAAGGAGAAGCACAAGATCGTGTCCGAACCAGTGAGGGGATCAATCCTTCTTCATTGGGAACGATGCCATATATGCATGTACTACAAATGGTAAACCTCGGATTAACCATTGTCGAGGAGCCTGGGGTCACTTGTCGGTAAACCTTGGATTATTATCAAGGAGCCGGCAAGGGGATTGAGCTTGTTACTCTGCCCTTGCGTGCTATCGGATCGTAGACTTTTCCCTCAGGTATATTTGTTGCTGTTGGTGACCTTAGTGACTATTATCTTTAGGGTTCTACCCAAGGTGACAGTGGAGGGAAGATCCCACTGTACCTGGAGCAGACGTCGGCTAGACTCACTTGGATTTTCTGGGGGGTTCGCTTCACTCAAGACGGTTAAAGTGGAGGAACTTGTGCCAGTCTATTCATTAAGCAGGTTGCCGAGGTAACTATTCCACCCGCCACTTTTGTACTGAATTCTGCGATGTTGGATTTCATCACCAACTAGTGTTTTTGGTCCGGAAGGTTACTGTTTGTGTGTGGTTTGACGCCCTAGATTCTTTAGGTGTGTGATTTGAATTTGTTTGGTTCTTTAGAGACTTTAGGTGGTTTGCTTTGAGATTTTACTTTTCTTGCGTGTGCAGTAGTTAAAAGTTTTAACTGTGGCTGAATTACCGAGACAGTCCCGTAGACTTCGGGGCCAGTCTCCTGAGATTGTAACCGTGGCCGTTTTGTTGAGAAAGTCCCGTAGACTTCGGGGCCAACTTCCTGAAGACGTACCGGGTCATTACGAAGGTTTGAGAGTCCTCGTAACTCCTAGTGGCAGTAAAGTAGGTTCACCTAAAGAAGGAGAGTCTTCGTTGGTTGTTCATCCTGATTACCAAACTCTAGAAACAGGTTATAATCCTGAAGCTATTTCGGTTTCCGAACTTGCTGGTAGCTTTTCATCTACTAGTGATATAGGCGAAGAACCTGAGATATCTGAGCATGCTACTCCAACATCAGGTTTAGTATCTCCAACTTCTAGTGCTCCTGATTCACCTAGGGTAGAAAGAGTCATCACCGAAAATCTTCCTTCTGGTTTGATAGCTATTGAAGAACTTGCTCCAGAAGAAGAAATAGGCATCCCTATCCCTGAAAATCAACCTGTTATTGATCTAAGGGAGCGTGAATCCATTTTTTACAGTCCACCTAGAAGTACTACTTGGTATCTTTCTTTAACTAATTATTTGGACAACTCAGGGTTAAGTTTTTCACCACCTTGTGCTCCTTATCCACCTAGGGGTATTTGTACTCCCGTAAATATGTCAGGTCAGTCGTCCATGTTTACTCAATCGCCTGAATCTTTTTTGTACAGCAGTCCTTCTATTCCCTCTGGGTATCAGTCACTTTCTGGTACTTTTGCGGGAGCATCTCCTCAACCCATTGAACATGGGTTATTAACTGGAAACAATGGTAATAAACCGTTGAGCGTAGGAGACATTTTCATGATGTCGGGTTCTATTCCCAGTTCTCAACCTCAAGGTGGCCAGTTACCGCCTGGGGGGCAGCCTCAATTAACGCCTGGGGGGCAACCTCAAGGTACACAATTTGCATCTGGGGGGCAACCTCAAGGACAGTATGTACCCGTGGTACAATACATTCCTCAAGGTCAACCCCAGACTCAATATGTACCCCAAGGTCAACCTCAGTATCAATTTATACCTCAAGGTCAACCCCAGTATCAGTACATGCCTCAAGGGTATCTACCCCAAGGTCAATACTCGAACCAGGGTTTCCAACCACCCCAAGGTCAATCTTATGTTCAAGGTATGGGAAATGTACCTTTCAATTATCAATCCTACCCTCAATCCGGTTATGGATCTAAATATCGTCAACCTGTTATGGGTCAGTACCCCAGAATGAACATAGTGTGGGATCCATCGCAAGTTCAACAGGTGTTGCAGCCCAATGTACAGTTGTCATCTCAAACTGGACAACCCTTAGTTTCTGGTTCACCCCAGCAACCAGTCCAGTCTAATATTCAAACTTCTGTACCTTCGGTAGTTTCTCAAGCTGGGCCTATTTCGCCTCGTACTCCATCTCAAACGACTGCTGCAACTACCGCAACATCTGTTCAATCTACCCCACTTACTTCTGGAGTATCGACAACTCCGGTTTCTACTGTCTTTGTATCTACTCCTCAGACATCTTTACCATCGTCTGGATCCACGATTCAAACTACGGTTCAGATGCCTGTAGGACAACCTGGTTTAAGTACGGTTGTCACAAGTCAACCACAATTCACTTATCAACCGTACCAGGGACAATACCAATTCGGTCCTGCTGTCCAGCAACCAGTTTACCAGTATCAACCGCATGGAAAATTTTAGGGGCTAATGTTCGCCCAGTGGGCTAATTTTCCATGATTTTTCCAAAAAATGATTCGCCAATTTCCAATTTTTATAAAAGATGATTCGCCCAAATTTTAGAATATAAAATTATTTTATCTTAAAAATCGCCAACATTATATAGAGACTATATATAAAATCATTATAAATTTGAATAATTTTGCAAATATATCATTAAAAAATTTATAGTTTGCATATTAGGGATTAGTGAGATTCGCCAATGTTTTTAAACTTCCAGAAAATTTTCCATCCTTAAAATTTTCCTTGATCAACCGTATCCTGGTTACACTTATCAACAACCACAGCAACCCCAGTATGGTCCGGTTAATCCTGGTTTTCCAGGAGGATACAATATCCCGAACGCGACTCCCATTCCTAGTTATCCTGGATATCCTCCTCCTGGGACTGGTCTTGTGACCCAGAGTTTTAGGGATCCTAATAGACAGTTACCGTTTATCGCAACTTTGGATTTACCAGACTTGTCGCGCCTAACGAATGATCCAATAAATTATCTTCCGTTTTGGCCGCCAATGCCGAATAAGTTGCCCAGTGACATTCCCAAGTTCGAGGGTAAGTCTGGAGAGGACCCGTCGAATCATGTGATGACTTACCACCTCTGGTGTGCCTCTAATTCCATCTCGGATGATTCGATCCGCTTACGTCTTTTCCAGCGCACTCTCATTGGTCTCGCGGCCAAGTGGTACATTGAGTTACCACGGGCCTCTTTTTATAATTTTAGCCAGTTAGCTACCTCGTTTTTAACTCATTTTCAGTTGCCGGTCAGATATGATAATGGCACGGAGTTACTAACTTCATTAAAGCAATCGACGTCCACATATATATCCGATCATATTCATGAATGGAGACGTCGAAGGCGGTTAGTGAAAGTTTTTATCCCAGACCAGATCTTAGCTGAATGGTTTGTTAAATCATTGTTACCGAAGATTACTGAAGACGTAGCTAAGGCCGGAGTAGTTACTGAGGAGCAAGTGATTGCTCAAGCCCAGTACCTTGACTTAGTTTATACTCAGTCAGGTACATTACACGAAAAGATCCCAGATCTTCCTAAGTCAAATCAAATCACTGCTGCTCCTTCGGGATCTCATGCTGCTGATGGCATGATTGGTACGGTGAACACTAAAAGTAAGAAGAAGTCTTCCAAGAATTCTTCTCCTATCATAACCTTGCCTGACTCCCCGACAGGAGATTCTTCTGCTGAGGTTTCCGCCGATATTCACGCTGTAGAGTCATCTACGGCTAAATCAAAATCCGGTGGAAAGAAGAAAGGGAAGAAGAAGAATAAAGCAGACAAAACTCCAAAGGAGAAAACTGAAAAGTCGGAAACCAATGACGAAAAGCACAAGCCTCGTTATCCATGTCTTATTTGTGAAGAAGAACACTTTACAAGAGACTGCCCTCATCGAGCAGAGGTTGCGAAAATCGTCAAAGGTTCCCAAACTCCTGCTGTTTTGAAAGATCCATTTCCAAAGCAGGATAGTAAGATGATAGGTTCTTCCTCGAGTGCCAGTGAAGAACCCATATTGATGATGTCTCATGTAAGGATTGCGACTCGATTGCAAGATTATGGTAGTAAAAGTCCTGTTGATGGCAAAGAAGCAGAATTTTCTCATTCTAATCCATCAACCTCAGCTCCCGGTTCCGATCCACTACAGATCGAGAAACCTAACCCGAACTTAGTAATCAAACTGCCCGCCAAGGGTGTACTTCGAAGGTCTGCTTTCAATCCACATGCGAGAGCGGCCCATAATTACAACATTGTTGAGGACTTAGCTGTTTCACCCTCAGCAATGTCGGCTTTGGAAGTGCTGCAATCATGCCCACCACAACGCAAATTACTCTTGTCGGCTATAGGAGTTGTTGATGTTCAGGACCCGAACCTAATAATATTTGATCTAGAAAATAGTACACCGTGTTTACCTCATCAAATGGCTTTCCAGATCCCAGTGATAGTCAAAAACAGGCCTATTCATCGGATTGTAATTCATGAGGGAGCTTCCACGTGTATTATGTCGATACAGTGTTGGAGATCGCTTGGTTCTCCTTCACTAAATCAATCCCCGACAATTCTTAAGGCCTTTGATGGTCGTGGGTTTCATCCTTTTGGCATTCTACAGGATTTGCCTATAGGGGTTGAAGGAAAAACCGTTAGTCTAGATGTGGAGGTGGTTGATGCCCCTCTAGACTACAACCTTCTCTTGGGTCAAAGTTGGTCTTACGCTATGACAGCGGTCGTTTCATCGATCTTCCGAGTAATAAAGTTTCCACATAATGGCAAGATCGTAACAATAGACCAGCTGGCTTACTTTTCATCCGACCCAGCCTCTTCAGAGAGTATTCAGCATGGCGGTAAAACGACTATCCCTTATAAGGATGTTGGAGTAGGATTAGTCAAAGATGCTGGTTTACTGGGAACTTTTCCTTTTCCTCATATCAACGCATTGTCTTCGTTTGCATCCATTCATATGATTACATCAGACACCATTGTTTATGACGATCCTTGGATCGTTCCTTCTGAATCTGAGATAGACTCATTTGGTGATGCTATGCCTTTGAGTCCATATTAAATTGCCTATGAAGCCGTGCAGTCTTTTACCGACCCACGTTAAACCAAAATAGACCAAATGAATGTGGTCCGTGAGGAATCACTTTTCACATCAACCTCGGAGTTAATAGCGTTTCCCGAAGTTGTTTCATCTGACGAGCAACTTCGTGAAGTCCTGTGTGTAGACGATTTACCATGGGAAGATCTCCATCACAGATCTTCGTTTTTACCTCAGGATGATCGTTTTGAAAATGATTTCTCATCAATCTTTACAGCTGAATATGTCAAAGAAGCTCAGAATCCAATGAAACATCCTGATTCAGAGCTGAATTTGGGAAATATCTCTCGAACTATTCCCATTGACATTTCAGTTAAGCCCGGAATTGTTGAAAACATTCATATAGGTGCCTCGTGTACAGATGACGAAATTCAGACATACAAGGCCCTATTTCAAGAATTCCGCGACGTGTTTGCCTGGTCCTATGAGGAAGTGCCAGGAATTGATCCCGTGATTGTTGTACATGAGATCAAGACTTACTCGGACGCTAAACCCATTCGGCAACGTTTGCGTCAGATTCACCCACGAAAAGCGGCTGCGATTAAAGCAGAAGTTGAAAAACTGTTGAAAGCAGGTTTCATTTATCCGATCCCGTTAACGGATTGGGTATCGAATATTGTTTCAGTTAACAAAAAACGGGGAACAATAAGAATATGCATTGAATATAGGGACATTAATCGAGCTTATCCGAAGGACAACTACCCAACACCTTATATCGATCAAATGATTGATGATTGTGCCGGCAGTGAAATATTTTCCTTTATGGACGGTTTTTCCGGTTACAATCAAATCAATATTCTACCTGCCGATCAACCAAAAACGACTTTAATTTGTCCATGGGGAACATTTTCTTATTGCAAATTACCTTTTGGGCTTAAGAATGCTGGAGCAACTTTTCAAAGGGCGATGTCTTATGCGTTTCATGACATCAAGCACATTGTGCAACCCTATCTCGATGATTTGCCTGCTCATTCATTACATCGAGCTAATAACCTTGTCCATTTACAAGCAATCTTTATGAGGTGTTGGCATTATCGAATTCGGTTGAACCCACACAAATGTGTCTTCTGTATAGAAGTGGGACGATTGCTAGGATTTGTAGTTTCGAAAGCTGGCATTCGCGTCGATCCCTCGAAGGTAGAAGCTATCATCAAATTGCCTCCTCCTTTGAGTCTTCGCCAACTCCAAAGTTTGCAAGGGAAAGCAAATTTCTTACGACGATTCATTCCTAACTACGCCGAGGTTACAAAGGGTTTTACATAGTTGTTAAAACAGAACACTCAATTCACTTGGGATGAGATAGCTCAGAAATATTTTGATGCACTCAAGCACGCGTTGACCCATGCATCGTTGCTGCATCCTCCCAATTACAACCAGGATTACTTTTTGTATCTCGCTGCCTCCCATTCCACCATTGTGATGGTCTTAGTTCAGGAAGACGAATTCAGAACGGAAAATGTGATATATTACCTTAGTCGGACGTTAAACCCAATTGAGCTAAAATACTCACATGTGGAGAAATTGGCATTGGCAGCCGTTCAAGCTGTCCAACGTTTTCGTCACTACATTTTACTCCGTAAAACTACAATCATTTCGGATTGCAACCATATGATCTACATTTTGACTATACAATTGCTAGGGGGCAAGTACTCTAAATGGATTGTTATCCTGCAGGAGTTCGACTTGGAGTTTGAGAAATCTAAGTCTAAGAAATCTTTAGTTTTTGCAGAGTTAATGTGTGACTTCCCGCGTGCTGACACGGAAACTGTGGCAGAGGAGCCCATTGTGGACGAATCTTTGTTTCTAATCAGCACTTTAGATCCGTGGTATGGGGATATCATCGTCTATCTCCAGACCCAATCCTTTCGGCCCGAAGTTTCAAAGTCGGAACGTCGGAAAATTCGATTCCAGTCCCAACAGTACAAAATTATTGGAGATACTCTTTATCGCCGTGGGGCAGACTTGGTTTTTCGACGTTGCTTAACTCACGAAGAAGCTGAAAGGGTTCTGAATGACTGTCACTCTGGAGCATGTGGCGGTCATATGTTTGGGTATGCCACAGCCCAAAAGATATTGCGCGCTGGCTACTTCTGGCCGTCCTTGTTTAAATATTGTATTACTACGGTCCGAAAATGCCACAACTGTCAGGTGTTTGATCGAAAGATGCGCGCTCCACCCGCTCCTCTCCACCCTATAATTGACGTTGGTCCTTTTGCCAAATGGGGTATCGATTTTATTACATGTAACCCTCACTCGGCCAGGGGGCATGCGTATATCATCCTTGCGGTAGATTATTTTACTAATTGGGCCGAGGTGATGCCTACATTCGAGGCAGACGGCAAGACAGCTGCAATTTTCGTATTCAATCACATAATTGCTAGGTTTGGTGTCCCACAAGCCATAATCACTGACCATGGGCGCCATTTTCGAAACGTTATGATGACAGAACTTACAGGCCAGCTTGGTTTACGTCACGATAGTTCAACTCCTTATTATCCACAAGAGAATGGTCTGGTTGAGTCCATCAACAAAGTTTTAGTTATCATGATCCGACGAATCATTGGTATTCATCGGTCGAATTGGCACAACATGTTATTTTCAGCACTGTGGGTGTACCGAACCTCAGTGAAAACATCAAAAGGGTTCACTCCTTTCCAACTAGTTTATGGTTTGGAAGCTATGCTACCCATTGAATGCGAAATCCCGTCACTGTAAATGGCCATCGAGTTACTTCTAGCTACTTCCGAAGAGGAAAAGCGTTTATTATACATAGCTCAATTAGATGAGACTCAATGTGATGTTGCATTGGCGATCGAGACTCACGCAAAACGTATGAAAGCTCAGTATGATCGAAATGTGAATCCTCGAAATTTTTCGGAAGGAGACCTAGTGTTATTATATGATCAAGCTAATGATAAATTAGGTGCTGGAAAATTTGTTCCTATGTGGCATGGGCCCTATATTGTCAAGCGAAAGCTAGCAAAAGGGGCCTATGAGCTGGTAGACTTTGACGGGGACTCTTTGGGTAAACCCAGAAATGGACTTTACCTAAAGAGGTATTATGCTTAAATGATGGGTATGGAGAATTTTTAGTTAGGTTAGGTTTTTCTTTCTAGCTGGTGTGTTTGTTAGTTTAGACAGTGTGCTTAGCTTAGAGAGTGTGTTTTCGTCGTTATTCTGGCTTATCTTGGTTTTACTCTTGATATTGCAGATGTCGATGCCTCTCCAAACATACATTGGATTTGCTGATGGTGCTTGTCGTAGTACACGGAATATCTCTTCCGCAGCTTGGGTTATCTATTCGCCCTCTGACGAGTTAGTTTCTATGCATGGGGTGAGCCTCGGTCAAACAACAAACAACATTGCCGAATACAGTGCAGTGATTGAGTTATTGTCTGAATCTATTTCGTTTGGGATTCGGAGTTTGATAGTGAGGTTAGATTCTGAACTCGTTGTATTACAACTTAATAGAGTATATGCCATTAGAAATCCAATGTTATTAAGGTTATTTTTGAGAGTGCGTCTCTTGGAACATGAGTTTGATTACATTGAATATCAACATATTCCAAGGTCTTTAAATACATTAGCAGATGCAATTGCTTCTTGAATGTTAAATAGACATTTGCAATAATCATACATGTAAATTTAAAAACATTTAATCACACACGTTTAACAAGATAAACTGGTAATAATGATATATATATATAGGAGTGTGTCAAAAAATACATCGTCTTCGATCATAGGTTGAAAAGCACCTTATGATCGGCAAAAATGATAAGTACAAAAAACCAAAATGTCACATGTGTCTACAAAAAGACCATCCAATCACTGGTGATGATCTCTATATGACACCACTGCACGGGCCACCCTACACAAGAACCTCCTAAAAGGTCCTGGGACCTCGACTACATAGCGTTGAAGCCTGATAGGAATATCATCTATGGTAGTCTCCGGTATATCTGCTGTAAGACGCTCTAGGTCATGTTCCAACTCGGTCAAAGTCTCTGTGGCCTCGTCCTGTGGGGCCGGTGCCGCTGCAACTGGTAGTCTCCTCTCGAAAGGCCGGAGATTGGCTGGACAACGTGGGCCTACATCTGCATTTTGAAAATTATTACTATCAGTTTTGAGACGATATAAAAACAAACAAAAAAATAGATAGTTTAAAAACTTGTGGAAAATGAAGTTACCTCTATCATCCCATTGTTCTCCCGGTGGAAGAACCATGTCCGGATCTCCACGAAAATCAACTCTGGCATAAGGAAAATCCTGTATAGAAAAGACCTGGTCCTCTAACCAGTGAAAGTACTCCGGAGTACATAGGACAACCTCCGTGCCCTCATCAGGATGACGGGCCATAACCGCAACCCATCGCATCAATTTGGGCTCTCGAGGAAGCCCAGCCTCAACAGTAAGCTGCTGTGGGATCAGCATCGGAACCCTCTCTAAGCCAAAACTCACAACTAAAGGCCCATAACCAAAAGTCTTCAGCTGTCTGTTTTTGGCTCTATTCAGTTGGCCTTTTACATTGGCCAACACAGCATCACACCAGTTGAAAATGGTACCTCGATAGCAATCAATCACCATCCGCATCTGGGATCCAGTGGCAATGTGTAAAGCAGCAGCCCCGCAAAGTCTGGTAACTGTAAAGGCAATCACCATAAGTTCAGGACGGGATATAGTTTTGATCTCTATCCCCTTCTCCTGAGTCTGAGTGTTACACCACTCTACTCGGAGACTAGCGATGGACTGGCCACCCGGCCTAGTCCCGAACAGAGTCAAGTGTTCGCCTCTCTTGGGAAAACCAGTGAGAAAGTAGATATCTGTGGGCTCCATCTCGAGCTGGTGCCCTCCAATATAAAAACACTGGTCCTGAATGTTCCATCTTTCTGCCAGCCACTCTAGAAAGCGCACTTGGGCCCTCATGCTAGGTATGGCCCAGTATTTATAAAGGCCGCATGCCTTCAAAGCATCAATTGACGGTTGATGATTAATGGCGGCCAAATCAACATCTTCGTGCTCTCTCTCGTGCCAATCAAGCATGGTGAACAATCTACACACCAGAAAACATCCATTAGAATCCATGAAATCAAAAATTTTTGGTCCAATTTAGAGAATTTGGGGTTTGTAAACTCTTTGCGTGGAGTACGCACCCCGCCTTTCGAAACAGAGCGTGGGTACGCAGGTTCCCTTAAGGCAAGGTGCATACGCCCGACATTTTCCCAACTGAGAAAATGTCGGGGTACGCGGGTCCTTAGTGTGGCACCTGCGTACCTCGAAAGGCGGTTCTTGAAACCCCAAAGCCTCCAAAAAATGAAATCTAGGGCCTAAAAACGAATTCTAAATGGATGGAAATGAAGAGGAGGATGTTGTAGAATACCTGAAAGAGACAGCGTTCGATTTCGATGATCAGATTCTCCGCAATGTCCACGGGAAGTTTCTTGCCGAAAGCCCTTTTTCTCTCCTCAACAGTAAAATGGTAAAAATGAATTGGTAAAAGCCCCTTTTATAGGTTTTTTGGGTAAATAAATGGTAAATTTGTTTATTTTTCACCATGAAGAGGTATTTTTCAAAGTATTTTTATCTATCTTCAACACGTATGAGTAATGTGTTGGTTTTTGTACAAGATAAAGGATTTTCAGGGAAAATTGTCATTTTTTACAAACAAAAACATCAGAGTCATCTTTAAGCCCTTTTCTGACTCCTAAAACATGAAAAGATTGCCGAGCGTTTCTTTTACACTCGTTAAAATGGAATTAAAAGACGGTCCTCTTATAGCCCTTTTCTGACCGTAAAAACATGAAAAGATTGCCGGATTTTTGTCGTTTCAAATTCGATATTGGAAATAAAACGACGTGTCCTTGATCGCTTTTTACCTTTCAGGTCAAAGACACTAATCATGAAAGTACTCCTTGGTCGTAAAGATCAAGCGGTTCTCTCAAGTATTATTTTATACTTTTTCGGGCTTGGGAGACACAAATTTACGAAAAAGGTCAACCCTGGAGTCTTCTTAAGTTTTTTCAGACTCTCTAAAATTGAAAAACCCCGAGTTTATCCTATACTGGACTCGTTAAAATTTCACAGTAAAGGACCTGTTCGATTACAAACAGGAACAGACCACTCCTTCTTAGGGTTCGAATCTAAACTAAGTTGGACTCATAAGAAGGATGAGCTTATAATCAAGCAAATGTTATCCTCCTCAAGCTTGTAAAAAATAAAGAGGTACTTGCCAGAAATGGTGGGGGAAAAGAGAAAAAAATGAGCCTATTTGTTATCCTTTGTCACAAAAAAAACCTTATCACCACTCTTGAACACGACACTTTTCATTCACCTGGGTTGGGAAATCCTTTGCCTAACAGTTGATCAAACCACATTGAAAGCCTTCAGCTGTTTTCTGGGTATTAACTTTGGGTCAATTGTCACCAAGCCATCTGCTGTATCGTTATGTGTTCAAGAGGTCACTGCAAATAAACCATTCATCTGCAAAATAGTTGTCATCCATCTTGACCATCCCCGAGTCAGTCCTTACAGCTACATTTCTTCAACTTGAACTATGATTTCATGTTGTGAGCTTGCCTACGACGGATCGCTTTCTATCGACATCAGCACATTATCTAGAAAGATGATCTAGAAATCGTCAGTACCTTGAAATCTGCATGCATCAATGGCAGGTTTCTCGCTTTTGACGACAGTTTACATCATTGACTTTCGATCGAAGGATTCCGTGACATGTTTGACATCAACACATTCATTCACATCTCACGGATTGTACTGGGTACTTTGAGAGCCATTGACATCACAGGTGGTTTCTCTCACACTTGTTAACAGTTTACATCATTGACTGGTAATCAAGTGGTTTCTACCATGTTCGACTTCAACTCATTTATTTGCATGGATAGAATTGTACTATTTCGGGAAGTAGAAATGAAGACCCTGGATCTAGTTTCCGCCATCCAGGCTGCGAGGAGTTTTGTATTCATTATATAGTAGACTAATTATAAACAGATGGCTGTGTCCATACTGTGTCTACATGAGTCTATGATTATGATGTACTGCGAAATCATTCCTATATCAGAGCAGTAGTTAGTTTGTTAGTTAAAGTTTTTGATTTGAGTATGGGAATGCCTACCTCAGCGATGATATGATCTCATATATGTATTTTGTGTTGAATATTTGCAGGTTCTGACTGGGCTCTCCACAAGATAATCCTTGAAATGATAAAGTGCTTCACCCTTCCTAGATGATATGAAACCCTAATCTACTACAGGCTTCGCACTTTAGGGGGCAATCTGTTACACTAAAATTTGTCGCCATGACTATTTGTAGTCAGTATGGCTCCATCAATTGTCATACTGTCCTCCTTGGCAAGTCTTATACCTCTACTCCTCATGTCAAACTCCAAGAAAGAGAGAAAGTCTTTAAAAAGTCAATATAACTCTGGTTACGCAGTTTCTCTTACCCTTACCTGCGTGTACGCACCTCAAGTTCATAATACCTGCGTACTTGTACGCTCTGTCTGTAAAGGGGTGGGTGCGTACTCTTGTAAAGGTCAGAAGGCGCAAGTTTTACTTCAAAAAAGTTACTTGTGGTCGATTCTAGAGCATTATAGAAGATGGTTTGACGTGTACTGAGTGCCTCCAGATGGTTCATGCATCCCAATGAAAGAGGAACTTATCCCATGAAGAGGGGAGCTACCCCTTTGAAAGAGGAGCTTATCCCATTGATGGTGGACCTGATTAACTTCCTCCAAAGCACTATAAATACAGGCATTGGGCTAGAGGGAGGGGAGGTTGAAAGCTGAACATTCCTAAGGGTAGATGCTGCTGAAATTAGGACTCCCTTATAGAGCTTGAGAGGAGAGATTCCAATCCTTTCTTAGCTTCATTTGGAAGTGGGTGAGCTGATCAAAGTAAAGGAGAACTCTTGCTGGACCCTGGGAGGGACCTGCACAACACCAAGGCACTCGTTGTAATGGTTTCTTTTGTTTCCAATTAATACAATTAAGTTCATTTTTCTCAACAAGTTGTTATATATAATTTGTTTCATAAACTCCTTGGTCTTTATGATGAATATGTTTTATTATATGAGTTATTCAGGTGCTATGTAATCGTTTGCTTGTTAGTGAATGCAGGCTTCAAAGAGAAGGAGGAGCTCATCTGGATCAGAGAGGCTTGGCTGCTACAAACAATGTTGGACTAAAGGTATGCTTTAAACACCTGGTTGCTTTTATTTTAAATGCATATTTAGGGAAAGATAGTGCTTGATTGTCTTGTTTGTCACTAGAAAGCCTTAGCTTCTAGGGAGGTCGGTTTTGTCCGCAAAATTGACTCTTTCCGCATGACATCTCCCTTCAACGCGGTTGGGCTTTAAGACTATAGCTAAGACGTGCTAGGTCTCCTTACTTGAACAACACCTAAAACACATCCTTTAGGACTATGTATTGAGTCTCTTTCTTATTGTGGATTAGGGTTCATTTAGGCTGCCTTTGGCTGCGTCTTAGCTGTGAATAGAAGACTGCAGCTAGGGCTCTTTTGGAGCTTCCTTTGACAGCGTATGGAAGCCTCCTTGCTGCGATGAAGAGCCTTCTTTTGGGGCATCGAAGGAGCCTCTCTTCACTGTGATTTAATCCCTTTAGGACAGCATATAAGGCTTGCAGCTAGGGCACTTTGTACAACAACTAGGGCTCCTCTAAGGCTGTCCTAAAGGGCTTTTTAGATCAATCCTACACCTCTTGATGAGTCTGTCCTGTTGTGCCACTGCTGCACTATGTCATGGCTGTCCCGTTGTGCCACTACTGCACTATGTCATGGCTGTCTCGTTGTGCTTTGCCATACCATAACAACACCATGAATTTGCTACACTAAATACTAGTTGTCCCATGTTGTACCATTGTACCATTGCTGTCCCATTGTGCACTATATGCCATTGACCATTGTTGTCTCATTGTTGTAACATATGCTGCACCATACTGCACCAAGTTGCCTTTGCTGTCCCATTGCTGTATCATTGCAGCACCATGTAGCATTGTTGTCCCACTGCTACAACAGACATCTTGCTGTCCATACTGTTGCACCATTGTTGCACCATACATCTTGTTGTCCATTCTGTTGCACCATTGCTGCACCATAGATCTTGTTGTCCATACTGTTGCACCACTGTTGCACCATACATATTGCTGTCATCGATAGTACTACTATGGTCCCTAACCCCATTTCCCTGCTCATTAATCAGATGAGAGGTACTTCCAATGAGTCTCAGATTGCATGGGTAGGATGCCTCGATAGGGGAACTGATCATGTATCCTACATGAGAACTAATCATCCTGGCTCACAGGAGAATGAATCATCCTATCCCAAAGTCACCTTGGGGTATTACAAGGGAAGGCTAAGCTATTCATCTTGTACACAGTGCACCATTAGGGGAGGGTGAGTCGCCCTATGGTCATGTGTTGCTCCAGTAAGTACCCCAAGCCCCTTAGATCTCCCAGAGCTCAATGCATGCAACATGCAGGACCCTTATACGAAGGTCTCTCAACGACTCCAGGTTGTTCGGGAAAGTCAGAGATTTGACCTTTCCCCTGGGCTTTGACAAAATGTTTGCAACCTGTATATCAGTCTCAATGCGATGGAGCCTCCTCGCTCATCGACTTACCATATTCTAGATAAGTTAGTATCTGATGTTTATCTACTGGAGCAATCATCGAATACAGGATTCCTCAACAATCAAATCCCCCCTGGTTGTCACAGAGGTTCACAATGGTATTCATCATGTGTACAAACAACGCACTGAAGAGCTTCCACAACCAGGCAGCTTCACACGAGATCATACTCGTAGCTCTGTATTCGATCTCGGCAGTGCTTATAGCAATCGACTTCTGCTTCTTGCTCATACATGATATCGAATTAGAATCCAAAGAGAAATAACACTGAGAAGTTCTCTAGTGATCCTCCCCATTGCCTGCCCAGTCAACATTTGAATAATCATGCAGCTTCATATTTCAGGCAGTGAATCTCAATCCATGAGAGATTGTGCTCCGAAGATATCTCAAAAGATTCTTGGCACCAATCTAGTGAGGCTCAACCAAATATGAGCTCACCATGCTAACTACAAAACATATATATGGACGAAAGTTGACCAAGAACATCAATGCAAATGAGTTTATGAAACTAAGAGGCATTTCCCAAATCTGGTCTGGCATCATCAAAATATAACTTTTGAAAGTTAAGATCGTCGAGGTAGTCACGGTCTTGCAGTTTACCATTCCACATCCGGAATCCAACTCTCTCTTACTTTTGCAAGTGAGAGGGTCTGCACCTATCACAAATAGGTCGTTCTTATAAGGTGTCGGTATGAGAGGTCTATCATCCACAATCTTCAAATAATGGTTTGGATTGGCTTCACTCTTAGTGAATCTCAGCTTCATCTAACAATTATCAATCCTCTCATATCAAATCTGGGGTGATTTGCTTCAAGCCATAGAGGGCAGCGTATTTGATGCAGAGGCCCAGAGAGGCCAGCGTATTTGATGCAGAGGCCCAGAGAACTAACGTAGGGCCTCCTGGGGCTGACGTAGGGCCAACGCTGGGCAAGGAGAGGCTGACGCAGTCCAAATTGGGCATACGCTGGGGTTTCAGTGCAATTCTGTGCTGAGGAGCTGCCGGAATGATTATCTGAGGTTTCAGCCAGGAGATCTGTCAGAAACTGTGAGGTATTACTGCTAAGGAAATTCTCTGTTGGGTAGGCCATTTTTGACATCCAGATTGTACTCATATATTGCTTAGTAAAAAAAACCCTCAGATAGCTGCACCGGTTTTCCCGCATTAGTTTTTTTCGGGGACATTGTTCCAAAAATAACGGTGTCATATGGTGTGCTTGTTTCTGTTTCTTTTAGTAGCATTTTAGTAGCCTTTTGTGTTGCAAAAAACACCTCTTATACTCCCTTTTTCTTCAACTAGCCTTTTGATAGTAATATATACGAAGGTCTCTCAACGACTCTAGGTTGTTTGGGAAAGTCACAGATTTGAACTTTCCCCTGGGCTTTGACAAAATGTTTGCAACCTGTACATCAGTCTCAATGCGATGGAGCCTCCTTGTTCATCGACTTACCATATTCTAGATAAGTTAGTATCTGATGTCTATCTACTAGAGCAATCATCGAATACAGGATTCCTCAACAATCGAATCCCCCCTAGTTGTCACAGAGGATCACAGTGGTATTCATCATGTGTATAAACAACGCACTGAAGAGCTTCCACAACCAGGCAGCTTCACACGAGATCATACTCATAGCTATGTATTCGGTCTCGGTGGTGCTTATAGCAATCAACTTCTTCTTCTTGCTCATCCATGATATCAAAGCAGAATCCAAAGAGAACTAGCACTGAGAAGTTCTCTAGTGATCCTCCCCATTTCCTACCCAGTCAACATTCGAATAATCATGCAGCTTCATATTTCAGGCAGTGAATCTCAATCCATGAGAGATTTTGCTCCGAAGATATCTCAAAAGATTCTTGGCACCAATCTAGTGAGGCTCAACCAAATATGAGCTCACGATGCTAACTATAAAACATATTTACGGACAAAAGTTCACCAAGAACATCAATGCAAATGAGTTTATGAAACTTAGAGGCATTTCCCAAATCTGGTCCAACATCATCACAATATAACTTCTGAAATTTAAGATCCTCGAGGTAGTCACGGTCTTGCAGTTTACCATTCCACATCCAGAATCCAACTCTCTCTTACTTTTGCAAGTGAGAGTGTCTGCACCTATCAGAAATAGGTCGTTCTTAGAAGGTGTTGGTATGAGAGGTCTATCATCCACAATCTTCAAACAATGGTTTGGATTGGCTTCACTCTTAGTGAGTCTCAGCTTCATCTGACAATTTTCAATCCTCTCATATCGAACCCGGGGTGATTTGCTTCAAGCCATAGAGGGCAGCGTATTTGACGCAGAGGCCCAGAGAGGCCAACGTATTTGATGCAGAGGCCCAGAGAGCTAACGCAGGGCCTCCTGGGGGGACACAGGCCTAGATAGGTTGACGCAGGGCCAATGCTGGGCAAGGAGAGGCTGACGCAGTCCAGATTGGGCAAGCGCTGGGGTTTCAGTGCAATTCTATGCTGAGGAGCTGCCATAATGATTATCTGAGGTTTCAGCCAGGAGATCTGTCAGAAACTGTGAGGTATTATTGCTAAGGAAATTCTCTGTTGGGTAGGCCAATTTTGACACCCAGATTGTACTCTTATATTGCTTAGTAAAAAAAACCGTCAGATAGCTGCACTGGTTTTCCTGCATTGGGTTTTTCGGGGACATTGGTCCAAAAATAATGGTGTCATATGGTGTGTTTGTTTCTGTTTCTTTTAGTAGCCTTTTAGTAGCCTTTTGTGTTGCAAAAAACACCTCTTATACTCCTTTTTTCTTCAACTAGCCTTTTGATAGTAATATATACGAAGGTCTCTCAATGACTCCAGGTTGTTTGGGAAAGTCACAGATTTGACCTTTCCCCTGGGCTTTGACAAAATGTTTGCAACCTCTACATCAGTCTCAATGCGATGGAGCCTCCTCGCTCATCGACTTACCATATTCTAGATAAGTTAGTATCTGATGTCTATCTACTGGAGCAATCATTGAATACAGGATTCCTCAACAATCGAATCACCCCCTAGTTGTCACAGAGGATCACAGTGGTATTCATCATGTGTACAAACAATGCACTGAAGAGCTTCCACAACTAGGCAGCTTCACACGATATCATTCTCGTAGCTATGTATTCGGTTTCCGTGGTGCTTATAGCAATCGACTTCTGCTTCTTGTTCATCGATGATATCGAAGCAAAATCCAAAGAGAACTAGCACTGAGAAATTCTCTAGTGATCCTCCCCATTGCCTGCCCAGTCAACATTCGAATAATCATGCAGCTTCATATTTCAGGCAGTGAATCTCAATCCATGAGAGATTGTGCTCTGAAGATATCTCAAAAGATTCTTGGCACCAATCTAGTGAGGCTCAACCAAATATGAGCTCACCATGCTAACTATAAAACATATATACGGACGAAAGTTCACCAAGAACATCAATGCAAATGAGTTTATGAAACTTAGAGGTATTTCCCAAATCTGGTCCGAAATCATCACAATATAACTTCTGAAAGTTAAGATCCTCGAGGTAGTCACAGTCTTGCAGTTTACCATTCCACATCCTGAATCCAACTCTCTCTTACTTTTGCAAGTGAGAGGGTCTGCACCTATCACAAATAGGTCGTTCTTAGAAGGTGTCGGTATGAGAGGTCTATCATCCACAATCTTCAAACAATGGTTTGGATTGGCTTCACTCTTAGTGAGTCTCAGCTTCATCTGACAATTTTCAATCCTCTCATATCAAACCTGGGGTGATTTGCTTCAAGCCATAGAGGGCAGCGTATTTGACGTAGAGGCCCAGAGAGGCCAGCGTATTTGATGCAGAGGCCCAGAGAGCTAATGCAGGGCCTCCTGGGGGGACACAGGCCTAGATAGGTTGACGCAGGGCCAATGCTGGGCAAGGAGAGGCTGACGCAGTCCAGATTGGGCAAGCGCTGGGGTTTCAGTGCAATTCTGTGCTGAGGAGCTGCCAGAATGATTATCTGAGGTTTCAGCCAGGAGATCTGTCAGAAACTGTGAGGTATTATTGCTAAGGAAATTCTCTGTTGGGTAGGCCAGTTTTGACACCCAGATTGTACTCTTATATTGCTTAGTAAAAAAAACCGTCAGATAGCTGCACTGGTTTTCCCGCATTGGGTTTTTCGGGGACATTGGTCCAAAAATAATGGTGTCATATGGTGTGTTTGTTTCTGTTTCTTTTAGTAGCCTTTTGTGTTGCAAAAAACACCTCTTATACTCCTTTTTTCTTCAACTAGCCTTTTGATAGTAATATATACGAAGGTCTCTCAACGACTCCAGGTTGTTCAGGAAAGTCACAGATTTGACCTTTCCCCTGGGCTTTGAAAACATGTTTGCAACCTGTACATCAGTCTCAATGCTATGGAGCCTCCTCGCTCATCGACTTACTGTATTCTAGATAAGTTAGTATCTGATGTCTATCTACTGGAGCAATCATCGAATACAGGATTCCTCAACAATCGAATCCCCCCCTAGTTGTCATAGAGGATCACAGTGGTATTCATCATGTGTACAAACAACGCGCTGAAGAGCTTCCACAACCAGGCAGCTTCACACGAGATCATACTCGTAGCTATGTGTTCGGTCTCGGTGGTGCTTATAGTAATCGACTTCTGCTTCTTTCTCATCCATGATATCGAAGAAAAATCCAAAGAGAACTAGAACTGAGAAGTTCTATAGTGATCCTCCCCATTGCCTACCCAGTCAACATTCGAATAATCATGCAGCTTCATATTTTAGGCAATGAATCTCAATCCATGAGAGATTGTGCTCTGAAGATATCTCAAAAGATTCTTGGCACCAATCTATTGAGGCTCAACCAAATATGAGCTCACCATGCTAACTATAAAACATATATACGGACAAAAGTTCACCAAGAAGATCAATGCAAATGAGTTTATGAAACTTAGAGGCATTTCCCAAATCTTGTCCGACATCATCACAATATAAATTATGAAAGTTAAGATCCTCGAGGTAGTCACGGTCTTGTAGTTTATGATTCCACATCCAGAATCCAACTCTCTCTTACTTTTGCAAGTGAGAGGGTCTGCACCTATCAGAAATAGGTCGTTCTTAGAAGGTGTCTGTATGAGAGGTCTATCATCCACAATATTCAAACAATGGTTTGGATTGGCTTCACTCTTAGTGAATCTCAGCTTCATCTGACAATTATCAATCCTCTCATATCAAACCCGGGGTGATTTTCTTCAAGCCATAGAGGGCAGCGTATTTGATGCAGAGGCCCAGAGAGGCCAGCGTATTTGACGCAGAGGCCCAGAGAGCTAACGTAGGGCCTCTTGGGGCTGACACAGGCCTAGATAGGCTGATGTAGGGCCAACGCTGGGCAAGGAGAGGCTGACGCAGTCCAAATTGGGCAAACGTTGGGGTTTCAGTGAAATTCTGTGCTGAGGAGCTGCCTGAATGATTATTTGAGGTTTCAGCCAGGAGATCTGTCAGAAACTGTGAGGTATTACTGCTAAGGAAATTCTCTGTTGGGTAGGCCAGTTTTGACACCCAGATTGTACTCTTATATTGCTTAGTAAAAAAAACCCTCAGATAGCTGCACCGGTTTTCCCGCATTGGGTTTTTCCGTGGACATTGGTCCAAAAATAACGGTGTCATATGGTGTGTTTGTTTCTGTTTCTTTTAGTAGCCTTTTAGTAGCCTTTTGTGTTGCAAAAAACACCTCTTATACTCCCTTTTTCTTCAACTAGCCTTTTGATAGTAATATAATATGTGGCAAACCTGGTGTCAAAAGGCCCGAGCAACTCTCTAGATGCATTATTCTTGTACAAGCTCAATGTGAGTTGATGGTTAAATATGAAGTGGGAAATTTGTTTCGCCCTCCGGACTGTCTCATTAATCCATGGAAAATTTGCCAAGTCATGTAACAATAAGTCAAGATAATGAGCAGCACAAGGTGTCCAATATATTTTTCTGTATTTATCCATGATCATTTTTCCTGCTCTGACACAATTTGAAGCACTATCAGTTATAACCTGGACCACATTTTCTTCTCCAACCTCAAGAATAACTTCCTCTAAAATCTTGAAAATAAATTCAGAGGTCTTTTTATTCCCTGATGCATCAACTACTTTCAAAAAAAGTACCCCTTTAGGGCAACAAACCAACACATTAATAAGAGGTCTATGATTCATATCTGACCAACCATATGATAAAAGTGTGCACCCTGTTTCCTTCCAAGAGTCTTTGATCTTCTGCAAATTTTTTGTAACTCTTTCTTTTGACCTCTTTAAAAGAGTGGTCCTTATAGTCTCAAAACTAGGAGGGACATATCCTTTACCAAAACCTGCCATCATCTTACACGCATTGATGAAGTAAGGGCTTCTTGCGACATTAAATGGAATTGCAGATTCAAAAAACATATCAGCTACAACATCATCAACTTCTTGTTTCTACATGGACTTCCAAAGAGAATTTAATGTAGTTGTCCCACTTGATTTACTGATCTTTGACTGAGATGAACTCCCAACACCAACTGTGATTTTTTTCCTTTTTTAGATGATTGCAATGTAGAATATTAATATATGTCCAAAGTTTTGAGTCGTTAGCTCAGATTCTATAACTATAAGTTATTATATGATGGACCAGAGGTTCGACGGTACCTGTGTTACCTGTAACGTGTTCTAGTTGTGCACACTGCAGTCAACGCTGAAGCTCGAATGGAGGTGCAACAAATCACGATTCACACTGCACAGCCTACGACTATAGCTTACAGGCTCACACGGTAGTGGGCACGGGCTCAAGCAGCCACGTAATTAGCGACTAGCAGTGACTGAACTTGCAAGGTGTCGGCGTGCTACTGCAGGACCACATTGATCTCCTCAAGGCTCACACTGCATAGCGCAATCAAATGCACAACAATATGCCAATACAAATCCACTCCTGCTATGCCAATACAAACACTCTGCTAACTCAATACTCTATTCACTCGACCGACCGACACAACTTGTGCCAAATCCTTAGAGCGCCATTGTTTATAAAGAAAAATTTGGCAGGAATCATTGCAGAAAAGCAGTATGCGGCCCATGGTTCTTCACGTAAACCAGAAAATAAAACCGTAAAAAAAACTGGCGAACCCTAAGTCAAACCTAAAAAAAATTGATCAAATTCGCGTTCAGGTTCGTGTTCGGATGAGGTTCAAATTCGATTAGGTTCACCTTTTGGGTTCGAATTTTAGGTTCGACGAACCTGAACGAATTTCAAATTTTTTTTTGAGGTTCGCCGAATTTCGAACCTGAACCTTCAAATTCAGCGAATCTTGTGACATAGCCTGCTACATGAGGGGAATGGTCCCTTTGTAAGATTTTCCTTCGGTACATCTCAGACATGTACCTTCATGCTCCTTTTGAATTCAGGCATCCCAGTCACCATCTGACTCACATCGAGTAAGGCCCCACAATAAGTAGACCTTTGGTGCTATAGATGAGATGTGTCAACTAACATGGTCCCCAATGGACTATCCTGCAACTTGGTACAAATTGCCAACGCTGAACCCATGAGTAAAAGCATCTTTGAAAATTCTATTTTCAAACACGTACCTTCCCATCAATGAATGCCACCCTAAAACCTTTGACTTCCATTGCCGAAATGGACACCAGGTTCTTCTTGCAATCAGGTACATAAAAGAGATTCTGTAAATGAATTGAGTTACCCTCATTCAATTGATGGGTAACATTTCCTACACCCTTTCCGGGATAGGTGGCATCGACTCCAAGTATAATCCCACGATTGTTTCTTACCAAATTCAAGAGAGCACCCTTCTATTCGATGAAGTGCCTTGAAGAACTATAATCAATAAGCTAGCTTCCCACATAATCTGAAGGAGAGGGCCAATACAAGATAACGCTTCTTTATCTTATCAGAAACAACATTTGATTCTTCATACCTGGGGTTCCTTGCTTTCCTTGAACTGTCAGTCGTTTCCTTGATGACCTTCATTATCTGTCATTCCTTCGATCATTGAAGATGTCCTTGGAATGATTGTTATCTTCATCAATAGATGTGTCCTTGCCATTTGTACACTCCTTCGCATAATGGCTGAACTTATTGTAATCTGCCTTTCCTTTCACCCTGAGATCCAGACTTCCCATTGAAGTGATATGTAGGTAGGCCATCAGAAGCTTCCGCTGCACCATTCTAATGATATGCTCTACTTCGAATTTACCCTTGGTGAATTTGAAGAGGGATGAGGAATCCATGGATCCTTTTGTCCTTTCCCAACTGCCTTCAGTGATTGATCTTTCACTCATGACTGTGTATGGGATAAGGGATTTTCCTTTCATGACTGCATATAGGCTAAGGGCTTTTCCTTTCATGATAGCAAGTGCATTCCATGTGTAGAGCACTTCTTCTAGGACGATGTTGAGGTGCCATCTCCATTAGGCAGCCTAGCGACTAGGTTTAGGGCATCTCTTCTCCTTAGACTTGCGGCTAGGGTTTATGCCTTCATTTCCATGGCTGCGTATTACTACTTCTTCATAGGGCAACATTTAGGGCTTCTCCATAGGGCAACATTAGGGCTTCCTTCACCATGCTAGATCTCCCTTTCCTCCCACATTTAGGGCTTCTTCATTAGTGCAGTGTAGAGCCTAGGGCACTCCCTCTAGACTAGTGCTATAATTGGTCACTTTTGATGATGGTGATCCTCTTGAGCATTCATTCTCCACACTAGCAAATGCATATATTGGATTAGGTATAGAGAAGAAGGATGATGGGTGAGACAGCAATGGTAATACACAAATTCTAATTATTATGGCATCGAGGAGGACTACTGATAGTCATCGGCTATGAGAATCTTCCATCTATTGTTCTAGTGTCCATGCTATTTTGTATTTTCCATTGGCATTCCAATCTATAGTAGCATTGAATCAATATCTATGTTGTATGTTTTCTACATTTTGATTTTTATGACTTAATGAGAAGACCACAATTTGTGGTTCTAACTTCTTGTGTTTGCCATTTGATCATCATTGATGTAGTACTAGTAAGTACTAGTTGTATGATTGAATTTGTATCATGTAAATGTTCTAGTTTCTAAATTCTAAAATAATTGAAATCCTTATTGTCATGTTTTTAGAGTCGATGTGTCTTGTCTCACATATGAGAGATGAAACACTTGGTATTACATTAGATTGGCTATTTATTTGGTATTTTCCACTGTAAATGGGTTGTTGTTATTTGGTTGCTTAAAGATGTTCATGTGCTGTAGGTGTAGAATTTCTTTGCTAACAAAATTCAGAGTTGATTTGCCTCCCAAACAAATTATTGTTTGTGTGTGGATTTTTTGATTTGTTGATCTTATATGTCTTTCCATAATATTACACGTGTCCACAATGAATGAAACTCTGTGATTTCTTGTTGGGGTTGCACATTCTCTAAGCATGCTCCTATTTGGATCGCAGGAAAATCAAGGTTATGGTATTGAATACCAACATGATTGGACCAAGAACCAATAATGTATGTCTAACAATAGACCTTAGGAATCACAAAGGCACACCTCCAGTAATATGATGGTTTGATAATTGATGTCAAAGAATTTTTAAACCCCAGTATCAGTTGTAGTTGCTTTAGTTTCTTAAATAGTTTCTTCTCCTGTGATTGGGTGCATAGTTATACTTATCTATTGATATGATTTTATCAAAATTTGGGTTCAAAAACTATCTTGAATTCATGTCTGGAGGGATATAAAGATAGTGGTCACTGCAAAAGGTAAGTTATTAATGGTAGGTGTTGCCCATATTTCAGAAATTTTGATATAAATCCTGAGAGAAGCTTTGTATCCTAAATTGAGTGGGGCTTTAGGATTGAGAGACTTGGGGATCCTAAACAAATCATTGGGGGAGAAATTATGTTGGAATTGAATTCGGGTTAGAGATGAACTCTAGAAACAAATATGGGATATGAAATATGACCACTCTTCTCAATCGAAAAAGTTGCAAGCAGCAAAGCATCCTCTAAGATCTTCCATATGAAATTTGCCACAGGCCAACTAGACCTTAATTCAAAGTCATGTTTTTTGAGAGACCTGGAATGGTCACACTAGTGACTACATTATTCTCAAAAGATTCTTGGCAATAGATGCCACAGTTGAGGGATTGTTAATCTTAGATATTTAATAACATTTACTTCAAAGCATTAGGGTCTTACTGTAGAAGAATTTTAGAAACTGATTCAATCCCCTAGGCTATGGAAGGAATGGAAAACAGTTAAAGATTGGCAATCACATCCATCTTTCTCTCCCTGGCCTATTTTAGCTCATGAGCTTCAAAAATGAAAAATATCCAATGCTCAGGATGAAGACAAACTCTGGCGAGGTTCTCAAACCAAAGGGATGTTTACTCTCAAGGAATCCTACTCTCTTATAGTTGGTCATCAAGACATCCACTAGGATCCCATTTGGAAGAAAATCTAGATGAATGGTGTTTTCCCATGGTCCTCAATTCCTTTGGCTAGTTGGATGACGTAAGATCCTCACATGGGATCAAATCAGGAAAAATGGATTTTAGGGCCCCTGAATTTGTACTTTATGTTGGAATTATGAATATTCTATGGAGCATATATTGAATGTATGTCCTTCCATTGAACATATTTGGATGCATATTTGACTGCCTTTTGGATCCTTGTACTGTAACTTCAACAGTTTTTTATACTTGTACTCCCTCATAGATCCAGCATATTCAATAGTCCAGTTCAAAATAGAGAGTGGATTATTTCCCGTAGTTTTGTCATGTCGATGCTTAAGGAAAAACCAAATATTTAAGCAAAATAAAGAAAGGACAAATTCATGGTCTACATCAAAGTGCAACATGGGGTTACATTACTCCTACACTCACAATGAAATGCTGAGGTGCCAAGTGTATTACCATGAAAGTCTACAGCTCCCTTACTTTCAGTGTCTGTGAAAATAGGATTAGTTTAATGAACTGTATTTCCGTGACCTCAAAAGTGTTTTCAGGATTTAAATTATCAGCAAAGAAAGCGTGATCTTCACCATACTTTTCATATGGTTGATTTTCTTCCCCTACCTTTGCATGTTGTATATGTACTTGTATGTTTCTTTGGTAGAGATTTCTCCTCCATGAGAAAGATAGCCCCAAGAATGCCTATCTACCCTCTTAGACAGAGCAATATCTGTGTGATAGAGATGAGATCTGTAATTTTCCCATTTGACATTGAGCTCCATCAGAAGAGCCAAATTTTCAGCATGTGGCCAACTGGAAGAGGAGGAAATGACAGATTATTGGCAGCCAATATCAGCAAGAGTGAACAACTCATGCCTGTGAAGAAATTGGATGATTGGGGGAGGAAGAATGTGATTCCCAGCCAATCCAATGATTACTAAAATGGCTTACAACTTCCTCTAGGATGTCTTTCTGAGTAGTTAGTATTATATTGTCCATATTTCTAATATACCAGATTGTGTTGGAATTTTTTCTTTTGGAAGCTATCTTATGAAAGTACTTAGTATTATTATCTCCCCTAGAAACCTGCGTCATTTTTATTTTTTGTCTCCATTCCTCTGCCTGATAATTTAGAGAGCTCCAATATTGTATTTTTGCTTTGTTCAGATAGGAAATTAGGAATTGTAGGGTCCATCAATTCTGAAATATCTTTATCTATAATAGAAAACTCCCGAGAGAGTGTCTTCTTGCACTTGATGATGCATGTCTTAACCTTTGACTTTAGCCTGTGCAGTTTTTGAGTGACCTGATACATCATTTTATTTTTCATTATCCCTAAAGGCCTCATCCAAGATATCTTAATCAGGTCCACTAAATATTTATCTTGTAGCCATACTTGATTGAACTTGAATGGTAATTCCTTGGCTTCTTGTTCACCATTCCATTCCAAAAAGATTGCATTATGATCGGAAACTAAAATTCCTTGGGGCAGAAGTAGATGCAACTCAGTTGCTTGAAAGCACAAGTGGATGTAGAAGGATCGAGTTTTTTACATATAATATGGGGAATGAGCCTGCCAAATCAAACAAGAATCTAAGAGAAACGGTTTAGGAGGATGATGAAGTAAGAGATGGTGAAGGGGGTTTGGGAGGAGAAACAATGCAACTTGAAGATGAGGAACAAGCTCCAATGGAATGGGCGAGGACAGACTTAGCTGGTGAAAATCAAGGGGAAACATTAAACACCAGGACTGGTGCTGAACCAAAAAGATTACCTGATACATATAACAGTGGCTAGCATTTGGTGATAACATCCCATCCTATTGGAAACTTGTTAAATGGGGAGAGGCAGAGTCAATCTCCTGTCAGTCAGCAGCATAGAGATGAGATAGATGCTAGAAACAAGGGAGATAAGCATTCGATAGCAATAATTGATCTATTAGCATCAGAGGTTGCTGGTAGTTGGGCAGTCAGTATAGTTGGTTCAGTTCATGGCGACAATGAATCTCTTCAGAGTGATGACGGACAGCCAGGGACAGGAAGGATCAGTGATGAAGGAATTAATCAAGATTTTGATGCTAGTCAGATTGCAGAAATAGGTGAGAATATTAGGTCCAGGCAAGATCTACTATTAAGTAGCTTGAAGTGTCAACACACAGTGCCTGAAGATGCAGTGGCAGGAAGTCAAAATTCTCCACCTCCCAAGTTAGCTTCTCGGCAAAGCTATGAGCACCAAGCTTTGAATGAGATGCTTGATATTGTTGCCCCTGATTTCAGGCAGCTTCATAGACTTAGAAGAAATAACGATAATGCCCCTGACACTGAAGAAGATATTGAAGGGGAAGAAGATGAAAAAAATCATGATGATGATGACACTGAGGAGGGTTCAGAAGAACCTGAATCTGAATAGGAAACTGTCTTTCTATTAACTCTGGATGTGTTTGAACACATGCCAAATGCTTCTCCTATCATGGCAGTGCAATTGTTCTTTGGTAAGCCATGCCATTATTTGGTGTTTTTATGACTTCCATACCTAATGGTTTGAAAGTTTGACTATTGTAGTTTGGTTGAAGTAATGATCCATGGATGGTAATGCCCATTAGATGTATAAGCGTGCTAAGCTTTTGCTTGGAAGGTGCTTAGAAATCTTTTGGCTCTCTGAACATTGCGATTTCTTGTATAACTGTAGATGAGTTCCTATTTATTGACTGTTATTCTACATAAGCAGAGTACACTTTGGCACTTTGGTGCATAAGCACCTTGACTCTGATGCAAACAAATAACAGGTTTTTTTTTTTTTTTGTTTTTGTTTTTGTTTTTGTTTTTTGTTTTTTTTTGTTTTTGTTTTTGTTTTTGTTTTTTGTTTTTTTATGTTTTTTTTTTTTTTGTTCTAGGCAAATGAATATATGCATTTACTGGGAACCAATTACAACTAACAACCAAAGATCCTACTTGAATCTGAAATCTTCCACCTTTTCTTGCTAAGCAACTATTTATCTGTTGATATTTCTTCATCCTTTTTCATTCTCACTCATATTGTTCTTCATTTCTATGCATGATCCTTCTTTCCTACTCACTTTGTCATCTTAATTGCTCCATATTAGTCATAAGCTTCTCTTCTCATTATTCGCCAAGTTTCCCCATCCATATGGCCTCTCTTGGGAATCTATTTCTTGAGTATTAATTCCTAGAGTCGACATACTGTTATCCTTTCTACTACTATTGTTTATAGGAACTTATTCTAGCGTAGGCACCTACACTTCATTTGGCAGCTCCCAAGGGGCATGTTCTTTCTTGGGAAAAGTATGATTCTGATTTATGCCTATAGCCTTACCATACATTTTGATGTCATCCCAATCAAGTCTACATAGGAATTTCACTATTAGATGTATGGTATTATGGCATCTCAAACATCTAAAAGGGATTCCCCAGTAATCCACTCATTTTATGATAGATTGTGTACTCTAATAGATATCAAGGGTAGCTGAGAGACCTTCTATGGAATCTGGTTCAATGAAAAACCATGCTACTCATTTTTCTAGAAGGCCAACACTCCCTTCATCGACATAATATAATGTTCCAATCTTGTTGGAAATTTCCATGATTTCCTTCTTGGTCCATAGTTCCAAAGGAAAGCTAGGGAGTTTAACCCATATGTATTTTCACTGGGGATCTTCTTTAATAGGATTAAATCTAACTGTCTAATTCTACAAGCATAAAAATCCCCTACCTTTCACACATGAGATTGAGCCAGTCCTATCTGCATCTTCCACTGTCATGAAGTGGAATCCAAACCAACTATTGAGGAGCATGCTTACCTTCGGTCTATTTCCAACAATACAAAACCAACATTTCTGCACCCATTCTTTCATTTGTCCACTAGACATCCTAATGTGTTCCCAGTGGCCCACCAATACCTTATGCTTCATCTTTACCAGATTATCCCAATATATATCAATACCCATAATGAGTTTTTGTATCTGTTCCTGGTTCTTGATCGATTTCTTTTACGTTTGTCTATTTTTTTTGGATCGGGTTCCATTTGAAGATTCCTTTCCAAGATATGTATCTAAGTCCTCATGTTGGGATGTTTTCAACAGGCCAATGGATGTGGGAACCTGATTTGGTCTTCCCAATCTCTCTGCAAATTCATTTTCTATGACTATCGATACTTCTATAATTTTCGTGTCATCATAAATCTATTCCATAGAAAAAGATTGACTAACCATGTCAATATTGACTATTAGAACTGCATTACTTTTTAAAGCCAACGTATTGGTCAGCACAATGCTACTACATATGGGTGAAAATAAAATCCAAATAAAATATGAAAGTGTGACCGATTTTATTTGTACTATAGAAAAAAGGCTAGTGGGTTAATCTCCTAAAAAAAGGTGTTAACATAGTCTGTCGAAAGGTACATTTTGCATCAGGATAACCACTAGAGTGCTATCTTTTTATGAGGAAGCAAAAACATGGAAAATGTTTGGTTAGGTAGGAATACAACTTGTCAATTTGGTCTAGCTTGAGTGATTAAAAGAGAAGGTTGTTAGGCTCTCCACCATTTCATGGATTGATATAGTGATGAGACAAAAGAAGCTCTCTCTTGAGACTTGACTAGGTGATTGATAACAGTTGTGGTGTTGGTGCCTTAACTTAGCCAGAAAATGCCAAAACTCTATTGATGCACAAAATTTATTACTGAATCTATCTCAGAGTGTGCCATAGTCACTGAATATGACATGCATGGTTTTACCAAGGAGGCCCTAAACTTTTGAACAATGAAACTTTACATTGGTATCTTGGCAGTAGCTGCATTGGTCTTATTAGAATTACACCACTTTTAATATGGGTCTTCACAACAGAGAATCACCATTACACTTTGTTTATTTGTGTTAAAAAGAAACATAACATGCAATATATTTCTTTTGGCATGCAATTTTTTTGTTGGTAGTTTTCTTGTATTTGTGCCACATGTAAAGCTAACATGTGTTAAATTTCTTTCACCTTGCAATATTTTTATCGGAAAAGTTCTTGTGTTTGGGCTAGAAACTATGCTAGATTTCTTTTTCTTTGCAATATTTTTGTTGTCAATTTGGTTGTTTATGATAAAAGGAAATCTAGCAAGTGTTAGATTTCCTTCACCTTGGCAATGTTATTGGAAATGTTGTGCTTGTGTTTGGGCTAGAAGTTGTGCTAGAGTTCGTTTGCTATGCAATATTGTTGTTTTCAATTTGGTTGTTTATTACAAAAGGAAATCTAACACGTGTTAGATTTCCTTCACCTTGGTAACGTGCTTTTGTTTGTGTTAGAAGGAAATATAACATGCACTAGATTTCTTCTGGCATGAAATGTTGTTTTTGGTAGTATGCTTGTATTTATGCTACATGTAAAGCTAGCACGCGTTAAATTTATTTTACCTTGTGACGTTGTTATTGGAAATGTGATTGTGTTTTTGATAGAAGTTGTTGGATTTGGTTTTCCCTACAATATTATTGTTGGCAATGTGCTTTTTTTTGTGCTAGAAGTAAATCAAGCATATGCTAGATATCTTTCACATTGCAATGTTGTTTTTGGCAATGTGATTGTGTTTGTGCTAAAATAAACTTTAGAATGTGTAAGATTTCTTTTACGTTGAAATGTTTTTGTGAGTAATATGCTTCTATTTATGTTAGAAGGAAATTTAGCATGTGGTGGATTTCCTTCGCCTTAAAATATTCTTATTGACAATGTGCTTGTTTGTCCTAGAAGGAAATCTAGCACGTGCTAGATTTATTTGACCATGTAATGTTGCTTCTAGCAATATGCTTATGTTTGTAGTAGAAGGAATGATATTGATTGTTAGCTTTCATTTGAGGAAACAATGTTTCATTACATACAATATTACTACCATGCTATTTTAATTTTTGCATCTATATTACTTTTCCGTAAGTTGTGTGTTTTTGTGAAAATATAAAGTCACAATTTACACGGTTCAACCTTTTAATTACAAGTTACGATTTAATTGTTGTTGCAGAATTGATACAAGCTACAATGGAAAATATAATTTTGGCAAAACGGGACTATGTTGATCTCCTTATTAATGATCAAGTCATTGGGCTAGGAAGGGTCGAATCTGCAGAGTTTGGAACTTATTATGTTGGAGAAAGAGTTAATGCTGGTTATGTTACAATTTTGATAATTGATGTAACTCAACCACATTTGATTGATGAGGATGTTAATGAAGGGGACATACATCCATGGAAGATCATGGATTTGAGACACAACATAGGTAAATAAAAATATTTAAGCATGTGTTATATATTATTGATAGCATAATAAATGTTTTTTTTGAGTAAATACTAACCTTATTTACATTTGTTTATAGGTGCAATTGTTTCTTCCACATTTCCTATTGGAGCCAAGGTAGACCTTCTGCAACATGGAGTGAAGGTGGGTGAGGGCTCCATATTTAATACAGATCTTGGGCATAAAGTGCATGGAAATATGGTAAAGAAAGGATGCATAGTGGTTAAAATCGAGAAGGTGTTAAAACATAATGCTCCTCTACCACATCCAACAGGATTTCAGCATACACTTGGGGGTTCATTAGAATCTTATGAAATTTGGCCAGAATCAGATTTGGAGCCTCACTGTCATGATCATGCCACAAATATTCCCCAAGATAGGGTTAGATTCATATATACAAAGGTTTCTCTTACACATGAATGCATGGGAACAAGCACGTGCATTGCCAAAGGAATGCTAGTTAATGTCCACGAGGATGACATTGTTGAGGGTGAAACACTAGGTGAAATGGATTTTGGTGTTTTTCTAGAAGAGATAGATGGAAATTGTGAGATATGCAGAATTGGGGATAAGTCTATACATTTTTTGGTTAGATGGCCAATAAATAAGTTGGTGGACAACAAAGGTGTGATATTAAGGGTTAAGGAAAAGTTCGAGGAGCCACCCAAGGAAATGGTGATATGGGATGTTATAGAGGACACAAATCCCTTAAACAATTGGGATGGGTTCTTTTGTAATGAAAAATATAGAAACTCAATTGATATGCATGTAACAAGGCCATATAAAAGGATTAAACGAGTTATTGCTACAAACAAAATTGCAAAATGTCAAACAAAAATAGATGAAGAGAAAGAAATTCGAGTTTTGGTAGCAGACGTATGTTGTAGAAAAGATTGTCTTCAACATGTGGATAGGAAGGCCATTGTAGGTGCTAGAAGGGATATGAGACAAATAAATAAAAATGGTATTAGAGAATTTGTCTTGAATTCACTCATGTCAAACACAGTCATGTCAAGGGGCCATGGCCATGGCCATGGCTTACCACCTATTGCTAGAAATGTAAAGGACATGAGATTTAATGGGAATATTGTTTGTAAGAAAGCATGGTATAAGATACATAAAATTCCTCAAAGAACATTCTATAACTACCAGCATTATTTCCAACATGGACAGATCAAAGCTATTCATGATAACACTAACACATGCAAAGCAAGAGCTAACACAGTGGCAGCCATAGAAATATTGCACAAAATTGTAATGGATAATTCAGATTTTTCACCAAACCAAACACGTCAAGTTGAAGAAGATGGAAAATATACTACTTTAAGATTGCTTCCTTCGGCTTACACACAAAATTCTTTGTTAAAAGAGATCAATGAGGGTCTTCAAAAGCTCAATTACCCATCAATAGCACAGTCAACAATGAGCAAGATTTGGAATACTAAGTTTCGAGATGTGGAATTTTCAAAGAACACTAACTTCAGTAAATGCAATGAATGTATTGTGTTGAAAGCACAAATGAAGTCAGCAAATACAAAAGATTTGGAAGAAAAGGCACGAGGTAGGTTGAAGAAACATAACAAGATTGTTACGTGCGGAAGATATTGCTACTATTCCCATAGAATTATGTCAGAGCGGTTTCCAAAGGAGTATTTGAGCATTATCCATGATAAAAAGGACAAAACAAAGACTTCAATCCCAAGGCTACGTGTCAAATCAAAATCTATTGTAGGAAAAAATTTAGGTTTGTCATTGACAGGTATGCTTACACATGGGCATAAGGCAGGAGGTTTTGGTCATTTCTCCTTACCATTTGTCCATATGGGATCACAATTTACTATTACATCTCTTGCAAAGTGCTTAAGGGACCTTGAAGACCCACAAATGGATATGTATGGTGATCTACTTTATGAAAGTGGAATTTCAAGAAACCCACTTACAAATGCATTACTTGACACCTCTATTTACTCAAAATGTCAAGGGTACAAGGATGATTTTATATCTCATGGAAGTTCAAAAAGTCAAAATGTTGATTTTAAACCTCTTCATCCACATTTGTTGTTACAATTCGACAATGCAGCAAGTGATAATAAGAATCGCTATCTTTTCATGTTTCTATCGCTTTTAACTACACTTGGTGTCTTCATCACTATTGAGGTTGGGTTCTTGCTTGTGGGGCACACCCTGAAGACATAGATGGAACCTACGGAAGAATGTCTTCCAACCTAAAAAGTAAAGATATTTATTCTTTACCTGAAATGATGGATACATATCGCACAATTGAAGAAAATCGAGTGTTTCCACCTACACTTATTCACAAGGTCTATGACTTCAAAAGTTTCCTTAATGGCTACATCAAGGAGGGAAAAAATGCACTAGTTGGACATCTTAATGTCCAATACTTCCAATTTCTTGTACTCAATGATGTTCCAGTACTAAGGTACAAAGAATCAATTAGAGATATTGAGTGGTTAGAACCAGTTAAGTTATGGAATATAGATGATGAAGGCCGACCTATAATTCCCATAGGGAAGCCATCTTTCTTAGCTTCCAAACAGAATGATGTCTATTTAAAAGAACTAAAGGAAGGGATAACATCATACATAAAAATGTGGAAAGACACTATTGGGAATGAGGATTCACCAATTGTTATGGAGGAATGGAAAAATAAAGTAGTGTATTGGGAAAAAGTTCTTGATACATTAGATGGAATCTATAATGATCATAGAATAATAGATGGAAGTGATTCATCTTCTGAGGATTTCTGGCCCAGGACAAGGCACATTGTTGATGTTGATCGTAATGCACTCCAAGTAATGTCAAGTATTATGGATGGAGATTTTGATAATGTGTAGATGAACCAATATATGTTGGACCTAAATGCAACAAGCCAAAACCAACTTTCAATCCGATGATTGATGTTGAGAAAGGAAAGATGTTGCTAGTTAGATCAGGAAATGAGGATGCAAGAGAGATGATTTGGATGGAAAAATCCATCTCAAATATCTTTAGGGATAATGAAAGTGAGAATCTTCATGTAAAGGTTGATTGGTGGAAGCCTATGTCAGGGAAATACAATGGAAAATTTTTAGAGCAATATTGGGTACCAAATCCTGATGACACAAAACTTGGCTCTATTCCAATTAATACCATAGTGTGGGCATGGATGCCAAAGAAAGAACATTGCAAGAAGACCAAGATAAATAAATATGGTGTAGAAGCCATTCTTGATCTACCTGAGCGAATATATTAAGAGTAGGTTTATATGATTCATGAATGTAATTTTTTTTAAGGATCTATTAATATACATTCAGACACACTTTTCCATATTTGTTGTATATCAAATATTCTCTTCATATTCTTTTTGGATGAGTTTTATATTATTTAATATTTCAATGTAATCATGTGTTATACAAATTACATGACAATGCTATAAAATATTTAAGTTTTCAAAGCTTTATTTGACCAACATGACTTCTCACCAGATCAAATATGCATAATCAAATTCAGTAATGCACTTAAAAACATCTTCTAAACTTGGTCTATTAAAAAAACAATGGAGTACCTAATTAGTATTCTATTTAATATAAACCATTTAAACACTTAATGAATAAATTAGACACTAGATATAATGTTTGAGGTGAGTTTTCCTTCATTTTCCTTATTATAATTGATATAAATCAAATTCACTATCTTGTTGCACTCTAATTTATAAAAAAAATATTTTGATCATTGATCAACACAACTAGAATTATAAAATATTTCCTCTTATAGATTTTGAAGTGGTGCCAACATTGTACTAGTATAATTAATATGTACTTAATGTAGGAAAAATAGTTAGTGTCAATTTAAAATGGTCAATAATAGTAAGAAAAATGATATTAGTATATTCTTAAATAACTTTATAGGTAAGTTTTTTTTTTTTTGCAAAATCTATTATTCACGAGTCAAATTTAATACATAAATATAAATGTTAATGATAATAGAAATAATGTAAGGAATCTAAGTTTTAGATGAATGTTAATATGTTTTTTTCAATATAATATCCTTAAACACTACATGAATATAAACTAAACATTTGTAATAAATATCTTAGTCATTTTTCTCTCTTTCTTGTTGTATTTGAAAATAATCAAATTGTACCACTTTGTTACTATTCTAATTCATGATTGATTTTGATCATTATGGTCAATAATAGTAAGAACAACAATATTAGTATATTGTTAAATAACTTCATAGGTAAGTTTTTTTTTTGCAAAATCTATTATTCAAGAGTCAAATTTAATACATAAATATAAATGTTAATGATAATAGAAATAATGTAACTAATCTAAGTTTTAGATGAATGTTAATATGTTCTTTTCAATAAATATCCTTAAACACTAGAGGAATAAAAACTAAACATTTGTAATAAATATCTTAGTCAATTTTCACTCTTTCTTGTTGTATTTGAAAATAATCAAATTGTACTACTTTGTTATTATTCTAATTCATGATTGATTTTGATCATTAAAATGATTAATAATTGAGACGAGAGGCTCATTTTACAACCCAATATGGGGGGAAAAATAAAAATTATGTTCTAAATAGAAAAATAAAAGAAATGGATATTTTGTAAAGTAATTAGAAGTATATAAAATGTGTGAATTAGATGTTTAAATTTTATGAGTATAAACTAGATGATCTATGAGATTTTTAATCTTCAACCATATTACTAGTGTTGCAATGGTGATAGACTTTTAAATTGTGCTAACACTCCTTTAGTAATAATCATAACTTAACGCATACATGATATGTACTATATCGGATTATAATTAAATGGGTTAATAATAGTAACATACGCCATTATTTTTTTGCCCACAGGGCTTTGGATTGACGGTGAATGGGTGCGTTGTTAAGGCACTACTTGCGATAGGTCACCGGTTCAAATCCCCCGTGGGTACTTAGGTTAGTCTAATAGATAAAAAAAAAAACATACGCCATTATTTTCATAAAATAACCTTAACAAACTTATCTTTTAATATAAACCATAAAAAATATTAAAATAGTTAATGTAAGGAATCCTAATTAAGATGTGAAAGATTTGCTTTTGCAAGTTTATATAAATTTGTTTTATAAATTTTATCATGATAATTTTACACAAAAATTGGTGAATATCTACTTTAAATTAGTGAACTAAGTGACTTTCTAATTCCTCATTTTGAAAAAACTTAATTTAGTTAAAGTCTAAATAATGGTATATATTGGACACATCACTAAGATCATTTGTCATTAAATAACTTTATACTTAATATGTATCTTGCATATTAATCTATTATTCATTAAGTAAGCCTCAATCAACTTTTTTATTAACATAAAAGTACAAATAATAAATAAAAATAAATTATGCTACTACTCACATTCAACATTTAATTTGATACTATTTTTTTTCTCCTCAACTCTAAAATGGTGCAAACTTCCTACAATAGTATGTAATTATGATGGTGATAATGATGATTATCATCTACTAAGACCAAAAATGGGTAAAAAGATATTACTAAAAGTTATTTCGAATTTTATTGTTAATATGCTCAAAAAGTATTAAAAGAAGTGTTTCAAGACTATCATAATTTTGTTTAGTTAAACAATCAAGAAGGTTGGTAGCGTCACAAATATTTTGAAATTTAATTCCAATATGAGTATAAACTGGATGTTCTATTAGAGTTTTTTAATCTTCAACCATATTATTAGTGTTGCAAAGGCGATAGACTTTTAAATTGTGCCAACACTTTCTTAGTAATAATTGTAGCTTAACACATACATGATATTTACTATATCTGATTATAATTAAATGGGTTAATTATAGTAAAATACACATCATTATTTTCATAAAATAACCTTAAAAAACTTATCTTTTAATATAAACCATAAAAACTATTAAAATATATAATGTAAGGAATCCAAGATTAAGATGTGAAAGATTTGCTTTAGCAAGTTTATATAATTTTTTTTATAAAGCTTATCATGATAATTTTTACACAAAAAATGGTGAATACCTACATTAAAATTAGTGAACTAAGTGACTTTCTAATTCCTCATTTTGAAAAAACTTAATCTAGTTAAAGTTCTAAATTCTAGATCCATTGAAAACTTCCAAATTTAATGAAATATGTGTTACTTGCTTCAAGAATATTCTATCCAGGTTTTGTAAAGCTACAAGTATGGATCCCAACTACAACAAGTCCACCATCATGCTGGTGTCATGTTTACAAAATGAGAAAAGAAACACCCTACATATTTTTCATTTTGTCAAGCAAGAAATGGAGACTAGACTCAAATACCTTGGATTCAGGCTCAAGCCAAATGATTATAGTATTGTATAGTAGACATGGATTATAGAAAAAATCAAAGCGCACATCAATATATGGCAGCAACGATGGCTTTCCAGAGTAGGAAGACTAGCACTTATAAAATCTGTCCTGGAAGCCATCCTAGTATATTGGATGGCACTTGCCTAGATCCTCATAGGCATAATCAACATAATACAACAAATTTATTGTCATTTGTTATGGCAGGGGAAAAATATTGGGAGGAACTTTGCATGGGTTAGATGGGAAAGAATTAGTAAACCAAAAAAATGGGGAGGATGGGGTATAAAGTATATGCACTTATTTGGAAAGGCACTTTCTGCAAAGATGGGGTGGAAAATTATCACATCTGATAGTATTTGGAAAGAGGTGGTTTATTATAAATACAGTCATCCTCTATCAGTAATGGACTAGATTCGCAGGCCGACCCAGGCAAATACTAGAGCATCCATCATATGGAAATCTATCACTCATTCCATCAATGTAATAAGGAAGGATTGGCTTGGAATATTGGAAATGGTGAGCTGGTGTGACTAGGCATAGATGGTTGGTTCGGATGTGGAAATGCACATATTCTACCACTGGATCTCAGAAAAAAACTTGCATTGGATGGCATCACTCAGCTCTCTCATATAACATATGGTGTAAACTCATCCTGAATCTCACATAAATGGTCTAATGCATAGGAACTCAGGATACTGGAAAGATGGAGCAGGGTGTGGCATCATTTCATTAGCGCACTATAAGAAGCTCACATTAGGATTACTGTACAAGATGATGAAGTCATATGGGCTACTGCAACGCATGGTCAATACACCCCCAGGGATGCATACTCAGCTCTTATATCTGCACAAGATTGAGGGGAAGTGATTTGGTGGTGTGCCCACTTTGGAAGTTCAAAGCACCTCACAAAGCTCACCTATTCATGTGGTGTATACTATCAAATAAATTTCCCAATGATGATAACCTAAATCATCGTGCCTATCATGTTCCATCTAGATGTTGCTTTGGCAAAGATCGTGCTGAAAATATTGATTACATGTTCCTACATTTACCTGTGACTAATCAGGTCTAGCTATAGATTACTAGATCCCTCAACATCATGCTCAGATGGGATGGGTCTCATCTATCTGATGCCTGGCAATCTTGGTGGAATGTTTCAACAATTCAAAAAATGAGGAACCCCCGTCTGCTATTTTGTTGGGGTATTTGGCTAACCAGGAATCGTACTATATTTCAGGATGCACCCATACTATGGTCGACCACTTGTAACCATATTTCTGCTATATATCATTTGATCCCTGAAGAATCAACTCAAAAACCTTCCCATGTCATCATTCCTGAAGTTATTGATAATAATATCCCTTGGGAATATTTTGATGGGTCAGCACAGGACATTGGATGTGGGGATGGTGCGGTACTACACATTACTGAATCACATAATTTCAAGCTCAAATTGGGATTAGGGAGAGGCACCAACAATTATGCCGAACTAAATTGTCTCAGATACCTTCTCATTTTTTATCCAGAAAAAAACTGCCACAGAATTCAAATCTTTGGGGACTCAAAACTTGTTATAAATTGGATCAACTCTGCATATCATTTTCACATGCACACAATCAGAGGTCTACTGGATGAAGTCATCACTTTAAAATCACATTTTGATTTTATTGTATGCTCACATATATGCAGGGAAAGGAGAGCGGTCACTGATTTTCTTTCCAAGGAGGCTACACAACAACACAAGGAGCAGTGGTTGACTCAAGAATTCTATGACCAGGAGTTCTATCAATTTTTCCACCAGCCATTCATTGAATAGGATGGGGTTACATCTGACTGATCCGCCATGATCATTTGACAACTAGATGTTTTTTTTTGTTTTATATATTATGAACTATATGCATAACTATGTTTTTATATGTTATAATTATGTCTTTTTTTGTAACTATTGGATAAATTATTGGAAACACTGATATGGATAGAATGGCTTTGTCCATTACTTGTGATTATGCATACTCACATGCAGATGATACAACATGTAGTTTCCTTATTTTTCTAATGAAAATTACAATTTTTTCTTGGGAAAAAGAAGACTAAATAATCAAACTCAAATTACTTTCAACAGAAAAGGAAATTAATCTAAAATTTCACACTTAATATAAATCGATATCTTCTTCACTCAAATGTAACTTAACTCATATGTAACTCAAACTATACTACAAATCATGAATCAATCCACACTATTTCATTCTACTTTTCATGTGCATAAGAGATATCGGCTTCACTCATTCATCCTACAACAAAATGAGTAAACAAATCCTACTTTAAACCCAGTCCTAAACATTCAATAAAAATCAAAACTGGACAGTTAGATGAACTAATGAAACACTATATAAAATGCAGAATTGAAATGTTAATTAAAAACGATAAAACCTTACAACTCCAGGGGGACCTCTTACGAGATGTAGGTAACATCACGACTTCTTCAAAGGATTATATACACATTGAGATAACGCACAATAGGGGTATCAAATAAAATAGAGCTTTTATATAACGGTAAACAAAGTTTCAAAAATAATATTCAAGTTTGTCATTTATCATGTCGAGAGGTAGATTTATAATTTTTATTAATAATTGTTTTAGAGATTTACGAGCCTATCCTACTCGGAAGAGACTACAAATAACATAAGAAGATAACATGACATGATTTCCTCATGATTTTCTATTGGAGAAGAAAATCATGTTGCTAAATATCTGCTTCCAATAATTTTCTCACTTACCTAGTTCGCCTTCAGCTTCTTCTTCGCTGGTTGACTTCCACGTTGACTAGACTTATACAGTGTTCTTATCATCGATCCAAGTCATGAAGGTAGGTAAATATCATTATGCTAGCTATTATCCACCTTCCCATATGTCTCGCTCCTTGGCTGGAGTTCTAGAACCCATCAAAACTTCAACTATGTTGTAGAATTAGTCATTAGCTGTAGAATTGGTGCAATTCAATAGCTTATGAAAATATTGAGTGAAATAATAAAGGACAATGAAACTTATGAAATAAAATGTTTTTAAGTACCTTCTATTTCAATGAACCTTGTAAATTGATGCTCAATTGGAGTTATTATAGTAGAAAAGGAGGATGGAGTGTAAGAAGGTTGTCAAAAAGAGACAATTTTGGGCTTCAACATTACCCCACATAGAAGATATTACATGTCCTCATGCATAAAATTTCAAAATTTTGTAATCCTTCTCTGTTATTGAGCTTCTTCTGAGGCCTAAACAAGATTATATATAAGTTATTTCTTCTTTCTTTCTTGATATGGACTGCCGTCCTTGGTTTCTTCATCAAGATCATGTACTGCAAACGTATGACCTTCTTCTTAAGAAATTTATTTTTAGCTTTCAATTTCTTATTTTTCTCATACCATAAATGAATATGTAACAAGATGTTATCATTTTGAGTTCTCTGGATTTCATTTTGTACCTTTAGTGCTTCATATTCCTGCTTCAAATGTCTATTTAACACCTCCAATTCATAGATTTCCTACTTAAGAGTGTTTACAATTTGGGGTTCTTCTGGATGATCAAAATGAATTCCTTCATTTAAAATTTCTTCTCGGTTTGAGGATGACTCAACAATTTTTCATGTACTTCTTTGTTCCAAAGATTTTATCTAGTCATATATTTCTTGTTGGAAAAGATCAATTTCTTGAATTATCCTAGCTGGACTTGCAACTGGTGATGGAACTCTTGGTTCCCCTTCTGTTTCTAAATTGATGAATTCTTGAGATTTATGAGACTATTCATGTATTGGTTTGTTAAGCTTTGCACTTCTTCTTATATTTGATGGTGATTTTTTAGCATTACAGAGACACTTTTTAACCTTTTCCTGTTTTGTTTCTCCTTTCGATTTACTTTCCCCTTTATTGTTGGCTATCTTTCTTCTAACATTTTTTTGATTAAGAGTTTCCAACACACTTACAAGAGGGGTTTCATCATTAGAATACTGATCTTGTTGTATTTCTTGTGTAGCTGAGTTTTCCTTAGGATTTGAGGGCAAGTTTCTTCTACTTTTTCTTGGTTTATTACTAGGTTATTCTTGTTCAACTTCTTTAAAATGATTTCTAAGCAGAAAATATTCCCATTTATCCTATTTTCTTTTAATATGGGCTTCAATTAAAATTTTCACTAACCCATGATGGTAAAAGGTATTATCTATGGACGATATTTTCCTCTTAATGTTTCCAACCATTTTTCTCAAACTATGAAGAAGGAAGTATGCTAAATTGATTTCATTACCATCAAGAAAATTCATCATCAGGCGAGCATGGTAAAAGAACATGTTTCCAAACCTACCTTCACAAGTTATGAATTTTTTAATAATTGATAGAAAATTTCTCCATTTATTCTTTAAGGCTTAGATTGAGATTCCCTTCTTAAAAACAGAGATATCCATACCTATATTTTTAAGGAAGACTTCCCATTCTTTCTATTTAATCTTCTGGTTCTTGAACCAGATTTCTCTAATTCTCGGTAATCTGGTAGCTTATGCTACAAATGACTTTGTCAAAACCAATTTAATGTCTCCAATCTCCGCTTCTATACCATCATATTCCCGAGCAAATTATTTCGTAACTTCTTTTTCATGCCCATCAAAATTTTCAACAAATTCTAACCACTGTGCTTGTTGCAACTGCTGTTTCACCTGTGGGTATCCTTCAAGAAATTTAGCCCCATTCGGTTCTGAGCATACAATGACTCCCATGCTGAAGAAGTCTTAGTCCCTAATTTCTCTTTTTGATAGGGTTATGGAAGGAGTTTGGTTATGGAGTAGGTCAAAGAGATGGAATTTGGGTAATAGGTGAGGCGTTTTCGGCAATGGAACAGGGCCGAGTGGAATGGATATGATGCAAGGAACTGTGATGGTATGCGAAGGAAGTGGGATGATATATAGAAGGAAGGGAGTAAGTTTGAATGATAACAAGGTTTCATATCAGATTCATATCCTTTTGACAAGATATAGATATTTTTGTTAGAACCAAAGTCATGTCGTAACGAGGGTAATCTTTATACAAAATGGCAATAGCAATAGCCATTTATCTATTTAATTTCATAATTCAATTTTTTCCCCTTTATTATCTAATTAATATTTACATACCTTCTATATTGCCTCACTGATTTTTGGATTTGTCCTTCTGTAGGTTGTACTAAGGTTTCTTTAGTTGTGATCTTCATTCAATTTTTTTTTGCCATGATCTTCATTTTCCTTGGTTGCAATCTGTCAATTCAGCCGCATAATTCCATGAACGATGCAAATTATTAACAATTTTGTAGCTGTCTTATTTTTCAAAAAACAAATGGGATAAGAATAGGGAATTGAAAATAAAATCTATGCTGCCAAGAATGCTTGGTTTTCAACTTAGATTTTTTGTATGAACATTCCTGTAGGTTTTAACCTTGTACAAAAATTACCTACATAGGAATTCTAAAAACATAAAATAAGCAATGATGAGAACATAAAACATAAAATAGATATACATAGTGATTTTCCCCTAGATCCCAAAAATCAGGACTACAAAATTGATCTTTCATTATATTCCTTTCAATGTTACAATACACACACACATATATATATATATATATATATATATATATATATACATGCTGAAGCATCCATAAAACCCAATCCATTAACCCTGGATTAGAACATAACTGTAGTTTGCTTGACCGGATCTACAAACTACCATGGAAAAAAAACCATAATGCCCAAAACCATGTGCAAAATCCATGCATAAAACCATAGGTAGGTCCACCCATCTAATATAGGGTTCAAAAAACATTTCTTGGGGCACTGTCCTGAACTCCATGCAAAGGGAAACTGCCACCCTGCATACCCCCCAATGGGGGGGGGAAGCCGCCTCCCCTACTTCACCCGACGCAATGTACAGGGGGGGTTACTGCCCCCCCTTCTGTGCCCGACGTAGATTATGGGGGGGGATACTGCCCCCCTTGCTGCGCTTGACACAACATACAGGGGGTTCTACCGCCTCCCCTGTGACCCCCCTGCATGTGGGGTAGTCGTGGAAAGAATATAACACACACCCAACATTATCCCACTTGTTGTTTTCTTTCCACAAGGGGCCACAAGAGAGCTTAGTCATTGATCCAACCCTGCAATGCCTATTGTTTGTCTACACCGAGGGAACTTATCAGTCCTCACATAATTTCTCAATGTATCTGCAGTGTTCTTTAAAGTGTCCACCTTTAGCAGCAACACCTTTTTTTCCTCAACCATATCCATCACAAAGTGATATTGAACATCAATGTGCTTTGTATTTTAATGATAAACAAGGTTCTTTGCCAAGAAAATTGCACTTTGGTTGTCACAGTCTATCCTTATAGCTCATTGTACTAACCCCATACTTGAACACAATCTCTACAACCAAACTACTTCCTTGCTTGCATGAGTGGGTGCCATGTATTCTGCCTCTGTATTTGAAAGGACCACTACATACTGTCTCTTAGTCATTCAATTGACTTCACCTCCAACTAGGTTAAACACATACCAATTTGTAGATCTCCTCTGATCCAGATCTCCAACCCAGTCCGCATCAACAAAGCCATGGATGTCAAAAACTCTATCCAATCCTAGTGATGAGGCTCATTAATAGGTAAATTATATGGACCTTAATGCCACTCTTCAGCTTATTAAAATCAACTTTTCTCACATTTCTTTACATATTTTATTATATATTCCTTATTGAGAAGGGTAAAGATGAGATGTTATGTCATGTAGCCTAATGTGAAATAATTGCAGGATTCCGAGAATTTTTTTCTAGTTTAAGTGCAGGGACTCAAAGTAGACAAGAAAGAGGGATTTTAGGAGATTGGGTCTCCCTCCTAAACTCCTCAATCAATTGAAGATTACTCCACCATATCTTATCATCTCGGAATTACAAGAAACCAAGCAAGTGATAGTTGAAGACAAGTTAATCTCGAGTTAGGAGCCAAGCCTCCCGAATATTAAGGAAGTTGTTGGTACCTTAAGTGGTATAAATAAGAAGGCATAGGGCCTCATTAGCATTCAAATTTTTTTGTTGTAGCCAAGAAGCATTTTCGAGCTAAGACATTGTGACTGATAATTCTTATGTATTTTTGATATTTTGATAAAAATGAAAAGAATTCCCTTGATCCGGCACTGAGTTGACTCAAAGGGATGAAGCTCTTAGGTTAGGTCCCAACCCTAGCAATAGAGGTTCCTCTTTATCTACATGTATACTTAGATTACATTCATAGTTAGCTGCTGAAGTGATTTTGGTTTTGTTTAAACTGCAAGTATTTGGATTCTTACTTAGTGTGCTTCCATTGTGGATAGATAGATCAATGGTACAATAATGACAATAAACACTTTAGAAAATCTTGTGGTAGCGGCCTCTACCTCATCTCCCTTATGGGATCATGGGTTGAGGACTCCATTCACACAACCCAAAAATAGACTTATTGTTTGATCATTGTTTCCGAATTTCTTAGAAGTACTTGCAATTTTCATTTTGGTATTTTAAGTTTGCTATGGTTTAGAGGCACTTCCATTCATAAACTTAGCCATTATGTATTAATAATTCTATTTTTCCTCAATCTCATCTTTTCCAAATATAAATGAAGTTGTGCATAAGTGAAGAAAATGATGTATGTTGTTGTAGGATTTTTTGACATGCTAGGATAACTCATCTCGCCAACCTCATCCAATTATTCTCCACCTACGCTACCAAAGTCCACCAAAACCTAATATGAATTCCTGTTTTGTAGCAAAGTGGATATTTTCCTTGAGAAATTTTGACCATCTTGAAGCCTTGGACTGAGCCTTGGGCAGTGTGCACCTCCTTTGTGCCTTATTTCCACATTAGACACCTTTACCACACTTCATTCTATCTTTCGTACCTCCCTATAACCTTTCGAAATGTTTCCAATAGTAAAATAGGGTATCCTGTAGTAGAACTATGACATCCTGTAGTACTACAGGAAACCCTGTAGCAGCCCGTTTTAAGCCCAAATTGAGTAGAAATCATTATATGAGCTTTGGTTAGGCCTCTACATGGATTCCATACCCTCAACACCATTCCAGACCTGTTTCCCAATACCTGTCGCCTCTGCCAAATAACGAATTGGTTAAATTAGTATTTCCATTCATAAAAATCAAAATCAAAAAGCCGTTTTTTGCAATTTCTAGTTAGCACATGCATGGAACCGTCACAATAGTTCTTAGATAAATTTCCATGCTCATTTAGTCCAAATAACTAGTTGTTGTATGCAAGGTTAGCTTAGGTATCATTTGCAAGCAATATGTGTAGATGCTTATCTAGATGATTTCATGTCACTTTATAACACCTTCCAATTCAACACTTTCATTTCCTAGAGTAGGTAACATTCCCTTTCTGTATTAAGAGTAATTTTCCCTTTGCCATTTGGTATTGAGAATCCTTCTAGTTAATAGAAGACAGGTTTGAAAAACCCTAGTGGTCTATCACCCTAGTTGAAAAGTGACAAGAGTAGACCATTTCATCTACTATGTATACAACACTGTCACCTCCATGTTTGTACAAACCCTCGGTTGATGAAGTAAAGATGGTAGCCCTAGGAGTTGCAACATTCTTACTGTAATACTAGACCTCATCACTTTTTGGCGTCGTTGCCAGGGAGGTGTCTACATAGATGTGAGTTCTTCTTTCCTTTTGTTTCTCATTCAATAAATAGTTGCAATCTTTACTTTCTTTCCAATTCTAGGAGTAGTTCCATTAAAAAATAATTGAAATATTTGCTTTCTTTCCAAATTTGCAAGTAGTTCAATTAAACAAATAGGTACAAATCTTTTCCTTCTTTCTGTTCTACAAGTAATTCTGAAAAAGATCCTGAAAAAAATTTCCTTTCATCCCTCGTAGGAGTAGAGACAACTTAGGAAAAAAAATTCCAAATACCCCCACCACATCTAAAAGCCAACCTTCCCTGTTCTTCGGTGGCTGTGAGCTAGAGGACCCATTAGGTGAATGACAAGAGATCTTTGAAGAGCCTATTGGGGAAGAAGAAGAAGAGACCATTCCACCAACCTACACTATGGCTGAAAATATAAATGGGATTGAAGACATAGAAGGAGTTGAAAATAGAGTTGAGGGTGCTTTTCCCATCATAGAAATTAATGGAGATGGTAGGATGAAAAGGATAAGCCCCTCTGGCCTTCCTCACTTCCATGGCTTGGCCTTAGAGGACCCAGATAGATTTTTGTTTGAGATTGTTGTCATATGCTGAACTTATGATTATACCTCTCATGACCAAAAGTTGAAATTGTTTCCATCTACCCTCAAAGATGCAGCCTTGCACTGGTTCATGGGTTTACCTAGGGACAAATTTACCATATGGGATCAAATGCAACAAGCCTTCAACAATAAGTACAAGGATTATTTCCCATCCAAAGATACCAAAGAGGAAATTTTTAGAATGACCTTGGGACATGATGAGTCTTTGGAATATTATGAGGAAAGGTTCCAACTCAGCTACAAAAGGGAAAAATGCACCCTCAATCTTGAATAAATTAAGCTAGTCCTTCTTAGAGGTATTATTGAAGATCTCCTAGAAACCCTAAACATGCTATTATGAGGGGCCATCTATTATTGGGAAATCTAGTGTCCACTCGGATCTGCTAGTCCCACTAAGACTAGTAGCTATCTTAGAAACAAACAAACTAAAACCACTTTCGTTTTCCTTTATGAAAAGTAGATAAGAGTGGAATGAAGGACACCAACCTTAGTCTTGCACTTGGTTCCTTGCTTGATTCCTCTCCTTTCTGACAGATCCTTGTCGCTTCTCCTTCGTCTACCCAGCTTCAAAGAGCACCTGTGGAATCAAAGCAGCATAATAATATCTAACATGATGGATTGGTAGTGTTAATCCCAAATGTGGATGGTGTGATGGACCAATGGTGATATGACCAGTGAACGAACAACCCAACCCGACTCGGATGTGGAGTGAAAGTGTCATGTTCAAGAGCGACTTGCTACCAATAAAGTTTCTTCAAGTTTTCTTCCCAATTTTTCCCCAGTCATTGCTGACTAGTACCTCTTTATTTTTGTCAAGCTTGAGGAGGATAACATATGCTTGTTCTATAATTTTCCCTTCGGGCAAACCCGTCGCTATATTTTAACGAGCCTAGCGACAGTGAAACTCATTCTTGTCTGTATGGACAAGTTTGTCACTATTCGGTTTTAACGAGTTTAAAGACAAAGATAACTTGGTCCTTTTCAATTTTAGAGAGTCTGAAAAAGGGACTTAAAGGAAACTCCAATGATCCTTTTGTCTGAAAAAGTATAAAATAATACGAAAGGGGTGAATTTTCGGTAATTTTAACGAGCCGAACAAGACAAGCGCTCGATCTTTTTGTGTAATAATCCCTCAGGTCCAAAAAGATTAAAATATAGACGAGGGATAGCACTTCTCGTCACTTTAATGAGCTAGATAGGCCAATCGCTTGACAATCTTTTCATATTTTATGAGTTAGGTGAAAAGAGCTTAAAGGAGACTCGTTTTTTAGGAACGAGTGATAATTTCAGGTAGCAAATGATTCCAGGGAAGGTTTGGAATTTTCCAATGACGGCAGTGTCACAAGGATGGCTAACAGGATCACTCTTCGTAGTTGTTCCTCAAAAGGGGTAAACAATCAAATGGAGGTGAATGATCGGCTAAAACAGAGTGGAGATGATGATGAGAACACGACCAGGGCTCAAAAGTTGATTATAGTGCATTCACAATGGTTATTTACTAGAAATTGGTTCATTTTTTAATGAGCTTAAACTCTGGGGGAACGTTTGGTCATTGCTTATGTTTAATTTTTAACGAGCTTGAACTCCACATAAATACTGCTCATGCCAGTCGTATAATAAGGATGTCTCATTGATAGGTTCAATTTTTAGGGAGCTTGAACCATTCGAAACTATGCTTCGGTGCCTCTCGCATGCAAGCTAGGAATGACCAACTATGCCTCTTTATTTAACTACCAAGATCACTACCGAGGTTAGGTAGGAAACTTTTTCCTTTACTTTGCCGGTGCCATGGTGGCCCCTGCGAAGATGAATGGTCGATTTGACCACTCACCCGACCTAGGTGGTTGAAGTCAGCGGAATCATAGAGTTAATGTTAGTTGGTCGTTTCTCGCTTGATCACAAGAGGTTTGCATGCCCCCAGGTATAGTGAAAAATTTCCAGGTTACCATATAGAAGTTCCTGCATTTACAAGATAGTTTTCATCCACACCGCAAATATAAACACTTCCTGGCTTAATCCATTTGGACAAGGGTGGTTCTAAATCCCATCCTCCTAACATTGATGAAGGAATCTTATTCCAGTCTAATCCCATTTTCCTAAATGGACAAGTGTGTCAGACTAGTCATATATCCTCCAGGGAAACATACCCTATACCCAAGGTTTTCCTGCCAAAACAGACCAGGGTGCATGCCCCCTGGGATTCAACCATGTCCTCCCGAATCACTCGCGCTCATCAGGTGGATGGATTGGAGATTGATGAGACATTCCTTGTGTGAAAAGACCATTTAGGGATGGTATTTGACTATTAGCTATGTGTGAGCCGGGAAACGACAGCAGGTCTATGAGCTTGACCACTCTGACTTCATTCAGAAAACACATTACTCTAAAGAGTGAGGAGACAATGGCTCCCATGCTATAAATATAGTCACGTCCAAGGAGTAGATTATAATCTAGAGGTCCTCGGACTACCATTACATTCATGTAAATGGTTTTCCTTCTCAACGTTATGGGCACATTGGGAAGGATCCCTAATGGTCGACTGGTTCCTTTGTCGAAGCCTGTCAGATTTCTCATCTTAGGCAGAAGCGATGGCGAACCAAGCGCTTCCCAAGCAATTGAGGAAAGGATACTCATAGAAGCCCCTTCATCTATGATGGTAGCGACCATGATCATTTTGTAAGCTTGTACAATGATTCAGAATGGAACATTTGCCGGTACTCGGGGTCTGCCTAGTAGATTCCAATCGAAAGAAACGACTAGGTTGCTTGGAGGTGGGACTGAATAGACGGCCGGATATGACTCTGACTAACTTCCTTCCTGCGGTAGAGGAATGGGTAGACTGCCCCCATTTTCATCGGAGTCTATGTTTACGAAAAGAATTTGGACAGTGTTGTTCTCATTCTCTTCGGTGATTGTGTCATCAGAAGATGGACCTTCCGAAGACAAGACCGGGTTGACTGCCACCTCAACCTTTTGACTTTCATCTGGTATGGGTTCGGCGGGTTTATCTTCAATGACAGATGCCTCGACCTAAAACAATGGTGTGTCAGTCGGATTTTCAACCAGTGATGGACTTGGCAAGAGTTTCTTATATCCAGGAGGAAGCCGTAACGGTGAAACCGGATGGTCATCCAAAAATCTTTTAGCTTCGTCTAGGAAGGGACAACGGTGGAGGGCATGATTGCCTTCACACAGTCTACAAGGAAATTTACATTTTCCTTTTTGCCTAGGTGCTTCGCTTTCACTATTTGATGGTGTACTTTCAACATGGTCCTCAGAGGTTGATGACACCGGGTTGTGCAAACGAGGAGACCGGTCCCTTAAGATCCAAGGGATGTAGGGACAATCTTGGTGGTAGTGGTCTCCTTTGCAAATGAAACATGGTGATTTAGGCCTGGACGGTGCAGTGTGTGGATTTTCGCTAGATGATGCATGGTTGCCCCCTTTCGTCTTTGACTCCTTCTTCTTCTTAGTTACTTGGTTTTGGGCCTTGCTGGATTTATGAAGCGAAGAGGAAGGAGGAGAGGGAGAATCGGATGAAGTAGAAGGTTGGGGGGTTGTTACACTAAAAAATGTCACCATGGCTATTTACAGTTAGTATGGCTCCATCAACAATCATGCTATCCTCCTGGGCAAGTCTCATGCCTCTGCTCTCCATGTCAAACTTCAAGAAAGAGAGAAAGTCTTTGTAAATGTGTTTATCTCTGGGTACGCAGATTCTCTCGGCCTTACCTGCGGGTACGCACCTAATGTTCACAAAAACTGCGTACTTGTACGCTCTGTATGTAAAGGGGCAGGTGCGTACCCCTGTAAAGGTCAAAATGCGCAAGTTTCATCTTTAAAAAGTTACTTGTGGTCATTTCTAGAGGCTTCTAGAAGTATGTTTGACGTGTATGAAGCACCTCCAGATGGTTCATGTACCCCTACCAAAGAGGAACTTATCCCATCAATAAGGGAGCTATCCCATCCAAAGAGAGGATTATCCCATTGATGGTGGACCTGATTAACTTCCTCTTGAGCACTATAAATACAGGCATTGGGCCAGAAGGAGGAGAGGTTGGAAGCTAAACATTTCTAAGGGTAGATGCTGCTGGAATTAGGACTCCCATTTAGAAGCTTGTGAGGAGAGATTACCATCTTTGCTTGTTCTATTTGGAAGTGGGTGAGCTTTGTCAAAGTAAAGGAGAACTCTTGATGGACCCTGGGAGGAACTTGCACAACACCAAGGCTCAGGTTGTAATTGTTCCTTTTGTTTCCTATTAATGCAAATGAGTCCATTCTTCTCAATAACTTGTTATTTATGAGTTGTTTCATGTACTCCTTGGTCTATGTGTTAAATATGTTTTATTTTATGAGATTATCAAGTGCTATTTAATCGTTTGATTGTTAGTGAATGCAGGTTTCGAAGTGAAGGAGGAGCTCATCCGGATCAGCAAGGCTGGACTGCTACAACAGCGTTGGACTACAGGTAGGATCTAAACACTTGATTTCTTATATAATAAATGCATGTTTAGAGAAGGATTGCTCTCATTTGTCTTGTTTGTCACTAGAGAGTCTTAGGCTCCTAGGGAGGTTGGTTGTGTCCGCACTATCGACTCTTTCCACCTGACAAAATGGCGACTCCACTGGGGAATCCATTGATGTGAAAGTCTTTTCCTTTGTATGCAACTTTGATCTGAGAAAAGTCATTTATTTTCTGGTTTTTGCCTCCGTGACTTTGTATTTGGGTGGGTTAGCTTAGGGTTAGATTGAATTTAGCTTTTCTTGGTTTTTTTCAGTAGTACGCACCCTCTGAGTATTGCACAGTGCATACTTGTACGCACTGTTACTGTGTGCACAGAGCGGGCCCGCACCTGTTTTAACAGGTTGCCTGCGTACCCTGCTAAAAATTAAGAAATTTCCATTTTTACATTTTTCCTCTTAGATTTTGATTTTTCTTAGTTTTTACTGCCCAGATCCATTAGTCTCTTGTCAAAGATCTTCACCTGAACTTGTTTCGATAGCATTGAGTGTTTTAGTGGATTTCATAGAAATTTAAGCCCTAGGGTTTGATTTTTGAGTAGGTCCTGTAGTGACTTTGGCGGTAGAAGTTGTCAAGCCTTAGATCTCTCTGTTTTTGTCAGCCTTCTTAGGAGTCAGACCTGTCATAAAGTCTACCTGTGAGAGCAACTTACCTTTGAGTTGTCTCTTTGGCAAATTTCGAAGTGCTTGTTGATTGAGTATTGAATTCCATTTTACAAAAAGAACAAAAAAGATTTGAGTTTTGTTTTGACTAGTCTTTTGATTCTGCATTAGCTGGTCCTTGGCTTGATTGTGGTCAAGTAAAACAACCTAGAATCATCTTTGTAGGCTTTTGCCTCGTTAGGTTTGCTTTAGAGTAAATTTCTTTTTGATTTGCTTGTGAGTCAAGTTTTCATAGATTTTATAGCTTTTGAGATTGATTTTCGTTAAAATAGATTTATATGCTTTATTAAATAAAAGAAAATACAAAAACATCTCCTTTGAAAAGTTTTGTTTCAAGTAGCTTTGAGAGATTTTGAAAGAAAAAGAATTTTTCGTGCACGTGAGGAGTGGTCATGTTTGTATGCTTGGAAAGATAAAGAGAATTGTTTCTTTGATTGTCTTTACTAAGAAAGTTGTTTTCTATAAAATTTGCATTTTCCAACTCTCTTAGTTAGGAGTTTCATTGAAAGAGAAAAGTAGCGTAAATCATCTTAGGTGCATCTTTGTAGTGGTTTTGAGTCGAGTCTACACACCATTGGTTTCATTTCCGCTACCTTTTGTCTTTAAGAAAAACCATAAAATTAACGCTTAAAGTAAAATCAACTTAGTAACTTTTATTTACTAGGGCTCTGAAACACCAATTTAGATCAGGCTAGTGTCTTGGAGTAGGAGAGTAATTAACTCTCCAAGACAACAAAACCAAACAAGTAGCTTATCTTGTGATAGAATAAATTCAATTGTCTCATTTGTACTCTGGGAAAGCTCCTCTTAAAGGAGAAGCATGAGCTCGTGTCCGAACCAGTGAGGGGATCAATCCTCCCTCGTTGGGAACGACGCCAGACACGCACGTATTACAAATGGTAAACCTCGGATTAACCATTGTCGAGGAGCCAGGGGTCACTTGTCGGTAAACCTTGGATTATTGTCAAGGAACCAGCAAGGGGATTGAGCTTGATACTCTGCCCTTGCGTGCTGTCGGAGTGTAGACTGTTCCCCCAGGTGCATTTGTTGCGGTTGGTAACCTTAGCGACCATTATCTTTAGGATTCTACCGAGGTGACGGTGGAGGGAACATCCCACTGTACCTGGAGCAGACGTTGGCTAGACTCACTTGGATTTTCCGGGGGGTTCACTTCACTCGAGACGGTTAAAGTGGAGGAACTTGTGCCGGTCTATTCATTAAGCAGGTTGCCGGGGTAATTGTTCCACCCGCCACTTCTGTACTGAATCCGGCGATGTTGGGTTTCATCTCCAACTAGCGTTTTCGGTCTGGAAGGCTACTGTTTGTGCTTGGTTTGACGCCCTAGATTCTTTAGGCGTGTGATTCAAATTTGTTTGGTTCTTTAGCGACTTTAGGTGGTTTGATTTGATATTTTACTTTGTTTTCGTGTGTAGTAGTTAAAAGTTTTTAGCTGTGGCGGAATTACCGAGACAGTCCCGTAGACTTCGGGGCAAGTCACTTGAGATTGTTACCGGAACTGATTTGTTGAGGAAACTCCGTAGATCACGGGGTGGATCTCCTGAAGACGTCCCGGGTCAGTACGAAGGATTGAAGGTCCTTGTAACTCCTCCTAGTGGCAGTAGAGTAGGTTCACCTGAAGAAGGAGAATCTTCCTTGGTAGTCCATCCAGATTACCAAAGTCTAGAGACAGGTTATAATATCGAAGCTGTTACAGTTTCTGAGCTTGCTAGTAGTTTTTCGTCTACTAGTGATATAGGCGAAGAACCTGAAATATCTGAACCTGTTACTTCGACTTCTAGTGTTCTAGATTCACCAAGAGTAGAGCGAGTTATCACCGAAAATCTTCCTACTGGTCTGATTGCTATTGAAGAACTTGCTCCAGAGGAAGAAATAGGTGTCTCTAACCTTGAAGATCAGCTTACTATTGAGTTCAGAGAGCGTGAATCTATCTTTTACAGTCCTCCTAGAAGTACTACTTGGTACCTTTTGTTAACCAATTATTTAGAAAACTCAGGGATAGGTTTTTCTACACCTCGTACTCCTTTCCACCTGGAGGTATTTATACTCCTATAAATATGTCTGGTCAGTCGTCCTTGTTTACTCAAACTCCTGAATCTTTCTTACACGGCGGTCCTTCTGTTCCCACCGGGTATCAATCACTTTCTGGTACCTTTGCGGGGGCATCTCCTCAACCCATTGATCATGGGTTATTAGCTGGAAACAATGGTAATATACCATTGGGTGGAGGAGACATTTACATGATGTCAGGTTCAGTTCCCGTTTCTCAACCTCAAGGTGGCCAATTACCGCCTGGGGGGCAGCCTCAATTAACCCCTGGGGGGCAACCTCAAGGTACACAAATTGTGTCTGGAGGGAAACCTCAAGGTCAGTATGTACCTATGGTGCAATACATGCCTCAAGGTCAACCCCAGCCTCAATATGTACCCCAGGGTCAACCTCAGTATCAATATTTACCTCAAGGGTATCAACCCCAAGGGTATCAACCTCCAGGTCAAGGTCAACCCCAGTATCAGTATTTACCCCAAGGTTATCAACCTCAAGGTCAATACTCGAGTCAAGGTTATCAACCACCTCAAGGTCAGTCATATGCTCAAGGTATGGAAACTGTACCTTTCGGTTATCAATCCTATCCTCAATCCGGTTACGGATCTCAGTATTCTCAACCTGTTACGGGTCAATACCCCGGAATGTTAGTGTGGGATCCATCACAGGGTCAACAGGTGTTGCAGCCAAGTATACAGTTGGTACCTCAAGCTGGACAACCCGTAGTTTCTGGTCCACCCCAGCAACCGCAACCTGTCCAGTCAAATGTTCAAACTTCTGTAACTTCGGTAGTTACTCAGCCGCCAATTGCACCTAGTACTCTATCTCAAACGGCTACTGCAACTACCGCTACATCTGCCGCACTTACTTCTGGAGTATCGACAGCTCCGGTTTCTACTGTCTCTGCAACCACTCCTCAGATATCTTTACCGTTGTCTGGATCTACGATTCAAACCATGGTCCAGATGCCTACAGGTCAGCCTGGTATAAGTACGATTGTCACTACTCAACCTCAATTTGTTCAACAACCGTATCAGGGATAGTACCAACATGGGCAAGCTGTCCAACAGCCGGTTTACCAGTATCAACCGTATCCTGGGTACACTTATCAACAACCTCAACAACCCCGATACGGTCCGGTTAATCCTGGTTTTCCAGGAGGATATAATATCCCTAATGCGATTCCTGCTCCTAGTTATCCTGGATATCCTCCTCCTAGGACTGGTCTTGTGACCCAGAATTTTAGAGATCCTAACCGGCAATTACCGTTTATCGCAACTTTGGATTTACCAGACTTGACGCGCCTAACGAACGATCTAATTCAATATCTTTCGTTCTGGCCGCCAATGCCAAATAAGTTGCCCAGTGATATACCCAAGTTCGAAGGTAAGTCTGGAGAGGATCCGTCCAATCATGTGATGACTTACCACCTCTGGTGTGCTTCAAATTCTATCTCAGATGATTCGATCCGCTTACGTCTTTTCCAGCGTACACTCATTGGTCTCGCGGCCAAGTGGTACATTGAGTTACCGCGGGCCTCTTTTTACAATTTCAGCCAGTTAGCTACCTCGTTCTTAACTCACTTTCAGTTGCCGGTCAGATACGATAACGGCACGGAGTTATTAACTTCACTAAAACAATCGACGTCCACGTATATTTCTGATCACATTCATGAGTGGAGATGTCGAAGAAGGTTAGTGAAAGTTTTTATTCCGGACCAAATCTTAGCTGAATGGTTTGTTAAATCATTATTACCGAAGATTACTGAAGATGTAGCTAAGGCCGGAGTAGTTACTGAGGAGCAAGTCATTGCTCAAGCGCAGTACCTTGACTTGGGTTATACTCAGTCAGGTACGTTACACGACAAGATCCCAGATCTTCCAAAATCGAATCAAATCGCTGCTGCTCCTTCGGGATCTCATGCCGCTGATGGTATGATTGGTACGGTGAACACAAAGAGCAAGAAGAAATCTTCCAAGAATTCTACTACTCCTATAATCACCTTGCCTGATTCCCCGACAGGAGAGTCTTCTCCTAAACTTTTCGCCGATATTCACGCTGTAGAGTCATCTACGGCCAAATCAAAAAATGGTGGAAAGAAGAAAGGAAAGAAGAAGGCTAAAGCAGACAAGGCTCCGAAGGAGAAAACGGAAAAGTCAGAAACTAATGACGAAAAGCGCAAACCTCGATATCCTTGTCTTATTTGTGAAGAGGATCATTTTACAAGAGATTGCCCTCATCGGGCCGAGGTTGTGAAAATAGTCAAAGGTTCTCCCACTCCTGCTGTGTTAAAAGATCCATTTCCAAAGCAGGAGAGTAAGATGATAGGTTCTTCCTCGAGTGCCGGTGAAGAACCCATTTTGATGATGTCTCATGTGAGGATTGCGACTCGGTCGCAAGATTATGGTAGTAAGAATCTTGTTGATGGTAAGGAAGCAGAATCTTCTCATTCTAATCCATCAACCTCAGCTCCTGGTTCTGATCCACTACAGATCGAAAAACCTAACCCAGACTTAGTAATCAAACCGCCCGCCAAGGGTGTACTTCGAAGGTCTGCTTTCAATCCACATGCGAGAGCGGCCCAGAATTACAACATTGTTGAGGACTTAGCTGTTTCACCCTCAACAATGTCAGCTTTAGAAGTGCTGCAATCATGCTCAGCACAGCGAAAATTACTTTTGTCGGCTATCGGAGCTGTTGATGTTCAGGACCCGAATCTGATAATCTTCGATCTAGAAAATAGTACACCGCGTCTACCCCATCAAATGGCTTTCCAAATTCCAGTGATAGTCAAAAACAGGCCTATTCATCGGACTGTGATTGATGAGGGAGCTTCTACGTGTATTATGTCGATTCAATGTTGGAGATCGCTGAACCAATCCCCGACCATCCTTAAGGCCTTTGATGGCCGTGGGTTCCGTCCGTTTGGTATTCTACAGGAATTGTCTATAGGGGTAGAAGGTAAAACCGTTAGTCTGGATGTGGAGGTGGTTGATGCCCCTCTAGACTACAACCTTCTTTTGGGTCGAAGTTGGTCATATGCTATGACAGCGGTCGTTTCATCGGTCTTCAGAGTAATAAAGTTTCCACATAACGGTAAGATCGTGACAATTGATCAGCTGACGTACTTTTCATCCGACCCAGCCTCTTCAGAGAGTATCCAGCATGTCGGTAAGACGACAATCCCTTATAGGGACGTTGGCGTAGGCTTAGTTAAAGATTTCGGTTTACTGGGAACTTTTCGTTTCCCTCCAATCAACGCAGACCCTTCATTTGCATCAATTCATATGATTACATCAGACACCATTATTTACGACGATCCTTGGATCGTCCCATCTGAATCTGAGATAGACTCATTCGGTGATGCTATGCCTTTGAGTCCATATGAAATTGTTTATGAAGCTGTTATGTCTTTTACCGGCTCGTGTTCAACCCAAATCGACAAAATGAATGTGGTCAATGAAGAATCATTTTTCACATCAACCTTAGAACGGATAGCGTTTCCCGATGTCGTGTCATCTGACGAGCAACTTCGCGAAATCCTAAGTGTAGACGATCTACCATGGGAAGATCTCCATCATAGATCTTCATTTTTACCTGAGGATGATGCTTTTGAAAATGATTTTTCATCTATCTTTACCGCTGAATATGTCAAAGACGCTCAAAATCCAACGAAACATTCTGATTCAGAGTTGAATTTAGGGAATATTTCTCGCACTATTCCCATTGACATTTCAGTGAAGCCCGGAATTGAGGAAAACATTCATATAGGTGCCTCATGTACAGAAGATGAAATTCAAACTTACAAGGCCCTATTCCAAGAATTCCGCGATGTGTTTGCCTGGTCTTACGAGGAAATTCCAGGAATCGACCCTGCCATTGTTGTTCATGAAATAAAGACCTACCCGGATGCTAAACCCGTCCGGCAACGGTTGCGTCAAATTCACCCCCGGAAAGCGGCTGCGATTAAAGCAGAAGTCGAGAAGCTGTTGAAAGCAGGTTTCATTTATCCAATCCCGTTAACGGATTGGGTATCGAATATTGTTCCGGTCAACAAGAAACAAGGAATAATAAGAATCTGTATCGACTATAGGGATATAAATCGAGCTTGTCCAAAAGACAACTATCCTACGCCTTATATCGATCAAATTATTGATGATTGTGCCGGAAGTGAAATGTTTTCCTTTATGGATGGTTTTTCGGGCTATAATCAAATCAATATTCTACCTACCGATCAACCAAAAACGGCATTCATTTGTCCATGGGGGACATTTTCTTATTGCAAATTACCTTTTGGGCTTAAGAATGCCGGAGCCACTTTTCAACGGGCGATGTCTTACGCATTTCATGACATCAAGCACATTGTGCAACCGTACCTCGATGATTTGCCTGCTCATTCCTTACATCGAGCTGATCACCTTGTCCACTTACGAGCAATCTTTATGAGGTGTAGGAATTATCGAATTCGGTTGAATCCCCACAAGTGTGTTTTCTGTATAGAGACGGGTCGATTGCTGGGATTTGTTGTTTCAAAAGCCGGCATTCGCGTTGATCCCTCGAAGGTCGAAGCTATCATCAAATTGCCTCCTCCTTCGAGTTTGCGCCAACTCCAAAGTTTGCAAGGGAAAGCAAACTTTTTACGCCGATTCATTCCAAACTACGCCGAGGTCACTAAAGGTTTTACACGGTTGTTGAAACAGAACGCTCAATTCTTTTGGGACGAGATTGCCCAACAATCTTTTGATGCACTTAAGCACGCGTTGACCCATGCACCGTTGTTGCATCCTCCCAACTACAACCAAGACTACTTCTTATACCTCGCAGCTTCGCATTCCACCATTGGAATGGTGTTAGTTCAAGAAGATGAATTCGGAGCGGAACATGTGATATATTATCTTAGTAGGACATTAAACCCCACTGAGCTAAAATATTCACATGTGGAGAAGTTGGCCCTGGCAGCCGTTCAAGCTGCCCAACGTTTTTGTCACTACATTCTTCTCCGTAAAACTACAGTTATTTCGGATTGCAACCCTATGATTTATATTTTGACAAAACAACTACTAGGGGGCAAGTACTCTAAATGGATCGTTATCCTGCAAGAGTTTGACTTGGAGTTTGAGAAGTCCAAGTCTAAGAAATCCTTAGTTTTTGCAGAATTGATGTGTGATTTCCCGCGTGCTGACACAGAAACTGTGGCAGAGGAGTCCATTACAGACGAATCTTTGTTTCTTATCAGTACTTTAGATCCGTGGTACGGGGATATAATCATCTATCTCCAAACCCAAACCTTTCGGCCTGAAGCTTCAAAGTTGGAACGTCGAAAAATTCGGTTTCAATCCCAGCAATACAGGATTATTGGAGATACACTTTATCGCCGGGGGGCAGACTTAGTTTTTCGACGTTGTTTAACTCACGAAGAGGCTGAGAGGGTTTTGAATGATTTTCACTCTGGAGCATGTGGCGGTCATATGTCTGGGTATGCCACAGCTCAGAAGGTGTTGCGCGCTGGTTATTTCTGGCCGTCCATGTTTAAATATTGTATCATTGCGGTCCGGAAATGCCACAACTGTCAAGTGTTTGATCGCAAGATGCACGCACCACTTGCTCCTCTCCATCCTATAATTGCTGCTGGTCCTTTCGCCAAATGGGGTATCGATTTTATTACTTGTAACCCTCACTCGGCCGGGGGGCATGCGTATATCATCCTCGCGGTTGATTATTTTACTAAATGGGCCGAGGCGATGCCTACATTCGACGCAACCGGCAAAACAACTGCAGTTTTCGTATTCAATCACATTATAACTAGGTTTGGTGTCCCGCAAGCAATCATCACTGACCATGGGAGCCATTTTCGAAACATCATGATGACTGAGCTTACAAGCCAGCTTGGTTTGCGCCATGATAGCTCTACTCCTTATTATCCGCAAGCCAACGGTTTGGTTGATTCTATCAACAAAGTTCTGGTTATCATGATCCGACGAACCATTGGTATTCATCGGTCGAATTGGCACAACATGTTATTTTCAGCGCTATGGGCATACCGAACTTCAGTGAAAACTTCAACAGGGTTCACTCCTTTCCAGCTAGTTTATGGCTTGGAAGCTGTGTTACCCATTGAATGCGAAATCCCATCACTTCAAATGGCTGTCAAATTACTCCCAGCTACTTCCGAAGAGGAGAAACGTTTATTATACTTAGCTCAATTAGATGAGACTCGACGTGACGCTGCATTGGCAATCGAGACTCACGCGAACCGAATGAAAGCTCAGTATGATAGAAATGTGACCCCTCGGAGTTTTTCAGAGGGAGACCTAGTGCTATTATATGATCAAGCTAACGATAAGCTAGGTGCTGCAAAATTCGTTCCTATGTGGCATGGACCCTACATTGTAAAGCGAAAGCTAGCAAAAGGGGCCTATGAGCTGGTAGATTTTGATGGGGACTCTTTGGGTAAACCCAGAAATGGACTTTACCTAAAGAGGTATTATGCTTAAATGGTGGGTATGGATATTTTTAGTTAGGTTAGGTTTTCTTTCTAGCCAGTATGTTTGTTAAGTTTAAATAGTGTGCTTAGCTTAGAAAGTGTGTTTTTCGTCGTTATTCTAGCTTATCTTGGTTTTACTCTTGATATTGCAGATGTCGACGCCTCTCCAAACGTACATTAGATTTGCCGATGGTGCTTGTCGTAGTACACGGAATATCTCTTCCGCAGCTTGGGTTATCTATTCGCCCTCTGACGAGTTAGTTTCTATGCATGGGGTGAGCCTCGGTCAAACGACGAACAACATTGCAGAATACAGTGCAGTGGTTGAATTATTGTCTGAATCTGTTTCATTTGGAATTCGACGTTTGATAGTGAGGTTAGATTCTGAACTCGTTGTATTACAGCTTAATAGAGTATATGCCATTAGAAATCCTGTGTTATTAAGGTTTTTTTTGAGAGTGCGTCTCTTGGAACGTGAATTTGATTACATTGAATATCAGCATATTCCAAGGTCTTTAAATACATTAGCAGATGCAATTGCTTCTCGAATGTTGGACAGACATTTGCGATAATCATACAAGTAAATTTAAAAAACATTTGATCACATATGTTAAACAAAATGAGCCGGTAATAATGATATATATATATAGATAGGAGTGTGTCAAAAATATACATCGTCTTCGATCATAGGTTGAAAAACACCTTATGATCGGGAAAAATGATAAGTACAAAAAACCAAAATGTCATATGTGTCTACAAAAGTGACTAGTCAATCACTGGTGGTGCTCTCTATACGAGACCACTGCCCGCGCTACCCTACACAAGAACCTCCTAAAAGGTCCTGGGACTGCAACCACATAGCGCTGAAGTCGAATGGGAATGTCATCTATGGTGGTCTCTGGTATATCCGCCGTCAGACGCTCTAGATCCTGTTCGAGCTCGGCTAAGGTCTCTACAGCCGCATCCTGTGGGGCTGGTGCTGGTACAGCTGGTACTCTCCTCTCAAAATCCCGGAGGTTGGCTGGACGCCGTGGACCTACATCTGCATTTTGAAAATCTGTGCTGTCAGTTTTGAGGCGATATATAAAAACAAAAAAAATATATATATACATAATTTGAAAACTCGTGAAAAATGAAATACCTCTGTCATCCCACTGTTCTCCCTGTGGAAGAACCATGTCCAGATCATTCCGAAAATCCATTCCGGCATAAGGAAAGTCCTGAATAGCAAAGACCTGGCTCTCTAGCCAGTGAAAGTAACCATCAGGAAATCGAACAACTGCTGCGCCCTCATCAGGATGCCGGGCCATTACCGCAACCCATCTCGTCAACTTAGGCTCCCGAGGCGCCACAACTGGAACTGTAAGATGCTGGGGGACCAGCATTGGAACTCTCTCTAGGGCAAAGCTCACGACTATAGGCCCATATCCAAAGGTCTTCAGTTGTCCTCTCTTTGCCCTGGTTAGTTGGCCCTTCAAATTAGCCAACACAGCATCGCACTAGTTGAAAATGGTGCCATGGAAACAGTCTATAGCCATCCGCATTTGGGACCCGGTGGCTTGGTGCAAAGCGGCCGCGCCGCAAAGTCTGGTAACAGTAAAGGCTATCACCATAAGTTCAGGTCGGGATATGTACTTGATTTCTATCCCCTTCTCATGGTTTTGGTTGTTGCACCACTCTAGCCGGAGACTAGCAAGGGATTGGCCACCCAGCCTAGTCCCGAATAGAGAAAGTTGCTTGCCCCTGTTAGGCAAGCCAGTGAGAAAATATATGTCGGAGGGCTCTATCTCGAGCTGGTGCTCTCCGATGTCGAAACATTGCTCCTGAATGTTCCACCTTTCAACCAGCCACTCAAGAAAAGGCACTTGGCCCCTCATGCCAGGTATGGCCCAGTATTTGTACAGTCCGCATGCTTTTAATGCATCAATGGAAGGTTGATGACCTATTGCGGCCAAATCAATGTCCTCATGCTCTCTTTCACGCCAATCAAGCATGGTGTGCTCCCTGCACATCATAAAACATTAGTTAGGATCCATAAAATTTAAAAATTTTGGTCTATTTTGGAGATATGAGGGTTTCAATTTGTGTTTTGTGGGGTACGCACCGCGGCCTTTAGGGACAGAGCGTCCGGACGCAGCTTCCCTTAAGGTCGGGTGCGTACACCCCGTAATTTTCCCATTTGGAAAATATCGGGGTACGCAGGTCAGCAGTGCATGACCTGCGTACCCCGAAGTGCGCATCTTGAAACCCCAAGACCCCAAAAAAATCAAATAAAAGCTTAAAAATGAATTCTAAATGGATGGAAATCAAGAGAGGGGTGTTGTAGAATACCTGGTGAAACGGCGTTCGATTCTGATGGTCGGATTCTCCGCAATCTCCACGGGAAGTTTCTTGTCAAAAGCCCTTTTCTCAACCTCAACAGTAAAATGGTAAAAATGACATGGTAAAAAGTCTTTTTATAGGTTTTTTGGATGAATGAATGCTAAGTTTGTTTATTTTTCACCATGAAAGAACATTTTTCAATGTATTTTTACCCATCTTAAACAGGTATGAGTAATGTGTTGTTTCTGTGCAGGACAAACAGACTTTAGGGTAAATTATCAATTTTCACGTCAGAGTCATCTTTTAAGCTCTTTTCTGACTCCTAAAACATGAAAAGATTGCTGAGCGTTTCTTTTACACTCGTTAAAACGGAATTAAAAGACGGTCCCCTTATAGCTCTTTTCTGACCGTAAAAACAGGAAAAGATTGCCGAGTTTTTGTCGTTTCAAACTCGATATGGAAATAAAACGACGTGTCCTTGATCGCTTTTTACTTTTCAGGTCAGAGACACTAATCATGAAAGTACTCCTTGGTCGCAAGATCAAGCGGTTCTCCCGAGTATTATTTTATACTTTTTCGGGCTTGGGGGACACAAATTTACGAAAAAGTTCAACCTGTAGTCTTCTTAAGTTTTTCAGACTCTCTAAAATTGAAAAACGCCGAGTTTCTCCTATACTGGGCTCGTTAAAATTTCACAGTAAAGGACCTGTTCAATTACAAACAGGAACGAACCACTCCTTCCTAGGGTTTGAATCAAAACTAGGTTGGACTCATCCGAAGGATGAGCTTATAATCAAGCATATGTTATCCTCCTCAAGCTTGTTAAAAATAAAGAGGTACTTGCCAGAAATGGTGGTTTAAAGAGAGAAGAATGAGCCTATTTGTTATCTTTTGTCTCAGAAGAAACTTTATTACCACTCTTGGACACGACACTTTTCATTCACCTGGGTTGGGAAATCCTTTGCCTCACAGTTGATCAAACCACTTTGAAAGTCTTCAGCCGGGTTCCGGGGATTAACTTTGAGTCATTCATCACCAAGCCATCTGTTGTGTCGTTATGTGTTCAAGAGGTCTACAAGCAAAACTTTCATCTGCAAAATACTTGTCATCCATTTGACCATCCCTGAGTCAGTCCTTACAACAACATTTCTTCAACTTGAACAATGATTTCGTGTTGTGGGCTTGCCCTGCAACGGGTCGCTTTCTATCGACATCAGCACATTATCTAGAGAGATGACTTAGAAATCGTTAGTACCTTGAAGTCTGCATGCATCAATGGTAGGTTTCTCGCCTTTGACGTCAGTTTACATCATTGACTTTCGATCGAAGGATTCCGTGAAATGTTCGACATCAACTCATTCATTCACATCTCATGGATTGTATTGGGTACTTTGAGAACCATTGATATTACTGGTGGTCTCTCTCACACTTGTTAACAGTTTACATCATCGACTGGTAATCAAGTGGTTTCTACCATGTTCGACATCAACTCATTTATTCGCATGGTTAGAATCGTACCAAATCGGGAGGTAGAAATGAAGACCCTGGATCTAGTTTCCACCATCCAGGCTGCGAGGAGTTTTGTATTCATTATCTAGTAGACTAATCATAAACAGATGGCTGTGCCCATACTGTGTCTACAAAAGTCTATGATTATGATGTACTGCAAGATCATTCCTGTATCAGAGTAGTTATTCTGTTAGTTAAAGTTTTGATCTGAGTATGGGAATGCCTACCTTAGCGATGATATAATATTATACGTGTATTTTGTGTTGAAAATTGCAGGTTCTGACCAGGCTCTCCACGAGATAATCCTTGAAATGATAAAGCGCGTCACCCTTCCTAGATAATACAAAACCCTAATCTACTACAGGCTTCACACTTTAGGGGGCAATCTGTTACACTAAAAAATGTCACCATGGCTATTTACAGTTAGTATGGCTCCATCAACAGTCATGCTATCCTCCTGGGCAAGTCTCATGCCTCTGCTCTCCATGTCAAACTTCAAGAAAGAGAGAAAGTCTTTGTAAATGTGTTTATCTCTGGGTACGCAGATTCTCTCGGCCTTACCTACGGGTACACACCTAATGTTCACAAAAACTGCGTACTTGTACGCTCTGTATGTAAAGGGGCAAGTGCGTACCCCTGTAAAGGTCAAAATGCGCAAGTTTCATCTTTAAAAAGTTACTTGTGGTCATTTCTAAGGGCTTCTAGAAGTATGTTTGACATGTATGAAGCGCCTCCAGATGGTTCATGTACCCCTACCAAAGAGGAACTTATCCCATCAATAAGGGAGATATCCCATCCAAAGAGGGGATTATCCCATTGATGGTGGACCTGATTAACTTCCTCTTGAGCACTATAAATACAGGCATTGGGCCAGAAGGAGGAGAGGTTGGAAGCTAAACATTTCTAAGGGTAGATGCTGCTGGAATTAGGACTCCCATTTAGAAGCTTGTGAGGAGAGATTACCATCTTTGCTTGTTCTATTTGGAAGTGGGTGAGCTTTGTCAAAGTAAATGAGAACTCTTGATGGACCCTGGGAGGAACTTGCACAACACCAAGGCTCAGGTTGTAATTGTTCCTTTTATTTCCTATTAATGCAAATGAGTCCATTCTTCTCAATAACTTGTTATTTATGAGTTGTTTCATGTACTCCTTGGTCTATGTGTTAAATATGTTTTATTTTATGAGATTATCAAGTGCTATTTAATCGTTTGATTGTTAGTGAATGCAGGTTTCGAAGTGAAGGAGGAGCTCATCTGGATCAGCAAGGCTGGACTGCTACAACAGCGTTGGACTACAGTTAGGATCTAAACACTTGATTTCTTATATAATAAATGCATGTTTAGAGAAGGATTGCTCTCATTTGTCTTGTTTGTCACTAGAGAGTCTTAGGCTCCTAGGGAGGTTGGTTGTGTCTGCACTATCGACTCTTTCCGCCTGACAGGGGTAACTTTAGTATCATCCAGTTGCTGACTTGATTGTTCTGGAATTACGGTGTTCTAAACGATGGAGGTCGAGAAGAGCCATATCAGCAAACCAATCGTCAATCCTAGAAGTGACAATGTGGCCATATGAGGTGCAAAAACATCTCCCCAAGAGGAGAAGGGACTAGGATTTCCTCCAAGGGGAATTCCTTGGTTGGTGGACTTCATTTTCCTCAACCTAAGACCAACGCGGGAATGGTGATATTATTCCAATTAAAATAAATTTTAGACGCTTTGACACAACTCGTTTTTTCAATTTTTAAGAGTCGAGAAAAAACAAAAGATGACTCTAGTCGCCTTCGATTTTTAATGAACCTGAATTGACAAGTGCTCAAATGGACCTTTTCCTTTAAGGAGTCTTAAAAGGAACGAAAGAGACTACTCTAGAGATCTAGACAGAGGGATTACCAAACCAATCGCAAAACCGCAGAATACTTTTTACGGTATGACAGTCAATCTTCCCGAATGTTGTGCTAAGTGCATTGCGATCGATAGGTGGCAGACACGGCTTCCTATGGATAAAGGATATAGCCTATTGTGGTCTCCCAATATATACTCGACGGTATGTGGGAGCACAAGTCCGTACTGGCACTTGTCGTCTTAAAGAGGAGGAATCACCCAACCAACAGTGAAAGCGACAGTTTCCAGGCTTTACGACGCCAGAATACGTCTCTAGCCTAGACTTCTAGATGTTGTGCATTAGGTTCCAAAGCATTTTTAGGTTCATTAAATTTATTTTACAGTTGATCTTTGTTAAGAAATTTTCCTTTCAGGTTCACCGCGTGATGTAGATGTACAATTCCTAAAATGAAATCTAAGATGATAAACAATCGTTTAATCTTCTTTTTGCAATGAAAATCCTAGTTACTAAAGAAAGAGAGATGATATTCTTTCAACATAGCGCAGAGAGCACACACTAGATGCACTGTCCTAAATCAAACCAACAAGCAGTCTAAATGCAAATGCACATGCATGTATTTGTTTTCAGCTTTCTTAATGTGTGGACGACAAGAAGAATGCTAAGTACAAATCTGAATTATTTTTCAAAGCGACAGTACTAACAAATTTCTCTTCAAAATGAAAGGAAGATAATGATGACACTTTACTATTTTGAATTGAAAACTACATTCGACACTTGAAAAACTACTAATTCAAATCAAATACAAGAGTAACTGTATAATCAACCATCAAGAACAATGGAATTCTTTTCTTTGACTGAAAACGACACTTGCGATACTTTCAAAACAAAAGACGACAGTTCGACTATGCTCCTACTTTGCAAAATAGAACTGAAAATGGTGGAAAATACATAAAAACATTCATAGTTCTTTGCACAATGGAGGCAAAATGATGGAAAGGAAGGGGGTTTCCACAGTGATATACTGATCACAGACAACAAAACTCCAGAATAGAGTTGAAAAGAGTGAAGAAAAACCAAGACCTGGAGGTAAAATTAGCCTTTTCTGATCATCGCACCTGTAACATAGGGAAACAGGGATGCATCCCACCTGCTGCACACAGGAGGTGCGATGCATACCGGTTTCCTTAAAGAGAGGGTGGGATGGTACAAGGATGAGACATTACCTGGGTCTTGGTCACAGTTTGCAACTCAGTTTAGGGATTTAGGCCGAGAAAATGATGTACAACAAATAGAAATCACAGGGGCTGATCTAATGAGGTTACTAGAGCCACCACTAGGGCAATTAGAAAGTTTTCAAATCGATTGTTCAGTTTATAAACAAAACCCGAAGATAGACTAAAGCAGCATTGATCTACTTTGCACTTGCATAGAAAATGCAGATCAAAGGCTAGCTGGCTTGACTTCAGGCTCCCTCTGTAAGTTTATAAAACAAACAAATATAGACAAACAAACAATCTATTCGCTCCCCAGTGGAGTCACCATTTTGTTATCGGGAAATCTGGTGTCCACTCAGATCTGCTAGTCCCACTTAGACTGGTAGCTATCTTAGAAACAAACAAACTAAAACCACTTTTGTTTTCCTTTATGAAAAGTAGATAAGAGTGGAATGAAGGACACCAACCTGAGTCTTGCACTTGGTTCCTTGCTTGATTCCTCTCCTTTCTGACAGATCCTTGTCGCTTCTCCTTCATCTACCCAGCTTCAAAGAGCACCTATGGAACCAAAGTAGCTTAATACTATCGAAGAACAAAGATCTACAATCATAAACAATATAGGACCAGATATATATTGAGCACACAAATGCATATATCATTAAAAATACAAGAATGTGGAGGAAAACTTGAATAGCTTTATTAACAATCAAGAATAGCAAAGAGGATTACAACCAATTGTTCTAACCTAGCATCATCCTCCAGCATGAAAGCCCTTCTTTCACCTCATGAAAAGCTTAGATCACCCAACACTATGATATTCCAACAAGAAACCAATAGCACTTCCTTACAAGATACAAAATTCCAGCCTCTGGACCTCTGGGATGAGGGATCCATATATAGATGATTGCAGGGGGATGAGTGAGCTTCTAGGATTTTGATTAGTGTCCTCTCTCTGATAGTTCTTGATTCCACTTGGAGATTGATGATCTCTTACTCATCCCTGGACGAATTCAGAGAGGCAAGTATCATAGGAGAAGTTTATGGAAGATTCCATGATCATCCACCTCGCATAATGCCTCTGCCATTTGTCCACTCTCGCCCATCGCACCCCATAGAAGGGATTTTCAGTATGCATCACACCTCCCGTCTGAATTAGGTGGGATGCATCGCACTTTGACCATGGAGCAAGTGAGATGGTCAAGTTTTGACCAGTTCTCAGTAGTTTTTCATGGAGAACTTCTGGAAGATGATGTAATTAGCTGACCTTGTTCTTTTAGGGTATGGAACAACACTTTTAGGGACTTAGGAGCCCTTGGTTTATGGACATGTCTGACTTGGGGTTGCAGTGCCCAAAAATGTCTATAACACCATCTATCAGTTACCCTATGATGATATCAAGACATTTTTCAAAAACTATTCTAGGGCATCCAGAAAGAAGGGTAGGGCTAGTCACTCTTTGTCTAATTCATCCTCCTCCAACACATCCCTAAAAAGTGAAATCAGGAATATGTTGGAAAACTTCAAGAGTGAAATGTTGCATAACCTTGCCTTAAAAATGGACACCATGGAGATCAAGAGGAAGTAGGAGGAAGAAGAAAGAGCCTTAGCTATTTTCTGCCCTAGATGCACGAGAAGGAACCCTAGAAATGAATGTCCATGGAATATAATAGAGATCTACTCGAATTGTGAGGAGAACCACCCCACAAACAAGTGCCCTTCTCTACCTAGATTGAAAGTTGTGTATCAAGGAATTGAAGGGGTGACTGAACAACTCTACCATGTAACCAAAAGAAGGCCTCCAGGACCTCGACCATACAATCAACAAGGCATGCAAGGGGCATCCTATTCATATTACAACCCTAATATTAATGCATCCATTCCCCCTTGGTTTGCTCCTGCCCATCCTTCATGGTCCACATGTTCTCCCTGGTCTTTTGCACCTCAACACCATTCCAAATCTACCAATTAATTATTTCAACCATATACTCCTCCACAACCTTAGTGGAATACACCATCCCATGGGTGGAGGCCCCCATACAACCAATATCCAGCCTTACTACCTCCACCTCCATCTCAACCACAAATCCTTCACCCTACTCCACCTAAGCAACCTTAGATGCCTGCTCAACCAAATCTGAGCCCGAACAAAAGACAGGCATAATAGGTCTATAGTGGGGAAACATCTTACCCTACCTACACTGTGGAAATTCAAGAAATCAACCTCAGGTTTGGAAGAGTGCTTCCAGATGATCAACCTCCATCTCAACCTCAGGGGCTTGAATAGGAAAAGGCTGATAGTGTTCCTCAAGCCAATCCACCTCCTTCTTCTGAGAGATTAATCCACACTATCAAGCACACCCCAGAAGAGACTTAACTTCTCCATGAATTGAAAAACTTGTGTGTTAAAATCCCGCTCCTCCAATATATCATATATGTCCCCATCTACAACAAGTTAATCAAGGAGAAATGCTTCAAACTTTCCGGGAGGTGAAAGAAAGACACCCCTACCATTAATGTCAATGGACAAGTGTCCAAATTAATGTTGGGGCAGGTGATTTGTGCGAAATATCTAGATCCTAGAATTCCTGTGGCAGATGTGTGCATCAATGGTATCATTTTCCCCCATACCTTAATTGATATTGGGGATGCCATAAATGTGATGACTAAGGATATTATGATTTAATTGAATCTCCAAGGATTATTAAGAAAGACCACAACAATCCTGCAGCTTGTAGACAGGTCCACAGTAGCTCTTGAGGGATTTGTTGAGGATGTCATGGTCTCCATTGATTCCTAGGAATACCTTGTTGAATTCTTAGTTCTCCAACCTAAGACCAAGTTCAATGGTTATCCTCTCATCATTGGAAGGACATGGTTAGCCACTGCTGATGCTTACATAAGTTGCAGGGATGGGAATATGACCATTAAAAATGGGTATTTTTCCAAACAATTGGTCTTGTACCCTCCTGCTCAACCATCTTTGGAGCAGGAATTACCTCTATGGTTAGAATATGAGGAGGAAGATGAAGAGTACACTTCCCCAATATCTACCCTAGATGCTGCTATAGGAGGGGGGAAACCTGAAGAAGAAGACTTGAATCAGCGCCCTAACACCATGTCTCTTGAGGGGTTAGTAAAGAAAGCTGAAGATAACCCTTAGACGGATTTGTGCCTAGCTAACTCAAGTCCTACACATGTCAAGATGATAAAATTTAGTCCAGAAAGAACATTGGAAATCAACCCCTCTCTCTTTGCACATCAGGAAGGGTGGTTATGTGACATGCTAACAAAGAATCTAGATGTCGTTGCCTCGAGTTATAAGGAAATGAAGGGAGCGCACCCTTTAGTGTGTACTCACCACATTTACATCAAGGAAGGTTGCAAGCTAGTGCACCAACCTCAGAGGAGAATGAACCCAACCCTTAAGGATATATTCAAAGAAGAACTGCATAAGTTGTTGGATGTAGGGTTCATTTACCCCATCTCAGATAGTGAGTGCATGTCTCCTCTGGTTCTGGTTCCAAAGAAAAATGGGAAGTGGAGGATCTATCTGGACTACAGAGAGCTAAACAAAGCCACAAAAAAGGACCATTTCCCTCCACCTTTCATTGACCAAGTATTAGATGGTCTAACAGGAAAGAAGTTCTTCTCTTTCCTGGATGGATTCAGTGGTTACAATAAGATCCAGATCAGTTGAGAGGACAAATACAAAACCTCCTTCACCTATCCTTGGGGTACCTTTTCTTATATGATCCTGACTTTTAGATTATGCAATGCCCCTGCCACTTTTCAGAGGGCAGTCCTGAGCATCTTTGAAGAGCTAGTCCATGAATTTGTGGAACTGTATATGGATTATTTCATACCCTATGAGTTTGATTTCCTGGAGGCTCTCGCTAACTTGGGAAAATTGTTAAACAAATGAATTGAAATGAACTTATCACTTAGTCCTAAGAAGTGTGAGTTCTTGATGACTGCAAGGACTATTCTAGGTCACTCAATATCCCATGAAGGACTACAAGTGGACCCAAATAGAATTGCTACCATAAAGAGGGCCCCTACTCCTCAGAAGCAGAGGGATGTTAGAATTTTCTTGGATTTAGTTGGATACTATATGAGATTCATAAAGGACTTCAGCAAAGTAGCCTCACTTTTGTTTGGACTATTGGCCAAGGACTCTGAATTTTTATGGCCAAAAAGATGCCAAGGGACCCTAGAAACCCTAAAGGAAAAGTTGACTATGAAACCTATAATCTGAGGCTCAAATTGGGTTGTTCCTTTCCACATCTATGCTGATGGCTATGATAAAGCTATAAGAGAAGCTCTAGGCCAGATAGATGACAAGTTACCTTATGCCATTTACTTCATTAGCATAAATCTATCCAAGACTAAATTGAACTATACTGTGACTGAAAAAGAGCTCCTAGTTGTTGTCCATTCCTTGAATAAATTTAGACATTATATCAGTGGTTACCAGACCTTTGTACATACTGACCATGCCGCTATTAAATATTTGATGAACAAGCCTAATGTGAATGCCTAAATTATTAGATGGTTGCTTTTGTTAAAACAATTTGATCTAACTAACATTGAAAAGTGTGGTAGAGAAAATGTAGTTGCAGATTTTTTATTTAGACTGGCTTTGCTTGTAGGTGAGGAAGGAATGGTTGATGATTAACTGCCATATGAGAATCTATTCGCTATTTCAGTTCTCTCTCCATTGTTTGCTGACATAGCCAACTACTTAGTGGCTACATAGTTCCCTCCAAATCTGTCCTTCAAGGAAAAGAGAAGAATTATAAGGAAAAGTGAACCATTCACTTGGATCTGGGGTAATCTCTTCAAGCTATGCCCAGATCAAATTCTAAGAAGATGTGTGAGGGAGGAGGAATTTTTTGAAATCCTTATGGCCTGTCATGATGGGCCTTGTGGTCACTTTGCAACCAATAGGACACCCTTCAAGGTACTATAAGCTGACTGTTATTGGCCCACTCTCCACCAAGATGAAAAGAGATATGCCAACCAATGTGACTGGTGCCAAAGAATTGGGAAACCTACTCCCAGGGATGAAATACCTTTGCAACCTCAAGTGACCTTTTAGCCATTTTACAAGTGGGGCATGGATTTCATTGGGCCCATCGATCCACCATTAGGACAGAAAAAGTACATAATTGTGTGCATTAATTACTTGACAAAGTGGGATGAAACCAAGGCTATCAAGGTAGCCACAAAAGACAAAGTGGTTGACTTCTTGAGGGAGACTATGTTTTACAAGTTTGGTACACTAGAGAGCTAGTCACTGATCAGGGCACTCAGTTCACCTCACACCTGATTGAGAATCTATTGAGCCAACATAAAATCAAGGACAAGAAGTCAACTCCTTACCACCCTCAGACCAATGGACAAGTAGAGGTAACCAACTGAGCATTGGAAAGAATTCTCCCAAAGGTGGTGAGCAGCAACAGGAAAGATTCAACTGACAGACTAGTGGAGGCCTCTTGGGCCTATAATAAAATTTGGAAGACAACAACTGGCTTCACCCCTTATGATTTGGTGAATGGGAAGAAGGCTCTTCTCTCCATTGAGTTTGAGTACAACACTTTGAGAATGAAAACACAATTCGATTTGAATTTTATAAGGGCACTACAAGAGAGGCTGCTCCATCTCAATGGGTTAGATGAATTAAAGATTCAGGCCCTCCTACACACAGAGGTGACTCAAGCACAAATAAAGGTTTGGCATGAAAAAAATATGAAAGGCAAAGTTTTTCAATAGGGTGATTGGGCTCTGCTATATGACTCCAAGTTGAATGATTTCAACAGAAAATTGTGACCAGATAGTTGAGCCCATATGTGACAGAAAAGTGCCATGATAATGGTGTTGTTTAGATAAGAACCATTAATGAAGAAGGTATCCCCTTTCTTGTCAATGGGTACATACTGAAAGCCTACAAAAGACCTCTGTCAAAGAAAGAGTTTGTCAGTAGTATCAATAAGGCTGTGATGGTGATTAGAGGTGTCTCGACTTCCACCTCACCGAATTCTTGAAGACTATTTCATTTGACAAAAAATGAAAAAAGAGAAAAAAAAATAAGGGACATCGGTGAAAACCTCCATGAGGCACCTAAGGCCAACTTTTGGGTTGAAAACCTCCTTGAGAAAACCCAAGAGTGAAAAAAGGAAAAATAAAAGATCCCTAGGTGAAAACCTCCCTTGAGGTGCCTAGGGTAGACAAACATGTTGAAAACCTCCTTTGAGGTGACTTGTGTGTCTTAAAAAAACATATATATAAAAAAAGAAGAAGAAAAAAGAACAAAAATGGTATGGTAGGGACCTCAAACCTACCCACTAATAAAAGTATGTGATTTTTGCAGTTTTTCAAGGAAACAAAGGACACCAAGTTCAGAGGGAAGAAAACCAAGCCACACCCCATTCTTCCTTCTTTCATTTCATATCTTCCATGCACACCACGTCTCCAGTATCCATTCTCGTCTCCAAGCGTCCAAAGCCAATTTGCGGGCAATTTTCTGACTTCTAAAGGATTTCCTGTGGTTACTACAGGAGTTTATTGTAGTACTACAAGATGTCCTAAAACTCTACAGTAATGGAATATCGGTTGACAATTAATGTTGCAAGCCTACTCTATGTTGAAAGAGGAGGTAATTGACCTCACCATATCTCACCCAACACCAATTCATGACCATGCCACCCTCTGTGTCCATCAAGGAAACCAGTTAGAAAGAAAAAAAAACAAAAACAAAAACAAAAACAAAACAAAACAAAAAGGTAAAGAAAACAAGGAAAACGAATAAAATTCCAAGGGCCATACCATCAGTGGCCTACCTCACCTACCACTCCATCTTCCCCATTTCCACCCCTTCCACTCGTACTTCAATACCTATTCCTCCCCCAAAAGAAAAAACACAATAAATAAATAAATTAAGAAAGAGGAAACTACATGATTTCCTGTAGTACTATAGGAAAACCCTGTAGTAGCCTATATCATTATACCAATAGTCTCCATGATGCTCCTTCGCCATAGATGTGGAGAAAGATTATCAGAACCTCTGTAGGCACTATGGCACCTATCCAGAGCTCAACAACAGTAGAAGAAGCCATGACCTGCACATCACAACAAAGAAGACAAACATATCAGCTGGGTGAAATCAACAAAACATGAACAAAGGAGAACATGTACCTGAACAAGAAGAAGCACAATAAATCCATCCTCCAGCATGCATCGAATGAGTAAAGGAAGCCATAGGTATGGCACCTCATCCACACTCTTTCCTAAGTATGAATATGATAAAGTGTAAGAATATGAAAAAGTTGGTTTTATAAGATGAAGGTGACCAGTTAACTTGGCCACCCTTAGCCTGAAAACAAAAAGTAAATTTCTAGTCAGCAAGCCACGTGGCAAGGTCACATCAAAGAAAATAAGTTGGAAAGGTGGTCAAGTTAAGTTGTACAGGAGTGGGTGATGATTACGAGAAATGGTTGCATGATAACTAATGGTGGGCCAATGGTCCAAAAGGAGAAATCATGTACCCTGCTAGCTAGCACACTACTACAAGGAATTGACCATAATTAGAAAAAATTCCTAACTTCCATGCACACATTATTCATTTTTATATGTAGAGAGTTGGGACCACCTGGAGGAACCATAGAAGAAGAAAGCTAGTCTCGACCATCCTACAATGAACACCTACAGGAAACGTAGAAAAACTACAGGAAATGGTGGGAATGTTAAAAAAATCTGCAAGGAGGTGCCTAAGGACCAACTATTCAGGAATCATCCTCAACAATGGAATTACAGTGAAAGGTAGGTGGCCCATATCCTCTATTTTTTGACTTGATAGCTAGAAAAGAGAAAAGGAAAAGAAATCTTCATTTTTTCCTAGTAATTATAGTGTGCATAGGGATATACATAATTGTGTGGAGAAATTGTGTGGGGATAAAGGAAGAATTGCGGTCATTACTCTCCCAAACTATAAACCCTAAGTCACCTTGAAAATATCTAAAGCTAAGCCACCAAACTACCTATAGTCAGGTTGACAGAGAGGAGGAAATGAGAGGAGGTTTCAAGAGAAGGGATCCCACAGGGACATCTAGAATACATCTCCATCCCCCTGTGGTAGAGATATTTAGAATGCATCAATGATTGGGATTATTCGATCTGCTTAGAGGATATGATGATGATGTAGCACGGGAATTTTCCATGTTACTCACACCTTAGGATAAAGTCAGTGCCACTTCTGTGGTGAGAGGATTTTGAGCAACAATTACCCCTGAAAGCATTATTAGGATCACTACACTTCCTCTAGGCTTACAATGGAGATAGGAAGATAAATCTAGCAACACTTATGCCAAGAATAATTTTTTCTTGAGAGATGAGGAGCCAATTGAGGAGAAAAATGGGATTAGAAGGGAGAGCTTTCCCTATCCTTTGTATGAAGTAAGCTATCACATTCTCAAGTATATTTCTTGTGAGGGAAGGCTCAATATAGTCTATGGTTACTAGCTTAGACTCCTCCATGAACTGAGATTTGCAGAAGAGTTACCCCTTAACAGAAGACTTAGTGTGCCCTAATTCTTGTTGCAATCAATCATAGACATGAGCATAAAGGTACAAGAAGGAAAACATTAGCAACTATGACATCATGGACTAATAAAGGTCATACTGGAAGATGCCCTAAACCAATTAAGAGTCCCTATTCTATGTTCCACATTTAGGGACATGTATAGGGAGGCTGTAATTGAAGCAATTGAATATGGAAGAGACCTAACCTCTAGTGGTGAGGAGGAATAATGAGAACCCGAGGAGGAAGAAGAAGAGGAGGAACCTAAAGAAGAAGAGGAAGAACCAGAGGAAGAAGATGAGGCAGAGACCAATAAAATAGATGGAGAAAAGAATAGTGGGGAAGAAGCACAGAAGGATGAGGCAAGCCCTGAAAAACATACCAAGGAAGGGGAAGAATCTCCAAGAGTGTCTCCTGAACCCACAGAGAAGGAGGCAACTGCTGCCTTGACTACCCTAAGTACACACATAAAGTCAACAGGAAAATGGCATAGGAAGACTCCCCTATATTTCAAAACAATAAGGAGGAATAGGATAAAACAGGGGAGACCACAAACACCTACCAAAACTCCTATCATCATTGAAGGCTCACCAAAAGAACAAGGAAAACTAGTCTCCCAATAAATGAAAGGTGAAGAGGGCACACCAAAATGGGCTTCCCCAAAGTTGACAATCACCTATGTTAGGAGGCTTGTCACCAGGTCAAACTTTGCAAATAAATTCAAAGAACCTTTGACCCCATTTCATAAGGGGAAAATCCTCATACAAGAAACATAGAAAATCCTACAGGAAACTTTGTAAGCACTATAGAAAACAGAGAAAAAGGAGCAGGAAGGACAACAAGGAAAAAGGAAAGGCAAGGAAGCAGCAACACAAGTACACGGGGAGACAGATGCTCCAAAGACATTAAAGGGAGAATACCAAGAGTTACACGAACCTAGCCCATAGCCCAATCTTAGCTCCTATTATAGATTCATTGAGGAAGGCAGAGTACTAAAACATAAATTTGTCATCCCTCTCTTCTTTGAGCTTGAGAAGGAGAGAGTAAGAACACATCGCTGGATGAAAATTGCTAAATCAAAGAATGTAAAGGATGTGGGCCATATGGAAGAGAATCTACTAGAGATGGGCAAAGAGTTAAGTGAGATAAGAGACACGGAAAGAGTTATGAAATCTTAACTAGAGGCTAAAGACACATGGTTAAGGAGGCAGGTATAGGAAAAAGGAAGCCAATTGGCCATTATGGAAAGCCTCTCTATGGAGGCACTCCTATGTAGGATGCCATCAAAATCATATGCCTTGTAGCTAAAAGATCAATGGCTGCAATTTCATATAAAGACCCTAGCACAATGAGGCACTATTCCTTTCCAAGAATAGAAGCAGTTCATTGAGCTTTGTGAGAAGAGAAACCTAGAGGAGAGGGCCAAGATATCTGAATTCTACTTACAAAACTTGGCCTTAATAGAATTGAATATGTGGGACCCCAATCCAAAGATGGGGGACTCAAAACTAATGGCCTTGGCATCATAGATGAGTCATGCAGAGGCCAAGTCTAAGGAAGGAAAGAGGGTGTTGGAAAGAGAACAAAAAGAGCCCCTTTACATTAGAGCAGAACAAAATAATTCCATGGTTGTCATTAGCACCCATAACATCATCACCAATGATCCCCAATTTTCACCTAGATACCTAGCTACACAAGAGAAAGAAGTCACTCCTTTTGAGGACACTTTGAGATTTCTAGGCAATGAAATCCAGCAGGCATACCAAAGGAGATGGGGCACACTACCATACAACCTAAGGATCAGGGAGTATCATTCCCCAGAAAGAATGAGGGATGCACTAGAAAGGAGCCTACTATATAAGAAGGCACTACAGAGACTCAAAATAAACTAGATTGGCTTGAAACTCAGTCCACCATTGCTCTTGGGTATGGTAGAAGGAAGAAAGGAGGAAGAGGAAATAAACCAATGGGTGGAAATAAAGAAGCATAGAGTTTTATCTGCAAGAGGTGAATACATCAACAAAATACTGGGATGTCAGAGTGGAAACAATGGCAATGAAAGACATGGACATAGATTAAGTTTCTCAGAGGATGAGAAAAACTTTCAGTATGGGGGTGATGATGAGGCTCATCAATGGTAAATTATATGGACCTTAATGCCGCTCTCCAACTTATTAAAATCAACCTTTCTCACATTTCTTTACATATTTTATCATATTTTTCTTAGTGAGAAGGGTAAAGATGAGATGTTATGCCATGTGGCCTAATGTACATTAATTACGGGATTTGGAGCAATTTTGGCTAATTTAAATGCAAGAAGTCAAAGTAGACAAGAAAGAAGGATTTTGGGAGATTGGATCTCCCTTCTTAACTCCTCAATCACTCAAAGATTCCTCCACTAGATCTCATCAGCTTAGAGTTACAAGCAGCCAAGCCCACCGAGGTCATTGGCAGCGAAGCTAGTGATAGTTGAAGACAAGTTGATCTCGAGTTGGGAGCCAAGCCTCCCTAATTTTAAGGAATTTGTTGGTCACTTCAGTTGTATAAATAAGAATGCCTAGTACCTCATTATGATTCAACTTTTTTTGTTGTAGCCAAGAGGAATTTTTGAGCTAAGACATTGTGACTGATAACTCTTATGTATTTTTGATATTTTGATAAAAATGAAAAGAATTCCCTTGATCCAGCACTGTGTTGACTCAGAGGGCTGAAGCTCTTGGGTTAGGGCCCAACCCTAGTAGTGGAGTTTATCCTTTCTGTACATGTATACTTAGATTACATTCATAGTTATTTGCTGAAGTGATTTTGGTTTTGTTTAAACTACAAGTATTTGGGTGATTACTTAGTTTGCTTCCTTTTGTGGATAGATAGATTAGTGGTACAATAGTGACAATAAACACTTCAGAAAATCTTGTGGTAGTGGCCTCTACCTCATCTTCCTTATGGGATCATGGGTTGAGGGTTCCATTCACACATTCCAAAAATAGATTTATTGTTTGATCACTGCATAACTTAGGATTTCTTATTGCATAGATCACCGTTTCCAATACTTGCTATTGTCATTTTGGTATTTTGAGTTTGCTATCTTCCATTCATAAACTTAGTCATTAGCTATTAATAACTCTATTTTTCCTCAATTCAACACAATTTTTCCATATATAAATGAAGTTGTGTATAAATGAAGAAAATAATGTATGTTGTTGCAGGAGTTTTTGATCTACAGGGAGACCTCATCTCACCAGCCTCATCCAAGTCTTCTCCACCAATGCTGCCAAAGTCCACCAAACCCTAATTTGAATTCCTATTTTGTAGCAAAGTGGACATTTTCCTTGAGCAAGTCCAACCATCTTGAAGCCTTGGATTGAGCCTTGGGTAGTGTGCACCTCCTTTGTGCCTTATTTCCCCATCAAACACCTTTCCCACACTTCATTCTACCTTTCCTACCTCCCTATAAGCTTTCAGCCTGTTTCCTGTAGTAAAATAGGGCATCCTGTAGTAGAACTAGGACATCCTGTAGTACTACAAGAAACCTTGTAGCAACCTGTTTTAAGCCCGAATTGAGCAGAAATGGTAATCTAAGATTAGGTGAGGCCTCCACTTTCCTTCCATACCCTCGAAACCATTCCAGATATGTTTCCCCATACGAGTGTTTCCTGCCAAAGAACAAATTGGTTAAATTAGAATTTGCATTCATAAAACTGGAAATGAAAAACACTTTTTTCTGCGATTTCTAGTTAGCACATGTATGAAACAATCATAGTAGTTCTTAGATAAAATTCCATTCTCATTTAGTCTAAATAACTAAATGTTATATGCAAGGTTAGGTTAGGTCTCTTTTGAAAGAAATATGTGCAGATTCTTAGCTAGATGACTTCATGTCATTTTATAGCACCTTCTAGTTCATCACTTTCATTTCCTAGAGTAGGAAACATTCCCTTTTTGCATTAAGAGTAATTTTCCCTTTGCCATTTGTTATTCAGACTCCTTCTAGTCAATAGAAGACTGGTTTGAAAAACCCCAGTTGTCTATCGCCTCAGTTGAAAAGTGACAGGAGTAGACCATTACATCTATTATGTATACAACACTGTCACCTCCAAGTTTATACGAACCTCAGGTTGATGAAGTAAAGTTGGTAGCCCTAGGAGTTGCAACATTCTTGCTGCGATACTAGAGCTCATCACTTTTTGGCACCGTTGTTGGGGAGCTATCTAAGTAGATGTGATTTTTTCTTTCCTTTTTTTCCCATTCAACAAATAGTTGAAATCTTTGCTTTCTTTCCAATTCTACAAGTAGTTCCATTCAAAAAAATAGTTGCTATCTTTGTTTTCTTTCCAATTCTGCAAGTAGTTCAATTCAATGAATAGTTGCAAATCTTTGCTTTATTTCGATTCTGCTAGTAATTATGAAAAATACATTTAAAAAGAAAATTCCATTCATTCCTCGTAGGAGTAGAGACAACTTAGGAAGATTTTTGCCAAATGCCTGCACTGCATCTAACAACCAACCTTCCCTCTTCTTTGGTGGCTGTGAGCTAAAGGACTCATTAGGTGAACAACCATAGATCTTTGAAGAGCCTATTGGGGAAGAAGAAGAAGAGACCATTCCACCAACCTACACCATGGCTGAAAATAAAAATGGGATTGAAGATAGAGAAGGAGCTAAAAATAGAGTTGAGGGTGATTTTATCATCAGGGAAACTAATGGAGATGCTAGGATGAAAAACATAAGTCCCTCTGCCCTTCCTCACTTCCATGGCTTGACCTCAGAGGACCTGGATACCCTTTTGTTTTAGTTTTCTCTCATATGCAGAACTTATGATTATACCTATGATGACCAAAAGTTGAAATTGTTTCCATCGACCCTCAAAGATGTAGCCTTGCATTGGTTCATGGGTTTATCTGGGGAAAACATCACCACCTATGATCAAATGCAACAAGCCTTCAACAATAAGTACAAGGACTATTTCTGGTCCAAAGATACCAAAGAGGAAATTTTTAGAATGAACTTGGGACATGATGAGTCTTTGGAAGATTATGAGGAAATGTTCCAACTCATCCACAAAAGGGCCAGATGCACCCTCAATGTTGAATCACATAAGGTAGTTCTTCTTAGAGGGATCAGGGAAGATCTCCTAGAAACCATAAACATGCTATCATGAGGGGAAATCTATCAGTTATGCTATGATGATGTCAATATAGTTTTCAAAAACTATTCTAGGGTAGACAGAAAGAAGGGTATGTCTAGTCAAGCTTTAGCCAGTTCATCCTCATCCAACACATCCATAAAAAGTGAAATCAGGAACATGTTGGAAGACTTCAAGAGTGAAATGCTAAATACCCTTGCGCTGCAAATGGAAACCATGTAGATCAAGAGGTAGCAGGAGGAAGAAGAAATAGCCTTAGCTATCTTTTTCCCTAGATGCACCAGAAGGCACCTTAGAAATGAATGTCCATTGAATCTTATAGAGATTGACTTGGTCTGTGAGGAGAACCACTCCACAGACAAGTCCCCTTCTCTTCCTAGATTGAAAGTTGTGTATCAAGGAATTGAGGGGGTGACTGAATAACTCTGCTATATCATCCAAAAGAGGCCTCCAGGACCTCGACCATACCGGCAAAGCATGCAAGGGGCATCCTATTCATATTACAACCTGTTATCACTCAGGTTGTCCCTGAAGGTTAAGAAAGGGATATGGCCATGGTAACCGCAAACCAACTTTGGACTGCAGGTTCCAGCCAACCTACAATCAGAGAGGGCTCTCTCTTTTAGATTTAGCTTTGTTTGAAAGGATTTTAGGCTAGGTCTTGGGTCCAGAGGGTTTTTTGTTTTGTTTTGGTGGGAAAATTGATACTTTCAAGTAGAGAGGCAGAGTATAGTCTGAATGTTTCAAACCATTGGGCGTGGAGTCGAGGAGGGGAACTGCAGGTGCGTCTCCTTAATAACAGTGAGGGAACATGGAGCAAGATAGCTGAGGTTGAAGCAATCTTAAGGTTTAGAGGATGAAATGAATGGTAAAGAAAGAGAGGCAGTTAAGAATCTCTCCAACAGATTAGCAAAGAAAGTAATAGGGCGCTACCTAAGGGTAGTTAAGAATCCCTAGATAATTGGCCAACACAGGTGAATTGGGGTAAACATGAGCCAGAAGGAATTCAATATTCATAACCAATTCATAATGAGAAAAACATCAAAAAACAACAGAAATCGAGCATAAAGAGTATTTAAACTAATTCTAGGCTATTCTTTTTTTTCTGCTATTTAGATAATGGCAAACACATAAACAGAGATAAGAGGCACTTATTGCTTCAGGACGCAGCACAAGAATTCCATCTTCAGTCTCCAAAAGCATTTATCAACAACAGACAGTTTGCTCTCCAAGCTTTTGACAATCTTTGATTACAGAAAAATTCAGGTATACACAGCGAGTCTCTAGTGAAGAATTCTCAATTTACCAACCCTTAAAACTATACAGAGGGTGGTATATATAGGGCAAAACTATCTACAGAGTTTTCTTTATTACATCTTGACCTAATCAGGTCATAATTAACTGACCTAACTCTACCAGAAATAAATGCATGAAATAACTCGGGCTGCGCTGAGGGCGGCCGTATCAAATCTGAATAACTTATGTAGTCCTTGGTGACTTGGTGCAGGTGCTTCTGAAATAAATGCGCATGGGTTTCTGCTTCTTTGCTGTCCTGTGGCTTTGAATGCTTTAATTGTGATTTGAGGGCAAGGATGGGCTTATGCCTCTTGATTTGACTTTCTGGGGGCTTCATTAATGTGCAGGTGCTTCGAGCCCCTAAACAAATCTTTGCTGATACTCTTTGGCGTCTTTTCTTCCACTGATACTCTTTGACAAAATCTGGACTGCTGATCTGATGTGCTGCGGGTCTAATCACCAGTAAATGGCCGCTGTTCGGCCTCTGTATCAACTGGAATTGTCTTCTGCTCCTTTTGGTATGCTCTGTGAAGAAAACGGGCCATTTTTGCGCCTTTTCGGGCTTCCTGGGGCACATGATGAGAAGATTCCCTAAAGATTCCCTGAAGATCCTCCATTTCGGCCTAAAAAATCCTGGATCGCTCATCAAAAAATGCCTCAGAATTGGATTCTGGGGCTCCCAAATGCGACTTTCGCACCTTTGCGCCCAAAAAGTGCTAATGACGTCAGCATGATGTGAAATTGTACGGTGGATGACGTCAGCATGACATCAGCAGGACGACGTGGCAAGATGACATCAGCATGATGTCATCATGTACGGATGAGGACGTGGCAGGTACGGTGGTAGGGACACGTGGCAGTGACGTGGCAGGAGGCCACGCAGGCAGGTGACTCATCGGGTGACTGGACAAAGGGGGTGACGTAAGCAGTGACAGGGCAGAGGGTGACGTGGGATGTGACGTCACGGGCGGTAAGCGGTTTTGTGGCGCACCGCTTATGGGCAAAGGCGGTCTCGGGGGAGGGGGCTCCGCCACACCCCAGAGCTTGACGCGTGGCGGGAGTACGACGGCAAAACCGCCGAACTCCCGGACGCTAAAGCCCAGGCATGTTGCATATAGAAAAGCCGCCCACCGTAGATCTGTGGCGGGCCAGATCTAACGGCTGGCGGTAGATGGGTAGCGACGGTGGGTTAGTGGGTGGGGATATTCGCGGGAATATTCCCTTTTGAATATATCGCGGTGGTGGGTTAAAACATAGGGAATGGCGGGATTTGCGTGTTGTATGAATATTATGAGTGCGGGTTGGCATATTTACACTTGGGTTTTAGGGATAGGGGTGAAATATGGGTTCTTGCCAAGCGGGGTTAGTGTTTTATGCACAGAACGTAGGAAAAAAGTGCAAAAAATGGGTTTTTGAAGGTTTTTTAGGGGTTTTGGGCTAGGGAAGAGGTTACTAGCTGACCAGATGTCAGACTAGCTCCTTAATGACTCGGATGGGCTAAAGACAGCCCCAGATGGACTGTGATTTCCCGGACTTATAGGAAATATGGCTATATTGCCAGGGAGGGGTATTTACATAGGGGAGTTTTATATACATGATTTTAATAGGGGAAGGGGAAAATTGTTAGGGAGTTATATATAATAAAGTTAATAGTTAATATGGAGATGAAAAGAGGGCGCTAAGGTATGAGACCTTAGGCTTTGTTGGGGAAAAGAAGGCTCACAGATGATGAGTGAGCAGTCCTTGAGTGAAGCAGATCCTCACCAAGGCGAATGTCATGGAAATGATGAAACTGAGAGGCTCAAGCAGATCTTGACCTCTTGGGGGATGTTAGTAAGTGATTTGGGGGAAATGAGGAGAAGGGGAGGTTAGTGAATTCCAGCTTGAGTACCTCCTTTGAATGCAAAACTGCCTGATAACTGTGATCTGAAAAGATAAGACATTGTGAGATACAAAATTGATCATCAGTCATCACTCTGCCACCGAACAGCTACCTACCCAGCCTACTGTCCTAACATTTTTTCTTCTTTTTGTTTTGGGTGCACTTAGACTTGCAGACCCAGATTCACAATTTTTCTTTTGAATTTTCCTATCTAGATCTGCACCTATTTCTGCGAGGGCCCAGATTAAACAGTTGGGTCCCTTTGATTCTCTACCTATCTACAAATCTGCCAAGATTAAACTGTTTGGACAGATGCATTCTCTATATTCTACAACAGGAAATTGAAACCTAGGGAGACCAAGATTAGACTGTTTGGACCTCCCTTTAAGAAATTCTTCAAGATTGGAACAACTCATCAAAATGGAATGCAACAGTGGCATTTGGATTAGCACACTTCATGGCTTCTTCTTTGGTCTCTTATGGAAATATGGAACACTGCAGCTTGCAAAGTATGACATATTTGGCATGTAAAAATGTCAATCATGAAAGATGATACCCTGTTGCAATAGGAGGCTAACACAACCTAAACAGAATGCATCCATTCCCCCTTGGTGCCCTCCTTCTTGTCCTTCATGGTCCACACCTTCTACTTGGTCTTTTGCACTTCAATACCATTTCAAACCTGCTAATCAATCATTTCAGCCATATACTCCTCCACAACCTCATTAGAATGCACCATCCCAAGGGTGGAGCCCCCTATACAACCAATCTACAACCTTACTGCCTCCACCTCCATCTCAACCGCAACTCCTTTACCTTGCTCCAACTAAGAAACCTTAGATTCTTCCTCAACTAAATCCAAACTGGAACAATAGACATGCACAATAGGTCTACAGTGGGGAAACATATTACCCTGCATATACTGTGGAAATTCAAGAAATCAACCTCAAGTTTGGAAGAGTGCTTCCAGATAATCAACCACTATCTCCACCCGAGGAGATTGAAAAGGAAAAGGAGGAGAGTGTTCCTCAAGCCAATCCACCTCCTTTTCTTGAGAGATTAATCTATCCAATCCAGCACACCCCAAAAGAGACTGAACTTTTGGGTGAATTGGACAACTATTAATGTCATTAGAAAAATATTCGACTTAATGTTGTGGCGGGTGATTTTCCTGAAGTGTCTAGATCCTGGAAGTCCTGTGGTAGATGTGCACATTGATGGTATCATTTTCCCCCATTCCTTGATCGATCTTGGGGCTGTCATCAATGTGATGACTAAGAAGACTACGCTTATGCTGAATCTCCAAGGATCATTAAGAAAGACCAGAATAGTCCTGCAACTTGTAGATAGGTCCACAATAGCTCATGAGGGAGTTGTTGAGGATGTGATGGTCTCCATCGATTCTTGGGAATACCCTATTGACTTCTTAGTTATCCAACCTAATACCAAGGTCAATGGTTATCCTCTCATCCTTGGAAGGCCATGGTTAGCCACTGTTGATGCTTATATAAGTTGTAGGGCTGGGAATATGACCATTAAAAATGGGCATTTGTCCAAACAATTGGTTTTGTAGCCTCTTTCTCAACCATATATAGAGCATGAATTACCTTTATGGTTAGAAGAGGGGGAGGAGGATCAAGTCTACTATTCCCCAATTTGTACCCTAGATGCTACTATAGGAGGGGGCAACCTGATGAAGATGACCTGATTGAGAAAATCCTCCAAAATCAGCCCCCCAACACCATGACTCTTGAGGATTTAGTAAAGAAAGTTGAAGATAATCCTTGGACCTATTGGTGCCTTGCTTACTCAAGTCCTACTCATGTCAAGATGATAAATTTTGGTCCATAAAGAACATTGAAAAAAACCCCTCTCTCTTTGCACACTAAGAAGGGAAGTTATGCAACATGCTAAGAAAGCATATGGATGCCTTTGCCTGGAGTTGTAAGGAAATGAAGGGAGTGCACCCTTTAGTGTGAACTCAACACATTTATATCAAGGAAGGTTGCAAGCTAGTGCACCAACCTCAGAGGAGAATGAACCCAACCCTCAAGGATATATTCAAGGAAGAACTACAAAAGTTGTTGGATGCAGGGTTCATTTATGCCATCTCATATAGTGAGTGGGTGTCTCCTCTAGTTATGGTTCCAAAGAAAAATGGGAAGTGGAGGATCTATGTGGACTATAGCAAGCTAAACAAAGCCACAGAAAAGGATCATTTTCTTCTACCTTTCATTGACCAAGAATTATATGGTCTGGCAGGAAAGGAGTTTTTCTCTTTCCAAGATGGATTTAGTGGTTACAATAAGATCCAAATCAGCCTAGAGGACCAAGATAAACACACGTTCACCTATCCTTGGGGTACCTTTTATTATAGGGTCCTTACTTTTGGATTATGCAATGCCCCTATGTTGGCTTATTGGGGCCTGACCCAGGTTCAGAAATTTTTAGCCAAACAAATCCCAAAACTACCAGCCCTTTCGGCAACATTCCGCGGAGCGCGGACTGAGGTCTCGCCCGAGGTAGTATGGGAGGGTGCTGGAACTAGGTTTCCACACCCTAGGGATGTCTTGATGAGGTCTGGAAGTTCACAAACTGATCCTATGAACTGCACTACTTCCTCGCTACCGTCCATTCTAAGTATCTACCTTCACGTGGTTTGGAAGACAAGTGCGAGTGTAATTTACATTTTCTGTGCTTAATTATTATTATGGATCTTGAATTAACTTACTAAAGCACAATACTTTCAGTTACTATTTAACATAAACGGACATGCACGCAATTACACTATAAACAAACGCATAAGCCAGAATATAGAATAGATATGAAATATTCCAAAACCAACTTATCTCTATTAATGCCTTTTTCTAGTTACAATCCACTTCTTGCCCTACATACGCAAAGGCAGGGGTCCACGCACATAGCTGCAGACTCTACCACGCCTTCGCGCACATAGCTATGGAGCCTCTATCTCCTACTACAACCCAAAACTTGGACTTACAGACACAGATATACTATCGTCTTCAGACACCCATATCACTTATTACATTACAAATCTTCCTTTTACACTTAGAACCTTGCTCTTATTTATACATTCCCATGGTCCGCAGACCATGGGTAGGCTGACACATTCTAGATTGATTTACAATATTTTAGGGTAGAATACCCTTAGACTTGACCCATTACAATTCACGCCTTGCGTACTCTGCGGAGTTTTTACAATACCAATACCCAAAAATGTGGGCTTTAAGTCCCAAAATCATTACGCGGGGGGTCTGCTGCCCAACAGGTCCCCAACACAATCATTTTGACTCGTTCCGAGTCACTCATCGATGTGGCAAGACACACTGCCAAGGCTTCACGGTCCACCATCCCTATGAGTGACGTACTGTGCTTCGTTGTTCCATCCTTGCCTGCTGCAACACTTCTTGAAGCTCCTACTCCATTGCCCTTGCTAATTTGCATAACCAATGATGCTCATTTTACTCTGCTCGGTTAACATAGAGTGGCTCCTCATAGGATTTTAGCTCTAGCTAAGATGCCAAAGCCGCGAACTCTTTGTGAAAGAGAAGCAAGCTTGTAATCTCTGGTCCCGTATACTCAATATTTGCTAAAGCTTGTGTTGCATTTTTGCAAGAGAGATGTTACTATTCACGAGGTTCCAATCTTCAAGTTTTGTTATGGGCACGCAACCCATGGATGCACTTTTCAACGACATTCTGGCTTTTATCCTAAGATTCATCATCTAGCCCTTATCTTTCATAGATCGCTTACTAGACCACAGGTCTCGCGGCGACATCTGGACCAATCCTGCTATTTGTCTGGGAATTTGTGGTATATCGCCCACCACTGGCGTTGGGCTTGGCACGACGACTTCGGCCATTGGCATTACAGTGTCCCGAAGGTCCTGTGTCTCTAGGTTTATTCTCAAAGAATCGAATTTGGATGGGTCCATATCTATCAGCTAGCTCAATAACTTAGGTCTCACAGTGCCATGGTTTGTTTGGTAGACGACCAGCTATGATTTATAAGCCATCCAATATTCAAATTTGACCGTTTCCTCCTTTTCTGGTTCATTAATGCGATACGGATTGGAGATCGTTTCAAATCCAGGACTGACTTCATGTCTTAATTTCTCGCTGTTCGCTCCTTGTTGTCTCAAATTGACCATCTTGTCATGAACAGTGACCTCAAAGGTCACTTTCCCACCTTTCTGTGTAGCAGTGTAGCCCTTTATGCGTGACTGTGATTCCTATCATAAACACTCCTTACACGGAACCCTGTTTCTGCGCAGCTTTCCTGCAGACTTGTTTATAGTCTCATGCCTTCTTTCAACTGCTTGAAGTGTTGAGACTGTTGTTCGGTTGGTTAGTCAGATAGCCAACCCACTCGTGTAGAGGTTCAGGTGACTGCCATTTACTTTTCCTGGGAAGGGCTCTCCATTAAGCTTGTCGATCTGGACTGCGCCACCATCTGTGACCTCTTTGACTACATATGGTCCCAACCAATGCATTCAGAGTTTTTTAGGGAATTTCTTGAACTTGATATCATATAGAAATACTAAATCGTTGACTTTGAATGTGCGCAACTTGATGTGGTGATCGTGCCAAGATTTCTTGTGCTGTTTTTGTACCTGTTGATGGAATCCTACCAGAAACTGTTCTTCCTCTAGTTCTTCCAGTTGCGTGAGCATCTCTTCCAAGGCTTCGCAGTCTGTCATACATGTCATCACTGCTATCCACAAACTGGGTACAATGTATTCCATTGGCATGACAACTTCTGTGCCATAGACTAACCTGAATAGTGTTTGCCCCATCAATTTCTTCCATGTGGTTTTGTATGCCCATAACACGGCCGGTATGTGTAAATCCCAATCGGTTCACTACGTGTTACATACTTTGTTTAGCGCAGTCTCCAAAATCTTGTTGAATGCTTCTACGATCCCATTCTCTTGCGGATGGTACAACGTGCTTTGCTGATGATACATCTGGAATTCCTTAGTAAGTGCGCTGATAGTTTCATTTAGGAAGTGTGTTTTGTGATCACTCATTAGAACTTTTGGACATACAAACCATGTTAAGACATTGTCAAATAAAAATTTTACAGCTGTAGCGGCCGTGCAGTCCTTAACCGACTGTGCTTCCACCCATCTAGTCAAATACTCTGTCGCAGTGATGATGTAGCATGCACCTGTCTTCCCTTGAGGGGTGATAGGCCCCACAAATTCTATGGCCCATTTTTTGAATGGCTGCAGCATCATTTGTGGATTGAGTGGCATCTCATCCCTTCGTGATGGTTTCCTAGTCTGTTGACATACATCACAGGCCCGACAGTACGCTTTTGAGCCTTGATGTAGGGTTGGCCACCATAGTCCAGCGCGAAGAATCTTTTGTACTGTCGCTCGTCCTGCATAATGTCCTCGTGCAGCCCCCCATGTGCTTCTGCGAGGATTTGTCCTCGTTCAAATTTAGGTACATATCTTCATAATATTTCATCATTTCCCATTTTGTAGAGGTGCCTCGCGATAATAGTAAAATCCACCACGCGTACCACCAATTCTTTCTTCTGCTGGACTGAATATCCCTACGGCGTGGTCCCTGTGGTTAAGAAGTGGATTATATCCTCAAAGTGGCCGTCTGCAATGCACACTACATAGAGCTGTGCAGTAGGTAGTCCATTCTCCAAATTGGTTGGCTCCTCACCGTTCTCAATTCGGGACAGGTGATCTGGGCCTGCGTTTAGGAATCCTAGCTTTACGATGACCTCGAAATCATATTCTTGAAACAGTAACAACTATCTACAAATATGCCCCCCCAACACAGGCTTTTTCACCAGGTATTTCAACGCGGAATGATCGGTATACATCTTGAAGTGCCCACTGAGTAGATAGTGGTGGTATTTCTGGAGCATGTATACCATCGCAACCCCTCACACTTAGTAGTGGAGTCGTTCTTTTAAACTTTGGACAATCATCGACTTACGAACGCAATCGGGTGATCAATGCCTTCCGCTCCTTCCTGCGTGAGTACAACGCCCAATGTGATACATGACACATCAACGTGTACATGAAATTCGATGTCCCATTTTGGGAAAACCAAAATGGGGGCAGATGCCACCTTTTCCTTGAGAATCTCTAGACTTTTCTTACAGTCATCATTCCAACAATATTTAAAGTCCTTTTTCAACAATTATTCCATTGGTGTCATGATTTATGCATAGCCCTTAATAAACTTTCGACAATAGCCAGTGTGCCCCAACATGGTAGGGAGTTGTTTGACACTGCGCGGCACTTGCAGATTGAGTATAACAACAATCTTCGCAGGGTCCACCATCAGGCCTTGTCTACAGACTACATGGCCGATAAAATTTCCAAAGGGGATGAGGAATGTACACTTCTTAAGATTCAACACAATCTGGTGTCGTTGACATGTATCCAGCATCAACCGTAAGCTCGTTGTATTTTTCTTGACTAGCCCAAATACAGTCCAATCGTCAAAATAAACCTCCAAAAACTTATGGATGAATTCCTTGAACGCGGTCACTACTACGCCGAAACTATCACTAGTGCATTCTTCAACCCAAAGGGCATAATAGTGTACTGAAAACATCCCCATTCGGTCACAAAGGTGGTCTTGCTCCTATCTTCCGGCACGATCTTGATCTGATGGTACCCTGAGAACCCATCTGTGAATGAGTATGCTTCCTATCCGCCAACATTCTCTAGGACTTCATCTGTAAGTGGTGTCGGGAATGGGTCGTGAATGTAGGCATCATTCAGTTTTCGGAGGTCCACGCAGATTCAAATTTCGCCCTTCTTCTTTTACTCGTGCAATATCATAGAACTCACCTAGTTAGACTCTTCCACTGGTTCAATAATTCTTGCTGCAAGCCTTTTGTCCAATTCTTTGCGGACATTTTCCTTATACTTTGGATTCAAGCAGTAAGGACACTGCTTAACTAGCTTTGTGTCTAGTTTTAGAGTTATCTTCATCATCCCTAGGTCGCTGAGGATCCCTTTTAACTTCATTATTTTGGTCTGGAATAAGTCTTGATATTCGCGAAGTAACTCGACGACCTTATCCACTATGGCATCATCCCAATAGTCCCCAAGCGTTGCGTACTTTGGCTCCACATTTGTACCAATATTCACCTATTTCGTTTTCAGTGGTGTGGTGATATCAGGGTCCTCGATTGATGGTCCTCGAACTTCATGACTCCCTTCTATCTTCAGAATATTAATATTTTGGGGGTCATCATCATCATCCTACACTTGCATGTTGTAACATTCTAGGGCATGGCTTAACTGATGTGACCATACTGGTTTATCTATTTCTTCTGGTTCCTGCGGTATTTTGAAAATGGTAGCTTTCACAACTTGCAGCGCATCGTCAACAGTATCCATCCATTGGTCTTCAAATAAGAACGTTAATAAAAATCCCTCACAAAAGATATCCCATTCGCCCATACCATGTCAGAGTTCTATCTCAGTATACCAGTTTCTTGGGATGACATCCAGGGTATGATAAAATAAGTGTACCCATTTAGGCTGGGGCTCTTCACCATAGGCTTTGGTCCATTTTGGGAGGTGTATGCATAGGTTATCGCATCCATCGTATTTCTCAGTTATTGGTAGTTACAGCTTCCCAAACCTTAGCTGCATCATCCTTCTGCAATCACGCCAGTTTTTAAAATTTCCTTCATGTGTTCCCCACCAACACGCAGGTGTTGCGCGTAGCACCCACTTTAATGCATCAAACCTATGGTGCTCTGGTACTGCACTCTCATACTTGCTCAAGAATTCATCCACCGCTGTCAGTCCATCATATGTTTGTAGATCTCGAGCCTGGGCAGTTACACAACGCAGTGATTTGGTCATCATATTACAATTTAGCATCGTCACTTCACTCAACTGATTGTGCCATTGCTTATCTTCTTCGTTTGACTCTGAAAGGCAGGATTCTGCACGCTCCCATGAGACCCTTCCATCTACAGTCAGATTTAGCCAATCCTGGTTTCGTGCAATTATTTTGTAAAAACAATCTAACTCCTCATTGCTTCCATCGTCATGCATGGGTTCAATGTAGCATTCTCCTTCAGTGGGATATAGCGGAACTACCACACGTAGGGAATTTTTCTCAAAAATCATTTTCCGCTTCTTTAGGTTGATGACTCCATTCATATCCGTGGCCCAGTCTATTCCTAGTAATGCGAGGTAAAGGTTACTGTCACCTCCAATCTCTATTACCTTGAAGTTTGTCTACGTGCTCGCACTTTTGATATCCACTGTCACTCCTGTCAATCTTCCCATGGGCAAGATATTTTGTTGGTTCACCATCCATAGTTGAATGGGAGACCACTGTAATGTGGGCCTGGCCATGCGTTCCCAAGTCTATTTGGTTAATACGTTCGCATCCAAACCCAGGTCTAAGATTATCTGATCCATCTCATATTCGATAATTTGCGCTGTCAACCACATTTCCCTTCCAGTGCACAAAGCATTCTTCCCCATCTTTTGAACTACGCGCGGTTCCCCTGACCCTACGCACCTAGCGATTAGCTATTGTAGTCCTTTAACTACCTTATTGTCATATAGTATTTTCATACATGTCTCTAAAGAGGTAGTTAGAATAGAAGGATCCAAGCCCATCTCTAGTTGATCCTTACTACCTAAAGTAGAGACCTTTGCGAAGCTCTTCTTAGCTTCCATAAACATTTCCTTGGCATGGTCCAAGTCAAACACAGGTTCCTTTGTAGGATCCTTATGTACCCAGGTATCATCTTCAAGCTGCTTCCCCTTATCTTCCCCTATGGTCATGCCACTTCTTAGCATCATGTTCATGTTGGGGTCCTATTTGCACGGTTTGGACCTCATCATTTGGATATTTTGGGTCGGAGTAGGCTGCAGCACCCATTTTTCACACATTTGTGTGATCAATTTCGGAAAATCTATCATTTCATGATCAAAATATTCGTAGTATGGGCAAGATAGTCTCATTGGGTTGGTAAAATCATGAGCGTAGTGCCCATGCCCTCCACAATTGTAACAGATTAGCTGTCCGTGGCACCTTCCGAGCCCCATTCCTTCTCGGCCTCGAGCTCGCCCTTGGAATCCACCCCGCGTTATTGCTACATCTGGATCGAGGCCTCGCGTTTCTATCTGCATTTGATAAGTTGGGGTCCTATCCATTGATGAGCCCCAATTTTGGTGCAATTTGGGCTCATTTTTGGCCTATTTTGCTTGCTCAAACCATTCATTTTTATTGTTTATGCATACACTTCTTAGTTTATTCATGTTGTTTGTAGGAGAAAGGATAGGCACTTTATCTACGTAGCTAATGCATTGTGATTCCAGGTTTTGGCATTAAAAGGGAGCAAAAGACAACGAAAAGGTGGCAAGGAGACAACGAGTTGGCATTGCTGACGTAAGGAGAGGTTGTCCACGGTCTTGGGGGACATTCCTCGTGATCCTCACCAAGAACTCCGAGCCCCACTCCATCCTCCCTCCGAGCTTAATACACGGCCAGCTGTTCTACAGGAACAGCAGTTCAAAACTGCTCTACAAGAAACATCATTTATGATCATCCTACAGGATCAACAGTTAAACTATAGATTGAACAGCCGAGCTCCTAGAATCATGGATACTTGTTGGAGCATCGTTTTGTATAAGTATAGAGGCCTTAGCCTTGGTTAGGTTGTTGAAACTCTCGTATTACTATTGTAATTTTGGAGCACAGCTCAAGTTTCATTCTCTTTTGTAAGCCAATTTGGCATGTTATCAGATTATGAATAAAGAAGGCCACTTTTGAGTTAGTTCTGAGTTTTCTCGAGGAGCTATAGCTCTCAGGTTAGGGCCCAACCTGAGAGCCATAGACCTCCTCAGTGTTGTAATGCATTTACCATTAGTTCCAACACTTGAGTTTGTTTAGTTTCCTATGCAATTCGGATTTCTAGCTTGTTAGTTTAATTGTTTTCATTAGCATAGATAGGACTGGTATGATGCTTTGCTTTCAGTATTCAAGTTTGATAGGTTGGTAGAATAAATCTCTTGGAGCTCCAACAAAAACAGGTTGTAAAGGCTCACTGCCATCTCACTGTTTGGGATTGGGGTGTAGACCATGATCAGCCACCAAAAAGAACAGCAGTCGTTTCATCTCCACGCAAGCTGCCACATGAACGTTTGTATTGAAGATCCATTCATACATTCTCGACATTGATACATACTGCACTCTCACGCATTAGTTTCATTTCTTGTTTTCCATTTCGGATTTGTAGGTTTCATGGCATAATAGGTTAATGAATTTCTTGTTTTGATGCACAGGTCATTTGTTTCATTTACACTGCTCTTTCTCAAGCCACTTCCTTCATCGTTTTCTCCATCCACCTGCAAGTTCTATTCACCTTCTATCTCACTCACTTGCCCTCCAACTCTCTCATTTCACGTACAGCTCCATCTCCTTCACTCTCGTTGATTCCACCCTTCCAAAACATCAACCCATTGCATGCACCCTTCCTTCGTCTGACTTGCCATTTCCTAAGACATCATTAGGTTCATCTCCATCTCCCTTAGCCTCCCACACCACTCCAACACTCCATCAACTCCTAAAAACCTCCACGGCCAACCATCCTGTAGACGTGCACAGCCATCCTGTAGAAAACAGAGTATCCTGTAGGATCCCCTGCAGCCTTCCTGTAGGAGGCCATTCACTTCGTTGCTGAGCTTCTGAACGTGAGGGACCTCTGTGGATGGGTGCTAAGGATCCTTAGGAACCTCTCCTAGCCTCCCCAACCTGTCCCACACTTTCCTTCCTTCTCCATCCCACCTGCACAATCAAACCCTAATTAGGCCAAGTTCACACTCATTCCACACACCTAAAGGAAAAACACAAAAACACATTTCTCATGATGCAAGTAGCTTAGACCCATGCATTTACACTTGTTAGAGGTAATGACAGCATTCATAGGAGTTGCATCCACATTCTTTGCATTATAGAAGATAGACTAGTTAAATTAGGGTTTCATGGATTTACATGCTTTTGATTCAGTTTGTCAAGCAGCGTAGCCTTCCTTTGAGTTAGCTTTCGTCCATCATTGATAAAGATTCTTCTGTGAGCCTATAGAAGTTGGCTTAAGCCCTAGCGGACTTGTGCCAGCTGACCAAGTGACAGCTGCGACAAGGGCTAGTACTTGTGCATACAGCACCGTCGCTTCCAAGTTTGTACAAACTATCGGGTTGATAAAATTAAGAGACAGGAAGCCCCAGGAGTTGTAGCATTATTGCTACAATACTGGAGCTCACCATCTTTTTGGCGCCGTTGCCGGGGAAGCGACAGAGTATTGGTGATTGTTGCTATTCTTCTACTTTCCACTACAATCTTCTTCTAAGTAGTTTATTTCATTTCCATTATGCAATTTCATTTATGCAAAAGTAGATTAGCATTTCCCGCTTTCATAGATTAGCATTTCTCGCTTTCATAGATTAGCCTTTCAATTCCGCATTTCAATTCTGCAAGCGTAGATTAGCATTTCAATTCTGCAAGCGTAGACTAGCATTTCATTCTTGCAATTTCATTTGAGCAAAATAGATTAGTCCTTTCAATTTCGCAAGATAGTTAGTTGCAGTTCAATCTATTTCATGCTTTGTAGGAGTAGAGATAAGTTAGAAAAATGATTGCACAACACCCCCACTGCTTCACACAGCGAACGTTCTTCTTTGATGGCTGTGATGAAAGGACCCCTGGGTGGACATCAAGACATATTTGAAGAACCTCTAGGGGAGAAGAAGAAGAAACATTCCTCTGAAGCAAATGGCTACAAGCAGAGATGTTGGGAGCAACATCTTGTCCAAAGATGAATTTGAAAATCAGATCGAAGGTTTCAAGAGTGATATGAGGCAGTTTCTTGCCATGCAACTGGATACCTTGCGGATCCAAAAGAAGCAAGAAGAAGCCAAGAGGGCTTTGGTCATTTTTTGTCCTAGGTGCCTTAAAAAGCATCCTAGGAACGAATGTCCAATGCACTCCCTAGAAGTGTGTTTTGTATGTGAAGAATACCATCCTACAGATCAGTGCCCTTCCTTGCTCAGAATTAAAGCTGCATATCAAAGAGCCAAGGGAGCCACTAGATCACTCTGTTATATGAACCAAAGGAGGCCACATAGACCCGTACCATACCAGCAGGAACTACAAGGGACACCCGAGACCTATTATGAGCCTTACCAAGCCACCTTCATGCCTTCTTGGGGTCCCCCTGCTCATCCTTCCTGGTCTACACCTCCTCCTTGGTCATATTCTCCTTGTTCCTTCACAGATCCATATTATGCCCAACCAGTTGCTCATTCATTTCACTCTTATGCTCAGCCACAGCCTCAGTGGAATGCACCTTATCAGGAGTGGAGGCCCCAGTACAACTCTCATCCCGCTCATTTTCCTCCACCACCTACTCATCCACAACCATCGCCTCCTCCTCCACCAAGGCAACCCCAAATGCCTACCCAATCACAATGCCATCAATCTCCATCTCAAACTCACACCTCCACTCATCTACCCGTACCATTTCCAAAGCCATGCAATGGAGTAACCCAACCCCATTGCAAATCTGAGGCACCACATGTGCAAATGATTCCTCGTGAGCTCAATGATGTTCACCAAAGCTCAGGAAAAGTAATGCAAAAAAGAGATCATCTTGAAAGCATTGAAGGATCACATCCAGCAAAAGAAGATTCAAAAGAGGAGATCAGAGAACCATGGGCAGCACTTGATAAAGAGAAGAGATCAGAATCAGAGATCGAGAGAGTTCCCTCATGGTTACCATCAAATCCTCCATGTATTCCAGAGAAAAATCAACAACAAGAGGAAGATCAGAAGGTCATGATAGAAGGTGACATGAAGAATGATCCAAATCAGCAAGATGACCAAGGATATCAAAGCTATATTGAGATATGGTTTCAGAAGGTCACTAAGTTGCAGCAGCACTCTCCTCCTCAGCTATGTTTTGTACTCTCAAAGTCAGATCATTTTGTCTCTGAAAGTTGGATAGTTGTCCAAGCATGCATTTCGAGCCTTCACATCATTTTTTCTCTAATCTCGATGTGCACATGGCTCCATTGGAAGTATTCCTATACTTGAAAATGATTTTGTTTTTCAAGTAGGGTAGGGTAGAAAAAAAAATGAAAAAAGAGAAAAAAGTAAAGAAAAGAAATGAAAAAATGAAAATAAGAGAAAAATAGAAATCTAAGGTGAAAACCTCCTTGGAGGCGCCTTAGGTTGGCTCATTGATTGAAAACCTCCATGAGGCGGTCAATGGGTTGGAAAAAAGGAAAAGAGAAAAAGATCCTTGGGTGAAAACCTCTCTGAGGCGCCCAAGGCAGGCAGTAGGGGTGAAAACCTCATTGAGGCGCTCCTATTGTCTTTCGAAAAAGAAAAGAGAGAAAAATAAAGATCCTTGGGTGAAAACCTCTCTGAGGCGCCCAAGGCAGGTAGTAGGGGTGAAAACCTCATTGAGGCGCTCCTATTGTCTTTCTAAAAAAAAAAGGAGAAAAAAAGAAAGAAAAAGGAAAAAAGCAATCAGCACCATAAAAGGTTTGCATGCAGATGTTCTATGGAGGAGAAGAAGCCTCTCCACTCCAAGCCAGGGGCCTTCATCATGCTAGCAAAGGATCCTCCTCCAAGAACAGCAATGTTTTTTTAGGTATGTGCAATTATTATCATGCTTTGGATCTTCTACAGGAGGATACAGTTTTTCTACAGGAACAGACCGTCTTCCTACAGGAAGACGCGGATCTTCTACAGGAAAGTGCCAATTTTCTACAGGAAGCTCTGTGTTCTACAGGAAACTTCCTGTAGAAGGTTACGATGGCCGAAATGTGTTTCAATTGAAGATCTAGCGACTGAGGAGTGGATTGAATGCATGCATGCCAATGATGGCACCCCTGAACATTGCCATTATCGTCCTCCACCATCCTCGTCGCCATGCAACCAAGATCCCTGCAGAAGCACAACAAAGTAATCAGTTCTCGTGAGAAAGCATCTGTCAAAGAAAAACTAGGCACCGAGAACCATACCACATCCACGTTGATACATCAGAAGCGCTGGGATCGTGATCGAGAAGCCAGAACCGCCAGCATGCAGCATACACCCGAGGAGAAAGAACGGTGACGAAGACCCCTCGCGAGGATCCTGTAACAGTTCAACCTGCTCAAGTGAAGACCGTTCACAGCACCGCCATCTGAGATCAAACACGGGCGCATGAACGCAGAACCAGTCACTCCATCGCCAGCATCCTGTAACCACGAGCCTACAGGAATGTGCAGCCACATGCGGCAGGTAGATCCATCGCTCAAAAAACTGGAAATCATGTGCAGCCGCGCGCAGGTAAGTGTTCTAATCCTTCTCTCCATCAAACTGCATGATTATTACTTCGATTTGTTTTGCATGGCATAAAGGTGAATGGTTGAGCGGCCTAAAGGCCAGTGATTGGCCACGTCGGTTAGTAAAGGGATAGTCAGAGGGCGAGGTGGCAGCCATGACGAAAGAAACACGCAGCAAGCACGTGAAGATTAGTCTCGTCAACCGAGAAGTGAAGTTTAACCGAAAAGAGCGGCGGCAGATCTGTGGGAATGAATGCGGCAACAAACGAATGTGCAGGCGGATGATGGGTGACATCACCCAACGGTACGGCGGGGACAGCTCACCCCCGCGCCACGAGCTGCGCCGATTCAAAATCTAATCGGCTCGATTAAGCGTGTATCTCCATCAACCTCACTTCAAAACTCGAGTAGATCCTCTGCTTACCTCTGCATGTTGATACGTCGAGCTCTCGGCTACCTGAACGCTGGTAAAGCACCTCTCGACTGCCAGCCAACTAAAGCTCTTCCCGAAGCCTGCGCACTGCTCCTACAGGAACAGTTTCTACAGGAACGCCGTCCTACAGGAAGCAGTTTCTACAAGAACGCGGCTCTACAGGAAGGTGAAGTCTTCACGTAAAAAAAGGTGGCAGAAAAGAGGTAACCCTGCAACTCCTTCCGCAATTGGTTTTTTTTTAAAGGTGGCAAGGCCATTAGTCACAGTGTGGTCATAAAGAATTGGATTGCCGTGCCTATACTATCGCTCCTACAGGATAGCTGCATAATTAGACTGTGGTTTTGTGAATTCATTGCATACTCTGTCTATAAGACCGAATTTCCTGTGTATCCACCACCTCTGGTATAAACCACTGTGTTCATCATGCCTGGCGGGTTTATCAGGCGAGAGCCCACTAATTCAAATGCATTAAGGAGAAACCTGGCAGTGGTTGAGCTCTTCACTAGAGCACAATGGATGCCTTTCTGTGATAAACTACAGGGCTACGATGATGAAGTAGCCGAGGAATTTTTGCAGGCTCTGCAGCCTAAATCACAGACATTGGCCACGGTAACCTTCAAAGGTCTCAGCCTCAAACTCACCCCAGAGCATATCAGTCGGATTACAGAGCTGCCCATGGGTCTGCCGTGGGACAAAGAAGAGCGGAAGATGAGCCAGCAAGCAAAGAAGGATTTCTTCCCACCTGAGGAAGAATTCTCAGAGGATAAAAATGGGGTAAGAAGGACGAGCCTAACACCACCGTGGAATGAAGTCAGTTTGCAAATAATGAAGTATATTACGTGTGAAGGCCGGTTCAGTATAGTATATGCATATCATTTCCGGCTCCTCACTGAGTTAAGGCACGGAATTGACGATCCTGTAGACCAAAAACTAAGCATCCCTTATTATCTTCTACAGTCCCTCATGGAGTGTGCTACCAAATTAAGACAGGGCATCCCTGATCAGATAGCCCATCATGGGTTAATAAAATTGCTTGTGGAAGATGCCTTGCACTCATATAAAGTTCCTCTCTCCTGGGAGTCATTTAGGAATCTGACACGAGATGGAGACATTAAAATGCTGATCGAAGAGAGTGGCTCCTCCAGCACTGAAGACAAGGAAGAGGTGGCTGAGGAAGAAGAGGCTGAAGAAAAAGCTGACTCCCCCATCCTTTCAGCAAGAGAAATAAGGTCAAAAAGCAGAAGAGACAGAGTCGGGGAAAGCCACGTCAGCCCAATTACCTCTCCAGCACTCGCAAGCAAACATAAGGATCAAACCCCCGTAGAAAAAAAGAGAAAAAGGGAAGTCACCTACCGCTACAGGAAAGGAAAAGCAGGCTTCTACAGGAAGCCCAAAAGCAAAGACCAAGGCTTCTAAAGGAAGCCCGACCCCAACGTCTATAGGAAGCACAAGGGTGCAAGAACAGGCTTCTACAGGAAGCCATGCACAACCAAAATCTAAGAAGCAGAAGGTGGACGTTTTAGCCATAGAGGCAGCGGCTGTATTAGCTGGCCTCAGTACGCCACCTAAGCCAAAGAGAAAAAGGAAGAGGGACCCTCCTCTCTACTTCAAAGCACGGAGGAGTGTTCGGATAAAAACAGGGAAACCACAGCAGCAGTCCAGCAGCCCAATTGTCATTGAGGACACCCCTGTTTCTCCCAAAGACAAATCCCCCTCAAAGGTCACAGTTACCTATGAAAAGGGCAGCCCGAAGAAGAGCACATGGCAAGACCGAGTGGACCTATTGAACGAGAAAACCAGGCTACAGGAAGCTGCGAACGTCCTACAGGATACCTTAGCTCGACTACAGGAAACTGAACAGAAAGAAGAAGGAGGACCTTCATCACCCAGGGCGGATGAGGCAGAACCCCCTCAAGAAACAGCAAGAGAGCATATACCTGAACCCAGTCCTTCACCCAATCTGAATTCATATTACACTTTCTTGGAGGCAGGCAAGATCATCCCACAAAAATTCACCGTACCTCTATTCTTCGAATTGGAGAAAGAAAGAGTCCGCTCCCATACCTGGATGAAAATTGCCAAATCAAAGGGGGTGGGGGACATAGGCCCTCTACAAGATCAGCTCAGGGAGGTCAGAAGTGAGTTCACTATGGCTAAACATGTGGCTAGCTGCCAGCAGGCACTTCTACAGGAAGAAAACCAAAAGCTACGGTTGCAGCTGCAAGAACTCCAGGCAAAGGCAGGACTATCCTCCAAGGGCATCACATCTGAACAAGAAGGCAAGAAGGAGCTGACCACCAATATTGAAGGACCAAAAACAGTTCTACAGGAAGAAGAACAACAGCTAAGAATTGAGGTGCAAGCCTTAAAGGAGCAGCTGCAACAAAAAGGGACGCAATTGGCTTGCATGGCTAGTTGGGCCATGGAAGCCTTGCAGTGCAGACATCCTGCAAAGTCCTATGGGCTGTACTTAAAGGATCAGTGGCTACAATTCCAGATCAACACCCTAGCACAAAGAGGTATTGAGCAAATTCATGACCCACAGCAGTTTACTAAAGTATGCAACACTAGCTCAACAGAGGATAAAGCTAAGCTAGCAGAATTTTATATCCACAATCTAATTCTGCCCAATGAGGTCTCTTGGGATCCCAATATCGCCTTGGGCGATATGCAACTAATGGCTTTTGCATCATGGCTGAATCATGAGGATCAGAGAGCCACTGAAGAGAAATCGGTCATGAACCGGGAAGTGAGTGAACCACTGTATATTCGGGCAGAACTAGAAGATCCGGTTGCCCTCACCTCAGCCCGCCAACAGTTATCCAATGATCCTGCAGCTTCCTTGAGATTTATAGACCAGCAAGCCCAAGCAATAGCCCATTTTGAAGACATGGACAGACTCTTGGGAGAAACTGCTGGCCATGCTTGTGCACGTAGATGGCATGCTTTGGCACATAGCTTGAAAATAAGGGAATACCATACCCCGACCAGAATGAGGGAAGCATTTGCAAGGGTGGACCTGTACAAGAAATCAGTGCAAAGACTTCAGGCCAGCTGGATTGGCCTCAAACTCAGCCCTCCATTGTTGCTAGGATTGGCTGAAGGAGGTACAGGAAAGGAAGAAAGGGCACAATGGGAAAAAGTGGAAAATACAGCAGGGTGTCATATCAACCATGAAGACATCACCAATGAAGCTTGGGATGTAAGGGGAGCAGTAAAGGCCATGAAGGATGAGGATCTTGACTAAGTTGCTCAAGGATGAGCAAATGGTTCAGCTGGGGGGTGATGATGAGCCCCAATTTTGGTACAATTTGGGCTCATTTTTGGCCTATTTTGCTTGCTCAAACCATTCATTTTTATTGTTTATGCATACACTTCTTAGTTTATTCATGTTGTTTGTAGGAGAAAGGATAGGCACTTTATCTACGTAGCTAATGCATTGTGATTCCAGGTTTTGGCATTAAAAGGGAGCAAAAGACAACGAAAAGGTGGCAAGGAGACAACGAGTTGGCATTGCTGACGTAAGGAGAGGTTGTACACGGTCTTGGGGGACATTCCTCGTGTTCCTCACCAAGAACTCCGAGCCCCACTCCATCCTCCCTCCGAGCTTAATACACGGCCAGCTGTTCTACAGGAACAGCAGTTCAAAACTGCTCTACAGGAAACAGCATTTATGATCATCCTACAGGATCAGCAGTTAAACTATAGATTGAACAGCCGAGCTCCTAGAATCATGGATACTTGTTGGAGCATCGTTTTGTATAAGTATAGAGGCCTTAGCCTTGGTTAGGTTGTTGAAACTCTCGTATTACTATTGTAATTTTGGAGCACAGCTCAAGTTTCGTTCTCTTTTGTAAGCCAATTTGGCATGTTATCAGATTATGAATAAAGAAGGCCACTTTTGAGTTAGTTCTGAGTTTTCTCGAGGAGCTATAGCTCTCAGGTTAGGGCCCAACCTGAGAGCCATAGACCTCCTCAGTGTTGTAATGCATTTACCATTAGTTCCAGCACTTGAGTTTGTTTAGTTTCCTATGCAATTCGGATTTCCAGCTTGTTAGTTTAATTGTTTTCATTAGCATAGATAGGACTGGTATGATGCTTTGCTTTTAGTATTCAAGTTTGATAGGTTGGTAGAATAAATCTCTTGGAGCTCCAACAAAAACAGGTTGTAAAGGCTCACTGCCATCTCACTGTTTGGGATTGGGGTGTAGACCATGATCAACCACCAAAAAGAACAACAGTCGTTTCATCTCCACGCAAGCTGCCACATGAACGTTTGTATTGAAGATCCATTCATACATTCTCGACATTGATACATACTGCACTCTCACGCATTAGTTTCATTTCTTGTTTTCCATTTCGGATTTGTAGGCTTCATGGCATAATAGGTTAATGAATTTCTTGTTTTGATGCACAGGTCATTTGTTTCATTTACACTGCTCTTTCTCAAGCCACTTCCTTCGTCGTTTTCTCCATCCACCTGCAAGTTCTATTCACCTTCTATCTCACTCATTTGCCCTCCAACTCTCTCATTTCACGTACATCTCCATCTCCTTCACTCTCGTTGATTCCACCCTCCCAAAACATCAACCCATTGCATGCACCCTTCCTTCGTCTGACTTGCCATTTCCTAAGACATCATTAGGTTCATCTCCATCTCCCTTAGCCTCCCACACCACTCCAACACTCCATCAACTCCTAAAAACCTCCACGGCCAACCATCCTGTAGACGTGCACAGCCATCCTATAGAAAACAGAGTATCATGTAGGATCCCCTGCAGCCTTCCTGTAGGAGGCCATTCACTTCGTTGCCGAGCTTCTGAATGTGAGGGACCTCTGTGGATGGGTGCTAAGGATCCTTAGGAACCTCTCCTAGCCTCCCCAACCTGTCCCACACTTTCCTTCCTTCTCCATCCCACCTGCACAATCAAACCCTAATTAGGCCAAGTTCACACTCATTCCACACACCTAAAGGAAAAACACAAAAACACATTTCTCATGATGCAAGTAGCTTAGACCCATGCATTTACACTTGTTAGAGGTAATGACAACATTCATAGGAGTTGCATCCACATTCTTTGCATTATAGAAGATAGACTAGTTAAATTAGGGTTTCATGGATTTACATGCTTTTGATTCAGTTTGTCAAGCAGCGTAGCCTTCCTTTGAGTTAGCTTTCGTCCATCATTGATAAAGCTTCTTCTGTGAGCCTATAGAAGTTGGCTTAAGCCCTAGCGGACTTGTGCCAGCTGACCAAGTGACAGCTGCGACAAGGGCTAGTACTTGTGCATACAGCACCGTCGCTTCCAAGTTTGTACGAACTACCGGGTTGATAAAATTAAGAGACAGGAAGCCCTAGGAGTTGTAGCATTATTGCTACAATACTGGAGCTCACCATCCATCATTAGTTCATAGCTTCGACATGTCCGCTCATCGTGGCCCACTGATCTACAAAAATTACAGTATAGTTGCTACGGAGTCTAGGTATACTTCTAAAACAGGTGACAATTGCTTTTCGTGTGTTTTCCTCCTACCTAACAAATCGTGCACTAGAGTGCAGGAGGTGCACTTGGCCCTACTTCTGCCTCCGGTCTCCACGGCATCGATCCCCCTCTCGCCAAACAGTTCACGAATACATGACAGTGATCCTTATCGTGACCTTGGCTTTTACATTTTATACACCACACTTCTTCGTGCATCTTTGGCCGAGGCACCCTATCCTTCTTCAAAATTTTCATCTCAAAGCATAGGTTTTGTAGTTGTGTGTGGAGTTTTTGGACTCCCAACCCCAGATCCTGTATCGGTGTTTCGTGTAACCTCATCGCCATTTCCAATGCCTCTACCTGGGTAGAGAGCTTCTATTGTGATAATGCCGTCCTCAGGTGTGGCGTCAAAGACGCCACAAATCACGCATGGCGTTGCACATTTTTTAGAGTCATATTGGCCTCACGGATCGTACTTTTTAGCCTCTTATCCAGATCCCAGGGGGTTTCACCTGGAAGCGTTGTGATCTCCTTGAATCCGAAGATCGATTGCATCTCCGATTTCGACCAACTAAATTCTTTGTTTAATGCAATCTGGATCTCCACTATTCCGACATTCGGGTGATCATTCGAGTGCTTGATATACCATGTCAACACGTGATCCTGCAATGCACTTACCAATGTGGCATTATTAATATTATCATCCATAACCCCGTGTGCTTCCTACGCTGCTCTTCCTACAAACCAAAACTGATCTGGATCTTCGTTTCCTACTCCTCTAAATTTAGGCAACTTGATCGCGCTCACCATGCTAAACTATTGGTTTGGTGGAGGCGGCGTGGGTGAAGATGGAGGTGAAGAAGGTGATAGGAGTGGGATGACAACTGCGGAATGCGCTGCTTGATCAAACTGACTGCATTCCTCGGAGAGACCCAAGAGCGCTCTTCCTCACTTCCTCGCGGAGTGAAATTAAAGGAATGTTTCCTAAGTCTTCGATCCCTTTGTAGACCTATCCGCTCCATGTCATGCCACTCATTAATGTATTCGCATCACCCGTTTTTCACATAACAACATCTTAATCCAAGTATTCAAAGACTTGATGTACTTACCTCGCGGTCCCTTGAGAAAACGCCTTTCTACTTCACTATAGCTGACAGTTGTGTCTATCACAAATTTAGTGATAAACCTTCCTATTATCCGATCCAACCAATGATCAAAAACGCGTGCGATCTTATCTTTAGATGCCTCTAGCCTCCGCACCAACTCTGGAGTCCACACTATCGGTTGATTGAGCTTGCACCTTCCTTGGCTATCTCCTAGCCTCACGATCCAATCGTACAGTTCTGAAGAGAAGGCCACGAAGAATACCTCATGGATTTCTGTATATATGAAGCGATCCAACCACCTCTTCTCAGATCTCTGTGGAGTTTTTTTTTCCTATTTTATGAACTCATGAAGCTTCTGATCCAACCAATCTTCAATTTCTTTCTTCGTAGGGTTCCAGTGTTCTGAATCACACATCTCTTAGGCAGATCATAGTCCTGGCAACGGAACCATTTTTTGGCTTATTTGGGCCTAACCTAGGTTCAAAAATGTTTAGCTAAACAAATCTCGAAACTACCAGCCCTTTCGGCAACAGTCCGTGGAGTGCAGACTGAGGTCTCACCCGAGGTAGTATGAGAGGGTGCTGGAACCAAGTTTCTACACCCTAGGGATGTCTTGATGAGGTCCGGAAGTTCGTGAATCAATCCTACGCGCTGTGATACATCCTTGCTACCGTCCATTATGAGTATCTACCTTTGCGCGGTTTGGAAGACGAGTGCGAGTGCAATTTACCTTTTCTGTGCTTAATTATTATTATGGATCTTGAATTAACTTACTAAGGCACAATACTTTTAGTTACTATTTAACATAAATAGACATTCATGCAATAAAACTGTAAACAGACACATAAGCCAGAATATAGAACAAATACAAAATATTCCAAAACCAACTTATCTTTATTAATGCCTTTTTCTAGTTACAATCCACTACTTGCCCTGTGCACACAGTTGTGGGGGTCCATGCAAATAGCTGCGGACTCTACCAGGCCTCCGTGCACACAGCTGCGGAGCCTCTATCTCCTACTACAACCCAAAACTTGGACTTACAGATTCAGATCTACTCTCACCTTTAGACACCCATATCACTTATTACATTACAAAACTACCTTTTACACTTAGAACCTTTCTCTTATTTATACATTCCCATGGTCTGCGAACCATGCATAGGCCAACACATTCTAGATTAATTTACAATATTTTAGGGCAGACTACCCTTAGACTTGACCCATTACAATTTGCACCTTGCACATTTCGTGGAGTTTTTACAATACCAATACCCAAAAATGTGGACTTTAAGTCCCAAAACCATTAAACGGGGGGTCTGCTGCCCAACACTCTGCCACTTTTCAAAGGGTGGTCCTGAGCATCTTTGTAGAGTTAGTCCATGACTCTGTGGAAATTTATATGGATTATTTCATCCCCTGTGAGTGTGGTTTCCTGGAGGCTCTCTCTAACTTGGGAAAAGTGTTAAACAAATGTATTGAAATGAAATTATTGCTTAGTCCTAAGAAGTGTGAATTCTTGATGACTGCAGGGACTATTATTATAGTTCACTCAATATCCAAGGAAGGACTGCAAGTGGAACCAAATAGAATTGCTATCATAAAGAGGCTCCCTACTCCTCAGAAGCAGAGGGATGTAAGAAGTTTCTTGGGTTTATTTGGATATTGTATTAGATTCATAAAGGACTTCAACAAAGCAGCCTCACCTTTGTTTGGACTGTTGGCCAAGGACTTTGAATTTTTATGGTTAGAAAGATGCCAAGGGGCCCTAGAAACCCTAAAGGACAAGTTGACTATAAAACCTAAAATTCGAGGCCCAAATCGGGCTCTTCTTTTCCATATCCATGACGATGCCTCTGACAAAGCTATAGGAGCAGCTCTAGGCTAGATATATGACAGGTTACCTTATGCCATTTACTTCATCAACAAAAATCTATCCAAGGTTAAATTGAACTATATTGTGACTGAAAAAGAGCTCCTAGATGTTGTCCATTCCTTGAATAAATTAGATATTACATCACTGGTTACCAGGACTTTATACATATTGACCATGCTGCTATTGAATATTTGATGAACAAGCCTGATGTGAATGCCCAAATTATTAGATGGTTGATTTTGTTACAACAGTTTGATCTAACTATCATCGATAAGCCTGGTAGAGAAAATGTAGTTGCATATTTTTTGTCTAGACTGGATTTGCCTGTTGGTGAGGAAGGAATGGCTGATGATCAGCTGCTGGATGAGAATTTATTCACTATTTCAGTTCTCTCTCCATGGTTTGTTGGCATAGCCAACTACTTAGTGGCTGCACAGTTCCCTCCAAATTTGTCATCCAAGGAAAATAACATAATTATAAGGAAAATCACACCATTCTCTTAGATTGGGGGAAATGTCTTCAAGCTAGGCCTAGATCAAATTCTACGAAGATGTGTCAGGGAGGAGGAATTTTTTGACATCGTTATGGCTTGTCATGATGGGTCTTGTGGAATTTTTTGACATTGTTATGGCCTCTCAAGGTACTACAAGCTGGCTACTATTGGCCCACTTTTTGCCAAGATGCAAAGATATATGCCAACCAATGTGACCAGTGCCAAAGAATGGGGAAACCTACTCCCAACGATGAAATGCCTTTGAAAACTCAAATGAATTTTGAACCATTTGACAAGTGGGGCATGGATTTCATTGGGCCCATCGATCCACCATTACGACATAAAAAGTACATAATTGTGTGCACTGGTTACTTGGAAAAGTGGGCTGAAACCAAGGCTATCAAGGTAGCCATAGAAGAGAAAGTGGCTGAGTTATTGAGGGAGAATGTGTTTTACAAGTCTGGGTGCCCTAGAGATCTAGTCACTAATCATGGCATTCAATTCACCTCACACCTGATTGAGAATATGTTGAGCCAACATAAAATCATGCACAAGAAGTCAACTCCTTACGACCCTCAAGCCAATGGACAAGTAGAGGTTACCAACTAAGCATTGGAAATAATTCTCACAAAGGTGGTGAGCAGCAGTAGCAAAGATTTGGCTGACAGATGAGTGGAGGCCACTTGGGCCTATAATACAACTTGGAATACAACCACTGGCTTCGCCCCTTATGATTTGGTATATGGGAAGAAGGCTATGCTCTCCATTGAGTTTGAGTACAACACTTTGAGAATGGCAACACAGTTGGATTTGGATGTTACAAGGGCACAACAAGAGACGCTGCTCCACCTCAATGGGTTAGATGAATTCAGGATGTAGGCCCTCCTACATGAAAATGTGACTCTACTACAAATAAAGTTTTTTCCATGACAAAAATATCAAAGACAATGTTTTTCAAGAGGGTGATTGGGCTTTGCTATATTACTCCAGGTTCAAGGATTTCAAAGGAAAATTGATGACTAGATGTCTGAGCCCATATGTGATATAAAAGTTCCATGACAATGGGGTTGTTCAGATAAGAATCATTGATGAAGAAGGTATCCCCTTGCTTGTCAATGGGTATAGATTGAAAGCCTATAAAATACGTTTGTCAAAGGAAGAGTTTGTCAGTAGTATCAATATGGCAGTGATGGTGATTGGAGGTGTCCCAACTTCCACCTCATCGAATTCTCGAAGACTATTTTAGTTTTGAAAAAATGAAAAAAGAGAAAAAATAATAAGTAACTTAGGTGAAAACCTCCATGAGGCACCTAAGACCAACTTTTGGGTTGAAAACCTCCTTGAGGCAGTCCAAGAGTGAAAAAAGGAAAAATAAAAGATCCCTAGGTGAAAACCTCCCTTGAGGTGACTAGGGTAGGAAAACAGGTTGAAAACCTCCTTTGAGTCGACCTGTGTGTCTTTAAAATACACACACACACACACACACACACACATATAGATAAGAACAAAATAACAAAAAAATGTTATGGCAGGGTGCTCAAACCTTCCCACTAATAAAAGTATGTGATTTTTGTAGGTTTTCAAGGAAACAAAGGACACCAAGTTTAGAGGGTAGCAAGCCAAGCCACACCCCATTCTTACTTCATTCATTTCATATCTTCAATGCCCACCATGTCTCTAGAATCCATTCTCCTCTCCAAACATCAAAAACCAATTTCAGGCAATTTTCTAACTTCTACAGGATTTCCTATAGTTACTACAGGAGTTTCCTATAATACTACAGGAGTTTCCTGTAGTACTATAGGATGTCCTGAAACTCTACAGGAATGGAATATTGGTTGAGAAATAATGATGCATGCTTGTTCTAGGTCAAAAGAGGAGGCTATTTACCTCACCACATCTCACCCAACACCAATTCATGACCATGCGACCCTCTGTGTCCATCGAGGAAACCACTCGACAAAAAATAAAAATATTTGAAAACAAAGAAAAGTCCAAGGGCCATACCATCAGTGGCTTACCTCACCCACCACTAAACCTTCCCCATTTCCACCCCTTCCACTCGTAATTCAATACCTCTTCCTCCTCCAAAAGAGAAAACACAAAACAAATAATTTAAGAAAGAGGCAGCTACAGGATTTCCTATAGTACTACAGGAAACACTTTAGCAGCTAGTATTATGACAGTAGCAGTATCCATGTTGCTTCTTCAGCATCCATGAAGAGAAAGAATATCAGCACCCTTGTAGGCACTATGGCACCTATCTAGAGCTCAGCAGTAGTAGTAGAGGCTAGCACATGCACATCACTACAAAGAAGACAAACATCTCAATTGGGTGAAATCAATAAAACAAGAGCAAAGGAGAACATGTACCTGAACAAGAAGAAGCGCAACAAAGCCACCCTCTAGCATGCATCGACCGAGTGAAGGAAGCCACAGGTATGGCACCTCATCCACACTCTTTTCTAAGTATAAATATGATAAACATGTAAGAATATGAAAATTTTGGTTTTATAAGCTAAAGGTGGCTAGTTAACTTGGCCGCGCTCAGCCCGAAAACAGAAAGTGAAGTTCTAGTTAGTAGAACACGTGGCAAGGTCACATCAAAGCAAAGAAGTCGAAAGGGTAGTTGAGTTAAGTTTTACAGGAGTGGCTGATGATTACGAGAAAGGGATGCATGATAACTAATGATGGGTCAACAGTCTAAAATGAGAAATCATGTACCCTGCCAACCAGCACACTGCTCCAAGGAATCGACCATAAATAGCAAAAATCTCTAACTACCATGCACAAATCATTCATTTCAAGACTTAGAGAACTACGACAACTTGGAGGAGCCATCAAAGAATAAATCTAGTGTCGGCCATCCTACAGTGAACACCTACAAGAAACACATAAAAACTACATGAAACAGTGGGAATTGTCAAAAACTATGCAAGGGGGTGCCTAGGGCCTAGATATTTAGGAATTCTCCTCATCGAGGGCATGAAAGTGAAAGGTAGGTGGCCCATATCCTTTGTGTTTTTACTTGATAACTAGAAAAGAGAAAAGAAAAAGAAATATTCATTTTTTCCTAGTAATTACAGTGTGCATAGGGATAGACAAATTTGTGTGGAGAAATTGTGTGGGGATAAAGGAAGAATTGCAGTCATCACCCTCCTAAAATCTAAACCCTCAGTCACCTTGGAAAACTTTAAATCTAATCCAAAAAACTACCTACAGTCAGCTTGATAAAGAGGAGAAAATGACAGAAGGTTTCAACAAAAGGGAGCCCACTGGGACATCCAGAATACATCTCCACCCCCCTTGGGTAGAGATATTTAGAAGGCATCAATGGTTGGGATTCTTCGATCTGCTCAGAGGATATGATGATGATGTAGCTCATGAATTTTCCATGTCACTCACACCTTAGGCTAGAGTCAGTGCCACTTCTGTGGTGAGAGGATTGTCAGTAACAATTACCCCTGAAAGCATTAGCAAAATCACTACACTTCCTCTAGGCTTACAACAAAGAAAGAAGGATAAATCTAGAAGCACTTATGCGAAGAACTTTTTATTGATAGAGGAGGAGCCAATTTAGGAGAAAAATTGGATTAGAAGGAAGAACCTTCCCTATCCTTGGGATGAAGTAAGCTATCACATTCTCAAGTATATTTCTTGTGATGGAAGACTCAATATAGTCTATGGTTACCAGTTTAGACTGAGTTGAGATTTGGAGAAGAGTTCCCCTTAACAAAAGACTTAGTGTGCCCTACCTTTTTTTGCAATCAATCATAGACTTGAGAATAAAGGTACAGGAAGGAAAACATCAACAACTGGCACATCATGGACTAATCACGCTCATACTTGAAGATGCCCTAGGCCAATTAAGAGTCCCTATTCTATGGTCCACATTTAGGGACATGGACAGGGAGACTGTAATTGAAGAAATTGAGTATGAAAGAGACCCAATTTCTAGTGGTGAGGATGAAGAAGAAGAACCTAAGGAGGAAGAAGAAGAGGAGGAACCTAAAGAAGAAGAGGAGGAACCTGAAGAATGATAGGAAGAACTAGAGGAAGAAGAGGAGGCAGAGACAAATAAAATAGAGGGAGAAAATAACATTGGGGAAGAAGCACAGAAGGATGAGGCAAGCCCTAAAAAACATACCAAGGAAGGGGAAGAATCTCTAAGAGTGTCTCTTGAACCCACAGAGAAGGAGGCAGCTACTAGCTTGACTTTCCAAAGCACACACATAAAGTCAAAAGGAAAAAGGTAGAGGCAGACTCCCCTATATTTCAAAACAAGGAGGATCACTAGTATAAAATAGGGGAGACCACAAACACCTACCAAGACTCCTATCAACATTGAAGACTCACCAAAAGGACAAGGGAAACTAATCTCCCTAGAAATGAAAGGTGAAGAGGGAAAATCAAAATAGGCTTCCCAAAAGTCACCAATCACCTATGTTAGGAGGCACGTCACTAGGCCAACCTGAGCAAAGAAAATCAAAGAACCTTTGACCCCATTTCAGAAAGGGAAAATCCCCCTACAGGAAACACTGATAGTCCTATAGGAAACATGAATAGTCCTAAAGGAAACTCTATCACTCCTATAGGAAACAAAAAAAAAGTAGTAGGAAGGATAACAAGGACAAAGGGAGATAGATGCTCCAAATAAATTGAAGGGAGAATCCTTAGAGCTACATGAACCTAGCCCATAACCCAATCTCAACTCCTATTACAGATTCTTTGAGGGAGGCAGAATAATACCACAAAAAATTTCCATCCCTCTCTTATTTAATCTTGAGAAGGACAGAGCAAGCACACATCACTGGATGCAAATTTCTAACTCAAAGAATGTAGAGGATGTGGGCCATATGGAAGAGAAGCTACTAGATATGGGTAGAGAGTTGAGTGAGATAAGAGACAAGGAAAGAGTTATGAAATCTCAACTAGAGGCTGAAAACACATGGCTGAGGAGGCAGGTGCAAGAAAAAGAGAGCCAATTGGCCACTATGGAAAGCCTCTTTAAGGAGGCACTCCAGTGCAAGATTCCATCAAAATCATATGCCTTGTACTTAAAATATCAATGGTTCCAATTTTAGATAAATATTCTAACACAATGAGGGAATATGCCTTTCCAAGACTATAGGTAACACATTGAGCTCTGTAACCAAAGAATCCTAGAGGAGAGGGCCAAGATATCTAAATTCTACTTACACAACTTGGCCTTAACAGACTTGAATGTGTGGGACCCCAATCCAATTCTAGGGGACTTACAACTAATCGACTTGGCATCATGGATGAGTCATGAGGAGGCAAGGGCTAAGTGTTGGCTTGAGGGGGTCTAGACCTAGGTTCAGAGTTAGCTGTGCCAACCAACAAAGCCCTAAACTAATGACCCTTTCAGCAACAACCTGCGTAGCACAGGCTGCAGTCTCACCCGAGCTAGTATTGGGAGATGACAGAACCATATTTCTGCATCCAGAGGTTTGTGTGATGGGTTTTTGTTACCTCTAGGGCTTTATTCCAACCTTCACAAACCCTAACCCTTGAAACCAAGATATTACAGTAACTTAGAGAAACATATCCTAACTCTGCACCGATTTCTTTAAACATTCATAACATTAAGTTAATAACAGATATACTACTTTCGCGCATCAATTAAGTGTTTCTTAAGATAATTGCAGAAACACAATGAATACACAGAAAATGCATAAGTAATCATAAAGGCACAGATATAATGGTATTGCTAAAAAATAGTCTTGATTAGATTCAATCCTTTTGTTACCGACTCTTTCTTCCCTGTGCACACAGCTGCACGTGCCTACGAACTTAGCAAGGTCTTTGCGCGCACAGCTACTGGAGCCTTCCCCTTCGCCTAAGTACATAAAACATACTCTTCTAACTTATATCACTTGCCCATACATGGATCTTGAATGATTAACTGACTTCCTATGACTCGCTATGACTCCTTTATATTGCTCCTTTCATTACATTACCATAGTTTGCGAACCATGGGAGGGTCACAAAACATCTTAACTTCTAACAAACCAAGGGGTTTGACCTTCCTAAATCCCCTTTGACTTCTACGACCTTCATGCTCTACTCCTCAAAATGTAGAGACTTTACAGAGATAACAAAAATGATTACAAAATTGACCCCAGGGGACCCTATCCTAACAGCCCCCCAACACAAAGTCGTGATTCATCCTCCAGTCACTCTACTGGTGTCACCTTGATCTTCTCCCATAGCTCACTAAATTCAATCTTCAAAATTTTTAGGTCTTCTGTCCCCTACATAGCGGTCTGGTAAACTTCTTCAACTATTTTCTCAGTGGTTAGGCCTTCGACTACAAGGCCCATTGTTCTCTGTGTCTACTACATGTCCTTTAGCTTACCCTGCACTGACAACGTAACCTAACTAGCTTGAACCTGGTGAACCTTTGCACTAGTGCTAAGGTTCACGCCGTTGACCTAATTTCATTGAACTATCTCTACTTCTCTCTGATGTTCACTTCAATCTTCTGTAGAGTTGGATCCTCTTGCGACGAGGTCCACCATTCCATGGCTTGTTCGAACGCCTGAGTGCAACTCTTCACTGCAACTTCCAAGGTGGTCATCTCTTCTTTAATAGAACCTTCATGCTGCTCTTAGACTTCTGGAGGGGTAGTGGCCTACGGCTTAAGTTGTAGCTTCGCGATTTGCAGCTGCAACTCAAACCCGACTTTGCCGGTTTCTACCTATGATTCCTTTACTGTGGAAACTATCTACTGGATCTTTTCTGTAGAGGCCACGTCGGTTAAAATCTAGAGCTCAAGAAGCTCACTACAGGCCTGTGCAATAGCTACCTCCAACTGCCGACTTCGCACTTTGACCTCCTCCTTTTCCTCAAGGGCTTGCGCCTTTTCTTCGAAGATCTGCTAATTATTGATTTTTACCTCGTTGATGATCAGAAATGCTCATTGTTACGAAATCCTAAGCTTTTTTGGCATCCCTTGGTGTAGCTCCTGCAGAGTTTGAATGGGAAGCATGGCTAGATTCAAACTCAGATCCTTCATGTGTAGTAGGTGTGCCCTTCCTTCGGTTGAGTCAACGCGTAGGGACCCCTCCAATAGCTACACTATGACGAGATCCAGGGTGAGTTTTTCTTCCAAGTCTGACCCACTTACTTGTTTTAGGCTCACTTGCTTCTGGCTCGCCTACCCCATGCTTTCTTGAATAGGACCTGTTGGGACCTACAATTACTGTAGGCCCTGATGTACCTTACCTAGTGTTTGTTGGTAATGCTATTCAAAGTGGCCCCAAAGATCCATCGTTGCATCGTGGACCACATCCCCAATTTCATCTAGGTCCCCCTCTGTGAGGACCAAAGGCATCACGCTCACTGATTTATCTGATTTTTGCTTCTTGCGTGGCCTTGTCAAAATCCTTTTCTGCCTCTTCTTGATGATGAAGGGGGATTCCAAGTTTGCGCCCCCTTCCTCTTCTCCCTCTATCTCTTCCTCCATGTTTGTGTGTTTGGTGTCTGACTAGCTAAGTTCAATGGCGGCCTATGACATAGTCCATTCCTTTATTGCTTCTTTTTCCTTGGCAACTGCTTCTTTCTCCTTTGCAGAAAATTATTTCTCCTGTGCGACCTTTTCTCTTTCGATAATCTTCTCTTTAGCGGAAAACTTTTGCGCTTCCTTCTTCTTTTCTGCTGCCTTAGTAGCTGTGGTCTTCACTATGGTCTACGTTATGCTCTGTGTTGTGATTTATACTGTTTCACCTTCAACAGCCTTATTGGTACCTACACCAGCATCAAAAGGGGTGAGCCAGTCACTTGGCCACTTATTGACAACCCCTAAGATATCTTCCTCGATGACTAAGTAAGGTAACTTGTACCATATTCCCTTGGCATCCTTCCTTGCGTGGATGTGTAGGTTATGTAAATCTGCCTTGAAATATGTGACATTAACGTACTGCTCATGCAAACTTGATGATAACCTTTTCCACTGGTTAATCACCATCCTTAGCTTTGAGTCATGCAAGACCCAAAATATCTTCATCTCCATTAATCATGTGGGGTCTTTGGTAGCCCATAGCGAAGCGAACTTCGCGGCCTCAAGTAGATCCAAGTCCTACTGAGGGAATTGACTCTCTTCAAGTGTCCTACAGGCCACCAACACGATCAATAACAACTACCATGCATAGTGGAATAACTTTCCATCATCTTGGGCCTCTCTGTAGTCCTCTAAAAATTCATGACATAAATATTGAACCCAGTTATACAGGACTCCTTTGGCGCACTGCGCAACCAAAGAGACAACTGGCGCTAACACTTCATCGACGTGACACTTCCTCATGATCTTACCATCCAAGATTTGTGCAGTAAACTACACTGCGCCATGTGAGATTTACTAATTAAAATACCAGCACGACTTCTTGACCTGAGCAAAATCACTCTTCATTTGGTCTACCAACTTTTTCTCCTACGACTTTCCTATGAAAGCCTCCCAGGGTTCACCCCTTGGTATGGCAACAAATTTATTTTGTGGATCAACATGTCTGTGATTGGGATAGGCCCTCCCAATTAGAGGCACCGATCGTGAACCAGTGTCAACAATTGGTGCACACAAATTGTATTAATAGTGGTGCAACTGAAATGCGGCACCCACAACATATTTAGGAGCCCTGCACCCCCAACTCCAGCCAACCATTTCATCGGTTCAAGCCTCATTACGTCCAACTCTTTTTACGTACTTGGCACCAACTGTGGAAACCTATCATGCTTCCCCAGATCCCAATCTTCCAATTTTTAGTTTGGTATAAGGGCCAACAACGAGCCCTCAAACAACACATAATCTAATAGCAAAGGTGTGGAGACCATAAACTTTGCAGAATCTAGGACTTTGGGCATTTTAATCGTGAATTTTCTAGGTGGTATATAGGGCGGTAGCTGAGTTATCAGCTCAACCTATTCTGTATCAATTTCATATACTCCCCCTTGTATTTCTTTGTCATCCAGGTCTAGTGGCTTTGTCGAATGTTTGGACCTATCCATCTTTCCCTTCTGGCAAATTTCGATCGGGTTTTTCTGTGGTGATTGCCGCAATAGAGCTTGCTGAGAATTCTTCTGCTTCTTATCTCCCATCATGGAAGCAGATGGCTTAGGCCTTAGTGACCTAGGCGCGGTAGTAGTAAACCCTGTAGGTACATGTTGGGTCAGCTTGGTCTCAGGTTTCATTGCAGTCATTCTCTCAAGGAATATCTCGCGTTGCCAGTTAGGTAATTTTGTGAATCCCAACTGTGAAATAAATCTTTCCCAATCCTTATCAGACATATAACACTGTTCTAGACACAATTGAAAATGCAACATCTTAATGAAAATTCTTTGGAAGAAAAGTGTTCGAATGTGGAGAAGGATTCCATCTTTATAGCTTAATTTGAATTCAAATCTGTTTGTTCCCTCCCATTCCCCATCATTAATGTCTTTTTTGCGGCTAATTTCAAAGATATGCATATTAAATGCTCCCCTACTCGTTTTAACGAAAACATTTCCATCCAATAAGTTATAGTGTTCCCAACTATCACTTTTTGGCCAGGCTGTTTGGGACCCACCATTATAGCACAACATCTTCATTGCAGCTTCCCTCTACGGCTTGCCTTGATTCATCGCGTAACCCAATCACTTCATCCAACATTCCTTTTGGAAATGTAGTTTATATTCTCGTTGTCCCTTACAACTACGTGGAACACTACGACTATCTCGCATCCATATAATCATTGTGTAGGGCTGGGATCACCCCTGTACAACTTTAATCGACTCCCATTGACTTTTCCTGGAAACAATTCCCTATTCAGCTTCGCAAGCTAAACTACACCTCCATCCGTAATCTATTTAATAATATACAACTCTAGCCAATGCATTTGGAGTTTTCCCAGAAACTTTGTGAACTTACTATCATAGAGTAGTACCAAATCATCGTTCTTAAAGGTGCGTTGTTTGATAGGATGATCATGATATTCCTTTTCAAGATCCTTCTACACCTAATGATGAAAGCCTATCGAGAATCGATCTTCCTCCAACTCAACAAGCTACACGGTGTGTTCTTCCATGGTACCTTGGTCATCCATGTATGTAACCACAACCATACGTAAACTAGGCACTATGTATTCCATCGGCATTACCGCTTCTTGTCCATAAAGCAATATGAACGACGTTTGTCCAGTCAACTTCCTAGAGGCAGTTTTATATGCCCATAGAATAGTGGTTATGCGCACATCCCAGTGATTGTGCTTCGCATTGCAAATCTTTGTTAATGCATTCTCCGAAACTTTGTTAAATTCTTCTACAACGTCGTTTGCTTGAGGATGATATGGAATACTCTTTTGGTGATACATATGGAACTCTTTGAGCAAGGAATCAAATGTCTCATTTAAGAAGTGTGAACCTCTATTTCTCATCAAGATCTTTGAGAATCCAAACCAAGACAAAATATACTTGAAGATGAACTTCATAGCTGTGGCAGTGCTGCAATCCTTCACAGGTTGTGCCTCAGCCCACTCTGTTAAATATTTAGTCACTGTAATGATATATCTAGCTCCATTCTTCTTGCCTAGTGGATGAATTGGTCCCACAAAGTCTTTTTCCCACTTATCAAACACCTGCAACAACACTTGCAGGTTTAAAGGCAATTCATTTCTTTGTGATGGTCAGCCCATTCTCTGACAAACATCACATGCCTTGTAATAAACCTGGGAATCCTTATGCACAGCCGACCACCATTGTCCTACTCATAAAATATTCTGTGCAATTTCTCTTCCCACATAATGTCCTCCTGTAACTCCTCCATGTGATTCAACTAGGATACTTTGTCTTTCATACTCTGGGACATACCTCCGCAATATCTCATCCGATCCCATTTTGTATAAATGTTCGGTGATAACATAGAAATCTGTAGCTCGGACCACAAATTATTTATTTTGTTGTGTGGAATACCCTTCAGGGGCTGTACCCATGGATAATAACTAGATGCTATTAGCAAAATGGTCATCTAGAACACGCACAACAAAGAGTTGCGCATCAGGAAATCCTTCCTCCAGACTTGTAGGTTCGTCGCCATTGTTAATCAGTGAGAGGTGATCTGGTCCAGCATTCAGTCTCCTTGGCTTCACAATTACTTCAAATTCACATTCCTAAAAGAGCGGAAACCATCGACATTCCCCCCCCCCCAACATAGGCTTGTTGACCAAGTACTTCAAAGAAGAATGGTCTGTGTACATTTTGAAGTGCGCACCTAACAAATAGTGCCTGAATTTCTACAGCACATACACAATTGCTAGTCCTTCGCGCTCTGTGGTAGAATAATTCTTTTCCACCTTCGATAACTTTTAGATTCTACTTGCAAATGATATCAGCTGATCGATATCACCTTCACCTAGTTGGGTTAGCACAAATTTTAGTGCTATGCAGGTTGCATTTACATGTACATGGAACTCCTTCTTCTAGTCAGGGAACATTAAAATGGTGTGGTGACCATTTTCTCCTTCAAAACATCCAAACTCTTTTGGAAGTCATCGTCTTAGCAAAATGTTGTATCCTATTTCAATAATCTTTCCATGGGCACAGTGATCTGCGCATACACCTTGATGAATTTCATGTAGTGCCCTTTGTGGCCCAATGTTGCACGCAGTTGTTTGACATTCTTCGGAGGATCCAAATTAATAATTGTGGAAATTTTGGCAGGGTCGACCATCAACCCCCGCTTATAGACTACATGGCCCAACAATATCCCATATGGTATGCATAATATGCATTTCTTCAAATTAAGGGAAATATGATACCTTCGACAAGAATCCAACATGTAGAGGTGCAAACTAGTAACATCTCTCTTAACTATCCGAAACACAGTCCAATCATTAAACCAAACCTCCAAAAACTTGTGAATAAACTCGTTGAAAGCTGCGACGACTACACTAGAGAAGATTGCAGGGGCATTCCCAACATTTTCGAGTACTTTTTCTGTGAATGGCGTAGGGAATGGATCGTGGACACAAGAATAATTCAACTTTCTCAATTCTGCACATATCCGAATTTCACCTTGCGCCTTATTCTCCTAAACCTCCCTGGGACTAACCCTGTCTGATTCCTCGACTAGTTCAATAATCTCGGCTGCAAGCATCTTATCCAATTCAGCACACACTTTTTCCTTATATTTAGGATTCAACCAATAAGGGTGTTGCTTCATTGGCTTCATTTCTGGCTTCGGAGTGGTCTTCATGACACCCATACCCCCTACTATCCCTTTTAAATAAGAAAACTTAGTGGGAAACAAGTCCTGATACTCCTGTAGTAGCTCTGCAACTTTGTCCACCGTATCTTCATCCCAATAGTCACCTATGTTTGCAAACTTCGGCTGCGCTTTTGATCCAATATTAACCTTCTTGGTCTTTAAAGGCTTTGACATATTAGGGGCTACCACCTTAGGCCCTACGACTTTGCGCTGTCCTTATGGCTTAGGGATGTTGATGTTCCTAGGATCTTCTTCACCTTCCTCAGTGGTCACATTGTAGCATTTGAGTGCATGACGCAGCCGTGTGCTCCAATCTGGTTGTACCCATGCTATAGGTTCTTCAGGAATTTTGAATATTGTAGCTTTGATCTCCTATAACACCTTGTCAAGACATTCAAATCCATCTTCAAAGATAAAAGTTAACAGAAAACTTCGTTTCAGAACATCCCATTCTGTGGTTCCATTTCGCAGCTCTTTTTCCAAATACCAGTTCATCGAAATCATATCCAAAGTGTGGAAAAATATATGAACCCATTATGGCTTCGGTTCTTCTCCCCATGGTTTCATTCATTGAGTCAGATGATCATGTGGGTCATCCTTCCCTGTATATTTCTCCGTAAGGCAGGTATTGGCATACCCAAACCACAGCTTCATCATCCATCAGTAGTCCTTCCAATATGTAAATTTGTTCTTATGCATACCCCACCATTTGTCAGGCGTATCTTGTAGCGGGATGTCTATTGCTTGGAACCAATGTTACTTCTATATATCTATTCAAATTTATCCAGAAATAAATTGACATCTTCTAAACCATCATAATGCAGTAAGTTGCATACCTCAGTGGATATACATCAGAGTTACTTTGTAATCCTATTGCATTGCAATGATGATACCTCATGCAACCTGTTTTTCCAGTGTTCGAGCTCGTCATCTGAATTTGAATTACAGGAGCTGTCCTTCTCCCACGTAATTCACCCATCCTCTGTAGGGTTGATCGAATATTCATTCCGTGGAGTCAGCGTATATCTCTACTCAATATCGTCCTCCTCATCATAATAGCGGACTGGTTCAGTGTACTGTGCATCCTCGGCTGGATCCAATGGGACAATAACCCTTAGCTCCCTCTTTTCAAATGTCATACTATGCCTCTTAAGTTTAATGATTGTGTTCACATCAAATGACCAATCAATTCCAAGAAAAAATGGATATGGGTTACTGTCGTCAACTATTCCGCTTACTTCAAAATCAGCTATGGTGCGTGCCCCTTCAATATCCACAGTCACTCCATGTAAGCACCCCATAGGAATAATATTTTTTCTGATTTTTCACTCTCAACTAGATCGGGGACCACTGTAGCATTGGTATTCCCATTCTTTCCCAAGTTTACTTTGGCAGAAAATTTGCATTAGACCCTAAATCAAGAATTACTTGGTCCATTTCGAACTCTCCAATCTAGACAGTCAATCTCATTTTTGCGATGAGTCTTTGTCTTACTTTTACCCACCTTTTGTACTATGCTTTGTTCTGATAGCAACTTATTCTTGCTAGTGTAGTTATCTATCAATTATTGCAGTCCCTCTACTACCTTCTTATCCCTTATGAGCTTCATGCAGGTTTTTGAAAATGATGCTAATAATGAGGGGTTTTCCTCCTGCATAGTACTGTCGTCTTCAAGCTTTCCTGTGCTTTGAATTCTTGAGGTAGAAGCTCCTACATTTGCGAAGCTCCTTTTTTCTTCCATAAATGTTTCCTTTACCTTATTTACAACAACTCCAGTCTCCTTCTCCTTATCAATAGCCTTGCGAACCCATACATTATCCTTTGGTTGATTCCCTTTATCCTCCCAAGTAGTTATGCAACTTCGTATGACAATATTAACACTAGGACCCTCTTTGCGTGCTTAAGATCTCATCATCTGGAAGTTCTGGGTCGGCTGCTGAGTTTGAGTCTTCATTTCCTACATCGTCATGATGAGCACAAGGAAATATTTTATGACATGATCGAATTGGTGACAATATTGACATGCAGGGTGCGTTGGATTCTACCAATCTCATGCAAAGTGACCTGGTTCTCCTGAATTGTAGAAAATGAGTTGGTGACGACTTCTTCCAGTTCCTCCTCCTCATTCTCTTCCTTGTCCCTGAAACCCTCAGCACGCTGCAATTGTGCCTTGATCTTGAGGACGAGCCTCCATCTGTACTCTATATGTTGGCGTTCTGTCCATCATCAATTCATAACTCCGAAAATTGCGTTTGTCATGACCCATATAATTACATAAATTACAGAACAACTATTGTGGAGTTTGCACAAACTTTTGCAGTAGATGACAATTGTCCATTGTATGTTTTCCTATAATCTAACAAATAGCACACCATGGTACCACTCTCGTACTTGGCCCAACAGTGTTCTCTGGTTTCAAGGGGATAGGACCCCCTCCAACTAGATAATTCTAGTACACTAGGAAATGATCCTTATCATGACCCTGGCCCTTACATTTCAAACACCATACTTCCACGCAGACCTCATTCTAGACTTATTTTCCCTTCTTGAGGGCTTGCAACTCCATATGCAGGCTAGCCAGTTGTGACTGAATCTGCTACTCTCCCAGATCCGTAGCATGAATGGGTGAGGCTTCTAATTTCATAGCAATCTCTAATGCATCCTCCTCTGTCCCAATCTTCTGTTGTGACAATGGAAATCTCAAATGGGGTAATAGCGAAGCAATGTACAAGTCCTTGTGTTGGTCATTTGTGATCTGCATATTATCGTGCTGCATCAAACATTTCAACCTCTGATCAAAGTCCCATGCAGACTAATATACCTTATGCTAGATCTATTTAACCTATATTACTGACTGGTATTGTGACTTAGGCTTCTTGAATTCATTATTAAGTGCTTTCTTTGTTTCTTCCCATGTTGCATTTGGATGAACTGAAAAATAATTAATATACTAACTTAGTGCTCTATCTTGCAGTGTTGTAACTAGCTACACTTTCTTCAAGTCATCATCTATAATCTGTTGTGACTTCCACACAACATCAACTACAAACCAAAACTATTCATGGTCTTCTGTCCCCAGAACCTTGAATATGGGCATCTTCATAGCGTTGTCCATGTTGAATAGTGGAGGTGGAGATAGAGGTGGAGGCAGAGGTGTAGGTGTGTGAGGCGGAGGTGATGGTGGAGGTGGAGTGGATGGATGTGGTATCCCCATGATACCCTACTTTACCATCTGCAGTGCACCTAGAGGTGTCTTCAGAACACTACTTTCTTCGTCACTATCAGATGCTCCAGAAAAAAGGTTGTACTCAACACCTGAATCTAGATTCCCTTTGAATGTTTTTCTACTTCGCATAGGCCCCGTCAAATCTCTTCTAAACATTAATTCAATGGCATAACCCTTTTCTCGCACAATAGTATTTTAATCCAAGTCTTCAGGGACTTCATATACCTACCTCTCGGTCCTTTAAAAAACCATCGTTCAGCTTCATTATAACTGACAGATGTATCAACTGTGAACTCAGTGATGAAACCGCCCAAAATTCTATCAATCCAGTAATCAACAACCCTCACGATCTTGTTTTATGAAGCTTCAAGGCACCTTATCAATTCTGGATTCCACACAATAGGGTTGTCCAACTTCCACATACCTTTACTATCTACCAATTTATAAAACCACTGATGTAATTCACATGGAAAATAACATAAGAAAATTTTGTGTTCTTCTACATATAGATATCTATTCAACCACTCTTCCTTCGATGAGGGTGGATTCCTATTTTCTTGGGCTGCAAATTCATGCAGCTTCCTATCTATCCATTTATCGATTTCATTCTTAGTTGGGAGCCATTTATTCAACATCACACATTCCTCAGATAAATCCTAGTCTCGACAACGAAACCATCTGTTGGCTTGAGGGGGTCTAGACCCAAGTTCAGAGTTACCTGCGTCAGCCAACAAAACCCTAAAATGTCAGACCTTTCAGCAAAAACCTACATAATGTAGGCTGTAGTCTCACCCGAGGCAGTATTTGGGAGTGACAGAACCAGGTGTCTGCATCCATAGTTTGTGTGATGGTTTTTTGTTACCACTAAGGATTTATTTTGACCTTCATGAACCCTAACCCTTGAAATGTGGATATTATGGTAACTTACACAAACAGATCCTAACTCTGCGTCGATTGATTTAAACATTCATAACATCAAGTAAATAACAGATCTACCACTTTCACGCATCAATTAAGTGTTTCTTAAGATAATTGTAGAAAATAAAGTGAATACACAGAAAATGCATAAGTAATCATAAAGGAATAGATACACAAGTATTGCTCAAAAATATTCTTTATTATATTCAATCCTTTTGTTACAGACTCTTTCTTCCCTGTGCACAATGTTATCACTCAGGTTGTTCCCTTTGACTCCCAAGGGAATACGGCCGAGGTAACCACTGACCAATCTTTGGGTCATAGGTCCTAGCCTACCTATGACCAGAGAGGGCTCTCTCTTTATGATTTAGCTTTGTTTGTATAATATTTTAGGCTAGTTATGATGCTCAAGGTTCTGTTTTTGGAATTTGCTGGATGATGACTTCAGTCAAGATATATATGTGCTTACCAGGGTGTTCTAGGCCATTGGGCATGGAGTCAGTGGTGCTTTATTTGTTTGATATGTTGTGTTGATATAGTAGTGATGTTGCAGAGCCAGATAAGTGTCTGAGAAACAATGCTTTGAAACTGTGATTAAGGGTGATGTAACCAGGCTATGGAAGGCAATTAAGAATCTTTCAACAAAATGGTATGGAGAAACAGTGAGAATATTATTTAGAAGCAGTGAAGAATTTCTACATAACATTCATATTTATAGAATTAATGAAAACATGAGCAATTAAGAATTCATGTCCATGATCAATTCTGAAAAAAACATTTTCAGCAATAAAGATTGAGCACAAGGTGTAACCAAACATATCCTGTACTATTCCTTTTCTCTACTGCTAGATTAGTGAGACATGTGTATGATTTAATAAACATAAGAACACAAAACATAGATTGAGAAAAACTTATTGTTCCATCAAACAGCACAGGAATTCTGCAACAGCACGCATAACATCACCAAGACATCAAACATTCAGGAAATCACTGAGCTTTTCCAGCCTTTTGCATTAGGCAATATGAAAATATACAATACATTTGCCTCATAATGAAAATCACCAACCCCTTATATGTTGCCAGGGGAGGTATATATACATAGTTTACATAAGAAAATATCTAGCTGAAGAGTAAATGCTTCATTAATGTCATGCCAGCTCCTGGAGCGTTGTAGCTGAGGGAGTAAATGCTTTAGTAACTCTTCAGTGCCTTAGCTATCCAAAATGGTCAGAAAATGTTGACTTTGTGGCTGTTGGAGTCGGCTGAGGATATGCTTTCCAAAAATTGTGTATTTTATCTCTTTTGCTTGCTGCCGCTGTCTTTTGCTGAGTCACCTTTCGGCTGCCTTAAATGCTGTCTTTATTATGCTTTTTTCCTTTTGCTGAGTTGTAGTTGACTGGGACCGAGTAACTGAGGCTATTGTGGCAAAATTTGAAGCATTGCCTACCACCAATCCTCCTTGGGCATTTGGTGTCTTCGAATCTTCACCAAAGTTTCATCTGCCTCTATATATCTATAAAAATTTGGAGGAACCTCAAAAAGGTGGTGGATTTCATTTTCAATAAAAAACGTATTTTCAAGTTTGTGCAGGAGGCCCTGCCCTGTTGGAGGCCCTGCTTCCTCAGAAGTACTGCCAGATGCAGTAATTTGATTTTCAACAAATGTTCACATCCTGTTGGCATATTGCTCATGGGGGAGCAGTCTTCCTGTACTGTTTAGTAGGCTGGGCAGTCCCTTTGCTTGCAGTGGTACCATTTTGAGTTTGTACTCATCCACCTCAACCTATATTTCATAGCATTTTCTCTCCACAGTTTGTACATAGTTCTTGAGAGTTAGTACCTTTTTAGCTGTAAGGACAGCCTCTGTTCTGTTAATAATGTTGATGGCTGCCAGTTCCTCCTTTGTTTGTCTGTTCAAAAAATCTATCATTCTATTGGCCTACTCAGGCCTGTTTCCCAACAGTGTTTTGGCCTTCTGAATCTCTATCTGTGCTTGGCCAATTAAATCCATTTGCTCATGCACAGTCTTAATTGACTTCCATTCTTTAGTGATGGATTGGTCAATTCGGGCCCACAAAATTCTTTTTATTTCTGCCATAGAAGTCTCTAGCTTGAGCTCTTTTTCCAAGGCCTTTATTTTCTCTTTCAGGGCCTTTATTTCTCTGCCTTGCTCTGCCACAGTCATCTTTGATTTATCATATTTGGCCTCTAGTTCTGCCAACTTTTCCCTGGCCTGCTTTATCTCACTGGCCTGGAGCTCCATTTATTTAATAGCCTTAGTCAACTCTTCCATGCTTGTACTGGAGTCTGGAGCTGTTGTTGTTGCTGCTTCTGTTGTTGCTGTGGTTGTTACAGGGGCCACTGCTGCCTCTGTAGTTGTTGCTGTGGTTGAAGTAGTTGGAGGAGCTTGGGATGTGGATTCTCCCTGCTTATCTTGTAATGCCCCTTCAAGTTCCTTCTCCAAATCAACGACCTTCTGGTTGAGCTACATTATAAGATCCAGCTTCTCATCGGCCTCCTTTTCCTTCTGTAATTCTGTTGTTTGAGGGTGCTCGGTGGGCAGCAGCTTTAACCTTTTCTTCAATGCATTCAGGTCATCTTATTTTTTCTTCATGAGGGCCCTCATGCCCTTTGGGTCCTTGGGATCATGTCCCAAGTCTATAATGATGTCCTCAAGTGATTTAATCCTGTTATCTTTGGCCATGGAGGACATTCTCTCAAAATCCAACTGAATGTTGGTATTTTTCAGTGATTCTTTTAATTCATGGGCCATGGATGCCCTGTCCAACAAGGTAGCATAGACCATTTCTCCAGTTTGCTTGTGGAGTTCTATTTGGTCCATGGGGTGAATGTCTTTTGCCATGATTTCCACCCTTGTTCTCACATAATCTGCAGCTGATTTGGGCTGCGACACCTTAGGTTTGAAGTGGCTGAGGAGCATTTTCTCCTCTTGAATATCATATACAAACATTAGCTTTTCTTGTTTGGTTGGTGCTGCTTTCAGAAATTGTTTATACACTTCAACTCTCAGCAAGTCATTTTGTGCCTTTATTTTCTTGAAAGAAGCCTTAGTGCTTTTAGGCTTCTTGCTCTGCTGAGAGGAGGAGGATACCTCCAAACCAAGCTATAATCCCTGCTCCTGCTGAAAGGAGCTTGTACCTGTTTGTTGGCTGCCTTCCCCATCTTTCCTTGAACTGTCAAGGACTTCTTCACTGATTTCTTCTATCTCTGGGGAATCAACCCTTTTCCTCTTGGCCTCGGGTTGCTGGGAGGATCCACTAGCAGGAGTGGACTCTTCTCTGTCTCTTTTCATACCCCTCTCCTCATGTGCTGGAGTCTGCAAAATTGGTGCTGCTGGTGGCTCTGTTTGTGGAGGAGGGGTCTGCTCTTGTTGCTGCCCAATTGAGGAGGCAGGTTGTTCTTTCATTGTTTCTTCCTCAGCACCCATTATTCCTTTACCCTTGTCTGTACCTGATGCTACTGTAGAAGGTGCCTGGGTGGCTGGTGCAGTCGTTGTGGCCGAGGTTCCTTTTCCCACTGGATGTGGTGGCTTGAATATTACCTGCTGCACAGAATCCAAGTCAAGAGTCTTTTCCAAATCCTTGACATTCTTTTGCATTATCTCTTCTTCAGTTAATTTTTCAATTAAAGTGTCTTGCAGCCATTCTTGCTGATTGGCATACTGTTCAATGTGTGGATATTTGCAATGCTCATAGCCTAGCAGCCTGTACTTTACTCTTCTAGCAGTGATAAAGCCTTCAGGGTCATAGGGGACCCACCGGAAGCTTTTTGAGAGCAGGTACTTATCTTTGAGGATTTGATCAGCATCTTGCCAACCCTCTTTCTTATTCATAATGAAGGGGCCCAGGTGGTGCTTGAACTTGAGATGGGCTTTCTTTTTGGAGCTGTGAAAGTGATTGAGGTCAGAGTGAATAAGCTGCCTATAATACTCCAAGGCAAATAGTCTCATGGGCACATATTTTGGGAGTCTGTATGGACAGAGCTCACAGCCATATATTCTGATGACTGTATGATCCTGGTATAGGTACCAATCACCTATTTTATAATTCTTGGAGAGCTGCAGGACTTTCTATATTTCAAATGACATTCTGGGAGGAGGGGACCTCATCAACAAACAAGAGACTGGGTAAACAAATTGATCAATGAAGTCACAATATGAATATGGTGAATTTTGCACTTGGTGGTAGACAGATGTCTAGAAGATAACAGATCTTCTTTCCCCTTTAGAATCCAGCTTTTTAATGTGGCATGGAAAAGCCTCGGACTGGTAATACATGAACATGTGGTAGATATAAGATGAATATTTGAAGATTCCCTCCCTGTCTACTTTGAAAAGCTGCTCATGTATCTTGTTGGCTATGAACTTAGCAAAATTATATTTGTAGGCAGGAGGTTGGCCTGGGCTATAAGCAGATAGTAATACCAGCACTATCTCATCAATAAATTCACTGGTCTTATAGCCCAACACATATGAGATCATGCCCAGCAGAAGTTTGCCTATATCAATAAAGTGGACATATAAGTAGGGAGGTGGCCCTTTGGGCTGGCGGTCAGGCCTCATAAATGTCTGGGTGATCTTTTTCCTATCCTCAGTGGTCATCTTGGCACCTGTATCCAGCAGATAGTTCATGGAGAAAGGGAACAGCAGCTGAGTTTGTTTAAAGTTGAGCATCTGGTTGATGGACTCAACATTGATGTGAAAGAGGATGCTCCCAGATGGAGACTTGACAGCTCTGTGACTGGCATCATAATTCTCAGCACAAAGGCGAATGATTTCTGGGAAAATGTTAACAGATGGGAGAAAGTAGTATGGCAGATTTGGTTCCCATATCCCATATGTATCCTTACCATTCAAATAGTCATCTCTCAATTCCCTGAAGGTCTGCAAATGGTCTCTATCACCTGCAAAGTCTTGGATGAGATAATCCCTGTCAGCAAGAGGCAGGGACTCTAGCTCTTTATTTGGTGGATTCATGGGGATAACACTGAGAGCTGTGGGTGCAGGGGCAACCATTTGTAATTTCTGAATGGAACAATAAGTGCAATAGGTTGCAAGGCCTTTCTAGAAGTCAATCGGCAGATTGGATGGAGGTGTTGTTGAATGTACCCTTCAAAGAGGAATTGGCTGGCTAGGCAGTCTTGCCTCTGCTCTGTTTTGGTGAATTCACAGGGATTGTGAATCAATGAGGATGAATTGCAGAGGAGGGGGTAGGATTACAACTGGTGAAATTTAGTTCAAATATGTACCCAGCAAAAGGGAACAATGCCGTGCGATTTGGATGATAATTTGAGAATTTAAGGCCGCGAATTATGGTTTTATCATCAAATTTAGGAGCAGGGGGCAATGTAGGTTGATTTGGTGTAGAAATGATTAAATGACAGTCCTTAATGTTGGATTGAGCAGGTGCTTAATGGACAATTTGCAGAGAAATGGCATAAACACGGGTTGAATAGGTGAATTTGGGCAAATACCTGGAAAAACGACGCCGAGAGTTGCCGGGTTGGATAGTGAATGAAGAATGCACTTGATTTGGCAAGTGGCGGCGTCTGAATCTTCAAATTCGCAGCTTGGCGGCAATTTTCACAGTGAATGGATAAAACGGCTCTTGTTTGTTTCCAACGAAAATGACATAAAACGGCTAAACAGCGCGTTTTTAACGAAAAATTTGGAAAATGGGGGTTATTGGCGCTTTTCCGCAGATGACGTCAGCATGACGTCATGGCGGGCCCAGGTTACGGAGGGTGACGTGGGCGCTGAGCTGGGGGCCAGCGTGGCCGGACACGGTGGCAGGCAGAGTGCGGTGGCAGAGTTACGTGTAGGGCCACGAGGCGCGAGGGCGGGCAGAGTGGCGTGACGTCACGCTGACGTGTGGGCCGACGTGACAGTGGAGGGGCGGTATCGGGGAGAGTGGTAAGCAGTCTCCCCGCACCACTTTTGGGTGAAGGCGGTATCGGGGAGGGGGGCTCCGAACACCCCCGCCGCTCGCCATGCGTCCTGTGTATGGGGGGGAATACCGCCCTCTCCCTGGATGTTAAAGGGCGGCGGGTTGAAAATCATAAAAGACGGCCCACCGTTGGATGAAGGGGGGCGGGCAATGGACGGCTGGCGAGCACCCCGACCCGTCATGCATGTTGGGGGGGACCCGCCGGCGTATTAAAATATTCAATTTAATCTGTCGGGGTCGGAACTTTGGATAAGGGGTTTTTGTGGGTTTGTTGGGTGTGCAGGTTAGAATGTTAGGTTTAGAAAAGCATATGAACGTTAGGTTTGAGAAGGGGAAAGGGGTTTTGCATGGGTATTTTTTGGAAAATAGGGTATATGAGGGTTAAGGGTGGGTTATTAGTCTAACCAGGGGTTAGAGTAATTCCCAACACAAGGGTTGACTATAGTCCCTGGTGGACTAAAGTCTCCCATAGACATACTATTTAGCTATAATGCTAAAGGGGGGATATTTATACATTGCTTGGGGTTTATACACCATGGTGTTATAGTAGTAGGGGAAAAGGGGAGCATAGGGGATTTAGTATAGATAGAGTTAACAGTTAGTATTGCAGAGGAATATAAGTGGGAAAATGATAGAAACTAAGTTTTTAGGAAACAAACTTGGTTAGGGAGTAGATCAAAATGAAAATAATTTTTACACAAGAAGTGTGGCTTCTTTTCAAAGAGAGAAGTCACTTCTGACATGAAGTTTGTACAAATGAAGTGTGTAAGGAGGACTGATCGGGCAGATCCTGCAGTGCTCATGGGGAAGTTAGTAAAAAACTTTGAAGGGGATGGGGGGAAGTCAGTGATAGTTCAGTAGTTTGCCCAATGAGCCATTGGTCTTGCCTTTCCTGCTGGTGACATCATGGTGATTTTTCCCAATTGATATGCTCGGATCATGCTTTCTGCAACCTTCAACTACCTACCCTACTTAATATGCCTAACATTTTTTCTTCCTTTGGATGGGTGCACTTAGTCTTGCAAACCCTGATAATTCTCTTTTCTTTTTGCTGCCCTCCTATCTAAGTCTACCCTTATGACTTCCAAGGGCCCAGATTCAGCAGTTGGGCTCCTTTCTTTCTCTATCCACCTAGTCATCTGTCAAGCTTGAGCTGTTTGAACAGGTACTTCCTCTCTAGTCTACAACATGCAATTTAAAACATGGTGAGGCCCAGCTTGAGCTGTTGGACCACCCATCAAAATAGTAGTGGCAATTTGGACTAGCCACTTTCATGGTCTTTGCTTGGGGTTCATTTCTTTTATTTTTTCATTGACCAATTCATTTTCTTGCCCTTTGATTTTTCTTTTAAGGCATACCCTCTTTACATTTTTTAAATTGTCTGCTTCTTTCACAAAAATGGAACCATAGCAGCATGGAAGGTGAACATTTTTGGCACTTCCACTGTCAATCATGAGAGATGAAAACCTATTGGTATAGGAGGCTAATAGTGGCTCCACTGGGGGATGGCTTTTCCAGGTGAAAAGCCAAGAACAACAATTCAAATTGCCTGAGTTTCTGCTCCCCTGCTGCTGGTTGAATTTCTGTGTTTGTTGGAGACCAATGGATAGGATCCTAAATAGTTGCAGGCAACACCCAGTGAGCTGATTTGCTGTGAAATTGTAGATCTATTTTTTACCATGTTTTCTCGGACATTTTCCACATCACTTGATAGTTACCTTGAGTTTTATTTGCTTTGTAAATGCCAGGATCAACATTTTCCCAAAAGAACATAGTGTAGCATCCTGGTATCCTCAAAATCTGCTGTACTTAGTGCTTTATTTATCTGCTGTAATTGAAAATGCTGGAAAATACAAATATTTATGTACAATATATGCATGTTCAATGTGTAATCAAGGGAGTCAAAATAATGCTTAAACATTCTCCCATTAACTGGGCCTTCCTCAGTATTTGAGCCATCCAGACTTCTTAGAAAGTAAGTGTTGTTTCCTTGTATAGCATAGATGACGTAGGGTCCCTTCCATAAAAAATCAAACTTACCATGTTTGCCTTTGTCTTCCCTTCTGGAATCCCATTTTAACACTTTATTTCCTATAAAGAAATCTTCAGCTTTGGTTCTTTTGTCAAATATTCTTTTAAGCTTTTCTTGTAGAACTTGGGTCCTTTGATAGACTTCTTCTCTTGTTTGCTGTAAGTGAATTGTTTGATTAATCCTTCTCTGAATGTCATTGGGCTCAGCTTGTATTTCTTGCAGCAACTTGATCACTGGAATTGCTAGAGATGTAGGAAACTTTGCTTCTAGCCCATAAACCAGTTCATATGGACTCATGCCAATTGATCTCTTGGTGGTCAATCTATCTGCCCACAGTGCATTTACCAGCTTCTTATGCCAATTCTTTTTGTTTTCTTCCAAAACTTTTTTAATGATGTTGATGAGACTTTTATTGGAAGATTCAACTAGGCCATTACCTTGAGGATAATAGGCAGTGGAATGACCTAGGGTCATGTGATACTTGTGACAAAAATTGATCATTTTCTTAGACTTGAAAGCTGCAGCATTGTTTGTGATGATTTTGTCTGGACAGCCAAATCTGGACAAGATGTTGGTTTCTAGAAATTGTATAATAATGGAGTCATTGGCTTGCCTACAAGGGATGGCCTCTATCCATTTGGTAAAATAATCTGTGGCATTGAGAATCCACCTATGCTGGCCAGAGGATGAAGGGTGAATTTCACCAATGAAGTCTAAACCCCATTGCTGGAATGGTCTCTCAGTTGAAATTGGTTTGAGTGGTAAAGGCAGCAGCTTCCTCTTGCCCTCAAAAATTTGGCACTTGTGGCAAGACATTACAAATTTCTTTACATCAGCAAACAAGGAGGGCCAATAAAATCCAGCCCTTAGGATTTTATCAGCTGTGGATTTCCAGTATAAGTGTCCTCCACAGTCACCTGCATGAAGTTCTTTGAGTACATTGTCAGTTTCTTCTATTGTTAAGCAATTGAGTAAGATTCCTTCATGATTTCTCCAAAATAAAACATTGTCAATAATACAAAAATTTGATGCTTTCATTTTCAAGAATCTTTTCTTGGTTCTGGACAACCCTGGAGGAGCTTGCAGGTTTAATAATACAAAACATATATCAGCATACCATGGAGATTGCATAAAGTCTTGGTTGATCTGTGGAGTCACCATCTCCTGTTCGTCGTCCAGTTCATTAATGTCAAGGGCTTGAAAATTGGTTTCAGTCATTAGTTTGGCTAGGCCTTGTCCTTTTATCAGTTTGGTAGGTTTAATCTCAATGTCATATTCTAAGATATTGGCAATCCATTTGCCCCTCTTGCCCTCAATTCCTTCTTGGGTTAGAATATCTTTGATCATTGCATTAGGAACATAGGCAATTATATGAGAGTAAAGAATGTAGATTCTGAATTCCTTGATGGCTTTTACCAAGGCATAGGCTTGTTTTTCCATGATCTGATATTTCAAGGGAGCATCCCTAAGGGCTCTACTGAAAAATGCAATGGGTTCTCACAGCCTTGGTCATCTTTTTGTAGCAAAACAACAGCAATTGTATGCTTAGAAGCAAAAGAGAATATGATAAAATCTTGATCAAATCTAGGGCTTATTAGAACTGGTGTGTTTGTCAATGCTCTTTTGATATCCTCAAAGGCTTGTTTAGCTTCCATAGTCCATTTGACCTTGGAATCCTTTTCCAGCATATTGTTTAGCAGTCTAATGAGTTCAGCCAGATTGGGAATGAATCTCCTTAAGAAGTTGATCTTCCCTAGAAAGCTTTGTAGTTCTTTGATGTTTCTTGGATGTGGTACTTGTAGGATAGCTTGAATTCTGTCTGGATCAATCCTTATACCCCCTTTTGAGATTATATGCCCCAGAAGTTTACCTTCTTCCAGCCCAAATAACGACTTCTTTGGGTTTAACGATGTGCCATACTTTCTGCAAATTGTGAAAACCTGCCTCAAGTGTTCTAAGTGTTCTTGATCTGATTTTGAAAAGGTGGTTAGATCATCAAGATAGACTACTAGGAAGTCATGAATTTCCTTAGCAAAGGAAATATCCATTGCTCTTTGGAATGTGGCCCCTGCATTTCTGAGTCCAAACGACATTTTGACATATTTGAATGTTCCCCAAGGTGTTGTAAAGGCAGTTTTGTCTTGATCATCCGGGTGTACTAGAATTTGATTGAATCCTGAGAAACCATCAAGTAAAGAGATCCTAGCAGCTCCCACTACCCTTTGCAAGATGTGGTCCATTTTAGGTAAGGGATAATGGTCTTTGAGAGATACTTTGTTCAGATTCCTAAGGTCAACACACAGTCGGATTTCCCCTGTCTTTTTCCTAGTAGGCACTAGGTTTGAAATCCATTCTGAGAATCTGATTGGGGCAATGATCCCAGCTTCATACATACGTTTAACCTCTTTTTCAATAAGGGGGAGAAGGACTGGATTGACTCTCCTGAGCTTCTGTTTGAAAGGCTTTTGATTTTCTTTTAGAGGGATAGTGTGTTGGATAACTGATGTATCATAGGATTTAAGGTCCTCATAACTCCAGGAAAAGACATCTTGAAACTCTTTGAATAACTCAATGTATTTCAGTTTTTGCTCAGGTGGTAATGCTTTGGATAATTTCACCATTTTGGGATTTTCAGGGGTCCCAATATTACAATATTCTATTTCATCATTCAGTGGTTGCATTTTCGGTTTTCTATAGATATCATTTGAATCGAAGAGATCCTCCAAAGGGGTTAGTCCTATGGGCAGAAAATTGTCCTTTAGGTCAATTACCTCATCTTCTGCTTCAACCATTTCTTCTTCATCTGATTGTTTTAGCTCCTGTATAATTTCCTTGTCAAAGGTGGTAGGATTCAAGACTAGATCAGTCGTTTCAGCTGATATTTCCTATGTAATTATGCAGATCTGTGGTTGATCTTCTCTAGTGCTAGTGTCAATGTTCATGCCAGAAAATTCTTCCTTTAAAGTGAGAAAGTTTTTTATCTGTTTGTTACTCTCAAAGACTTGCCAATTCTTGATGTTATCCGAAATTGAAGGTCTGTGTTTGATTTCAGCTGTAAATGTATGATTGGTTTTGAAGGGCAACTTACAAGTGCTGGCAAAAGTTGCCAAGCTGTGAGCATGTAGGTTGAGTTCTCTGGAAATCTTAGTCAACTGTGATTGTGAGAAACTCTCAAGTATTTGAATAGCTGCCCCCTTATATGCTCTCAACCTCAGATCACTTGTGGTGAAATTTCCCTTCATCTGTTGTATGACTAGATCTGAATCTCCCAAGATTGAGATTTTGGTTGCACCTAGATTTTTTATGAGTTTCAGACCTAGCAGGAGGGCTTCATATTCGGCCATGTTGTTTGTGCATCGAAAGTTTAGTTTATATGCATGGCCCTCAGCTTGGTCATTGTGCATATTGCGGATCCATACTCCTGCCCCAGCTCCTAGCTTGTTTACAGATCCATTAAATTGTAGACACCATAAAGTTTCCTGATCAAGGTTTGGGTTGGGATCACTAGGAAGTTGGATAATGGGTAGGTTGGTTCCTTGTAAGTCACTTGGTGTATCCTGTTCCTTTGCCTTCTTGTCAGCTATTTCCACTGTCCCTTGGTCTTTGAAAGTACATTGTTCATCTGACTCCTCGGTCTATACTGTCATTAATAGGTCAGAATAAGCTTTGTGACAGATATCAGCATTGTAGAGAATAAATGAATCCATGTCTGAGTGTATCGAATAGATTGGAAAGTTTTGGGGCTTATCTTGACTGCTTACCACATATTTCATCAGAGTTTCCCGGTATAATCTCTTTGGCTACCCAAAGACTGAGATAGTAGCATAGGACATATCTAATTGCAGAGATCCTTGAAGTTTAGCCCCCCAGGATCTGGACAAGAGCATGCCATACTTGGGGGGTATGTCAGCTACCACTACATCCATCAAGATAGTTTTGGTTGGGTATTGAACTAGGGAGACACATAAGTCTTTAATCAGGCCTAAACCCCTGACTTGGCTTGAATCAAATGAGAACAGGTCTTTGTAAGGTCTTGTGATATCTAAGTCCAGTTTTTCCATCACAGATTTGGGCATTAAGTTGTGTGAGGCCCCGGAATCGAACATTGCATTATGTAGGACCTTGTCATGAATGTTTAGACTGACATAAAAGGGTGGTACCCCTCCATTTTCTGTTTTTCCATTAACCTCAGGCCCAAACAGCAACTCTGGTTGGTCATCTAGGACATTCACAGCATCTTTATTGTCTGATATTTGGAGTGATTTATTGATCTGTTGTCTGTATATGTCATGTTTGGCTAATTCCGAAAGAGGAACTGATATCTTTAGCTTGCTTATTTCTGTTTCCAAGTTGAATGGTTTTTCCATTTGAATTTTGGCATTCATTGCAATAGTTTTTTCCTTTTCAGCTGAGTTATCAAGTGACTTTTGCTCATAGTTAGGTCCATGTTTGTTTCCTAGGGGAGCATCTACCTTTGTCTTTAATGGATGGGGTGGGCCTGGCTGATTTTGAGAGGACTGTTGTTCTGAAATGTCTTCCACAGTCACTTCTGTGGTAGGTGGGTTCGAGCTGCCAGCTGATTGGGGAAGGGAGGTGTTTTCATTGATCTTTTTTGGTTGTTTATTGTCCTTTGGTTTGAGGGGTGTAGGTACATCTACTGTCCTACTTCTTAGTTTGTACTGTTTGTGCACCTCATACACAGCTGCATCATATCCTTCTTTAAAATCGAATGATTCTCCTGACTTTGTGTGGAATTGACTGTCATTGTACACCTCTTGGTCTTCTTGTGTCAAAAAGACTTGATCTTCACCATCCAAACCCATTAGATTGATGTGAGGGTCCTCACTAGGTTCGCTGGATGTTGAAGCCTCGGCATAATTCTCTTGAAAAGGAGGTCTGACATGTTGGTCAGGATCAGTCCTTCCAACATTAGGATTTTGATTCTTTCTGAAGTTTGGGTTTCTAATATTGCTTATTTGACCTTCCCATGATGATTTTCTTTCTATGGTTTCCACCCTGTCTCCAAGTCTGTCCATCCCTTTGATGATTGCATCTAGCTTTTGCTCAAATGATGAGGGTTCTTCTTTGAAAGTAGTTCTCCTTTCAGTTCTTGCCCGGTTTGTTTTGGCAATTAGATTTGCCTCTACACTCACAGCTATGTTTTGCATGTCTGCTAGAGTTGCAGGGGCTCTTTCTCTTAGCTGATATGCCATATCAGCATCAAATCCATCAGGGAACTTAATCAATGCTAAATCAGGTGGGGGTCTAAGGTTTTGAGGAATGGCATTGTAAATAGTGTTGAATCTCGTGCAATAGTCCAAGACAGTTTCCTGTGGGCCTCTTTTTATGGTATCATATTCAGATAGAATGTGTAGAGGGTCCTTTTTTGTTTCCCATCTGTTGAGGAAGGACTGATAAAGGGCACCTGAATCAGCTATAGAATGTGCAGCCAGTGCCCTGAACCAGGTTCTTACTTCACCTGTCAGACTTTGGACAAAGATTTTCATCCTTACATCATCATCTATCTCATAGTTCTTGAAGTAGTCTTGCATTTTCTTAGTATGTTGTAAGGAAGTGTACGTACTGGTTCCATCAAAATAAGTAATTTTGCCCTGGTAATCCTGAGGCATGGCCCCAGGATTGCCAGGCAACTGAAGGGGTGCATAGCGATTAGCCATATTTGGTGGGATAAGTGGGACAACTGGTAGAAGGGGAACAACTGGGACAGCAACAACAGTTTGTGTGTTGGTTGTAGACAATATGTTTTGTGAAGTGGATGATGAAGAGGGGGAGGAATGAGTTGTATGGAGGTGAACAGATGGCTTAACAGGGGTTGGAATAAAACTTTGCTGACCTGCCTCAGGGCTATTTTCAGGGGATTGTTCAGGTTCCTTCTGGTTCCTATGAGTTTTATGGATCAAATTTGGATTCTCGAAAACAGGTGGGGGATTTGGGTCAGGATTTGACCTGGTGTGCCTAGTTCTCTTCTTAGGAGCCAGCTTCTGAACTTGTTTTTGGTATTTTTGAGGATATTTTTTAGAACTATTTTAAGGGACTGCTCAAGATTTTGAAACCCCTGTCTAAAAATAGACAACAGTTGAAAAATACGCTCTGTCCCCAGTGGAGTCGCCAATTATGTTATCACTCAGGTTGTTCCCTTTGACTCCCGAGGGAATACGGTCGAGGTAACCACTGACCAATCTTTGGGTCACAGGTCCTAGCCTACCTATGACCAGAGAGGGCTCTCTCTTTATGATTTAGCTTTGTTTGTATAATATTTTAGGCTAGTTATGATGCTCAAGGTTCTGTTTTTGGAATTTGCTGGATGATGACTTCAGTCAAGATATATATGTGCTTACCAGGGTGTTCTAGGCCATTGGGCATGGAGTCAGTGGTGCTTTATTTGTTTGATATGCTGTGTTGATATAGTAGTGATGCTGCAGAGCCAGATAAGTGTCTGAGAAACAATGCTTTGAAACTGTGATTAAGTGTGATGTAACCAGGCTATGAAAGGCAATTAAGAATCTTTCAACAAACTGGTATGGAGAAACAGTGAGAATATTATTTAGAAGCAGTGAAGAATTTCTACATAACATTCATATTTATAGAATTAATGAAAACATGAGCAATTAAGAATTCATGTCCATGATCAATTCTGAAGAAAAAAATTTCAGCAATAAAGATTGAGCACAAGGTGTAACCAAACATATCCTGTACTATTCCTTTTCTCTACTGCTAGATTCGTGAGACATGTGTATGATTTAATAAACATAAGAAGACAAAACATAGATTGAGAAAAACTTATTGTTCCATCAGATAGCACAGGAATTCTGCAACAGCACGCATAGCATCACCAAGACATCAAACATTCAGGAAATCACTGAGCTTTTCCAGCCTTTTGCATTAGGTAATCTGAAAATATACAATACATTTGCCTCAGAATGAAAATCACCAACCCCTTATACGTTGCCAGGGGAGGTATATATACATAGTTTACATAAGAAAATATCTAGCTGAAGAGTAAATGCTTCATTAATGTCATGCCAACTCCTGAAGCGTTGTAGCTGAGGGAGTAAATGCTTTAGTAACTCTTCAGTGCCTTAGCTGTCCAAAATGGTCAGAAAATGTTGACTTTGTGGCTGTTGGAGTCGGCTGAGGATATGCTGTCCAAAAATTGCATATTTTATCTCTTTTGGTTGCTGCCGCTGTCTTTTGCTGAGTCACCTTTCGACTGCCTTAAATGTTATCTTTATTATGCTTTTTGCCTTTTGCTGAGTTGTAGTTGACTGGGACCGAGCAACTGAGGCTATTGTGGCAAAATTTGAAGCATTGCCTGCCACCAATCCTCCTTGGGCATTTGGTGTCCTCGAATCTTCACCAAAGTTTCATCTGCCTCTGTATATCTATAAAAATTTGGAGGAACCTCAAAAAGGTGGTGGATTTCATTGTCAATAAAAAACATATTTTCAAGTTTGTGCAGGAGGCCCTGCCCTGTTGGAGGCCCTGCTTCCTCAGAAGTACTGCCAGATGCAGTAATTTGATTTTCAACAAAGGTTGACATCCTGTTGGCATATTGCTCATGGGGGAGCAGTCTTCTTGTACTGTTTAGTAGGCTGGGCAGTCCCTTTGCTTGCAGTGCTCCCATTTTGAGTTTGTACTCATCCACCTCAGCCTGTATTTCATAGCATTTTCTCTCCACAGTTTGTACATAGTTCCTGAGAGTTAGTACCTTTTTAGCTGTAAGGACAGCCTCTGTTCTGTTAATAATGTTGATGGCTGCCAGTTCCTCCTTTGTTTGTCTGTTCAAAAAATCTATCATTCTATTGGCCTGCTCAGTCCTGTTTCCCAGCACTGTTTTGGCCTTCTGAATCTCTATCTGTGCTTGGCCAATTAAATCCATTTGCTCATGCACAGTCTTAATTGACTTCCATTGTTTAGTGATGGATTGGTCAATTCGGGCCCACAAAATTCTTTTTATTTCTGCCATAGCAGTCTCTAGCTTGAGCTCTTTTTCCAAGGCCTTTATTTTCTCTTTCAGGGCCTTTATTTCTCTGCCTTGCTCTGCCACAGTCATCTTTGATTTATCATATTTGGCCTCTAGTTCTTCCAACTTTTCCTTGGCCTACTTTATCTCAGTGGCCTGGAGCTCCATTTCTTTAATAGCCTTAGTCAACTCTTCCATGCTTGTACTGGAGTCTGGAGTTGTTGTTGTTGTTGCTTCTGTTGTTGTTGTGGTTGTTACAGGGGCCACTGCTGCCTCTGTAGTTGTTGCTGTGGTTGAAGTAGTTGGAGGAGCTTGGGATGTGGATTCTCCCTGCTTATCTTGTAATGCCCCTTCAAGTTCCTTCTCCAAATGAAGGACCTTCTGGTTGAGCTGCATTATAAGATCCAGCTGCTCATCGGCCTCCTTTTCCTTCTGTAATTCTGCTGTTTGAGGGTGCTCGGTGGGCAACAGCTTTAACCTTTTCTTCAATGCATTCAGGTCATCTTCTTTTTTCTTCATGAGGGCCCTCACGCCCTTTAGGTCCTTGGGATCATGTCCCAGGTCTATAATGATGTCCTCAAGTGATTTAATCCTGTTATCTTTGGCCATGGAGGACATTCTCTCAAAATCCAACTGAATGTTGGTATTTTTCAGTGATTCTTTTAATTCATGGGCCATGGATGCCCTGTCCACCAAGGTAGCATAGACCATTTCTCCAGTTTTCTTGTGGAGTTCAATTTGGTCCATGGGGTGAATGTCTTTTGCCATGATTTCCACCCTTGTTCTCACATAATCTGCAGCTGATTTGGGCTATGGCACCTTAGGTTTGAAGTGGCTGAGGAGCATTTTCTCCTCTTGAATATCATATACAGACATCAGCCTTTCTTGTTTGGCTGGTGTTGCTTTCAGAAACTGTTTATACACTTCAACTCTCAGCAAGTCATTTTGTGCCTTCATTTGCTTGAAAGAAGCCTTAGTGCTTTTAGGCTTCTTGCTCTGCTGAGAGGAGGAGGATACCTCCAAACCAAGCTGTAATCCCTGCTCCTGCTAAAAGGAGTTTGTACCTGTTTGCTGGCTGCCTTCCCCATCTTTCCTTGAACTGTCAAGGACTTCTTCACTGATTTCTTCTATCTCTGGGGAATCAACCCTTTGCCTCTTGGCCTCGGGTTGCTGGGAGGATCCACTAGCAGGAGTGGACTCTTCTCTGTCTCTTTTCATACCCCTCTCCTCATGTGCTGGAGTCTGCAAAATTGGTGTTGCTGGTGGCTCTGTTTGTGGAGGAGGGGTCTGCTCTTGTTGCTGCCCAATTGAGGAGGCAGGCTGTTCTTTCACTGTTTCTTCTTCAGCACCCATTATTCCTTTACCCTTGTCTGTACCTGATGCTGCTGTAGAAGGTGCCTGGGTGGCTGGTGCAGTCGTTGTGGCCGAGGTTCCTTCTCCCACTGGATGTGGTGGCTTGAAGATTACCTGCTGCACAAAATCCAAGTCAAGAGTCTTTTCCAAATCCTTGACATTCTTTTGCATTATCTCTTCTTCAGTTAATTTTTCAATTAAAGTGTCTTGCAGCCATTCTTGCTGATTGGCATACTGTTCAATGTGTGGATATTTGCAATGCTCATAGCCTAGCAGCCTGTAATTTACTCTTCTAGCAGTGATAAAGCCTTCAGGGTCATAGGGGACCCACCGGAAGCTTTTTGAGAGTAGGTACTTATCTTTGAGGATTTGATCAGCATCTTGCCAATCCTCTTTCTTATTCATAATGAAGGGGCCCAGGTGGTGCTTGAACTTGAGATGGGCTTTCTTTTTGGAGCTGTGAAAGTGAGTGAGGTCAGAGTGAATAAGCTGCCTATAATACTCCAAGGCAAACAGTCTCATGGGCACATATTTTGGGAGCCTGTATGGACAGAGCTCACAGCCATAGATTCTGATGACTGTATGATCCTGGTATAGGTACCAATCACCTATTTTATAATTCTTGGAGAGCTGGAGGACTTTCTGTATTTCAAATGACATTCTGGGAGGAGGGGACCTCATCAACAAACAAGAGACTGGGTAAACAAATTGATCAATGAATTCACAATATGAATATGGTGAATTTTGCACTTGGTGGTAGACAGATGTCCAGAAGATAACAAATATTCTTTCCCCTTTAGAATCTAGCTTTTTAATGTGGCATGGAAAAGCCTCGGACTGGTAATGCATGAACAGGTGGTGGATATAAGATGAATGCTTGAAGATGCCCTCCCTGTCTACTTTGAAAAGCTGCTCATGTATCTTGTTGGCTATGAACTTAGCAAAATTATATTTGTAGGCAGGAGGTTGGCCTGGGCTATAAGCAGATAGTAATACTAGCACTGTCTCATCAACAAATTCACTAGTCTTATAGCCCAACACATATGAGATCATGTCCAGCAGAAGTTTTCCTATATCAGTAAAGTGGACATATAAGTAGGGAGGTGGCCCTGTGGGCTGGCGGTCAGGCCTCATAAATGTCTGGGTGATCTTTTGCCTGTCCTCAGTAGTCATCTTGGCACCTGTATCCAGCAGATAGTTCATGGAGAAAGGGAACAGCGGCTGAGTTTGTTTAAAGTTGAGCATCTGGTTGATGGACTCAGCATTGATGTGAAAGAGGATGCTCCCAGATGGAGACTTGACAGCTCTGTGACTGGCATCATAATTCTCAGCACAAAGGCGAATGATTTCTGAGAAAATGTTAACAGATGGGAGAAAGTAGTATGGCAGATTTGATTCCCATATCCCATATGTATCCTTGCCATTCAAATAGTCATATCTCAATTCCCTGAAGGTCTGCAAATGGTCTCTATCACCTACAAAGTCTTGGATGAGATAATCCCTGTCAGCAAGAGGCAGGGACTCCAGCTCTTTATTTGGTGGATTCATGGGGACAACACTGAGAGCTGTGGGTGCAGGGGCAACCATTTGTAATTTCTGAATGGAACAATAAGTGCAATAGGTTGCAAGGCCTTTCTAGAAGTCAATCGGCAGATTGGATGGAGGTGCTGCTGAATGTACCCTTCAAAGAGGAATTGGCTGGCTAGGCAGTCTTGCCTTTGCTCTGTTTTGGTGAATTCATAGGGATTGTGAATCAATGAGGATGAATTGCAGAGGAGGGGGTAGGATTACAACTGGTGAAATTCAGTTTTTCAAATATGTACCCGGCAAAAGGGAACAATGTCGGGCGATTTGGATGATAATTTGAGAATTTAAGGCCGCGAATTATGGTTTTATCATCAAATTTAGGAGCAGGGGGCAACGTAGGTTGATTTGGTGCAGAAATGATTAAATGACAGTCCTTAATGTTGGATTGAGCAGGTGCTTAATGGACAATTTGCAGAGAAATGGCATAAACACGGGTTGAATAGGTGAATTTGGGCAAATACCCGGAAAAACGACGCCGAGAGCTGCCGGGTTGGATAGTGAATGAAGAATGCACTTGATTTGGCGAGTGGTGGCGTCTGAATCTTCAAATTTGCAGCTTGGCGGCAATTTTCACAGTGAACGGATAAAACGGCTCTTGTTTGTTTCCAACGAAAATGACATAAAATGGCTAAACAATGCGTTTTTAACGAAAAAATTGGAAAATGGGGGTTATTGGCACTTTTCCCCGATGACGTCAGCATGACGTCATGGCAGGCCCGGGGTACGGAGGGTGACGTGGGCGCTAAGCTGGAGGCCAGCGTGGCCAGACACGGTGGCGGGCAGAGTGCGGTGGCAGAGTTACGTGGAGGGCCACGAGGCGCGAGGGCGGGCAGAGTGGCGTGACGTCACGCTGACGTGTGGGCCGACGTGACAGTGGAGGGGCGGTATCGGGGAGAGTGGTAAGCAGTCTCCCCGCACCGCTTTTGGGTGAAGGCGGTATCGGGGAGGGGGCTCCGAACACCCCCGCCGCTCGCCACGCGTCCTGTGGATGGGGGGGAATACCGCCCTCTCCCTGGATGTTAAAGGGCGGCGGGTTGAAAATCATAAAAGACGGCCCACCGTTGGATGAAGGGGGGCGGGCAATGGACGGCTGGCGAGCACCTCGACCCGTCATGCATGTTGGGGGGGACCCGCCGGCATATTAAAATATTCAATTTAATCTGTCGGGGTCGGAACTTTGGATAAGGGGTTTTTGTGGGTTTTTTGGGTGTGCAGGTTAGAATGTTAGGTTTAGAAAAGCATATGAACGTTAGGTTTGAGAAGGGGAGAGGGGTTTTGCATGGGTATTTTTTGGAAAATAGGGTATATGAGGGTTAAGGGTGGGTTATTAGTCTAACCAGGGGTTAGAGTAATTCCCAACACAAGGGTTGACTACAGTCCCTGGTGGACTAAAGTCTCCCATAGACATACTATTTAGCTATAATGCTAAAGGGGGGATATTTATACATTGCTTGGGGTTTATACACCATGGTGTTATAGTAGTAGGGGAAAAGGGGAGCATAGGGGATTTAGTATAGATAGAGTTAACAGTTAGTATTGCAGGGGAATATGAGTGGGAAAATGATAGAAACTAAGTTTTTAGGAAACAAACTTGGTTAGGGAGTAGATCAAAATGAAAAGAATTTTTACATAGGAAGTGTGGCTTCTTTTCAAAGAGAGAAGTCACTTCTAACATGAAGTTTGTACAAATGAAGTTTGTAAGGAGGACTGATCAGGCAGATCCTGCAGTGCTCATGGGGAAGTTAGTAAAAAACTTTGAAGGGGATGGGGGGAAGTCAGTGATAGTTCAGTAGTTTGCCCAATGAGCCATTGGTCTTGCCTTTCCTGCTGGTGACATCATGGTTATTTTTCCCAATTGATATGCTCAGATCATGCTTTCTGCAACCTTCAACTGCCTACCCTATTTAATATGCCTAACATTTTTTCTTCCTTTGGATGGGTGCACTTAGTCTTGCAAACCATGATAATTCTCTTTTCTTTTTGCTGCCCTCCTATCTAAGTCTACCCTTATGACTTCCAAGGGCCCAGATTCAGCAGTTGGGCTCCTTTCTTTCTCTATCCACCTAGTCATCTGTCAAGCTTGAGCTGTTTGAACAGGTACTTCCTCTCTAGTTTACAACATGCAATTTAAAACATGGTGACGCCCAGCTTGAGCTGTTGGACCACCCATCAAAATAGTAGTCGCAATTTGGACTAGCCACTTTCATGGTCTTTGCTTGGGGTTCATTTCTTTTATTTTTTCATTGACCAATTCATTTTCTTGCCCTTTGATTTTTCTTTTAAGGCATACCCTCTTTACATTTTTTAAATTGTTTGCTTCTTTCACAAAAATGGAACCATAATAGCATGGAAGGTGAACATTTTTGGCACTTCCACTGTCAATCATGAGAGATGAAAACCTATTGGTATAGGAGGCTAACACACACAGCTGCAAGGGTCGGCACATTCAACTGCGGACTTACCAAGGTCTCCGTGGATACAGCTGTAGGAGCCTCCCCCTTCGCCTAAGTATAGAAAATAGACTCTTATGACTTAGATCACTTGCCCATACATGGATCTTCAATGATTAACTCACTTCCTATGACTTGTTATGACTCATATATATAGCTTCTTTCATTACAATACCATGGTTTGTGAACCGTGGGCGAGTCACAAAACATCTTAACTTCTAACAAACTAAGGGGCTTTGACCTTCCTAAATCCCCTTTTACTTCTACGACCTTCATCCTCTGCTCTTAAAAATTCGGAGACTTTATAGAGATAACAAAAATGATTACAAAATTGACCCCAGGGGACCCTGTCCCAACACTAAGTAAAGAGGGTGTTGGAAAGAGAAGAAAAAGATCCCATTTACATCAGAGCATAATATACCAGTTCCATGGTTGTCATTAGCACCCACAACATCATCGAAAATGATCCATAGCTTGCACCTAGATACCTACCTACACAAGAGCAAGCAATCACTCATTTTGAGGACACTTTGAGATTTCTAGGGGATAAAAGCCAATAAGCATGCCAAAGGAGATGGGACACCCTACCATACAACCTAAGGATCAGGGAGTATCATTCCCTTGAAAGAATGAGTGATGCACTAGAAAGGACCCCACTATATAAGAAGGCACTATAGAGACTCAAAATACATTGGATTGGCTTGAAATGTAGTGCACCATTGCTCTTGGGTATGTTAGAAGGAAGAAAGGAGGAAGAGGAAATAAATCAGTGGAGGAAATAGAGAAGCATGCGGGGTTTTATCCACAAGAAGAGAATACATCAACAGAAGCCTAGGATGTTAGAGAGGCCACAAGAGCAATGAAAGACATGGACATAGATTAAGTGGCTCAGAGGATGAGCAACACTTTCAGTAGGAGGGTGATGATGAGGCTCATCAATAGGTAATTTACATGGACCTTAATTCCACTCTCCAACTTATTAAAATCAACTTTTCTCATATTTCTTTACATATTTTATTATATTTTGTTTAGTGAGAAGGGTAAAGATGAGATGTTATGCCATGTGGCCTAATGTGCATTAATTGCAGGATTTGGAGAAATTTTGGCTAATTTAAGTGCAAGAACTCGAAGTAGACAAGTAAGATGGATCTTAGGAGACTAGATCTCCCTCTTTAACTCCTAAATCACTTGAAGATTCCTCCACCAGATCTCATCAGCTTGGAGTTACAAGCCGCCAAGCCCACCGATGTCATTGGAAGGCAAGAAATGATAGTTGAAGACAAGTTGATCTTGAGTTGGGAGCCAAGCCTCCCAAATTTTAAGGAAGTTGTTGGTAGCTTTAGTTGTATAAATAAGAAGGCCTAGGGCCTCATTAGTATTCAATTTTTTTTGTTGTAGCCAAGAGGCATTTTCGAGCTAAGACATTGTGACTGATAACTCTTATGTATTTTTTATATTTTGATAAAAATGAAAAGCATTCCCTTGATCCAACATTGCATTGATTCAGAGGGATAAAGCTCTTGGGTTGGGGCCCAAACCTAGTAGCAGAGGTTCCTCTTTCTGTACATGTATACTTAGATTACATTCATATTTAACTCTTGAAGTGATTTTGGTTTTGTTTAAACTGCAAGTATTTGGATGATTACTTAGTTTGCTTCCATTTGTGGATAGATAGATCAGTGGTACAATAGTGATAGTAAACACTTTAGAAAATCTTGTGGTACTGGCCCCTGCCTCATCTCCCTTATCGTATCATGGGTGGAGGGTTCCATTCACATAGCCCAAAAGCATATTTATTGTTTGATCAATGCATAACTTAGGATTTCTTGTTTCATAGATCATTGTTTCCAAATTTATTTGAAGTACCTGCAATTGTCATTTGTGTCTTTTGAGTTTGCTATGGTTTAGAAGCACTTCTATTCATCAACTTAGCCTTTAGCTATTAATAACTCTGTTTTTCCTCAATTCAACTCATCTTTTCCATATATAAATGAAGTTGTGCATAAATGAAGAAAATAATGTATGTTGTTGCAGGAGTTTCTTATCCTGCATGGAGACCTCATCTCTCCAGCCTCGTCTAAGTCTTCTCCGCCTATGCTGCCAAAGTCCACCAAACCCTAATTCGAATTCCTATTTTGTAGCAAAGTGGACATTTTCTTTGAGCAAGTCCAACCATCTTGAAGCCTTGGATTGAGCCTTGGGTAGTGTGCACCTCCTCTGTCCCTTATTTACCCATCAGACACATTTCCCATATTTCATTCTACCTTTCCTACCTCCCTATAAGCTTTTGACCTATTTCTTGTAGTAAAATAGGGCATCCTGTAGTAGAACTAGGACATCCTGTAGTACTACAGGAAACCCTGTAGCAACCTATTTTAAGCCTGAATTGAGCAGAAATGGTCATCTAAGCTTATGTTAGGCCTCCACTTGACTTCCATACCCTCGACACCATTTCATACTTGTTTCCCCATAACTATCTCATTTGCCAAAGAAAAAAATGGTCAAATTAGCATTTGCATTCATAAAACTGAAAATCAAAAAGGCTTTTTCTACAATTTCTAGTTAGCACATGCATGCAGCAGTCATATTAGTTCTTAGATAAATTTCCATGCTTATTTAGTCTAGATAACTAGATGTTATATGCAAGGTTAGGTTAGGTCTCTTTTGAAAGAAATATGTGTAGATTCTTAGCTAGATGAATTCATGTCACTTTATAACACCTTCCAATTCAATACTTTCATTTCCTAGAGTAGAAAACATTCCCTTTTTTCATTAAGAGGAATTTTCCCTTTGCCATTTGGTAGTCAAAGTCTTTCTAGTCAATAGAGGACTGGTTTGAAAATCCCTAGTGGTCTATCGCCCCAGTTGAAAAGTGACAAGAGTAGACCATTACATCTACTGTGTATACACCAATGTCACCTCCAAGTTTGTACGAACCCTGAGATGATGAAGTAAAGTTGGTAGTCATAGGAGTTTCAGCATTCTTGCTGCAATATTGGATTTCAACATCTGGTCTTCCTTGGTAGCACAAACCATAATCACTAGTGCTACACAAATACCTGAAAACCCGCTTCAGTGTTGTCCAATGCTCCTTCCCTAGTTTTGACATAAACCTTCTCAATACTCCCACTGCATGTGCAATGTTGGTCTAGTATAGACCATTTTATACATCAGGATACCAACTACACTTGGATATGGAACACGGGACATGTCCTCTTCCTCTTCTTGTGTCTTGGGACATTGATCAACATATAACTTTACACCTATAGGAATAGGAACCTTCACCAGTTTACTATTCTACATATTAAACCTCTGTAGTATTGTCTCAACATACCTCCTCTAGTTTAACCAGAGCTTCCTCTCTGCCTGATCTCGTTTAATTTCCATGCCCAAAATATAGTTTGTAGCACTAAGATCTTTCATGTCGAATTTCGAGGACACTTGGGTCTTCAAATCCTGAAGAATTTATTTGGCATTTCCAACCAACACCATATCATCCACATACAAGACCAAATAAATAACATGGTCACCAATTAATTTAAAATACACACAGTGATTTGCTTTGCTTCTGGTAAAGCCAAGTCCCTGTATAAATGTATCAAATTTCTGATACCACCTCCTTGGTGATGGTTTTAACCCATACAAAGACTTTTTAACTTGCATACCAGTTATTTCATACACCTAACCACAAAGCCTTCAGATTGCTTGATGTAGATCTCTTCTTCCAAATCCCCATGAAGAAATGTTGTCTTCACATCCATTTGTTCTACCTCAAAATCAAAAGAAGCAACAATAGATAAAAATAACCTAATAGAAGCTACCTTCGCAATAATAGAAAAATATCACTAAAATCAATTCCTAGTATTTGGGATAACCTTTTTCTACCAACCGAGCTTTGTATTTTTGCACCTTTCCTTCTACATTCATCTTCTTCTTAAACCCCCATTTGCTTCCAATGGGTTTCCTTCCAGCCGAAAACTCCACTAGATCCCAAGCCTCATTTTTGTCCAAAGATGCCATTTCATCAAACATGGCCACTTTCCAGAGTTTGATATCCTCTCAATATACTACCTTTCTCATAGTTCTGGGATGATCATAATTAATAGATAAAGCAAATTTTGAACAAAAATCACATGGACTATACCTTTCTAGCTACCTTCTTTCTTGATCTGATCTTCTCATAGCTAGAGTTTGTGGCTCTTCATCTTCTGACTCCTTTTCTGCTGTAGAGTGTGATTCTTCCTCCTTTAGCTAAAGTTCTATCTTCTCAAGTTCCTTTGGTAGGACTTCATGTTTATTAACATCTTTCACCTCTCTAAACACCACATCCCGGCTGTCCACAACCTTCCTTATTTATGGGTTCCAAAGCTTATAACCCTTTAAACCATCCTTATACCCAATAAAGATGTACCATTCAGATTTACTATCAAACTTGGTTCTTTTATCCTTTGGAACATGTACATATGCATCACATCCAAATACCTTCAGATGCGAAAGAGAGGGTTTCTTGCTAGTCCATACCTCTTGTGGAGTCTTCTCATCCAACGATGATGAAGGTGATATGTTGACTATGTAACATGAAGTCTCCACTGCCTCTACCCAGAATTCCTATCCTAACCCGACACCATTGTGCATTCTTCTTGCCTTTTCCATCAATGTCCTATTCATTCTTTCTGCAACTCCATTTTTCTGAGGTGTGTATGGAGTAGTATTTTGTCGTGCTATACCACACTTCTTACAAAATCTTTAAATTCCTTCTTGTAAAATTATCCATTGTATCTGTCTTCAACACCTTTATCTTTTTCATTATCTGGTTTTATACCAAAGCCTTAAATTATTTAAACCTATCAAAGACTTCAGATTTGTTCCTGAGGAAATATAATCATGTATTCCTTGAGAAGTCATCTATAAATGATACATAGTACATAGACTTACCGAGTGATGGAACTAACATAGGTCCAAACACATCACTGTACACAAGATTTAATATACGTTTCACTCTATTAGCACCAGAGGGGAAACTCACTCGATTCTACTTCCCATATACACAATTTTCACAAAAATCAAAATCCAAAGAGCAATTAGACATACCTTCTACCATACCATTAACATGAAGTATTCGAAGGCCCTTATCTCCAATATGTCCAAGCCTTTGATGCCATAGCATGGTATTTTCTCCGAAGACCACTAAAGTTTCAGCTTCACTTTCAGGAACTACAAAACTGTTGCACCCATCAATAATAGTGCTACCTTGAATTTTGTATAGAGTTCCAATCCGAACTCCCCACATCAATACCAGTGATCCCCGAACCATGTTGCAGGTATCTTTTTTGAACACTATTTTTACACCTGCATTATCCATCTTGCTTATAGAAATCAGATTTATGGCCAATGCAAGAATATGTAGTACACCTGGAAGTTTTCTAATCCTTCCACCTTACAACTTCAACTTGAGTTTTCTGCAACCGAATATTATAGCCTTCCTGTCATCCCCTAAAAAGACATCACCACCATCATATTTCTCATACTCACAACACCACTTCTTATGGGGATTGAAGTGAAAGGATTCACCTGAGTCAATCAACCATGCCTCATGATCTACTTTTGTACTTGAAGAAGAATCCAAGTACACATCTCTACCTTCGTTTGAGGTGTTTTTTTCCTCTACAGAATGAGTATCATCAGATCCCTTTCCTTTTTTAAGGGCTTTAGATTTACAATCCCTTTTAAAGTGCCATTCCTTTCCACATTTCTAGCACAACTTTACAAATTTTCCTAGAGATTTATATCTCCCTCTTGATTTAGATCTCCCACTCGAAGACTTATTTTTGTTTCTATTTTGGAACCATCTTCATACAGAAAAGGCATCACCATTTTGGCCCTCCATATTTTTCCATCTCATATCCCCCGACAACAACGATGAGACTATTTCATCAAACTGCAAGGCAGTTACACTGCTACTTATTGCAACAACTAGACTATCCTGTGAATCTAGTAGAGAACACAAAAAACTGATACACTTATCTTCATCTGAAATTTTAATATCAACAGATAATAACTGGCTTACCATAGTATAAAAGGTTTTCAGATGCTCTGTCACCAAGTCTCCATCTTTCATTTTCAGGTTATACACATTTTTTTTAGGAACAATTTATTCACTTGTCGTGGTAAAACAAAACCCCGCCATTTTTTTATTTATGTACTTCTATAATGGGGACCCTTTCTATCAATTTTTGGCTAAACACCTTCAATGATTTTTATTAAGTTAATTATCCTGCAATTTTGTTTTGTTTTGAATTAGAAGTCGGAGAACCCACAGTATTAACCATTTCTTTTATCAATGTTTCGAATCCCAATCGGGATCCATCATCAGGATTTCCATTTTGATTATTTCATTGAATCTGAATTTTCACAAGATTTCCATCGATACTTGTTTCGACCCATTTGGTCAACCTGTTTGTAAATGGCGCTCCTTTGAAGTTTGATCGTTTTCTCGCCTGGACTAAAAATGTAAATAGCTGTAAAATATTTCAATTTTTATAACTAGTTAAGTTCAATAGTCATCCATTGTAAATATTGATTTTTAGTTAAATTTAATTAATTTTTCATTTTTCACTAAGAGTCCTACAAAATGACCGAGCTAAATCATACAACAGATGAAATTTTGTTTTAGAATCTTGGTAATTTACTCCAAATTTATTATTTTAAAACAAATTTCCAAGACCGGGTTCTCAAAATTGCAAAATGACTATAGTTCAATTTGTAGGATTAAAAATTTGCGTGGGCACCACTCATCTTCATTAATTTAATAGCCCCTGATACCCAGATCACAAAAAAACTTATATAAAAAAAATCATATCGCAAAAAATTCTCGTAAACAATTTCCCGCAAAATACTTCTCGCAAAATCTTCTCACATTAATTTCAAAAGCCTTAACATTTCAAAACACAGAAGTGCGATAAGCTGATGCGAGAATTACGAAGTCTTTCATTTTGTTTGGAATTTGTTTTAAAATAATCAAAAAATTTCATGTGATGTGATATTACGATATCGCATATCGCATATCGCAATTTTATTAAGCTCCTCAATTTAAACATTTTAGGATTTGCGATTGGAAAAATGCGATGGGGTAAAAGGTTTTAATACAAAGGTTTTTATTTATCACCTTATGACTCCCGTACCTCCACCTCACCTCATCCTACCTCACGCTCACCTCATCCTTCAGTCACTTCACCCTCCACTCACTTCCCTCCATTCCTCTTCACGTGGATGGAATTAATGGATTTTGGATTTATTTCAATGGTTTGTTTAATGAATAATGGTTGATTTCAATGGTTTGTTTAATGGATTTTTTATTGATTTCAATGGTTTGTATATAAGATGTTTAGTTTAATATTATATTATAATTATAATTTTAATATAATTTAAATTATAATATTAATATAATATTATTACATTTTAATTAATTTATGTAAATAATTAATTTAAATTATAATCACAATTAATTAACATTAATTAAAATTAATTGTATATATTAGTTAATTAATAATTAAGTTAGAATTAATTAAGAATTAATTAAAATCTAATTTATGATTTGACTCGTCAACTTCGGAGACTCATAGATTAAGTTTTACTTGGCCAAATGAGACCCAGGACTGTTCATTGGAAAGATAAAATCATGGAGAAAATTTCTGAGGACGTTTCACTAACAGATTTGATCATTTATTAGGTCTAAAAGTAGGTAGAATATCAAGCTCCGAATTTTTAAAACAAAATCAATTTTCTGAGTTTTATTCTCTGTATTTTCATTTGCCCAAACCTTTTCTGAATGCAGATCCATTCGTCAATGAGATCCCTGATCAATTAAAATCATTACAAGAATCAATAGAAATCTAAGATTTCATTTTCAATTATTTATTTAATTGAAATCAATTAGATTTTTTTTAATTCGAGTTTTGGCATTTAATTTTTTTTTATTTGTTTTTGCAGGAAAACAATTGAAAAGATGAGGAGAAAAAGATGTCAATCAATGAGAATGCTCTAGCAATTGAAGAATGAAATTTTGAGCAAATGAAAATTGATTGAGCAAATCTATTCTTCAACAATCTTTCTTGTTAAGAATTCCCTTGCAAATATTATATATAGCAGATTGCAAAATGTAATAAGGGCTTCTCTTCTCTACAATTTTGGAATTCTAAAAGCACTTCTGTAATAAGGATTTAGAGTTGTAGGTGGGAGGAGAGGAATCTCAGATCTGGAGATTTTTGAGTTTTTCTTTTAAATTTTGAGTTACGTTTAATGAATAGTGTTTGAACTATTGTAGCTCTGGTTTTGAAAGCAGAAGCTCAAGCACTGTAAAAGACTATTAGAAACTGAAGCTAGAGAAATGGATTCAATAAATTGGTATTTATAATACTATTATTTTAAATGTTGGTTTCATTTTATGATGACAGGAATGTGTCAATTTACTTTCATATTTGTGAACTTTTGTCGGTATGGGTAATTTGACTCTATTTTATTTTATTATTTATCTCTCCTCTTATGGGCTGAACTCTGATTCTTGAGTAACTATTTACTCAGAAATCTATCTTTTAATACTGGTTTAATAAATAGTGATATGTTGTGAGGTTTTTCCGCATATTATTTTTTAATTATTCAAGTTACCAATTAATTCTGTGAACTTATTCCTTAGTGTTGTTGGTTGATTATTTCAGTTGAGGGGTTCCTAAATAGGATGTGTTTGACATTCATAATGTCAGTTAATTGAACTACTTCGTTAGCTTGATATTCATTATAAGCCAAACATATTTAAATCCCAATACTTTAAATATCTTGCTCTCAGTTGGGTTAGATCTATATCTGCCTAATTGAGATAAGATTACGATTTAGTTCTTTTTGCTTGCATTATAGAATAAGTTTGCATTTAGATTAATTTATACATTATTTTAGATCCTCTTCCCAAGGAGGAAAACTTTAGTTGTGGCTTGGCTGAGCCCCAAATCAGCGTAAGGATCACTTTCTTGCCTGATCAGCAAGAGGGTTGATCTAATGTCTCTTCTCCATTGGTGAATGAAAGTCATATTTTAAAACCATTAGGGATTGAGAGAAGATAACTAGCCCTAGTTGAACCAGTTAGAACCACCATTCCAAATGGAAAAGGAGATGCTTTAAGGTCCGTATCGGGTGGTCATCCTCCATGTTGTTGCAACGAATTTTGAGGCTTCAACATTTTGGGGTTAGAAGGAGGGCTTGAAACTTGTTTTCTATTGAGGTATTTTGAATTTTAACATTTTATTTAATCACGATGGCTCCTCTTAAACTTCCAATTTGGAGTTGTATCCATAGACATGCATCTTCCAATACTTCACCTGATGTGGTAAGACTCTTGTCTCAGGTAAATTCTTCTACTTTTAATCACGTCTTTCAATTTATTCGAAATTTTTGTATTCTACTTTTCAAGGAATTGATGAAGGCATTTTATGCAGAATTTTTAGTCTCACATTCGCGGCAAAATCCAGACACTGGTGTCGAACTCTTCTAGTTGCCTCAATTCACAGCTGAGATCAATTTGTTGCAATTTTCATTTGTAAATTTGACGGATATGATTATGAAAAGGTATGTGATAAAATTGAATATCTACGAAGGTTTGAAAATGAGAGAGTTATTGATTTTAATATTCAATTTCATTTGAATTGTTTAAAATTTAAAGTCGAAGATAATCCTTCGTTAGAAGAATCATTAGATTGGTTTTAACATATTTGTTATCTTACTCCCATTCATAATCCATATGAAATTAGTTCACACTTTGTTCCATCCTTTTCCAACAAAAATAAGGATTCCAATATGGATGTGTAAATAAATTATGATGAAGTGGTCTCACAAAGCTTGAAAAATATTTCTATCCAAAAGCAAGAAGGCAACAACAACAATTTTGGAGAAAGAGCTGCCTTGAGATCTAAAAATTACCCTACATTGAATTCAGAAAATCAGATCGCAAATCAACAAGTACAAGAAGCAATCAAAGTAACCAATAACACAAACTGCGGTACAAATTTCTAAATTCTTTCATGATAAGAAAATGCCAAAATCAGAGCAGCAAAGCAACCTTCTTCAAGAAAGCATGAGTACACAACGGAATGATCTAGAATCTAAAATTTATAATGAACAGAATGCACAAGAGTTCTCAAACAGAGAAACTTTTAAGTTCATTATTTCTGATTCTCATTTTTCCGTTTATCTTGATATTTTTACTGATGGTAATTTTTCCCTCTTGGTATTAATGATATTTCAGAAAATACAAAGGCTAATCTAAATAAAATACCAATTAGATTTTATCAAGATAGAGAAACAATAATTGATCATTTTTTTGGCATTAATAAACATGTACTTTATATTCCTTCTTATTTTAATACATTGGATGAGATCAAGAAAAGTAAACTTTGAAACGGGAAGTGATACTGTAACCCGTTTTGTAGAGATAGCAAAAAATTGACCCGATTTTGAAAAGGGGCGATGCAGAATATACATATTTTTTTAGAGCATATTTTTTGGCACTTTAAATAACCGATACGATTACCCGTTTCATAGGTGTAGTAAAAACGCGACCCGATTTTGAAAAGCGATAATGCAAAATACAATTCCTTTTTTTGGGGCATATTTTTGACACTTTAAATTTTCATATGTATCAAATATAAATATTTGTTTTTAAATATTAGTGATTTTCATGCTGATTTTGAAATGTGCTGATGCAACGTGTTGATGCAGCATACCTTTTTTTTGAGGACTTATTTTTCACACTTTAAAATTTATTATGTCCATTTTTTTAAATTATGATTACTTAACGGATTTTCAAGTTGTTTTATTTATTTTTTAAATGTTGATTACTTAAAAAAAAGTTAAAAAAAATAAATTATCTCATAAACCATAAAAGAAATTGCAAAAAAAAAAAAACAAAAAAGTCTAAAAAAAATGTTTACAAATAGAAAATTAACAAAAAAAAGAGACTAGTAAAATAAATATTAAAAACATTTAAAAAAAAAACCTCGAGGTAAACAAAAAAAAATGAAAATTAAAAAAATATATATTTCTTTTAAAAAACAAAAACCACATGGCAAGCACAGGGGCCACGTGGTTTTTTTTTTTTTTTATTAAAAAAATATCGTTAAAAAAAAATCAAATTGTGTAATAATATTTTTTATTTATTTTTCTTTAAATAATTGTTTAATTTTTTTAAACTTTAAATAAAAAAATTAAATTTGTCTATAAAGAAAAATTTTAATTTTTTTAATGAATTCAAAAAAGAAAAAAAAAAAACAATCATTAAAAAATTTAAAATTTTTCCTTATAAACAAATTTAACGTTATATATATATATATAAAATAAAAAATTTTAATAATTTTTTTTATGGTTTATGAAATAATTTCTTTCTATGATTTTTATTTTTATTTTTTGTCTTTATATATATATATATATATATATATATATATATATATATTTTAAGTAATCGACATTTTAATCTTAATTTTAGTAGTTTTTATTTTTTTTGGCTAGTTTTAAATTTTTTTTTTTAAATCTAGTTTGTTTTTAATTTAATTTATTTTTTTTTTTAGTTTTTTGTTAATGTTTTTTAAATTTTTCTTTTTTTACCTACTTAATTTTATAGTTTATTTTATTTTATTTTTTTTTGCCATTTTTTTATAAAATATATATATATATATATATATATATATATATATTCCATTTTTTTTAAATATTTTTTTTTATTATTATTTGTTTATAATTTTTATTTTTATTTTTAGTTTTTTATTTCTTGTTGTTCTTTTGTTTTTATTTATTTATTTATTTTTTTGTATTTTATATATATATATATATATTTTTGTTTTGTTTTGTTTGTTTGTTTGTTTGTTTTTTTTTTTTTTTTTTTTTTTTTTTTTTTTTAAGTATATATTTTAATTTATGTTTTGTTATTTTTTTTTTAACCTTTTTTTGTTTTGTGTTTTTTCGTTGTTTTAATTTTTTAATTTTTAATTCTATTTTATGTTCTCATTATTTTTTTCTAAATTTTAATGTTTTTCGGGGTCATGATAAAATATTTTATGCCATTATTTAAAAATGTTGAAATTTTACCCTTGAAAAAAAGTGTTATCCCAACATCAACATTTTTCATTTTGAGGGTGTTTTTGGAACAATTTTTGCACAAAAAATTGGTTTTCACCGTCATTTTTAAAACATGTTGAAAATTTACTCTAGAAAAAAAAAAAATGTTATTCCAACATCAACATTTTTCGTTTTTACCATTGCTTTTGATGTTTTTACGGGGTTTTTTGGCCAGAGTTCCCGTTTTGAATTTATAGTTTCCATTTCAAAGTTTACATTGTTATCAAAGGGAATTCTAATAAGTATCGTGAAGTCATTTATGATAATTACCCTGACAATGAAGATAGTGCTTTGTATTATCTCAAGTCAATCCTCATGAAAAAATTCAAAACACATATGAGGATGAAGAATGCTTTAATTTAGAAATTATTCCAACCAATCCTGATTCTCAAAAAGTAAATTATCTTCATCATTTCAACATCCAATAAATCATTCCAATTTATGATTCATATCATGATCAAGCTCTGATTCCTATTCATTATCATAATTCTCTTTCTAATTCACAAGTTGGAATTGGAAATCATTCAAATTCCATTATTCTGGCCAAATCTTGTAAAAAATATATTATTTCAACACAATCTCGATTGTGTTGTAACATTAGTTGTATTGATAGTGATTTTATTCTATTTTTGTTTCCTCACTTAATTTGTTTAAAGTCATATTTAACTTCTGATTTTATTTTTCAAATTCTTGATATTTTACGCTGGCATATTGAACATTGCACTATCAAACACTCAATTGATGCATTTCCCTATTGGGAAATTGAAGTTTCATATTATAATCATGAACATAAAAAACTATCAATATTTCAATTTCAATCGATGCCATTTTTTTTATCAAAAGCTTCTATTTTCTCAAAGGCAGTATCAACAAGAGAGTGTATTTTTACAATCTAACCAACAATCTAATTCAATTAATAATCTTCCATTGTATCTAATAGATTTCCATCCATTTTTCATTAACTCATTTGAAAAATATTTGGAAAGTTTTCCTTCATGGAAGATTGTTAATAGTTTAACACTTACACATAACGCTAACAATTTTTTTAGGCCTGTGAATCTAAAAGCTCATATCCACAATCTGGTTTATTATCTTCTCTTTTTAGTCTCTTCCAATCATTAATGGAAATCCATTCAGATTTCTATGATCTAATTGAAATCCAATTGGAAAGGGCATTTCAAAAGAAGGAGGTTTTAAATAAGTTGCTAACAATAACTGTACATTCTTCTTTCATATTTAGCTTTCTTACTTTAATTAAATTTGTATTTCTATTACTAATATTTGAATTGTACATATATGCAGAAATTAAAATGAGAGAGTGGTTACATTGGAAATATGACTATACCTGGTCATTTTCATGTATATAGTTAGGATAGGAGTAGAATTAATATATTTAGTTTCCTTATATAATTAATTTATTTTTAACAATTCCGCGGATAAAAAATAAAGCAAGCAATCAACCTTTCTCATATCATATACATGTTTAGAGAAATATTTTCCTCTCATCGGAAACCTTTTTATTTTTGTTTCCCATCTTTAAATCAAAAATTTCTTGCAGCAATACCTCTACCCATGACTACATCTCTGCCTATTTCGAATAATGTCTTGACTAAATTTAATTGAGAATGCACTTGGCACACATCACCTCAAAGCCACTTTTCTCTATTTCGACATTTCCTTCTAATATTTTCTTCTTAGATTGTTATGTTGAAAATTTCGATGATGCAAAATCTTCCTGATATCATTGTCCCATAAAATATATGACTGTCTAAGCTCGCAAGCTTAATGGAAATTTAATTATTATTAATCAGTCTTACTTTTTGTTGTAAACACATGAAGTTCATGTTATCTTCCTTGTAATTTGTTAAAGTGACCTTAAGGGTGTCCATTTTGTTGTGAGCACACATTTGAATTCGTGTTGATATTCTTTCATAACCAGTGGCTTTATTCTATTTTGATCTTTAATTTATTATTTGATGTTGTAATATGAACCATATTTATCTACTAAATACATTATTGAATAACCACCTTAACAATATAGACTTCGGTTAATGTTAATTCGAAATGAACAAAATTAATAATTACTGTTGCAATTCAAAAGGGAGCATATTTTCATTTACATTTCTAGTGAATTATATGAATTACAAATTTCCTGAACCTGAATAATTGATTTTCTTTAAGTTGATTGTACACTCTAATTTAGAATAAATAATGAGATGATTTTGAACAAAATCCAAATTTTAAGAAATCCATGGAAAAAATTGAAGATTCATGAGATAAAATTTACAGACAATTTTCTTCCAGGTAAGCATTCGTCAGTTCATTTTCATCTATTGTTGGTTTTTCCTTTTCCTTAGTTTATTTCTTATTCTTGTTCTGTTTCATTTGCAGGTTTTCATTCATTTTCAAAACTTGAAGTAAGTTGCACACCCATTTCAAATCCGCAAAAGGTTCAGGGAAATTTTATTTGTTATTCATTACAATTTGAGAATTCTTGATTTTTTCTTTCATTCATTAAAAACCCAATACACCTTTAAAACATTATCGCAAAATTCATATCGAAATATGTCAACTTGACTTTCATATCACTGATACCACAATGAATTTACATTTGTGATATTCCCTTCCCGCTCATCTTTGTTAATCCTTTCCTTTCAATATTACATCATCCATATCACAATTGTTTATATTGCAATATTCCATCAAAAGCGACTCTTAGCGTTTACTGATAAAATTTGCTGATACAAGACCTTTGATGTTCTTTTACACTCATTCTCTCGTAAAATTCCACATTTATCATATCGTATATTGCATTTCACATTTCGCATATCCGATAGTTGACTTTTCCAATATTGTTATGTTCACACAATTCCAGACCCGATATAAAATTTAAATCAAGTTCATTAAAAATATCGTCCATTCAGTCACAATAATGGTAGGGGCATAGGTTTAAAAGTCTTGTTGTTCCAGATCCGATATGATATCAAATTCACATCATAAGTTTATCGGGTCTATTCTTCATCGCACATAAATGTATCAACAATGTTACATCATGTACTTAAATTTGCCAATCGTCGATTTCTTTCGAGATCCAAAGCCGGTCCCACCAATTTTCCACGTCATCCATCACATCCCCGCAGTTGTAGAATAATAGCGGCATTTCCAACATGACTATTTCTCAATGTACCAATATGCCAATATCGCAATGGCTTCATCATAATTTTATATATGCTCATATCACAATTATGAATGTGCGATGTGTGATGTGCGATGTGGCTATTCCCTGATCCCCTATATAGTGATTCTTCGATATTGACATCACCTTATCGCATCGCATAGCATATGTCCATATCATAAATTTTCTGCCGCAACAAATATATCACATCGCAAAACTCAAATGAAGCCTTATCTTAAGATTCTATGATGCAATAGATTCAGATACATTTCCCTTTGCCATTAACATTCGATCGTTATATCCCATATCGACAAAGGTAAAAATCGGATAATCCACAGTAAAAACCATTTTCCATCAACGTTTCAAATCCCAACTGGGATACATCATCAGGACTTTCTTGAATGCTGATAGTAGAAGAGCTTAATTGAGAGATTTAAATAGTTATGAGGAGAGTAGATTTTAGGATGAGATGAATGTCGGCTTTGTTTTAAGAATATTAATTAAAGATTTTTAATAATTTTTGATTAATTATGGATGAGTTAATTTATGAATTTAAATTATTATTATAATCCTTAATCTTAATATCCCTAAACCTTAAAACTTAATAATTAATATTAATAATTAAGGTAGTAATAATTATTAATATTAATTATTAAGTTTTAAGGTTTAGGGATATTAAGATTAAGGATTATAATAATAATTTAAATTAATAAATTAACTCATCAATAATTAATAAAAAATTATTAAAAATCTGCAATTAATATTCTTAAAACAACGCAGACATTCATCTCATCCTAAAATCTACTCTCCTCATAACTATTTAAATCCCTCAATTAAGCTCTTCTACTATCAGCATTCAAGAAAGTCTTGATGATGGATTCCAGTTTGGATTTGAAACATTGACGGAAAATGGTTTTTATTGTGGATTCTCCGGTAACTAAGTCTAAATATATAGACCACAAATGTCTTAAATCCATAAAGGTAAAAATCGCGGATTGAAATTTAATTATGGCGAAGAAACTTGCAATGCGAAACATTCGCTAAGGCATTGTGTTGTATAAATATTTTAAGGCAATCTTGGGTAATCACTATGGTATTAAAGCAATTGATAGGAAATTTGCAACAAGATTATATCATTTTGATTTCTCTTATATTTCAATTTTAGATATTCCACTCCATATTTAATATGAAATTTAAGACCTTCCCATCTACACATATAAATTTCATTACCTCGGATTTGGTCTTTATTCTGGACAATTTATGGAAATGGAGTTGAAATGAAACTTATAATAGTATGAGAACATTCATTGTTGCATTTCATTAAGAAACATAATTTAATTTTTGATGAATTTGTTTTACTTTCGATTCCTTGAACACAAAGCATTATCTCCTTATAGTTTACTGTTTGTTTTGGTTTAAATAAAACAAATAATGATTTTAAGTTATAAGATTATGGTTAGTTCAATTTCTTCATGCTTTTGATTTTAATTAAAAGAAGAAGTTAGCTAGCATTGGAGAAGATGATACCTCACACGTAAGATTAAATGCAATTCTCTAATGGTAAGTTTCATATACCCACTTTCATTTATTTTCATTACTTTACTTTAGTTTCATTTTTTGTTTTTAAATTCTGCTAATATAAAAATATGTTTTGCATCTCTTCATAAAAGCTTTCAATCTTCCACCATATCAGATTTTGAAGCCCTATACTTTTTTCCTAGTTTGCTTTCAAGAAGTAGCGATAATCTTCGTCGAAACAGCTACACTAGAAAGTTTCTGAATCTTTAGTTTGTTTCTTTAAGCATTCCTTTTATTAGAAAATGATTAAGATGATGCTTTGAAACAAAAAGATTGATACCAGACAATATTTTTTCATTGTGGCTGAATTTTATCGTCACTGCTATCTAAAGCCTAAAACGCTTATAACCTGCAAGGTAAAATTTATTTAAATCTCGACATAAAAAGGAATGGTTACATGATTCATTTATTTTATTTTATTTTGCTGAGACATTGGTATAAACATTCTTGTTGGAGTTTATCTTTTAAAAACTTGGATTTTCCTTTCTACTCTTACCTTTTTTATTTTTATTTTTGTTTGTTGATTTCTTTTATCAATTCAGATTAGGAATTATTTTCCTTTTTATTTTTCAGTTTTGATTTTGGTGACTCTGCCATAATTTATACAAAAGGCCTTTTTGTTACCTAACAATGGTTGACATATGCAGAAAAAGAATGTTAATAGTTTACTATTGGTTTTTTCTGAAATCTCTTAATAAAGTTTGTTTTACTTATTATAAAGGTAGACATACTTAGGGAAGAGATTACAAAACAAGAGAAGTTGATAAAGTATCATAAAATCTGAGAAATTTTTTCATCAAAATTGTAATTATTTTGAGATTTCAATATTTTATTAAGATCTTTCAAAATTCTATTATCAGTCAAGAAAAATTATTTTTAACCAAGTAAAGACACTTTACAAAAAGACACCCTTAACTTTGAAAATGTCATTCTTAACTCTTAAGGAGTCAATAATTCTCCCTGTCTAAAAAGTCTTTTTTTTCTAGAGTGTAATCCAAAAATGTATTTAAACTTAAGAGATAAGAGGTCTCATCATGAGCCTGCTTACCATAATCATAGGGGAAAAATAAGCTGACATTACCAACATTGCTAAACAAACTAGTGTAATGGCTTATAATTGTAAATAATTATAAGACAAGAGGTCTCATCACGAGCCAACTTGTTCAGTCTAATTATAACCAGTGAATGGCATTGTCAACTATCTGGCTACCAAACTAGGAAAATGGCTTTTAAGAATTAAAAAATAAAAATAAATATAAAAAAATAAATATATATAAATGGATTTATCTCTAGGTCATTTATTCATAAATAGATGGGATTCCGAATCGTTGATGATTAAAAGGTAACCCTACCGAGACTATAGATGTTTGTTGGCAACAATGGCTCTATCTTTGACAAATGAGTATATTTTAAAAGCTAAGCTGTAAAGTGACCCCTGCTTTATCTCTACAACTAATTGAAGACTGATATAAAGTTATGAGATATTTGGACTTATGAGGAATTTTAAGAAAAATTACAGTTAGATAATTGTTGTTTTTATTCAGACTAATGAACCTATTCAAACATTTAAAAAATAATTATCTCATCTTTAATTATTTTTACTTTAATTTTAGGAAAATCTCATTCATATAAAACAAAGATAACTTGTTCTTCTCTCGTGTGTCCACATTGTTGTGGTAAAACACAACCCCCCATTTTTTATTTATGTACTTCAATAATGGGGACCCTTTATATTAATTTTTGGCTAAACACCTTTTATGATTTTTATTAAGTTAATTATCCTGCAATTTTGTTATTTTTCATTTTTGTCAGATTTCCATTTTGATTGTTTCATTGAATCCGACTTTTCACAAGCTTTCCATCGATACTTGTTTCGACTCATTTGGTCAACCGGTTTGTAAATGACGCTCCTTTGAAGTTTGATCATTTTCTTGCGTGGACTAAAAATGTAAATAGCTGTAAAATATTTCAATTTTTATAACAAATTAAGTTAAATAGTCATTCATTGTAAATATTGACTTTTAGTTAACTTTTATTATTTTTTCATTTTTCACTAACGGTCCTACAAAATTACCCAGCTAAATCACACAACGGATGAAATTATGTTTCAGAATCTTGGTAATTTACTCCAATTTATTATTTTAAAACAATTATTTTAAAACAAATTCCCAAGACCAGGGTCTCAAAATTGCAAAATGGCTATAGTTCAATTTGTAGGATTAATAATTCACGCAACCCCACTCATCTTCATTAATTTAATAGCCCTCGAGACCCAGATCACAAAAAAACTTATAAAAATAAAAATCATATCATAAAAAATTTCTCGCAAACAATTTCCGGCAAAATACTTCTCACAAAATCTTCTCGCATTAATTTCAAAAGCCTTAACATTTCAAAACACAGAAGTGTAATAAGATAATGCGAGAATTACGAAGTATTTCGTTTTGTTTGGAATTTGTTTTAAAATAATAAAAAAATTTCATGCGATGCAATATTGCAATATCGCATATCGCAATTTTATTAAGCTCCTCAATTTAAACATTTTAGGATTTGCGATTGGAAAAATGTGATGGGGTAAAAGGTTTTAATACAAAGTTTTTTATTAATCACCTTATGACTCTCGTACCTCCACCTCACCTCATGCTACCTCACGCTCACCTCATCCTCCACTCACTTCACCCTCCACTCACTTTCCTCCTCCATCATTCCTCTTTACGTGGATGGAATTAATGGATTTTGGATTTATTTCAATGGTTTGTATATAAAATGTTTAATTTAATATTATATTTATATTATAATTATAATATTTATTATAATTTTAATATAATTTAAATTATAATATTAATATAACATTATTACATTTTAATTAACTTTTGTTAAATCATTTACATCTTAATTAATTCACGCAAATAATTAATATAAATTATTATCACAATTAATTAGCATTAATTAAAATTAATTGTATATATTAGTTAATTAATAATTAAGTTAGAATTAATTAGTAATTAATTAAAATCTAATTTAGGATTAGAATTTAATTAACAAATTATGATATTTTGGCCCAGGCAACAGAATTTCCAAAATTCTGCCAGATTTGACTCATCAACTTTGGAGACTCATAGATTAAGTTTTACTTGGCCAAATGAGACCTAGGATGGCTCATTGGAAAGATAAAATCATGGAGAACATTTATGAGGAGGTTTCACTAACAGATTTGATCATTTATTGGGTCTAAAAATAGGTAGAAGATCAAGCTCCGAATTTTTAAAACAAAATCAATTTTCTGAGTTTTATTCTCTGCATTTTCATTTTCTCAAACCTCTTCTGAATGCAGATTCATTCGTCAATGATATCCTTGGCCAATTAAAATCATTACAGGGATCAATAGAAAGATAAAAATTCATTTTCAATTATTTATTTAATTAAAATCAATTAGATTTGTTTTAATTCCAGATTTGACATTTTAATTTTTATTTTATTTGTTTCTGCAGGAAAACGGTTGAAAAGATGAGGAGAAAGATATCTCAATCAATAAGAATGCTCCAACAATTGAAGAATGGAATTTTGAGCAAATGAAAATTGATTGAGCAAATATTTTCTTCAACAAACTTTCTTGTCAAGAATTCCCTTGCAAATATTATAAATAGTAGATTGCAAAATGTAATAAGGGCTTCTCTCCTCTGCAATTCTGGAATTCTAAAAGCACTTATGTAATAAAGATTTAGAGTTGTAGGTGGGAGGAGAGGAATCTTATATTTGGAGATTATTGAGGTTTTTTTTACATTCTGAGTTATGTATAATGAACAGAGTTTGCACTATTGTAGCTTTGGTTTTGAAAGTAGAAGCTAAAACATTGTAAAGGACTATTAGAGACCATAGTTGGAGAAATGGATTTAATAAATTAGTATTTATAATACTATTATTTTAAATGTTGGTTTCATTTTATGATGACAGGAATGTTTCAATTTATTTTCATATTTGTGCACTTTTGTCTATATGGGTAATTTGTCTATATTTTATGTTATTATTTATCTCTGCTCTTATGGGCTGAATTCTGATTTGTGTGTAACTATTTACTCAGAAATCTATCTTTTAATACTGATTTAATAAATAGTGATATGTTGTGAACTTTTTTCTCATATTATTATTTAATTATTCAAGTTACTGATTAAATGATCAAAATCATTCTGCGAACTTCTTCCTGAGTGTGGTTGGTTGATTATTTCAGTTGAGAGGTTCTTTAATAGGATGTTTTTGGTATTCATAATGTCAATTAATTGAACTAATTCGTTAGCTTGATATTCATTATAAGCCTGGCATATTTAAATCCCAATACTTTAAACATCTTTCTCTTGGTTGGGTTAGATCTATAGCTGCCTAATTGAGATAGGATTGGGATTTAATTCTTTTTTCTTGCATTATAGAACAAGTTTGCGTTTAGATTAATTTATACATTCTTTTAAGTCCTCCCAAAGAGGCAAACTTTAATTGTGGCTTGGTTGAACCCCAAATTAGCTTAAGGATCACTTTCTTGCTTGATCAACAAGAGGGTTGACCTGATGTCTCTTCTCCATTGGTGAATGAAAGTCATATTTTAAAGCCATTGGGGATTGAGAGAAGGTAACTGGACCTAGTTGAACCACTCGAAACCACCATTCCAAACGAAAAATGAGCTGATTTAAGGTCCAGACCGAGTGGTCATCCCCCATGTTGTTGCAACGAATTTCGAGGCTTCAACATCACCATAGACTTAGATTGGTAAAATTCCCCAACCTGTCCCAAAAATCCTTTACTAAATATTCCCCTGATACATTCAACAATATTGAATCTGAGACACACAATTGTATTGTGGTATTTGCCTTCTGATCCAACTTCACCAAGTCTTCAACTGACATTGTTGTTGGTTTGGTACTTGGATCTACTGCGATCCACTGATCTTTAACCACCAGCAGATTCTCCATCTTGAGTTTCCACAACTCAAAACTCTGACCATTAAATTTCTCGATCTTTATCTTTCTACTGCTCGCCATCTTCTTTCACCACAACAATCGATCCCGCAGATCTGCCACTGAACATGGTCTACCATAGGTCCGATCAAAACCCTTCAGCATCAAAGGTGTCCCCTTGAAGCCAAAACAACTCTGATACCAAATGTAGGGTTTAACCCCATACAAAAATTACTTGCATACGAATTCTATAAACAAAAAACAAACAATGATGAGAGCATAAAACATAAAACATATATACATGGAGATTTTCCCCTGGATCCCAAAAACCGGGACTACCAGATTGATTTCTCATTATATTCCTTTCAATGTTAAAATACATATATATACATGTCAAAACATCTATAAACCCAAAACCATTAACACTGGATTACAACATAACTATAATTCCCTTAACCAGATCTACAAAATAGCATGGATAGAAAACCATCATGCCCAAAACCATCTGGGAAATCAATGCACAAAATCGTTGGTAGGTTCACCCACCTAATATAGGGTCCAATTTTTTTTGCCCAGGGTGTTGACTCGAACATTGTGTAGGGGGGCTACCGCCCCCTGCGTATCACCTAACATGAGCTGCCCCCTTTTTATGGCCGACATAGTGTATGGGGGGGCTACTCCCCCCCCCCCTTGCCCATGACCCCCACGCACATGGGGTAGTCGTGGAAAGAAAATAACACACCCAACAATGGCAACAATGTTGGTTTTCATGTTTATACAAAAAAATTATTTCAATTTTTTTTTTTTTGAAAAAGAAAGTAGAAGGTGTTGGGCAACGGATCCCCCATGTAACGGTTTTGGTGGTTGAAGCCCACATTTTTGGGTATTTTACTGTAAAAGCTCCGCAAAATGCGCAGAGCGTGAATTGTAATGGGTCAAGTCCAAGGGTAGTCTACCCTAAAATATTATAAGTTAATCTAGAATGTGTTGGCTTTCCCATGGTCTGCAGACCATGGGAATGTATAAATAAGAGCAAGGCTCTAAGTGTAAGGTAGATTTTTGGTACGAAGAGTAATATGGGTGTCTGAAGGAGATAGTAGATCTGAATCTGTGAAGTGTAAGTTTGGGTTGTAATAGGAAATAGAGGCTCTGCAGCTGTGTGCGTGGAAGCCTTGTTAGAGTCTGCAGCTGTGTGCATGGACCCCTGCAGTTGTGTGCGCAGGGCAGGAAGTTGGTTGTAACTAGATAAAGGGCATTAATAACTAAGAGGTTCTGAAATATTGCATATCTATTCTCGATTCTAGTTTATGCATCTAATCATAGATCTATATGTTTATGCTTATGTTATGGTTTTATATGAAACTTTAAGATTTATGATTGCATGCACTAGGTTTAACTGTTAAATGCTCGATTAAAGACCTTAAAGAATATACCAGATTTATAATAACTGCAATAATACTAAGACTCTAAGAAACACCCCCTTGCGGATCTTCGCGAAGGCCAGACAGCTGCGTAGAATAGTGCGAGTGCGTAGTTCGGGTTGCGACTCCTCCCGACCTCATCAAGACATCCCTAGGGTGTGGAAACTTGGTTCCAGCACCCTCCCATACTACCTCGGGTGAGACTTCAGTCTGCACTCCGCGGACTGTTGCTGAAAGGGCCAGTAGTGCGGGATTTGTTTGGCTATAACTCTTCCGAACCTAGGTCAAGGCCCAATAAGCCAACAAATTATTCCGTTGTCGGGACAAGGGATTTTCCTAAGGGATGTCTAATGTCGGAACACTGGAACCCTACGAAGAAAGAGATTGAATATTGGTTGGATCAGAAGCTTCATGAGTTCATGGTGCAGGAAAACAAAAGCCCACAGATATCTAAGGAGAGGCGGCTGGATCACTACATATACATGGAAATCCACGAGATCTTCTTCACATCCTTCTCAGTAGAACTGTATGAGTGAATCTCGAGGTTAGCAAACAACACGATAAGCTGCAAGCTTGATCAGCTGATAGTGTGGACTACGGAGCTAGTGTGCAGTCTGGAAGCTTCTGAACATAAGATCGCGTGGGCCGTAGATCATTGGTTGGATCGGAAAATATGAGGGTTTATCATTAAATTCGTGATAAACACAACTGTCAGCTATAGTGAAGCCAAAAGACGTTTTCTCAATGGACCGTGAGGTAAGTACATCAAGTCTCTAAATACCTAGATTAAGATGTTGTTATGTGAAAAACTGGTGATGCGCATATAGTAATAACTGGAACAACGTGAAGTGGAAAGAGCTTCAAAGGGGTCGAAGGGTCAGGAAACAATCCTTTAATTTCACCACCGCGAGCTAGTAAGGAAGAGTGCACTTGGTTTTCTCCAAGGAGTGTGGTCAGTTTGATCGGGTAGCGCATTCCGCAGTTATCATCTCCACTAATGCCACCACTCCCATCGCCTTCTTCACCTCCAAATTCGCCCACTCCGCCCCAACCAAACCAACAATTTAGCATGGCGAACACGATCAAGTTACCTGTATTAAGAGGAGTAGGAAATCAAAATCAAAATCAATTTTGGTTTGTAATAAGGGCAGTGTGGGAAGCACACGGGGTTACAGATGATAACATCAAAAAGGCCACATTGGTAAGTGTGTTGTAAGATTGCATGCTGACTTGGTATATCAAACACTCAAGTGATCACCCGAATGCTGGAATAGCAGAAATTCAGAGTGTGTTGAACAAAGAGTTTAGTTGACTGAAATCGGAGACGCAGTGGATTATAGGATTCAAGGAGATCACGATGCTTCCAGGTGAAACCCCCTGGGATCTAGATCAAAGGCTGAAAAGTACGATCTATGAGGCTAATATGACACTGATGGATGCACAACAAACCGCGTGGTTTGTGGCATCTTTGACACCACACCTAAGGACAACATTATCACAATAGAAGCTCTCAACCCAGGTAGAGGCATTGGAAATGGTGATGAGGTTGCATGAAACACCGATACAAGATCCGGGGTTGGGAGTCCAGCAAATCCACGTGCAACTACAAAACCTATGCTTAGAGATGCAGAGTTTGAAGCATGATAGGGCGCCCCGGCTAGAGGCGTGTGAAGAAGTGTGGTGTATAAAATGTAAGGGCCAGGGTCATGATAAGGACTACTGTCATATATTCATGAATTATTTGGCAGGAGGGGGACCGACGCCGTTGAGACCAAAGACGCAAGTAGGTCCGAATGTGTCTGTTGCTCTTTGGTGCGTGATTTGTCAGGTGGGAGGAAAGCACGCGAAGGACAACTGTCACCTGTTGCAGAAATATACCCAGACTCCATAGAAACTTTACTGTAATTTCTGTAGATCAGTTGGTCATGATGAGCGAACATATCGGAGCTATGAACTAATGATGGATAGGACTCTAGCTTATCGAATGTAGATAGAAACTTGAGGCCTCGATCCAGCTGTAGCAATAGCGTGGGGTGGCTTCCAAGGGCGAGGACAGGGTCACGGGGGAATGGGGCTCGAGAGAGGCCGCGGACAGCTAATTTGTTACAATTGCGGATGCCTTGGGCACTATTCTCATGATTGTACCAACCCGACGAGATTATCTTGCCTGTACTGTGAACAGTTTGATCATGAAATGATATATTGTCCAACGCTAATCACAAAAATGCACAAAAAAGTGTTGCTACAGCCCACTCCGATGTAAAACATCCAAATAATGAGGTCTGAACCACATGAAGAGGACCCTAATGTGAACATGATGCTCAGGAGTGGCATGACCATGGGGGAGGATAAGAGGAAGAAGCCTAACGAAGACACCTGGATATGTAAGGATCCTGCAAAAGAACCTAAATTTGACTTGGACCGTGCAAAAGAAACCTTTATGGAAGCTAAGAAGAGCTTCACAGAGGTCTCTACTTCAGGTAGTAGGGATCAACCAGAGGTGGACCTGGATCCCTCGATGCTAACTACCTTTTTAGAGACATGTATGAAACTGCTGCGTGATAATAAGGCAGTTAAAGGACTACAAGAATTGATCGCTAGGTGCGCAAGGTCAGGGGAGCCACGAGTATCTCAAAAAATGGGAAAGCATGCCCTCCACACCAGACAGGAAATGTAGTTGACAACGTAAATTGGTGAATATGAGATGGATCAAGTAATCTTATACCTGGGGTCGGACGCAAACGTATTACCAAAGCAGACTTGGGAACGCATGGGCAGGTCCACACTACAATGGTCTCCCATTCAACTGCGGATGGCGAACCAACAAAAGATCTTGCCCATGGGCAGATTGACGGGAGTAACAGTGGATATCGATGGCGCGAGCACGTAGATAGACTTCAAGGTAATAGAGATTGTGGATGACAGTAACCCTTATCCTGCATTACTTGGAATAGACTGGGAAACGGATATGAATGGATTCATCAATCTAAAAAAGTGGAAAATGATTTTTGAGACAAAGTCCCTACGTGTGATAGTTCCATTGGATCCTGCTGAAGGACAACATTACACAGAACCTGTGTGTGACGATGGAAGCGACGAAGAGCTAGATTGTATCTACAAACTAACCGTGCGGAACCAGGATTGGCTACATCCTACTATAGATGAAAGGACCCCGTGGAAGCATGCAGAATCCTGCCTATCAGAGTCTGACAAAGAAGATGAGCGATGGCACAATCGGTTGAGTGAAGTAATGATGCTAAATTGTAATATGATGACCAAATCACTGCGTTGCGTAACTGCCTAGGCTCAGGATCTACCAACATATGATGGACTAACCATGGTGGACGAATTCTTAAGTAAGTTTGAGAGTGCAGTACCAGAGTACCAAAGGTTCGATGAACTAAAGTGGGTGCTACACGCAACACTCGAGCGTTGGTGGGGAACACATGAAGGGAATTTTGACAGCTGGTACGATTTCAGAAGGATGATGCAACTAAGGTTTGGGAAGTCGGAACTATGAATAACTGAGAAATATGATCGATGTGGTGACATGTGCATGAACCTCGTAAAATGGACTAAAGCCTATGGTGAAGAGCCCCAGCCTGAATGGGTACATTTATTCTATCACACCCTGGATGTCATCCCCAGAAACTGATATACTAAGACAAAGCTCTGAAATGGTAAGGGAGAATTGGATATCTTACGTGATCGGTTTTTATTAACATTCTTATTTGAAGACCAATGGATGGATACTGTTGACGATGCCATGCAAATTGTGAAAGCCACTATCTTAAAATTACCACAGGAACCAGAAGAAATCATTCAACCAGAATGGTCACATCAATTAAGCCATGCCCTAAAATGTTACAACATGCAAGCAGAGGATGATGATGATGACCCCTAAAACATTAACGTCCAGAAAAAAGAAGGGAGCCGCGAAGTTTGAGGACCATTGATCGAGGTCCCCGACATCACAGTGCCACTAAAAACGAAATAGGTAAACATTGGTATAGAGGAGAAGTCGAAGTACATGACCCTGGGGGACTACTAGGATGATGCCACGGTGGATAAAGTCGTTTAATTACTCCGCGAATATCAATATTTATTCCCAACCAAAATGACAGAGTTAAAGGCGATTCTTGGTGACCTGGGGATGATGAAGATAACTCTAAAGCCAGACATGAAACCAATAAAGTAGTGTCCTTACCATTTGAATCCAAAGTATAAGGGAAAAGTCCATGAAGAATTGGACAAAATGTTGGCAACAGGAATTATTGAACCTGTGGAAGAGTCTGACTGGCTGAGTCCTATGATTGTACAAGAGAAAAAATAGAAGGGTGAAATTCAAATCTATGTGGACCTTCGAAAACTGAATGATGCCTGCATTCATGACCCATTCCCGACCCCATTTACAAATGAAGTCCTGGAGAATGTTGGTGGATAGGAAGCGTACTCGTTCACGGATGGGTTCTCTAGATACCATCAAATCAAGAACGCGTCGGAAGATAGGAGCAAGACTACCTTCGCAACTAAATGGGGATGTTTTCAGTACACAATTATGCCCTTTGGATCAAAGAACGTGCGAGGGATATTTTCACTTGTAGTAGTGGTTATGTTCAAAGAATTCATTCATAAGTTTTTAGAGGTTTATTTTGATGATTGGGCTGTATTTGGGCTAGTCAAGAAACATGTAGAAAGCTTACGGTTGATGTTGGATAAGTGTTGATGACATCAGATTGCACTAAATCTTAAAAAGTGTACATTCCTCATCCCTTTTGGCAACTTGCTTGGCCATGTAGTCTGTAGACAAGACTGATGGTGGACCTTGCAAAAATCGCTTTCATACTCAATCTGCAAGCACCGCGCAGTGTCAAACAACCTCATACCACGTTGGGACACATTGGATACTATCAAAAGTTTATTAAGGGCTACACACATATCACGACACCAATGGAACAATTGCTGAAAAATGACACTACCTATTGTTGGAATGAGGAATGTAAGAAGAGTCTGGAGATTTTAAAGGAAAATATGGCGCTGTACTCATGCAGGAAGGAGCAGAAGGCATTGATCACCCGATCACATTCGCCAGTCGACAACTGTCTAAAGCTGAAAAATACTGCTCCACTACTGAGTGTGAGGGATTGGCAATGGTATAAGCGCTCCAAAAATATCGCCACTATCTACTCCATGGGGACTTTAAATTGTATACTGATCACTTCGCGTTGAAATACCCAGTGAACAAGCCTGTGTTGGGGGGGCACATTTGTAGATGGCTGTAACTGTTTCAAGAATATGATTCCGAGGTCATCGTAAAGCTAGGACGCCTAAATGCAAGCCCGGATCACCTATCCCGAATTGAGAACGGTGACGAGCCAACAAATTTGGAGGAAGGACTACCTGATGCACAACTTTATGCAGTGCGGGTCGCGGATGGCCACTTCGAGGATATAATCCACTTCTTAACCACAGGGACTGCGTCACAAGGGAATTTAGTCCAGCAAAGAAAAGAATTGGTGGTACGCGCGGCGGATTTTACTATTATCGCGAGAAACCTCTACAAAATGGGAAACGACGAAATATTATGAAGATATGTACTTGAATTTGAATGTGGACAGATCCTCATAGAAGCACATGGAGGGGTTGCAGGAGGACATTATGCATGGAGGGTGATAGCACAGAAGATTCTTCACGTTGGACTCTAGTGGCCAACTTTACATCAAGACTCAAAAGTGTACTGTCGAGCCTGTGACGTATGTCAATGGACTAGGAAACCATCACATAGGGACAAAATGTCGCTCAATCATAGATGACGCTACAACTATTCGAAAAATGGGCAATCAACTTTGTGGGGCCCATCACACCTCAAGGAAAAATGGGTGTGCGCTATATCATCACCGCGATAGAATACTTGACCCGATGGGCGGAAGCACAACCTATTAAGGATTGCACGACCACTAAAACTGTGAAATGTTTGTTCAAAAATGTGTTGACAGGATCTGGATGCCCGAAAATTCTAATGAGTGACCATGGAACACACTTCCTAAATGAAACTATTAGCACACTCACTGAGGAATTCCAGATATATCAACAACAAAGTATGTCGTATCATCTGCAAGGGAATGGGACAGTTGAAGCTTTCAACAAGATTTTGGAGACTGCGTTGACCAAGATCTATAATGCACAATGAAACGAATGAGATTTACACATACCTGCTGTGTTATGGGCATACCAAACTACTTGCAAGAAATTGACGAGTCAGACACCTTTCTGGTTAGTTTATGGCACAAAAGCCGTCATGCCAATGGAATACATTGTACCCAGTTTGTGAATAGTAGCAATGACAGGCATGGCAGACCGTGGAGCATTGGAAGAAAGGCTCACGCAACAGGAAGAACTAGAGGAGGAACGGTTTTTGGTGGGATTCCATCAGCAGGTAAAGAAGCAGTGCGAAAAAGCTTGGCATGATTGCCATATCATGTTGCACACATTCAAAGAAAATGATTTAGTATTTTTGTATGACAACAAGTTCGAGAAATTCCGTGGAAAAATCTGGATGCATTGGTTAGGACCATATGTCATCAAAGAAGTAATAGAAGGAGGCGTGGTCTAGCTCAGCAAGCTCAATGGAGAGCCCTTCCCAGGAAAAGTAAATGGTAGTCACCTGAAGCTCTACATGAGTGGGTCAGCTACCTGACTAACCGACCAAAGTACAGTGTCACCACTCTATTAGGGAGCTGCGTGACCACAGGGGTGCACATAGAATCATATGTCACAAGGGTCGCAGTTGCAGAAAGGGCTGCGCTGCTGTGTGGACAAGTACAGAAGTGATCGTTGTCATCACTGTTCATGACAAGATGTCCGAGTTACGAATAAAAGGAGCAGGCGGCAGGAAATTAAGATACCAAGTACGAGCCCAATTTGAAATGATCTATGGTCAACCTAGCGTTAATGGGCTAGAAAAGAAGGGAATGACTGAATTTGAATTTCCACAGGCCTATAAATCACAGTGGGGCATCCATAAAACAAATTGTAGTATTTGGAGAATGAAGCTAGTAGATATGGAACCATTGAACTGCGACGGTGGGGGAGTAAGCCGGGTGTTTTCAAAGGAGACGCAAGACCCTGAAATGTCAAAAGTCGGGGGCACCATGAGGACCTCAATTCCGAAGGCGGGAAATGTACTAGAAATTCGCAGACAAGTAGCAAGACCAATCTGGATGCCGCTCTATAAACCATGGTCTGGAAAGCGATCTATGCAAGCTACGTGAAAGATGGTGAATTTTGAAACAAACGAAGGAATTTTGCTTAAAATTTTGTCTCTGACGAGCCTTGAAGATTGGGATCTCGCAGACAGCAACACCTCTCTCACAAAAATGCAACACAAGCTACAACAGATATTGAGTATACGGGACCAGAAACTGCAAATTTGTTGTACATGCACAAAGAGATCATGGCTCTAGCATCTCAGCTAGAGCTAAAATCCTATGAGGAGTTACTTTTTGTTAACTGAGCAGAGCAGAATGAGCATCATTGGTAAGGCGAACTAGTAGGGGCAATGGAGTAGGAGCTTGAAGAAGTGTTGCAAGAAGCAAGGATGGAACAACAAGGCGCAGTATGTCACTCACAGGGATAGTGAAACACAAAGCTCAGGTAGCGCATCTCACCACACTGACGAGTGACTCGAGATGATTCACGATGATTTTGTTGGGGGCTTGTTGGGCAGTGGATCCCCCGCATAATGGTTTTGGGGCTTTAAGCCCACATTTTTGGGTATTTTACTGTAAAATCTCCGCGAAATGCACAGAGCGCAAATTGTAATGTTCAAGTCCAAGGGTAATCCGCCCTAAAATATGATACATTAATCTAGAATGTGCTGGCTTACCCATGGTCCACGAACCATGGGAATGTATAAATAAGAGCAAGGCTCTAAGTGTAAGGTAGCTTTTTGGTACGAAGAGTAATATGGGTGTCTGCAGGAGATAGTAGAGCTGAGTCTATGAAGTGTAAGTTTGGGTTGTAATAGGAAATAGAGGCTCCGCAGCTATGTGTGTGGAGGCCTGGTTAGAGTTCGCAGCTGTGTGCGCAGACCCCTGCAGCTGTGTGCATAGGGCAGGAAGTTGGTTGTAACTAGATAAAGGGCATTAATAAAGATAAGTGATTCTAAAATATTGTGTATCTATTCTCGATTCTGGTTTATGCATTTGATCACAGATATATATGTTTATGCTTATGTTATGGTTTTATGTGAATCTTTAAGATTTATGATTGCGTGCACTGGGTTTAACTATTAAATGCTCAATTAAAGACCTTAAAGAATAGACCAGATCTATAATAACTGCAATAATACTAAGACTCTAAGAAACACCCCTCGTGGATCTTCACGAAGGCTAGACAGCTGCGAAGAATAATGTGAGTGCGTAGTTCGGGTTGCAACTCCTCTAGACCTCATCAAGACATCCCTAGGGTGCAGAAACCTGGTTCCAGCACCCTCCCATACTACCTCAGGTGAGGCTTCAGTCCGCGCTCCACGGACTATTTCTGAAAGGGCCAGTAGTGCGGGATTTGTTTGGCTATAAACTCTTTCGAACCTGGGTCAGGGCCCAATAAGCCAACAGAAGGCTAAGCTGGAGAGGAAGAAGTTTTTTCCTTGACCAACTTCAAATCAATATTATCTTGCGAATTTCTTATGAACTCTTCCTTTGTTAATGGTTTATGATATATTCATAATCTATGACCATTTACAAGGAAAGTTACATTTTTTTCATCAATGGTTTTGGTTCTAACAACTCCATTATCAAAGACAGTATCAATCTCATAAGGACCAAGCCAATGAGTTTGAAATTTTCCTTGAAAATCTTTAAACCTTGAATCAAAATGCAATGCCTAATCACTAGGCTAGCATTTTATTTCTTTGATCAACTTATCATGCCACTTGGATATTTACTATTGGACTATATTGGTTCTATGAATAAAATCTTGTCTTTGGGCTTCTGATAGATCAAGACCCGACTATTATTTTAAAAGTATTTATCTGGAACTCAATAGGAACTAGGACTTTCTTTCCATGAAAAAGTTTAGAAGGAGTGTGTCCTGTTGTGTTTCTCCATGTGGTACGATATGCCCATAAAGCTTCTGGAATATTTTCTTCCCAATCCCTTCTATGCAGATGCATAGTCTTGGTAAGAATTGTTTCAATTAATTTATTACTAGATTCAACTTGTTCATTTACTTGTGTATGATATGGAGTAGACTTCCGATGTTTGATTTTGTATTCCTCCATGATCTTCCGTACCAAATTGGATGTAAATTGAATACCTTGATTTGTCACAATTTCCCTTGGGACAACAAAATAAGTGAAAATATCCACAAAAAGAAATGAAACTACAACATTTTCAGTAGCAAAAGGTAGTGCTTTAGCTTCTACCCATTTTGTGACATAATCTATACAAACAAGAATGCACCTTGTTTGTCTTGATAGTGGATTAATTGGACCAACAAAATCCAAAGCTCATTTCTCAAAAGGTTCAATAAGTACCTGAGGTTGTAGAGGAATTTATCTGAAGAAACATACCTTCCCATTCTTTGAAAATGATCACATCTTTTAACATATTCTTTGGCATTTTTAAAAAGAGAAGGCCAATAGTATCCTAAGAGAAGGACTTTATAGGAAATTATTTTGTCAACAAAATGTCCTTCACATGGTTCATAATGATACTTCATCCTCTCTAACACATCTTCGAATGATTAAGTCAGGTCATGTTTTGCACAATTCTTCATTTATCCATGAATAAGATGCACTAGTTTGAATAACCTTCTTTTTTTCCCGAAAAGACAACTATGAAGGTAACTTCCCCATGGCGAGGTAATTAGAAATATCTGAAAACCAAGGAGATTTAATAGATACTGCAAAAATATATTCATCAAGAAAATTATCTTTTACATGAACATATTTATTATCATTTTGGATTCTAGATAGAAAATCAACAACTGTGTTTCCTTTCCAGGCCTATCTAAAATAGTGATATTGAATTCTTGTAATAAAAATAACCATCTTGTAATTCTTCCATTAGTAATTGATTTATTCATTAAATACATAATTACATAATTATCTATGCGAATGAAGGTTTCATAACCAGTGATATAATGTCTAAATTTATTGATGGCATGCACAACAACTAAAAACTCCTTTTCTGTTATAGTGTAATTCAACTCTGGATGGGTCACATTTTTGCTTGTATAGTAAATGGCATAAGGAGTTAAATTTTCCTATCCTAATACAACTCCTAAAGTTGTTTCCGAGGCATTAGTTGAAATGTGAAAAGGTAGTTTCTAGTTTGGTCCTCTTAAAATGGATGCTTCAGATATCTTTTCTTTCAATGTTTCAAAGGCTTTCTAGTAGTCAAATTCTAGATGAATTCACAATATTTTGTAAGAAATTTGAAAAGTGGAGAGACTATCTTTGTAAATTTTTCTATAAATCTTCTTTAATATCTAATAAAACCAAGAAACTTCTAACACCCCTTTGACAAATAGGAACTGATAATTTAGAAATGACTTCTACCTTAGATGCATCAACTTTAATTCCATTTTCTAAAGTATGGTAGCCTAAAACAATTCCCTCAGTGAACAACATAAAACATTTTTCATGGCTTAATGAGATATTTTCTTCTTTAAACCTAATGAGAACTTTTTTCAAATGATTAAGAGATTCTTCAAAAGAGTTTCCATAGACATTAAAATCATTGATGCAAACTTCCACACAATCATGAATTAGATTAGAAAAAGTGCCTAAAAATTCCCTTTGGAATGTTGCAGGTGCACTGCATAACCGAAAAGGAAGTACTTGATAAGAATAAGTTCCCCATGGATAGGTAAATGTTGTTTTGTCTTGATCTTATGGAGCTACTTGGATTTGGTTATATCTACTAAAACCATCCAAGAATGAAAGATACTTTTTCCCTACTAATGTATTAAGGACTTGATCTATAAAAGGAAGTGGAAAATGATCTTTTAAAGTAGCTTTATTCAATTCTATATAATCAATGCATACTCTCCATTTTCCATTCTTTTTAAGAAGAATTACCAACGGTGAGACCCATTGGTTGTATGATATTGGATAAATGAAATTCACATTTAACAATTTTTGTAGTTCTTCTTTAACAATTTCCCTTAGGTTTGGATTCATCCTCCTTTGGGTTTGTTAGATTGCTCTAGAATTTTCTTCAATATAAATATGATGCATACAAGTGTTAGGATCAATTACTTTCATAGAAGTGTATTCCAATGCATAAGCAGAGGAATTTTCTTGTAACATCTTCACTAATTCTTTCTTTTGAAATTCTTCCAGATTATCATTAATATTCAAAGTTTTCCTTGGAAAAATTTCTATTAAAGAATTGCCAAATTTCTCCATAGAATGTAACACCATTTTATGAGATGATAGATATTCAATATTACAATGTTCTTGAAAGCTTTGATTTCATTCACAATATGAGGAAGATTCATTATTTTCCATTAAATTTAAAATCTAATCTTCTTCATCTATTTGTGAAGTATAAAAAATTGGTCGTATCTCAAAGTTTTCATTATCATCATCTATCGATACTTCACTTTCTACTTTTATTTTTATTTTTGCAGGATGATATAATGTGAATTTCTTTCTCAAACTTCCACCAGAGATAAACATATCACCAGATCGACAAGTTATAAAAGCATCAGTTGTAGCTAACCATGGTGTACCTAGAATCAATGGATGTCCTCCTCGATTATTCTTGGGTGTTAAGATCATGAAGTCAACATGATATTCTCAAGAATATAAGGATAAAAATACATCTTCTAACACATCGCCAGGTTTGACAACATATCTATCTACTATTTGCAATAGTGTAGGTGTATATTGAAGATTAAGAAGTTTCAATTGATTCATAGTTTGTTTACTCGTGATATTTATAGCTACTCCTAAATCAATCAATATATTGGGAATCTCAATACCATTAATGCGTGTTTTCACAATGGAACTTCCTGGATCTAGATATTTTTGAACTATTCTTTTTCCCATCATGATAAATGAAATTTTCCCAACTAACTAGATTCTCTTAACTTCTTTTCTTTTTCTTCCTGGTTTTCTAATACTTAATTCCCTAATTGTCTTTGCAAATATTGGTATTTATTTGATAGATTGTAACAAAGGAATTTTTAGACAAACATTCTTTAGTTCATCTATCATATCATAATCATGCAACACAATCTGTTTTGCTAACCCTTTGTCAATTTTCAATCTTTCAGGAAAAGGTGTATTTTGAACAGAAACTAAAGGTTGATCTATAATATGATTTGATTTTATTTGAGTTGTTATCGCTCAGGTTGTTTCCAAAAGTTGTAAGAAATGGAATACAGCTGAGGTAACCACATACCAATCTTTTAGACACGGATTCTAGCCAATCTCTACCCAGAGAGGGCTCTCTCTTTATGATTTAGCTTTGTTTTTAGAAGGTTTTAGGCTAGTTATGAAGTTTCAAGGGTTTTGTTTCGAGTTTGGGTGTTGAGATTCAATAAAATAGTGAGGTAAAACTGAAGAGTTCAGTCCATTGGGCTTGATGGAGTCAAAAGGAGGATGGTTTCCTAGATTTAGTTTCTAACAGAGGATGGCATCATAGAGCAAGGTAGTCAAACATGGAACAATTCAAAGGCTGGAATCAGATGGAATGGACTCAAATGGGTGAAGGGAAATTAAGAATCCTTCAACATATTGACAAAGGGAAAATGGATGATTACTGTTAAGGAGCATTTAAGAGTTCCTTAGCAAATACTCAACGTGAAAGAATTAGGGGAAATAGAAGCATTTAAGAATTCACTGTTTATACTAATTCTGAAGAAAACACGGAGAATAATAAAGACTAAAAACAAAGTGCAGTTAAGCAAATTCTGAATTAATCATTTTCTTTATCATTCAGATCATGAAACACAAATGATATAGTAAACATGAAAACTGTAGAAAACACAAGATATAAGGGTACTTATTGATCCATAGGTTGATTCAAGAATTCTGTGACAGGTCTTCTGCATCAATTCTTCATCCAATAGGCCAGACAATAGTTTGATTCCAACAGATTTTTATTCCAAAGGTTCAGTATTACATCAAAGTCTAGGAAATCTACATATACCCCAACCTCTTCAAAACTCTGATGAAGGGGGTATTTATACAACAAAATATGTATGAACAGATATCTCATAAAAGATCTGAGATAATATCTAAGTTTAACATAAATTACTTTACAAGGAAAGTAAAAACAACTAACTTATGTTGTGGTGGAAGCTGGCTCTTTAGGGTTCGGCTTGCTAGTGTCCTTTCTAGCTCTGTGCTGACTGTTTGTCTTAACTACTCTTAACTTCTGATCTGCTCTTCATTCTCAGCTTTGATACTCTTTAATTCTGATTTGATTTGCCTTTTAATTCTCCACTGATACTCTTTGACTTCTTTGGATCCTCTTTAATGCTCCTCTGATACTCTTTATCGCTGATCTGACCCCTGCTCACTGCTTTTCTGGAAAAAATAAGACTGCTTGTGTGTCCTTTCACCACCTTTCTTTGGCAATTCATGTCTTGGAAATTTCATACTAGCTGTAGTAGGTGTCCCTGTAAATCTCTGTTTTTTCTCTTCTGCGAGATTTGGAAATCCCTCAGTTTGCTTTAAACTGTATTGAAAGAGGAAGAAAACTGTACTGGGTAGGTTTGTTGAGGGCACGAGCTCATTGGTGCAGCTTTACTAGTCGGGAGATGGTCGAGGACCTAGAACAGAGTCGGTCGATTGCATTCCTGGAGCATTGTTTCACCGAAAACTATAGAAAAAATGGCGCTTTTACCCTTTATTGAAAAAAATGATTTTTGGCGGGAAATTTTGATTTCAAGGATGGATGACATCAGCATGAAGTCAACGGGGGTACAGTATGGATGACGTGGTAGGTGACATCATCGAAGGGTCAGTGGGAGGGCGGTAAGCTGTTTTGTCCGCATTGTTTTTGGGCTTGGGCAGTTTCGGGCGGAGGGGCAGCGAACAATGCGGGTGCAAGAAATGTTGCACCTGTACGGGAGAAATACCGACGTTTCCCCGTGGCTTAATGTTCGGTGGCAAGGGGGGGTGCGAAATGGTTATGGATCATTGGATGTACAAGAGCAGATTGGATGGTGGGTGCTTATAGGAGATGGCGGGGAGTTTAATGCGCGGGGGCCCGATCATTTTTAACGTTAATAAACCATTTCGGGCGCGATTTTATTGGTTCTCGGGGTTTTGGTTAAGTTATTAATTAACCAAATGTTAATTAATCCTTTGAATGGCATGGTAACAGGTTATTGAAAGGTTTCGGATAAACCTTTTAATTCCCAATTTGTACAGTGCTATGGTTTAGTTAACCGGGGTGGGTTTATTAAATATTGGGGGTTTTCTTTAATGTATTAACATAATACGGGAAAGGGGAATAAGTATAGGGAGTTATATAATAATGTTAATAGTTAATATGAGTTTGAAAAAGCACGCTAAGTATAAAAACAGGTGTATTTTTAGACTTAGGCTAAAAAGTGGGAACAAGGTTTATACAAGAAAGATGGCCATTGTCCTAAGCAAAACAGGGTTGTACTTAGGCAATGTTTGAAATGGAATGAGTGGCTTAGTGATATTAAGCAGATCTTAATATCATTGGGGGAAATTAGTAAATGTTTTGGGGAAAACTGAAGGGGAGTTAGTTATAAAATCTGCCTCGCTTGAGCTGCATCAAAATATCTGCCATGGCACTTGTGATAACAGTAAGATGAACATCTTGAGAGACAAAATCAATCACAAGTCTCATTCTGCAACATCATCTACCTACCCAGCCTACTTTGCCTAACATTTTTTCTTCTTTCCTGGGTGCACTTAGACTGGAAAACCCTTATCAATCTTTTCTTTTCTTTGCATGGTAAGCCTACCTAAGTCTGCACTTATTTCTTCCAAGGGCTCAGATTAAACAGTTGAGCTCCTTTGCTTCTCTACCTATCTACTTATCTACCAAGATTAAACAATTGGGATAGATTTTTATTCTCTATTTCTAGAACATGAAATTCAAACATGAACTAGCCAAGATTAAGCTTTTTGGCCATTCACCAATTGTGGCAAAAAGTTTCAACAAGTTGTACATGATGCTTTATTTACAAAAAATAAAATAGTAGTGGCATTTTGGGCTTGCAAACTTTCCTGGTCTTTTTTATTTGGGGTTCATTTCTTTTCATTTTTTCTTTTGACCATTTATTTTTTCACCCTTTTGACTTTTCTTTTTTGATAATATGGAAACCTTTGCAACAAGGAAGGATATGAACATATTACAGAGCTCAACCAGTCAATCATGAAATATGACACCTATAACTATAGGAGTATAACACTGGCTCCACTTGGGGATGGCTTTCCCTGGTGGAAAGTCAAGAACAACAGGTCAAAGAACCTTATGGATAAATTTTACTGTGCTCTGAAATCTTCCTTTGCTGAATGTAGAAACTGTACAAAAGGATGTTGTAAAATATATACATTACTCTTGAACTTATTCAAAAAATTGTACATCTGTTCTGGACAGTCTGCTTTGATTATCTGATCTTATGTTCTTTCTCCCACGTCTTCTTCTGCAATCTCTGATAAACTGAAATGAGGCTAAACAAAAAATGATAAAGTTCCTTCATTGATTTCTGAATTTTCTACACTTTCCTCCTCATTCTCACTGTTGAAATGAACGAGCTGATTATTTCTTTCAAGCTGTTGATCCTGAACTTCCTTATGTACATGTTAGAGTCAGGATATATCAAAAAAATGGATCAAAGTAGTGTTTCAGCATTCGACCATTTACTAGTCCTTCTCCTATTTATGTACCATCCAGGCTCTTCAAAAAGTAAGTATTGTTGCCTCGCAATGCATGGATGATAGATGGCCCTTTCCGTAGGAAGTCAAACTTCCCATGTTTTCCTTTGTCTTCTCTCCTGGAATCCCACTTTAGAACTTTGTATCCAATGTAGCAGTCTTCTACTTTGGTCCTTTTATCAAATATTTTCTTGAGTTTGTCTTGTAACACTTGAGATCTTTAGTGCACTTCTTCTCTGGTCTGTTGCAAATAGATGGTCTGATTTATTATTCTTTGAATGGAATTTGGTTCCACCAGAGCTTCTTGTAGTAACTTCATGACAGGAACTCCTAAAGATGAAGGAAATACAGCCTCCATGCCATAAACTAGCTCATAAGGGCTAGTTCCAATTGATCTTTTTGTAGTAAGTCTGTTTTCCCACAGTGCATTTGTGAGTTTCTTGTGCTAGTTTTTCTTGTTCTCCTCCAACAGTTTCTTAATAATATTGATCAGGATTTTATTGGAGGACTCAGCTAGACCATTACCTTGAGGGTAATAGGCTGTGGAATGGCCTAAAGTGATATGATATTTGCTGCAAAAATTTATCAGTTTCTTGGACTTGAAGGGAGCCGCGTTATCCGTTATGATTTTTCAGGACAACCAAATCTGGACAAGATGTTGGTTTCTAGGAATCCTATAATGACTGTATCATTAGCTTGTCTAGCAGGGATGGCTTCTATCCATTTGGTAAAATAGTCTATGGCAGTAAGAATCCATTTATGTTGGCTAGAAGAGGAAGGGTGAATTTCTCCAATGAAGTCTAAACCCCATTGTTGAAATGGTTTCTCAGTGGAAATTGGTCTCAATGGCAAGGGCAACAGTTTCCTTTTTCCTTCAAAAATTTGGCATTTGTGGCAAGTAGTGACAAACTTCTTTACATCAGCAAACAAGGTTGGCCAGTAAAATCCAGCCCTTAGGATTTTGTCTGCAGTTGATTTCCAGTACAGGTGTCCACCACAGTCCCCTGCATGAAATTCTTTGAGAACTTTTTCAGCTTCTTCTTTTATCAAACAATTCAATAAAATACATTCATGATTTTTCCAAAAAAGAGTACCATCTAAAACACAAAATTTTGAAGCTTTCATCTTTAAAAATCTTTTCTTTGTTCTGGATAACCCTGTAGGAGCCTGCAGGTTTAATAATACATGAATTATATCAGCATACCAAGGTGATTCTAAGAAGGCCTAGTTGATTTGTGGAGTTTCCATCTCCTGTTCGTTATCCAGTTCATTGATGTCTAGGGCTTGAAAGTTTGTTTTAGTCATGATTTTAGCCAATCCCTATCCTTTTATCAACTTTGTAGGTCTTATTTCAATGTCATACTCCAATATTTTAGCAATCCATTTACCTCGTTTGCCTTCAATTCCGTCCCAAGTGAGGATATCTCTGACAACAACATTTGGCACATAAGCTACTGCGTGGGAGTACAATATGTAGACTCTGAAGTCTTGAATGGCTTTCACAAGTGCATAGGCCTGTTTTTCCATGATTTTGTAATTCAGAGGTGCATATCTAAGTGCTTTACTGAAAAAGGCTATAGGTTTTTCACATCCTTGATCATCTTTTTGAAGTAAAACAGCTGCTATGGTGTGTTCTCATGCAAACGAGAAAATTATGAAATCTCTGTCGAACTTTGGACTTGAGAGGACTGGTGTTCTGGTCAAATCCAATTTAATTTTTTCAAATGCTTGTTTGGATTCTATTGTCCATTTAACTTTTGAATCTTTTCTTAACATGTTGTTCAACAATCTAATCAATTCAGCCAAGTTAGATATGAATTTTCTTAAAAAATTAATCTTCCCTAAGAAAGCTTGAAGTTCTTTGACATTTCTAGGGTGGGGTATTTGCAAAATAGCTCCTATCCAAGCAGGGTCAATTCTGATGCCATCTTTGGAGATGATGTGACCTAAGAGTTTACCTTCTTCTAGACCAAACAAAGATTTTTTAGGATTTAAGGAAATACCATATTCTCTGCATTTTAGGAACACTTGTCTCAAATGATCTAAATGTCGCTGGTCTGTTTTGGAAAACACGGTGAGGTAATCTAGGTATACAACCAGAAAATCATGAATTTCTTTCGCAAAAGCTATGTCCATTGCTCGTTGAAAGGTTGCCCCTACGTTCTTAAGTCCGAATGGCATTTTAACATATTTGAATGTACCCCATGGTGTTGTAAATGTAGTCTTGTCTTGGTCATCAGGATGAACTAGAATCTTATTAAAACATCAAAACCCATCCAAAAGTGAAATCCTGGAAGCACTACTAACCTTTGTAAAATATTATCCATCTTGGGTAAAGGGTAATTGTCCTTCAAGGAGACTTTGTTTAAATTTCTCAAGTAAACACATAATCTGATTTCTCATGTATTTTTCCTGGTAGGCACTAAATTAGACACCCATTCTGAAAATCTGATTGGGGCAATTATCCCTGTAGCATGCATTCGTCTGATTTGTTTTTCAATTAAGGGAAGCAGTACAAGTTTGATTCTTCTGAGTTTCTGTTTGAATGGTTTTTGATTTTCCTTGAGGGGTATTTTATGTTGAATTACAGAACTGTCATAATACTTGAGGTCTTCATAGCTCCAAGCGAAAACATCCTGGAATTCTTTAATCAGTTCAACATACTTTAGTTTTTTATCAGGGGGGCAAAGATTTGGATAGTTTTATCATTTTTGGATTCTGTTAAGTTCCTATGTTGTAGTCTTCAATGTCTGCTTTTGGAGTTTCTTTGGAATGTCGTTAAAATCAAAGAGATCTTCCAAAGGAGTCAATCCTTTGGGCAAATGATTATCTTTCAAATCAATAATTTCAATTTCTTCTTCAATAATATCATCAACATGTGTTTCTTTAAGCTCTTGAATTTCCTCTCTGGTAAAACTCATTGGATGAAGCATTTGAATTGCATTTTCTGTTGACATATCTATTTGTATCTGATTTGCTGGATCAAACTCACTAAGTGTGTCTTCATCTGCGTTAGTGCTGGAAAATTCCTCTTCTAGGGTCAAAAAGTTGTTGATCTATTTATTGCTTTCAAACATTTGCCAATTTTTCACATTGTCAGGTATTGCTGGCCTGTGTCTAATTTCTGCTGTGAATTGATGATTTGGTTCAAATGGCAATTTACAGGTGCTGGCAAACATCGCTAGGCTATGAGCTTGCAAGTTGTGTTTTCTTGGGATTTTGGCAAGATGGGTTTCCAAAAATGTGTTGAGAATCTCTATGGCTGTTCCTATGTATTCTTTTAATCTGGGATCATTTATCAAGAATTTCCCTTTTATTTGTTGAATGATTAAATCAGATTCTCCTAGGACTAACACTCTGATTGCTCCCAACTTCTTGAGCAGTTTAAGACCTAGCAACAGAGCTTCATATTCAACCATATTATTAGTACATCTAAAGTTTAACCTGTAGGCATGACCTTCAACATGTTTGTTTTCAAGATTATGCACCCATACTCCTACTCCAGCTCCTAATTTGTTCACAGAACCATCAAATTCTAAATACCACAGGGTTTCATGTTTATGATTAGCATCTGGTCTTTCAAGGATCTGTTTAGCAGGGAGGTCTGGTTTTTCAGACTGTTTTGGTTTATCCAACGTTTCATGATTTTCAGCAATTTCTTGGATTCAGACACTAGACTTTTCATTTTTTGTTTCTTGTGTTTCATCTGCCAGAACTTTTATTTCATGTGGGGGATCAATTTCAGCATTGTACAGGATAAAAGAATCCATGTCTAAATGTACTGAGTAGATAGGGAAATTTTGAGGTTTTTCTTGACTACTTACTACATACTTCATTAAGGTTTCTTTGTATAGTCTCTTGGGTTGACCAAACACTAAAATAGTAGCGTAAGACATGTCTCACTGGAGAGATACCTGAAAATTTGCACCCCAAGATCTAGACAATCACATACCATATTTTGGAGGAATATCTGCTACTACTATGTCCATCAAAATGGTTTTGGCAGGATATTGGACTAGTGATACACATAGATCTTTGATTAAACCCAAACACTTGACCTGACTTGAATCAAAAGAGAAAAGATCTTTATATGGCCTGGTGATGTCAAGGTCAAGTTTCTCCATTACAGACTCAGGAATTAAGTTATGGGAAGCACCAGAATCAAACATGGCATTGTGGAGTATTTTATCATGAATGTTTAAAGCCACGTAGAAAGGAGGAACTTGTCTTCTTCTGTTTTTTGATTTGCTTCAGGGCCAAAAATCAGTTCAGGCTAGTCATCAAAAACATTTATTAAATCTTCATTCACAGCAATTTTGAGTGATCTGCTGATTTGACTTCTGTAGACATGATGTTTAGCTAATTCTGATAATGGAACAATTATCTTTAGTTTTCCTACTTCTTTCTCAAAATTGAAAGGTTTTTCGGTCTGAGTTTTCGTATTTCGGACAGCTGAATTTTCTGCATTTTTCTCTTCTTCAGGTGTGGGATTATGTGTTGAACTATTTTGCAACTCATGTTCTAGAGGCTATTCTTCTTTTCCTTCAGCAAGAATAGCAGTGGAAGGTTGTCTGTTAGGTATTTGATTGTCTGATATATCTTCCACAATTGGATTAGTTGGGTTAGGGTCTATTTTAGAAAGAATATGTACAGGGGGGTTACTGATCTTACCTTTGTTAGGTTGCTTGGTATCTTTCTTTTTGCTGATTTTAGGGACATCTATTCTTCTGCTCCTCAGATTGTATTGTTTGTGAAATTCGTAAATGGCTGTATCATATCCCTCCCTAAAGTCAAATGATTCACCTTATTGAGTTTGGAATTGTTTCACAATGTGAGCTTCTTGATCTTCATGGGTCAAGAAAACTTGTTGTTCATTGTTGAGTCCCATCAGATTAATTTGAGTGTCTTCTGTTGGTTCATCAGATGTTGAGGCTTTAGCATAATTTTCTTGAAATGGGGGCCTGATATTTTGGTTAGGCCCTGTCTTTCCAGTGATAGGATTTTGATTTTTCTTGAAATTTGGATTTCTTCCTGTATTGCTTGGTTGACCATCCCAAGGGGATTTTCTCTCAATTATTTCCACTCTATCACCAAGTCTGTCCATTCCTTTAATGATAGCATCTAATTTCTGTTCAAAGGCAAATGGTTCTTCTTTGAAAGGTATCCTTCTTTCAGCTCTGGCTCTAGACTGTTTAGATATCAGATTGGCCTCAACACTGACAGCTATGCTCTGCATTTCTTATAAGTTTCTAGGCGCTCTTTCCCTAAGTTGGTATGCCATATCAGAGTCAAATGCATCAAGGAATTTGATTAAAGACAAATCTGGAGGGGGTCTGAGATTTTGAGGAATAGCATTGTAGATAATGTTGAATCTGGTACAGTAATCTTGGACAGTTTCTTGTGTGCCTCTTCTTAGGTTTTCATATTCAGATAAAATGTGGAGAGGATCTTTCTTCTTTTCCCGTCTATTCAAGAAAGTCTTATAAAGAGCTTGTGGGTCATTGATACTGCTTGCAGGGAGGGCTCTAAACCAGGTTCTAACATCTCCAGTTAAACTTTGAACAAATACTTTCATTCTGACATCATCATCATCAATCTCATAGTTTTCAAAATAGTCGGCCATTTTCTTGGTATGTTGTTGAGTTGTGTAAGTGCCAGTACCATCAAAATAGGTGATTTTACTTTGATAATCTTGAGGCATAGCCCCTGGATTTTCAGGTAAGTTTAGGGGAGTATATCGGTTTGCCATGATTGCAGAGATAAATGTGACAGCTGGAAGAGCAAGGATAACAGTAGCAGTGTATGTTGTGGATGGAGTGGAAAGGGTGGTTTGAAGTGTTGATGGGAAACTTGGAGAAGCTGTAGCAATGACAGAAAGGTTTGGTGTTTTTCCAGAGGTAAGCTCGGATTGAGTAGGGCTCTGCAAATGTTTGTCAAGGTGTGAACTAGTAGAATTTTCTTGGCTCTCTTGGCTTCTAAGGACCCTAGGAATCAGATTTGGATTTTCATACACAGGTGGAGGATTTGGATCAGGATTTGATCTAGCGTAGAGAATATTTTTTGGAGCCAGTTTATAGGTATGTTTTTGGTTTGTTCTTGAAATAATTTTTTACAGTACAACTTTAAACAATATCTTCTAGGAAGTTTTACATATGGGAGTTTTTCTCTCAAGTATCCTAAAGATTTATTGAAAAGAGAATCTGATCAAGTATTTGCAACCTACAGTTCAAAACATAAACTAGACCGGAGATAGACTGAAGCAACATTTATTTACTTCTACAATTGCAAAGCAAAAGCATTTTCAAAGGCTACCTGGCTAACTTCAGGCTCCATCTGTAACTTATGAAACAAAAAAAAAGTGACAAACAATTATTCAGTCCCTAGCGGAGTCGCCAGTGATGTTATCACTCAGGTTGTTCCCAAAAGTTGTAAGAAAGGGAATACGGCCGAGGTAACCATAGACCAATCTTTTAGACACATATTCTAGCCAATCTGTACCTAGAGATGGCTCTCTCTTTATGATTTAGCTTTGTTTTTAGAAGGTTTTAGGCTATTTATGAAGTTTCAAGGGTTTTGTTTTGAGTTTGGGTGGTGAGATTGAATAGAACAGTGAGGTAAAACTGAAGAGTTCAATCCATTGGGCATGATGGAGTCAAAAGGAGGATGGTTTCCTAGATTTAGTTTCTAACAGAGGATGGCATCACAGAGAAAGGTAGTTAAACATGGAATAATTCAAAGGTTGGAATTAGATGGAATGGACTCAAATGGGTGAAGGGAAATTAAGAATCCTTCAACATATTGACAGAGGGAAAATGGATGATTACTATTAAGGAGCATTTAAGAATTCCTTAGAAAATACTCAACGTGAAAGAATCAAGGGAAATAGGAGCAATTAAGAATTCACTGTTTATACTAATTCTGAAGAAAACACAGAGAATGATAAAGACTGAAAACAGAGTGCAGTTAAGAAAACACAGATGATATAGTAAATATGAAAATTGTAAAAAACACAAGATATAAGGGTACTTATTGATCCATAGGTTGATTCAAGAATTCTGTGACAGGTCTTCTGCATCAATTCTTCATCCTGTAGGCCAGAAAACAGTTTGATTCCAACAGCTTTTTATTCCAAAGGTTCAATATTACATCAAAGTCTAGGAAATCTACATATACCACAACCTCTTCAAAACTCTGATGAAGGGGGTATTTATACAACAAAATATGTACGAACAAATATCTCATAAAAGCTCTGAGATAATATATAAGTTTAAACTAAAGTATTTTAAAAGCAAAGTAAAAACAACTAACTTATGATGTGCTGGAAGCTGGCTCTTTAGGGTTTGGCTTGCTGGTGTCCTTTGTAGCTTTGGGCCGACTGTTTGTCTTAACTCCTCTTAACTTCTGATCTGCTCTTCTTTGTTGGCTCTGATACTCTTTAATTCTGATTTTATTTGCCTTTTAATTCTCCACTGATACTCTTTGACTTGTTTGGATCCTCTTTAATGCTCCTCTGATACTCTTTATCACTGATCTGACCCCTGTTCACCACTTTTCTGGAAAAAATAAGACTGCTTGCGTGTCCTTTCACCGCCTCTCTCTGGAAATTCATGTCTTGGAAATTTCATACTAGCTGTAGTAGGTATCCCTGTAAATATCTGTTTTTTCTCTTCTGCAAGCTTCGGAAATCCCTTGGTTTGCTTTAAACTATATTAAAAGAGGAAGAAAACTGTACTGGGCAGGTTTGTTGAGGGCACGAGCTCATTGGTGCAGTCTTATTGGTTGGGAGACAGACGAGGACCTAGAATAGAGTCAGTCGATTGCATGCTTGGAGCGTTGTTTCACCGAAAACTATAGAAAAAATGGCGCTTTTACTCTTTATTGAACAAAAATGATTTTTCGCAGGAAATTTTGGTTTCAAGGATGGATGATGTCAGCGGGGGTACGGTATGGATGACGTGGTAGGTGACATCAGCGAAGGGTTAGCGGGAGGGCAGTAAGCTGTTTTGCCCACCTGCTTTTGGGCTTGGGGGGTTTCAGGCAGAGGGGCAGCGAACAACGCGGGTGCGCGACACGTTGCACCTGTACGGGAGAAATACCTGTGTTTCCCAGTGGTTAACATTCAACAATTGGTGACTTCTTTTCCAATACTCTACCAAATCTAAGTTGGACATTGTTTAGATCTAATGGAGTTATCATGTAATTTTGGAAATTTTGTCTTTATATGCTATAAAAAATCTCTGAGCTTTTATTATTTGGATTTGGAAGTGGCTGAGAAGGTAGTTGATTTGGATTTTGTGGAAATGGTAATGAAAGTTGTGGGTTTGGATTTTGAGATTGAGAGGGTTGAACAACCTAAGTAAAATATTGTGGTGGAAAAACAAGGCAAATTTGTTGAAATTTAGGATATTGAGGATACTTTCCATAAGGGTTTTTCCATCCTTGTGGCCAAGTTTGAGGCCAAGGTTGCGAAGGCATGGGTGCAGTCCAATTAGTTTGTGGTGGTTGTGCATATGTTTGAGTGTTGAAACCTTGATTCATATTTGATTTTGGATTTTTCCATCGTCTCTTAGCAATAAAACAAAGAGGTTCTACTTGATTTTGCATTACTTCCTCTTGATAAACAAATTTTAGACCCGGTATTGAAGGAAATTCCTTTGTATCATGATTTTTTGCTCATATAACACAAGTTTCTACACTTTTCAAATCAAGGGGGCATTCTCTCAAGGCATGCTTCTTTCTACATTTTGGAAAAAAGATAGATAATGAAAAAATTTCAACCTTTTTCTTGTTTTTTATTTTATGGGTATTTATTTGTTCACAAGGATCTCTTGGATTTTTCCCTGTTCCTGTCTTTCCCCTTGAAATGTGTATGTATAACTCATAAATATCTTGAAATGATAACTTATAAATATCTCCTTTACCCATCAAATTGAGAATATATATCCACTCATCTCTGATAGATTTCAAGAAGAGAGATTTCAAAGTTTCTTCATCTAGAGTATGCATTTTAGCCCTTTCTACATTATAAGCAAAATTTTCAATGACATCTTCAAGATTTTAATCTTCTTTTTGCATCATTTTAAAGAATTCATCTTTAAGGTTATGGGGCATGCAATAATCCTTGTATTTTTCCAAGAACACATTTTTCATTTCTTCCCATGTTCTTATAGAATTTTCTCCTAAGCCGATAAACCATTTTAATGATGCATCTTTAAGAGTGGTTGGAAACAATTTCAAATTTTGAGTATCAAGCAAGTAGTCATAGGATCTCCACAAGACTTCAAACTCAAAGAAAATTGTTTCAGGATTCTCATTTCTTAATCCATGGAAATTAGGGAGGATAGGTGAGATATTTTTCATTGTGGCTATCGTATCTTCATCAAAGATGGGAAATCCAAAATTTTCTAGATCTCCTCTACCTGCTCCTCTTCCTCTTCCTCCACCTCTTCCACCTCCTCTATTTCCTCATCTTCCACCTCCAATCCTATGTTCACCATTCACATTATGTAATTATCCTTCCTGTCTCATGCCATTGTAGATTCTTCAGAGCTAATATAAGGTTCCAAAATTGGATTTTATATTTCTTTCTCTGGTTCTTCTATCAATGGAATGTTAAAATAAGTTTATTATTCTTCCTCACTAGGGATTTCCAATTCTTGTCTTATAAATTGTTCTCTAATCGAAGATAGAAATATTAATCCTTCTGTTGGGGATGTAAGATCTTCTTCCTCTACTACGGATTCAGTAGAGGAAGTTGGTGAATCTTTAGGTTGGATTTTAGTTCTATGTACCTTAAGAAGTCTATTTCTACTTGCAATTGATGAAATATGAGTTTGGGTTGATTGTGTGGCACTACAGGGGCGTGGTGGGGTGAGTGGTGATGTTGGAATTGAAATCCTACCTCTACTTATGAATCTACCTCTAGAATCTCTTTCCCTATGCATAAATATGTTTTTTTCATTCTTTTTATGAAAATTAAAAGACTCCTATATACACTTCCTTGACAACGATGCCAAAATGTTTGGTAATTTAATTGATGTTAAATTACTACATAAATTATCAACTAGAGCTTGTAAACTAGTGAAGTGTATGTGCATTGTATGTGCTAAAAGTCCTTATTATTTAAGCAATGAATTGAGATATCTTTATGCACATATGATACTTAAAATTTATTAAAACAACTATCGCTCTTGCATAAAGTAAAGATGTCACACTTTACAGAAATGAAACTAATTTTATCACACTTCCTTAAACAAATATCACATTTGTAAAATGAAACTAAAATTATCACACTTTCTTAAAAGACATATCACACTAGAATTATCACACTTGCTCAAAAGAAAGATCACACTTACAGAAATAAAGTTACTCTGAAATAGAAGACTAAATAATCAAACTCAAATTAATTTAACCATAAAAGGAAATTAATCCAATATTTCACACTTAATATAAATTGAAATCTTCTTCACTCAAATGTAACTTAAGTTAGATGTAACTCAAACTATACTACAAATCCTGAATCAATCCACACTCTTTCATTCTACTTTTCATATGCATAACAGATCTCGGCTTCACTCATTCATCCTACAACAAAATGATTAAACAAATCCTGCTTTAAACTCAACCATAAACATTCATTCAAAATTGAAACTGGAAAGCTAGATGAACTAATTAAACACTATATAAAATGCATAATTGAAATATTAATTAAAAAAGATAAATCCCTGCAACTCCAGGGGGCTCTCCTGCAAGATGTAGGTAACAACACGACTTCTTCAAATGATTATATACACATTGAGATAACACAAAACAAGGGTATCAAACAAAATAGAGATTTTATATAACTGTAAACGAAGTTTCAGAAATAATATTCAAGTTTGTCGTTTATCATGCCGAGAGGTAGATTTATAACGTCTATCAATAATTGTTTTAGAGATTTACGAGCCTATCCTACTCGATAGAGACTAAAAATAAAATAAGAAGATAATATGACATGATTTCCTCATGATTTTCTATCGGATAAGAAAATCATGAGGCTAAATATCTACTTACATTAATTTTCTTGCTCGCTTGGTTCGCCTTCGGCTCCTTCTTCGATAGTTGACTTCCACGTTGACTGGACTTATACAGTGTCCTTATCATCAATCCAGGTCATAAATATACGTAAATATCATTATACCAACTATTAGCCACCTTCCCATATGTATCATTCCTCGGTTGGAGTTTCAGAACCCATCAAACCTTCAATTATGTTGTAGAATCAATCATTAGATGAAGAAATGGTGCAATTCAATAGCTTATGAAAATATTGATTTAAATAATAAACAACAAGGAAAATTATGAAATACAAGATGTTTAAGTATCTGTTATTTCCATGAACCTTGTAAATTGATGCTCAATTAGAGTTATTAGAGTAAAAAAGAAGGAGGATGGAGTGTAAGAAGGTTGTCAAAAAGAGACAATTTTAGGCTTCAATAGCATCCAGAAGAGTGCACCCCAGTGAGCATCAAGTACAAGAGGAAGGTTCCTCATAAATTAGGAAAGGAGCATAACTGTAAGTTCAAAGCAAATACAATCATTCTAAAAGTGCCTATGGAAGCGGAGAGGAAGAGGTAGTAGTGCGAAGCAGAGAAGAGGTAGGGGAAAGAGAAAATGTAGAAGGAAGAGAAGGAAGTGAAAGACAAGGAGGAAATATAGGCACAATAAGGACTGAGAAGAAAGGAGGAAGAAGAAGAAACACTGAAAAAAGTAGAGGAAGAAAGGAAAATAATATAGAAGAAGAAGAGAACAAACAAAAACAGGTGTTGTAGTGTTTTCTTCTCAATGATGTACAAAAAGAACCCACTTAAGATTGTGGATGACAAACAATATCAACAATAAAAATGACTGCTAAACATTGTAGATCTGTAGCTATTGATAGAAATAAAACCTGCCAAATTCTAATCTATGCTACGATCATAGTTAAACAATGAAATAAAGAGTAATAATCCCAAACATCCAATGGAAACTAGACATGTAAAGAATAATTTTATAATAACACTTGTGAAGAGAGTAGATAAATGTTACGATTCCCCCTCTATGGGATGGGTTCTTGGCTATCCTAAAACATTTTCAGCTTATGTAGAGTCTCTCTCCTCTATAATGTATAAACCCAACAAAAATATGGTGAGCGACAATGAAAATAATGAGAGTTACAACAGTAAGTGCAATAATGAAAATAATCAAAAGTGAATAATGAATGGAAAACCCTCCTATTTATAACAAAATATTTTGTTATCCTCAAATAATGAGCAATAATAAAATATTATTGATCCCATTCTTAGAATTACCACTTGGAATATTTTATTATATTTGTTTAGGAGGGAAAAAGTATTTAAACTGTTATTTAGAAATAATAAATAAATAAATGATTTATTTATTATCTCAATGAATTAGTTAAGGAATAATAAAAAAAAAATTGATTTATTTAATTATTCATAAGGGATTTAGTTAAATTTAACAAAGAATAGTAATTAATTAATTATTAATTAGTTATTCTTAGAGAAAAATAAGATAAATAATGATTTATCTGTTTATTTTTCATGATTGGGTCAAATTTAACAAGGAATAATAATAAAACAACGGTTTAATTAATTGTTCCTAGAAGAAAATCAAATAATAGTGATTTATTTAATTATTCTTCATGGGTTTAACTATAAATTACTTAATAAAGGTGGTTTATTAGGTAATTTCTCACAATGAAAGAAATTTTATTAGGGTAAAATTTTCTTTACATGGTATACTTCGATCCATCTAGTAAATTAGGCTAGATGATCTTTTTTTGGTGATAAAAGATTTCCCCCCAACATACGAGTGTTAAGAGAAAAACGTACGACCGAAGTACATTGTAAAGACACAATCACTTAGACAACACAAGGGAGTCAATGAGAGAGAGAGAGAGACCAAAGAAGCTGAAGCTGAGAGAGGATAGTGACAGAGAGGGTGAGACTAATACAAGTCTCCTTTTATGTTGTGGTACTGGACGTCAATGAGGTAGGGGAGGCATACCCATACCGCCGAGATAACTTAGTACAAAATTAATGGTTCGCCCAGAAGTATGAAACTGAGCAATCAAGTACATGCTGAACGGTACATGACATGCTATCATAATAGAGGAAAAAAATAATACAATGTATCCCATATACACAATGAACCTGGTAAAAACATGAGCAAGGATTGAATATAATAATATCTAAGTACATGAGATACAAAGCCCCTTCCTTCAAAACATGGGTGGGAGGGAGGGTAGAACAACCAAAGATGTCCTGTTGAACAAGGAAGGGCTCTCCAAAACTAAATTAATCATCTGGAGGAGACGTTCATGCGATGAACACTGTGATCAGTAGGAATCAAACCCATCAACTCTGTAGAAATTCATCTGAGGATGTAGCATAGTAGGTATGCATCTAGGCATGTGAAGGGCTACTTGAAGGGCCACCCCCTCATGAGGTCTGAAAACATCTCACACACACCCAAGAATCACTGGGACAATCTGCTGAATCACTAGACCATCAAGTGTATGTATCACGATCATGAAACGATCAAGTGAAAGGGAAATAATGAGACCCTCCTCTCGATCCAAGGCACCGAACAAGAATGGAAGTTGGAATTGAGATACACTGCCCTCTACACTGTTCTTCTGGAATAAATGGGTTGATGTCAACAAAATAGGGCCAGCTATGGATGAGGCAATGAGGCTTCTCAACTAAAGCACAAGGGAAAATAGTAATGTGATTGATGGAATGACACCAGGGATAATGGGGAAAAGTGGGACTGAGGAACAAATAAACAACTTCCCTTGTCAGAGCATAAATTACATGGTTGAGTTGACAACAACTGACTCAACTCCTGGGAGGATGTGGATAGTATGACTAGAGGCCAAAATGGGCAAAAAAGGATGAACGGTATACAAATATGGATGGAATACTGTGACATGATATGATGGGACATGAAATAGACTCCAAGAATGCAAGGGTGACTCATTGCAGATGTTCTGAACAAGGGTGATTTGATGATGCTGCCACACAGACTAGGCTTGATGGGGACAATGGCAACATGAGTAAATGATGGTCACTCATGATGAAAATTGACATATGGTATGACAAGTATAAAGAGGAGGTGGACCTCAAAGTACAAGTGTCGCTTTATGATGAAATTTGACTTTAAGAGGCAACGAAGTGACCCTTCTTGGAAAAATGGTTTCCATATGAAGTATCAAATCATCAGAAATTGAGGAAGACCTGTTATAGAGCTCGATGAGAGCTTTCTAATGGTGTTAAGGTTTCGTCAAACTGAGCTACGGTCTAGTTGCAATGGGTGACAAAAGAATTGTGGATTCTTCTATGAAAGGACATTTTCCCTCCAATTTGGATTCAATTGCTAAGTGAGCTATGGTGAATGCAGAGAGGAGGAAAAGGCCCTAAATCTTTTGGAGAATGTAGCAGGAAAACTGACCATTGGAATCAAGATCCGTGACTTTCACATAGGTGGCCTTACTCATTTCTTCAATTTCATCGGTTTATTTCCTGATTTTTGGCACTTGGCAACTCCCTAGGGGACCCTTGCCCTTGCTCATGGTCGCATCTCACTTTTTGGGTCTAGAAATGCAATATGGCTTGCAGCAAAGAGCTAGAAACCATTGAGCTCGTACTTTCTGGGCTGAAAACTATAATTTTTGGGTGGAGGAAGGGTTGGTCTACTGGCCTGGTGGGGGTTGCAGGCTGATTAATGTAGCCTACTGTTTTCTTTTCTGAATTGACAAGACATGTGGTGTTTTGCAGATATGGCAAAGCTGAAAATCAACTGGCGTCAACGAGACTTGGATACTCTTCGATCCGAGATCCAGGGGGATAAGAAGGTTCGAGGGGCATTGGCTCGTTATGAGGTTCTCAAGTTGGTAGAGAACCCACCGATGAGGGCAAGTGAGCCCTTACTATTGAGAATTATGATATATTGGAATCCAGACCAGGAGGTCTTTGTAATGCAGGGGAACAAGATCGAGCTCACATTACAGGAAATTTACTTCTTGACCGGACTTCCTCCACTTGGAGTGGTGGGGGATATTCATCCGGTGTTACCTTGTGGGAGGAACATTACTGAGTTCACGGAGCGCCATTGCTGACGAGGTGTTCGTGTCAAGGGAACGACTATCCCGCTTGTTGATCTAGAGAGGCTAGAGACATAGCCTGTTGTTGTGATTGTGCTATAGGTCTTGGGTAGTCAAGCGTTCCACTGCGTCACTGGAGGGCAAATGATGTTAGTTGAGAGTCTTTTGGTTGGGACCTACTATGGGTGGGCCTAGATGATGTTGTCATCGGTGAAACGACAATTGAGTCTTTGTAAGAGGAAGGTGAATTGTGACTATGCTTTTGGTACAGTACTGCGTGCGTTCTTCTTTGAGAATATACCCACTATCCATCCTCATGTATAGATCTGAGATGGGGGCCCACAGAAGCCCAGGATGTGCCAGTGGGGGAAGATACTGCAAAGAAGAGGAGGAGGGGGAGTCAGACAGGTGTTCCTATTCTAGACATATCTAGGCACTGTAACCCCAATCACATATGTCCATAAACCAAGGGCTTCTAAACCCGTAAAAGTGTTGTTTCATACCCTAAAGGAACAAGGTCGGCTAATTACATCATCTCCCAGAAGTTCTCCATGAAAAACTACTCAGAACGGGTCAAAACAAGACCATACAGACTGCTCCATGCATAGGGTGCAATGCATCTCACCTATTACACACAGGGGGTGCGATGCATACTGGAAAGCCCTTCTGTAGGGTGCGATGAGCGAGAGCACACAAATGGAAGAATAATTGTGCTAGGTGGAAACCCAAATAATCTTCCAGAAACTGCTCATATGACACTTGCCTCTTTGAATTTGCCCAGGGATGAGTAAGAGATCTGAAATCTCCAAGTGGAACCAAGAACTATCAGTGAAATGACACTAATCAAAATCCCAGAAGTTGACTTGCTCTCCTATAAAAATCTATATATGGATCCCTCATCCAAGAGATCCATAGGCTGGAATTTTGTAATTTGCAAGGAAGTGCTATTGGTTTCTCTTTGAAAACATTATTGGGTGATCTTGCTTTGTATGAGGTGAAGAGGGCTTTCATGCTGGGAGGATGATGCTAGATCAGACAACCTAATTGTAATCCTCTCTTCTACTACTTCTATCAATAAAGCTATTTGAGTTTTCCTCCATATGCTTGTATATCTCAGAATCGTGTTTGTGTATGCATTTATATGGTTAATGTACATCTAATCCTACATTATTTATGGTTATAGATCTCTATGCTTTGATGGTATTTTTCTGCCTTGGCTTTACAGGTGTTCTTTGAAGTGGGACAAGTGAGGAAGGAGTGGTGAAATCTCTATCAAAGGAGAGAGGAAATAAGCAAGAAGACTAGCGAAAGACTGAGGTTGGTGCTCTTTGCTTCTCTCTCATCTATCACTCACAAAGGAAAACACAAGTAACTTTAATCTGTTTGTTTCCAAGATAGCTACCCATCTTAGTGGGACTAGCAGCTTTGAATAGACAATATTTTTCCCGATAACAAAATGTCTACTCCATTGGGGAGCGAATAATTTGTTTGTTTCATTATTGTTGTTTGCTTTATAAACCACAGACGGAGCCTGAAGTTAAGCCAGCTAGCCTTCGAACTGCTTTTGCTATGCAATTTCAAAGTAGATCAACGTTGCTTCAGTCAATCTCCAAGTTTGTTTATGGACTGAACATATAGCTTGAAAACATCCTAAGTGCCCTGGTGGTAGCTTAAATAACCTCATTAGATCAGCCCCTATACTTTGTGTTTACTGACAATCATTAGCTCAGCCTAATCCCTGAACTTAGCTGCAAAATGTGAGAAAAAACCAAGCTCAGTCTCATCCCTGGACCATCACACTGTCTCTTCTTGGCAGTCTAGATACATCGCACCTCTCGTGTGTTGTAGGTGAGATGCATCCCTGTTTCCCTGTTTTAAAGGTGTGATGATTAGATGAGACTATTTCTACCTCCATATTTTGGTTTTTTCTTCATTGTCTTCAGCTTTATTCAGTAGTTTTGTTGTCTGTGATTAGTATATCTCTATTGAAACCATCTTCCTTTGCATTATTCGACCTCCATCAATAAAGAATTGTGAATGTTTTTTTATGTATTTTTCGTCATTTACAATTCTCTTGTGCAAATAGTAGCTTAATCGAACTGTCGTCTTTTGATTTGAAAGTGTCGCAAGTATCGTTTTCGATAAAGAAAAAGAGTATTACAAAACATTCCTCTTTTAGACAGTCGATTACACTTTTTCCATTGTATTTGATTTGAATCATTAGTATTTCAAGTGTAGAAAGCAATTTTGAATTCGAAATCGCAAAGTGTCGTCTTGACTTTACTTTCGTTTTTGAAAAGAGAATTGTTAGTATTGTCGCTTTGAAAGAAGATAGTTCAAATCTATACTTCATTTTCTTTTTGTTATTTTCACATTAAGGAAACTAAAAAAAAATACCTGCATGTGCATTTGCATTAAGATTGCATGCTGAAGTTGATTTAGGAAAAGTGCATCTAGTGTGTGCTCTCTGCTCTATGTTGAAAGAATTTAATTTCTCTTTCCTTAGTAGCTAGGATTTTCATTGCAAAAAGAAAATAAACGACTGTTTATCATCTTAGATTGCATATTTAGGAATTGTATATCTACATGACGTGGTGAACCTTAAAGGAAAACTTCTTAAGAAAGATCAACTGTAAAATAAACCTTAATGAACATAAAAACGCTTTGGAACATAATGCACAACATTTAGAAGTCTAGGCTAGAGACATATTCCAACGTCGTAAAGTATGGTAACTATCACTTTCATCATAGGTTGGGTGATTCCTCCTCTTTGAGACGACAAGTGCCAGTACGGACTTGTGCTCCCACCTACCGTCAAGTATATATTGGGAGACCATAATAGGATACATCCTTTATCCTTAGGAAGCCATGTTTTCCACCCTATCGATCACAATGCACTGAACATAGCATTCGGGAAGATTGACTGTCGTACTGTAAAAAGTATTCTACAATTTTGTGATTGGTTTGGTAATCCCTCTATCTAGATTTCCAGAGTAGTCATTTTTGTTCCTTTTCGGACTCCTTAAAAGAAAAGGTCCATCTGAGCACTTGTCACTTTAGGCTCATTAAAAATTGAAGGTGACTGAGTCATCTTTAGCTTTTTCTCGACTCTTAAAAATTGAAAAAGCGAGTTGTGTTAAAGTGTCATAAAATTTATTTTAATCGGAATAATGTCACTATTCCCTTATTAGTCTTTAGGTTGAGAAATGGAGTCTACCAATCAAGTATTTCCCCTTGGGGGAAATCCTAGTCCCTTCTCCTCTTGGGGGGATGTTGGTGCTCCACACATGGCCACATTGTCCCTTCCAGGACTCACAATTGGCCTGCCTGTATGGCTTTTCTCGACCTCTATCGTTCAAAACACTGCAATTCCTCAACAATCAAATTAGCAACCAGATGATACTAAAGTTGCTCCCCCACCTTCTACTTCATTTTTTTCTCCCTTTCCTTCTTCCTCTTCGCTTGGTGAAGCTAGTAACACTAAAAACCAAGTAACTAAGAAGAAGAAGAAAAAGAAGGAGAAGAAGAAGAAGAAGCCAATGGCGAAAGGGGGCAACCATGCATCGTCTGGTGAAAATCCACACACTGCACAATCCAAACCTAAATCTCCATGTGTCATTTGTAAGGGAGACCACTATCATCGAGATTGTCCCTGCATCCCACAGATCTTGAGGGACTGGTCTCCCCGCTTGCACAATCTAGTGTCTTCAACCGCTGACGATCATGTTGAAAGCACACCATCAACTAGTGAAAATGAAGTCAATGGACAAAAAGGAAGATCCAAATTTCCTTATAGATTGTGTGAAGGCGATCATGCCCTCCACCATTGTCCCTTCTTAGACGAAGCTAAAAGAGTCTTGGATAACCATCCTGCATGACTGCAGCGAATTCCTCCTGGATACAAGAAACTCTTGCCAAGTCCATCGCTAGCTAAAAATCCAATGACACACCATTGTTTTCAGTCGAAGCACCCATCATTGAAGATAGACCCTCTGAGTCCACACTGGACCAAAGTCAATAGGTCAAGATGGCAATCGACCCAATCTTTCCTTCAGAAGGTCCACCTTCAGATGATACTGTCACCAAAGAGAATGAGAATGAAACCATTCAAATTCTCTTTGTAAACACAAACTCCGATGAACATGGGGGCAATATACCCATTCCTTTACTACAAGCAGTGATCAGGTGCTCATGTCCTAAGTGTCGTAAAAATTCTCAAAATTTAAAGTGCTCAGAAATGGTTCAAAGCTAAATGACTAGAAGGTTCTCGTCCTCCCAATTCCGATGCCACAAACGGTTCGAAAAACGGTCGCCGTATGAGGAAGATATGACAAAAAGAATAATTGGCTCAATAACATTAGAAATTTGAATTTAAAAAAAAAAAAATTAAAAAAGGAATATTCCGTAGAATATTCCTTGGAATATTCCAGGGAATATTCCCTTTTCAACAGCCAATCAAAAGCTGCCACGTGGCAGGCCCGGAGGCCGCCACGTGGCCCCCAGATGACGTCAGCAGTATATGGGATTGTGTTTCAAAATTTTTGGGTCAGATTGTGAATCGAACCCGCGACCCCTGCTGTACCAGTTCAAAGGTTTACCAACGCGCCACCAAGGGCCGATCTGATCCATGGGCGGAGAAAATCTTTTTAAATTTTGAAATTGTAGTGGGGGGAAAGCAAAGGGGGCCAGCCCCTAAGGGCCAGCCCCGCCCTCCATATGACCTGCGCCGGGGAACCAAGAGCTTAAGCACTAACCGACAACCCAAACGGTCAGCACACAATCCGAGGCAAGCATTTAATTTGACTGCAGTTCAGTTGGCGGCGGAATTGACGGAGTGCCAAATTTGGTGGTCCCTCCATATTTGGCAGGCCTAACTGGCCGTAACTAAAGTTAACTGGGGTTTTGTTAGGCCAAACTGGCAGTTAGGAGTAAATGGTCATAACTTTGGCTAGGAAAGTCGGTTTTGGACGAATTTTTTTTTTTATTTTGGGTATTTTCGACCTTTTGAAGCCATTGGTGTAGGTCTTATAGCCATCAGAGGTCATCTGCATACATTTTTGGAGCCGTGAAAGTTCTAGGAGCCACCAGGGCCCAGTATTGGGAAGACTGTACAGGGTTGCAGGAATCCATTGGAGGTGATCCAATAGTCAATCCTGAAGGATTCAAGTGTTCTGAATCCATTTCTACCATCTATTTCTCCTGTAGATGCTTCTATTCAGCTGTATTTTCAATTTAAGCATTTAATAAAAACAAGGACAAGCCCGGTTGGGAGCTTTGGACCCAACAGACGTAGCCCTGGAGGGGGTGAACTGCTTTATCAACTTCTTTTGCATATGTGGTTGATTTATTTTGCAGAACAAATTCATTTTAATGTGTTAAACAGTAAAAGGAAATAACTCTGCTATGCTTAAATGGGTCATGAACAGCTGAAAATTTCATGTGTTTTCTTTCTGCAAGACATGGAAATCTTTTAAACATGTTTAATTCTGAATTGAATACCTTGCAAACAAATTTCAAGTAGTTTCAAATTCAGATCAAGTTGGTATCAGAGCTCAGGGTTTTTGTGCAAAGATCTTCTAACTGTCTTGCAAGTATTGATGCTTACCAGGTTGAAACTTAAAAGAGGGGAAGGACAGTTGACTAGAGAACGAGAGAATCCTCAGTCAAGGAAGGCCAGAGAGCCATCACCTCCACCTTCAATTTCACCCTCAAGAGTCTCAGCAGAAGCTTCAAGGATGTCTGAACATGAAGGAGAAATTCCTATAGAGATAGATCCAAGAGAAGAAGAAAGAGTCTTCAGAAAGGCTTTCTTGGATCTCACTAAAATGGTGAGGATATTGTACCAAGAAAGAAATGAGAAATTGGCTGGAGAAGGGTCCAAACATCCACATGAAGGAGAGGGCTCTTCAGGAGGTAAGAAGGATGATGATCATTCCAAGAAAGGACATGGAGGTAATGGTGATCCACCACCCCCATATTCACCTTCTTCCTCTTCATCCTCGTCTTCTTCTGTTCATAAGCATAGATCCTCTGGAAAAAGTCCTTTTTTGAAGCTTGATGTAAAATTCGAATTACCTATGTTTAATGGTGAAGTGAATGCAGAAAAGCTTGACAACTGGATTAGGCAGTTGGAAGTTTACTTGAGGATCCAAAATATGCATGATGATGCCACAAAGATTCAGTTGGCTTCTTCGAGAATGGATGGAGCAGCCTTGGTCTGGTGGGAGGCCAAGACTAAAGAGGAGATCAAGAAATTTGGTAAGGTTACCTTAACATGGCCTGAATTTCTGTTAGCCATTAAAAAACAGTTTTATCCTCTTGCTCACATGCAGAAAGCCATTATGAACTGGAAAAATTTCAGACAACTTAAGGGTCAAAGTGTCCAAGACTACACCCAAGAATTCAGGAGAAGAGCTCTCTTGTTAGGGGTAGATTTACAGACCCAAGAAACCTTGCTGAAATACATTGGTGGCTTGCATAGCTACCTTAGACACACCATCTTGATGTTTAACCCTACTAGCCTGGACGAGGTTTGTGTCCAAGCTACCCATTTAGAGGCAAGGGAAAAAAAAAAACATTTGAAGAGGGTAGAAACAAGCCCCCCAAGGGGAAAAGAAAAGAGAAAACCTCCAAGGGAAAAGGAAAAAAGAATGCATCTGTCAAACAGGAGAGTGAGAAAGTGATCTGTAAACACTGCTCTAAACCAGGCCATGAGGAGAAAAACTGCTGGAAATTACATCCTGAAAAAAGACCTCAATCTAACAAATCCAAAGGGAAATAGAAAACTGCTGCTACTACATCTACACCACAAGATTTAGGGGAAGATTCAGGTGATGAAACCAAAATTGTAGCCATGGGTTTGAAAAACTTGAAGGGAAAAGAAATTGAAACTCAAGCCAACACTAGTACCTCAAACTGTCATGTACAAGCTCCTAATGAGGAAGAAAGAATTGAACTGTTTCATGTGAGGGTGATTTCAAAACATACTAAGATTGACACACTTTTTGATAGTGGGTCACAAGCAAACCTTATATCAGAGGACTTGGTCAAGCAGCTTAAACTTGAGACAATTCCACATCTGAAGCCATATCCACTTGGATGGATTTGCAAGGATGCAAATTTACAAGTTTCAAGAAAGTGCACATTGCGCTTTTCAATTACTGCACATTTTATTGACACAGTTGAACTTGATGTGGTACCTTTTGATATAGCAGGAATCGTTTTGGGAAGTCCTTACTTGTTTGACAGGAAAGCTATCTTTCATTGCCATGAAAACAAATATCATTTGTTCAAAGATGGCAAGGAGTTCATTGTTAGAGCTCATCGCAAGAAGACAAATATAGCGATGGTGAATGCAGGACAGGTAAAAAGGCTGGTCAATTCAAGTAAGAATTTTGTTCTTCTTATGATTAAGCCCAAGGTTGATGTGAATCATGAGTCATTTGACAATTGTGATCCAAAACTTAAATCAGATCTGTATGATGTAGTTGATGCATATCATGAGATGTTTCAGGAGCCAACAGGTTTGCCTCCTAAGAGGGAGATTCAGCATGAAATCCATTTGCATCCAGATTGTCCTCTTCCAAACATAGGCATGTACCGCATGTCTATTATGGAGAATGTTGAAATAAAGAAGCAAATCAAGGAATTGTTGGAAAAAGGTTTCATAAGGCCAAGTACTTCGCCATGTGGGTCACTGATTGTATTGATTCCAAAGAAAGATGGCACTTGGCGTATGTGTGTTGATTTCAGGGCCTTGAACAAGATAACGGTAAAGAATCGTTACCCACTCCCAAGGATAGATTATTTGCTAGATCAGCTGAAAGATGCTCGATATTTCACTAAGCTAGACTTGCGCAGTGGATATCATCAAGTAAGAATTGAAGAAAGTGACATTTGGAAGACAAACTTTAAAACCAAACAAGGACTCTTTGAGTGGCTTGTGATGCCGTTTGGTTTGTGCAATGCACCTGCAACTTTCATGCGTGTAATGGATGATGTCTTGCGTCCTTTTCTTGATGATTTCGTTATTGTCTACTTAGATGACATCTTAATTTTCAGCAAGTCTAGAGAAGATCATGTCATGCATGTTAAGAAAGTACTTGATGTTTTGAAGAAGAATCAGTTATTTCTTAAAATGTCAAAGTGTGAATTTGGAAAGACTTCTTTGGTTTATTTGGGACACATAGTAGGAGGAGGTGCTCTGAGAATTGATCCTGCTAAGATTGAGGCTATTATGAAGTGGCCTACTCCCAAATCCATAACAGAGGTAAAAAAAATTTTGGGTGCAGCTCAATATTGGAGGAAGTTTATCTCTAACTTCTCTTCTATAGCAGCTCCTATGCATGCAGTGACAAGTGTGAAGCATGCTTTCCAATGGGGAGGCAAGCAGCAAAAAGCTTTCGAATCTTTGAAAGAGAAGATTAGTTCAGCTCCAGTCCTTGCATTACCGGATTTGAGACAGCCATTTGAGATAAAAACTGATGCTAGTGATTATGCTATGGGTGCAGTTCTTCTACAGCATGGTAAGCCTATTGCTTTTCATTCTGAAACTTTAATGGTGCTGTTGTAAATTATCCTACATATGATAAGGAGTTGTATGCATTGGTACAAAGCGTCAAAAAGTGGAAACACTACTTGATGGGCAAAGAAACTGTTATACATACCGACCATCAGCCCTTATAGTACTTGCAATCACAAAGCAAGTTACAACAGTCACGACACTTCAGATGGATGGGGTTCTTGCAACAGTTCCAATTGTTAATAAGGTATAAGAAAGGTACTTTGAATAAGGTTGCTGATATGCTTTCAAGGCCTATTATTGGTGTTGTTACTTTACTTAAGAATGCTTCCATTGTACATGATAGTTACATAGAACAATATGCATCTGATGATGACTTTAAAGATGTGTATGCTAACTTGAGTAAAGGGAATCATGTAGAGGAAAATGATTATCACATGCATAACAATTTGTTGTTTCATTTGGGCAAGTTGTGTATACCACAGGGGGAGAGGATAAATGTCATAAGAGAAGCTCATTCTTCTCTTATTGTTGGCCATTTTGGTGTGAGCAAAACAGTTGCACATCTACAGAGGTATTGCTATTGGCCTCACATGGTAGATTTTGTTGCAAGGTTCATAAGAGGTTGTTCATTATGTGCTACAAGCAAGCCTAGCAATAGGAAGCTTGGTTTGTATACTCCTTTGCCGGTACCTTCTAGACCATGGGAGAGCATCTCTATGGATTTTGTAGGAGGTTTGCCAAAATCTAGAAAACAACATGATTATTTATATGTAGTAGTTGATCGTTTCAGAAAAATGTGTATACTTATGCCTTGTAAGAAAACTATAACTGCTGAACAAACTGCTGAATTATTTTTTCATCATGTATGGATTCACTTTGGTTTGCCTACTTCCATTATTAGTGACAGGGATTCCAGATTTGTGGGGAATTTTTGGTCCAACCTATGGGAGATGATGGACACAAAGTTGAAGAAAAGTACTGCTTTCCATCCGCAAACAGATGGACAAATCGAAGTTGTGAACAGAACCATTGTGAACCTCTTGAGAGGTTATTGCAGCAAGCATCCCAAGCTTTGGGATGAACATTTGCACTACATACAACATGCTTACAATCGTGCCAAGCACTCTTCCACAAACACCTCACCATTTGAAGCTTGTTTTGGTTACTTGCCAAAATCACCTCTTGATTTCATTCTTGAGAAAGATGTTGCCATTGAGGGACATAGTGATATTGACAAATCTCGGTCATTCATTGAAAGAATTCAGCAAATACATCAGCAAATTCAAGAACGGCTTGAGAAGAGTCAAGGCAAGTACAAGGAAAGACACGACAAGCAAAGAGTCGATCACAAGTTTCAAGAAGGGGATGAGGTATGCCTGTACATTAGTAAGGAAAGGATGGAAGGAGAAGGTAAAAAGCTGAAGCCTATTTGTTATGGTCCATTCAAAATCCTCAAGAAGGTTGGAAATAATGTTTTTCAATTAGATTTGCCTTCCTACATGCAAATGTATTCTGTTGTCAATGTGGAGAACTTACGTTTGTATGAACCTCCTTTGATTGCTGATCATGAAAGTGCTGTTCAGATGCCATCTATAGAAGATTTCTCGCCAGAATTCTTAGATGAGCTGAAAGAAGATACAATCCTTGACAGAAGGACACGCACTTCAAGGAGGGGTAGTGTAGATTATGTTCGGGTTGGTTTCAGAGGCAGCAAACCGAACAAGGAAAAGTGGATGGAGGTGGACAGAGTTAGGGAGCTATACCCTCACCTCTTTAACAGATAGCTGAAGGCTTTTGGGGTCCAAAAGCTTCCCAATGGGGAGGCGTGATCAGGTGCTCATGTCCTAAGTGTCGTAAAAATGCTCAAAATTTAAAGTGCTTAGAATTGGTTCAGAGCTAAACGAATGGAAAGTGCTCATCCTCCCGATTCCGGCACTGAAAACGGTTTGAAAAACGGTCACCGTATGAGGAAGATATGGCAAAAAGAATAATTGGCTCAATAACATTAGAAATTTGAATTTAAAAAAAAATAAAAATTAAAAAAGGAATATTCCGTAGAATATTCCTTGGAATATTCCAAGGAATATTCCCTTTTCAACAGCCAATCAGAAGCTGCCATGTGGCAGGCCCAGAGGCTGCCACGTGGCCCCCAGATGACATCAGCAGTATATGGGATTGCGTTTCAAAATTTTTGGGTCAGATTGTGAATCGAACTCGCGACCCCTGCTGTACCAGTTCAAAGGTTTACCAACGCACCACCAAGGGCTGATCTGATCCATGGGCGGAGAAAATCTTTTTAAATTTTGAAATTGCAGTGGCGGGAAAGCAAAGGGGGCCAGCCCCTAAGGGCCAGCCCTGCCCTCCATATGACCAGCGCCGGGGAACCAGGAGCTTAAGCACTAACCGCCAGCCCAAACGGTCAGCACGCAATCCGAGGCAAGAATTTAATTTGACTGCAGTTCAGTTGGCGGCGGAATTGGTGGAGCGCCAAATTTGGCGGTCCCGCCATATTTGGCGGGCCTAACTGGCTGTAACTAAAGTTAACTGGGGTTTTGTTAGACCAAACTGGCAGTTAGGAGTAAATGGTCATAACTTTGGCTAGGAAAGTCGGTTTTGGACGAATTTTGTTTTTGATTTTGGGTATTTGCGACCTTCAGAGGCCATTGGTGCAGGTCTTACAGCCATCATAGGTCATTTGCATACTTTTTTGGAGCCGTGAAAGTTCTAGGAGCCACCAGGGGCCAGTATTGGGAAGACTGTACAGGGTTGCAGGAATCCATTGGAGGTGATCCAATAGTCAATCCTGAAGGATTCAAGTGTTCTGAATCCATTTCTACCATCTATTTCTCCTGTAGATGCTTTTATTCAGCTTTATTTTCAATTTGAGCATTTAATAAAAACAAGGACAAGCTCGGTTGGGAGCTTTGGACCCAGCAGACGTAGCCCTGGAGGGGGTGAACTACTTTATCAACTTCTTTTGCATATGTGGTTGATTTATTTTTCAGAACAAATTCATTTTAATGTGTTAAACAGTAAAAGGAAATAACTCTGCTATGCTTAAATGGGTCATGAACAGCTGAAAATTTCATGTGTTTTCTTTCTGCAAGACATGGAAATCTTTTAAACATGTTTAATTTTGAATTGAATACCTTGCAAACAAATTTCAAGTAGTTTCAAATTCATATCAAGCAGGAAGTTTGTCAGAGACTTATCCAGCCATTTATTCAGTCCCACCTCGAAGCAATCTAGTTGTTTCCTTCGATTGGAATCTACTAGGGAGACCCTGCCTACCATCTAATGCACCATTCTGAATCATAGCACAAGCTTATAGAATGATCATGGTTGGTACTATCATAGATGAAGGGGCTTCCGTGAGTATCCTTTCCTCCACTTCTTGGAAAGCGCTTGGTTCGCCATCGCTTCTGCCTGAGATTCAAAATCTATCAGGCTTCAACAAAGGAACCAGTCGACCGTTAGGGATCCTTCCAAATTTGCCTATAACTTTGAGAAAGAAAACTGTTTATCTGAACATGATGGTAGTCCAAGGACCTCTAGATTACAATCTACTCCTTGGGCGTGACTACATTTATAGTATGGGAGCTATCGTTTCGTCACTCTTCCGAGTGATTTGTTTTCCACATGAAGGCAGAGTGGTCCACCTAGTTGACCAAATTTCATTCCCTGGTTCAAACATAGCTATTAGTCAAATGCCATCCGTAATTGGTCTTTTTGAACAAGGAATGTCTAATCAATCTCCAGACCATCCACCTAATGATTGCGAGTGATTCGGTGATCATGATTGAAAACCAGGAGGCATGCACCCTGGTTTGCTTCGATAGGAAAACCCCAGATATAAGATAGGTTTCCACGGAGGAATATGACTAGTTTGATACCCCTGTCCGTTTAGGAAAATGGATTTGGACTGGAAAAATATTCCCCCGTCAAAGGTTATGTGATTGGGACTGACAACAGTCACCTTTGTCCATTTCAATGGACATCGCCAAGGAAGGTTTTGTCTGCGACGCAGATGGAACACTCTCGCTAATGTGAGAACTTCCATATGGGGCCCTGGAAACTCTACTTTATACCTAGGGGCATGCAAACCTTTTCGTACGCAAGTGAAAAGTGACCAGCGTAACTCTAACCCCATAGTTTTGCTAACTTCAACTGCTTAAGTTAGGTGATTGGTCTGATCCACCATTCACCTTTGCCAGGACCAATGGAAATGGCAAAGTAAAGGAGATGTTTCCCACTAAGAAGCTATCCTACCTAACCTTAGTAGTTATTTAACCCCTAGGACAGTAGTTGGTCATTCCTAGCTTGCATACAAAAGGCTCAAGAGCAAAGTTGCGCATGGGGCAAGCTCCCTAAAAAATGAACCTACTGATGAGACATCCTTATTATACGACTCGCACGAGCAGTTTTACGCAAAGTTCAAGCTCCTTAAAAAATAAACCTCACCATGAGCAGTTTTACACGAAGTTCAATATCGTTAAAAAATAAACCTAGCAATGATCAAATGTTTCCATAGAGTTCAAGCTCATAACAAAATGAACCCCACCTCCGGTAAATAACCATTTTGATCGCATGACTATTAGCTTTTGAACCTTGGTCATGTTCTTACCATCACCTCCACTCTTTTTTAGCCGATCATACACCTCCATTTGATTGTTTACCCTTTTTAGGAATAGCTGCAACGAGTGATTCTATTAGCCACCCTCTTTCCACTGTCGTGATTGAAAAGTTCCAAAACTTACCTGGAACCAGTTGCTATCCAAAAAATCACTCGTTCCTCAAAAAACGAGTCTCCTTTAAGCTCTTTTCATCTGACTTGTAAAATATGAAAATATTTCTGATAAATTGGCCTCTCCAGCTCATTAAAGCGACCGGAAGTGCCATCCATCCTCTAGATTTTAATCTTTTTGGACTTGAGGGATTATTACACAAAAAGATCTAGTGCTTGTCTTGTTTGGCTCGTTAAAACTATCGAAAAGTCATCCCCTTCATATTGTTTTCCACTTTTTTGGACTTAAGGGATTACATTAAGAAAAAGGACCACTGGAGTTGCCTTTCCATCCCTTTTAGACTCTCTAAAATTGAAAAGGACAGAGTTATTTTTTTTGTTAAACTCGTTAAAACAATAGTGAAAAACGTGTCCATGCAGACAAGAGCGATTTTCACTGTCTCTAGGCTCGTTAAAACATAGCGACAGGTTTTCCTGAAGGGAAAGTTATAGAATAAGCATATGTTATCCTCCTCAAGCTTGACAAAAATAAAGAGGTACTGGTCAGCAATGACTGGGGAAAAAGGGAAGAAAACTTGAATAGCTTCATTGGTAGCAGGTCGCTCTTGAACATGACACTTTCACTCCATCACCATGATTGAGTCGGGTTGGGTTATTCCGTTCACTGGTCATATCACCATTGGTCCACCGTACCATCCACCTTGGGGTTAACGCTACCAATCCATTTCAGTGTCGCCGGTATGTTCAAGAGAAGTCGCTAAGAGAATTCACCAACCTAGCCAACATCTCATTCGCTGCAATACCTTCACTCTCCATTTTTCATGACCGCCAGTTTGAACCTTGTATCATCAGATCGTTTTCACCTCCACAAAATCATTTTCTCTGTTTCGTTTCGTAGATGTGGGATTCATTAAGGCCCTCCTACGATGGGCCACTTCTTGTCGACATTATCTCATTATCTAAGAAGTTGACTTAGGGACAACCCTTTCAATACTTTGAATCTTGCATGCCTCAATGGCAAGTTTCTCACTTCCGGCGACAGGTTTACATCAATGGACTTCGACCGAAATATTTTACGTGGTGTTCGACATTAGCTCATGTATTCACACCACGTGAATTGTACTACAGTACCTTGAGGGTCATTTTCATTATCGGTGATTCCTCTCGCGCCAGTTAAAAACTTACATCATTGGCTGGTAATCAGGTGATGTCTTTCCATGTTCGACATTAGAACATCTTTTCACATGGATCGACTTGTACTTCGGGCAAGGATTGAACGAGTTTGAAGACCCTGGATCTAGTTTCATCCATTTGGGTTGCGATATATTTAGGAAAATAAAGACATCAAATGTACATCATTGCTGCACAGATAATCATCCAAACTAAAGCATGATGGCTCTAGCAGAATCATCAGTTTGCCACACAGACAATTTTCTATCTTATCTACATGAATATGAATTTATAAAGCTAAGCATGGGAATGCCTGCTGTAGAGTCTCTACTTTACACCTTATCATCCATCATTACCTACTGTTTTCATCACTTTCCTCTCTCTTTTGCCTCATTTTCCACCCAGATCATTACATTAGTTGTCATTAAACATGATCAAGTGAGCTTTGCTAATGGGTGATTGTTTTGTTTAGTTTTTGACATACTTACAGGCATTCCGCAGCCATCTGCTGATTCCGCAGCCATCTGATGATCCCGCAGCCATTTTGTTGATCTCAAGGTTCCACGTGCCATTTTGCAGAACGAGCCACATGGGCATGTTGGAATATATGTGCTCGAGGTTCCTGTGCCATCAGTTCAGCCAGCCACGTCACCTGTACCTCCGGTCAAAGGGGGTCAAGTTTCGGTCAAATAAAGGCAGCTTAACGTTGATGCGTAAGCTGTTAGGTTACGTCGGTGGAAAAGGTGACTTGTCCGTGTTTTGCAAGCCGTGGGGAACATGATCCAACGTTGGATTCATTGCCCATAACGACCAGGACCTCCAGCTCGACCATGAGGCATATGACGTGTTGACTGCACTTAATTACGCATGACATTCTGTTGATTTTCTGTTTTATGCTTTACACATTAGGCTATCTTGCAGACGCCTATAAATACTTGCGTCTGCGTACGCTTATGTTAACTTTTTAGCTGTTGTAGTTTATGACTTTGTGAGAATTTTAGCACACTTTTAAAACTCTGTTTTATAGTGCTGTTCCAGCCCTTTGACTATGTATTTCTGCATATAAAGTAATGGAAACAGTGTTGTTTTGAAGTTCTACATCATCTGAGTTTTCTGTGGGTTGTTTGGATGGAGGGCCCCTGTCCATGACTGCCCGTGTATAAGTATTTCATGTTCATACTTCTGCAATTTCTTTATTTTACTTACAGCATTTCCTTTTCTTGAAGTTATGTACAGCTTACTTTCTTTTCATTGCTGCAGCCTTTATTTTCACTGATCAGCTTTGTCTCTTTGCAGGTTTTGACCCGGGATTAAGTGTATTGTATTTGCTTTAATATCTAATGGTAGTTGCAGTTGTCTTATTCATAATGCTGCCCTTTTTACTCTGTTTTCTAGACTAGTTTTTAGCTTAGTTTTACAAGTTGGATGCTAACTAATTTATGTTCTCTTTATCATGAATGGTTTATCTTTCAGAGAACAGAACACTAATTAATTGCATCTTTTTTTTAAGTAGTCTTGGCTTGTGGCACTAATACTTTTTCCACTTGTTACACATAATCACACATGTAGGAAGCAGTATGATGGAAAAGGCTTAGTAGTGCTATAATTTGTCACTTAGATTTTTTATCAATTCTTGGATTTGTCTTCAGCTACTTCCTAATCGTGTTTTACGCAGTACTATGTGGTAGAAGCAGGGAGTTAGGAAGAGATAACCATTATCATCAATCCTTGAAGTGATTTTCTTGTTTCTTTTATTTGCAGCAATATGGATAGAGACTAATTCCATTAGAACGTGGTCATTTTCTTTCAAGTCATTTCAAGCTATTTACTTCTTTCAAGTTCTTTTCCTTTACAAATTCAGCAAGTAATTAGAAATCACCATTCACACACTTTCACTCATCTAGAACTCACTTTTCACACACTTGCACTCATCTGTCTATAATCATCACTCCATCTTAGGAAGATAAGTTAACCATAAACAACACCCCAAACGACAAAAGCTCTAAGAAAGTTGCTTAAGTACATATAGTACACCTTCACTTCATCAGCTTACGAGCCCCGGGTTGACAATTAATGACATCAATTTAGGAACACTAAATTGACTAAACATTTTGGCGTCGTTGCCGGGGAAGTGAAATTAAGTAGCCATACTTAGATAAAAAAAAAAACATAAAAATTTCAAGGAAAGAAGTTAATAACCTATCCAAGTATGCTCTCCTCTTGCACTTTAAAGTGATCTGGAGGATCAGAAAGGAGAAAGTTATTGATTTAGTAGTTTCTTGAGTATGCTCTCTTCTTGCACCTAGAGTGAACTGGAAGATCAGAAAAAGAACTATTAACTTGACTTGAAGAAAAATAATAAAAAAAAATGACATGCATAGAGCTAGAGATTCTAGAGGACGGTTTTTAGCTAGAGCTCGAAGTTCAATTTTTACAAGTCCATCTGCTTCAAGGGATAGACAAGAGACACCCCCCTTATCTCCAACCGAAACTCCTAGTCCTGGAATTCCTGGAATTCAAGAGCCAAGAGTTGACTCTCCTACACCTTCTATTGAGTTTGAACCAGGAAGAGACTCTTCTCTTTCTCCTACAGGAAGACCAATTGTAATTGAGGAATTGGAATCATCTGAAGAAGAAGGATAAATATCTTCTCATTCACCTTTTGTAGAGGAACCAGAAGATTTTGAAATCCCTAGGAGAATCATCATGGCAGAGGAAGAAGGAGGAGGTAGAGGTAGAGGTAGAGGAGGAGGAGGAAATAACAATAACAATAATGGAGGTAGAGGTCCCATTGGAGGAGGAAATAGAAATGGGGATAATTCATTTGGGTTTCCCATTGTTAATGAGGATTCCCGAGCCACTATGAAAAACATATCACCATCTGTCCTCCCTAACTTCCATGGGTTAAGGACTGAGGACCCTGAAACATTCTTATTTGAGTTTGAAGTGGTGTGTCGAACTTATGACTACCTGGATGACTCTCAGAAACTCAAGTTGTTCCCTTCAACACTGAAGGATCAAGCCTTGAAATGGTTCATGGGGTTACTCACTCAATCCATTAGGACTTGGGATGAGATGAAACAGACATTTTTGGATAGGTATTTAGACTATTGCATGCCTACTAATCACAAGGACGAGGTTTTTAAAATGGTACAAAAAGAAGATGAGAGTCTAGAAGATTTACTTGAAAGATTTCAATATAACTTGAAAAGAGAAAAAATGAATACCTTGGATGAAGAGACCTTAAAAGCCCTCTTATTGAAAGCCATTAGGGATGAATGGATAGACATCTTAAACATGATGGGGAAAGGGGATATTTCTCAACTTTCTCTCAATGACATAGCAGAACTTTGTATCCATCTCTCAAGGGGAAAATCAAAAACTCAAAAAGGGCCTAGAGATCCTTCTCTCCTTAGGGCGAATAAATCTGCAACAGGATCAGTGAGTAGGGCTGAAATCGGCAGTATGCTTGATGAATTTAAAACTGACATCTTAGGGAGTCTTAGTGAACAACTTGATACCCTTAAGATTCACAATAAACAAAAAGCAGAAGCCGAGGCTTTGGCTATCTTTTGCCCGAAATGTAGAAAGAAACATGCTTTAAGGGAATGTCCCTTAGATGCACACGTTGTAGAAACATGTGTAATTTGCTCAGAAACTCATGAGACCAAGGATTGTCCCTCAATTCCTGGCCTCAAAGCAGTCTTTCAAGAGGATCCAGATACACTTGAATCTCTCTGTTTTATTGCAAGGAGACCTTGGCAAGGACAACAGAATCAAGGGTTTAACAACTCTATGAATTCTCAAACCCAACCAAGTTGGAATCCTTGGCAACAACCTTGGCCTCAACCTCAAAATGCTTTCCAAGCATGGATGCAAAGCATGCAAAATCCTTATGGGAGATTTGCACAATTCTATCAATATCCTCCATCATTTCAGAATCAGCAAGCTCCACAACTTCCAAACCAAGGTCAACAACTATCATTGCCATACCCTCAACAACAACAACCTCCTCCACAAAATCAAAATTCTCAATTAGCACTTCAATCCCAACAGAAATCTAATCAACTTCCCTCTCAGCCATTACCAAATCCAAATAATAGGAACCCTCAAAATGCTTACATGATGGAAGGTCAACCATTCCCTACCTACATGGTTGTTCCTCTTAATGAAGAACAACTTAGATCAGGTAGAATCCTAGATCAACCTTCCAAAAGTGTTCAACAACCAAGCATTTCTGAGGAGGAATCTCTCAAAGTCAATAAAGGTTTTGAAGTATCACTTCAAAACCAAAATATCCAAAAAGAAAAAGAAAAAGAATCAATCTCTACAACTCCCCTAGTTGAGCAACCTACACCTACAGCTACACCTCCCTTTCCTGAAAGATTGCAAATTGATAAAGGGGTGGAAAAGCAGATATGGGTGCCTGACTATAACTTCCTAGATGAATTGAAAAATGTATGTATCAAGATCCCCTTGTTACAAGCCATTAAGAAAATTCCCATTCTAGCGAAGACAATAAAGGAGTTGAGTTTGAAGAAAACAGTAAAAAGAACCAGAGATACTAAAAGGATACATCTAGTTGGAAAAATTGCAGACATAATGATGGGTAAGATTACCATGCAAAAGTATGTAGATCCCGGTAGTCCTATTGTCAAAACTCATATTAATGGGGTTAAAATCCCAAATACTCTGATTGACTTAGGGGTCGCGATCAACATCATGAGTAGACAGACCATGGATCAGTTAAAGCTTCCTAATCTTCTCTTTACACCTACTTTGCTGCAGCTTGCAGATAGATCAATCATTAAACCTGATGGTGTATTGGAAGATATTCCAGTCTCTCTAGATTCTTGGGAATATCCAGTTGATTTTATGATTTTAACTCCCAAGAACAATCTAGGAGGACATCCTCTTATTTTAGGAAGACCTTGGCTGGCCACAGCGGATGCTTTCATAAGCTGTAGGTCTGGAGACATGTATATATCAGATGGTAATTCCACCAAGAAGTTCAACTTGTATCCCCCAGCAAAATCTATAACAGAAATAGGAGACGATGAATGGGTAGAGGATGAAGATACTATACAACCAGTTCTAACCATCTCTGAGATCAGTGAGGATAGTCAAATTCTAAATACATTAGAAAATTTTGAAGTATCTTTAGAATATGACTCTGAACATTTTCAGATAGATGCAGACATTGAATATCTCTCCTCTAGACAAATGTCTCTCTTCTCAATGGAAGAGTTTGGTAGTTCTACAGCTGAAATCCTCCCAGGAAAAACATTAAACATTAACAAAAACTTGGGAAGACCACAACAAGAAGAATTAACTAAACTGTTGCAAAAACATTCCACTGCCTTTGCATGGGAATACACTGACATGAAAGGAATTGATCCTAAGACTTGTATTCATCACATCTACATTGAAGAGAATAGTAGACCTATTAGGCAACCACAAAGGAGGATGAATCCAAACCTTAGGGAAATCGTGAAAGAAGAACTCCAGAAATTGCTCAAGGTAAACTTCATTTACCCCATCTCAGATAGCCAATGGGTTTCTCCCTTGGTTATAGTGCCCAAAAAGAATGGTAAATGGAGAGTTTGCATTGATTATCGAGAAATGAACAAGGCAACCTTAAAGGATCATTTTCCTTTACCTTTTATTGATCAGGTACTAGACACCTTAGCAGGTAAAAAGTATTTCTCATTCTTGGATGGTTTTAGTGGGTACAATCAAATTCAGGTAGCACCTGAAGATCAAGACAAAACCACATTTACTTGTCCTTGGGGAACTTTTGCCTATTGAGTACTCCCTTTTGGATTGTGCAATGCACCTACTACATTTCAAAGGGCTGTATTAGGAATCTTTTCAGATCTGATTCATGATTGTGTAGAGGTATACATGGACGATTTCACAGTTTATGGTAATACATTTGAAGAAGCTTTGGAAAATTTGGAAAAAGTACTGGTAAGATGTAAGGAAACAAATCTTTCTTTAAGTCATGAAAAGTGTTTTATGATGTTTACTGAAGGGATTGTTTTAGGACATCATATTTCAGGAGATGGGATCAAGGTTGATAAATCCAAAGTTGAAGTCATCTCTAAGTTACCTGTTCCAAATTGCCAGAAGGATGTTAGAAGTTTTCTTGGGTTTACTGGGTATTACAGAAGATTTATTGAAAACTTCACTAGGATAGCATCTCCTCTTTGCAAATTGCTTACCAAAGACTGTGAGTTTAAATGGGATCCTGAGTGTCAATCTGCCTTTGAAGCTTTAAAGTCTAGAATATCTGAAGCACCCATCTTAAGGGGGCCAAATTGGAAACTCCCTTTCCACATCTCTACTGATGCTTCAGATACAGCTCTAGGAGCTGTTTTGGGACAAAAGGATTTGATCCCTTATGCCATTTATTACACAAGTAAGAATTTGAATCCTACTGAGTTAAATTATACTGTTACAGAAAAAGAGTTCTTAGCTGTGGTACATGCAATCAACAAGTTTAGACACTACATAACCGGCTATGAAACCTTTGTCCATACTGATCACTCTGCCATAAGATACTTAATGAACAAACCTGTCACTAATGGTAGAGTTACAAGATGGCTTTTACTTTTGCAAGAATTTAACATTACTGTTTTAGATAGACCTGGAAAGCAAAACACAGTAGCTGATTTCTTGTCTAGAATCCAAAACACTAATGAAGATTCTCCAGTAGAAGATAAGTTTCCAGATGAATACTTGTTTGCAGTTACTACCAAGACTCCTTGGTATGCAGATATGGCTAATTATCTTGTTACAGGGAAGCTTCCTCTACACTTATTTCCCAATGAGAAAAGGAAAATCATTCGGGAGAGTTCACATTATTCTTGGATTTCTAATGAATTGTTCAAAACAGGGCCAGATTGTATAATCAGAAGGTGTGTTCGGGAAGATGAAATGCCTGACATCCTTAAGGCATGTCATGATGAACCATGCGGCGGGCACTTTGCGGACAAGAGGACAGCCTATAAGATCCTTTCTTTAGGATATTATTGGCCTTCTCTCTTTAAATATGCAAAGCAGTATGTTAGAAGGTGCGACAGCTGCCAAAGAGTTGGGAAACCAACTCCTTCAAATGAAATGCCTCTACAGCCTCAGGTATGCATCGAACCCTTTGAGAAATGGGCTCTAGATTTCATTGGACCAATTAATCCACCATCAAAGCAAAAGAAGTATATACTGGTTTGTACTGATTATGTTACTAAGTGGGTAGAAGCAAAAGCATTACCTTCTACCACTGAAAATTCAGTTGTTCAATTTCTTTTTGAGGATATTTTCACTCGTTTTGGTGTCCCAAGGGAAATTGTGACAGATCAAGGCAGCCAGTTTACATCTAAATTGATGGAGAAGCTGATGGAGGAATATAAGATCAAGCACATAACATCTACTCCCTACCATCCGCAATCCAATGGTCAAGTGGAATCTACCAATAAAGTTCTTGAAGGCATTATCACCAAGACTGTTCATCTTCATAGGAGAGATTGGGCGGAAAGGCTCCCTGAAGCCTTATGGGCCTATAGAACCACATGGAAGAACACAACAGGACATTCTCCCTATGAACTTGTTTATGGGAAGGAAGTCCTGCTTCCTATTGAGTTCCAAATCAAGACCTTCAAGATGGCAGTCCAATTGGGAATGAGCCTCTCAGAAGCTCAAAAACACAGAATGGACCAGCTAAATGAGCTAGATGAAATAAGACAAGATGCAATTCTAAGGACCGATCTAGTTCAGCACCAAAGATCTAAGTGGCATGATCGTCATATCAAAGAAAGAAAGTTTCAGAAAGGAGATTGGGCCCTATTGTTTGATTCAAAGTTCAAAGACTTCAAAGGAAAGTTTCAAACTCATTGGCTTGGGCCATATGAGATTGATGAAGTCTTTAGCAATGGAGCAGTTCGAGTAAAAACTATTGATGAATTTCATACTCCTCTTATTGTGAATGGCCACCGCTTGAAAATCTACCAGAAGCCATTCTCAAAAGAAGAGCTTGTCAAATTGTTCAAAGAAGATTCTGCAATCAGGTTGGTGGAGAAGGATTCTTCTCCTCCATCAGCCTAATCTTTGGTTTTTGAAAAAAAAAAAGAAAAAAAAAAAGAAAAAAGAATAAATGTATGAGCCTGAAAACCAATCTCTGATTGGCAGTCTCATACAGAAAACCTGAGGTGAAAATCAGGGTCACCTGACACCTCATGTTTTCCAAAAAAAAAATCTCTCTTTCTTCCCTTATTTCATCTCATTTCATCATCACCACCATATCATCCACCATTTCATTCATTTTCACTCCACTTCATTTTTCCATTCATCCACCCATCCACTACATTCCATTCCATCAATAAAGTCATTTTTAGATAGTTAAAGTTGTTTTTGTGCAGTCGGAGGCTACTACTGCAGATTCCGCAGCTATCTGAAGATTCTGCAGCCATCTAATGATTCCGCAGTTCTCTGTACCTGCATAAAAAAAAAAAAACACATTCTGTTTGAAATTTCTTCGCAGCTCAGTAGTCATCAATAATAAATGAAAAATGGTCATGCAACAGCCATAAATTAGTGAAGGGTTAGTGGCAAGTCATCAAAGGCAAATCTAAGCGGGAATCTAAGGTATGGGCTAAATCCTAAACTTACAGTTATTTCATTATGCAAAGTTTTCTAGGTTATGTTTCTTGCCACTAAGTGTAATGATTACCAGTCATGCGACCATATACCCACGTATCTCCCAAGTCTATCAGTCCTTGATTACCACGATTTTGAATTTCACTTGCGGCTGCTTCTTCCATTAAGATCTCGTACTTAGGTGACGTAACCTAATGTACTACGTCTCTATGACATTAACTCACGCAGCCAAGTGTAACTCCGAAACCGAAATCTAAGGACATAGCCATTCCATTCATCATTCCATAACCCTTCTACCCTCTTACGCTCATATCATTTCACTTTCGCTGTTTCATTTCCACTCACACTGTTTCATTCCATTTACGCTGTGCTCATTACGCTGCCACCATTCACTATACTCTGTTTTCCCTCTCCGCTAAATTCTAATCACCAGTGGAGGTCTGTTACGGCCGTATCTAGAGCTAAAGCCATAATCCACTGTGTTGAGGCCGTAAATCCACCAAGTCAAGGCCATTTTAAAGCCGAGTTCCAAAACAGAGCCGTGAATTCACTGTGTAAGACCCTTGTTGAAGCCGTGTTCCAAAACAGAGCTGTGAATTTACTGTGTAAGGCCGTTTTGAAGCCGTGTTTTAAATAGAACAGAGCCATAAGAGCCAATGGGAAAGCTCTTAAGGGCAGAACTGGAAGGTTCAAAGTTTTTGGAGGGTTATCCTCAGGTCAAAGAGGCATTACAAAAGGCAAACTGGTTACAATGTATACAGAAGTTCAGAGGCTACCATAAGGAGGTTACCAAGGCCTTTGCAAGGTCCTTCAGAGAAAAGGATAATCACGTGGAGATAGGGGACTTACAATTCACAGTCAATGAAAGCAGCATAGCACAAGCTACCTCACTTCCACAGACTGGAGAAAGGTGGTTTAAGAACCGGTCAGTTCAAGATCAGCAGTGGAAACAAATTTTAAAAAACCCAGGTATGGACACCAGTATCTTTACCAAAGGGATTCCTGTTTCTTATGTTAAGGAGGAGTGGACCACTTTACTCTTGTTAGTGCAAAAAATTTTCACTTGTGAGGGAAGATTTGGGGTCTTATATGTTTATCATGCAAAGGTTATGATGCATTTTCTAGGAGATGATATTAACCTCCCATACTTTCTATTTTCAAGTCTTAAGAAAATGTGTGCAATGGTCCAAAGGAACCCCAGAAATATTGAAGCACATTTATATCATCACGGTCTTGTGAAATTGCTAGTGGAGGAACAATGAAATCAAAAAGAGACACATGGGAGAGGTTTCTCATAAGAAATCATTTTCAAGAATTAGGAGAAACTTCTGGAGGGTCCCCTCAAGTACCAAAACGAAGTAGAAGAAAAAGAGGAGAGGGGGTTAACCAAGAAACTACTGCCCAAACAGAAACTATTGTTCCTGATACCACTCTTCCTGAAACAACTGCCCAAGAGGAAACTGTTCAAGAACAGTTTGATGAGGAAACTGATATACAGCATCCTGAACAGGAAATTGATCCTGGATTTACTGAAGATGATAGCCAAGCAGCCCAAGGAATTATCACTGAAACTCTTTCAGAACTTGCTCAAGAAATTGCTCAGAAAAGAAAAGAAGGGAGGAAGAAACGAAAGCAAGATAAAAGTAAATCTGTAGTCCAAGAAACTCACCTCACTCCTGAGAATACTAGTGAGGAAGACACTCAGCCCTTAGCTCAAAGAATGGCCAAACTTCATAAAACTGCCCTCTCTAAAAAGGTGGAAAAACAGAAGCAAAATGTACCAAAAGAAAAACAGAGTACCACCTCTGTAAGAAGGAGCAGCAGATTACAAAACAGAAAAGTAGGGGCCACAAAGGGTAAATAGTCATTCTTCATTGACTTAGGCTCACCTCAAAAAGGTGCTACAAGTCCTGACTTAGAGAAAAGTCCTTCACACGCTGAGCATATTGAGACTAGTCCTCCACGTGAGAAAAGTCCGTTTGAACATGAACTTGAGCATGAACATGGATCTGAATTTGATTATGAACCAAGTCCCAAAAAGTCACCTGAGGTTGACCCGGAGCAGCAAAAAGTGTATAATTATCTGGAAACATTGGAGCAAGCAGCCGCTGGCCCAAGCAATGTTCAACCTTTAGAACAACAAATCCACTCCTTAAAACAGGAAATTTTTGAGATTGAGGTTCTAAATCGACATATCATGCAAGAAAATGAAAAGTTGAAAGAGCAAGCCAAATTGGATAAGATGATTCATGATAACACCATGTTACATTTGGGCCTGTGGCAAAGAAGTAACAAAAAGTTAACGAAGAAATGCAAAAGGCTAGACAGAGCCTTGATCAACCTAAAGTTCAGATGCTTAGTAAAGAAGCCAAGGGTCAATGTGTCTACACAGAGAAAGAAGAGGAGATTGGATGTCTTGGCAGAGGCATCACAACAGGTTGATTGATTAGTGTTTTTGCATGAGGACATGCAATGCCCTCGTAGTGGGGGTATGTAGAGTCTCTACTTTACACCTTATCATCCATCATTACCTACTGTTTTCATCACTTTCCTCTCTCTTTTGCCTCATTTTCCACCCAGATCATTACATTAGTTGTCATTAAACATGATCAAGTGAGCTTTGCTAATGGGTGATTGTTTTGTTTAGTTTTTGACATACTTACAGGCATTCCGCAGCCATCTGCTGATTCCGCAGCCATCTGCTGATTCCGCAGCCATCTGATGATCCCGCAGCCATTTTGTTGATCTCAAGGTTCCACGTGCCATTTTGCAGAACGAGCCACATGGGCATGTTGGAATATATGTGCTCGAGGTTCCTGTGCCATCAGTTCAGCCAGCCACGTCTCCTGTACCTCCGGTCAAAGGGGGTCAAGTTTCGGTCAAATAAAGGCAGCTTAACATTGATGCGTAAGCTGTTAGGTTACGTCGGTGGAAAAGGTGACTTGTCCGTGTTTTGCAAGCCGTGGGGAACATGATCCAACGTTGGATTCATTGCCCATAACGACCAGGACCTCCAGCTCGACCATGAGGCATATGACGTGTTGACTGCACTTAATTACGCATGACATTCTGTTGATTTTCTGTTTTATGCTTTACGCATTAGGCTATCTTGCAGACGCCTATAAATACTTGCGTCTGCGTACGCTTATGTTAACTTTTTAGCTGTTGTAGTTTATGACTTTGTGAGAATTTTAGCACACTTTTAAAACTCTATTTTATAGTGCTGTTCCAACCCTTTGACTATGTATTTCTGCATATAAAGTAATGGAAACAGTGATGTTTTGAAGTTCTACATCATCTGAGTTTTCTGTGGGTTGTTTGGATGGAGGGCCCCTGTCCATGACTGCCCGTGTATAAGTATTTCATGTTCATACTTCTGCAATTTCTTTATTTTACTTACAGCATTTCCTTTTCTTGAAGTTATGTACAACTTACTTTCTTTTCATTGCTGCAGCCTTTATTTTCACTGATCAGCTTTGTCTCTTTGCAGGTTTTGACCTGGGATTAAGTGTATTGTATTTGCTTTAATATCTAATGGTAGTTGCAGTTGTCTTATTCATAACGCTGCCCTTTTTACTCTGTTTTCTAGACTAGTTTTTAGCTTAGTTTTACAAGTTGGATGCTAACTAATTTATGTTCTCTTTATCATGAATGGTTTATCTTTCAGAGAACAGAACACTAATTAATTGCAGCTTGTTTTTAAGTAGTCTTGGCTTGTGGCACTAATACTTTTTCCACTTGTTACACATAATCACACATGTAGGAAGCAGTATGATGGAAAAGGCTTAGTAGTGCTATAATTTGTCACTTAGATTTTTTATCAATTCTTGGATTTGTCTTCAGCTACTTCCTAATCGTGTTTTACGCAGTACTATGTGGTAGAAGCAGGGAGTTAGGAAGAGATAACCATTATCATCAATCCTTGAAGTGATTTTCTTGTTTCTTTTATTTGCAGCAATATGGATAGAGACTAATTCCATTAGAACGTGGTCATTTGCTTTCAAGTCATTTCAAGCTATTTACTTCTTTCAAGTTCTTTTCCTTTACAAATTCAGCAAGTAATTAGAAATCACCATTCACACACTTTCACTCATCTAGAACTCACTTTTCACACACTTGCACTCATCTGTCTATAATCATCACTCCATCTTAGGAAGATAAGTTAACCATAAACAACACCCGAAACGACAAAAGCTCTAAGAAAGTTGCTTAAGTACATATAGTACACCTTCACTTCATCAGCTTACGAGCCCCGGGTTGACAATTAATGACATCAATTTAGGAACACTAAATTGACTAAACACCTGCCTCGGCTAGATCATGAAAATATTGTGAAGATAATGTATTGTATTGTATCTTATTACAGGTCACCTTCCAGTTTGAAAAACCTTGGATCCTCATTTTAAAGCATTTCACCTGACATCAAAATGATTTACGACCTCATGCTTTAGGGGGAAACTATTATAGACATATTTGGGCACTGCAACCCCAATCACATCTGTCCATAAAACAAGGGCTTGTAAACCCCTAAAAGTGTTGTTTCATACCCTAAAGGAACAAGGTCAGCTGATTACATCATCTCCCAAAAGTTCTCCATGAAAAACTACTCAGAACTAGTCAAAACAGGACCATACAGACTGCTCCATGCATAGGGTGCGATGCATCTCACCTATTACACACGAGGGGTGTGATTCATACTGGAAATCCCTTCTGTAGGGTGCGATAAGAAAGAGCATACAGATGGCAGAAGCAGTGTGCTAGGTGGAAACCCAAAGAATCTTCTAGAAACTGCTCATATGACACTTGCCTCTTTGAATTTGCCCAGGGATGAGTAAGAGATCTGAAATCTCCTAGTGGAACCAAGAACTATCAATGAAATGACACTAATCAAAATCCCAGAAGCTGACTCACTCTCCTGTAAACATCTATATATGGATCCCTCACCCAAGAGATCCAGAGGCTGGAATTTTGTAATTTGCAAGGAAGTGCTATTGGTTTCTCTTTGAAAACATTGTTGGGTGATCTTGCTTTGTATGAGGTGAAGAGGGTTTTCATGTTGGGAAGATGATGTTGGATCAGACAGCCTGGTTGTAATCCTCTCTTCTACTACTTCTATCAATAAAGCTATTTTAGTTTTCCTCCATATGCTTGTATATCTCTTAATCTTGTTTGTGTATGCATTTATATGGTTAATGTACATCTGATCCTACATTATTTATGGTTATAGATCTCTATGATTTGATGGTATTTTGCTACCTTGGTTCTACAGGTGTTCTTTGAAGCGGGACAAGTGAGGAAGGAGTGGCGAAAGCTCTATCAAAGGAGAGAGGAAACAAGCAAGGAGACTAGCAAAAGACCGAGGTTGGTGCTCTCTAGTTCTCTCTCGTCTACCTCTCGTAAAGGAAAACACAAGTAACTTTAATCTATTTATTTCTAAGATATCTACCTGTCTTAGTGGGACTAGTAGCTCTGAATAGACACTAGTTTTCCTGATAACAGTTCTGACCATAGTTTTTTGTACACTTGGACCAGATGCCCCTTTACATTGACGAATACCCTTATAGCGGGATGAACTATTAGGGGGATCCTGTCTTGCCAGTTTTGCCCGGGCGAGCATGGGGACCAGAAGGTAAGTGTTAAGTTTCTATGTTTTATGGTGCATTTTATATTTCGATCACATCTAGATGGTATTGAGTGTGAAATATGTTGTATGCAGACATAGCACCAGTGAGGCCGATAGAATATGCAGGTCGAGCCGCGGCGCCTGGGGCTATAGACCGGGAGAAATCAACGTCATAGTAGGGTCCACAAGATACTAAGTTGCTTGCTAATTTGCATCATAGGTTTGATGTACCCTTGACCGAGGTTTCAGAGCACAGATGGCATGGTTTAGAGGATCGATACACATATGAGTGCACTGGTCTTCCCTAAGAGTGGCGAGGTATTGTGTGATGCGTGGCAATGGCATGTTAAGAAATACATGATCTACGTGCAGGTGGAGGAGAGCCTTTGGCGCAAGATCCACTGGACAGTGAATAGATGCAGTGACGTGTGGGTCCCTTTGATTGTGATTTTTGTAACATGCTATGGGAATCTCGGATGTATTTAGAGCTATAGCTCCAAACACTTTTATGATACATAATATGATTATGCATTTTATATGATGATGATGGTGTGCCATTTGTTTTATTTATGGTTGTATTATGTGGTATACATGTGATAAATGCAAATATAGAATGTTGTTTGCAATGGTATCTACACAGTGATTTTGGGCTCTAGGCACGTGACCGAAAGTAATGGTTTCAAATTCATGTACCAATAGCTTCACTCGTAGATATTTTCTAAATAGGACTTGGTTATGCACATGATACACACCATTCAATTACATGACAAATAGCAAGGAATATAAACGAACATGAAGATGAAGGATGCGATGAGCAAGGGCATCGACTAACAAACCTATTATTGCATCACATTCGACCTGATTATTGGTGGAAGATCCAATTCACACGTCGTTTGAAAGGAATAACGTGTGTGAGGGGGTAAAAATGGCCCAGGATTCCAAGGTTAGATTCCGAGAGAAGTGACTTGCACCGTTAGAATGACCGATATACGGTGTGGATGATGGATGCATCTGAAAGGTGAAAAAGACAACAGATGGGATGATGCAATCTACCTAATGATCCAGGTGGATGTTGGTGGCCACCCACCTATCCCACTTGCACCCCCACAACTATCTCTTTCAATTTTTCAATTTCCTTAATTGTAGCACAATTTACTATTTTTAGCAGTTTTTTGGGTCCTAAACTTCCGGAGCTGTTTTGAGGCCATAAATGACATTTTTTGGGAAAATTGGGAGCAACATGGGTCCATGGCTTAATGTTTCTCTTCCAAAATTTGTATTCCTCAGATAGATATTTCTAACGAGCTATTGTGCACGTCAAATGGAGATCATATGCCAAAGTTACGACCCCGGGAAGTTGATGTACCAATTTACCCAAAACGAGGCCCATAGTTTGGCGTTTCATCTCCTAGAGTTAGGTTTTTGGATGTTTAGAGCTTTCCATTGCTTCTCAACAATAAATAGGCCTTCGAGCTTCATTGTAACACAGACCAGAGGCATGTAGACGCCACATCTCTTCTCAGAGATAAGCTACCATCACCCTAGCTTGTTTATTTCCATTTCTGTTTGTAAGAATATTTCAGTATTTTACATTAATGAAATGAAGTATTATTTCCACTGCATCTCTATATTTATGGTTATTTCTGTAATTTGTTTCATTCTTGTTTAAATCCAGATTAGTGGTATCAAAGCGGTCTGCTTTTTCTTTGTTTTTCTTTGCATATCCCCAATGAGGTCGAGATATAAGGATTTAGGGCTTGAACTGGTCGAACCTTTGCAAGACCAAGCTTGCAAATCCTGATGGCCTCCCATGGCAGATGAAAATAAAAATGAGGGGGTAGGAGATCCTATCAAAATCTTGCTCGAAGAAGCCCTCAAGCGATAAAGGAACGTGATGATGGACAACTTTTCCCAGATCCTTCAGCGGCTACCCAGAGGCGACGCATCGGCTTCCAACAACTACTCTAGAAATGCCACACCGTTTAAGGTACAAGTTAATTTTGAAATCCCCATATTCAAGGGTTAAATAGATGTAGATGCTATAGATAAATGGTTAATTCTGCTAGAAGGGTATTTTTCTGTTCATGATTTTTCCAGTCGGGAAAAGATTATTTTCGTTGTTCTCAAAGCAGCCCCCACATCAAGGACTAGTGGGAAACCTACTGTGAGAAGAAGGATGAAATTACGGGCTCACTATTTTCAGCCACACCTACTTGGAATTTATTCTAGGATGCCAGCAAGGAGTAGTACTACCCTGTCAAAAGCTATGGGGACAAATACATAAAGTGGACCATGCCACGATAGGGAAGGGACCAAGATGTGCCAGAGTTTACCAATATTTTCCATACCCTTCACACAGATTTGGGTATCAAGGATTTAGAGCAGCGTTTGGTACTAAAATACCGTGGCTGCCTACACACGTACATCCAAGGAGAAATAGAATTCCTGAATATCTCCTCGCTTGGCATGGCACAACGATACGTCGTCAAGATGGAGCAGAAGTTTAAACAAAAGAAGCGAGACTTTGGATCTGTGAATCCAAAGAAAAAAGGGCAAAGCAAAGGCGAGGTGACCCAAGACAACCCATCGAAGCCACAGGAAAGTGGTGTGAGTTCCATAAGAGCCCCACTCATAACACAAGTGTGTGTTGGACCAAGCAGTCGCTGGTGGTCGTGTTGAAGGCTTCAGAATCATATGCATGTTTTGACCCTAAGTAAAAGCCTGACAAGGGGAATGGCAAAGGGAAGTAGAACATTGACGTGGAGCCCAATGCCATTGTCGCCACTGCCAAGATCCAGAAGAATGAGCCCAAAGATCCAAAGGAGGGGCAGCGTCTTTTCCACTCACAAATGTGGGTGAAGGGTTCACTGCTACAATTCATTGTCGACAATGGTAGCCAAAAGAACCTCATTTTAGTAGAGGTCGTGAAGTGGTTGGGCCTACCAACTACACCACACCTGTAGCTATACAATATCAAGTGGCTTCACCAAGTAAGAGATCTCAGAGTCCACCAGCAATGTCGCCTTCCCTACAACATCAGGCCTTTCACAGATGAGGTATTGTGTGATGTTGCAGCTCTTGATGTTTGTGATGTACTATTAGGCCAACCATACTTATGGAGGCTACATGTTGTGTATGAGTCAAGGCCTCACACTGTTATTATTACTTTGGGTTATTCATTATATAGGATACCAGAGGTAGCCCCACCTACTGCCACCTCTTTAATCACTGCTAAGAAATGCAACAAGCTTATCTCCCAGACTAGGAAATTTGTTTTCTGTCTGGCTCACTCCCAAAGTAAGGGGAAGATTGTCACCACATCCATGACCCCCATGAAGGGTTCCTCCATGCAGTAGTAGGAGCAGAGGGATACGGTCATCTTCTCCTCACCCACAAAGGTACTGTTGCGATGTCAGGTCAAGCATTTGGTCATTCTGACTTCCAAAGCACCTCTACCCAACGGGCCGATCTATCACCACTCCATTCTGGAAAATTCCAAGTACAAGAAATGACATGATCTACATCGGGTGCCACACAAGTTTTAGGTGGGTGACAAAGTCTGGTTGCATCTACAGAAATAACGCCTTATAAGAACCCATCAGAAGCTCAGACCACTCTGATATGGTCCTTACACAAGTACCAAGGTTGTAGGAAACAATGCTTTGGAGCACAGTATTCCCCCATTCCTTTTCTTGCACCGAGTGTTCAATGTGGACCACCCTTGACCATGCTTCCCACTGTTACTTGACACATCAGAAGTTACAGAACAGCTCACAAGGGACCAAGTTCAGTCGAAGTTTCCTCATCTCATGGAGGAACTCAACGTAATGGGGACCATTGCTTCCTAAGGGGGGAGGAATGATCCAGGTGGATGTTGGTGGCTACCCACCTATCCCAATTGGACCCCCACAACTGTCTCTTTAAGTTTTTCAATTTCCTTAATTGTAGCACATTTTACTATTTTTAGGAGTTTTTGGGGTCCTGAACTTTCGGAGCCATTTTGAGGCCATAAAAAATGTTTTTTGGGAAACATGGGAGAAACATGGGTCCATGGATTGATGTTTCTCTTCCAAAATTTGTAGTCCTCGGATAGATCTTTCTAGCGAGCTATTATGTGCATCAAACAGAGATCGTATGCCAAAGTTATGACCCCAGGAAGTTGATGTACCAATTTACCCGAAATGAGGCCCATAGTTTGGCATTTCATCTCCTAGAGTTAGGTTTTTGGATGTTTATGGTTTTCCATTGCTTCTCAAAAATAAATATGCCTTTGAGCCTCATTATAACATAGTTCAGAGACATGTAGCCACCACATCTCTTCTCAGAGATAAGCTACCATTGCCCTAGCTGCTTTATTTCCATTTCTGTTTGTAAGAATATTTCAATATTTTACAATGAAATGAAGTATTATTTCCACTCCATCTCTGTATTTATGGTTATCTCTGTAATTTGTTGTGTTCCTGTTTAAATCCAGATCACCTAACTATATGGCATAAATAAAGACACACAAATCAAAGGAATGTGTTGTGAGCAACATTTATGGAGGTAGAGCACATTAGGAGAATTAGGAAGGAGATGGCCTTCAAAATCCTCTTGAAGAAATGCCCCCTTACTCAAGTGTAGGGGTAATCATGGGTAGACATAGCTTGCATGGTGTCCCCATCAAGCTAGGAGATGGGCGAAAGGGAGGAAGACTCACTACATGTTGCGGCGACATTACCAAGTGCATCAACATGAGGAATAAGGTTCACATATGCATCGGCTTGAATGGTAGATGATGAAATGGTAGATGGAGGGTATACTGATGTTGAGACAATGGATTCTATCGAAAAAGGTTTAATAAAAAAGCGCACATCAACCTTAGGAAGGTTCATCGGCGAGGAACTTAAGGATGACAATAGGTAAAGCATGGGGTCTGTGGTGTCTGTCATCTCGACATCAGGGGGAGGGATCACAATAGTAGGGCCATGGTTTCCCTGTTATAGTTGACTGGTGGTACTAGAATCCACAACATGAGCTTATTTAATTGAGTCAAACTAAAAATAATTGAACTAGATTGCTAAATTTTAGCAATCAATACATGCACACCTCCACTTCTTGCCAATAAATCGAATTTACTGAGTAAACTAGTAAATAAAGCCATGTCACACAAGTTAACTGTGATCCAAGTCATCTTGCTGATGTGGAATATAGAATTAGTAAATTTGACTAAGCCACAAGTTAAATTTAGCCTTTCATGCTAAAATTTCTAACAACATTTTTTTTATAAACGTTCAACAATAAGACCTTCATTAGGGGGGAAAGATTTGTTTTGGAATTGTTTCCTAAAATATGATTTAAAAGTTTCCCTATTAGATGGTCCTTCTACTAAACTCTTCTTAAGATATATGAATTAATTAGTTAGCTTATTAAGGGCTTTTTGAATTATTTCCATATCAAAAGGTGATCGATCCTTATTTTTGCAAGTGATTTTGACAATGTTTCAGGTTTTATATTAGAGGATGGGGCTTTATCACTCTGTTTGTTAGAATTAGGCTTAAGGTTAAGTATGTCCTTCTCAACAGACATAGCTTCATCGAAGGATGCTTGTAAAGTGGCCTTCTGGACCCTCTTTTCCCACATAGAAATATTAGTAGCAAGAGCCTTGACACAATAAGAAAATACCAGATTCTCATCATGCATAGGATTGTTGGGAGTATTTTTTTTAATGCAAGAAACCTCATATTGAAATCCTTTATTCTTTACTTACTTTCCATCTTCATATTGGATAGCTCCATGACTAATACCTTTGGAGTTTTTTCTCCCCCAAAATTCTCTAACAAGCCAATTTCAAATTGTGCCCAAGACATAATACTTTGAGGGGGTTGTGAAAAATACCAAGTTGTAGTTTTTCCCTCAAACGTATATGGGAATAACATATAGAGGACATCTTTATGACACACACTCTTCTACCTAATGGCTAGCATAAAATAATTTATGTGATCTTCTACTGGTTGTTTAGAGTCTAAGTCAAATATAGGGATGAATTTGCGAGGGTTTTCAGTAACGAACATTTCACACCTAAAATAGCCATAACATCCTAATTGATCCACGGAGAAATAGGGTTATTTCCCTAGTTACCTTGGTTGTTTCCCTGGTTATTAGCCATATGTGGATAACCCTCAGAATTAAGTGACTCAATTGGTGAAGAATCTTCTTCACTGGAGGATTCCTCTGCAGTAGAGGAAGAGGATGAGCTAGGTGGGAAAGGAGGTGGACCTGATCCTCCTAAAGAATAGGTTGGCTAGATTCACCAACACGTAGTTCAGAAAATGATTGATTGAGATCAATTTGACCAGTGAAAATATCATGTAATCAATTATTAGGGGTACTAAAAGTCTGATAAATTCATTCCTAGGTATCAAACATTGTAGGTTCTTCCCAGTGGAGATCAATGGGTATGACCAGAAACTAGGACAATTGTCTTTCAATGGATCTTTCTCTCTCTAATATAACTTGAGTTCTTGAGAGACCTTCCTGAAATCTTTAGAGACACATGACAATTCTAGAACAAAGTTGAGAATGGGTTGGAGTTGTGGTTTCACTAATCGTCTATTAAAGATTTGTCACACGGAATCTGTCAAGGGTGCGGACACGACTGACCTTCCTAGAAGTCTAAGACATTCTAATGACAAACAAGACAAAATGGAGTGATCTTTCTCTAAATACACCTTTTACAACATGAAAACTGCAAGTGTTTAGGCTTACCTTATTCCAAAACACTGTTGTTGAAGTCCGTTCTTGACGATCCGGATGAGCTCCTCCTTCAAGTCAATTCCTGCAACCACAAACAATCAAACAATTACCAAGCACTTGCATTTCATATAATAAAACATATATTCAACATGCAGACCAAGGAACACATGAAATAACTCATTAACACAAGCTATTGAGAAAAATAAACCAGTTTGTATTAATAACGAAACAAAGAAACTCTTACAACCTGGCCTTGGTGTTGTGCAAGTTCCTCCCAGGGTCCATCAAGGGTTTTCCTCTACTTTGACAAAGCTCACCCTCTCCCAAGTAGAATCAAGTGAAGACAATCTCTCCTCACAAAGGCTCTAATGGAAGACCTAAATCCTGCAGCATTTACCCAAAGAAAATGTATAGCTCCAACCTCCCCTCCTTCTGGCTCAATGCCTTTATTTATAGTGCTGTAAAGAGGTTATTCAGGTCCACTATCAATGGGATCATCCCCCTCTATGGGTGGGATAGCTCCCTTATTGATGGGATAAGTTCCCCCTTAATAGAGATACATGAACCAACTGGAGGCGCATCCATTTCATCAAACCGACCTCTAGAATGTTCTAGAAGTAACCACAAGTAACTTTTTCAAGATAAAACTCGCGCATTTTGCCTTTTACAGAGGGACGCACCTGTCCCTTAACATACAGAGCATCCATGGACGCAGATTTCGTGAACATGGTCAGCGTCCCCGCAGGTAAGGCTAGAGAGAACCTGCGACCCCAGAGATAAACATAGTTTTTACAAGACTTTCTCTCTTCTTTGAGTTTGAGATGGATAACAGAGGCATGAGACTTGCCTAAGAGGGTAGCATGACTGTTGATTTGAGCCATACTAACTGTAAGTAGTCAAGGTGACATTTTTTAGTGTAACAGATTGCCCCCTAAAGTGCGAAGCCTGGAATAGAATAGGGTTTTGTAATTCTAGGAAGGGTGAAGCGCTTTATCATTTCAAGGATTGCCTTGTGGATGGCCTGGTTGGAACCTGCAATTTTCAACACAAAATACATGGATAAGATTATATCATCACTGAGGTAGGCATTCCCATACTCAGATTCAAAACTTTAACTAATGGACTAACTATTCTGATACAGGAATGATCTTGCAGTACATCATTTTTTATAGACTTTTGTAGATACAGTATGGACGCAGCCATCTGTTTATGATTAGTCTACATAGATAATGAATACAAAACTCCTCGCAGCCTGGATGGTAGAAACTAGATCCAGGGTCTTCACTTCTACTTCCCGAATTGGTACGATTCTAGCCATGTGATTAAATGATTTGATGTCGAACATGTTAGAAACCACTTGATTACCAGTCGATGATGTAAACTGTTAACAAGCGTGAGAGAAACCACCAGTAATGTCAATGGTTCTCAAAGTACCAAGCACAACCCGTGAAATGTGAATAGATGTTTTGATGTCGAACACTTCACGGAATCCTTTGATCGAAAGTCAATGATGTAAACTGACGTCAAAGGCGAGAAACCTGCCATTGATGCATGCAGACTTCAAGGTACTGTCGATTCCTAAGTCATCTTTCTAGATAATGTGTCGATGTCGATAGAAAGCGACCCGTTGCAGGCAAGCCCGCAACACGAAATCATTGTTCAAGTTGAAGAAATGTTGCTGTAAGGACTGACTCAGGGATGGTCAAATGGATGACAAGTATTTTGCAGATGAAAGTTTTTGCTTGCAGACCTCTTGAACACATAACGACACAACAGATGGCTTGGTGACGTATAACTCAAAGTTAACCCCTGAAACCCGGTTAAAGACTTTCAAAGTGATTTGGTCAACTGTGAGGTAAAAGATTTCCCAACCCAGGTGAATGAAAAGTGTCGTGTTCAAGAGCGGTAATAAAGTTTCTTCTGAGACAAAAGGTGACAAATAGGTTCATTCTTCTCTTTTTTCCCCCACCATTTCTGGCAAGTACCTCTTTATTTTTAACAAGCTTGAGGAGGATAACATATGCTTGATTATAAGCTCATCCTTCGGACGAGTCCAACCTAGTTTAAATTCGAACCCTAGGAAGGAGTGGTTCGTTCCTGTTTGTAATTGAACAGGTCCTCTACTGTAAAAGTTTAACGAGCCCAGTATAGGAGAAACTCGGCGTTTTTCAATTTTAGAGAGTCTGAAAAAACTAAAGGAGACTCCACGTTGAACTTTTTCGTATATTTGTGTCCCTCAAGCCCGAAAAAGTATAAAATAATACCTGGGGGAACCGCTTGATCTTGCGACCAAGGAGTACTTTCATAATAGTGTCGTTAACCTGAAAAGTAAAAAGCGATCAAGGACACGTCGTTTTATTTCCTTATCGAGTTCGAAACGACAAAAACCCGGCAATCTTTTCCTGATTTTGCGGTCAGAAAAGAGCTAAAAGGGGACCGTCTTTTAATTCCGTTTTAACGAGTGAAAAAGAAACACTCGGCGATCTTTTCATGTTTTAGGAGTCAGAAAAGGGCTTAAAAGATGACTCTGAAATTTTGTTTGTGAAAAATTACAATTTCCCTCGAAATCCCTTTGTCCTGCACAAAAGCGACACATTACTCATACCTGTTTAAAATAGGCAAAAATACATTCAAAAACATCTTTTCATGGTAAAAAATGAACTAATTCATCCAAAAAACCTATAAAAAGACCTTTTACCATGTCATTTTTACCGTTTCACTGTTGAGGTTGAAAAAGGAGCTTTTGACAAGAAACTTCCCGTGGTCGCTGCGGAAAATCTGACCGTTGGAATCGAACGCCGTCTCATCCAGGTATTTTACACATCCTACTCTGCATTTCTATCCGTTTAGAATCAATTTTTAGGTTTTAGTTTCATTTTTTGGGGGGGTTTTGGTTTTGGAATGCGCCTCTCGGCGGACGCAGGTGCCCTTCGGGTGACCTGCGTCCCCCGACTTTTTCTCATACGGGAAAACGGTCGGAAGACGCAGCCCGCCTTCAGGCCAGCTGCGTCCGGGCGCCCTGTGCTACAAAGCCGGGGTGCGTCCTCCGAGAAACGCGCATTTCAAAACCCCAACTCTCTCAAAAAACCACCAAAAATTCCCAAATTAATTTCTAATTGCTATTTTTGATATGCAGGGCATTAATCATGTTAGACTGGAGAGAAAGAGAGCATGTAGAGGAAGATGAAGCTGCGATAAATCATCAACCTTCCCTGGATGCCCTAAGAGCATGCGGATTATACAAATATTGGACCATACCGGGCATGAGGGGCCAGGTAAGATTCTTGGAATGGCTGGTTGAGCGATGGAACGTACAAGAACAATGCTTTTACATAGGAGGGCACCAGCTCGAGATAGAGCCCTCGGATGTATACTTTCTCACTGGCTTGCCAAACAGAGGTGAGCAACTCAGTCTTGCGGGGACTAGGCCGGGTGGCCAATCCCTTGATAGTCTCCGCGAGAATTGGTGCACACCTGGGGCTCACCATTCAAAAGGCATAGAGATAAAACACATCACTCCACCGGAACTCAAAGTCATAGCGTTCACGGTTACCAGAATTTGCGGCGCGGCCGCTTTACACATTGCTTCCGGATCCCAAATGCGGATGGCAATTGACTGTTACCAAGGCACCATTTTCAACTGGTGTGAAGCTGTGTCGGCTCATATGAAGAGCCAACTGACCAAGGCAAAGAACGGACGACTAAAGACTTTTGGATATGGGCCTATAGTCGTGAGCTTTGCCTTGGAGAGAATTCCAATGCTGATCCCTCAGCAACTCACTGTTGATATCTTGGGTCCCCAGCAGCCAAAGCTGATACGATGGGTTGCGGTGATGGCCCGGCATCCTGACGAGGGCGCGACAGTAGTTCGATTCTCAGATAGTTATTTTGACTGGTTAGAGGGCCAGCTTTTTGTGATACAGGACTTTCCGTATGCCGGAATGGATTTCAGAGGTGATCCGGACATGGTTCTTCCACAGGGAGAACAATGGGACGACAGAGGTACTTTTTATTTTCACAAGTTTTCTAGTTATGTATTTTTTGTATATTTTTTTTTTATATATATCGTCTCAAAACTAATAGTAAATCTTTCAAAATGCAGATGTTGGTCCACAGCGTCCAGCCAACCTCCGGCCTTATGATAGACTACATCCAGCTGCACCGGTACCGGCCCCACAGGATGCGACAGCAGAAGTACTAGCTGAGTTGGAGCATGATCTAGAGCGTCTCACGGCAGATATACCTGAGACTACTATGGACGACATTCCTATCAGGCTTCAGCGCTTCGTAGTCGCGGTCCCTGGACCGTTTAGGAGATTTTTGCGTAAGGTAGCGCGCGCAGTGGTGTCGTACAGAGAGCACCACCAGTGATTGACTAGTCACTTTTGTAGTCACATGTGACATTTTTGACTTTTTGTACTATCATTTTGCCGATCATAAGGTGTTTTAAACCTATGATCGAAGACGATGTATATATTTTTTGACACACTTCTATCTATCATTATTACCGGCTTATCTTGTTTAACATATGTGATGAAATGTTTTTAAATTTACTTGCATGATTATTGTAAATGTCTGTCCAACATTCGAGAAGCAATTGCATCTGCTAATGTATTCAAAGACCTTGGAATATGTTGATATTCAATGTAATCAAATTCACGTTCCAAGAGACGCACTCTCAAAAACAACCTTAATAACACAGGATTTCTAATGGCATAAACTCTATTAAGCTGTAATACAACAAGTTCAGAATCTAACCTCACTATCAAACGTCGAATTCCAAATGAAATAGATTCGGATAATAATTCAACCACTGCACTGTATTCTGCAATGTTATTCGTTGTTTGACCGAGGCTTACCCCATGCATAGAAACTAACTCGTCAGAGGGCGAATAGATAACCCAAGCTGCGGAAGAGATATTCCGTGTATTACGACAAGCACCATCAGCAAATCCAATGTATGTTTGGAGAGGCGTCGACATCTACAATATCAAGAGTAAAACCAAGATAAGCCAGAATAATGACGAAAAACCACACTTGCTAAGCTAAGCACACTGACTAAACTAACACACTTGCTAGCTAGAAAGAAAATCTAACCTATCTAAAAATTTCTCCATACCCATCATTTTAAGCATAATACCTCTTTAGGTAAAGTCCATTTCTGGGTTTACCCAAAGAGTCCCCATCAAAATCAACTAACTCATAAGCCCCTTTTGCTAGCTTTCGCTTTACAATGTAGGGCCCATGCCACATGGGAACGAATTTTCCGGCACCTAGCTTATCGTTAGCTTGATCATATAATAGTACTAGGTCTCCTTCCGAAAAACTTCGAGGGGTTACATTTTTATCGTACTGAGCTTTCATTCGTTTCGCGTGAGTCTCGATAGCTAAAGTAGCGTCACGTCGAGTCTCATCTAATTTAGCCAAGTATAATAACCGTTTCTCCTCTTCGGAAGTAGCTGGAAGTAATTCGACAGCCATTTGAAGTGATGGGATTTCGCATTCAATAGGTAACACAGCTTCTAAGCCATAAACTAGCTGGAAAGGGGTGAAACCTGTTGAATTTTTCACTGAAGTTCGATATGCCCATAGCGCCGAAAATAACATGTTATGCCAATTCGTTCGATGGATACCAATGATCCGTCGAATCATGATGACTAGAACTTTGTTGATTGACTCAACCAAACCGTTGGCTTGCGGATAATAAGGAGTAGAGCTATCGTGGCGCAAACCAAGCTGGCTTGTAAGCTCAGTCATCATGACGTTTCGAAAATGGCTCCCATGGTCAGTAATGATTGCTTGTGGGACACCAAACCTAGTTATGATATGATTGAATACGAAAACTGCAGCTGTCTTGCCGCTTGCGTCGAATGTAGGCATCGCCTCGGCCCATTTTGTAAAATAATCAACCGCGAGGATGATATACGCATGCCCCCCGGCCGAGTGAGGGTTACAAGTAATAAAGTCAATGCCCCATTTGGCGAATGGACCAGCGGCAATTATAGGGTGGAGAGGAGCAGGTGGAGCGCGCATCTTTCGATCAAACACTTGACAGTTGTGGCATGTTCTGACAGCAAGGATACAATCTTTAAACATAGACGGCCAGAAATAGCCAGCGCGCAACACCTTCTGAGCTGTGGCATACCCAGACATATGACCGCCACATGCTCCAGAGTGACAATCATTCAAAACTCTCTCAGCCTCTTCGTGAGTTAAACAACGTCGAAAAACTAAGTCTGCCCCCCGGCGATAAAGTGTATCTCCAATAATTCTGTATTGCTGGGATCGAAACCGAATTTTTCGACGGTCTTCCTTGGAAGCTTCAGGCCGAAAGGTTTGGGTTTGGAGATAGATGATTATATCCCCATACCACGGATCTAAAGTGCTAATAAGAAACAAAGATTCGTCCACAATGGACTCCTCTGCCACAGTCTCTGTGTCAGCACTCGGGAAATCACACATCAATTCCGCAAAAACTAAAGATTTCTTAGACTTGGACTTCTCGAACTCCAAGTCGAACTCTTGCAGGATAACAATCCATTTAGAGTACTTGCCCCCTAGCAGTTGTTTTGTCAAAATATAAATCATAGGGTTGCAATCCGAAATAACTGTAGTCTTGCGGAGAAGAATGTAGTGACGAAAACGCTGGACAGCTTGAACGGCTGCCAGGGCCAATTTCTCCACATGCGAATATTTTAACTCAGTGGGATTTAAGGTTCTACTAAGATAATATATCACATGCTCTGCTTTGAATTCATCTTCTTGAACTAACACCATTCCAATGGTGGAATGCGAAGCTGCGAGGTATAAGAAGTAGTCCTGGTTGTAGTTGGGAGGATGCAATAACGGTGCATGGGTCAACGCGTGTTTCAGTGCATCAAAAGATTGTTGGGCAATCTCGTCCCAAAAGAATTGTGCGTTCTGTTTCAACAACCGTGTAAAACCTTTAGTGACCTCGGCGTAGTTTGGGATGAATCGGCGTAAAAAGTTCGCTTTCCCTTGCAAACTTTGGAGTTGGCGCAAACTCGAAGGAGGAGGCAATTTGATGATAGCCTCGACTTTCGAGGGATCGACGCGAATGCCGGCTTTTGAAACAACAAATCCCAGCAATCGACCTGTTTCTATACAGAAAACACACTTGTGGGGATTCAACCGAATTCGATAATGCCTACACCTCATAAAGATTGCTCGTAGGTGGACAAGGTGATCAGCTCGTTGTAAAGAATGAGCAGGCAAATCATCGAGATAGGGTTGCACAATGTGCTTGATGTCATGAAATGCATAAGACATTGCCCGTTGAAAAGTGGCCCCGGCATTCTTAAGTCCAAAAGGTAATTTGCAATAAGCAAATGTCCCCCATGGACAAATGAATGCCGTTTTTGGTTGATCGGCAGGTAGAATATTGATTTGATTATAGCCTGAGAAACCATCCATGAAGGAAAACATCTCACTTCCGGCACAATCATCAATAATTTGATCGATATAAGGCGTAGGATAGTTGTCTTTTGGACAAGCTCGATTGATATCCCTATAGTCGATACAGATTCTTATTGTTCCTTGTTTTTTATTGACGGGAACAATATTCGATACCCAATCCGTTAACGGGATCGGATAAATGAAACCTGCTTTCAACAGCTTTTCGACTTCTGCTTTAATCGCAGCCGCTTTTCGAGGGTGAATCTGACGCAACCGTTGCCGAATGGGTTTAGCATCCGGGTAGGTTTTGATTTCATGAACAACAATGGCAGGATCAATTCCCGGCATTTCCTCGTAAGACCAGGCAAACACGTCGCGGAATTCTTGGAATAGGGCCTTGTAAGTTTGGATTTCTTCTTCAGTACATGCGGCACCTATATGAATGTTCTCCTCGATTCCGGGCTTCACTGAAATATCAATGGGAATAGTACGAGAAATATTCCCTAAATTCAGCTCTGAATCAGAATGTTTCGTTGGATCCTGAGCGTCTTTGACATATTCAGCGGTAAAGATAGATGAAAAATCATTTTCAAATGCATCATCCTTAGGTAAAAACGAAGATCTGTGATGGAGATCTTCCCATGGTAGATCATCTACACTTAGGATTTCGCGAAGTTGTTCGTCAGATGACACTTCTTCGGGAAACGTTATCCGTTCTAAGGGTGAGGTGAAAAGTGACTCTTCACTGACCACATTCATTTGGTCGGTTGAATGAAAGTCGGTAAAAGACATAAGAGCTTCATAAGCAATCTCATACGGACTCAACGGCATAACATCACCGAGTGAGTCTAGCTCAGAGTCAGAGGGAACATACCAAGGATCATCATAAATAATGTTTTCTGACGTGATCATATGAATTGTTGCAAACGAAGGGTCTGCATTGAGTGGAGGGAGAGGAAAAGTTCCCAGTAAACCGGAATCCTTAACTAAACCTACACCAATGTCCCTATAAGGGATTGTCGTTTTACCAACATGCTGGATAGTTTCTAAAGAGGTTGGGTCGGATGAAAAGTATGTCAGCTGATCAATAGTCACGATCTTACCGTTATGTGGAAACTTAATGACTCTGAAGACCGATGAAACGACCGCTGTCATAGCATATGACCAACTTCGACCCAAAAGAAGGTTGTAGTCTAGAGGGGCATCAACCACTTCCACATCCAGACTAACGGTTTTACCTTCGACCCCTATAGGCAATTCTTGTAGAATACCAAACGGACGGAACCCACGGCCATCAAAGGCCTTAAGGATGGTGGGGGATTGGTTCAACGAAGGAGAACCAAGCGATCTCCAACATTGAATCGACATAATACACGTAGAAGCTCCCTCATCAATCACAGTCCGATGAATAGGCCTGTTTTTGACTATCACTGGAATTTGGAAAGCCATTTGATGGGGGAGACGTGGTGTACTACTTTCTAGATCAAAGATCATTAGGTTCGGGTCCTGAACATCGACAGCTCCAATAGCCGACAAAAGCAATTTTCGTTGCGCTGGACATGATTGCAGCACTTCGAGTGCCGACATTGCTGAAGGTGAAACAGCTAAGTCTTCAACAATGTTGTAATTCTGGGCTGCTCTCGCATGTGGATTGAAAGCAGACCTTCGAAGTACACCCTTGGCGGGCGGCTTAATCACTAAGTCTGGGTTAGGTTTTTCGATCTGTAGTGGATCGGAACCAGGAGCTGAGGTTGATGGGTTAGAGTGAGAAGATTCTGCTTCTTTACCATCAACAGGAGCCTTACTACCATAATCTTGCGATCGAGTCGCAATCCTGACATGAGACATCATCAAAATGGGTTCTTCACTGGCATTCGAAGAAGAACCTATCATCTTATTCTCCTGCTCTGGAAATGGATTTTTTAACACAGCAGGAGTGGGAGAACCTTTGACTATTTTCACTACCTCGGCCCGATGAGGGCAGTCTCTCGTAAAATGATCTTCTTCACAAATAAGACAAGGATATCGAGGTTTGCGCTTTTCGTCATTGGTTTCCGACTTTTCCGTTTTCTCCTTTGGAGCCTTGTCTGCTTTAGCCTTCTTCTTTCCTTTCTTCTTTCCACCGTTTTTTGATTTGGCCGTAGATGACTCTACAGCGTGAATGTCGGCGGTAAGTTCAGGAGGAGAAGACTCTCCTGTCGGAGAATCAGGCAAAGTGATAATTGGAGTATTGGAGGCCTTGGAAGACTTCTTCTTACTCTTCGTAGTCACGATACCGATCATACCATCAGCGGCATGAGATCCCGAAGGAGCAGCAGCGATTTGGTTTGACTTTGGAAGATCCGGAATTTTCTCGTGTAACGTACCCGACTGAGTGTAAACTAAGTCAAGGTATTGTGCCTGAGCAATGACTTGCTCCTCAGTAACTACTCCGGCCTTAGCTACATCTTCAGTAATTCTTGGTAATAATGATTTGACAAACCATTCAGCTAAGATTTGGTCCGGGATAAAAACTTTCACTAATCTTCTTCGACGTCTCCACTCATGGATGTGATCAGAAATGTACGTGGATGTCGATTGTTTTAGCGAAGTTAATAATTCTGTACCATTATCGTATCTGACTGGTAACTGAAAATGAGTTAAGAACGAGGTAGCTAACTGGCTAAAGTTGTAAAAAGAGGCCCGTGGTAACTCAATGTACCACTTGGCTGCGAGACCAATGAGTGTACGCTGGAAAAGACGTAAGCGGATGGAATCATCTGAGATGGAATTTGATGCACACCAGAGGTGGTAAGTCATCACGTGATTAGACGGATCCTCTCCAGACTTACCTTCGAACTTGGGTATATCGCTGGGCAACTTATTTGGCATTGGCGGCCAGAACGGAAGATATTGAATTGGATCGTTCGTTAGGCGCGTCAAGTCGGGTAAATCTAAAGTCGCAATAAACGGTAACTGCCGGTTAGGATCTCTAAAACTCTGAGTCACAATACCAGCCCCAGGAGGAGGATATCCAGGATAACTAGGAACAGGAGTCGCATTTGGGATATTATATCCTCCTGGAAAACCAGGATTAACCGGACCGTACTGGGGTTGCTGAGGTGGTTGATAAGTGTACCCAGGATACGGTTGATACTGGTAAACCGGTTGTTGGGCAGCTTGCCCAGGTTGATACTGTCCCTGGTACGGAGGTTGAACAAATTGAGGTTGAGTAGTAACAACCGTACTTGTACCAGGTTGGCCTGCAGGCATCTGGACTGTGGTTTGAACCGTGGGTCCAGACAACGGTACAGATGTCTGAGGAGTGGTTACAGGGACAGTAGAAACCGGAGCTGCCGATACTCCAGAAGTAAGCATGGTAGATGAAGCGGTAGTTGCTGCAGCCGTGTGAGGTGGAGTACCAGGTGCAATTGGCGGCTGAGTAACTACAGAAGTTACAGGGGTCTGAACACTTGACTGGACAGGTTGCGGTTGCTGGGGTGGACCAGGAACTGCAGGTTGTCCTGCTTGAGGTACCGACTGTATACTTGGTTGCGACATCTGTTGACCCTGTGACGGATCCCATGTTAACATTCCAGGGTATTGACTCGTAACAGGTTGAGGATACTGAGATCCATAGCCGTATTGAGGATAGGGTTGATAACTGTAAGGTGCAGTCCCATATGATTGCCCTTGAGGTGGTTGATAACCTTGACCAGGGTATTGACCCGTAGGTTGATAACCTTGAGGTAAATACGAATACTGGGGTTGACCTTGACCTTGAGGTTGGTATCCTTGAGGTTGATACCCTTGGGGTTGATACCCTTGGGGTTGCCATCCTTGAGGTTGCCATCCTTGAGGTTGCCATCCTTGAGGTTGATACTGATACTGAGGTTGACTTTGGGGTACATATTGAGGCTGGGGTTGATACCCTTGGGGTTGATACCCTTGAGGTTGCCCCCCAGTCACAAATGAAGTACCTTGAGGTTGCCCCCCAGGCATTAACGAAGGTTGCCCCCCAGGCGGTAATTGGCCACCTTGAGGTTGGTTAATGGGAGTTGAACCTGACATCATATAAATTTCACCTATACTCAATGGTACATTACCACTGTTTCCAACTAATAACCCATGATCAATGGGTTGAGGAGATGCTCCCGCAAAGGTACCAGAAAGTGATTGATACCCAGTAGGAACAGAAGGACCGCCATGTAAAAATGATTCAGGACTTTGTGAAAACACAGATGACTGACCAGACATATTTACAGGAGAATGAATTCCTCTAGGTGGAACCGGAGTACGAGGTGTAGAAAAACCTACTGAGTTGTCTAAAAAATTGGTTAATGCAAGGTACCAAGATTCACTTCTAGGAGGACTGTAAAAGATGGATTCACGCTCCCTTAGATCAAGGGTAATTAGATCTTCAGAATCAGAAACGCCTATTTCTTCCTCTGGAACAAGTTCTTCTATAGCAATTAATCCAACAGGAAGATTTTCGGTGATAATTCTTTCTATTCTTGGTGAATCAGGAACACTAGGAGTTGGAGTAACAGGTTCTGAAATTTCAGGTTCTTCGCCTGTTTCACTGGCAGATGAAAAACTACCAGCAAGCTCGGAAACTGTAACAGCTTCGGGATTGTAACCTGTTTCTAAACTTTGGTAATCTGGATGGACTACCAAGGAAAATTCTCCTTCTTCAGGTGATCCTACTCTACTGCCACTAGGAGGAGTTACAAGGACCTTTAACCCTTCTAAATTACCTGGGTCGTCTCGAGGAGGGGATCCCCTAAGTCTACGGGATCTTCTCAACAATTCGGCCACAGAAACAACTTCAGGAGACTGGCCCGCAATTCGACGGGACCTTCTCGGTAATTCCGCCACAATTAAAGATTTTTAACTACAACACACGAAAACAAAGTAAAAAATTTCAAATCAAACCACCTAAAGTCTTCTAAAGAACCAATCAAATTTGAAGCACACGCCTAAATAATCTAGAGCGTCAAACCACACACAAACAGTAGTCTTCCGGACCAAAAACGCTAGTTGGTGATTAGGCCCAACCTCGCAGGATTCAGTACAGAAATAGTGGGTGGAACAGTTACCCCGGCAACCTGCTTAATGAATAGACTGGACCAAGTTCCTCCACTTTAACCGTCTCGAAGTGAAGTGAACCCCCCAGAAAATCCAAGTGAGTATAACCGACGTCTGCTCCAGGTACAGTGGGACCTTCCCTCCACCGTCACCTTGGGTAGAATCCTAGATATTATGGCCACTAAGGTTACCAATCACAACAATTACACCTGGGGGAACAGTCTAAACTCCGACAGCACGCAAGGGCAGAGTAGCAAGCTCCAATCCCCTTACCGGCTCCTTGACAACAATCCAAGGTTTACCGATAAGTGACCCCTGGCTCCTCGACAATGGTTAATCCGAGGTTTACCGTTTGTAATACGTACTGCCTGGCGTCGTTCCCAACGAGGGAGGAATGATCCCCTCACTGGTTCGGACACGAGCTCGTGTTTCTCCTTTAAGAGGAGCTTTCCCAGAATGTAACTGAAACAATTGGATTTGTTCTACTCAAGATAGACTATCTGTTTGGTTTTGTAGTCTTGGAGAGTTAAGTACTCACCTACTCCAAGACCCTAGCCTAAGCTATGTTGGTGCTTCAGAGCCCTAGAAAAATAAAGATTACTAGATTGATTTTAATTTAAGCGTTACTTTTAAGGTTGTTTCTTAAGTCAAAAGGTGATGGAAGTGAAACTAGTGGTGTGTTGACTCGACTCGAAACCACTACAAAATGCACCTAGAATGATTTATCCACTACTTTACTTTTTCGATGAATTGCTTAACTAAAAAGTTGAGAGAATGCAATCTTTATAAAAGCAACTTCTTAATTGAAGACAATCAAAGAAACAATTCGTTTTTCTTTTCCAAGCATAAAAACATAACTTCTCTTTACATGCACGAAAAAACTCTTTTCTTCTTTCGAAAACAAAAAGCTACTTGAAACAAGACTTTTTAAGAAGATGTTTTTGTATTTTTCTTTTAATAAAGCAAGTAAATCTAATGTAACCAAAAAATCAATCTTAACAACTCTTAAAATCTATGAAAATGCACTCATAAGCAAACTAAAGGCAAATTTACTCTAAGCAATCTTAACGAGGCCAAAACTAACAATGATTATTTCTAAGGTGTTTTACTTGATCACAATCAAATCAAGGACTAGCTTATTGCAGAATCAAAAACTAGCCAAAACAAAACTCTAATCTTTTTGTTCTTTTTGTAAAATGGAAATCAATACTTTATAAACAAGTAATTCGAAATTTGACCCAAAACAACTCAAATGGCAAGTTGCTCACAAAAGGAGACTTTACGACAGGCCCGACTTCTAAGAAGGTTGACTAACCAGAGAGATCTAAGGCTGGACAACTTTCTACTATCAAAGTCACTACAAAGCCTTTCCAAAAATCAAACCCTAGGTCGAAACTTCGTTGAAAACCACTAAAACACTCAAAGCTCACAAAACAAGTTTAGGTGAAAATTCTTGACAGGGTACTAAAGGATCTGGGCAGAAAACACTAAGGAAAAACAAAATCTAAAAGTAATTTGAAGCAAAAATGGAATTTTCTTAAGTTTTACAGGAAGACGCAGGCAACCCGTTGTCACAGGTGTGCCCCCGCTCTGTGCAGACGGCAACAGCGCGTCCAAAGACGCACTGTGCAGTACTCAGAGACTGCGTCCTTCTGGGAAAATGAAGAAAAACCAATCTAACTAAATCTAAAGCTAAGCCACCCAAATACTAATTCTCACAGTCAAAAACCAGAAAATAAAAATGATTTTCTCAAAGCAAAGTTCATATAAAGGAAAAGACTCTCTCATTAATGGATTCCCCAGCGGAGTCGCCAATTTGTCACACGGAATCTGTCAAGGGTGCGGACACGACTGACCTTCCTAGAAGTCTAAGACATTCTAATGACAAACAAGACAAAATGGAGTGATCTTTCTCTAAATACACCTTTTACAACATGAAAACTACAAGTGTTTAGGCTTACCTTATTCCAAAACGCTGTTGTTGAAGTCCGTTCTTGACGATCCGGATGAGCTCCTCCTTCAAGTCAATTCCTGCAACCACAAACAATCAAACAATTACCAAGCACTTGCATTTCATATAATAAAACATATATTCAACATGCAGACCAAGGAACACATGAAATAACTCATTAACACAAGCTATTGAGAAAAATAAACCAGTTTGTATTAATAACGAAACAAAGAAACTCTTACAACCTGGCCTTGGTGTTGTGCAAGTTCCTCCCAGGGTCCATCAAGGGTTTTCCTCTACTTTGACAAAGCTCACCCTCTCCCAAGTAGAATCAAGTGAAGACAATCTCTCCTCACAAAGGCTCTAATGGAAGACCTAAATCCTGCAGCATTTACCCAAAGAAAATGTATAGCTCCAACCTCCCCTCCTTCTGGCTCAATGCCTTTATTTATAGTGCTGTAAAGAGGTTATTCAGGTCCACTATCAATGGGATCATCCCCCTCTATGGGTGGGATAGCTCCCTTATTGATGGGATAAGTTCCCCCTTAATAGAGATACATGAACCAACTGGAGGCGCATCCATTTCATCAAACCGACCTCTAGAATGTTCTAGAAGTAACCACAAGTAACTTTTTCAAGATAAAACTCGCGCATTTTGCCTTTTACAGAGGGACGCACCTGTCCCTTAACATACAGAGCGTCCATGGACGCAGATTTCATGAACATGGTCAGCGTCCCCGCAGGTAAGGCTAGAGAGAACCTGCGACCCCAGAGATAAACATAGTTTTTAAAAGACTTTCTCTCTTCTTTGAGTTTGAGATGGATAACAGAGGCATGAGACTTGCCTAAGAGGGTAGCATGACTGTTGATTTGAGCCATACTAACTGTAAGTAGTCAAGGTGACATTTTTTAGTGTAACAAGAATAGGCTCACATTCAGAACTAGAGGTAGTTTCAATAGTGGGAGGTTTTGAGTGACTTCTAGTGACAATAAGGGAGGGAACGATTTTCCTTTTATGACTACCCTTAGCCATATAATATCAGATTTTTTCTCCTAGCACCATTTGTTGACAGGCCTTTTGGACCATACATCAATAAGAGGATGCAACACAGAACGAAGTTCTTCATATGACGTAGGCCATTTGAATAGTCACTCTCGACAAGTTTAAAGGATCCATCAGTCTGGGATTCTCTCCCTCTTGTAAAGGAAGAAGAATGGGGGATGTCCTATCATTATCATAAAGTTATATATACTTGAACCTAAAGGTGGTATTTTATATTGCTACACCTAATCTAGAAGTTAAATAATATGATATGATATAGGAATAGAGTTAGTAATCAATGTACACAACTAGGTTAAAATGAATAATATAGAAATTGTACACGAAATATGATACAAAAGAAATGAAACTAGAAACTACTATAATTGGTGATAATAATAAAGAATAAATGATATTCAGTTTGTACAATACTGATATTCGAAATGCAAACTAAATAACTAAATTTAAATTATAACTGAAATTATAATTTAAATTTTGATAACTCTTAATGCAAAGTTCTATAAAAGACATAAAACTACAATCGTTCCAATCCTATGATCCTTTAAACAAATACATAATCATCTAAACTTCCTTTCATGTTTCACATCAATTTTTTTTTTTTTTTTTGTAAGTCAGATATGTATATTATAGAACAAAATATGTTACAAAAAAGTCTGCCGAAGCAGAACGAAACCTTAGAAAGACCATTTTACCAGAGCTGACAGCAAGCCCTGAACTTTCAAAACCAAGATGCTCACCTCGCAGGGCGGCCTACTCTTAAAGCTGTTACATATTGCCACGACACTATCAAAACTTGGACAGAAACAGAGTAACATAACGATCTAGCATAAGGCCGAAGCCTTGACAGAAGACAGAAGAAAAACAGAAGGAAAATACTAAGGAAAACCGCCAATTCGACTGACGGTATCTAAGCCCACGTCCAGAACATGCTTGTCAACTCTGGCCTGCATGGCTTGCATGGATTGGAATTCCTGTGCTTCCTTCATCTTGTTCTGCTGCACCAGGGGATCCGGGCTCAGAGTTTGCCGAAGAAGCCTGATGAGCAGATTCAATTTCTTGTTGACAGTTTCCACTGCATCATGCACTGTGGAAATTCTTCGATCCAGCGATTCATGGATTTCATGAATTTTTGCTAACTGATCCTCCGATGGGGAGTTCCCCTTCCCAGAATGCTGCTTCCCTTCGTCCTTTGAGTCCAGGGCTTTCGCAAGGAGGGTTTTGATTCTCCAGCTCTCCGCTTTAGTCCGAACATATTGAGTGGCTCTTTTAGAGGGAGTGCCCGGGTCATGTAACCAGTCAACCTCCTCCGCAATGTTCTCCTCGGTTCGCTGCGTTTCTTCCTCTTTCACAGAAGCTTCCAGTTCCGCGATCTTGCGTTTGCTCCTAGCTGCTGCTCTGGTCTCATACATGTTCTGCGCTGTTCGTAGCTCTTGGTTAGCCGCCGAACACCTGCAACTCCCCGCCTCCATGCTATACCCTCTAATCTTATCGCGGTGATCACGTCTACAGACAGAAAAGTGGCGGTCTCTCGCAATACCTTGAACTGAGGTGAAAGAACCAGAGCCTCGACTCTCTGTTAAATAGCTATTTTCCACAGAGTTTCCCATGATGCGCTCTTCCCTCCGATGCAGAGTGGAGGTACTCTCGTTATTAATTCGGAAGATATCCGCACAAATCAAACAGCTCTTCCCAGACCTGACATAAATGTTGTTGATTTCCTTCCCATCAAGGTCATGCCAAGTGTCCCTTCCTCTCAAGCAGACTCTACGGTGTCTTTTGTGGCATGAACTATAATGATAGTCTTCAAATTTGGCCTTCTCTTGCCATAAAGACAACCGCCGCTTCTGTCTAGTCGTCCAGCTCCCGTGATGAAAACCCATGTTGTTACCGGTATTTCCAGATATACGGTGCCGGAAACAGAAACCGTTGCCGGTCAAGCCCGGTCGGTTTCGTTTAAATCTTGCTGTGCCAGCTGTAAACATCTCGCCTTAAGGTTCGGGCAGTCCACTTCCTGCCAACAACTGTCCCAACCCCTGTCCTGATTGTCCACGCCACAATTCGCCAGGTAGTCCGCCAGCCCGTTTGCCTTACGCCTGACCGTCTGAAAGACTAAACCTTTCATTCCAGCCATAAGTTCTGCAATATTCTCCGTCACCTTGGCAAGCCTCCAGTGTTTCGTGGCTTTGTTCGCCTTAGTGCCTCCTTGAATTCTCTTAGCTGTTGAGATAACCAGTGACGAATCCCCTTCCACAATTACATTGCATTTTCGTAGGGATTTTAAGATTCTCAGACCATGCTCAAGCGCCGCAAATTCCATCTCATTATTCGTGCTTTCCCCAAGCGCTCTATAATATATATGCAGAATTTCTCCGTGCTGGTTTCGTATTGCACCTCCAATTCCTGCCTTGCCGGGATTACCTCTCGAGGCCCCATCAAAATTCAGCTTCAAGCCCCCTTCCGGCGGACACTGCCATTTGTCGATCTGTGAGGATGGTTGCGTTCTGTGTCTCGATGCTGTGATGCTGCTGGTAGCTTCCAGTCGAAAGCACTTCAGGATGCGTAAGTCCTGAGCTGAAGGTTTCTCGTTATATTCCTCTCTGCATTTTGTCTGAATTAACTGTTGAATGTTAGTTAATATATTATCTTTAGAGAATTCTATGTTCCTGTGTTCATCTTGAAATATTCTACGGTTACGTTCCTTCCAAATTGACCACAGTAAGAAGCCTGGAACAGACTTCCATATGCTGTTGACTCTTAGTATGTTGGAGAAGTTTTTTTTCCAATTTAGAATGGTTCTGTGAATGGATTCTCTATCTCGGTCAGAACTGCTGAGAATTCCTTCCATCCAGCTCCATAATTGATTTGCCCATTCACATGCATTAAACAGGTGGTTTATAGTTTCCTCTTCGACGAGGCACATAGGGCATCTTGAGGGTCCCCTGAATCCTTTCTTGCATAAGTTGTCCCAGGTTAGAGTTTTGTTTCTCATTAGAAGCCAGAGGAAGGTCCTGATTTTCGGCCAGAATAGGCTGTCCCAAACTTTGTTGCACCAGGGCACGGCTTCTACCTGTTCTTCCTTTTCTATTATATCCCTAGCTTCTTTTAATGAGAAATTTCCATTGCCTTTTAAACCCCATCTCAGCTTATCATCTTCTTCAGTTTTTCGAATCTTTCTTTTGAGGATTCTCTCATTGAATTGCTGAATGCTTTCGTTGTTCTCCTCTATGCTAACAGGATTTAAATTAATCCACTCCCTCCAGATCGGATCCCTACTGCTTTGAATCCAATATTGATTAACTCTGTATCTACCCTCGTTTTGACTTATTCGCTTGAGGGAAGATAGCTCTGGGGTGTCCAGTTTAGGGAATTGCTGCCAAGCATCTTCCCAGAACAGGGCAAGCCTTCCGTTGCGAATCTCCCAAAAGCTATGCTCCTGTACTAAGCTCCTATTATTCCTGGCATGGTTCCATATTGACGAACCTTCCGGGACTTCCTGTAGTCTTATGAGGTCCTGAGTATCACAATCTGGAGTGTACTTCTCCTTCCAATGCCTCGCCCAAGGTAAATTGGGTTCTTTAATCCATTTCCACCATATCTTAGCTCCACAGGTTCTGTTGACCACTGAAGGATCTACTAAGTTCAGCCCCCCCATAGATTTTGGCTGGCATAGCTTATTCCACGCCACCAACGCCCATTTCTTCTTATCTCCATTCCCATTCCATAAAAAGGATCTCTGAATAGTTCTCATTTGCTGCAGAATGCCCTTGGGAGCTGGAAGCATAGAAAGTAAATATTGCGGAATTGCCTGTAGAACAGCCTTGGTTAAGATAAGTCTACCCGCGAAGTTTAGAGCTCTGTGCGTCCAATGCTTGCATTTTTTCTCCATGTTGGCTAGAACCTTCTCCCAGTGAGCTTTCTGCCAAGGTTTCAGAGTCAGGGGAGCACCTAGATATTTCGAAGGCAGGGAACCAATCCTGAATCCAAGAAGCTGGGACAGGTGAGCTTGAATTGCCGGATGAGTGTTGAAGAAAAAGATTGTAGACTTAGAGAAATTAATCTCCATACCAGAGGCTCTGCTGAAGAGATCAAGGATACCCCTATAAGCCAAAGCCTCCTTCACTGTGGGTGTACCGTGTAACATGGTATCATCCACAAACTGTTGATGTGTTGTGGCTGGTATCGATCTTATCGGTTGCAGACCTTTTATGGATCCTTCTGCTTTCTTCTTGGCTATGATTCTGCTTAGTCCTTCCATTAGGATCACGAATAGGAAAGGGGATAGGTCTTATTCCCCGCGAAGGAGTGAAAGGGGCTGAGGGAGCACCATTGACAAGGATTGAATATCTTGGAGATTTGATGAGAGCAAGTATCCACTTGATCCATTCCCTGCAGAAGCCGAATGCATCCAATACAGCTTCAAGGTATCTCCAGCTTACTTTGTCATAAGCTTTTGATAAATCTAACTGCATTAGCATTCCTGCTTCTTTTCTTGAATGAAGTGAGTGGATCATCTCCTGCGCTAACAAGATGTTATCTAAAATTTGTCTACCCTCAACGTAGCCCGATTTCTCTTCCGATATGATACCAGGAAGAATCGACTTTAATCTATTGGCTATGACTTTTGAAATAATTTTATATATAACATTACATAGGGCAATAGGTCTGAATTTATCAGGTGTCTTTGCTTCTTCAACCTTAGGAATGAGCGCTAAAAAGGTGGAGTTGATGGATTTTAGAATAGTTCAACTACCTCCCAGACCTCCTGCTTAACAGTGTTCCAACAAGCCTTGTAGAAGTTGATGGTAAATCCATCTGGACCTGGTGCTTTATCGTTAGGCATATTCCTAATTGCCTCCTCCACCTCTTCCAGAGAGATTTCCCTGCTAAGGGCCCAATTCTGATCTGAGGTGATGGATTTAGGAATGGCTGCTGTAAGTTCCTTGATGGCCTCCTCTCTATTTATATGTGGTTCCTGTGCAATTGAGCTGAAGTGATCCGAGAGCAGAGCAGATATGTCATTGTGATTCTTTAGTATCTCCCCTGCATTGTTTTTTAACTCAAGAATCTTGTTAGCACTTCTATGGTCTAGAGCCGACCTGTGAAAAAATTTAGTATTCTGCTCCCCCTCTTTTAGCCACTGGATTCTAGATTTCTGTTTCCAAAGTATCTCTTCTTGCATACATCTGTTGTGCCACTGCTGTGAAAGAACTTTTTCCTGCTCAACAGCTTCGTCACTGTGGATGCCTGCTGCCCCATCTCTGTGAATCTGTTCCAATTTGCTCTCTAGAATGGCTTTCTCCTGGATGATGTTTCCAAAAACCATTCTATTCCACTCTTTTATCCTTTATTTAGTTGCTTTCAACCTCTTTTGTAGATTAAACATTTTGGAACCTCTTGCCTCCAAAGGTTCAGACCACCATTTCTCAACCATTTTGAGGAAGTTAGGGTGGTCTAACCAAAATTTTTCAAATCTAAATGGTTTATTCCTAGGAGTACCCTGAACTTCAACAATAAGCGAGATTGGCCAATGATCCGACCCACCACTTGGAAGGATATCTGATTCTGCTGTGATACCATCCATTATTATGCTTTCTGAGATCAGAAATCTATCCAAACGAGAAGCTATCAACCTCTCTCCCCCCCTTCTGTTGTTCCAGGTAAACTTGCCACTCTTGGGGTATATGTCTACCAATCTGACAGTCTCAATGAAACTTGTGAAGGCTTCCGCGTCCCTGTTAAGTTTCCTTAGACCCCCTTTTTTTTCCAGAAGGGTGGTTATCATGTTGAAATCACCCCCCAGAATACACTTAGACCTTGGATATCGTTCAATAAGTCTGGTTATTGAATTCAAAAAAATTATTTTATCTTCTAATTTCTGAGGACCATAAATATTGATGCATAGGTAAGACTCAGAGTTACCTGTGGGTTGAATTTCCACCGCTATGAAGTGTTTGTTCGCCTCAGCTGAGATAATCTGGATTTCCCTTGTATCCCATAGTGTTGCAAGGCCTCCTTCTCATCCCTGGCTTTCAATCTCTAAAACTTCTAAATTTCTCCCAAGCTTCTTACATAAACTGTTCATGCTAGAGTTGCTACATTTAGTTTCTTGTAAGAATATAATTTCCGGTCTATATTTCTGGATTTTCCGCTTTAAGATTCTGTGTTTTGCATGGCTGTTAAGCCCTCTTGCATTCCACGAGATGATCTTCATGTTTAACTAAATTTTATTGGTAGGACGGGAAAGCGCTAAGCGCCTTCATCTTCCCTGAGTTTATCATTATCATGCCTAGCTCCTGCAGAACTTCACCACTAGTTCTACGGCCTCTTCTTTTCTTCTTCTTTGAGCTGGATGATTTCCAAAGAAGACTTTTCGAGTGGAGGCTATTGCCTTTTACTATACCTAGCTTCCTGTTTTGCTTTTCTAATTCTGCTTTTTGCCTTGCTATGAACAGGTCGTTTACCTTCTTGATTTCTTCTTCCGGTGCATTTTCTATTCCTCGAGCCTTCCAGTTCTCAGCAATTACTGGTAGATTCATCCCCTCCCTGGCTAGCGCCTCTTCCAACTCTTGATCCTCGCTTCCTCCATCACTGGTTAGCATATCGGTTTCCTCTTCCGTCTCTTCTGTTCTCTCCTGCATTTGGACTTCGTTGTTGAGGTCGCCTTCATCCGTTCCTTCCCTGGTTGGTTCTTCCTTTTCATCATGCCCTGCATCTGATGTTAGGGTTTTGTGCTTGTCCTCCGAATCTGTTTCAAGATCTAAGATCGCAAAAGAGTTGCTGTGGTTGTTTCTGTCTGTATTACCTTTATTATTCTTCCTTCTGTTAGCTCTCTGTCTAGACTTAGGTTTTATGAAGGTTTCTTTGTCTTTGTTGGCTTGTGCTGTTTCGGTCTCTACTTCCTTCCTAATCATAGGGCAATCTCTCATCAAATGCCCATGTTCATGACATTTGCGGCAACGGAAGGGAATCTACTCATAGTCTATGGCCTGAAAATAGTCCTCGTCCCTGTATTCAAGCCAGAGCCCCTCATGCAGTGCCCCGGAGACGTCCATTTCAACACATATTCTGGCGTAAGATGTGTATCTCTTTTGTAATGTTGCTTCCGAGGCCTTGATAAATGTTCCCAACTGGTCTCCAATTTGTTTCAAGGCATTCAGACCCCAATAATCTATTGGGAGAGAGAACAAACGAATCCAGACTGGGACTTGAGTAAAAGATTCTTTCTCTGGGACGAAGTTTGGTTTCCATGGTCGCATGTACAGACCAGCTGAAGCCAAAAAGTATGGGCCACCCTCAAAAATTCTATCCTTGTCTTCTAGGTTGGAGAATACAACCGTGAAGAATCCTTTGGCTCCCAAATGAAGTTTAACATCCCCCCTCGGCTTCCATTGTTGTCTGATCCATTGACAAAGAGTTCTTTCAGATGGCCAAATGCCCATAAATTTGCAAATGACAGCATGTTCTGCCATGTGCTCTCTGTATGCCTGAATCTCTGGGTCAGTTATTACTACCCTGAGGTTGTCAGTCTTTTTTGGTTTGCAGACCCCATTTGATGAAGAGTATCTATTGGGGCTTGTGCTTGTCTCCCCCTCCTTCTCCGGCTTTCCTTGCCTATTATCTGTTTGCTCCCTGTTTTCTTCTGTTTGTCGCTCCTCGTTCTCTGTTGATTTAATTATTGAGGCGATTTTGTCTTTAGTTCCTGTCAAGCTTTCATCCCCTTTGCCTTTGCCTTCCGTTGTGCTGTCTGGCTTGTCAGTTTCCCCTTGTATTTTCTCCTTATTCCTCCTGCCGTTCTGCTTGTTATTGTCAAGCCCAGAAATCCTGACCCCTTCCTTCTTATTTTGCCTCTGCTTCTGCATGATTATCTGTTTGAAAGTAGGGGTCCCACTGGACCCCTCTGCCCCCATCCGGTCGGTCAGCTCTTGACCTTTTCGTAACAGTGCTGCGAAATGAGAAATGACCACTTCCAGCCCTGCAACGGGATCAGAACATCAGAAACCCTAGTTTCGTCGTCTGCTCCTCTGCGCGCCTCCTCACATCAAAAATTAAATGCAAACGCATATATAATTAATTACCTAATACTAACTCAGTCGAGGAAAGATTTAAATAACCACAACAATTTCTATGAAACAATAAATCTTCCAACACTTAAACTCTGAAATCATTCAGCAAGAAAACAATAATAGACTATGTAAACACATAAATCATTACATTTAAAATATTAGTCCCATTCACAAGCAAAACCACTTACTACAATGACCTAAATCCTCAAAAATTATTTTGAGACTTTAGAACCAAGCAATGAACAAATCACAATTATCCTTTCAAAATTCATACATAAAATGGTAATGCAATCAAATAAATATATAAAACATGACTAACATAGTAAATAAAGATGTAGTCAATTCATTGTTTATTTACATAACACATTCATGAAAATAAAAATATTCATTCTTCAGAATTTCCCAAAACATGGTTATAAGAAATTCAAAAGACAAATTCATATGTAGCCATGGATTTCAAACATTATATATAATTAGTATTGGTATGCTAAATTCATTCAAAAAGTAACAAGACTTATAATAATAAAAATATTTAAAGGTTCCTTAGTCACCAAAATTGTATTAACATCCTTCCTCCCCGTCTCTCTAAAAAATTGAGGGTTTATATACATATCCATAAGCCCCAATACTCTAACTAAATCTTATAAAATAAAAGCAATATCTCCAAAATAAGTTTCACAATATGAATATCATGACCTCTTGGACTAAATCATAACTTAATCAAAGAAAAGTGACATAATTAACTAGCAAGGTTTCCAAGTGAGTTGAAAATGTTGATCGAAATCCAAAGTAACTAACCTCATGAAAACCAATGCCAACACCTAGAAGATAAGGAGTTCCTGTTAGAAACCGAAAACATGAAATCAATAACTGATAATAAAATTAACAGAAGCGACTCTAGAATATCAGATTATGTAGTTTCTCTCAAAACTAATAAACTAAATAAAAAAAAATAAGCATACCTTGCCAAATTTACAACCTATAAATAAACAAATGACATCATATTATTTGGAAAAAAATTGACTCTGAGGATTTGAAGTTATGACTACTTTGACATTAGCAAAGTTGAATCATGATAATGTGTGTATCCAATGATAACAATTTTTCCTCCAACCCATAAGTATTTTTATCCTGTTGACTTTCCCTAAGCTTATTCATCAACCTTAATTGGTCATTTTCCTATTGAAGCTACTAGATTCTATGCTCCAAGCATGGAACTGTAAAAGGATAGCATTGTTTCCAATACATATTCTGAGTACATTTACCATTATTAGCCTTGTGTTGACAATGGTTATCACAATTATTATCATCCTTATGAGTTGGAGTATTATCATCAAGAAACTCACAATTATGATCTGGTTGGGGCTTATTTTTCTTTGACAATGGCTCATCGAGAGACTCAACATCAACATGGAATCCTTTAGTAGGGAATTTATTTCCCTTTTTTTGTTGTACCTGAGATATTCTCCAAGCTACGTATTTAATTTTAACTAGAGATTATATGTCAGGACTTGGATGACTACTTTCTTCCATCTGTGCAAGTTTATAATGGAGATTATGGTCTGAGGGGGTTGGCTCGACATCATATTTGAATTTGGGTTCCATTTCAAACCCTATTTTACTTTCCATGCTTCATGTTACATGTGCATGTGTCAAAATAGTGGTTTTGAACCTATTTTCACCAGATAAATCTGATGCATTCGAATGGGACAAGTTATCAAGACCAAAATCATCAATGTCGTGAGACTCATCAGGTTTTGGGTTGGCTTTTCGATAACTAGTCTAAACCATAGGTAGAACTTGTTGTTGGTCATTAACTTGAGGTATTTTGAAACCATTCAAGTGAGGGAACAAGTCCTAAGAGTCTCCAAACTTAAACAAATGGTGGTTAACCAAAATGAAAATTAACCCATGATGAAATAAGGACCACCCAGGGTTCTTATGCTCAACTTGGTAGAATTTATCCATCTTTAATAAGCTCTTATGTAAATAAAATAGGGAGATTGATCTTAAAACAAAGAAACACCATTAACAGGCAGAAACGATACCAAAAAATTAGCCCGTATCTACCCTCCTAGCTGATAAAACACCTAATAAAACAAATAAAATTATGTCATTTGGTTTTGAGAGACTGGACAAGCACACCTTTCACATTATAAGTCCATTTCTTTGAGACCAAAAACTCTCTCCAAGAAGTTTCATGCACAAGGAAATTTTGGACTAGTTCTCGCCATCAGTAGGAAGACATATTGCTTCAACAATAAATATTACATATACCTGCATTTCAATGTCACGAACCTTGGTTTCTCTATCATTTTAAGTGGAAGGAAAATATTTAACCACATTTCCATTCTATCCCTCCAAACACTGAATGAAATCCCACCACCTAACCTCTTGGAAGGAGCGAGGTATTCCTCATAGGACTCTATTATCTCACCTCCAATAAACTTTGTTCGAACTATAGGAACCATGAGATGATTTGACTATGGTTTCATTCATACAAGACAAATGGGTTTCACATAACAAACCCTAGCCTTACACAGCGACATACAAACCCCATACTAGAAACTGGAATGGAAAGAATGCACGGTAGAACCTTAGGTTGAGAGTGACTAACTGATATGCAGTACTAACAATACTGGGTGGTAATGATAGTGCCACTTAGAAGTAATGGAACCACATAAATTGAGATATGACAACTATGCAATGGATTTTCAAGTGTTAAGACCCATGTTTACCAACTTTGAGGAGAAATCCATGTCATTAGATAAATAAATAATTTATTCAACACTAAATCTCATTCTATGAGCATACATTACCTATTGCTATCAAGTTTCAATTCTTTGGCATTATAACTTATCCTTCGCGCAGATGTAATGAGATCATCCTCAACACAATTTAATTTTAAAAAGGACCAATATGCATAGTATTATATCACATCAATCCAAACCATAATAACAACGACCCAAAACATAAATCACAAAATTTATTAATGTTAGCTGATGTTATATAGTTTTAAGAGTCAAAACTTTCAATATAACATGGAGTATAAACAACATAGAATTGGGTTACATAGTACATTTTATAACAAGGTCTCGAAAATAATGATTGATAATTTAGAAACATATAGTATATAAAAACACCATGCCATTATCAAATTTCAAACCAAAACTATGGTATTGAAATTGTGTGAGAATGAAGATTACAACACCAGGTTGATATCCACACTTGAGCCAAGAGATGTACAATTCTTATCAATTTTTCTCATAATAAGAACCATATATCAACCATTTGGCATATATCAACATTTTGTCTTTAGGATTTGGAATTGGTCTTTAAGATAATTCGATATTATAATTAAACCATATACCAATGAAAAGGAAGGAATCTCAAAGTCTAAAATAAATTAACACACTTGTAACACAAGAAAATGTCTCTCCTTGGAAAACTTAATTGTCATTCCAAGTTATAAAGAAAAGTAGTAAAATCCAAAACAAACAAAAGACAAGAAGAGAGGACCATTTCATTTGAAAAATGTAAAGGGAGTATGTTGGGTTGTCAACAAGACCCTTATGTTCGTTCTATGATAAAATATTGGTGAACTAGAAATTTAAGTTATTGATAAGAAATTTTGCATTAATATCTCAAAGCATAAGATCTATACCATGGGTTTCACCTTAACTATTTTGTTTCACATTTACTAATGTTATTATTTTATTATTAAAAAAATATTTTCAATGTGTTTTAACTTTTGTTGGTTCTTCTAAAGAATTGATATTAGCGATTTCTAATATTTACAATGAAACCACTATGTACGTGTTTTATTTTATAGGCCTTTTAGAAATCAAGACAAAGAATATTATAACCATCACTATACATAATAAATATATTAAAAAACATGTTGCACAAAATAACCCATAACAATTATCTAGTCTTAACAGTCACCCACTAATAAATTGATATCATGAGTCATACATTTATATAACATATAATTTCTTTGTCTCAATATTAATCACTCAATTGTATTTCCAATCATAAATTTAGGGCTTAAAACCTATTTTCATAGGAAATCCTCATGAACATAAAGAAACATTCGCCACAAGGGAAAATAAATATATTGAAAGCATTAAAATAAATTTCCTTTGAATATAAAAATCAAGTGTATAAATTGAACTCTTGTGCCTTGCAATTGCTTCAAATTCTAAGAAAACTATGAAAAGATTAGATTAATCTAAACTCCAAATTAGAGCTTCTTTCATTAATTTTAGATTAAGATTCATAAAACCTTGGGATTAGTTGAATCCATCTTAAGTACATTAATTATATATATATATATATATATATATATATATATATATATATATATATATATATATATATATATATATATATATATATATATATATATATAACACTTTTAATCCATGTTCTTCAAAATTGGAAAGAAATCCCACTATCCTAGGTAGCTTGAAACCTTGTCCTTGCACCCTTGTGCCAAGCACAAGCATAGATCCAATAACATTAGTTTTAAATATACTTCTCATTGCATCAATAACATTAGAGGCAATAAAGGGGTGCACACAAGGAAAAACACTAACAACGTATTCTAAATAATGTTAAATTATTAATAATATTAAAGCATTATCAACAATGTTAATCATGTAATGAGTCAAATATGATTTTGTCTCATAAATTATTTTCCATGGAAAAACAGAGTAAGATTCATCCATCATTTTGATGTTTTCAAGAAATTTTGTTTAGCCAATTTAATGTCCTTAAATTGTCAATCATAAATTTTTGACCAAGGCAGGTATACTGATGAAGCACAGGTGCACTATATGTTCTAGAAGTTAATTTATGTCGTTATGTTCCTATTAGAGTCTAAACTTAGAATTATTGTTGAGATGGTATTGTTGATTATATTAGTGTATTGATCCCTAAAGTTGTTAACTAGTTCTCTTAGGAATTATTCTCTATTGAATCCGTTTATGGATGGTATGAGAGTGATTCTAGACTTTACTTTTGTTAGACTGTTTTGGATTTTTACCTTAAATTCTTATGTTGTAGCCAAATATAAATTACTATGTGCAAGAGAGATCTATTCTATCAATTTATAAATGAATAATGTTTGAATTTGATTGAGAAAGAAAAGGACTCTCACTCTTTTACTTATTCAACTTCATCCAAACAAAACATTCTGGAAAGCAGCTATGCTATGAAATAAAACAGTTGAACCACACTAAGTAAAAACCAAAATAAAATGAACACACTATACCAGATAAAAAGAAAATAAAATGACAAAGTTAAGCTAGGTGGAAAGCAATGGAGATTGCTTATGCATACAACGATTCAATGGTGAATTCATCATATTGCATTTCAACACACAAAACAAAGCATCTACGATTAAGTATTTAAAGAAATCTATGTGTGATTGGTTAAAGACCTGTACTGGTCGTAGGGGCCCTCCATGAATCAGTCAAAAATCTCCAATCAATGCAGCACAGAGAAAACATAAAACCGAGTCTATTACTTGCAAACAAGTCTTAACAAATTGTTCTCAGAAATTACATAAATCGCCACACACTCAAAAAACTGAGCGGTCATAGCTTTTATATGACTTCTTGGCATAACAATACGAGGGATTCAAGCCTACATATCTTTATTTCAATCAAACTATATTGCTAAATAATCGATTTGTTATTCGGAAAAGAAAATCGATAAGATTTTGTGAAAACTCAGACTCTGTCCTGGCGATAATCTTGTTGTTGACTTTGGGGTTGCCCGTGTTATCATGCGACCTTCTTGATGAATTGGTTTGAGGGAATAGGAAAGAATCCATGAGGGGATTATTCCTCATCCATCTATATCTTTCTTTGCTAAGATGGAGCTTTTGAACCCTGTTAACAATGGAGGCAGCTGCGGAAATCTAGATTAGCTGCAAAAATAAGCCAATTCTGTAACTGAATGCATACTTTAACAAAACAATAAGGTATATAGACAAATATGAAGAATAATACATGTAAGTGCTTACCTTTAAGAAAACCTTGTGTCTATTGCATTATTTAGGTGATAAGTATAGGAAAAAGGTAAGAATTATAGGCAAAAAGTGTGTGAAGGTAAGAGAGTCCTTGGACTCTACATTCCCTCATGCTAGAGGTTTTGTTTGTCCTCATACAATTCATCATTTTTAGTCACTTGTGCCTTCTGATCATTGCCTCTTGGATTCATTTTCTTCTTCTTTCTGGTAACCACTCGCATCCTTGGTTTCTCATGAGGATTTTATATTTTAGGTTAATAATTTATCTTTGCATTGCCTTGTTTTCCTTCTTCATATTTTTGTTCTTTTTGTACCACAAACTCAAATGAAGGATGAGGTTGTCACTCTTTGCAATTTGAATCTCACTTTGTGCTTTCAATGTCTGATTTTCATTCTTAAGATATATGTTCAATGTTTCTAGCTCAAAAATCTCTTGCTTTAAAATATTTCATGCTGAAGGTTCTTGTGGTTCATTGAACTGATTGCTCCATTCTCCGGGACTTTGGATTAATTCTTTAGTTGTTGTTTCTTTTATTTCTAATGATTCTATGTAGTCATAAATATCTTTTTTAATAGGATCAACACCTCAACTATGCACTAGGCTCCCTGGAGGCGAACTGTAAGGTGGTGATGACACTCTCGGTGATAGTTTTGGTGATTCTCTTGGGGAACCCTCAGGGTTTTTAGTTGGCTCTTTTTCCTCGAGATCAATGTGTTCCATAGATTCTGAGACTTCTTGTTGCATTGTGTTCAACTTGGTACTTCTCCTTAGTCCTAGGGTGTGTAATCCCTGTGTTCCCCTTCTTTTAGCTTTTGGCTTTTCTCCTTGAGGAAGGGTCTTGTTTTGTGGTAACTCTTCTGTTCTTTTGCTAGCTTTATTTCTTCTAAAATTTCCCTTTTTCATTTTCTGTAAAATATCCACTACGGGAATTTCATCTTCTGATAATTTTGATTGAGACTGGGGTTCCTTTTCTTTTATTTCTTCCATTTTTCTCTTTCTTCCCTTGAGGGTTCTACTGTTGCTGGCTTGTTCAGGAGATCTTTCTTCAAAATGGTTCCTTATCAGAAAATTTTCCTAGTTATCCCCTACGCTCTGAAGGTGGAACTCAACCAAGATCTTTATCAATCCATGATGAGATATAGTATTATCTATGCATTGAATTTTGTTTTGAACATTTATGGACATTTTATTAAGACTATGCAAGAGGTAATAAGGAAGATTCATATGGTGTTCTTCAAGAAAATGCATCATTATCCTAACATGCTAGAAATACATGTATCCAAACCGACCTTCACAAGTGATGAATTTTCTAAGTACAAGTAGTAAATTCCTCCATTTACTCTTAAGGGTTGTACTAGGAATACCTTTCTTGAAGACGGTGGTGTCCATATTTGGATTTTTCAAGAAGACCTTCCAATCTTCTCCATTGATTCCCCTATTTTTGAACCACTTCTCTCTGCTTCTAAGAAATTCATTTTCTTCTACAGTCATGGACTTTGTTATGGTGATTTTAATGTCTCATATTTCGACCTTTGTTCCATCAAACAAGCATGCAAAATTCTTGGTCACTTCCTTATGAAAACCGTTGAATTGTTCTATGAATTAAAACCATTGTTTTTTCTGCAACAACTCCTTGGTCTAAGGATATCCTTCTAAGAATTTCTTCCATGTTGGCTCAGTTCAGACAATAACACCCATTATGGAAGATGATTCATCCAAGGACTGGTTACTTTGACAAGAGAATGGTGTGGTAGGGTTTCGTTTAGTGGCAGAGAGACAAAGAGGCTATGTGAGTTCAGAGAAATGCAAGAACATGTGGATTATAATGAAGGTTGTGGAAATGAATTTGACCATTGGGGCACATTTAAAATAATGATTCAGTGATTACTTCAACAGATTTAGAATGAGGACGTGATAGGGTTTTTAAGTGGTGGATTATGATGTTTTTAATAAGTGACCATCACCCTTAAATTGCAATGATTTTGTTTAATTTTTAGAAGTACTATGTCCTCTTAGTCATATATGCAATATATCAATCCCTATTGCGAAATTAAAGTAGCACATACATTTGATTAACTTTGCTAACCTTATTTGTTGTTATGAGATATCCTGCAGGTAATTTGCTCTATCATTTATCCTTCAATTTGAATCATCAAGTGTTCCTATCAAGTAGGCTTCAAACGTATTATTAGGCTGCAGAAACTTGTCCTAACTATAGAAACTTGTCCGAGTTGTGGAAAGTTACTGATTTTGCTGCAGAGAAAAAAACTTTATTAAAGGAATATTATTATTATTATTATTGTTTTGAAAAGAAAATTTAAAGTGCCAATAGAAATTGGTTTTCACTTCAAATTTTCTGTATAAACATGCCAACAACATGTTGGTTTTCATGCTTATACCTTTATTATTATTATTATTATACATATAATTTCTCTCTCTCTCTCTCTCTCTCTCTATATATATATATATATATATATATATATATATATATATTACATAAAACTGAGTAATTTTTCTAAGGTGGAAAAGAAGAAGAACTCTTCTTGACCATCTTCAGTTCTGAATTATCTTGGAATATTTTGACAAATTCTTCTTTTGTTAATGGCTTCTAGTAAAGTTTGAGTCGATGTCCATTTACCAAAAGAGGGATTTTATGTTCATCAATAGTCTTGATTCTAACTACACCATTTTCAAAGACACTTTCAACTTCATAAGGTCCAAGCCAATGGGTTTGGAAGTTTCCTTGAAAAAATTTGAACTTCGGATCAAAGAGTAATTCCCAATCTCCTGGATGAAATTTTATTTCTTTAATGTACTTATCATGCCATTTGGATCTCTGTTTTTGAACTAGGCTAGTTCTCTGGAGGTCTTCTTTTCTTATTTCATCAAGCTCATTAAGTTGTCTCATCCTTTGCTTTTGTGCTTCTGATATGTCAAGATCTAACTGTATTGTTGTTTTATAAGTTTCGATTTGGAACTCTATTGGAAGTAAGACCTGCTTCCCATAAACAAGTTCATAGGGAGTATGTCTTGTAGTATTTCTCCATGTAGTTCTATAGGCCCATAAAGCTTTTGGAAGCTTCTCTACCCAGTCCTTTCTGTGTAAGTGTACAGTCTTGGTAAGGATTGCTTCAATCACCTTATTTGTAGACTCAACTTGTCCATTGGCTTGTGGATGGTATGGAGTGGACTTTCGATGTTTGATTTTGTATTGCTCCACAAGCTTCTACACTAATCTGGATGTAAATTGTGTTCCTTGACCTGTTAAAATTTCTCTTGGAACACCAAAAGAGTGAAAATATCCTCAAAAAGAAATGAAACTACAACATTTTCAGTAGCAAAAGGAAGTTCTTTAGCTTCTACCCATTTAGTGACATAATCAATACATACCAAAATATACCTCTTTTGCTTTGAAGGTGGGCTGATTGGTCCAACAAAATATAGTCCCCACTTTTCAAATGGTTCAATGAGTACTTGTGATTGTAATGGCATTTCATTCGAAAGAGTGGGTTTTCCCATTCTCTAACAACTATCACATCTTTTAACATATTCCTTGGTGTCCCTGAAAATGGAAGGCCAATAATATCCTAAAAACAAGATTTTACAAGCGGTTCTCCTGTCAAAAAAATGTCCTCCACATGGCTCATCATGACAGGCTTTAAGTATTTCTGGTATTTCATCCTCTCAAACACATCTTCTGATGATAAGATCTGGTCCTGTTTTATATAACTCTTCATTTATCCATGAATAAGATGTGCTATTGTGGACTATTCTTCTCTTTTCTATGGGAGACAAATGAAATGGAATTTTTCATGTAGCCAAATAGTTAGCAATATCTGCATACCAAGATGATTTAGTAGATACTGCAAAAAGTTATTCATCAGGAAATTTATCCCCTATAGGTTGATCATTATTATCATTTTGAATTATAGATAAAAAGTCATCAATTGTGTTCTGTTTTCCAAGCCTATCTAGAATGGTGATGTTGAATTCTTGTAACATTAAAATCCATCTAGTTATTTTTCCATTCGTGACTGGTATATTCATTAGGTATCTAATGGAAGAATGGTCTGTTTGAACAAAATTTTCATAGCCAGTTATGTAATGTCTGAACTTGTTAATGGCATGAACTATAACTAAAAATTCATTTTCAGTTACAGTGTAATTTAACTCTGCAGGAGTTAAAATTTTATTAGTATAATAGATTGCATAAGGAGTAAGATCTTTTTGTCCTAACACAGCTCCTAAGGCTGAATTTGAAGCATCCATTAAGATATGGAAAGGTAATTTCCAATTAGGTCCTTTTAAGATAGGTGCTTTAGAAATTCTCTGTTTTCAAAGTTTCAAAGGCAGCTTGACATTCAGAATCCCAATTGATTTCACAGTTCTTGGTAAGTAATTTAAAAAGTGGAGATGTAATTTTTGTGAAGTTTTCTATAAATCTTCTATAATTTTAAGTAAAACCAAGAAACCTAAAATCTCATTGGCAATTTGGCACTCATAATTTAGAAATGACCTCAACTTTAGATGAGTCCACCTTAATTCCATCTCCTCAAATATGGTGACCCAAAACAATTCCTTCGTTAAACATCATGAAACATTTTTCATGGCTTAACAAGAGATTTGTTTCTTTACATATTATTAATACTTTTTCTAAATTTTCTAGTGCTTCATTAAAAGAATTCCCATAAACTATGAAATCATCCATGCACACTTCCACACAATCGTGAATAAGGTCAGAGAAAATTCTGAGGACTTCTCTTTGGAATGTTGTTGGAGCATTGCATAATCCAAAGGGAAGTACTCGGTAAGCGTAAGTCCCCCATGGATAAGTGAATGTGGTTTTATCTTGATCTTCAGGGGCTATCTAAATCTGGTTATATCCACTGAACCCATCCAAAAAGGAAAAATACTTTTTCCTTGCTAATGTGTCTAAGACCTTATCTATGAAAGGTAGTGGAAAGTGGTCTTTTAATGTTGCTTTATTTAATTCCCTGTAATAGATGCATACTCTCTATTTTCCATTTTTCTTTGGAATGATTACTAGGGGTTAAACCCACTGACTATCAAATATTGGATAGATGAAATTTACATTTAACAATTTTTGCAATTCCTCCTTAACAATTTCTTTTAAGTTTGGGTTCATTCTTCATTGAGGCTGTCTAACTGGTCTTGCACTCTATTCATTGTAGATATGGTGTATGCAGGTTTTAGGATAACTCCCTCTCATATCAGTGTATTCCCATGCAAAAGCAGAAGAATGTTTCTATAAAAATTCTACCAATTGATTCTTTTGTAATTCTTCCAAGTTTTCATTAACATTCAAAGTTTTACCTGGAAATATCTCTATCAAAGAATTCCCAAATTTTTCCATGGAGAGAAATGATACCTGTTTAGATGAGAGATACTCATTTTGACTACGATCATAATGTGAGGAAGATTCATTATTTTCCAATAGGTTTAAAATTTGGTCTTCCTCTCTCACTTGTTCAATAGTAAAAATAGTTTGTATATCATCTTCATCATCTATCCATTCTTCATTCCCTGTTCCTATTGTTGTCCTTGCAAGAGGGTATAATGTAATTTTTTTGTACAATTTCCATCTGAGATAAACATGTCACCTAATCTACACCCTATGAAAGCATCAACTATGGCTAACCAAGGTCTTCCTAAGATTAATGGATGTCCCCCTAAACTATTCTCGGGTGTTAGGACCGTGAAATCAATAGGATATTCCCAAGAATATAATGATACACAAACATCTTCCAACACACCATCAGGTTTAATCACAGACCTATCTGCTAATTGTAATAAGGTTGGTGTGTATTGAAGGTTAGGAAGCCTAAGTGTGTCCATAACTTGTTTACTCATTATATTTATGGATGCTCCTAGATCAATCAGTGTGTTTGGTATTTCAGTTCCATTGATGTGAATTTTTACAATCGGGCTTCTTGGATCTAAATATTTTTGAATTGTTGTCTTCCCCATCATAATGTCTACAATTTTTTTAACTAACTGAATCCTTTTGATGTCTTTTATTTTTCTTCCTAATCTTTGAGTACTTCATTCCTTAATTGTTTTCGCAAAGATCGGTAGTTATTTTATGGCTTGTAATAAAGGAATATTAATACAGACATTTCTTAATCCATCCATCATATTATAATCAGGCATGATAATTTATTTTTCTACTCCTTCATTGATTTTCAACATTTAGGGAAATGTGGTCTAATTGATACCAAGGGTTGTTCTATGATAGGATTATTTATTGGAACGATTTCTGTTTGTTCATTCTCTTTTTTAGGGAGAGAGGTATCTCCTTCTTCCGATTGATTTTGGTGTTTTTGAAGATTTGGTCTTATTTCCTGAATGACAACAGGGGAATTTCTTTGTAACACTCTTCCAAACCTTAATTGGACATTATTTAGATCTAGTGGAGTTATTACATAAGTTTGAGGATTCTGCCCTTCCATGTTGTACACAGGTTGTTGTGGTATTTTATTGTTAGGATTCGGAAGTGGTTGAGCGAGAAGTTGATTTGGTTTTTGTGGAAATGGTAGGGAGAGTTGTGGATTTTGATTTTGAACTTGGATTTGAGGTAATTGATTAGCTTTGGGAATTTGATTAGATTTGGGTAGAAATTGTGGTGGAAGATAGGATGGTGAATATTGTTGATATTGAGCATAGGCCCCATAAGGATTTTTCCATCCTTAATTCCATGATTGTGACTATGGTTGAGCCCAAGGTTGCCAAGATGGATTCTAATTATTTTGTGAACACTGAGAAACTTGTTGTGGTCTAAACCCTTGTGGTTGATTTGGTTGGGGGATTTTCCATGGTCTCTTGGCTATAAAGTAAATAGGTTCTATTTGTTCTGGCATTCATTCATCATTAAATATAACCTTGAGACCTAGTAAAGAAGGACATTCCTTAGTGTCATGACTATCTGCACATATGACACAAGTTTCTATGGCTTTTGAATTTAAGGGACACTCTCTTAGAGCATGTTTCTTTTGACATCTAGAACAAAAAATATATAATGCACTTATTTTATATTTTTTCTTGTTTTGTATTTTAAGGGTGTCTGTCCGCTCACTTAGACTCCCTAAAATATCTATCTTAAAGGTATCAAGAAAACTTCCTAATTCTACCTTGGTGACTTTCCGAGCTGCAGATTTATTAATTCTTGATAAGAGAGGGTCTCTAGGACTCCTTCCAACTCGTGCTTTACCCCTTGAGATGTGTACACATAAATCACAAATATTTGCAAATGGTAATTGAGAAATATCTCCTTTCCTGGTTAGGTTAAGGAGATCAATCCATTCATCTTTAATAGCTTTGAGTAGGAGGGCTTTTAAAGTCTCCTCATCCAAATTTTCCACTTTTTCTCTTTTAACATTGTAAACAAATCTTTCTACTAGGTCTTCAAGATTTTCATCTTCCTTTTTTGTCATGTTGAAGATTTCATTTTTAAGGTTGCTAGACATACAATAATCTCTATATTTTCCTAAGAAAGCCTCTTTCATTTGTCCCCGTATTGTTATAGAATGCACTCCTAGACTCACGAACCATTTTAATGTTGAATCCTTTAAGGTAGCAGGGAATAATTTCAGTTTTTGAGCATCATGCAGATAGTCATATGATCTGAATAATACCTCAAATTCGAAGAGAAATGTCTCTGGGTCTTCATTTCTTTTTCTGTGGAAATTAGGAAGAATTGAGGGTGATATATTTTTCATTGTGAAGGCTGTATCTTCATCAAGAATAGGAAATCCAAAAGGATCTTGGTTTCCTCTACCTCTACCCCCTCCTTTGTTCCTATCTCCACCCCCTCCTCTACCTCTACCTCTACCTCCTCCAATCCTATTTTCCTCACCATTGATATTGTGTACCTCTTCTTCCCCTTCTTCAGCCATAATAGATTCCTCATAACTAATATAGGGTTCTTCTAATGCTTCTATTTCTTCTGGTTCTTCTATCAATGGTTTTTCAAATTATATTTCATGTTCCCCTTCATCACCAGGAACTTCTAATTCTTCTCCCAAAATTTGTTCCCTAGTGGAGGATAGAAAAATTACTTCAGTAGTTGGGGATATAGGATTTTCTTCAATTACAGCTTCAGTAGATGAAGTAGGTGAAGTTATGGATTGGATTTCTGATCTTAAGACTTCATGAAGTCTTTTTTGACCTCCAAATGGGATTCAGGTTTGAGTAGGTGGTGTGGAATCTCAAAATCATGGTGAAGTGAGTGGATTTGTGGGAATTAGACTTCTTCCTTGCCCTACAAATCTACCTCTAGAGTCTCTATCCCTACGCATATCATGTTTTGAATTAATGATTTTTTTTTTTAACTTCTATTTGTACTTCCCTGACAATGGCACCAAAATGTTTGGCCAATTTAATGTCCTTAAATTTTCAATCATAAATTATTGACCAGGGCAAGTATACTGATGAAGCACAGGTGCACTATATGTGCTAGAAGTTATTTTATGTCGTTATGTTCCTATTAGAGTCTAAACAAATAATTAGTGTTGAGATGGTATTGTTGATTATATTAGTGTATTCATCCCTAAAGTTGTTAGCTATTTCTCTCAGGAATTATTCTCTATTGAATTAGTTTATGGATGGTATGAGAGTGATTCTGGGCTTTAGTTTTGTTAGACTGTTTTGGAATTTTATCTTGAATTTTTATGCTGCAGCCAAATCTACATTACTATGTGCATGAGAGATTTATTCTATCAATTTATAAATGAATAATGCTTGAATTTGATTACCAAGGAAAAGACTCTCACTCTTTTACTTATTCAACTTCATCCAAACAAAACATTCTGGAAAGCAACTATGCTATGAAATAAAACAGTTGAACCACACTAAGTAAAAAGCAAAAGTAAATGAACATCTTGTACCAGATAAAAATAAAATAAAATGACAGAGTTAAGCTAGGTAGAAAGCAAAGGAGATTGATTATGCATACAACTATTCAATGGCGAATTAATCATATGGCATTTCAACACACAAAACAGAGCATCTACGATTAAGTATTTAAAGAAATCTATGTGTGATTAGTTAAACACCTATACTGGTTGTAGGGGCCCTCCCTGAATCAGTTGACAATCTCCAATCAACGCAGCATAGAGAAAACATAAAACCAAGTCTATTACTTGCAAACAAGTCTTAACAAACTATTCTCAGAAATCACATAAATCGGCGGGCACTCAAAACACTAAGCGGCCATAGCTTTTATAATACTTCTCAGCATAACAGTACGAATGTTTCAAGCCTACATATCTTTATTTCGATCAAACTATATCACTAAATAATCGATTTTCTATTCGAAAAATAAAACCGATAAGATTTTGTGAAAACTCGGACTCTGTCCCAGCGATAATCTTATAGTTGACTTGGGGGTTGACTGTATTATCATGCAACCTTCTTGATGAATTGGTTCGAGGGAATAGGAAAGAATCCATAAGGGGATTATTCCTCATCCATCTATATCTTTCTTTGTTGAGCAGGAGCTTCTCAACCCTATCAAATATGTAGGCAGCTGCGGAAATCCGGATTAGCTGCAGTAACAGGCCAATTCCGTAGCCGAATGCATACTTTAACAAAACAATAAGGTACATAGACAAATATGAAGAACGAGACACGTAAGTGCTTACCTTTAACAAAACCTTGTGTCTATTTCACTATTTAGGTGATAAGTATAGGAAAAGGGGAAGAAGTATAGGAAAAAAGGTTTTCAAGGTAAGATAGTCCTTGGACTGTACAAAATTCATTAAGGAAGTGTTTTAATATTTTAGGATTTTTTTGTTTATAATAAATATTATTTGAAATTTAAAATTTAAAATTGAATTTAAAAACAAAATTAATAATAATAAATATTTAGTATTTTTACTAAATATTGATTAGTGTTGTCTGATATATAATTATATATATTGATTTATAATATTTATTGTTAAAAATTTTAAATCATTAAATTAAAATTTTAATATTAAAATTAACAATAATATATAAAAATATTTTATTGATGATTTTTTGTTAAATGAATTATTTTTTTGTAAATATAAGTAATTTGTATTCCATATCAAAAAAGTGAAGAGCACATGATGATCATAGTTGTGCACATATCTATATTGTTCTCTTTATCAAATAGAGACACACAACATTACATGCTATGACAAAAATATTAAATCTCTTGAACAAAAGTGAGAAGTCCAGGTAAACTAGTACCATCCCATATCTATGCATTAGAGAATACATAAGCCACCGAGAATGAAACATATGTAGAGTTGTCCATAAACAAGTAATAACTTCACATTGTAACCTGACCTATAGAGAAAACCAACAATGGACAACACCATAACAAACAGAGACCTGCTTGCTACTAGAGACATACAGAGCCAAGAGGAAAAGATACATACCAATTGTGTCCAAAGAAATAATCATTGTAAAGTTTCGTTCGAGAAATGGTGCTATGACGCAAGTTTTATATGTACGCCCACCAAAATGAGGCCAAATACAATGAAATAGTCTTCCAAAATGCTTCACAATATAAGTTGCAACCTCTTCAAAAGTAAATAAAACCATTTCATCCATAAATTAAGCCAGAAACACCAACATAGAAAAAACACTAAAACGTCACAACCCACAAAAACTCGAGGAGGAGACAACAAAATATTATCATCACGTAATAGACTTCAATTCAACCATATCCAAGATGTCAACTAGAATAAACCAGACCAAAAGAACACATGAAAAAATGGATGACAAAATTACCTAAGAGCATCATACTAATCATGATATAAAGAAATCAGAGTAGATGTCTAAACACTATCCGCCGCATGATCAATGAGATCACTAGACAATGAATAACTCACAAAGAAGCCTTTACTAGTGCCAAATGAGTGTCGACATTGTCCAGATGGATCCTATGATTGCGGAGCATGTGTTTAATTTCCTCGAAGGGAGAGGAAAAATTATAATTTTCCACTTGTTTTTCCTTGAAATTGAGACACAAGAAAGTCATCATTTGTTGATTTAGCACAAAAGAAATCATGAAATGACTCCTCCTTTTCCTAAATCTACTAGCAGATCGAAGTCATTTTGCATCCTCCCCCACCAATTCAAAGTCAGAGTAATAAGTATGATCCCCTTCCTCCTTATTTTCCAGCACCAAGATCTCCTTCCTCACCTCTAAAGGAACAACATCAAAACAAGTAGCAACTAAATCATAGGAAAAAGAGTGAACCCTTTTGTTCCCATTGTTACCTCCACCATCTCTCTCACTGCCCATTCTTTCTCTTGGATGCATGATTGACATTGCGAATAAGCATTGAGGACAATGTGTAATGTTACAAAAATGAAATAACAATAATAAACAAAGAAAAATACACATACAACACAAAAATATTTAGACAACAATTAAACACCCATAAAATTGCACGAGAACTAAGTCAAACGAAGCCATTTTATTTTCAAGAGGAGAGTACAAGTATATAGAATGTGTGCACTTGGGCTTGCCAAAGAAAGCTAGGAAATGCCAAGTGAGAAAAGTGTTGCCCCGGATGCAAAAAAATTATTTCTCCTCAAGCTCTGTGCTAGCCGTGGAAATTTTACAACTTCTCGCTAGAAGAAACCCTTGTTTGAGCCTCCAAAAGTTCTCAAACATTTTTTCCAAATTAACCTTGGAGTGTCCACCACAAACCTAGAAAAAACCCAAAAAGGGATTTAGCAAATTCTACCGACCAGCTGAGACCCAAAATTTATGCTCACTCCTCCCCTAGTGGCTGCCAAATAATTCTACTATTTGGGGAACCAAAAGTCCTCCAAAAATTCTACAAAATTAGGATCAGAATCTATGACACCTAACCAACAATACCCATAAATAGTTTGGTCTAATTCCGAAATATTAGAATTACCCAAAATCGATGTTACACCCTCCCTCGCAAAAACTATGACCCACACAAACTACAACGGTTGAATATGTCACTTGTCCCTCCTCAATCAACGATAGAATGGCCCTGTAATTTCCCTTGAGAAGAAATGAGAGAAATCTCTTCTCAAACCCAGCACAAGAGAGAAGAATCCAATCGAGGAATTCTCCCTAGTGAAACTTCAACAGAGGCCCAAGTGATGAATTTGGCTCTCCTTGGAACAACAAATTCCAACCTTGAAATTCTCCACAATTTTTGTTCCACCCTTAGTTAAATTTCTTCTAAATCCTCTGTCCAAAATACCCCTTGAAACTCCCTCAGTTCAGTTGTACAATTTTTCTCCTACGTCCTCTTGGAAATTCAAACTTGTTGAATAATGAGTTGAGTTGTCCCACGAACTTTAGTAAAATTCCTTCCCACCAAGCGCAAAAATTCCACCGAAATAGAGGCTGGAAATACCACTTGGGAATTCCTTATTCTAAACAACACTGGTTTACTTGGCTAAACAACTCAAGAAAACTTGTGTTCGAGTTAGATTATCAAAAAATACCAAATGGAGGCCTCGTTGCCTTATTTATAGAAGTTGGCCCTCTTTCTCTTGGTTGACCCCATTTTCCACTAACTCGCACCCCCTTTCTTTTTTTTCCTCCATAAGTGCAAATTATCTCCATGGGTAGAACTACCTCCTTTTTTGGTCACCACATTCCACTAAGGATGCAATTTCTCCTATTCTCCTAAGGCCTTTATGCCTCCCATATCAAAATTGCCTCCAATGCATGAATTTCAAAATTATGCTATGCTTAGCACCACCCAAAAAAAATTTGTTGACCTCCTCAAATGGAAAAATCAAATTTGGAGACATTACAGTCCTCCCCGCCAAAAATTTGTTGTCCTCAAGTAATTCTCGAACAATCTCTCTCTCCCTGCTAACCCAACTATCACTCCAAACAATACCAGGGTCCCAAATGTGCCACTAAGTCATCAATGAATCTCTACTGGACCAAATACTCTCCATAGAACCGAACCCCAATGGAATATCCACATTACCTCCCCCTGCGTTGTGGGGAAAAATGCCTATGCAGGACGGTCCTATCCACCTAAGGTGTGACAGCGCCTTAGCAACAAACGAATACAGCTATTATGATTTCTTCCTTCATGAAATGTGAAAGAGGGGAGATTGGCAGACTTACCGTTGTCATTCGGTTGTCCCTCGATCTAGATCCTCTTCTCTTCGTGTGTCCACAGCTACTTGTCTCCTCGCTTGCTCAAGAGAACAGCTACTTGAATCCACGAGACCATAAGAGAACAGCTACCTGTGACAAGAGAACAGCTACTTGCGACAAGAGAAGGACACAATGCAAAGGCAAATATACATATTCATAAATGATTCAGGATTAGAAGTAAATCAAATACACTAATGCAATCATACAAAATACACCAGCATATAGGAAAGAATCAAGATATCTTTATTGATAAGTAACAGGGTTCAGGAAGAGATACAACCCATAGGGCTCCAATCCAGCATCTCCTTCCCAGCAGAATGGAATTCCTTCTTCAGCTCCCTTCAAAGCATTAAGCACCCAATGTTTCCAGCCACAAACCAACAGCAATTCTTTGCATTCACAAAATTCCAGCCTCTTAGATCCCATGGAGGTGAGATCCATATATAGATGTTTGGAGAGAGGATGAGTCAGCTTGAGATCTGACTAGTGTCCTCTCCCTCTGTCAGTTCTTGAGTCCACTTGGAGGTTCTTGCTTCCACTTGGAGATTTGGAACCTCTTACTCATCACCAGTCGAATTCCCTGATCCAAGTGTCATTTTGGAAGCTTCCTGGGCATTGACACCTTGAGGAATGACTCTACCACATGTCAAAACTCGCTCAGCGCAGGTAGCTAGTGTTGGATTTGACATTCAACGCAGGTAGCCAGTGTAGCAGTTGACATTCAGTGCAGATGCTCAGTGGAGAAGTTGACATGATCCAGAATTGGCTTGTTTTTGAGTGTTTTCAGGTGGAGAACTTCTGTGAATTGTTGTGGTTAGTTGGCCTTGTTCCTCTAGGGGTAGGAACAACATGTTTAGGGACTTTGGATCCCTTAGATTATGGACATTTCATGCTCAATGCTGTAAGGCACAAAAATGTCTATAACAGTTGCCCCCTAAAGTATGAGGCCGTTTATCAGGTGAAATGCTTTATCCAGGAGGGTCCGAAGTTCATCCATCTATTGGGAGGAGACCTGTAATAAAATACAATACAATACATTATGATTCATACTGCTTTCATGATCAAGCTGAGGCGGGCATTCCCATGCTTAGCTTTATAAATTCATTTTTGTACATAGAACAGACGATCGTCTGATGGTAGACTGATAATTTTGGCGAAATTATCATCCTTTGAGTAGGATGATCATCTGCTGCAATGATGTACATGTCAAATGTCTTTATCTTTCCTGAATATATATCGCAGCCCGGATGGATGAAACTAGATCCGGGGTCTTCAAACTCGTTCGATCTTCACTCTAAGTACAAGTCAATCCATGTGAGAATTGCGCTGAAGTCGAACATGGAAAGACATCGCTTGATTACCGGTCAATGATGTAAACCGTTAACAAGCGCGAGAGGAATCACCGATAATGATAATGACCCTCAAGGTACTGCAGTACAATTCACGTGGTGTGAATAAAGGACTTGGCGTCGAACACCACGCAAAATCTTCTGGTCGAAGGTCATTGATGTATACCTGTCGCCGGAAGTGAGAAACTTGTCGTTGAGGCATGCAAGCTTCAAAGTACTGAAGGGTTTGTTCCTAGATCAACTTCTTGGATAGTGAGCTGATGTCGACAAGAAGCGATCCGTCACATGAGGGCCTTAATGAATCCCACATCAGTGACACGGAACGGAGCTAATGATTTTAATGGAGGTGAAAACGATCTGTGACATATGATTCAGGGTGGCGGTCATGGATGGATGAAGGATAATGTATGGCAGTAGATGGGACCCGATTGACTCTTTCTGAACGACTTCTCTTGAACATATGGCGACACTGATGCGATGGATTGGTAGCATTACCCCAAATATGGATGGTATGGCGAGACCATGGTGATGTGACCGGTGAATGAGACAACCCAACCCGATTGTGATATGGAGGAAAAGTGTCATGTTCAAGAGCGACCTGCTACCATCAAAGTTTTCTTGATTTTTCCCAATTTTTCCCCAGTCATTGCTGACAAATACCTCTTTATTTTTGTCAAGCTTGAGGAGGATAACATATGCTTGTTCTATAACCTGCCCTTCGGGCAAGCCCATCGCTATGTTTTAACGAGCCTAGCGATAGGGAAACTCGTTCTCGTCTAAAGACAAGTTTGTCGCTATTAATAATTTTAACGAGTCTAACGACAAGGATAACTCGGTCCTTTTCATTTTTAGAGAGTCTGAAAAGATACATAAAGTTAACTCCAAAATTCCTTTTTCGTCATCTAATCCCTTAAGTCCGAAAAAGTATAAAACAATACAGAAGAGATGAGTTTTCGATAATCTTTAACGAGCCGAACAAAACAAGCGCTCGATCTTTTTGTGCAATAATCCCTCAGGTCCAAAAAGATTAAAATCTAGAGGAGGGATAGCACTTCCGGTCCTTTAACAAGCTGGAAGGCTAAGACTCGGAAATTTTTTCATGTTTTACGAGTCAATTGAAAAGAGCTTAAAGAAGACTCGTCTTTTGAGGAACGAGTGATAAACAGGGATAGCAACTGATTCCAGGTACAGGTTGGAATTTTCCAATCACGGCAGTGTCACAAGGATGGCTAGGTGAAATCACTCTTCGCAGCTGTTCCTCAAAATGGGTAAACAATCATATGGAGGTGAATGATCGGCCAAATGAAAAGTGGAGGTGGCAGGTGCAAACACGACCAAGGCTTTAACAGCTGATAAATTTATGATCACAGTGGTTATTTACCGAGATAGGTTCATTTTTTAGTTAAAAATGAGCTTAAACACTGGAGGAAACATTGCTCACTGCTTTTATTTATTTTTTAACGAGCATGAAGACCACGTTAAAACTGCTCGGATCTTGCGTTTATTTTTTAACGAGCATGAACTTTATGCTAAAACTGCTCGATTACCCAGTCATAAGATAAGAGTGTCTCATGAAAGATCCCATTTTTTATAGAGCTTGTGCCTTACCAAAGCTATGCTCACTCTCCTTTCTTTATGCAAGTTAGGAAACGACTAACCCAAAAAACAAATAAATAACCGCTCTTTGCTTGCACTCCAAAAGGTTTGCATGCCCCCAGGTATAAAACAGAGTTTCAAGGTTACCTCTACTTGCCCTCCACCAAAACATTTGTTTTAATTGAGAGAGGCTTACCTCTTTCAGGTTACCCAAAGATTGTCTCGTTAATCTTTCAAAAAAAACACTTCCTCGACAATGTCTACCGAAATAGACAAGGGTGAATGACTGGTGCCAAACACGTAACTTTGACAAAAGAATCTTATTCTAGAACAACCCCTCTTCCATCCACGGACGGGGTACGGACTAGTCATATTCTCCCGCGGAAACCTACCCTATACCCAAAGTTTCCCTGCCGAAGCAGGCCAGGATGCATGCCCCCTGGGTTCCGGTCATATCCTCCCGGATTACTCGCGCTCATCAGGAGGATGGACCGTGGGTTGAGACACTTCTTACGTGTATAGACCATTTAGGGATGGTACATGACTATTTGCGATGTGTGATCCGGGAAACGAAAGTTGGTCTACGAGCTTGACCATTCTTCCTTCATGCGGAAAACACATTACTCTAAAGAGTGAGAAGACTACAGCTCCCATGCAATATATATAGTCTCGTCCAAGGAGTAGGTTATAATCCAAGGGTCCTTGAACGACCATCATGTTCATTTGAACGGTCTTCCCTTTCAATGTTACAGGCACATTGGGGAGGATCCCTAAAGGTCGATTGGTTCCTTTATCAAAACCTGATAGATTTCTCATCTCAGGTAAGAGCGCTGGTGAACCAAGTGCTCTCCAAGCAATAGAGGAAAGGATACTCACAGATGCCTCCTCATCAATGATAGTGCCAGCCATTACCATTCTGTATATTTGACAAATAATTCTGAATGGTATACTGGCTGGCAACCGGGGTCTGCCTAGTTGGTTCCAATCAAAGGACACATCCAGGTTGCTTGGTGGTGGGACCGAATATACGGCCGGATAGCGCTCTGATGAACTTCCTTCCTGCGATAAAGGAATGGTGGCATTGCCCCCTTGATCATCAGATTTAGTGCTGATGAAGAGAATCTGGACGGTGTCGTCTTGATTCTCCTCTGTGATGGTGTCATTCGAAGACGGAGCCTCTGAAGGCAAAACCGGGTCAACTGCCGTATCAACCTTTTGACTTTCGTCAGGCATGGATCCAGACGGTTCATCTTCAATGACAGGTGCTTCGGCTGACCACCTGGGCGGGTCAGTCGGATTCTCAACTAGCGAGGGACTTGGCAAGAGTTTTTGATATCCAGGAGGAAGTTGCGCTCGTAAAATCGGGCGATCTTCCAGAACTCTTTTTGCCTCGTCTAAGAAGGGACAACGGTGGATGGCGTGATCGCCTTCACACAGTCTGCAGGGAAATTTAGCTTTCCCGCTCTGTCCTGGAGCTTCACTCCCACTAGTTGACGGTGAGCAGTCGACATGGCTATCAGAGGTCGATGCTACCGAATTGTGCAAACGGGGGGACCAGTCTCTTAGTATCCGAGGGATACATGGACAATCTCTATGGAAATGGTCTCCCCTACATATGACGCATGGCGATTTAGGCCTTACGAGTGTGGTGTGTGGATTTTTGTTAGATGACACTTGTTTGCCCCCAGTCGCCTTAGGCTCCTTCTTCTTCTTTTCTTTCTTCTTCTTCTCCTTCTTCTCCTTAGGAACACGGTTTTTTTATTTACCAGTTCCGTCAAGCGAAGAGGAAGGGGGGGAGGAAGATGAAGTGGAAGGCTGGGAGGCAACTCTTGTCTGATCTAACTGTTGACTCGACTATTCAGAAATGGTGGTATTCTGAACGACATTGGTTGAAAAGAGCCAAACTGGTAGGCCAATTGTCAGTCCTGGAAGCGACAATGTGGCCATGTGGGGCACACCAACATCTCCCCAAGAGGAGAAGGGACTAGGATTTCCACCCAAGGGAACTCCTTGGTTGGTGTGCTCCATCTTTTCAACCTAAAGATCAACGCAGGATTAAAGGGTGATTGTTCCGTTTAAAATAAATTGTTAACGACGCTTTAGACACAACTTGCTTTTTCAGTTTTAAAGAGTCGAGAAAAAGCTAAAGATGACTCTAGTCTCCTTCGATGTTTTAACGAGCCCGAAGTGACAAATGCTCGGGTGGACTTTTTCTGTTATAGAGTCTGAAAAAGGCCAAAAGAAACTGCTCTGGAGATCTAGGCAGAGGGTGTGCCAAACTTTTCGCAAAACCACAGAATACTTTTTACGGTACGGGTGGTCGATCTTCGTGAATGCTGTGTTCACTGCATTGCGATCAGTAGGGCGGCCGACATGGCTTCCTAAGGATAAAAGATATATTCCTATAGGGGTCTCCCAATATATAAGCGACGGTACGTGGGAGCACAAATCCGTACTAGCGCTACTGTCTCTCAGGAGGAATCACCCACCTTCTTCGAGATCGACAGTCACTAGGCTTAACGACACTTGAACACGTCTCTAGCCTAGACCTCTATGTTGTGCGTTATGTTACAAAGCGTTGTTAGGTTCATTCAGTTTATTTTAGGTTGATCTTTTTAAAGTTTTCCTTTCAAGGTTCACCACGAGATGTATGATACAAATTCCTAAATGCAGTCTAAGATGATAAGCAAGCTTTATTATCTTTCAACTTTGAAAATCCTAGCTACTAAGGGAAAATAATAACACTATCTTTTCTCAAAGAGCAATCAACACACTCTAATGCACTTCCCCTAAATCCAACATGCAAAATATCAAATGCAAAATGCACAATGCAGGTGTTTGTTTTCCACTTTCTTAGTATAAATGCCTACAAAGAAAGCTTTTTGCACAACTTTGAATTTGCTTTTAAAATGATCAATACAAACAAGCTCACTCTTTCGAAAACAACAAGGGTAGAAGAGATTACAATAACTTCGCTATTTTCGAAATAAAGACTTGTTTTGACACTTAAAAGACACAAATTCAAACCAATAAGCAAAAGTAAATCTATAATCAAACTGCAAACAGCCAATGAACTCTCTTCTAAGATTATAATCAAATCTGAATCAAAGGCTACAGGATGACTACTTTACTCATGCAAAGGAAGACTGTAAATGACACCACAAACACATAAAAACATTCACAATCTTTTTGTACAAAAAAGAGGCGGAATCTAAGCAAAGAAAAGGTTTATCAGACTGGTACCTAGGCTGGTTAAAGGCTGCGAAAAACAGAGATCAAAACAGGGCAACAGAGGACAAAGAACCCCAGCTGCACAAGGCCAAACTGGTTCAGCGCAACCTCAACACTGAGGAATTGACATTCAGCGCAGGTAGCCCCTTCGGGACCTGCGTTGAAATGCAGACTGCCTTCATAGCAGTTGCGCTGAAAGAGAAACTCTCGTTTCCCTTGGGTTATGGGTCATAAAATGCTCAAAAATCAACTGTTTCAGGCCAAATCAGAAACACAAGCAAGGTATAAACAGAGGGATGCTTTGATAAGGTACTAAAGACTATCACAAGGATCATCAAATCATTTGTGGATCTAGTTTATATCATAGACAAGTCCAGCAACTGGATTAAAACAGCGACTTTCTACTTCGCATCTGAAAAAGATGCAGTTCAATAGTTACTGCCAAGTCTATGAAGTAAACAAATGACAGAAACACAAATGAAATGAATAAACAAGTTCTTCCCCAGCGGAGTCGCCAATTTGTTGTGGGGAAAAATGCCTATGCAGGACGATCCTATCCATCTAAGGTGTGACAGCGCCTTAGCAACAAACGAATACAGCTATTATGATTTCTTCCTTTATGAAATGTGAAAGAGGGGAGATTGGCAGACTTACCGTTGTCTTTCAGTTGTCCCTTGATCTAGATCCTCTTCTCTTCGTGTGTCCACAGCTACTTGTCTCCTCGCTTGCTCAAGAGAACAGCTACTTGAATCCACGAGACCACAAGAGAACAGCTACCTGTGACAAGAGAACAGCTACTTGCGACAAGAGAAGGACACAATGCAAAGGCAAATATACATATTCATAAATGATTCAGGATTAGAAGTAAATCAAATACACTAATGCAATCATACAAAATACACCAGCATATAGGAAAGAATCAAGATAGCTTTATTGATAAGTAACAGGGTTCAGGAAGAGATACAACCCATAAGGCTCCAATCCAGCATCTCCTTCCCAGCAGAATGGAATTCCTTCTTCAGCTCCCTTCAAAGCATTAAGCACCCAATGTTTCCAGCCACAAACCAACAGCAATTCTTTGCATTCACAAAATTCCAGCCTCTTAGATCCCATGGAGGTGAGATCCATATATAGATGTTTGGAGAGAGGATGAGTCAGCTTGAGATCTGACTAGTGTCCTCTCCCTCTGTCAGTTCTTGAGTCCACTTGGAGGTTCTTGCTTCCACTTGGAGATTTGGAACCTCTTACTCATCACCAGTCGAATTCCCTGATCCAAGTGTCATTTTGGAAGCTTCCTGGGCATTGACACCTTGAGGAATGACTCTGCCACATGTCCAAACTCGCTCAGCGCAGGTAGCTAGTGTTGGAGTTGACATTCAACACAGGTAGCCAGTGTAGCAGTTGACATTCAGCGCAGATGCTCAGTGGAGCAGTTGACATGATCCAGAATTGGCTTGTTTTTTAGTGTTTTCAGGTGGAGAACTTCTGTGAATTGCTGTGGTTAGTTGGCCTTGTTCCTCTAGGGGTAGGAACAACATGTTTAGGGACTTTGGATCCCTTAGATTATGGACATTTCATGCTCAATGCTGTAAGGCACAAAAATGTCTATAACACCCTGTAAAGACCAACTCATCCCTAAAGGTGGTTGAATTACCAAACATTGTAATATCAGGGTCCCATTCTAATCTCAAAAGGATACCACCATGTCGACACTACGCCACTCTGACTATGATCAACTATCCACAGTACTCATATTGTATCCTCCCCACTAAGAACCTAATGGTGTAATATCTGTGGGGGCCAAGTACATCCTGCTGGTTATAATACCACCCATATGAAGTGTTATCCCATTTCGAGAAGTCCCTGAGAGGCATCATTATTGCTTCCAAACTAAGGCCCAACAAAATACCTAGATATCCTTCCCTAATGGAAACCCTCTCTCCTAAGTTTGTGACCCAACTTCTCTCCCCTCTAGCTCCATGGCCCCACACTAATCTTGAAGTTAGGTCAACTTGTCGGTGTTGTGCCAGTCTAGGCGTGACTACAACCCCCTCGTGCTATTGTAGATCCATCCACTCCTGTAATCCTCTACCACAACCCCAATAAAGGAAAAATTTATAATGTTGAAGACGATCCTTCTAAGGCATCCCATCAAAGCCATCATCTACTAATCCTCGTCTAGTCTCTCGTCGAAACAATAGCAGGTAAATTCCTCCTCGGCACAGAGTGATAATCTTGACAATCCCCAACCTGGCCTCACAAAGGAAATGTCATCCTATCATTGTCATCTCTGTGATCCCTCCGAAGAAAGGTGATCTACTACCCCAATGGACCCTTGGAACCCAAATCCAAATTGAAAGCCCATCACCTCCAATTCTTTCCCCCTTGCATTGTGTAGTATCGATGTCTACTAGGAACCCCACGTGCCATACAACCAATCCCTGAATATTTCTAATATAGATATGTTTGATGCTCGCACCCATCTCAGTGTATGTGGATATGTCTTGATCTAGCCAATCATAACCTCTAAGTTTTCCATCTGCACCCTCGATAATGTGCCAATACGATGTTTGAAGATCAGATACCCACTAGGAAATTGCCTCAACTATAAATGGTATCCCCTACTCATGCAGGATCCCAACAGGACATACTAAAGTAGAGGCACATGTCTCCCCCATGATCAGCTCCCCAATTGTGGGCTCAGAGATGAGCAGTATACCACCCATGAAAAAGATCATCTCATCTGCTAGCATGTGGTTGCCAACTTCTGTACCAACCTTGCTCCTCCACCGAGGAATCCCTATCTTTCCCCTAATGCACTCGATCTCATAGAGCCATGTCAAGCAGGTCTCCCAAGTCCCGCCACCCATAATGCAGGCCTCAATCAGGCACAACAAGGCACCCCTTAACTATCTTCAAGGCCAATAAGTGAGAGATGCCTCAGCTCTGGCGGGTATGGTCAAGAACCTGTGTGGACACTCCTGACTGGCTTCATGACCAAACCGCTCTCCAAACCAGGTATGTCCCCCTCAATGGCATGCCGAACGCTCTCGTCAAGTAATCTCCTTACTAGCAGCACTCTCCTGGTCTGTAGTGCAGCCCTGCATGCTGCTATATTTAACCATGTATCCTTATGCCACCTGGCATACAACTGCACCTCTTGCACATCTCTGTGCATTGCTGGACCCTACTACATACTGACGCATGATCAGGTGATCAAAAAATTTCTCAAAATTCAAAGTTTTCGAATCGGCTTGGATCTTGAATGACCACATAGTGCTCGTGATTCTGAATTCGGCGCAACTAGTTTCGCATGAAACAGACTCCGTATGCTCCCTAAAATATGTTCTATTCATTTTACCAAACAGGGGAATTTTAAAAAAAAAATATGCAAGCAACCCAGTCAATAGTCTGTATTGCTTACGTGGCATTGGCTAGGCATGCCTACGTGGCAAGGTGACTGTGCATATGATTGTTTTCCTCTGACAAATTAGATGGTGCCATGTGGCATGATTTCATTGGAGTTGATTTGGGTGATTTCCATTAGTTGCTTGGTGGCCAACCACATGTTGCCACATGGCCCAGCCAGGGGCTACCATGTGGTCCAACCAAGGGCCACTACGTGGGAGCCCGAGGGCCACCAAAAATTGGGTTAAGGTCCGAGCAGCAGTGGTGTTGGTCGAACTCACAACCTCCAAACTCCAAGCACCAAGTCTAACCATACTTTATTGTTTATTATACTATGGTTTGCTGCACATATTTAAACTATAAGTCATGCACCATCAAGAAAAGGGACCCGCCCTTCGGCGCGTGCCACCCAACGGAACCCCTAGTGGAGCAGAGTGGGGGCCTGGCTAGTGAGGGAGAGTCGTTGGCCTTAGCCTCGAGCACGTAGCCCCCCCATCTAGCCCAAATTTTTGGGATTAAGGCCTCATTGGGTATTAGAGGCAAAATTGTAGGATGGTGCAGGATTTTGGGGAAATTGTGACGCGATTAGAAAAAAGACTTGGGGAAGCCATAAATTCTTCCATTTTTGACCAAATTAAGAGCAGAAAGAGGCTAGATAGACATTTTTGGGCATTCGGGGGCCATTGGAACAGGTTTTATAGCTTTTTAAGGATTGTAAACTGATGTATTCACACTTTTGAGCATAATAGTGAGGGCCAAACCATTGGAAGTTGGACCAAGGAGACGTAGCCCACGTGGGTGAACTCCTTCATCATGTGTCATTGTGATATTATTTTGGTGATTTTCATGTCTGTTATATGTTGTTGTTCAATATATTCTTCCTATAATAATGGTGATATTATTAGAATATATGATTAAACTATTTATCCATATATTATATTATTATAATAATAAGTAGCCGAATATAATAATATAATATAGGGTGAGTATATATTATATATTATATAATATATTATATATTATAGGATATTAATCCTAATATACTATAGTATAGAAAATTCTTATAACTATATTCCAGCATTATTATTATATATAGTAATAATTTGATCTATTAAACATAATGTTACATTACATAACATTTTACAACAACTTTTCCATACTAGGTTGTAGACTAGCTCTTCGTGCGACTAATCACATAATTTAGAAAAAAGAGAGCACTAACTAATTTATAACGAAGCCGGGAGGCTCATTCTACAACCCAATATGAGGGGATGTGTAAGTTTGTTCGTCCATCCAATAAGTTTTAACCCTGCACATAAATTACCTTCATACAAATTCTAAAACATAGAAAATAAACAATGCAAGAGCATAACACATACACAGAGATTTTCCCCTAGATCCCAAAACCAAGATTACTGGCTTGATATGTCATTATTTTCCTTTCAATGTTACAAGACCAGATAAATAACATGGTCACCAACTAATTTAAAATACACACAGTGATCTGCTTTGCTTCTTGTCAAGACAAGTCCCCGTATAAATGTATCAAATTTCTGATACCACATCCTTGGTGACTGTTTTAACCCATACAAAGACTTCTTTAACTTTCATACCAGTTCTTTATTACCCTTCACCACAAAGCCTTCAGGTTGCTTCATGTAGATCTCCTCTTCCAGATCCACGTAAAGAAATGTTGTCTTGACATCTATCTATTCTACTTCAAAATCACAAACAACAGTAACAGATAAAAGTAATATAATAAAAGATACCTCAACAACAGGAGAAAAAATATCACCAAAATCAATTCCCAACACTTGGGAATAACCTTTTACTACCAACCGAGCTTTGTATTTCTCCATCTTTCCTTCTGCATTTGTCTTCTTCTTGAACACCCATTTGCTGCCAATGGGTTTCCTTCCAGCCGACAACTCCACCAGATCCTATGCCTCATTTTTGTGCAAAGATACCATTTCATCAACCATGGGCTCTTTTCATAGTTTTCCATCCTCTGAATCTACTACTTTCTTCACAGTTCTGGGATCATCATTAGTAATAAATAAAGAAAAAATTGAACAGAAAGCAGATGGACTATACCTTTATGGATGTCTTCTTTCTTGAAGTGATCTTCTCACACCTACAGTTTGTGGCTCTTCATATTCTGATTCCTCATCTGTTGTAGAGTCTGATTCTTCCTCCTTTAGCTCAAACTCTATCTTCTCAGGTTTCGTTCGTTGGATTTCATGTTTAATAACATCTTTAACCTCTCTGAACACCACATCTTGGTTGTCCACAACCTTCCTTGTTACTAGGTTCCAAAGCTTATAACCCTTTAAACCATCATTCTACTCAATAAAGATGCACTTTTCAGATTTACTATCCAATTTTGTTCTTTTCTCCTTCGGAACATGTACATATGCATGACATCCAAATACCCTCAGATGTGAAAGAGAGGGTTTCTTACCAGTCCATACCTCTTGTGGAGTCTTATCCTCCAATGCTGATAAAGGTGATCTATTGACCAAGTAACATGTTGTCTCTACCGCCTCTACCCAAAATTCATGTCCGAACCCGGCACCACTGAGCATACTTCTTGCCATTTCCATCAACGTTTTGTTCATTCTTTCTGCAACTTCATTTTGCTCAGGTGTGTATGGAGTAGTCTTCTACCATGCTATACCACACTTCTGACATAATTCTTCAATTCCTTGCTGCAAAACTCTCTCCGTTATCTGACCTTAACACCTTTATCTTCTTCTTTGTCTAGTTTTCCACCAGAGCCTTAAATTCTTTAAACCTGTCAAAGACTTCAAATTTTTTCTTAAGGAAATATATCCATGTATTCCTTGAAAAGTCATCTATAAATGATACATAGTACACAAACTTACCTAGTGATGGAACCTTCATAGATCACATCACTGTGCACAAGCTCTAATATATGTTTCGCCCTCTTACCACCAGAGGGGAAACTCACCTGATTCTGCTTCCCATATACACAATTTTCACAGAAATCAAAATCCAGAGAGCTATTACTCATACCTTCTACCATACCTTTACCATGAAGTATTCGAAGGCCCTTCTCTCTAATATGTCCAAGCCTTTGATGCCATAGTATGTTTTTCTCTCCAGAGACCACTAGATTTCCTATTCCACTTTTAGGAACCACATAACTGTTGCACCCATCAATACAGTGCTACCTTGCAACTTGTACAGAGTTCCAATTTGAACTCCATGCATCAATACCAGTACTCCCTGAACCATCTTGCAGGTATCTTTCTGGAACACTATTTTTACACCTGCATTATCCAACTTGCTTATAGAAATCATATTTCTAGCCAATGGAGGAATATGCAGAACACCCGGAAGTGTTCTAACCCTTCCACCTTGCAACTTCAACCTTACTTTTATGTGACCAAAGATTCTAGCCTTCCTATCATCTCCTAAGAAGACATCACCACCATCATATTTCTCATACTCACAGAACCACTCTCTATGGGGAGTGAAGTGAAAGGATGCACCTGAGTCAATCAACCATGCCTCATGATCTACATGTGTACTTGAAGAAGCCAAGTATACATCCCCACCTTCATCTGAGGTGGTTTTCGCCTCTGCAGAAGGAGCATCATTATATCCCTTTCCTTTTTCAAGAGCTTTATATCTACAATCCCTTTTATAGTGCCCTTCCTTTCCGCATTTCCAGCACACCACCTTTACAGGTTTTCCTGGAGATTTAGATCTCCCATTCGATGAATTATTTTTGTTTTTGTTCTAGGAATGTCCTCATACAAACAAGGCATCACCATTCTAACTCTCCATATTTTTCCATCTCATCTCCTCCGTCAGCAAGGATGAGACTATTTCATCAAACTGCAAGGTAGTTGCATTGCTACCTATTGTAATAACCAGACTATCCCACGAATCTAGTAGAGAACACAACAAACTGATACACTTATATTCATCTAGAATTTTAATATCAACAGATAATAACTGACTTACCACAGTATTAAATGCATTCAGATGTTCTGTCACAGAGTCTCCATCTTTCATCCTCAGGTTATACATCTTTTTCTGTAGGAATATTTTATTCACCAAAGACTTAGATTTGTACAAAGTCCCTAACTTGTCCCACAAAGGCTTCGCCATAGCTTCCCCTGATACATTCAACAATACTGAATTTGAGACACACAATCATATTGTGCTCTTAGCCTTTCGATCTAACTTCTTCCATTCTTCATCGGACACTCCCGTTGGTTTAGTACCTGGATCTACCGTGATCCACTGATCTTTATCCACCAACAGATCCTCCATCTTGAGTTTCCATAACTCAAAACTCCAACCATTAAATTTCTCAATCTCTATATTTCGACTGCTTGCCATCTTCTTTCACCACCATAATTGATCCTGTGGATCTCCTACTAAATAGGGTCTATCACAGGCCTGAGCGAAACCCTTCAGCAAAAAAGTTGTCCCCTTGAAGCAAAAACAACTCTCATACCAAATGTAGGTTTTAACCCTATACAAAAATTACCTGCATACAAATTCTAAAACACAGAAAATAAACAATGCGAGAGCATAACACATAAAACACATATACATAGAGATTTTCCTCTTGATCTGAAAACCAAGATTACTAGCTTGATTTTTCATTATGTTTTTTTCAATGTTAGAATACATATTTATACATGCTGAAGCATCCAATACGATGGACCGAAAACCATCGCGTCCAAAACCATGGACCAAAAACCATGTATAAAACCATAAGTAGGTATGCCCAACCTAACATAGGGTCCAAAAAAAATTCCCTGGGGCATTACCCTGAACACCGTAGAGGGGGGCTAACTGCCCCCTTCAAACCCCCCTGTGACCTCCCCGATGCGCAGTCGATGCAACGAAGGGTGGGGGGGGCTCAGCCCCTCGTCTAACCCCTCTGTAAACTACGTAGGCTAGTCGTGGAAAGAATATAACACATCCATGCGTGCCCTTTAAAAAAAAGAAAATGATGTTCTAAATAGAAAAACACCATATAATATTAATATATACATACACACCATAGTCATCACCATATATATTAATAGTATATTATGGTTATAAATCATTATGTTATATTATATAATAATATAATATATTATAATATAAATACCAACTAATATAATAGGAGTTGTCTTTAGTGCGACTTTTTGGACTTTCCGGTGCCGGAATCTGGAGGGACAATTTGAAGTGAAATTTTGATTTTCGTTATTTAAACTGGTTTTTTTGACTATATATATGGATTCAGCGCCTTGAAAAACTCTTAGGGCACTTGAATTGTGCAAAGATTACACATCAAAATTGTGATTTCAATAAATTCTTGTTGGATTTTAGAGAGATTAGACCTGAAAAACCCATCCGAGAAGCTTCCAAGAAGTCGCACTAAAGACAACTCCAATAGAATATACTATTATATTATTATATACTTAATAATATTTATTATATATATTCTTAGTATACTAAGATAATATTATATAACTTGAATATCATAATATGATCAGTATATGTTAGATGTTAGACTTTTGTGATCTATATTGTAGATAAATCTCTTTCGGATTAATCATATACATGGATGTTTCTAACCAACTTATGTGGTTTATCCTCACAATAAAGTTCGAAAAATTGACCAAATTCTAATAATGTGATTAATAAAAAAACATTTATCTATCATTAATATATTTTATTCTTACACTGCGTTATAATCTAATTCATTTAAAGTTGGTTCTTTCTGTATATCTGTCCACTGTAAGGTATATGTTCTTTAATCGATTTCTTAAAATTAAACGAAGGAACAGCTATTCTCAAATTGAATTTTTAAAATTAAACGAATGAACCAGATTCAGTTGAGAGTTCAAGACTTCAGATGGCATGACGATTGATGCAGACGACCTTTTTCGGATCCAGGTGTCAGCGATGAACTTGCCGCGACGCGTATGGTTTGTTTCATTGGTGCCGCAGATTCATACCAAGCAATGATGCAAGAAGTGCGGTTCGGGTTCTTGGACGCCTGTGCTGGTTGAAAGGAACGGGGAAAGTTGGATGCAACTTTTTTAATGTGAACCTGTAATGGGAAAGTTTTAGTTCCCAACCATTTTTTTAATTCCCCGCATGCAACTTTTGTTTTTCGGGTGGCCATTATCGAGATGATCGAGATGGAAGATGCTTTCACCGATCTGCACTTTCAATCTGAAATGATCGAGCTGGCAGATGCTCTCGCCGATCTGCACTCTCAATCTGTCGGCAGCAGTGCAGTGATGACGATGGTCTCCTCGTTATTTCTGAAGCCTTTTTCCTCCAGGTCCTGTCCAGATATTTTGGTTCCGACTGTCGTTTTCCCACCACTGAAATTAGTAATAATTCCTACAATGTGGTTCATAGAGAATCATGTCGGGGATATTTTTTACTGGAATTACTTAATTATATCTATACTAGTTAATAATATTATCATTAGGTATTACTTCAACCTATAATAATCTATTAATAATCCTAGTTTAAATATTACTAATGGATAATATTATTATTAATAATATTACTTTAATTATCCTTATAGGAGTTTATAATCCTATATTATGGTATCCTTATAGGTATGATAATATTAAAGATGAGTTGTATTATATTATCCATTATATATAATAATCAATATATAATAAATCATCTTTGAAGTCAATAACCAGCGATACCTCTTCAAATAGGTTTTGAGATAGCATTGAAGCCATTTTTTCCACTAATGATAATAGTATATTAATAGTATATATATGATAGATAATAATATTATAATATATAATATTATTAATATCTCAAAGCATAAGATCTATACTATGGTTGCACCTTAATTTTTTTTTGTTTTATATTTACTAATGTTATTAGTGTATTGTTAAAAAAATATTTTCAATATTTTAACTTTTGTTAAAAAAATATTTTCAATATTTTAACTTTTGTGGGTTCTTTAATTGATATTAAGGTTTTCTAATATTTACAATAAAATCACAATATAAGTATTTTATTTTATAGTTTTTTAAGAATTTAAAAAAAATATATAATAATTACAATGCATAATATATATATTAAAAAACATGTTACACAAACAGTAACAATTATCTAATCTTAACAATCACCCACTAATAAATTGATGTTATGAGTCATACATTTATATAACATATAATTTCTTTGTCTCAATATTAATCATTCAATTGTATTTCCAACCATAAATTTAGGACTCAAAACCTATTTTCATAGGAAATCCTCATGAATATCAAGAACATCAGCGACAAGGGAAAATAGATATATTTGAAAGCATTAAAATAAATTTTACTCAAGTGTATAAATTGAATTCTTGTGCCTTACCATTGCTTCAAATTCTAAGAAAACTATGAAAAGATTAAATTAACCTCAACTCCAAATTAAAACTTCTTTTGTTAATTTTGAATTAAAATTCATAAAACTATAAGTTGAATCCATCTTAAGTACATTATACATTAATATTAATATTAATTATATATATATATATATATATATATATATATATATATATATAACCCTTGATAATCCATGTTCTTCAAAATGGGAAAGAAATCCCACTATTCTACTTAGCTTGAAACCTTGTCCTTGCACCCTTGTGCCAAGCACAAGTATAGATCCAATAACATTAGTTTTAAATACACTTCTCCTTGCATCAATAACGTTAGAGGCAATAAAGGGGCGCACACAAGGAAAAACACTAACGATGGTGAATTTAGGACAAAGGAAACACAATAATAACGTATTCTAAATAATGTTAAATTATTAATAATATTAAAGCATTATCAACAATGTTAATCACGTAATCAGTCAAATATGTTTTTGTCTCATAAATTCTTTTCCATGGACAAACAAAGTAAGATTTATCCATCATTCTGAATTTTTCAAGAAATTTCATTAATGAAGTGTTTTAACATTTTAGGATATTCTTTTTGTTTATAATAAATATTGATTGAAATTTGAAATTTGAAATTGAATTTAAAAACAAAATTAATAACAATAAATATTTGTATTTTTACTCAATATTGATTAATGTTTATATATATATATATATTGATTTATTATATTTATTGTTAAAAATTTTAAATCAATAAATTTATATAAATTATTAAAATTAAAAATAATATATAAAAATATTTTATTATGATAGGGGTTTTGGCGTAAAAAACATTATATAATTTTTTTTTAATTAATTATATTTTTTTGTAAATATAAGTACTTTGTATTTCATATAAAAAAAATGAAGAGTACATGATGATCATAGTTGTGCATATATCTATATTCTTTTCTTTATCAAATAGAGACAAACAACACTACATGTTATTACAGAAATATTAAATTTCTTGAACAAAAGCCAGAAGTCCAAGTAAACTAGTACCATCCCATATCTGTGCACTAGAGAATACATAAGCAACCAAGAATGAAAAATACGTAGAATTGTCCAGAAACAAGTAATAACTTCACATTGTACCCCGATCTATAGAGAAAACCAACAACGGACAACACCATAACAAAGAGAAACCCGCTTGCTACTAGAGACATATAGAGCCAAGAGGAAAAGATACATAACAATTGCGTCCAAAGAAATAATCATTGTGAAGTTGTGTTCCATAAACAGTGCTATGACGCAAGTTTTATATCTACACCCACCAAATTGAGGACAAATACAATGCAGTAGTCTTCCAAAATGCACCCCAATGCAAGTTGCAACCTCTTCAAAAGTAAATAAAACAATTTCATCCATAAATTAAGCGAGAAACACCAACATAGAAAAAACACTAAAAACCCACAACCCTCAACACCTGGAGGAGGAGACAACAAACTAATATCGTCACGTAATAGACTTCAATCCAACCATATCCACGATGTCAACTAGAATAAACCGGACCGAAAGAACACATGCAAAAATGGATGACAAAATTACCTGATAGCATCGTATTAATCATGATCTAAAGAAATCAGAGTAGGTGTCTAAACACTATCTGCCAGAGGATCAATGAGATCATGAGACGATGAATAACTCACAAAGAAGCTTTTACGAGTGCCAAATGAGAATTAACATTGTCCAAACGGATCCTATGATTGCGGAGCATGTGTTTAATGTCCTCGAATAGAGAGAAAAAATTATAATTTTCCACTTGTTTGTCCTTGAAATTGAGACGCAACAACATCATAATTTGTTGAGTTAGCACTAAAGAAATCATGAAATGAAGCCTCCTTTTCCTGAATCTACCAGGAGTTGGAAGTCATTTTGCATCCTCCGCCACCAATTCAGAGTCAGAGTAATAAGTATGATCCCCTGCCTCCTTATTTTCCAGCACCAAGATCTCCTTCCTCACCTCTAGAGGAACAACATCAAAACAAGTAGCAATTATATCATAGACAAAAGAGTTAACCCTTTTGTTCCCATTGTTACCTCCACCACCTCTCCCACTGCCCATTCTTTGTCTTGGATGCATGATCGACGTTGCGAATATGCATTGAGGACAATGTGTAATGTTCCAAAAATGAAATAACAGTGATAAAAAAAGAAAAATACACATACAACACAAAAATATTTAGACAACAATGAAACACACATAAAATTGCATCAGAACTACGCCAAACGAAGCCATTTTATTATCAAGACTAGAGTACAAATATATAGAACATGTGCACCTGAGCTTGCCAAAGTAAGCTAGGAAATTCCAGGTGAGAAAAGCGTTGCCCCGGATGCAAAGAAATGATTTCTCCTCAAGCTCTGCTCTGGCCCTAGAAATTTTGCAACTACTCGCTAGAAGAAACCCTTGTTTGAGCCTCTAAAAGTGGTCAAAAAATTCTACCAAATTAGCTTTGGACTCTACACCACAAACCCAGAAAAACCCAAAAAGGGTTTTAGCAAATTCTACTGACCACCTGAGACCCAAAATATACGCTCACTCCTCCCCGAGTGGCTGCCAAATAATTCTACTGTTTGGGGAATGAAAACTTCTCCAAAAATTCTAAAAAATTAAGAGCAGACTCTTTCATAGTTGAGCAACAAAACCCAAAAATATTTTGGTCTAATTATGAAATCCCAGAATTACCCTAAATGAGTCTGATGCCCTCCCTCACAAAAATTGTGTCCCCCACAAACTACAACTGTTGAATATGTCACTTTTCCCTCCCCAATCAATGATAGAATGGCCCTGTAATTTCTCTTGGGAAGAAATGAGAGAAATCTCTTCTCAAACCTAGCACAAGAGAGAAGAATCCAGCCGAGGAATTCTGCTTAGTGACACTTCTTCGCAGGCCCAAATGATGAATTTGCCTCTCCTTGGAACAACAAATTCCAACCTTGAAATTCTCCACAATTGTTGGTCCACCCTTATTTAAATTTCTCCTAAATCCCCTGTCAAAAATACCCCTTTAAACTCCCTTAGCTCAGTGGTACGATTTTTCTCCTATGTCCTCCTGGAAATTCAAACTCGTTGAATAATGAATTGAGTTATCCCATGAACTCTAGTGAAATTCCTCCCCAATAAGCTTAGAAAATCCACCGAAAGAGAGGTTGGAAATACCGCTTGGGAATTCCTTGTGCTAAACAACACTGATCTACTTAGCTAAACATCTCAAGGAAACTTGTGTTCAAGTGATCTGAATTTGAAACTACTTGAAATTTGTTTGCAAGGTATTCAATTCAGAATTAAACATGTTTAAAAGACTTCCATGTCTTGCAGAAAGGAAACACATGAACTTTTCAGCTGTTTATGACCCATCTAAGCATAGCAGAATTATTTCCTTTTACTGTTTAACACATAAAAACGAATTTGTTCTGCAAAATAAATCAACCACATATGCAAAAGAAGTTGATAAAGCAGTTCACCCCCTCCAGGGCTACGTCTGCTGGGTCCAAAGCCTCCAAATGGGCTTGTCCTTGTTTTTATTAAATGCTCAAATTGAAAATACAGCTGAATAGAAGCATCTACAGGAGAAATAGATGGTAGAAATGGATTCAGAACACTTGAATCCTTCATGATTGACTATTGGATCACCTCCAATAGATACCTGCAACCCTGTACAGTCTTCCCAATACTGGCCCCTGGTGGCTCCTAGAACTTTCACGGCTTCAAAACGTATGCAAATAACCTCTGATGGCTGTAAGACCTGCACCAATGGCTTCAGAAGGTCGACATTATCCAAAATCAAAAAAAACATCGTCCAAAACCGACTTTCTGGGCCAAAGTTATGGCCATTTACTCCTGAGTGCCAGTTTGGCCTAAAAGAACTCCAGCTAACTTTTAGTGAAGGTCCAGTTAGCCCCGCCAAATATGGCGGGACCGCCAAATATGGCGGGACCGCCAAATTTGGCGCTCCGCCAAATAAACCGCCAACTGAACTGCTGTTATATTAAATGTTTGCCTCGGAGTGCGTGCCCGGCTGTTTTGGCTGGCGGTTAGTGGATAGCCCACGGTTCTGGGCGCTGGTCATATGGTGTTGGGGGGCTGGCCCCCTTAATTTTCCCGCCGGAATAAGTTTAAACTTTAAATAAACTTTGTGCTGCACCCATAATACGTCCGGGTGCTTTGGTGCAACGGTAAGGCATGGAAGTGTTAAGCGGGAGGTCTTGGGATCAAACCTTACCGCCTTCAATAAATTTTGATATGCGCCCCAACAAACTTTGATGACGTCACCCAGGGCCACGTGGCACCCTCCCGGCCTGCCACGTGGCAGTCTCTGATTCGCTGGCCAAAAGGAATATTCCCCAGAATATTCCAAGGCATATTCCGTAGAATATTCTTTTTTTAATTTTTTTAAAAAATTCAAATTTTCTAATGTTTTGGGCAAAATATTCTTTTGGCCATATCTTTCTCATACGGCAACCGTTTTTCGAACCGTTTGCAGCGCCGGAATCAGGAGGACGAGCACTTTGCAGTCGTTCAGCTTTGAACCAGTTCTGAGCAATTTGAATTTTGAGCATTTTTACGACACCTAGGACATGAACACCTGATCACGCCTCCCCATTGGGAAGCTTTTGGACCCCAAAAGCCTTCAACTACCTGTTAAAGAGGTGAGGGTACAGCTCCCTCACTCTGTCCACCTCCATCCACTTTGCCTTGTTCGGTTTGCTGCCTTTGAAACCAACCCGAACATAATCTACACTGCCCCTCCTTGAAGTGTGTGTCCTTCTGTCAAGGATTGTATCTTCTTTCAGCTCATCTAAGAATTCTGGCGAGAAATCTTCTATGGATGGCAGCTGAACAACACTTTCATGATCAGCAATCAAAGGAGGTTCATACAAACGTAAGTTCTCCACATTGACAACAGAATACATTTGCATGTAGGAAGGCAAATCTAATTGAAAAGCATTATTTCCAACCTTCTTGAGGATTTTGAATAGACCATAACGAATAGGCTTCAGCTTTTTACCTTCTCCTTGCATCCTTTCCTTACTAATGTACAGCCATACCTCATCCCCTTCTTGAAACTTGTGATCGACTCTATGCTTGTCGTGTCTTTCTTTGTACTTGCCTTGACTCTTCTCAAGCTGTTCTTGAATTTGCTGATGTATTTGCTGAATTCTTTCAATGAATGAACGAGCTTTATCAATATCACTATGTCCCTCAATGGCGACATCTTTCTCAAGAATGAAATCAAGAGGTGATTTTGGCAAGTAACCAAAACAAGCTTTAAACGGTGAGGTGTTTGTGGAAGAGTGCTTGGCACGGTTGTAAGCATGATGTATGTAGTGCAAATGTTCATCCCAAAGCTTGGGATGCTTGCTGCAATAACCTCTCAAGAGGTGCACAATGGTTCTGTTCACAACTTCGGTTTGTCCATCTGTTTGTGGATGGAAAGCAGTGCTTTTCTTCAAATTTGTGTCCATCATCTCCCATAGGTTGGACCAAAAATTCCCCACAAATCTGGAATCCCTGTCACTAATAATGGAAGTAGGCAAACCAAAGTGAATCCATACATGATGAAAAAATAATTCAGCAGTTATAGTTTTCTTACAAGGCATAAGTATACACATTTTGTTGAAACGATCAACTACTACATATCAATAATCATGCTGCTTTCTAGATTTTGGCAAACCTCCTACAAAATCCATAGAGATGCTCTCCCATGGTCTAGAAGGTACCGGCAAAGGAGTATACAAACCAAGCTTCCTATTGCTAGGATTGCTTGTAGCACATAATGAACAACCTCTTATGAACCTTGAAACCGAATCTACCATGCGAGGCCAATAGCAATACCTCTGTAGATGTGCAACTGTTTTGCCCACACCAAAATGGCCAGCAATAAGAGAAGAATGAGCTTCTCTTATGACATTTATCCTCTCCCCCTATGGTATACACAACTTGCCCAAATGAAACAGCAAATTGTTATGCATGTGATAATCATTTTCCTCTACATGATTCCCTTTACTCAAGTTAGCATACACATCTTTAAAGTCATCATCAGATGCATATTGTTCTATGTAACTATCATGTACAATGGAATCATTCTTAAGTAAAGTAACAGCACCAATAATAGGCCTTGAAAGCATATCAGCAACCTTATTCAAAGTACCTTTCTTGTACCTTATTACCAAATGGAACTGTTGCAAGAAGCCCATCCATCTGAAGTGTCGTGACTGTTGTAACTTGCTTTGTGATTGCAAGTACTGTAAGGGCTGATGGTCGGTATGTATAACAGTTTCTTTGCCCATCAAATAGTGTTTCCACTTTTTGACGCTTTGTACCAACGCATACAACTCCTTATTATATGTAGGATAATTTACAACAGCACCATTAAAAGTTTCAGAATGAAATGCAATAGGCTTACCATGCTATAGAAGAACTGCACCCATAGCATAATCACTAGCATCAGTTTGTATCTCAAATAGCTGTCTCAAATCCGGTAATGCAAGGACTGGAGCTGAACTAATCTTCTCTTTCAAAGATTCGAAAGCTTTTTGCTGCTTGCCTCCCCATTGGAAAGCATGCTTCACACTTGTCACTGCATGCATAGGAGCTGCTATAGAAGAGAAGTTAGAGATAAACTTCCTCCAATATTGAGCTGCACCCAAAAAACTTCTTACCTCTGTTATAGATTTGGGAGTAGGCCATTTCACAATAGCCTCAATCTTAGCAGGATCAATTCCCAAAGCACCTCCTCCTACTATGTGTCCCAAATAAACCAAAGAAGTCTTTCCAAATTCACACTTTGACATTTTAAGAAATAACTGATTCTTCTTCAATACATCAAGTACTTTTCTAACATGCATGACATGATCTTCTCTAGACTTGCTGAAAATTAAGATGTCATCTAAGTAGACAATAACGAAATCATCAAGAAAAGGACGCAAGACATCATCCATTACCCACATGAAAGTTGCAGGTGCATTGCACAAACCAAATGGCATCACAAGCCACTCAAAGAGTCCTTGTTTGGTTTTAAAGGCTGTCTTCCAAATGTCACTTTCTTCAATTCTTACTTGATGATATCCACTGCGCAAGTCTAACTTAGTGAAGTATCGAGCATCTTTCAGCTGGTCTAGCAAATCATCTATCCTTGGGAGTGGGTAACGATTCTTTACCGTTATCTTGTTCAAGGCCCTGAAATCAACACACATACGCCAAGTGCCATCTTTATTTGGAATCAATACAATCGGTGACCCACGTGGCGAAGTACTTGGCCTTATGAAACCCTTGTCCAACAAGTCCTTGATTTGCTTCTTTATTTCAGCATTCTCCATAATAGACATGCGGTACATGCCTATGTTTGGAAGAGGACAATCTGGATGCAAATGGATTTCATGCTAAATCTCCCTCTTAGGAGGCAAACCTGTTGGCTCCTGAAACATCTCATGATATACATCAACTACATCATACAGATCTGATTTAAGTTTTGGATCACAATTGTCAAATGACTCATGATTCACATCAACCTTGGGCTTAATCATAAGAAGAACAAAATTCTTACCTGAATTGACCAGCCTTTTTACCTGTCCTGCATTCACCATCGCTATATTTGTCTTCTTGCGATGAGCTCTAACAATGAACTCCTTGCCATCTTTGAACAGATGATATTTGTTTTCGTGGCGATGAAAGATAGCTTTCCTGTCAAACAAATAAGGACTTCCCAAAACAATTCCTGCTATATCAAAAGGTACCACATCAAGTTCAACTGTGTCAATAAAATGTGCAGTAATTGCAAAGCGCAATGTGCACTTTCTTGAAACTTGTAAATTTGCATCCTTGCAAATCCATCCAAGTGGATATGGCTTCGGATGTGGAACGGTCTCAAGTTTAAGCTGCTTGACCAAGTCCTCTGATATAAGGTTTGCTTGTGACCCACTATCAAAAAGTGTGTCAATCTTAGTATGTTTTGAAATCACCCTCACATGAAACAGTTCAATTCTTTCTTCCTCATTAGGAGCTTGTACATGGCAGTTTGAGGTACTAGTGCTGGCTTGAGTTTCAAGTTCTTTTCCCTTCAAGTTTTTCAAACCCATGGCTGTAATTTTGGTTTCATCACCTGAATCTTCCCCTAAATCTTGTGGTGTAGATGTAGTAGCAGCAGTTTTCTGTTTCCCTTTGGATTTGTTAGATTGAGGTCTTTTTTCAGGATGTAATTTCCAACAGTTTTTCTCCTCATGACCTGGTTTAGAACAGTGTTTACAGATCACTTTCTCACTCTCCTGTTTGACAGATGCATTCTTTTTTCCCTTTCCCTTGGAGGTTTTCTCTTTGCTTTTCCCCTTGGGGGGCTTGTTTCTACCCTCTTCAAATGTGTTTTTTCCCCTTGCCTCTAAATGGGTAGCTTGGACACAAACCTCGTCCAGGCTAGTAGGGTTAAACATCAAGATGGTGTGTCTAAGGTAGCTATGCAAGCCACCAATGTATTTCAGCAGGGTTTCTTGGGTTTGTAAATCTACCCCTAACAAGAGAGCTCTTCTCCTGAATTCTTGGGTGTAGTCTTGGACACTCTGACCCTTAAGTTGTCTGAAATTTTGCCAGTTCATAATGGCTTTCTGCATGTGAGCAAGAGGATTAAACTGTTTTTTAATGGCTAACAGAAATTCAGGCCATGTTAAGGTAACCTTACCAAATTTCTTGATCTCCTCTTTAGTCTTGGCCTCCCACCAGACCAAGGCTGCTCCATCCATTCTCAAAGAAGCCAACTAAATCTTTGTGGCATCATCATGCATATTTTGGATCCTCAAGTAAACTTCCAACTGCCGAATCCAGTTGTCAAGCTTTTCTGCATTCACTTCACCATTAAACATAGGTAATTCGAATTTTACATCAAGCTTCAAAAAAGGACTTTTTCCAGAGGATCTATGCTTATGAACAGAAGAAGACGAAGATGAAGAGGAAGAAGGTGAAGATGGGGGTGGTGGATCACCATTTCCTCCATGTCCTTTCTTGGAATGATCATCATCCTTCTTACCTCCTGAAGAGCCCTCTCCTTCATGTGGATGTTTGGACCCTTCTCTAGCCAATTTTTCATTTCTTTCTTGGTACAATATCCTCACCATTTCAGTGAGATCTAAGAAAGCCTTTCTGAAGACTTTCTTCTTCTCTTGGATCTGTCTCTATAGGAATTTCTCCTCCATGTTCAGACATCCTTGAAGCTTCTGCTGAGACTCTTGAGGGTGAAATTGAAGGTGGAGGTGATGGCTCTCTGGCCCTCCTTGACTGAGGATTCTTTCGTTCTCTAGTCAACTGTCCTTCCCCTCTTTTAAGTTTCAACCTGGTAAGCATCAATACTTGCAAGACAATTAGAAGATCTTTGCACAAAAACAATCAAAAGACAACTACACCAGAGATTGACTGAAAAGAGCATTTATCTACTTTGCAATTGTATAACAAGAGCATTTCGAAGGCTTCCTGGCTCAGTTCAGGCTCTGTCTATAGCTTATTTGACTGATTTTGATACAAAGAAGCAACAATCTAGCTCTGATACCAACTTGATCTGAATTTGAAACTACTTGAAATTTGTTTGCAAGGTATTCAATTCAGAATTAAACATGTTTAAAAGACTTCCATGTCTTGCAGAAAGGAAACACATGAACTTTTCAACTGTTTATGACCCATCTAAGCATAGCAGAATTATTTCCTTTTACTGTTTAACACATAAAAACGAATTTGTTCTGCAAAATAAATCAACCACATATGCAAAAGAAGTTGATAAAGCAGTTCACCCCCTCCAGGGCTACGTTTGTTGGGTCCAAAGCCTCCAAATGGGCTTGTCCTTGTTTTCATTAAATGCTCAAATTGAAAATACAGCTGAATAGAAGCATCTACAGGAGAAATAGTTGGTAGAAATGGATTCATAACACTTGAATCCTTCAGGATTGACTATTGGATCACCTCCAATAGATACCTGCAACCCTGTACAGTCTTCCCAATACTGGCCCCTAGTGGCTCCTAGAACTTTCACGGCTTCAAAACATATTAAAATGACCTCTGATGGCTGTAAGACCTACACCAATGGCTTCAGAAGGTCGAAATTATCCAAAATCAAAAAAAAAATCGTCCAAAACCAACTTTCTGGGCCAAAGTTATGGCCATTTACTCCTGACTGCCAGTTTGGCCTAAAAGAACTCCAGCTAACTTTTAGTGAAGGTTCAATTAGCCCCGCCAAATAAACCGCCAACTGAACTGCTGTTATATTAAATGTTTGCCTCGGAGTGCGTGCCCGGCTGTTTTGGCTGGCGGTTAGTGGATAGCCCACGGTTCTGGGCGCTGGTCATATGGTGTTGGGGGGCTGGCCCCCTTAATTTTCCCGCCGGAATAAGTTTAAACTTTAAATAAACTTCGTGCTGCACCCATAATACGTCCCGGTTCTTTGGTGCAACGGTAAGGCATGGAAGTGTTAGGTTGGAGGTCTTGGGATCGAACCTTAACGCCTTCAATAAATTTTGATATGCGCCCCAACAAATTTTGATGACGTCACCCAGGGCCACGTGGCACCCTCCCGGCTTGTCACGTGGCAGTCTCTGATTCGCTGGCCAAAAGGAATATTCTGTGGAATATTCCAAGGAATATTCCGTGGAATATTCTTTTTTTAATTTTTTTAAAAAATTCAAATTTTCTAATGTTTTGGGCAAAATATTCTTTTGGCCATATCTTTCTCATACGGCGACCATTTTTCGAACCGTTTGCGGCGCCGGAATCAAGAGGACGAGCACTTTGCAGTCGTTCAGCTTTGAACCAGTTCTGAGCACTTTGAATTTTGAGCATTTTTACGACACCTAGGACATGAACACCTGATCATCAAGTTAGATTATCAAAACATACCAAATGGAGGCCTCTTTCCCTTATTTATAGAATTTGGCCCTCTTTCTCTTAGTGGACCCCACTTTCCACTAACTCGCACCCACTTTCTTTCTCTTCCTCCACAAGTGTGAAATATCTCCATGGGTTGAACTACCTCATTTTTTTGGTCCCCACATTCTAATAAGGCTGAAATTTATCCTATTCTCCTAATGCCTTTATACCTCCCATATCAAAATTGCTTTCAATGCATGAATTTCAAAATTGGGGACATTATAGTCCTCCCCACCAAAAATTGCTTTTCCTCAAGCAATGCTAGAACAATCTCTCTCTCCGTGCTGACCCAACTATCACTGCAAACAATACCAGGGTCCCAAATGTACCACTAGGTCATCAACGAATCTCTAGGGGACCAAATACTCTCCATAGAACTTAACCCCCAAGGAATACCCACATGACCTCCCCATATAGAGACTAGCTCATCCCTAAACGTGGTTGAACTGCCAAACATTGTAATACTGGGGTCCCATTCTAATCTCAAAAGGATACCACCATGTTGACAATGCGCCACTCTGACTATGATCAATTGCCCATAGTACTCATATTGTATCCTCCCCTCTTGGAACCTTATGGCATAGTATCTGTTGGGGACAAGTACATCTTGCCGGTTATAAGACCACCCATGTTAAGTGTTATCCCATCTCGATAAGTCCCTGAGAGTCATCATGCTTGCTTCCAAACTGAGACCCAACCAAATACCTAGATATCCTTCCCTAGTGGAAAAGCTCTCACCTAAGTCTATGACCCAACTGTTATACCCTTTAGATCCATGGCCTCATACTAATCTAGAAGTGATGTCAACATGTAGGCGTTGCAGAAATCTAGGCATGATTGCAACCCCATCGTGCTATTTTAGATCCATCCACTCCCGTAATCCTTTATCACAACCCCAATAAAGGACAAATTTATAGTGTTGAAGACGATCCTGCCAGGGTATCCCATCAAAGCCATCATCTACTAATCCTCATCTAGTCTCTCACTAAAACAATAACAGGGATAGTCCTCCTTGGCCTAGAGTGATAATCCTAACAATCCTCAACCTGACCTCCCAAGGGAGGTGTCTTGCTATCACTGTCATCTCTGTGATCCCTCCGGAGAAAGGTGATCTACTACCCCAATGGATCCCTGGAACCCATATCCAAATTGAAAGCCCATCGCTTCCAATTCTTGTCGTCTGTTATTGTGTAGTATCGATGTCCACTAGGAACCCCACGTTCCATACAACCAATCCATGAATGTTTCTAATAGATAAATGTATGATGCTTGTGACCATCTCAGTGTATCTAGACATGTCCTGCTGTAGCCAACCATAACTACTAAGTTTTCCATCCGCACCCTCGGTAGTGTGCCAGTACAGTGTTTGAAGCCCGAATACCCACTCAGAAATTTCCTCAACTATAAATGGTATCCCCTGCTCATGCAAGATCCCAAGAGGCCCTACTAAAGTAGAGGCACATGTCTCCCCCATGATCAGATCCCCAAGTGTGGGCTCAGAGATGAGTGGTATACCACCCCTGCAGAAGATCATCTCATCTCCTAGCCTGTGGTTGCCAACTTGTGTACCAACCCTGCTCCTCAACCTAGGAATCCCTATCATTCCCCTGATGCATTAAATATCATAGGGTCGTCTCAAGCAAGTATCCCAAGTCCCGTTACCCATAATGTAGGCCTCGATCAGACACAACAAGGCTCCCCTAAACTACTTGCAAGGCCAATGAGTGAGAGATGCCTTGGCTCCAACTTGTATGGTCAAGAACCTGTGTGGACACTCTTGACTGGCCTCATGACCAAACCACTCTCCAAACTTGGGTATGTCCCCCTCAACAGCATGCGTAACGCCCTTGTCAAGTAATCTCCTTGCTAGCAACACTCTCTCAATATTTAGTGCATCCACGCATGCTGCTACATCTAGCCATGTATCCTCATGCCCCCTTGCATACAACTACACCCTATTGCACATCTATGTGCACCACTGAACCTGCTACATATTGTCACATGATCAGGTGCTCAAATTTTTTCTCAAAATTTAAATTTGTCGGATCGGTGTGGAACTTGAATGACCGCATAGTGCTTGTCGTTCTGAATCTAGTGCAACTCATTTTGCATGAAACAGACTTTGTATGCTCCCAAAAACATGTTTTGTTCATTTTCCCAAACAAGCAAATGAAAAAAAAATATGCAAGCAACCCAATTAGTAGTTCGCATTGCTTATGTGGTGCTGACTGCACATGCCTATGTGGCAAGGTGACTGTGCATATGATTGTTTTCCTCTAACCAATTAGATGGTGCCAAGTGGCATGATTTCATTGGTGCTGATTTGGGTGATTTCCATTGGTTGCTTGGTGGCCAACCACAGGTTGCCACGTGCCCCAGCCAAGGGCTACCACGTGGCAGCCCGAGGGCCACCAAAAACTGGGTTAAGGTCCAAGTAGCAGCAGTAGGGGTCGAACCCGCGACCTCCAAACTCCAAGCACTAAGTCTAACCAACACACCATACTTTATTTCTTATTATATTATGGTTTTCCGCATATATTTAAACTATAAGTCATGCGCAATCCATATTAGGTGCCAGTGCACAGGGGAGCAGCCCTTGGGTGCGTGCCACTAATTAGAACCACTGGGAGAGTGGAGTGGGGGCTTGACTAGCAGGGGCGAGCTGTTGGCCTTAGCCCCAAGCACATGCCCAACCCCCCCCCCCCCCCCATGTGGTCCAAATTTTCAGGATTAAGGCCTCATTGGGAATTGGAGGCGAAATTGTAAGATGGTGCTGGGTTTTGGGGAAATTGTGATGCGATTAGCAGAAATACTTAGCGAAGCCATAACTTCCTTTTTTTACCAAATCAGGGGCAGAAAGAGTCTAGATAGGCATTTTTGGGCATTCTTGAGCCATTGGAATAGATTTCATAAATGTTTGAGCATTGTAAACTGATGTATTCACACTTTTGAGCACAATAGTTACGACCAAGCCATTAGTAGCTAGACCAAGGAGACATAGCCCAGGCGGGGTGAAATCCTTCATCATGTGTCATTGTGATACTGTTTTGGTGATGTTCATGTCTGTTATATGTTTTTGTTCAGTCATTTATTTATGTCAATTTGTACATGAAATTTACATAAAAACATTCAAGAAAAAACTCATGTTAAAACTTAAAATTAACCTCATGAATCTTTAAGCACTTTTACATATTATGAACATGAATTTAGCATAGCAAAACTAATTTTCCCATTCAAATAAATTTTGGTATCAGAGCTCCTGGTTTTCTTTGTGCAAGGAGGATTTAACTATTTGTCAGTGAATGTGATGCTTACAAGGTTGAAGCTCAAGAGAGAAGAGGGAAAGTTGGTTGGAGGTCGTGAAGTTGGGTCAAGGAGACAGAGAGACAGTTTGCCACAACCTCCACCACCATTTCTACCTCAAATTGTAGTTGAAGATTTAGTAAGCATGTCACATGAAGGAGAGCCTACAATATGTTAGAGGATGAGAAGGTTTTTAGGAAGGTTTTCTTTGACATGACAGAGATGGTGAAAGTCCTTTATGAAGAGAGGAATACAAGATTGCAGGGTGAAAACTCCAAGCCTCCAAAAGGATAAGGTTCTTCAGGAGGAGGAGGTAATGGAAATGGAGGTGAACCTCCACTATATCCACCATCATCTTCATCTTCATCTTCATCTTCACATTCATCTTCACCCTCTTCCACTAATACAACCCTTACTCATACTCATCAACATACATCAAAAGGAATTAGTAAAACACGCCTGTTAAAACTTGATATCAAATTTGAACTACCCATGTATAATGGTGAAGTGAATGCAGAGAAGATTGACAATTGGATTCATCAGTTGGAGGCCTATTGCAAAATTCAAAACCTTCAAGATGATGATACAAAGATTCATCTAGCTTCCTTGAGACTGGAGGGTGCAGCACTAATATGGTGGGAAGCCAAGACATAAGAAGAGATTAAAAAACATGGTAATATATCAATTTCTTGGTCTGATTTCATTGATGCAATTAAAAGACAATTTTACCCTCTAGAATATATGCAGAAACCCATCATGAATTGGCAAAACTTTAGACAAATTAAAGGTCAAAAATGTGAAATATTACACCCAAGAATTTAGAAGAAGGTCTCTAGTGTTAGGTGTAGATTTGCAATCACAAGACACATTGTTGAAGTATTTAGGGGGTGTACACAGTTACCTTAGGCATATTATCCTTATGTTTAATCCCAATAGTCTAGATGAGGTTTGTGTGCAAGCCACTCATCTTGAGGTAAGAGGGAAAAATACTCCAGAAGAGGGTAGTAAAAATCCATTTAAGGGTAAAGGAAAAGAAAATGGTTTCAAAGGGGAAGGAAAGAAAAATGAGTCCATTAAGAAGGAAGGAGAGAAATAGCATGAAAAATTATTCCAAAGAGGGTCATGATGAAGCTTATTGTTGGAAGCTTCATCCTGAGATGAAACCAAAGAAATTCAACACAAGAGAAAAAAAAAAGACAATTGCAACCACTCAACAAGATTTGGGATCTGATTCGGGTGATGAAACTAAAATCACAGTCATGGGGATAAAAGGTAAGGACTCCATTGCTAGCACTAGTACTTCAAATTTATACAATGAAACTCCAAATGAAAAGAAGAAGATAGAACTTTTTCACATAAGGGTAATATCAAAACATAGCAAAATTGATACTCTTTTTTATAGTGGCTCTCAAGCCAATGTAGGAATTTACAAGGTAATTTCCTAGTATAGAACACCAAATGACATGCTCACAAATAGATCACAGATCAGTACACCATTATTCTTGACGTGGTTAAAACCCTCAAAGAGGGAAACAATCTAGGGCTTGAGCCAACATGGCCACTTCAGGCAGTTTATTAATGTAAAAGAAAGAAAATTTACATAAGATTCTCTCATGAATGGTCACCTTACAAATGATCCTCCATGCTCTTTAAATAGAGATCATGGACCAATCAGGTGTTAAGCTACATAACAAGTGTCGGTAATACCAAGGAGAGAATGAACCGTCAGATCACTTCATGTCTAGAATATATCATGACTATTGGATTTTAAGTTACAAAAGTACATAGTAAAGAAACACACTTTACCTAAATCTACACTAGACCAAGTTATACTGAACTATTTCCTATGTGTCGGGATATCCTAACATCGCCCCTTAAGAACAACTTGGGATAGGATTGAAGGATGTACAAATATGACACAATAAGAGTTCAAGGAAGGAGGCATTAGAGCCTATCCCCCCTTAGTGACAACTTCCTGAACTCCAACCATAAATTGAAGTTTAGTAAACTTCACCTCTGTGAGAGCCTTTGTAAAGATGTCTGCAACTTGAGCATTGGTTGAACAATATTGTACTTTAAGAACATGGTCATGAATGAGCTTTATGATGAAGTGCATGTGTAGTTCAATGTGTTTGTTGTGCTGATCTTGGACTAGATATTTGCATAGTTGAATGGCACTTTCATTAACACACCAAAGTGTAGTCGGATGTTGCTATTGAAAGCCAAACTTTGACAGGATCTGATGAAGCCACAAGGCTTCCTTACTAGCTTCTATGGATCCATGATACTCTTCTTTTGCTGAAGAAAGAGAAATGGCACTTTTTTTCTTACAAACCCATGCAATAGGTCCAGAACTAAGAGTGAAGACATAACCTGCAGTAGAATTCCGATCATCGGGGTCACCAGCCCAATCAGAATTAGTGAAACCAACCAATAGAGGAGATGTTTCTACACTGTAATGAATCTCAAACTAAACTATACCTTGAACATAATGAATTATTCTTTTAGTTGTTTTCTAATGACTTTCATGTGGGTTTTTCATAAATCGAGCAATAATGCCAACAACAAAGGAAAGGTCGGGATGGGTATGGGTTATATACACAAGTTTTCCTACAAGTTGATGGTATAAGGTAGCATCAACTTCATGGGAAGTACAAGTAACTGAAATTTTGGCTACATAATGAAAGGGAGAGGGGGCTGGCTTACAGTGTTCCATGTGAAAGTGGCATAAAAGATCACAACCATACTTGGACTGGGAAAGGGAAATACCTTCCTTGGATTTCAAGACTTGAAGACCAAGAAAATAATGCAAGTGTCCTAAGTCTATCATTTCAAACTGATTTTTAAGGTTAGAATTCACATCGTTTATAAGGTTGGGATCACTACCAGTAAGGATAAGATCATCAACTTAAAGAACAAGAATGATAAGAGACTTACCCACTTTCTTGGTGTAGACAGTATTGGCGAAATGACACCTAGAAAAGACAGTATCTAAAAGAAAGCTATCCATTTTGGCATACCAAGCCCAAGGGGCTTGCTTGAGACCATAAAGAGATTTCTTAAGCTGACATACAAGGGTGGAGTCTCTTTGTATAAAGCGAGGAGGTTGTTCCATATAGATTTATTCATGCAATTCCCCATGCAAGAACACAGATTTAACATCCATCTTGTTGGGTGTGGAGCCTGATTATCTTCTTTATTCAGAGGTATCACCACATTGGACCGTAGTTCATAATGTGGCAGCAATGCCACCCGTAATATTTGCGCTGCAAGGGGGGTCCAGAGGGGGATCGGGGGCAGCACCCTTGAAGCTAAAAATAGATGTAAAATTTCCTTGTAAAATGTTGTAATTTCGTACTCAATCTGGGTCGTTCATTAGGTGGAGATATGACAGTAGAAGTTATGTTTAATTTAGGGTTTTTTTCCCTAGAAGGAAACCCCTCGCTATATATGAGGGAATTGTATTACGTCTATGTAGATCTATATTTTGAGTGAGAAAGATAGACAAGATTGTGTAAGAGCGAAGAGGGAATTACAGCGGATCTGATGAAAGTTGTATCTCTTCAGTTTGTTGGATAATATAAAAGGAAGGACTGGTTTTTTATCCATGGACATAGCCCAAATTGGGTGAACCACATATATGCATGTCTCTCTTGTTTTATGTGTTTTCTATGTTTATAATTCTGCAATATATTTTATGTGTTCCATTGCTCTGTAATATATAATTTTCTAACAACTGGTATCAGAGCTGAAGGTCTATTTGGCTGATAAAATCATAGGAGACAAGGGTTCCTGGTTCGAGTGGGAGCAATGGCGAAATATGGTCGGTTTAGTGTTGAAAAATTTAATGGCCAAAACTACCAGCTATGGAATATGTAAATGGAAGATTATTTGTACCAAAAATATTTGTACCAACCATTGAGCAGAAAGACAAAGAAGTCGATGAGTATGAAAGACATAGAATGGGATATTCTCGACAGAAAGGCACTTGGAACAATATGGCTTTGCCTAGTGGCATCGGTAGCCTTTAATATTTCAAAGGAAATGAAAATAGAGGGTTTAATGTCGGCATTGGCCAAACTATATGAAAAACCCTCAACCTCAAATAAGGTATTTATTATGAAGCATTTATTTAATATGAAGATGTCATAAGGTGGATCTGTTGTTGATCATTTAAATGAATTTAATATAGTTACCAATTAGTTAAGTTTTGTAGGGGTAACTTTTGGTGATGAAGTTAGGGCTCTGTTATTCTATACTGATTTCCAGAAAGCTGGAATGGTTTAGTTATTGCCATTAGTAACTCTATCTCTAGATCTAGTACATTAAAGTTTGATGATCTTTTTGGTGCAATCCTTAGCGAGGAAATGCGATGGAAAAGCTTCGGTGAGACATCAGGTAATGCTTTGACTGCAGAGACTAGGGGAAGAAAAATGGAAAGAGGAAAGAGCCCAAGATATCGTAGTAAGTCATGGAAAGGTAGATCCAAGTCCAAATTGGGGATAGTGTGTTGGAAATGCAGGAAGAAAGGACACATGAAGAAAGACTGCAAGTCTCGAAAGGGAAAAGAAGGAGACACGCAGCAAGAAAACAATCATGAAGCGAATGTGACAGGTTATGTGTTGCAAGATGCTTTGATTCTTCCATTAGAAAATATTATTGATGCCTGGGTGGTAGATTTAGGGGCCTCATTCCATGCCACAGCTGATAAGAAGCATTTTCATGATTATGTTCAACGAGATTTTGGACAGGTTCGATTGGGTGATGATAAACCCTATAAAATCATTGGAATGGGTACAGTTTTCATAAACAATAGAATAGAAAACAATGGTTATTGAAGGAGGTAAGGCATGTTCCAGATCTCAAGAAAAATCTAATTTCAACAGGGCAGTTGGGAGGTGAAGGCTGTGTAACTACTTTTACTAAAACTTGGAAGGTCACTAAAGGAGCCCTGGTAATAGAAAAAGGAGAAAAGGTTGGTACATTGTATTTATGCAATGGTATTTCTAATTCTTATAATGCTTTAACCTCTACAGGAGAAGATACAACGTTGTGGAATCATAGGCTTGGGCACATGTGTGAGAAGGGGATGCAGATTCTTCACTCAAGAAATTTGTTGCTAGGTTTGAAGCATGTTGATTTAAAATTCTATGAGAATTGTGTTTATGGAAAACAAAAGAGAGTTAGATTCCTCAGAGTTGGGAAAGAAAAGAAAAGTGAAAAAATAGAGCTTTTGCATATAGATGAATGGGGACCTGCTCATGTATCATCTCTCGGTGGCTCTCATTATTATGTTACTTTTATTGATGATGCAACCAGAAGGACCTAGATTTATTGTATTCGAAATAAATCTATGGTATTTGATACTTTCAAGAAATGGAAAGCTTTGGTTGAAAACGAGACAGGAAAATGGTTGAAGTGTCTTAGATCAGACAATGGAGGTGAATATTGCAGCAAAGAGTTTGATAGGTATTGTTCAGAGAATGGAATTCGTAGAGAGAAGATCGTTCCAGGAACACTGCAAGAAAATGGTGTGTCAGAAAGGATGAACATGACAATCATGGATCATGCAAGGTGCATGAGATTGCATGCAGGATTTCCTTTACAATTTTGGCTAGATGTTGTAGATATTGTTGTGATGGTGGTATTCCAGAGGAGTCATGGACAGGTAAGAAGGTAAACTACTCAGTTTTAAAGACTTTTGGTTGTGAAGCCATTGTCCACATTAATAAATAAAATAGAACAAATCTTGAGGCAAAATCAAAGAAATGTACCTTTATTGGATATGGTGTTAATGATTTTGGTTATTGCTTTTATGATTATGAAAAAAAATAAATCATTAGGAGCAGATATGTTATTTTCAATGAAAAGGTTTTGTATAAGGATCAACTACAGGAAAAGAAACAGGAAAAACAAAACAGAGAATACAAAGTGCTTGATGAGATCACAAAAAAAATGATGCTACCTAAAAATCATAATGATCAACAACCAGAACAACAACAACAACCACAACAGCAACAAACACCTCAAACACTTGAAAGTGGTGCTAGAAGATCTACCAAGATAAGTAGACCCCCTGAACGATACTCTCCTTCATTATATTATGTATTGTTGACTGATTCAGGTGAACCAGAATGTTATGAAGAAGCAGTGTAGGTAGAAACCAAGAAGAAGTGGGAGCAAGCCATGAAAGAAGAGATGGACTCCTTAGCACATAACCAGACTTGGGACTTAATCAAGTTGCCTGCAGGTAAAACAACATTGCAAAATAAATGGATTTACAGGTTGAAGGAAGAAGATGGAGGTAGAAAAATGTATAAAGCTAGACTTGTGGTGAAGGGGTTTGCATAGAAAAAGGGTATAGATTTTGATGAGATATTTTCTCCTGTTGTTAAAATGAATTCAATTAGAACCAATTTATGCCTAGTAGCAGCTGAAGATTTTCATCTTGAGCAGTTAGATGTAAAGACAACCTTTCTCCATGGGGATTTTGAGGAAGAGATATATATGCAGCAGCCAGAAGGATATGAGGTAAAATGGAAGGATAAATTAGTGTGCATGTTGAAGAAGAGATTGTATGGCTTAAAACGGGCTCCAAGGCAGTGGTATCTAAAATTGACAGGTTTATGTCTGAACAAGGTTATACTAGATGTCACTCTGATCATTGTGTTTATCTCAAAAGGAAAAATGATGGAAGCTAGTTATTGTATGTAGATGACATGCTTGTTGCAGGTTTTGACATGCATGAAATAAATGTGCTCAAAAGAAAATTGGCAAAATCATTTGCAATAAAGGATTTGGGTGCTGCAAAACAAATCCTTGGTATGAGAATAACTAGAGACATGAAGAATCACAAATTAACATTGTCTCGGAGTGAGTACATACAAAAGGTGTTGAAAAGGTTTGATATGCAGAATGCAAAACCAGTTAGTATACCTTTGGCTAGCCATTTCAATCTAAGTAAGCAAATGTGTCCCAGGACTTAGGAAGAAATGGATTATATATCTAAAATTACATATGTATTAGCAGTTGGAAGCTTAATGTATGCAATGGTCTGCACAAGACCTAATATTGCACATGCAGTGGGATTCGTAAGCAGATACATGAAAAATCCAGGAAAAGAACAATGGATGGCAGTGAAGTGGATTCTGAAGTATTTGAGAGGTACCACAAATCAAGCATTATGCTTTGGTGGTTCAAACATTGCTCTACAGGGATATGTTGATGCAGATGTGGCAGGTGATAGAGATAACAGGAGGAGCACAACAGGGTATGTTTTTACTGTAGGTGGAATAACTGTCAGTTGGGGTTCAAAATTGCAAAGTGTTGTTGCACTCTCAACAACAGAAGCAAAGTATGTTGCTGCTACAAAGGAAAGTAAATAAATGATTTGGTTACAAAGATTTCTGGATGAATTGGGAGAAGCAAGAGTTGGGCAAGTTATACAGTGACAACCAGAGTGCCATACATATTGAAAAGAACTCTACATTTCAGTCCAAGACTAAACATATATAGCTCAAGTGCCATTTCATACGGTCAGCATTAGAAGATGGACAGTTGAAGTTGGAAAAGATACACACTAGCCAGAATCCTGCAGATATGTTAACAAAATTTGTAACCAGGGAGAAACTAAGATTCTGCTCAGCTTCAATTGGTCTTCAAGTATGATGATGAAGATGAGAAACATCCAGGTCCAAAGTGGAGTCATTGTCTAGTCAATTAAGCAGCAATGGAGTTTCTATAATCATTATCCAAGTGGGAGATTTCTTAGGTGTGGAGCTTGATTATCTTCTTTATTCATAGGTATCACTACATTGGACCCCAGTCTGTAATGTGGCGCCAACACCGCCCGTAATATTTTCACTGTAAGGGGGGTCCAGGGGGCATTGGCGGAAGCACCCCCAAAGCTAAAAATAGATGTAAAATTTCCTTTTGAAATGTTGTAATTTCGTAGTCAATCTGGTTCGTTCATTGGGCGGAGATCTGATGGTAGAAGTTATGTTTAATTTAGGGTTTTTTCCCTAGAAGGCAACCCCTCGCTATATATGAGGGAATTGTATTGCGTCTATGTAGATTTGTATTCTGAGTGAGAAAGAGAGAGGATATTGTGTGAGAGTGAAGAGGGAATTACAACATATCTGATGTAGGTTGTATCTCTTCAGTTTGCTGGATAATATAAAAGGAAGGACTGGTTGTTTCTCCGTGGACGAAACCCAAATTGGGTGAACCACGTATATCTATGTCTCTCTTGTTTTATGTGTTTTATGTGTTTATATTTCTGCAATATATTTTATGTGTTCCATTACTCTGTAATATATAATTTTCTAACACATCTGATGGACTTCCCATTTGAAAGAGGCAGCAAGGGAAAGAACAAGGAGGATAGAGTTCATTTTGGCAACAAGGGAGAAGGTTTCATTATAGTCAATGCCTTCAACTTATGAAAAACCCTTAGCAACAAGATGAGCTTTATGTTTATCAAATTTTCCATCTAGTCCAAACTTGGTTCTATAAACCCATTTGGATCTAACAAGTTTTCGTCCCTTTGGAAGAGGAACAAGATCCCATGTATCATTTTCCAATAATGAGAGATATTCCTCATTCATAGTTGTGTCTCAATCTAGATGGCGAGAAGCTTCTACAAAGGTGTTAAGATCATAATTCCCTGAAGCTTGAGCCAGTAAAGAAGAGGCTCTCTCGAACTGAGAACGTGTACGTTATTGATCTGTAGGATCACCTGCAAGAGCACCTGCTACATCTCGAGTAGCACAGACCCATTTGGAAGCCGAGGATATGAATGAGTATCCTGAGAAGGTGGGGGAGAATTTTCATCCTCACTGTCATCATCTGAAGAAGAAATATTTTCAGAAGTAGAAGGGATAGAGAGAGGCGGCACATCCGTCGAACTAGGCTAGTAGGCTGATATATTTTTAGCAAACTTTACATCTCTTCTAATGATAACATTTTTGGATTTAGGTGGAAGAATTCTATATCCTTTGACATCTTTAGAATATCCAATAAAAATACATTTTTCATTCTTAGGTTCTAAGGCTCTATGTTTCTCATCTAGAATATGGGCCCATGCTTCACTTCCAAAAACACGAAAGTGACTTATATCTGGTTTAATTGAGATCCATGCCTATTCTGGAGTGATATTCTTTAAAACCTTAGTAGGAGTGTGATTTACTATGTAATTTTCAGAGTTAATTACCTCTTCCCAATAATTAGGACTAAGCCCTTTAGATTGAAGCATACAATTAGCCACTTCCTTTAAGGTGCGATTCTTCCTTTTAGCTACACCATTTTGTTGTGGAGCATATGGAACAGTATGTTGCATTTGAATTCCATGCTCAGTGAAAAATTTTATGAATTTGTTGTTAACATATTCACCGCCATTATCAGATCTTATCTTAAGAATTTGATTTCCATATTATTTCTCAAAGAAGGCCTTAAAGGCCAAGAACATGTTAAATACTTCACCTTGAGTTTTAAGAAGTATACCCAAGTGTGTTTGGAGAAATCATCAATGAAAGTTAAGAAATACCTGTAACCAGAGAATGAAACCACTAGAAGTGGACCACATAAATCACTATGAACAAGTTGTAAAGGGGTTGAGGCATGGAAAGAGGCACATTTTTCAAAACTATCCCAATGATTTTTTCCGAGTACACATCCGGAAAAAACACCATTGATACAAGATACCATAGGAAGACATGTCACCATATTTTCTTTAGATAGATTTTGAAGGGAGCGATAGTTTAATTGACCAAATCGCTCATGCCAAAGTTTTCTCACTTCATCATTATGAGAAACAAATCCCGAGGCAAGAGTTTTTGACCCAAATTTTTTGAACTTATATAACCTTGTAGAATAATTAACAATTCCAGTAGCTAAAATATGTCTAGGATCTCTTAGGTCCTTAATTACAACATCTTGAGGTGAAAATTTAATGGTTTTACCTTCACCTGAATGAGTTATATGATATACAGTTAGAAGGTTGCAGGATAAGGTTGGAACACATAATACATCATTAAATTGGCCATTGTCTAGATGAATAGTTTCAGTACCTACAACACTAAGAGATCTATCATAACCAACATATATATTTTTGGTGTTACAATCATTTAAAGAAGAAAACATGGCTTTGTTTTTGGCCATGTGATAAGAAGCTCCATAATCAATGCGCCACTCATGAGAATGAGAAGAAGAAGATACATTTAGTGCATAACCAGACCGAGATGCATGACAACCACATGCAAAAAGTGTTATTCCTGAAGATGAAGTTGAAGTTGAAGGGTGCTCTGAATGGATGTTATGCTTCTTCATTGTTGTTTCAAAGGCTTCCATCTTCTTAAAGCATTTGGATTCTAAGTGGTCATATTGATTACAAAAGTTTGAATGTCTTTTAGTCTTCTTCCCTTTGTTTTTATTTGCCTTATCATTTTGTTGAATTGATTTTTCATTTTGAAACTGAAAGTGCTTAGGACCCTTAGTTGGTTTAGGACCATTCTTTTTAGGATGTTGCTTCTTAGGATTCTTTGAACTTGGTTGTTGCTGGGGAGCTAAGGCTTATTTAGAAGAGTTTCCAAGATTAAGAAGACCAATATGTAAAAGATTTTCTTGTTCTCTTATTAAAGAATCACAAAACGCATCAAAAGAGGGGGACTTGTAGTCTTGTCCTTGAGAAATAGAGACTTCTCTAGTATAATGGAAGGTGGAAACAAACACAGAGTAGACTGGTCCCAACTTAGTAAGAATGGAATAGATAAGGCTACCCTTTTCTTTCTTAACCTTAACACCTTCCAAGAGAAGTCTAAGGGTCTTGAACTTGGATAAAAAATATTCAATGGAGGAAAAATTATTAGGGTCCAACGTAAGCAACTCATTTTTGAGTTGATGGGCTCTAATTTCATTTTTAATTCCAAAAACTTTATTAAGCTATTTCATTGCTTTATGAGGGGTATCAAGTTCTGCGATATGGAATCTAAGGTCTAGACAAATAAACATCCCTATCAACCCACATCCTTGATCTTACCTATTTTCCCATTTTTCTTGCTTATCTTCATCTTTAGGTTTAGACTCTTGGCCCGAGGCTATTCTATAAATACCTTTACTTTTAAATAAATCCTCCATGTAGGACACCCATTGAAAGTAGTTGGTGTTGTCAAGAATAACTTAGCATGGAATTTCCATTTTAACAGATACTGAAGTTGTAGATGTTGTAACTAAGTGTTACAATGGAAAGATCTCGAAAAATTAGGCCGATTCAAAAAAACGGCTTCGAAATGAAGAAGTTATGGCTTTTTGAAGAAACGTTGTTGAAGATGCCGACAAAGTGCGTGAATGTGCATAATTGAATGATAATGTTATATTTAAAAAAAAAAGAACTTTCCAAACTTAATCTAATTAGCTCACTTAAAAAAAAAATTATGTGACCCACTTTTATAAATAAGTGAAAGTCACTTTTACAATGGTACTTTATGAGCTACCCACTAAATTGTAACTTAAATAAAAGATAAAGAGACTTTAGAATTATAAGTAACTCACTTTTTATAATGGGTGAGAACAATTTTACATAAAGTAACTTTAAAACATAAGTTACATGTGCTTTTTGAAAAAGTAACTCAACAAAAAGAAAGTCTTGAACCCAAGACTTCTATTCTCATAAAGTAACTTTGGGCCAAGTGAGCTAGTTCAAAAAGTTAGTAAGTTTTGGAAAAGAGGAAGGTTTTTTTTTTTTTTTGGTAAGTCATTGAAGCTTTGGAGTGCATGCTTACTTGAGAAATCCCTTTTTGCCTACAAAACAAAAAACCACACAACCCAACACGGACATGGAAAAAAACCAAACCTTATGGCTTGAAGTTAGATTTCGCCGGAAACTATATATTTTCCTCAATGTTTCTGATTTTTCAAGATCACACTAAGGTGCGGCGGAAAAGAGCATATGCATGAGAAAAATCCTTTCCTTTTGTTTTTGGTTTGCCCAGATCACACAGAGTCGCGGGGTAAAGAGCATAAGCAAAAATGAAAGGTATAGATCCGGTAATAAAAAAACAGAGAGAAAAATAAATTGAAATAAAGAGAGATAAATAACTAAAATTGCAAGTAAAAATTGTATACCTCCAGATCTTAAAAATGACTTAGTTAGGGCTATCAGAAACCTTTTCACATGAAACAAAAGGGGTTCCTCACCAGAACATAAACTCCTAACACAATAGATCAGTCCTCTCGGCCCGAAAGCTATCAAAAACAGTGGATCTAGGAAACAATAGTCGGATGCAGTTCTATCGGATTCAGATTTCTATCACCAATGGCTACAACCCTCAAATAGCTCTGAAGCCATGTAGGAATTTACAAGGTAAGTTCCTCATATAGAACACCGAAGGACACTGCCCACAAACAGATCACAAATCAATACACCAGTATTCTTGACATGGTTAAAACCCTCAAAGAGGGAAACATTCCATGACCTGAGCCAAAGCGGCCACTTCAGAAAATTTATTAATGTAAAAGAAATAAAATTTACATAAGCTTTTCTTATGAATGGTCACCTTACAAATGACCCTCCATGCTCTTTAAATAAAGATCATGGACCAATTGGGTGTTAAGCCACGGATCAAGTGTCACTAATAACGAGGAGAGAATGAACCATCAGATCACTTCATGTCTAGAACATATCATGACCGTCAGATTGTAAGTTACAAAAGTACATAGTAAAGAAACACACTTTACCTAAATCTACACTAGACCAAGTTATACTTAACTATTTCCTATGTGTCGGAATATCCTAACAACCAATCTCATCTCTGAAAACATTGTCAAAAGTTTAAACTTGGAAATCATTCCACATCATAAGCCATATCCATTAGGATGGGTGTGTGACAATGGGGTTCACTCCTCAAAGAACTGCCCTCGATTACTTTCCTTACTCATGGGCGGTTTTCTCTCAGATTCCACAGGGAGGAGTATACAGATTGGATCCTCTCACGTTATTGGCACATTGAACTTTCCCTAGTCCTACTAAAATGATGGAGTCCCCTATTTGACCCAGAAAGTGAACAACTTGGTGTAGGGCTGATTTGGGTCTGCCTTTTAGGGATCCTAATGCACTTTTGGTCGGAGGATGTCTTCATTCACATAGGCAATGCCTTGGGGACTTATCTAGAACACGAAAAGACATTCAAATCTTCTGGCATCATGTCCATTGCGCGAATCCTGGTCCATCTAGATACAAGGGAAGGATTGGAGGAGAAGATCACCCTCCACTGGAGACATTTTTCTCACAAGAAAATCCTTGATTATGAAGGAATTCCCTTCTAGTGCTGGAGATGTCACAAGGTAGGGCACCTGCATAAAGAATGTCTGCTCATTCAGCCATCATCTACTCCATATGCAAAGGTGTTGTAGGGAAAAGTATCCGACTCGGATGACCCTATCCCACTCTAAGGGTGATAGTACCTCAGCAACAACTGTAAAGAAAACTACTTAAGGTTTACTTCTTTACGAAAGAAAGAGAGAATGAAGAAATGCACTAACCGTTGCCTTGCGCTTAATGTCGAATCCAAACTCTTCTCTCTGCTGCTTGCTCCCGGCTCCTTGCTCTTTTGCTGGCCCAGCTACAATGAGATCCTGCAAAATAACAAAGAAGGAAACTACAAGAAGCATGCAATCATAACTGATTCAAGGATTAGCATAAATCAAATATACAATTATCACAATACATCATTGAAACAAGTGCATATAGAAGAACCTCAATAGCTTTTATTAATGGAAGAAGTAAAGTTCTGAGAGTGTTACAACCATTGAAGGCCCCAATCTAGCAACACCTCCCAGCAGAAAGAATTTCTCCTCTTCACCTCCTTCAAGCAATCACCCAATAGTTCTATAGTGAAACCAACAACATATCATTACTTTGCACAAAATTCCAGCCTCCTGAGCTCATAGGAGAGAGCTCAATATATAGATGAATTGAGAAAGGATGAGTCAGCTTGCAACTGGTGTGTAGCTGCCTTGTGTCCTCTCTCTCTTCAGTTGATCTTCAGTTCTTGAGTCCACTTGGAGAACCTTGCTTCCACTTGGAGAAACAGAGCCTCTGACTCATCACAAGGCGAAATCCCTGATCCAAGTGTCATTTTTGGAAGATTCCAGAGCAATGACTCAGTGTGCCACTTGTCCCATCTCGCTTAGCGCAGGTGGCCTTTGTTCTACCTGCTTTGCAACGCAGGTACACCATGGAGGAGTTGAGTTTCAGCGCAGAAGCCTAGTGGAGCACCTGCTTTGATTTCAGGATTGCTTGTTTTTTAGTGTTTTCAGGTGAAGAACTGATCTGAGAGCTGTTGGTTTGCTGACCTTGTTCCTCTAGGGGTAGGAACATCATGTTTAGGGACTTTGGATCCCTTGGATTATTGAAAATTCATGCCTGATGCTGCAAGGCACAATATTGTCTATAACAGATGCCCCCTAAAGTATGAGGTCGTTTATCGGGTGAAATGCTTTATTAGGAGGATCCGAAGTTCATTCAATCTGCTGAGAAGTGTCCTGTAATAAGATACAATACAATACATTATTTTTCATACTTTTTCATGATCTAGCTGAGGCGGGCATTCCCATGCTCAGCTTTATAAATTCATTTTGGTACATAGCACAGATGATCGTCTGATGATAGACTGATAATTCTCTGCTGAAATTATCATCCTTTGAGAAGGATGATCATCTGCTGCAATGATGTACATATCAAATGTCTTTATATCCTGAATATATATCGCAGCCCGGATGGATGAAACTAGATCCGGGGTCTTCAATCTCTTCCGATCTCCACTCGATGTACAAGTCGATCCATGTGAGAATTTCTTGAAGTCGAACATGGAAAGACATCGCTTGATTACCGGTCAATGATGTAAACCGTTAACAAGCGCGAGAGGAATCACCGATAAGGATGATGACCCTCAAGGTACAGCAGTACAATTCACATGGTGGGAATAAAGGACTTGGCGTCGACCACCATGCAAAATCTTCTGGTCAAAGGTCATTGATGTATACCTGTCGCCGGAAGTGAGAAACTTGCCATTGAGGCATGCAAGCTTCAAAGTATTGAAGGGGTTGTTCCTAGATCAACTCCTTGGATAATGAGCTGATGTCGACAAGGAGTGATCCGTCAAAGGAGGGCCTTAATGAATCCCACATCAGTGACACGGAACGGAGCTAGTGATTGTGATGAGGTGAAAACAAACTGTGATGTATGATTCAGGGTGGCGGTCATGAAATGGATGAAGGACAATGTATGGCAGTGGATGGGACACGGTTGACTCTTTGCAGAACAACATCTCTTGAACATATAATGACACTGATGTGATGGATTGGTAGCATTACCCCAAATGTGGATGGTGTGGCGAGGACCATGGTGATGAGACCGGTGAATGAAACAACCCAACCCGATGTGATACGGAGGACAAAGTGTCATGTTCAAGAGCGACTTGCTACCATTAAAGCTGTGAGGTTCTCCCAATTTTTCCCCAGTCATTGCTGACCAGTACCTCTTTATTTTTATCAAGCTTGAGGAGGATAACATATGCTTGTTCTATAACCTGCCCTTCGGGCAAGCCCATCGCTATGTTTTAACGAGCCTAGCGATAGGGAAACTCATTCTCGTCTAAAGACAAGTTTGTCGCTATTTAATGAATTTAACGAGTCTAACGACAAGGATAAATCGGTCCTTTTCATTTTTAGAGAGTCTGAAAAGGTACATAAAGTCAACTCCAGAATTCCTTTTTCGTCATCTAATCCCTTAAGTCCGAAAAAGTATAAAACAATACAGAAGGGATGAATTTTCGATTGCTTTAACGAGCCGAACAAAACAAGCGCTCGATCTTTTTGTGCAATAATCCCTCAAGTCCAAAAAGATTAAAATCTAGAGGAGGGATAGCTCTTCCGGTCGTTTAACGAGCTGGAAGGCCAAAACTCGGCAAACTTTTCATATTTTACGAGTCAGGAGAAAAGAGCTCAAAGAAGACTCGTCTTTTGAGGAACGAGTGATAAACAGGGATAGCAGCAGATTCCAGGTACAGGTTGGAATTTTCCAATCACGGCAGTGTCACAAGGATGGCTAAGTGAAATCACTCTTCGCAGCTGTTCCTCAAAATGGGTAAACAAACATATGGAGATGAACGATTGGCCAAATGAATGGATGGAGGTGAGACTGCAAGAACACGACCAAGGGCTTTAATATGGCTGTCAAAGGTTACATTTACCAAGGTTATTTACCGGTTCAATTTTTCTGGGTGAGCTTGAACTCTAGGGGAAGATTGCTCACAACTTATGTTTATTTTTTAACGAGCATGAACTATGTGCTAAAACTGCTCGGATCTTGCGTTTATTTTTTAACGAGCATGAACTGTGTGCTAAAACTGCTCGAATTTTGCGTTTATTTTTTAACGAGCATGAACATTGCTAAAACTGCTCGATTATACCAGTCTTAATACAAGGAACGCCTCAGGTGAGGTAGTCATATTTAAGGAGATATACCTCACTAGTTACTCCAATTTGGCAAGTTTTAACTTTTGCCCCACATCCTTTCTTTATGCAAGCTGGAAACGGCTAATCCTACGAGTTTAACGGGTTAGACCTACAGGTTTAAAGGGAGGACCTAAAAATTTAAAAAATAAATAGTCGTCCCGTGCTTGCACTCCAAAAGGTTCGCATGCCCCCAGGTATAAAGTATAATTTCAAGGCTACCCCTCCTCTATTCCACCTCTGTTTTTCTACTTGTCGTCTTGCTATATTTTTAACGATACTTGTCTTCTCGTTATTTTTCGGTGCCGACGGTACTTGTCTTCCCATCAGTTCACTTTTTGATTTTTGCAAGATCACAACAGATAAAACATTGGCGTTACGGAGGGAGGTTTGCTTCTTACTTATTATCCGAAAAATGGTTTTGTTCGCTGCCGCAAACTAAACTCTTTTTTCCGGCGATGTCTATTACTAGGTTACTAAAGATGGTGACCACTTGTTGCAGCAATTTCATCTCTTTCTTTGGAGGCTGGCCCTACTTATCCTTCAAAACATATGTTTTAATGGGTGAGGCTTGCCTTCAAAGATGGTGGCTACTTGCCGCCACAAATGGATCTCCTCCCTCGGCATCCTACTTACCTAGACAAGGGGAGCGAGAAGCTGATTATCTCACTCACATAACTTTGACAAAAGAACTTTATCCTAGAACAACCCTCTCTTCCATGCCGGACGGGGTACGGACTAGTAATATTCTTCTGCGGAAATTAACTTTATACCCAAGGTTTTCTCTGCCCAAGGCAGGCCAGGGTGCATGCCCCCTGGGTCCCAGTTCTTTCTTCCGAATCACTCGCATTCATCGGGAAGTAGAACCGGGGGTGGAGGCATTCCTTGAGTGAATAAACCATTAAGGGATGGTATTTGACTATTTTCAATGCGTGATCCTGGAAATGAAAGTTGGTCTACGAGCTTGACCATTCTTCCTTCGTGCGGAAAACACATAACTCTGAAGAGTGAGGACACTATCGCCTCCATGCAATATATATAGTCTCGTCCAAGGAGTAAGTTATACACCAAGGGTCCCTGGACGACCATGATGTTCATATGAACTGTCTTCCCCTTCAATGTAACGGGAACATTGGGGAGAATCCCTAACGGGCGACTGGTTCCTTTATCAAAACCTGATAGATTTCTCATCTCAGGTAAAAGCGCCGAGGAACCCAGTGCTTTCCAAGCAATAGAGGAAAGGATACTCACAGATGCCCCTTCATCAATGATAGTTCCAGCCATCACCATTCTGTAGATTTGGACGATGATTCTGAATGGAATACTGGCTGGTAACCGGGGTCTGCCTAGTTGATTCCAATCAAAGGACACAACCAGGTTGCTTGGTGGTGGGACCGAATACACGACCGGATACGACCCTGACGATGTTCCTTCCTGCGATAAAGGAATGGGCGCGTTGCCCTGATGCTCATCAGAGTCTGTGTTGATGAAAAGAATCTGGATGGTGTCATCCTTGTTCTCTTCAGTGAGGGTGTCATTTGAAGATGAATCTTCAACGACGGTGTCATTTGAGGATGAAACCTCTGAAGGAAGAACCGGGTCAACTGCCGTTTCGACCTTTAGACTTTCGTCTGGTCTGGATTCAGTAGGTTCATTCTCAATGACCAACACTTCAGCTGACCACTTGATCGGGCCAGCTGGATTTTCAACTATCGAGGGACTTGGCACGAGTTTTTGGTATCCAGGAGGAAGTCGTAACGGTGAAACCGGACGATCTTCCAAAACTCTCTTCGCCTCATCTAAGAATGAACAACGGTGGATGGCGTGATCGCCTTCACACAGTCTGCAGGGTGATCTTGGTCTCCCTCTTTGTCCTTCACTCTCGCTAGTTGACGGAATGCAATCAACATGTCTATCAGAGGTTGATGCTACCAGATTGTGCAACCTGGGGGACCAGTCCATTAGTATCCGGGGAATACAAGGACAGTCACGGTGGAAGTGGGTCCCTTTGGTAATGACACATGGCGATTTAGGCCCGGTCGGTGCAGTGTGTGGATTTTTGTCAGATGTCTTTTGCTTGCCCCCAGTCGCCTTCGCCTTAGGCTCCTTCTGCTTCTTTTCTTTCTTCTTCTTCTCCTTCTTCTCCATGGGAGGCTGACTTTTGCTAGCTCTACCTTGCGAAGATGAAGGATCAAAGGAAGAATTGTAAGAAGTGGAAGGCTGGTGGGTAGCTCTAGACTGGTCTGACTGTTGATTCGACTGCTCAGGATTAGTGGTGATCTGAACTACATTAGTTGAAAAGAGCCATACAGGTAGGCCAATTGTCAATCCTGGAAGTGACAATGTGGCCATATGAGGCGCACCAACATCTCCCCAAGAGGATAAGGGACTGGGACTTCCACCAAGGTGACTTCCTTGGTTGGTGGGCTCCATACTTTTCAACTGAAAGATCAACGTGGGAATAACAGGTGATTATGTTCCGATTAAAATAAATTTTATTAACGATGCTTTAGACACAACTTTGCTTTTTCATGTTTTAAGAGTCGAGAAAAAGCTAAAGATGACTCTAGTCTCCTTCGATGTTTTAACGAGCCCGAAGTGACAAATGCTCGGATGGACTTTTTCAGTTATAGAGTTTGAAAAAGGCCAAAAGAAACTACTCTGGAGTTCTAGGCAGAGGGTGTGCCAAACTTTTCGCGAAACCACAGAATACGTTTTACGGTACGGGTGGTCGATCTTCGTGAATGTTGTGTTCACTGCATCGCGATCAGTAGGGCGGCCGACACGGCTTCCTATGGATAAAGGCTTTGTTCCTATAGGGGTCTCCCAATATATACGCGACGATACGTGGGAGCACAAGTCCGTATTAGTGCCACCGACTCTCAGGAGGAATCACCCACCTTCGTAGAGATCGACAGTCACTATGTTTAACGATGCCAGAACACGTCTCTACCTAGACCTCTATGTGTTTGCGTTATGTTACAAAGCGTTGTTATGTAAATTGAATTTATTTTAATGTTGATCTTGTTTAGCAGTTTGCCTTTAAGGATCACCACGAGATGTATGTAACAAATTCCTGAATGCAGTCTAAGATGAGAAGCAAACTTTTCAATCTTTCAACTTTGAAAATCTTAACTACTGAGGGAAAAGAAAGACAAATCTTTTCACACAGATCATAGAGCACACACTAATGCAATTTTTCCTAAATCAGTATGCAAACAGTCAAATGCAAAATGCACAATGCATGTATTTTCTTTTCCCTTTCTTAATGTTGATGTATTACAAAAAGAAAGTTGTTATATAACTTTGATTTCGATTTCAAGCGAAAGTAAACAAGCTAGTCCAAAATCAAAAGACACCTTAAGATTTACTTGTTTAAACACTGGAAATGCATGAAATCAAACCATAATGACGAAAGTAAAAAGACTAATCAGCTATGGACAGCAAACAAGCTAACTCTTTAGACCAGCAAAATGCCTAACACAGGTTCAGATCTAAGAGGCCAAAGCAAGACTAGTTCACTTTCGTTATGGGAAATTGTAAATGATGTAAGAAATACAAAAGAACAAGTACAATTTCGTTATATAACAGAGGCGGAATGATGGCAAGTAAGGTTGGTTTCAGAACAGGTACAAGACTGGTAACTGGCTGCAAAATCTATAGTGAAAACAGGCAAGAAAAAGGGAGGAAACCCCAAATGCACAAGGCAAAATTGGGCCAACGCAGGTGCTGCACAGCCAGTCTGGCTCTCAGCGCAGGTAGCCCCTTCGGGACCTGCGTTGTAAAGCAGGTAGCCTGTGTACTACCTGCTTTGGAAAACGAAAGTTGCGTTTTCTCAGTTTCCGGGTCACAATTTTCTCAAAAATTCACAGTTTTTGCTCAAATCAGAAGCTATCAGTCAAGCACACACTAAGGGATGACAAGGAAGATGAAAAGCTATCACTAAGAGCTTACAAGGATCCTTGTAGATCAGCTCTTCAAATCATGAACATGCTCAGAAATGAGCTAGAGTAGCTGCCCTCTACTTCGCTTTTGATATAGTCAAAAGCTTTTCGATTTGGTACTCTTTTGTTCAGGAAATGAATAGCAAAATACTACAAACAATCAAACAGATACGATCCCCAGCGGAGTCGCCAGTTTGTTGTAGGGAAAAGTATCCGACTCGGATGACCCTATCCCACTCTAAGGGTGATAGTACCTCAGCAACAACTGTAAAGAAAACTACTTAAGATTTACTTCTTTACGAAAGAAAGAGAGAATGAAGAAATGCACTAACCGTTGCCTTGCGCTTAATGTCGAATCCAAACTCTTCTCTCTGCTGCTTGCTCCCGGCTCCTTGCTCTTTTGCTGGCCCAGCTACAATGAGATCCTGCAAAATAACAAAGAAGGAAACTACAAGAAGCATGCAATCATAACTGATTCAAGGATTAGCATAAATCAAATATACAATTATCACAATACATCATTGAAACAAGTGCATATAGAAGAACCTCAATAGCTTTTATTAATGGAAGAAGTAAAGTTCTGAGAGTGTTACAACCATTGAAGGCCCCAATCCAGCAACATCTCCCAGCAGAAAGAATTTCTCCTCTTCACCTCCTTCAAGCAATCACCCAATAGTTCTATAGTGAAACCAACAGCATATCATTACTTTGCACAAAATTCCAGCCTCCTGAGCTCATAGGAGAGAGCTCAATATATAGATGAATTGAGAAAGGATGAGTCAGCTTGCAACTGGTGTGTAGCTGCCTTGTGTCCTCTCTCTCTTCAGTTGATCTTCAGTTCTTGAGTCCACTTGGAGAACCTTGCTTCCACTTGGAGAAACAGAGCCTCTGACTCATCACAAGGCGAAATCCCTGATCCAAGTGTCATTTTTGGAAGATTCCAGAGCAATGACTCAGTGTGCCACTTGTCCCATCTCGCTCAGCGCAGGTGGCCTTTGTTCTACCTGCTTTGCAACGCAGGTACACCATGGAGGAGTTGAGTTTCAGCGCAGAAGCCTAGTGGAGCACCTGCTTTGATTTCAGGATTGCTTGTTTTTGAGTGTTTTCAGGTGGAGAACTGATCTGAGAGCTGTTGGTTTGCTGACCTTGTTCCTCTAGGGGTAGGAACATCATGTTTAGGGACTTTGGATCCCTTGGATTATTGACAATTCATGCCTGATGCTGCAAGGCACAAAATTGTCTATAACAAAAGGGGAAAAAGTATATGCACCCTGATGAACCACAAGTGGAAGATCAACCTTCACATCCTGCTAGTCCGAGGGATGCGGTTAGGGACACTGCTCAGCTAACTTGTTTAGTCCAAGTCCCACCTATATCCCTGCCCACGAATAGATCCCAGACTACTGCGGAGTGTCTACATCTCTGGGCCATGGAAATTTGGGGTTCACTCCTCAAAGAACTGCCCTCGATTACTGTCCTTACTCGTGGGTGGTTTTCTCTCAAATTCCACAGGGAGGAGTATACAGATTGGATCCTCTCACGTTATTGGCACATTGAACTTTCCCTAGTCCTACTAAAATGATGAAGTCCCCTATTTAACCCAAAAAGGGAAAAACTTGGTATAAGGCCGATTTGGGTCCCCCTTCCAATGATCCCAATGCACTTTTGGTCAAAGGATGTCTTCATTCACATAGGCAATGACTTGGGGACTTGTCTAGAACATAACAAGACATTTGAATCTTTTGGCATCATGTCCATGGCGTGAATCCTATTCCATCTGGATACAAGGAAGGATTGGAGGAGAAGATCACCCTCCACTGGAGACATTTTTCTCGCAATCAAATCGTTGATTACGAAGGAGTTCCCTTCCAGTGCTAGAGATTTCATAAGGTAGGGCACCTGTATAAAGAATGTATGCTCGTTCAGCCATCATCTACTCCATATGCAAATGGAAAAAGGCATATGCAACCTGATGAACCAAAAGTGGAAGATCAACCTTCACTTCCTGCTAGTCCAAGGGATTCGGTTAGGGACATTGCTCGGCCAACTTGTTTAGTCCAAGTCCTGCCTATATCCCCGCCCATGACTAGATCCCGAAATATTGCAGCGGCTGCTCCATCCACAACTACATCTCCTCCTCTTTGTTCCTCTATTTTTCAATTTAGTAATTTCATGCATCTTCTGTATGCATTTGCATCCATCCCTTGTATGAAATCCACACCTATCAACTATTCGCTTGACCCTCCTCCAGTTATCTTTTCCACCACCCCTCCTACTATGTTTTCTTCGGGACAGTCTGATCCATATGTGCCATCCACTTCCTCCCGATCGCATTCATATAACCTCCATTCTCGTATCCCTGCACTTCTGGAATCGATTGGACTAGGCATTTCATCTTCGACAGTGGAGACCAAACCCTCCTAGGGGAGGCCCTCCAAGATTTCTAAAGCTATTAAGCTTGCAGGGGTCGATGTGGCCCTTGGCAGATAGAACACCATCGAAAGGGTACTTAGAGCACAGGAAACCCTAGCTATGGTTCCCCCATGAAGTGGATATCTTTTAATTGCAGGGGTTTAGCTAGTCCCTCCAAAAAATTAGCTCTGAAGAGGATTTTGGATTCTGAGCCTTGTGATATAATATTTCTTCAAGAAACCCTAGGAATGGCTGAGCAGATTACCCAGACCCTTCGCTTTTTGAAGCATGGATGGACCTTTCATGCCTTGGATTTCTTGGGGCGATCAATGAGTATCGTTGTGGGTGTTAACTCCCGTTCCATTAAACCTATCTCTGCATGGGGTGGCCATGGGTACCTTGGGATGGACATTTTCTCTGCGGAGCTGGGTAGGAATCTTCGCATTGTTAATATATATGCTCCTAATCATAATAGACTGGATTTATGGCACAAGCTATTAGGGCTCTCCCTTATCAAAAACTCTACCATTTTAGGAGGAGACCTAAATTTCACCATTGGCCACGAAGAATCCTGGGGTCATCACTCACAATTGGACCCTCTCTCAAACCAACTGGAGCTACTATTGGAGTAGCATCACCCTAGAGATAGCCCTATGAACAAAAAGATGTCCACCTAGCATAACAAAAGGATTGGAGATGTGGCACTAGGCAAGAGATTGGATCATTTTCCCATCCATGAAGATCTGTGAGCATCCTTCACTAATTACAAGAAGTGGGTGGGGTTTGGCGGGATCTTGGATCATTCCCCCATCTAGTTAGATCTAGTTGGACCATCACAAAAGCCCAGGTCTCCCTTTAAATTCAATGCGACCTGTTTAAAGAACCCAGATTATCACATATTAGTTACTGAGTTTTGGAGAGACCACCCACTATCAATTGATCACCGTGTGTCAAAGGGATTCTTTGTAACCTATTGATCCTTAAAATACTCTCCATAAATTGGGAAAAATACAAAAAGGTCAGGGATGAACAAACACTATGTGACATTGAGCGCCAGGTCGATGATCTGACTGATGGCCAAGGCAGAGGGTAAATCACTATTGAAGCAAAGGCCACATTAACAGGTCTAGAGGCCAAGAGATCCAAGATTTTGCTGGATCGGGAAGAGACATGGAGACTCAGAAGCCGAGCTATCTGGCTTCAAGCAGGGGATGACAACACAAATTTCTTTCATAACTTTTCCAAAGGGAGGAGGGCCAACAATACCATATGGCAGATGCCAACTGAACAGGGGCAGACGGCTCAAACTTTTCATCAGCTGGCACATTTGGGGAATACTCACTTTAGGAAGCTCTTCAAAGCTCCCCCTAGAGCAACACTTGCAGAAATTATTCGAATTGCTAGGCATTTCCCTATATTTGTGGATCCAGACTCTGTGGAGGATCTTATCAAACCAGTATCAATGGGGGAATTGGAGAGCACTTTGAAATGGTTCAAGAAGGATAAAAGTTCGAGGCCGGATGGATGGTCAGTGGAATTCTATCTATCCTTCTTCGATACCATTGGCTCCGATCTTCTCAAGGTAATCAAGGAATGCTGAACTTCAGGGAGAGTTTATGAAGCCATTAACTCTACTTTCATTTCCCTTATTCCTAAGACGCACTCCCCTCAATCCTTTAGTGATTTCTGACCCATCTCCCTTCACAACTTCTTGTACAAGATTATTGCTAAGATCATTGCAAACTGTATCAAGCCGATCCTATCCAATAACATATCCTCTGAACAATTTTCCTTTCTCCACAACCGTCAAATCCATGAAGCCATACGAACTGCCCAGGAAGCCCTCCACTCTATCGAGTTGAATAATCTTAAAGGAGCCATTCTCAAAATTGTTCTCTCAAAGGCCTTTAACCGTGGTAGTTGGCTATACGTTAGGATGGTTCTAACTCACCTTGGTTTTCCTATTCCCTTCATTCGATGAATTATGTGTTGCATTAGATCTGTCTATTTCAATTTCCTCATAAATGGATCTGCTTCCTATTTCTTCTATGTAGAGAAAGGACTCCGATAGGGATGCCCACTCTCCCGTTTTCTCTTCCTGATTGTCATGTAAGGTTTAAGCAGGGTAATCTCTTCTGTAAAAAGGGCAGGAAAGCTAGAGGGCCTCAAGATCATGGACCAATGCATACTTACTCACCTCCTATTCGTGGATGATGTACTTATATTCCTCAATGGAGGCATACATTATTTCAACACTCTTTCTGAGGTTCTTCGATTATTTTGTATAGCCACGGGGATGGAAATCAACCAACCAAAATCCACCATCACCTTTTCAGCTTGCTCCCCACAGGAACTCCATCATGCATATCAAAAATTCCCCTTCCAGAGTCTACAACTGGAGGATGGACTGAAATACCTGGGCTTCCGCATAAAATCTCATGGATATAAAATAGCTGACTAGACCTAGTTGGTAGCCAAGGTTGAAAAAAGATTGAACAACTTGCGCCATCGACTCTTGTCTAGGGAGGGCGCTTGTGATTATTAAATATGCTCTTGAAGCCACCCCGGTCTCTTAGATGTCTCTAGCCTAGATTCCTCAAGGCATTCAATCCAGGATACAAAGGATATGTTGCAAATTCTTATGGAAGGGGCATAAGGAAGGTAAAACCTTTGCTTGGGTCAAATGGAGCCGAATTACTGTCCCAAAACAATGGGGGGGATGGGGCATCAAGGATCTCCCAACTTTCGCTCATGCACTTCTGGCCAAATTGGATTGGCTCCTCCTGAAGACCAAAAGTCTATGGACAAAATTCATCACTTATAAATATATCTAGCCACAGAATATCATGGATTGGGTCCGGCTACCATCTTGGAACAAGCAGGGAATATCTGTTATTTGGAAAGCAGTCATACAAACTCTCCCCACTATCAGGAGTGGGCTTACATGGTGAATTGGCAATGGTACAACAGTTCGCATTGGGGTTGATCCATGGATTGGATGCGGCAATATGTACAACCTTCCCCCAATACTGAATACATTTCTAAACGACAGAGGAATTGTCACCATAGATCATATCGCGGTCCGGAAGAATACTACTATTTTTCAACAAGCTTGGATGTCTACAGCTGATCTTGGTATCCCCGATCTGTGGAGTCAGGAGTGGAGGCATTCTACAAATGCATTAACATAATCACATGTGTGAATAAGGGATGACACGGATGAAATGATTTGGGTTCTAATAGTGCATGGGGCATATGCACCTAAACATGGCTACCCCATCATCCACGTTGCTCATAAGCCCAATATACTGGAAAGTTGGTGCCAAATGTTCTGGAAACTCAAGGCATCGCCACGAACACGCATCTTCATGTGGAATATGATCATGGATAAGACTCCCATAGGCACTAATCTCATGAAAATATCTTTTCAGGGTCCATATTGGTGTGTTTTATGCCGCTAGGAGGAGGAATCAAATGAGCACTTATTTCTGACCTGCACTATCACACAGCAGATTTGGGAACAGGTGTTGTCCATGCTAAACATCAACCAGAGATGGGAAGGGAACTACATTAAGGAAGCGTGGAACAGTTGGTGGACTGCAGCCCCCACAATGAAAATCTAAAACCTCCCTTTGATCATGTGTTGGAATATCTAGTTATGTAGAAATAATATCATTTTCAACAGCATGCAAATCAGGTGGCCTCTAATTACCTCGAAAATTTGCAACTATTATAATGAAATCCCGGACGAGGACCTTCCCACCTCAACTCGAACTATCACCCCTGAAGTAATAGATCATGCTCATCCCTCGGCCTACTTTGATGGTTCAGCACAAGAACAGGGGTGAGGGGGTGAACTCCTACTCTGCCTATACGACTCACATTTCTTTTGCATTCGTATGGGCTTGGGTGCAGGCACAAATAATTATGCTGAGCTCATCTCGCTTCGCCATCTTTTATATTATGCTCTAAACCAAAATTGTAGACATTTACAGGTCTTTGGGGACTCCAAGATTGTCATAAATTGGTTCAATTGCACAACTGCATGCCATGTTCATTCACTCAGGAACATTTTGGATGATGCATTGTTTTTAAAATCACAATTTGATCAGATTTCATGTACTCATATTTACAGGGAGCGCAACAAATCTGCGGATCAACTTTCAAAAGAGGCAGTGCACCAACCCAGGGGTGAATGGCTGATACATGAACAAAGACAAGGACAGGCCTACCAGTTCTACCACACGCCTTATATAGAACAGATGCAACAAAGCGTCAGTAGGCCCTAATTTATCATAGTTTTTTTGAGGTACCTGCAAACAGAAAATTCACAAAATATAACATTTTTGAAATTTTGTAATATTATTTGTAACACATATTGATCTCTGAAGGTCCACCCTACCTGGGTAATATGTACATACTTATACTATTTTGATGACTACGGTCACACTTATAGCATATGCCACAGTCATCTACAACATGTAATTTTCCATATATAATAGAAAATTACGATTTTTCCATGGGAAAAAACACAATATAAATTTAAAATATAAAGAGGTTTAGGAACACTCAACAAAGAGGTATGGTAAATAAATACAACTTTTTTTTATATTACACCAAAGGTATGGTAAATAAATAAAAATATAAATAAACTAAACATCTCATAAATAAATAAAACCTTGTTTTCTATATACTCCATAAACCTCTTTATATTTATGAAAACTCAAAAAGAGGTTTAATTTAGGTAAATAAATATAAAAGAGGTATAAAGAGGTATGGAAAATAAATAAACATATATCAAATAAGATTAGAAATCAACATCTAATTATATACCAAGCCTATGGGCCAAATACCATGGTAAATAAAAGAGATATGATAAATAAATAAAAATATAAATAAACTAGAGGTATGGTAAATAAATAAAACCTCTTTTTATATTTACTCCGTAAACCTTTTTATACTTCTTAATACTCGAAAAATAGATTTTATTTAGGTGAAGCTTATGTGCTAAATACCTGGGCCAAATTATTATTAATACCATGCAAAAACAATATTATTAACCCTAATATTGATATTAACACACTAATGTTATTATTATTATTATTATTAAATATAATATTCATATTAGTATATTATAATATTAATATTATTAAATTTAATAACTTTGGATTAATACAAATTTTTTTATTATTATAATATACATTAATATATTATGATATATATTAACTCTAGATATATATGGAAGGGAACAACAAAGACATAGAGTGATAGAGGTGGAGAGATAGGGGGAGTGACAAGTGAGAGAAGGATAGGATAGAGGATGAATGAAGAGAGAGATAGGGAGAGGAATGAGAGAGGTAGAGAAGGGTAAAATAGGGAGAGGGACATACAACGATGTAGAGGGGGGAGAGCGGAGATAGCGAGGGAGATAGTGAGAGGATTTGAGGGCAAAGAGAGAGAGAGAGAGAGATGGGGGAAGAGAGAGGAAGGTATTAGAGAAAGGGAGAGAGAGGAAGGATGAGAGAGAGGGGATTGGAGGGCAAAGATATAGAGAGAGATGGGGGAAGAGAGAGGAAGGTAGGAGAGAAAGGGAGAGAGAGGAATGATGAGAGAGAGGACTTGGGAGAAAGAAGGAGAGAAGGAGGGATAGAGAGATGGAGTTGGAGGAGGAGAGAGGGTGGGAAGAAGAAATACATAAAGAGCGAGAAGTAGAGTGAGAGATGGATTGACAAGGGAGAGATGGAGAGAGAGAATGTATGTTTAGGGGTGAGATAAAGAGACAAAGAAGGAGAGGTAGAGAGAAGGGGGAGAGAAAAAGAGAGAATTCACGAGAAATCATAGTCTTACTTGAAACTATTTAACTAGCATAGATCCATCTTAACTCTGGATCTATCAAGATTCAAGCTCCTAGAGGGATCAAATCTCTCGGGGTGCAAACATTTCCTCAAATTTTTCACTCAAGAAAAAAGTTTATACCTAGAGATATTTGATATCTCAAAACTTGATAAATCCGACATTAAGATAAATCTATATTAGTTATTAAATAATATATTATAATTTATTAAATTTAATAAATTGTAAAAAAATTAAATAAAATTTTGTAATTATAAATTTTATATATTATTTTTTAATTTAAAATTTTATATATATATATATATATAAAATTAATTCCATGTCTCAATTCACATCAAATTGAGACTATTAATTCGAATTTTATAAAAAAAGATTAAAGATAAAAACCAAATCTTACAAACCGATTAATAGAACCTTTCGATTATGTACCTACAATTAATTGGTCACTCTGCCACTCTGCCACTGTTACCCAAAAGGATAGCCTCCTTGCATATGTGGTGGTTTTACAAAGTCAAGTCAAAATTAACATTTCACGTAAGAATTTTTTATTTTGTTTTTAATAGATATTCACTGAAATTTGAGATTTAAAATAGAATTAAAAAGATTAAAATGAAAAAATTAATATTTTTATAATATTCATAAAAATTAAAAATTGAAAAGTATGGTTAAATATATATTTAATTATATTGATTTAGTAGATTTATTGTTTTTTTTGGTAAGTTTGACAAGTTTATATTTTTATCATGTCTAACCTATCATCTAAATTAAGGCAGATAATTAAACAAATAACTTCACATTAAAAAATATACATCAAAAAGCGTTTTAACAAAATACCAATCACTATCTATCCAAAACCCCATAAACATTGTTTATTTTTTTAAATAATAAATTTTTAACTATTAAATTTATTAAAATTTTAATATTAAAATTAAAAATAATATATACAAATAATTTATTGATAATTATTGATAAATTATTTTTCTTTGAAATACTTATACATTTTAACTAATAAATAAAAATAAAATTATTTAAAAAAATAAATGATTAAAAGATATTATTTTAAAGGTAGGAAAGAAAAAATAAAAACACAATTTTCCTTATATTTTGTATTTATTTCCAAAGGATGGAATTTCAATGTGTACTTTATAATGGCCTTTAAGTGGAAAAGAATGAGGTGGCCGTGCACAACTTGGAAATATCAAATTAAAGATACTTTATAGACTTGACAGTCACGCAATCGAAATAAGGATGGGACAGTAGCCAACACTAACCGAATTGAAAGTGGATATGAAAACGTGTAAATGAAGGTTTATGGGTGAATCTTATCCCTCTCGCGATGTGATCTTAAAGGTGTATTGCATGTTTTTGTTCTTAGATTCGGATATGTCAAGATTTTGTTGTATTTTATTTTATTAGTCCCTACGCTAGTGGATTATAGTAATTGAAATGAGGTAATAGCATTATTACATTTTATTGTTAAGATAAAGCTTTTAACTACGTTTCATAAAACGAAGGTTGCTCAATTTATCAAACTGAGGGAATGAGATTTCCTAGATCAATCATGTAAAATCACATATTTGATCATCTTATTTACGTTTTCCCAAGGCAAAGAGGCTATATGTTTCATGTTTTATTATATAACTTTGGTTTATATGATATATTATTTTTCAGTATTTCCAAATGGTTTGAAATAGAAACTAGCAAGAATTAAATGTTCGGGGTAACATTCCAGGTAATGTTTGGGTATTTGTTAATGTATATATAGAGGAGGACATGTCAAGTTACAATGATTAAGTTACAGGTGTGTAAGTTATAGATGTGTAAGTTACATGTGTGTAGGTGTGTTGTCAAGTTACAAGTAAAGGTATTAGCCAACAGCCACCTCGCATGTATGCCTACTTTACTCGTTCACTTTTCTGACCTTTTTCGACCTAAGGTCATGAGCATTAGGTCTCAATCCCTAGCTTGTTTTTGCAGGTAGGAAGTGCATTACCTCTCATTGCAGGTAGGAATTGCATTACCTCTCAATACTATGGGAAACATATGCTGATGCTAGTACTTCAGTTGCTCTTAGTGCTCTTAGTCCTTAAGCTGGCTTCCCTCACAGTCCTTAAGATGGCTTCCCTCGCTTGGCTTCTTTATGCAAATAGGTTCTTCGTACATGCATGGAGAGGAAGCAAGAGCAAAATGATGATACTACTAATACATCCCTCACTTGGCTTCTTTCTGCAGGTAGGTTCTTCGTACCTACAAGGAGAGGAAGCAAGAGCAAGCAAATCAGTATGCATTTAATGATGATACTACTAATACAAGCAGATATTATGTATTAGCACAAACATGTATTGTGTATTGATTTTATTGACTATGTCGTCTAAGGTTCAATACAAATTGGAAGCACAACACCACCGCCAAAATCCAATGCCAGCATGAGACAAATATACACAATTTTATTGCCATAATACCCAAGCACCATCTCTAAACAAACATGCCTAGAATCACAATCAAAATTTGATGATAGCCACAATAAACATATAACCCTGGAGGATATATGTGCCAAAACAAGGCTAGAAGCCATAGAACCTCATGGATGAGCATATGAAGAGCCATGGTCATAAGAGAGTAGAACAAGAGTATTTCCACTATGAGTAGGAGGGTCTGTTAGATCTCCTTAACCAAAATTCAAAATCAGGACCGATTCCACCTTTGCCAAGCAGGAGCCCACATTGTAGAGGCCAAAGTGAATGTTGTGAACCATACATTTAATGTCCTCTAGAGAGGAAAACACATTGTAGGTCTCAATCTTCTTTTCCCTAAACAAAAGTCGCAAAAAAGTTGAAGTTTGTTGATTGAGAGCAAGAGAACTAAGGAAATGTAGTCTTCGTCACCAAAAGTGACCCAAGTTGGGAAACCATTTCACCTGAATACCTGCAAGTTTAAAATTTTAAGCATACGGATGATCACCACTTTCCAATTATTCGAGGAAGAGAATTTCTGATAAACTTCCAATTGAATGACATCAAAATCCAAAGCCATTGAATGATAGGAGAATGGTTTGACTAGATGATACCGACGCCACGTAATCGAAGAACCACCATGTCGACTAGGCATGCGTTGGTGGGGTTCCATGAATACTTGAAAGGTCAAGAAACAAAAGCAACCAGAAGAAGAGCGACGTCCAAGAAATGAGATAGAAGGAAAGGGAGGAAGAAACTGGAACCTTGATCTAAAAACAACAATATTATCCTCGTAAAACCATTCAACTTGACCCAGGCCCAAGTGATGAGGACAATATGAGGATGAGAAAAAGCCTAAGGATGAGGTGGAGAACTTAGCGTCGACCATCAACGACCTTCCTCTAAAATTGTCCCAACTGAAGCAAAAAATAATACCCGAGATGGCACACACCCCAAACACAATGACATTAACTACCTGCAGTCACCGCATGAAATCCATTAACTAACTAATACACTCACATGACTCCTGACATCGCTCCTCGCACATGTTCACCCCCATCGAGGATTGGAAAGAAGAGCTACATACATGACGTTGTTTTTAGCTTTAGAGTTTGGAGAATGGATCAATGAAATTTGTGTTCAGGCACGTAAAGGAAGGTAAAAGTGATTTAGCATCATAAACAAAATAGCTAGAGATTTTTTTAGTGTTTTTAAGGATATAGACATGGTATTATTATTGAGGTTATATGAAGACATCATATTTTAAATTTTAATTTCATAAATTTGTTATAGAACCCACATTCAATATGGTTAAACTAGATAGAATTCAAACTATGCAAATAAGTGACAATGATGAATGTGGAAAAGGAATTCACATGATGTTCCAACAAATTTCCCACTTCCTGCACATGATTGTCTATTTTTTTATGTTCATATGTCCCTTCCTATCTTCAGAACAATATTCCACCAAATTTCTAGGATTGGGAGATGAATAGGGGGGCGTGGGGGAGCACCCCCAAATTTTAGAGTAATTAAGGGGGGACAAGGGATGCCAACGTATGTGTGTGTGTGTGTGTTCAAATTCATAATGAAATAGCTTGATTCATACATTATAAATGGTTCCATGGAATTGATATGGTAAAACGTTGTATACATTGATTTAAATTCATCATTCATTATTCTATAATATAACTGGTACTAACTAGAATAGTAGATATTCAAGTATGAAGACTGGAATAATAAATTGAAACTACACAACTCAAAAATAGTAAAAAAGTGATGAGTCAAAGACTTGGTATAAGGTCACCAATATCTGGAATCAAGACTCCAAAGTTAAAACTAAAATATGAATAGTGGACAATGAACCAATGTTACTAGATGAATCATTAAATTGGTTGACCCAAAATATGGGAAGCAAAAAAAAACTAAATCAAAAAGTTGGTAGACCAAAAAATTCACAAATATTCAATCATTGAAAAAAACATAAATATTGATGTGCATCCATATGAATCTAAACCATTATACACAAATATGAAAAATTTCTCATATATTTAGCAAGGGTGAAAATAACCATAGCACTAAGTGAAATCCATATTTGAATCAAAACACATCAACAAAGAGACTCTATATGGTATTTGTACTCCAAACAAATCCCGCTACAACAAATACATACATATCATCAAAACCAATGCCTATATTGGGATCTTCATATTCAATATCCCCCTCTAAGCATTAAAATAAGATAAGAAAATTTTAACATGTCAAAGGTTGCTCAGATGAAGATTATGGCCTCAAAAGTGGAAATGGGTACATCACAAACATGCTCACATAGGGATGAGTGCACATTCTTAGAAAGATGCATGCTTTCCCTATCCATAGCCTCAATGCTCCCCAAACCACCATGCATTCTTTCCAGCTTGGATTTTTTAGGGAGCACCCTCATATTTTCAAAATCACATACACACTTTGAAGAATGTGTGCATGTTTTCAAAATTGTGCACATGCTTTTGAAAGTGTGTGCACATTTTTTAAAATGTGCACATTTTCATTTTTGAAATCTTGCGTGCACCTTTTAAAGTGCATGTAGGTTTTTAAAAGTGCACACTCACATTTTAAAGCACATGCACATTCCTTAAAGTGTGTGAATGTTTGTATGACTCTAATATTTGAGAAGAAAGGAGGGATGAGGGGGAGAGAGAGAGATACATATAGGGGGGTTTTGTGGAGGAGAGACCAAGGAAGGGACAGATCGAGAAAGAGAAGAACATGGAGCAAAGAGGGTGGATAAATAGGGGAAGAGGGAGAGGGAGAGGGAGTGAAGGAGAGAGGGGTAGATGTATATAGAGAGAGTTAATGAATGAGAGAGACAATGAGAGGAGGGAGGAGAGAGGGAGGGGAGGAGAGAGGGAGGGAGAGAGGTTGAAGGGGAAAACTAGGAAGATATATAGGTAAAGAGGGAAAGAGGGGGGATAGTAGGGAAGGGAGAAATAGAGAGAGATTCAAGGAGGGAGAGGGGAGAAGGGAGAGAGGTGAGAGGGTGAGGGAGTGTGCTTGAGAGAGAGGAGGGAGGAATGTTTAGAGAGAAGGATAGAGAGAGAGGGAATGAGGGATTGGGAGAGAGGCGTGAGAGAGATAAGTATTTTTTTTTTTGGGGGGGGTTATGGATGGATTAGGAGAGGAAGATATGGATAGAGTAAAAGAGGAAGGGATAGGGAGGAATTTGGAGAGATAAAGGGAGTGAAGTAGGAAAGAGAGATATGGAGTGAATGAATGAGAGATAGAGATGGAGGATATGGAGTGAGGGGGGTAGAGGTGTAGAGATGTGTGTGTGTGTGTGAGAGGGGGGTGGGGGAAGAGGGGGAGAGAGGTATGGAGATGGAGTAGGTTAGCAGGGACAAATATAGATAAGCATGGGGGAGAGTGAGATAAGGAGGGAGGGAGAGAGAGAGAGGAAGAGAGTGAGGAGGTAGAGAGAGATAGAGATGTGGGAAGAGCGAGAGGTGAAGAGGGAAAGGTGGGGTAGTGAGGAAGGGAGAGAGTGGGAGAGTAGGGGAAATGGGAAGAGTGGAACAAAGATAGAGGAAGAGAGAGAGGTGAAGAGAGTGAGTGAGAGAGAGGGAGAGAAAGAGTGGGGGTAGGTAAAGTGGGATTTGTCTCTCCCATCACTCTCTCTGCCATCCAGATATGTCTCTATCTTCCTCTCTATCGCCTTCTCTCTGACTCCCCCACACTCCCTCTAATTCTCTCATTCTATTCCCGCTATCCCCATCACTCTCTCTATCTCTCACACTTCCTCTCTCTTCCCCCTCCTCTGCCTCCCTCCATCCCTCCCTCACTTCCTCAATCACTCCTTCATAAGAACCCCCATCCAATTCCTCCCTCCCTCTCTCTCTCTCTCTCTTGCCCTCCTCCTCTCTATATCTCTCTTGCTCCCTCCTCTCTCTATTTCTCTTCCCCCACTCTCTTTATCTTCCCCAGCTCTCTCTCCATCTCTATATCTCTCCATATATATAATTATGTCTTTCTTTATCTCTCATATCCCTGTATCTTTCCCTCTCTCTCCCCCCATCTATATATTTATTTCCATCCTTCTCTCCCCATCACTCTATCTCTCTCTCCCTCTCTCTTCCCTCTAGGTTTATCTTTGTCTCCACCCCTATATTTTTCTCTCTCACTCTCCCTCACTTCATCCACTTATCTCCTCCTCTTCGCCACCATTACTCTCTCTATCTCTCACTCTTCTGATCTCTTCCCCCTCCTCTCTCTCTTTTCCTCCCTGATTCCCTCAGCCCCTCCTTCATAATAAACCCCATCCAATTTTTTTTCTCTCCCTCTCTCTCTCTCTCTCTCTCTCTCTCTCTCTCTCTCTCTCACCCATCCATATGTCTCTATCCCCCTCCCTATCTTTCTCTCTTTGTATCCCTCACACCCTCACTATCTCTCTCCCTCTCTCCCTCTCTCCCCCATTAACCCCACCTCCCTCTCCCCATTTAACTCACACCCTATTATCTCTCCCCCGCTCTCTCTATATAGCTCTATCTCCATCTACCTCACACCCTTATCTCTATTTCTCTCTCTCTCCCCACCCCCCCATTATATCTCTATATACCCCCCTCTCTCCTCCTCTTGCTCCCTTCCTAACTACCACCCCCCTCTTTCTCCCCCATCATCTATTTCTCTATCGCTCCCTCACTCCCTCAATCCCTCCTTCACAGAAAATCCCTTTCAAATCTCTCTCTCTCTCTCCCCCCATTTCCCCCCCTCTCTCTCCATCTCTTTCTCTCTTCTATTTCCTCCCTTCTTATCTCCTTTCTCTCTCTCTCTCTCTTCATCCCTTTATCTCCACCCTCCAATGTTGTCTCTACCTCAAACTCTCCTTATATCTCTCTCTCCCCCTTTAATGTCTATTTTTCTCTCTCTACCTCCCTCCCTCCCTCCTTCTCTCTTTCTCGCACTCTCTCTCTCCCCTTCTTTCTCCTCCTCCATCCTACTTCGTTTATTTCTCTCCCCCTCACTCCTTCAAGACAACGAGCCTCCAACTCTATGTCTCTCTATGCTCTCAAACCTTATTTCTAGCTCTCTCCCTCCCTCTTTCTCATTCACCCCATTAATATTCCCCCCTTACCTTTTCTCTCCCCCCTTCTCATTTCTCTGTGTCTCACTCTTCCTCACTCTTCCTCCTCTCTCTCTCTCTTTCTCTTACCCCCCACTCTCACACTCTCACTCTCCTCCCTCCCTTTTCTCTCTCTCTCTCTCCTCCTTCTTCCTTCCTCTCTCTCTCTCTCTCTAACCCCCCCACTCCCAATTTCAAAAAATTCCCCCTTGAAATCCATTTCTATTTTCCTCCTTATGTCTCCTACAACCCTCTCCCCTCCTTTCCCTCTCTCTCCCTTCCCCACCCTCTTACCCTATCTCTCTCACTTTTCAACTGACCTCTCTGTTTCTCTCTCTCCTCTTTCCCCCTAACTCACCAACTCATTCTTTCCCAGCCCCCACTATCTCTCTTTCTCCCATGTTCTCCCTATCCCTCCCTCTATCGCCCTTCATGTCCCCCACAACCCAACTACACAATTTCTCATATGCTAAAGTTCATAGAAGTACAAACATGTGCATTTTCTTAATGGAAACAATGCACACATGTTATTGCTACTAAAAATGGATTTGTGTTCCTACTATTAGGAATGCATGGACATTTTTAGAACCAGGAACACGCACATGTTCCTACCACTAGAAATGCATGTGAATTTTTAGCACTAGGAATGTGCATGCATTTTCTTGAATTTAAATTTCTTTCAAGTGGGATTCTTACATGCGCAATGAGTTGGTTGCTTCAGATAAAGGTTTGGCATCACAAACCTATTGGTTTGCATTGAAAATAAATGAAGCATCAATTTTTAAGAATATATATATATATATTGTTGAATTTAGGCTTCTATGATCCATATCAATTTTTTTTTTGAGAAGATTTTTTGGCGTAAATCACATTAGAATGAATTTGTCAACGCATTTTGAACCAACAACTGTGGTTCATCGTCAGGACAAGTTGAAGAACCAGATCTCGGCTGCATGTTAAATAGATAGAGCAAAACATCCAATGGCTATATTTGACCAGGCAACGACTATATTGAACTGGGCAACCAGATTGGCTAACGACTATATTTGACTGGGAAATGGCTAATTGGGCTAGACCAAGGGAAAGGGACAGGAAAAAATAATGGTTAGATAGTTAGTAAGTCAGTTATATACCTATTACCATATTTAAATAAGGTAATGTATATATTTAATTAATAGGAATCAATTAGTTACCGAAAGGACTTATATTAAAGTTATATAAATAAATATCTAGTTAGTTTCATATCTATTATCATATATAAATTAGGTAATGTATTAATCAATATGAATTAAAAGTACTAATATTAAATTTATATAAAGGCTATATAATTAAATTTTTAGTGAATTAATTGTAAGTTTTAATTATATTTAATTAAAAGCGTTGATATTAAATTTATATATAATTAAATAGTTAATTGAAAGTTAGTTTAATATCTATTATTATATATAAATAAGGTAAAGTATTTAACTAATATGAATCAAAAGGGTTGATAGTAAATTTATATAAAAGTTATATAATTAAATATTTAGTTAATTAATTGTAAGTTAGTATTGTTATAGTCATTACCATAACAACTAATTGTTGTTTAAACTATTAATAGGTCTTATTAATAAAACTATTAAAATAATTATAAACTAAATCCATAAACCTAAAACTATCTAATTAAATATAAAACATTAATAAAATATAATAAGAATAATTCATTAAAAGGATAACTTATTAAGATAGTTGAATAATGGACCAAGGATATGTGGCAAATTTCCCCAAAATAACTAAACCAATGAGGAGAAAGAAAGTAGTTTGTTTAAATTGGTTAGTTAATTAAAAATAGTTCTCATCTTAAAAAATCATTCATCAATTTTTATTTCTTGAACAAACAATATTGTTCTTAATATTAATCGAGAAGAAGTGAAAGAGAACAGGTGAACATAAAAATTAAAACATAAAAATCAAAGGGACGATAAAAAAGGAAACACTGATGATCCAGAAAACGAGGGGTAAAAAACAAGGAAGGCTCCACAGAGAAGAACACCACAAGGAGCAGGGGCGGGGGGGTAATGGCTAGGAAGAGAGGGCAGGGATCCAACAACTACTAATTTTCCAGTCATCATCTCTATTGAGATTGCTCGACCTTTTTTCAATCTCAATGGCTTCCCTAAATTTCCAGTGATGAAACTGAGCAACCCTAGCAATAACACGTGCCTCCTCAATACATACATGATGTTTCGTCTTCTCAGCATGCTCTGCTAAGGTGGAAGACCGGGTCCTCCCATGTTTTAAGTCGGTTGAGTGCTCATTAATCCTCTCATTAATAGAACGACCAGTCTCACCAATATAGGGGGTCCCACACGAACATGGAGTAACATAGACACATTTCATGTCCTTGGGGTCGACCGGGTCCTTTACTGATCGGAGGGAGCTATGAATTGTGTTAATGGGTCTAAAGGTAGAGGGAACATTATGCTTCCTAAGAACCCTTTTGATTCATATTAATTAAATACGCTACCTTATTTATATATAATAATAGATATTAAACTAACTTTCAATTAATTATTTAATTATATATAAATTTAATATTAGCCCTTTTAATTAAGTATAATTAAAACTAAATTACAACTAATTCACTAAATATTTAATTATATAACTTTCAATTAACTAACTAGATATTTATTTATATAACTTTAATATAAGTCCTTTCGATAACTAATTGATTCATATTAACTAAATATATACATTACCTTATTTAAGTATGGTAATAGGTATATACCCGAATTACTGACTATTTAACCATTATGTTTTCATGTCCCTTTCCCTTGGTCCGGTCCAATTAGCCGTTTCCTAGTCAAATATAGCCGTTAGCCAGTCTGGTTGCCCAGTTCAATACAGTCGTTGCCTGGTCAAATATAGTCATTGGATGTTTTGCTCTATCTATTTAACATGCAGCCAGGATCTCATTCTTCAACTTGTCTTGATGATGAACCACACTCGTTGGATCGAAACACGTCAACAAATGCATTCTAATGTGATTTACGCCGAAAAATCTTTTAATATATATATATATATATATATATATATATATATATATATATATATATATATATATATATATATATATATATATATATATATATATATATATATGTGGTGTTATTTTTCTATAGGATAGACAAATTTGTTGTTCATGAAACTATGAACATATATAGAGTCAATTGTCTAGGTTCTAAATATATAATATTTTAAAAAACTATTTTTAATATATGTCTCTTGAGACATACGTGTTGGCCAGATAAATCGATCTTGCATACAAGACCAATCTCCCTAGTATCAAAATATAGTCTAGCAATAAACGGACAAACAAACCTATCTTTCTCTAGAGATATCAGATTTATAAGTAAATACTACAAAGGTGTTAAGATCCTAGCTTAGATCCAGTGCTTGTTCGTAGTAGTCATCCTCTAGTCGTTCGAAAGAGTTATCTTTGAAGACTTGCAATCACAAACAAGCAAACATTAAATAGCACCTGCATAGCAAATATTATAAATCATGCCTATTATGGTGATCAAGGAATCCTTAAAATAAACAATGAATTAACAACTTATTGAGAAAAATAAATATATTTGTATTAAATTTGAATAGTAGAATAACTTTACAACCTTTTTAGCCTTGATGTTGAGCAAGTTATTCCTGGGGTCTGAAACAGGAATTTCCTTTACTTTGACAAGTCTTGAACTCTTCCAAATGAGATACATAGAGGTATGTAATCTCTCCTCATAAAAACTCAACTAAAGAAGACTAAGTTCCAACAGAATTTTACCTCAAAAAATACTAAGCTTCTAACTTCAACTAGTTAACTAGCTCAATGCTTCTTTTTATAGTGCAGAGGAGGAGGTTACAGCTCCACCTATGAAGGGATAGAATCCTCCTTCAAAGGAATAAGCTCCTCACATCAAGGGGTTAGCTCCTTAAGGTATGGGTTACATGAACCTTAAAAGAGCGAACTTGTCACCTCAAGATTCCTTCCAAAATCTTCTAGAAATAACTGAAAGTGAGTTTTTTTCAGAGTATACTTGTGCCTTTTTAACTTTTATGGGGGTCTGCACCTTTAACACAGAGACAGTGCGGTCAGGTGCACCGAAGACATGACCATTAGGTGCGGGACCATGGGTAAGACAAAGAGAAAGGGCGGAACGAGAGTTTTAAAAACTTTTGAGAGCTTTTCTCTTATTTTCAAGACTTGATATGAGGAACTGATGCTTTAGACTTGCAGAGGAGGAAAATATGAGTGGTAATGAACTCACACAGATAGCAGAATGTACAGGTGACAATTTTTCAGTGCAACAAATTGCCCCCTAAGGTGCAAAGTCTATAATAGATGAAGATAGAGTCTGTCATGTATGAAGAGTGAAGTACTTTATCATTTCAAGGATCATCTTGTGGACACCCTAGTTGGAATCTGTAAAAAGATTCAATGCAAAATATATATATATATATATATATATATATATATATATATATATATATATATATATATATATATATATATATATATATATATAGACATATCATTGATGAGGTAGGCATTTCCATACTCAGATCAAAACTGACTGGAAAAATGAGTAAAATGTTCTGATACAGGAATGATTTTGTAATACATCAAGAGTATAGACATGTGTAGACACAGTATGGACGCAGCCATCTGTTTATGAATAGTCCATTATATAATGAATAACAAAATTCCTCGTAGCCTGGATGGTAGAAACTAGATCCAAGGTCTTGATTTCCGCTTCCTGAACTAGTACGATTCTATCCATGTGAATGAATGTGTCGAAGTCAAACATGGTAGAAACCACTTGATTATGAGTCAATGATATGGACTGTTAACAAGTGTGAGAGAAACCACCAGTAATGTCAATGGCTCTCAAAGTACTCAGTACAATCAATGAAATATGAATAAATGAGCTGAAGTTGAACATGTCATGGAATCATTCGATCGAAGGTCAATGATGCAACCTATCGTCGAAGGTGAGAAGCCTGCCATTAGGGTATGCAGATTTCAAGGTATGACGATTTCTAGATCGACTTCCTAGATAATGCGCTGAAGTCGATAGAAAGCAATCTGTCGTAGGAAAGCCCACAACACGAAATCATAGATCAAGTTTTGAAGAAATATATTGGCAAGGACTGACTTAGGGATGGTCAAAATGGATGACAGATATCTCGCAGATGAATGGTTTGTTTGAACTATTCTCTTGAGCACATAACGACACTGCAGATGGCTTGGTGACAATTGACCCAAAGCTAATACCCAGAAACCGACTGAAGACTTTCAATGTGATTTGATTAACTGTTAGGCAAAGGATTTTCCCAACCCATGTGAACAAAAAGTGTCGTGTTCAAGAGTGGTTAACGGCTTTTTTTTTTTTAACAAAGTGTAACAAACAGGTTCATTTTTCTCTATTTTCCCCCACCATTTCTGGCAAGTACCTCTTTATTTTTTAAAAGCTTGAGGAGGATAACATTTTCTTGTTTATAAGCTCATCCTTCGGATGAGTTCAACTTAGTTTAAAATTCAAACCTTGAGAAGGAGTCGTTTGCTCCTGTTTAAAATTGAACAGGTCCTTTACTGCTAAATTTTAACGAGTCCAGTATAGGAAAAACTAGGTGTTTTTCAACTTTAGGGAGTCAGAAGAAAAACTTAAGAAAACTCCATGGGGTTACTATTTCATAAGCTTAGTCCCTCAAGCCCGAAAAAGGATAAAATAATGCGGGAGAGAATTCTATTGACCATAATCAGTCAACGTATACCTTTTTCATAATAGTCCATTTTAGTCTGTAAAAGGGGTAAACTTATACTGAAGGGGCGATTATTCATTTATTTTAACGAGTTCGAACAATCAAGTGCTCAACAATCTTTTCAATTTTCGAGAGGCTGAAAAGGGCTTAAAGAGGACTCCAATGCTTTACTTTTTCGTAAACTTTTGAAAGAGTCCGAAAAAGTGATAAAAGTATGCTCTTTGTTGAAAAATGATCAAGTTTCCCGAAAAATCCAATATTCTGCACAAAAACTCGAAACATTACACATACCTGTTTAAGATAAATAAAAATGTTTTTTAAAATTTACCTTTTTAAAGTGAAAAATAAATAAATTAAAAATTCATTTATTTGAAAAAACTTATAAAAAGGGCTTTTCTAACTTCAATTTTACTATTTGAGTTTTGAGTGAGAAGTGAGAGCTTTTGGGTAAAAATGTTCCTGTGAAGATTTTGGAAAATCCATCAGTCAGAATCGAAAACTGTCAGCTCCAAGTAATCCACGTCCTCCTTAACTTGCATTTCATCTGTTTACATTTTGTTTTTAGGCTTTAAATTTGATTTTTAAAGGAAAAATAGGTTTAAAAAAAATCGCTTACGGGGGTCTGCAAGTGCAACACGCGGGCCCTGTGGACCCAAGTAGTAGTTTCTTATCGTGATCATCACCAGGGATAGGATGATCAATTTTGTAGACTCACAACATTTTTGTCTTTTTGTATTATCATTTTTGCCGATCATAAGGTGTTTTTCAACCTATGATCGAAGACGATGTATATTTTGAAACACACTTCTATGCTACGATATATCATTATTACTGGCTATCTTGTGTAACATGTTATCGAATGTTATTAAATTTACTGTTTTGATTATTGAAAATGTCTATTTATCATACTAGAAGCAACTCTATCTGCTAATGTATTTAAATTTATTGGAATATGTTGATATTTAGTGTAATCAAATTCATGTTCCAAGAGATGAACTCTCAAAAATAACCTTAATAACACTGGATTTCTAATGGCATAAACCCTGTTAAGCTATAATACAACGAGTTCAGAATCCAACCTAACAATCAAACTTCGAATCCCAAATGAGATGGATTCAGATAATAACTCAATCACTGCACTATACTCTGCAATTTTATTTGCTGTTTGACCGAGGCTTACCCTATGCATAGACACTAACTCATCAGAGGGTGAATAGATAACCCAAGCTGCAGAAGAAATGTTTCATGTACTATGACAAGCACCATCAGCAAAACCAATGTATGTTTGAAGAGATATCGACATATGCAATATCAAGAGTAAAATCAAGATAAGCAGGAATAGTGATAAGAGGACTCTCTAAACTAGGCCCAATTTTCTAATCTAAAACACACTAGCTGTAAAGAAACTAATCTAACAGAAACTCTCCACACAGAATTTAAGCATAATATCTCTTCAGATAAAGTCCATTTCTAGGTTTATCCAAAGGGACATCGTCAAAATTTATCAATTCATAAGCCCCTTTTGTCAGTTTTCGCTTAACAATGTAAGGACCATGCCACATAGGTACAAATTTTCTAGCCCCTAGCTTATCATTTGCTTGATCATATACTAAAACTATGTCTCCTTCTGAAAAATTATGAGGTGTAACACTTCTGTCGTACTAAGCTTTCATTCATTTCGCATGAGTCTCGTTTTCTATTGCAGAAGTGCGTCGATTCTCATCTAGCTGATCTAAGTACAAAAAATGTTTCTCTTCTTCAGAAGTAGCTGGGAGTAATTCTATGGCTAATTGTAATGACGGAATTTCACATTCAATAGGTAACACTGCTTCCAAATCGTAGACCAGTTGAAAAGGAGTGAAACTAGTCGATGTTTTCACTGAGGTCCGATATGCCCAAAGCGCTGAAAATAACATGGTATGCCAATTTTACTTATGAATAGAAATGATTCGTTTGATCATAGTGACTAAAACTTTATTGATAGCTTCAACCAGACCATTAGCCTACAGGTAATATAGAGTAGAACTATCGTGGCGTAGGCCAAGTTGATCTGTCAGTTGAGTCATCATGACATTTCGAAAGTGACTTCCATGATCAGTAATAATAGCTTGAGGAACACCGAATCTAGCAATTATATGATTGAATACGAAGGTTGCAGCAGTCTTGCTGTCTGCCAAAAATGTAGGCATTGCCTCGGCCCACTTAGTAAAATAATCTACTGCTAGGATAATATATGCATGCCCCCCAGCCGAGTGAGGGTTACATGTAATAAATTCAATACCCAACTTTGCGAAAGGATCGACAACAATTATAGGCTGAAGAGGAGCGGGTGGAGCACACATTTTACGATTAAAGATTTGACAATTGTGGCATTTCGGGATTGCATAGATACAATCTTTGAACAAGGATGGCCAGAAATAACCAGCACACAATATCTTTTGGGCTGTGGCATACCCAGACATATGACCACCACATGCTCTAGAATGATATTCATTCAGAACCTTTTCAGCTTCTTTATGAGTTAGACAACGTTGGAAAACAAGATCCACTCCACGACGATAAAGTGTATCATTAATAATATTGTATTGTTGGGATTGGAAACATATTTTCCGTCACTGAGATCGTGAGATTTCAGGCTGAAAAGATTGGATTTGGAGATAAACAATAATATATCCATACCAAGGATCAAGAGTACTAATAAGAAACAAGGAATCATCCGCAATGGGCTGCTCCGCCACAATTTCAGTATCAGTACGCGGGAAATCACACATCAGTTCGACAAAAACCAAAGATTTCTTTACCTTGGATTTTTCAAATTCCAAGAAAAATTCCTATAGGATAACTATCCATTTGGAATACTTGCCCCCTAGCAATTGTTTAGTCAATATATACATCATAGGGTTGCAGTCAGAAATTACCATGGTTTTGCAGAATAAGATGTAGTGGCGAAATATTTGGACAACTTAGACAGCTGCCAAGGCCAATTTCTCCACATGCGAATGTTTAAGCTCAGTCGGATGCATATTTCAACTAAGATAGTAAATCACATGTTCATTGTTGAATTCATCTTCCTGAACTAAAACCATGCCAATGGTGGAATGAGAAGCGGTGAGATACAAAAAGTAATCATGGTTGTAATTGGGAGGATGCAGTAATGGTGCATGGGTTAACACGTGTTTAAGTGCATCAAAAGATTGATCAACGATCTCATCCCAAAAGAATGGAATATTCTGTTTTAACAACCTGGTAAAACGTTTCATTATCTTGCCATAGTTAGGAATGAAACGACGCAAAAAGTTTGCTTTCCCTTGCAAACTTTGGAGTTGGCAAAGAGTCGAAGGAGGAGGTAGATTGACGATAGCTTCAACCTTCGAGGGGTCGACATGAATGCCAGCCTTTGAAATGACAAATCCCAGTAAGCGACCCATTTCTACACAGAATACACATTTGTGTGGATTCAGCCGAATTCGATAATGCCTACATCTCATAAAGATAGCTTGTAAATGAGTGAGATGATCAACACTACATGATGAATGGGCAGGTAAATCATCGAGATAAGGCTACACAATGTGCTTGATGTCATGAAATGCGTAAGACATAGCCCTTTGAAAAGTTGCTCCAACGTTCTTCAATCCAAAGGGTAATTTGCAATAAGAAAATGTCCCCCATGGACAAATGAAAGCTGTTTTAGGTTGATCAGCAGGGAGTATGTTGATTTGATTGTAACTGGAAAAACTATCCATAAAGGAGAACATTTCACTGTTGCACAATCATCAATAATTTGATCGATATAGGGGTTGGATAGTTGTCTTTAGGACAAGCTCAATTAATATCCCTATAGTCGATACATACTCTTATCGTTCCTTGTTTTTTGTTGACAGGAACAATATTTGATACCTAATCAGTTAAAGGAATTGGATAAATGAAACCTGTGCGAAGTAATTTCTCAACTTCGGCTTTGATAGCAACAACTTTTCTCGGATGTATCTGACGTAAGCGTTGCCGGATAGGTTTAGCATCCGGGTAAGTTTTAATTTCATGGACAACAATTGATGGATCGATTCCTAGCATTTCTTCATATGACCAGGCAAACACGTCACAAAATTCTTGAAATAGGGCTTTATAAGTTTGGATTTCATCGTCCGTACAGGAAGCACCTATATGAATGTTTTCAATAATTCTTGGCTTAACTGAAATGTCAATAGGAACCGTTCGAGAGATATTTTCGAAATTTAACTCAGAATTAGAATGTTGCAGTGGATTATGTGGTTCTTTGACATAGTCAATAGTAAAAATAGAAGAAAAATCATTTTCAAAATGATCAAGATCAGGTAAAAATGAAGATTGGTGATGAAGATCTTCCCATGGTAAATCATCAACAGACAAAAGTTCATGAATCTACTCATCAGTATGAACAAGATCAGAAAGTGTTGTTGTAGCTAAGGTTGATATCAAAAGTGATTCCCCATGGACCACATTCATTGGATCAGTTTCGGTTGAACAAGAATTAAAAAACGACTGTACAACCTTATATGCAATTTCAAAGGGACTCAAAGGCATTGCGCCGTCAAATGAATCCACCTCGGAGTCGGAAGGTATGATCCAAGGATCATCAAAAGTAATAGTATTCGATGAAATCATATGAATATTTGCAAGAAGGCGATACGTTAGGAGGAGGGAAGGAAAAAGTTCCAGGTAAACCAGAATCTTTAATCAAACCTACGCCAACGTCCTTGTAAGGGATAGTCGTTTTACCGATGTGCTGAATACTATCTATAGAGGCTGGGTCAGATGAGAAATAAGTTAGCTGGTCTATCATAGTGATCTTTCTATTATGAGGAAACTTGATAAGCCTAAAAACCAATGAAACAATAACAGTCATAGCATAAGACCAACTGCGACCCAGGAGAAGGTTGTAATCTAGAGGGGCATAAACCACTTCCACATCCAGATTTACGGTTTTACCTTCGACCCCTATAGGTAATCTTGCAAAATACCAAAAGGATGGAACCCTCGGCCATCAAAAGCCTTTATAATTGTCAGAGATTGATTGAGTGTGGGAGAACCAAGTGATTTCCAACACTGGATCGACATAATACATGTAGAAGCCCCTTCATCAATCACAGTCCGAAAGCAAGGTCTGTTTTTAACTAAAACTGGAATCTAGAAAGCCATTTGATGAGGTAGGCAGGGTGTACTATTCTCTAAATCGAAGATTATTATGTTCGAATCCTAAATATCGATAGATCCTATAGCAGACAATAGTAAGTTACGTTGTGTTGGGCACAATTGCAACACTTCCAAATCCGGCATTGCTGAATGGGAAATAGCTAAGTCTTCAACAATGTTGTAATTCTGAGCAGCTCTCGCATGTGGATTGAAAGCTAATTTACGAAGTACACCTTTAGCAGGCAGTTTGATTACTAAGTCAGGGTTGGGTTTCTCGATCTGTAGTGGATCAGAACCAGGAGGAGGTGTAGTTGATGTGTTTGAATTAGAAGACTTTGCTTCTTTACCACCAATAGGAATTTTTACTACCATAATCTTGTGATTGTGTCGCAATCTTGACATGGGACATCATCATAATGGGTTCTTTTGAGGCATTCGAGGAAGAACCAATCATCTTACTATCTTGAGTAGGAAAAGGATCCTTCAAGACAACAGGCATTTGAGAACCTTTAACGAATTTCGAAACCTCTGCTCAATGTGGGCATTCTTTGGTAAAATGATCCTCGTCGCAAATGAAACAAGGATAGCGAGGTTTCCATTTTTCGTCAGTAGATTCATTTTTATCCATTTTATCTTTTGAATTTTGTTTGTTTTTCTTCTTCCCCTTCTTTTTACTACTGGATTTTGATTTGGTCATAGATGATTCTACAACATGGATGTTGGCAGAAACTTCAGCGGAAGAATCTCCTTTCGGGGAATCAGGTAAAGTTATTATAGGAGAAGAATTCTTTGAAGATTTCTTCTTACTTTTAGTACTAACTGAACCAATCATACCATCAGTGGCATGAGACCCTGAAGGAGCTGCAGTTATTTGACCGTGTTTTGGAAGATCAGGGATTTTTTCATGTAAAGTACCTGACTACGTATAAACGAGGTCAAGGTACTGAGCCTGAGCAATGACTTGCTCTTCAGTGAAAACTCCTCCCTTAGCTACATCTTCAGTGATTTTGGGTAACAATGATTTAATGAACCATTCCACTAAAATTTGATCCGGAATGAAAACTTTCACTAAATGCCTTCTACATCGCCATTCATGAATATGATCAGAAATATATGTGGACGTGGATTGTTTCAATGGAGTTAATAGTTCCGTGCCATTGTCTTATCTAACAGGCAACTAAAAATGAGTTAAGAAAGCAGTGGCTAACTGATTGAAATTATTAAAAGAGCCTCGTGGTAACTCAAGGTACCATTTGTCTGCAAGACCAATAAGAGTTCGTTGAAAAAGATGCAATCGAATTGAATCATCAATGATTGAATTAGATGCACACCAGAGGTGATAAGTCATAACGTGATTTGACGGATCCTCTCCTGACTTACCCTCGAATTTCGGGATATCACTAGGCAACTTACTAGGCATTGGCGGCCAATACAGAAGATAGTAAATCAGATCATTCGTAAGGTGCGACAAATCAGGTAAATCCAAAGTTGCAATAAATGATAATTGACAGTTAGGGTCACGAAAACCTTGAGTAATGAGACTAGTTCCAGGAGGAGGATATCCAAGATAACCTGGAATCGGATTTGCATTAGGAATGTTATAACCTTCTAGAAAACCACGATTAACTGGACCAAACTGGGGTTGTTGAGGCTATTGATAAGTATAGCGAGGATATGGTTGATACTGATAAACTGGGTTTTGTACAATAGGACCGAATTGATACTGTCCCTGGTATGGTTGATAGATGAATTGCGGTTGACTTGTGGCAATCGTACTTGTACCAGCTTGTCCTGCAGGCATCTGGACCGAATTTTGAACTGTAGGTCCTAACTGTGGCATAGTGACTTGAGGAATTTTCACTGATGCAGGGATAGTAGAAACCAGAGCTACAGATACTCCAAAAACATGTATTGTAGGTTGAACAAAAGTTGCAGTAGTTGCAGCAGTTTGAGGCAGAGTCTAAGGTGTGCTAGGCCCAGGCTGCTGAACTAAACCAGGTGCAGGGATTTGAACAGTAGGTTGGACAGGTTGCTGGGTTGGACCAGAAACCAAAGGCTATCTAGGTTGATTAGGTAACTACACATTAGGTTGCATAGTCTGTTGAGTTTGAGATGGATTCCACACCATGTTCATTCCGGGGTATGGACCCATAAAAGGTTGTGTATATGGAGGACCATAACCTAGTTGAACATAGGGTTGATAATTAAGTAGTACATTTCTAGGTATTTGTAAAAATGATTGACCAGAAGGAAGTTGGAAACCTTGAATTGGGTGCCGACCTTGAGGCTGATAACCCTGAGGCACGTACTGAATCTGGGGTTGATAAGCATCTTAAGGAATATACTGAGTCTGGGGTTTACCTTGGGGTATGTACTATCCTGAAGGTTGAAAACCTTGAGGTAGCCCTCCAGGTGGTAACTGACTACCTTCAGGTTGCACCCCAGGCAGTAACTGACTACCTTGGGGTTGCCCCCCAGGGCGGTAACTAACTACCTTGAGGTTGAGGATTTGGAACACTACCAGACATCATATGGATTTTCTCCGCGTTCAACGTTTGAGTTCCATTACCACCAGATGATAACTCTTGTTCAGTTGGTCGAGGAGTTGCTCCTGAAAAAGTACTAGAGAGTGACTGGTACCCTGAAGGAACAGAAGGACCACCGTATAAAAATGTTTCCGGTGATTGGGAAAAGATAGATGACTATCTTGACATGATCGATGAAGGATAATAACCTCTTGGTGTAGGATGAAAAGGAATTCGAGGTGGTGAAAAACTAAGACCTGGGTTTTCTAAAACATTCGTCAATGATAAATACCAAGTGTCACTCCTAAAAGGACTGTAGAATATTGATTAACACTCCCTAATATTTAAAGTCTGTTGGTTTTCGAGAAGAGTTACGTATTCATCTAGACTAATAAGTTCTTCAATAGAAATGAGGCCAGAAGGAAGATTTTGAGTAATGATATTTCTTACTCTAGGTGAACCAGGATCACTAGAATTTGGAGTAACAAATCTTGAAGATGGTTCCAAAACAGCAGGTTCAGTGTCAGGCTCAGAAATTTCAGGTTCTTTAGCTAATTCACTGGAAGGAGAAATACTACCAGTAACTTCAAAAAATGAAATTGGCTCTTGAATATGCTCTGTTATTTGTATTTGATAATCAGGATGAACAATTAGAGATGACTCTTCAGCTTCTGGTGATCCAACTCTGCTGTCACTAGGTGATACGAGAGCTCACAGCCCTTCAAGTTGGCTTGGTGTATACTCAGGAGGTTTCCCCTGAAGTATACGAGATTGTCTCGGTAATTCGGCCATGATTAAATATTAATTAATCACATGCAAACAAATAAAATTTCAATAAAAACTCCTGAAGTCTCTAAAGAAACAAATAGCTAAATCACACACCTAGAAAATCTAAGAGTTCAAACCATGCACAAACAGTAACTTCTCGTATTAAAAACACTAGTTGGTGATGAAATCCAACTTAGTAGAAGTTTAATACAGAAAGGGCGGTTGGAACAGTTACCTCGACAACCTGCTTAATGAAACAGACTGGCACAAGTTTCTTCACAAAACCATCTCGAGTGAAGAGAACCCCCCAGAGAGTCCAAGTAAGTCTAGTCGACATCTGCTCTAGGTACAGTAATATCTTTCCTTCACCGTCACCTTATGAAATAATCTCAAGTTTATGGACACTAAGGTTACCAACAATGAAAAATACAACTGGGGGACAGTCTACGATCCGATTCTACGTGCAAGGGAAAAGTAAAAAAGCTCAATCCCCTTGAAGGCTCCTCGACATGGTCAATCTGAGGTTTACCAACAAGTGACCCCAGGCTCCTCGACAATGGTTAATCCGAGGTTTACCATTTATAATACACGCAGATCTTCTATCTTTCCCAATGAAACATAATTGATTGTCTCAAAGGTTCAGACATGATCTCGTGATTGACTCCTTTAAGAGAAGCTTCCTAGAATGTATCAATTACAATTTGATTTATTTCCTACCGCAAGATGTATCTACTTGTTTGTTTTAACTATCTTGGAGAGTTAATTACTCCCTACTCCAAGATACTAGCCTAAGTTATATTGGTGATAAGAGCCCTAGAAATCGAAAAGATTACTAGATCAATTTTAATTAAGTGTTGCTTTTATGGGTTGTTCTTTAAGTCAATAGGTATGGAAATTAAACTTTGATGGTGTGAAGATTCGACTCCAAACACACTAAAAAAAATGCACCTAAAATGATAAGCAATTCGTTTTTCTTTCAATGAAATTCTAGCTAACAGAAAGATTTCGAGAATGTAATTCTTTAAGAAACAATTCTTTCTTTCAACATGGAAATGGAAAGAAAATATTTTTCTTTTTGAATAAGAACTCAAAATGAGACAAATAATTAATGCTCACAATAAATCCCTTTCACTTTTCAAAACTCGAAACTACAAAAAAACAATTTGCTTCAAAAGAGATCTACAAGTTCTAGAAAAACACTCAAAACTACAAAAAACTAATTTTGAGATCTAAAAACTTTAAAAATCTAATTGAATAAAAGCTTCAATTCTTTTTTGAGGATGTTTTACTTAGTTGTTCAGTAAACTAAGGATTTATTTGTAGAGAATAACAAACCAATCAAAAAACATCCAGATATGTTTTCTTTTGTAAAAATGAAATTCAAAACTTATAACAAAGTTTGTTCAAAGATTTGCAATGAGAAAACTAAATCTATTTCTCACAAAGGATAGATTTCACAACCAAGTTAGACTCATCAAGAAGACGAAAAGACACCAGGGTGATCTAAGGTTTCTCAAGCTTCTGGTCTTTGAGTCACTACAGAGACAAAGTGAAAACCTCTTCAAGCATGCAAAACTTCTAGAAAATAATTCAAAACAAAAATACTATCCGAACTCACTCACAAGAGATTTTTGACAGGAAAAATACAGCTCTCGGTAAACACTAAGAATCCTAAATCAAACCTAAACTTAACTGGAAGAAGATATCTTAAGTTTTTTCAAAAAATTTTAACAGGGTCCGCAGGCTCCAGAAGCAACAGGTGTGGTCCCGCACTGTTTACTCAAGGAAAATGCAGAGATTTCCACACTGAAAGTGCGGTCCCCAGAAAAATTCAAAAAAACAAAAATACTTTAAGATTTTTGAAAGCTACCCAAGCCAATATACATCAATAAAAAACCAGAAAAAACAATTTTCTCAAGTCAAAACAAAGGAAAACCAAAAATCAAATACCTTCCCCATCGGAGTCACCAATTTGTTGGCTAGATAAATCGATCTTGCGGACAAGACCGATCTCCCTAGTATCAAAAGATAGTCTAGCAACAAACAGAAAAACAAGCCTATCTTTCTCTAGACATATGTGATTTACAAGTAAACACTACAAATGTGTTAAGATCCTACCTTAGATCCAGTGCTTGTTCGTAGAAGTCATCCTCCAGTCGTTCGAAAGAGTTATATTTGAAGACCTGCAATCACAAACAAGAAAACATTAAATAGCACCTGCATAGCAAATATTATGAATCATTCCTATTATGGTGATCAAGGAATCCATAAAATAAACAATGAATTAACATCTTATTAAGAAAAATAAATATATTTGTATTAACTTTGAATAGTAGAAGAAATTTACATCCTTTTCAGCCTTGATGTTGAACAAGTTCTTCCTGGGGTCCAAAATAGGAATTTCCTTTACTTTGACAAGTCTTGCACTCTTCCAAATGAGATACATAGAGGTATGTAATCTCTCCTCATAAAAATTCAACTAAAGAAGACTAAGTTCCAACAACATTTTACATCAAAAAATATTAAGCTTCTAACTTCGACTAGTTAACCAGCTCAATGCTTCTTTTTATAGTGCATAGGAGGAGCTTACAGCTCCACCTATGAAGGGATAGAATCCTCCTTCAAAGGAATAAGCTCCTCACATCAAGGGGTTAGCTCCTTAAGGTATGGGTTACATGAACCTTAAAAGAGTGAACTTGCCACCTCAAGATTCCTTCCAGAAGCTTCTAGAAATAACTGAAAGTGAGTTTTTTCAGAGTATACTTGTGCCTTTTTAACTTTTACAGGGGTCCGCACCTTTAACACAGAGACAGTGCACTCAGGTGCGTTGGAGACATGACCATTAGGTGCAGGACCGTAGGTAAGACAAAGAGAAAGTGCGGAACAAGATTTTTAAAACTTTTGAGAGCTTTTCTCTTATTTTCAAGACTTGATATGAGGAACTGATGTTTTAGACTTGTAGAGGAGGAAAGTATGAGTGGTAATGAACTCACACAGATAGCAAAATGTCAAGGTGAGAATTTTCAATGCAACAATATGTGAAAATCTAAAATTACATCCATTTTCTATTTCTACTATGAAATTTTCGGCCTTAGACATTTGGAAAAAGAACTATATGTTGCATTAGAGGACATTAAGACCTACAATATAGAAAAAAGAGGGATTTTTTATAACGTTTTTTTTTTCTAGTTAAGACTAACCTAAGTACCCATGAGGGATTTGAACCGGTGACCTATCGCAAGGAGTGCCTTAACAACGCACCCATTCACCGTCAATCCAAAGCCCTGTGGGTGATTTTTTATAACGTTAAGAGCCTTTTAGGTTGCACTAATGAAAGGCCTTGTAATTTGAAGGATATGATGGTTTTCATTTTAAAATGTTTATATATATATATATATCATAAATTTTACCTTACTTATAATCATTCAGAACTGAGGATTGAAGGAAGACAGTTATGGTTTCTTTCGCTTTCGTTTTTAGTCATGCAGGCACCACCATACATCGATTTGACTCGGCCACAAGTGAAGCACACACTCATGGAGAGTGAAATCCCCATTGTATGAATGAGGAGGTCTTTGTAATATCTAAAGGCTTCTCACATGAGTCATGGATGTTGTTCTACTATCCAGAAGGCATTGATGCTCTCGGGATTACACATCAAAAGAGGGTATAAATCAGGTCAGCTAGAGGAGGTACTAGCTATCACGCTGTCATATATACATCTACTTAGACTCAAACATTTTATGTTGCAATCTCCTGATCTAGATTTGATCCATCACCTTACATATCAAGGAGTTAGCCTATAGAATTTGTGGATATGTGGTGCTCCCAGGTCTCTTTTGGCATATCTATTTCAAAGGCATGAAAAATCGTCACGCCAAGGAGTAGAGGAGGTTTTTATCTCCACTATTTTTTCAGGGTTTGGGATGTGAGGTCTATCTCGCTCCTGTGGCATTCATGACATGTTCTTTGTGCAGATCAGAATAAGGCACCAACATTGGGATAAGATATGGCTTATACATCATATATGTGTAAGTCTTTGCGGATCCCTTAAAAAATTATGAATTGGTAAATGGAATTAAAAGTGAAGGGGGACCCTGAAGGTTAGAACCTAGATCTACCTATTGAATATTTTATTCAGATTTTTATTAAAACACTGGATGGGAAATCAGCTCCTATGAGAGTTTTGGCTAGAGATCAGATCCAAACTCTCAAGCATAAGATATAAAATTTTATGGGTATTCCCGCAATCCACTAAAGCCTGATATACACAGGGAAATCATTACAATAAGATGTTTAGTTGCAGGAATATGTAATTAAATGATATTACTTAATATGATATTGCTTGGAGGATGTCCTAGATCTAGTTCCAATGGTCCAACTTGTTTCATGGATATGTAAAAGGAAGATCTATTCCGCAAAACAATCTTGATGTACCCTGCAATACCCCTGGTCCTTATATTGTGGAACACACGAACCAGGTGCCAACATTGATAATTAATCTTCCAAAGGTTAATGGGCTCTATTCTAAGTTCCATTCAAGAGATGTTATTTGGAGATTTAGCAGTTTCTGGCCTAAGATGGATGATTTACATCAATGGATATATTCCTCTTAGACTGAAAATTGTTACATTCACCTATGCTCTAGGGAATTTTTTATTGTAAAATTTGACACAACAAAAGATATGGATTTCATATTAAAAGAGGGTCCATGGTTCAAGGGCAGTGTAGGTATTTTTATGATCCCATGGTTTCTGAGTTTTGATGCAAATACCATGGTGGTTTCCAAAATGACAATGTGGGTCAGGTTACATAATCTTCCATTACATTTCTTGCATGACAAAATGCTAGAAGGAATTAGAACTCCTTGGGCAAATTCCTAAAGGTGGACGTGGATAGACTTACAAATGGAATATTCACATTTTCCAGGATTTGTGTAGAGGTAGACCTTAGCAAGGGTTTACCCTACCATATTATTCTAATTCATAATAATGTCAAATGGTCCCAGATTCTAGACTTTAAAAATAAAACATTTAAATATCGAATCTGTCTTCAAAATGGACATCTTCAAAACACGTGTCCTTAGACAAAGAAAGACTCCAAAAGAAAACAAAGACAAACACAAAATTCAAATGAATGGAAGTTCGCAAGTACACATGTAGACAAGGAAAAGGAAGAAGAACTCGAGAATACTACAGAGAATGTTGTAAGGAACTCCCAGGAAATTATAAAGAAAAACGAGGCTTAGCAGGTAGATTCATTGATTCTGACCAAAATACCAACATCTCGAGAATTCTCGCAATGGAGTGTGAAAAATCCACAGGAAAAATAAGCAAGTGGAACCAAAAGACTCCATCGATCAAAGAGTTCAGACTCTAATAAAGAAATAACTGTAAATGTAGAAGAACATCAAAGGGTTATTGTATCTCTCACTCCCAACTCTGATGGTTGGCGGAAAGTGGAGAAAAAGAAGGGTAGGAGAGATTAGTTTAATGTTTTTAATCTTATGAGATTTTGTCTTGGGTTACAATGTAGCTCCTTCAACACCCTCCAAAATTTTGGCTTACACTCAATTTCAACGCCTTCCTTGGTCTTGTACATTGTTGTCGCAAACACCAAAGCTTATTACATGAGCTTTCTTGAATTATTTTGATCCCCTTTTCAAGTTGGGTAAATTGTTGTCTTTTGGCATGATTGGTTATTGCACAATGTTTAGAAGCCTATTTTTATGGTTTCAAGGCTCTATCTTTGTGTATATGAGTTTTTCTAACTATGTAAATATTTGATGCACTCATTCATGAAGTTTTAAGCATTGTTGTACAAGTGTCGTCACTGTTGTCCCACAGTCTATCTTAAGTGTTGCACTTGTCGTAACTAGTCATAAAGTTGTCACAAGGAGAGAAATGAATTTTTCATGGGTCATGGGTGATCTTTGTTATTGTGTCTTCAAGTATCCTAAGTGTGAGATCAAAGTTGAAGTCTTATCACTGTTCACATCATTCTAACGAGTCTTACACTTAACCATTTCTGACAAGGCTTCCTAACTGAGAAACATGGCTTCACTTGGCATCCATGAACTATGCATTGCGTAGTTCTAGTCCTCTAGTTGTGACCTTTCCCCTTGGCACAATGCAATGTGAAATTCTTGCCTCCCAAGATTGTTGCATTGCGTAGTTTCTTTGCTCAAGATCCAACCTTGACCTCCAGAATTGTGCAATCCTTCTTCCCAGCCTCGCCTTCAATGTGCACTATGCAATCAAAAGCCTAAATAACATTCCCTAAGCCTATTAAATGCACAAATTTTCGGTATCCCAACCTCCCTTGTCTCCCGGAACTGTGCAGTGTGTCCTCCCATTGCTCATCCCTTCAGCCTGTCCCACTCGCTCTCAGAACTGCACATTTTTTGCCCTCAGTTCTCCTTGAGTTGCGCACTGCGTAGTCTCAGATCTTAAGCTTCACCCCTAGCTACTTGAACTGCATAACTGCACAATCATCGAGCCCTCTCTCCAGGCATATCACCTGGTTCTTGCTCCGTTAATGGATCAAAATGCACTATCTTAGACTATGGGATTTTCATACTGATGTTGTCTCATCATGAGTGAATTGCAGATGTAGGTACTCTATCATACTATGGTGAGGTGATGAAGAAAGAGATGGAGGGAATCTTGTTGAAAGACACACTTGTAGCTAAACACACAAGCCGATCAATCAAGAAAAGAAAAAGGGACATCATTTTGTGATTGTAACTCAAGACTTGAGATCATTGAAGATGACCAAGTCCTACAGAGGTGAAGAAAAGAGCATTCTCAAGCAGAAACTCAACACTCAGTAGCAACAGTGGCTTGACATTGCCACATCATCAAGTATTCCATGTCAGCAATGCTATGTCATGTCATGTCATGAGTAGTCACATGCCACACCTTGTGGCCAATGATGTAACATATCTTTCATAAATGTATTGTAAAATGAAAGTCCAAAGGGTATGTGTGGAATACGAAGAGTCATGTAAAGTTGAAAAGTCGTAGGAAGTCAAACAATCATGAGGGTAGTCAAAGGGTCACAAGGAAGGGGAAGCATCACCTCTTGCTTATATATACTCCCTCATTGTATGAGCAAGGGAATTTTTCACCTTGGCTCCTCCCGTAAAGCATTAAAGAGATAAGCTAGTTATTTTTGGGAGCAAGGAGTGGCTTGAATGCTCCACTACTGGAGCTAGTGATGTTCATTGTAAACATGTGGCGTGGAACTTTTACTTAATAACAAAATCATTCAAGACCAATGTGTTCTTCATGCATAGATTATGAGTGCTTGTAATACTATTCTGCGGATGTTTGTACTTCATGTTTTATTTTACATGTGCTAAGATATTTGAACTATTTCAGTTGTTTTAGTACTTATCTTATTGAGAATTTGTTGTAATGGTTGTAATTATTGTCCTCTCCCTATGGACTATTCCACAAGATATTATACATACCTTTTCATTTGTTGGTTGCAATGACCATCGCATCCTCTGTCAACTATTCCACTAGATGTTAAATGGATCCTTTTGGTTCATGTGTGTCTCTTCCTATGTGATACTACTACCTCTATCTTAGAGGCTCACTTTTCTCCCCTCTCCATAGTAGAATAGCTTTGAAACATTTACAACTGAACACTTGCCAGACACATCTTCCTGCTTTTCGAAGGTGCCATTGCATCCCTCTCTCTTGCTAATAGTTATAGCCAAGGAAGATCTTCAAGAACTTGGAAACCAGGCCTTTATATCAGATGGAACTCCTACACCAAATGGTGTGAGGTGTAATTTGGACGTCATATTGAGGAGATCCCCTAAATGTTGGTGGGTCCAACATCGTCAACATTTTTGGCACTAGAAGGAGAGCAACCAGAATTTTATGGATGATAACCCCACCAACCCCAATATTACTTCCTTTGGTCAAGGTAGTAACGTTCTGAGCAACTCCCCTACGTACATTCCTGAAGTTGGTAATTATTCTCAGTCTAGGACTGTACAACCTTAAGAACTCACATATGAACAACTCAGGGCCATCTTCCCCATCACTCAAAAGTTTGTGAGAGCTATTGGGTTGATACATGAAATAGAAACTCTTCCATATTTTCTGAAGAAGAACCAAACCACCCCCACTAGGATAGTGGTCTCAACAGTTGAAGAGGTGGTTCTCACCACCCTTGAAGAGTTAGAAAACTCTAAGGAAAACACAAAAAAACTAGAACAACCTCCAACTTTCAACGGTGGTGACGGTGATAACGTAGTGATCTCACAGGATAGTTTCCATGGGTTGGGTGGAGAAGAAGAAGAAGAAGAAGAAGAAGAAGAAGAAGACCAATAAGATTCTGAAGAAGAATGGGAAAACAACAAAGAAGACATGGAAAACCAAGATCTAGATTTGATGTCTCACTACCCACTTGCACTACCGAGGGTGTTGCACGAGATGCCAAGGCATCGGGAAAAGCTCCTAATGAAGTATGACCCTGAAAAGTAATAAAGGCGAAGGGTAATTTGGGCAACTTCTACCTACATGCAAACACTTGAGGTACACTATGATGATGTTTCATGTATATTTTTTTTGTGTACCTTAGATGGAAGAGCAGTTATATGGTATCATAGACTTCCTCTGAATTCCATCTAGAACTGGATGGGGTTTAAAAAAAAAATTCTTGAGAAATTTGTTGATGACAAGACCCCCACCATGTTGTTGAAAGAGCTAGGTAGTCTCAAGATGGAGCAAAAGGGAAAAGTAAAATATTTCAATTAGATTTTTAATCATATTCTGAATAAGTTCCCAACAAAAACTAAACCTCATGACTCCATCACCATTGATTATTACACTTCTTCCTTGTCAATGCACTTTGTGCGGTTTATAAAGAGAACTGCAAAACAGACTTTGACAGAAAATTATGAAGAGGCAATAATGGTTGAAAAGGAATTGCATGCGATTGGAGTCATTGTAGATGATGAAATAGCCAAAGACTCCAAAGGCACGAGCAAAAGGTCTCAGGCCTCCATAAGAAACACTGAAGAGAAGTAAACTATTGATCTTGTGAGCTTGACCCATACTGTTAAAACTCTATCAAATGAGTTGGAAGAGTTGAAACAAAGGTCGAGTTAGACCACTATGAGCAGCAATCCTCCCAAGTTAAACCTATTCAGAAGGACTGTAAATTCCGACAGTAGTAGCAACTAGCCGGCTAAGTCTATGCAGAGCTCAAACGTTGTATTGAATATTGAAAGTCATAGACCAATATTGTTTGTATCATCAAGAATATCATTCCTAGAAAACATGCCCGCAAGGGAATCATGCCATGAGTGTTCATGCTACGCTTCTTGTTGATGCGGTAATGGATGATGAGCAGTCCGAGCCTGAAGTTGTTGTAACCAAAGAGACTCCAAGTGTAGGGCACGTTGTAAACATGTTTAATTGCATACTTATAGCCCAAAAGAACATGACTGACAAATAGCCTCTGAGTGCTGGTATGGCCCAAAAGCAAACCAACGGTACAATCTGAGAAGGCAAGAGCCAACCACTGGACTAGAGTTGATGAAGCAGGAACTCAAATAAAATATGTTAAGAAATATCATTCTACCCATCATCTCAGCACAAACCACTCAAAGTAAATCTAGGAATGCAGCTACAACAAAAATTACTTCCGTTAGTAGTAAGAGTAAGACCAACATTTTGGAAGTCACAAACCAAGTCATGCCCCTAGACACTTTGACAATTTTTCCTTCTTTGCATTAAAATATAATTAAAGACATGAAGAAGGATTGCACAGATATCTAAATTTTATAATTAACAAAGATCATGAGCTAATGGGACATCCTCTTACGCTCACTTGGGAAATACACCACAAGTAATGATACTGCTTTAGACAAGGGATCTGGTACATCCTTTGGTTCCCTCTAATCTATACTTTATGCTTTGACAATGGATGCAAATACACTCTACTATCCTTTCCTATTAACCTTTCAAATTTTCAATTTCAATGTACACAATTTCTTGGTTGATTCCAGTGCATAGACAAATGTAATGCCATTATCTGTCGCCAAGGAAATCAACGCAAATGGGACAAAACATATGCAAAAATCATTCAGGTGGATAGGACTCTTGTCCACGCAGTTGGTGAAGTCAAAGATGTGATTATCCGTTTATCATCCGATGGGCGAGTCCACCAATGTATCAACATAGTGATTGTGGACATTCTGGAAGCAAATTGATCTGTTAATGAAAAATGTATTATAGACTTTATGTGAAGTTTGTTTTTGCTACTTAGTGCAATGGATCGAAAAGATTACAAATAACATAAACACATAAGCAAATTGAAACATAATCAAACATATCAACATAGAAACAATTTGATAATGGATTCCACCAGAATTCTTGGCTAACTCTCTAGGTCCTTAGCTTCTAGTGTGACTTCTTTATTAGTCTTCAAAATTCTTTTACAGACATGATCTCAAAAACATAGGCTCAAATGAGAAAAAGGATCTCACCATTGTGTTCAGCTCGAAATTTCAAGTCAAACAAGTATAAACTTGCCCATATTTTGCCTCTGTGACTTTGAGACCCCCTAGAATGTGAAAAACCACGTCTACCTTTTGCAAAACCACTTTTTGTTGACAAAAACTGCCCTCTGTGTTGTGGAAACCACCTCGGTCCACGCACCCTAGATTTGGTGAGTTCGGCTCTGCAACAAGTTAACAAAATTTTGGTTCGGTTGTGTTTCAATTCCAAACATATGGCATATTGTTTAGCCTGAAGGTGTGAAGGCGTGGAATATAATGTTAGAGGTCAGCTAGTCAAAACCCTCGCCCGACACTCCATCATTTTGATATGGATTGATACACATATATCCGCATTAAAATTCGGGTGGCATATATAACTGTGCCTGTTGTTGTGATATACGTGGTTTCGTTATGACATATATGGTATGTCATTTAACATATCTCATTGAAAGTAGGATAATTATGAAACCAATTAAGGGGTTCGGCGGCCATGGGGTTGACCTCGACCATCAGCCCTTTTTTTCCGACACCTCCATTCTCGCACCATAAATAGAAAATCAGTGAATCCATTAACAAGCACCTCGATAGTTCGACTGTTGAGCGGATTCCAGTGAAGTCTTGGCAATTCTAGGAGGCCAGGGGTTTGATTCCCTTGACCCCAAATTGTTGGGATTTCATGCCAACATTGGGAAAATTCGGGCTGACACGTGTTAGCACCAGATTGGCCTATTATGTCCAATCACGTGTTGCCATGTCACTTCTCCTGTTGACGTCATCGGGGATGGGTGGCATGTTCCTGGGATGCGACGTGTCCTGCTGATGTCACCCTCTGTTGACCGTTGACTTTGACTTGACTTTTAACATTTTCCCTAATTTTCCCAAAAACTTTGACTGTCCATAACTTCTTCATCCATACTCAGATTTACGTGTCATTCAAATCGTTGGAATCATATCAACGAGCACTTCAACTTGATCCTACTGGCAACTGCATTTGAAGACTTTGATTTGGAGGAAAAACTAGATTCATTTTGGATCACTCCTCCTGACTCGAAGCTTTTGGACCACCAAAAGTTGTTTTTAGCTGTTGAGTAAGTGAGGATAAAGTTCCTTCATTTTTCCAATCTTGATCCATCATGCTTTACTTGGATTTGTACCTTTGAGTCCAACTCGAAGATACTCAACATTTCCCTGTCGCGAAGTCCTTATCTTCCTATCAAGAATTGTATCCTCCTATAGCGCATTGAAATACTTGGGAAAAAAATATTCAATGGAAGGTAGCTGACCTTGCTCTTCAGGATCTTCAATCGATGAAGGTTCATAAAATCGCAAGTTTTCAATATTTACGATGAAATAGATCTGCATATAAGCTGGTAGATTTAGGCAGAAAGCGTTTTCACCAATTTTGTCAAGTATTTTGAAAGGACCATATCTAGTTGGTTTCAACTTCTTAACTTCCCCTTGTAGTCTTTATTTGTTGATGTACAACCATAATTGATCACCAACTTGAAAACTATGCTCAACATGATGCTTGTCGTGCCGCGCCTTATACTTTGCTTAGCTTGTTTCGAGTTGTTCTTGTACTGCCTAGTGAAATTCTTCGATTTGTTCAATGAACTTGGTTGCTTTGTCCACATCATTGTGTCCATTGTTATGAAACCAGCTCAAGAAAAGATAGAAAAGATAGATCAACGCCTTAGAATTCAGCCTCTTCGAGGGGGCAACCTCCTTTACATTACATAAATGAACAATTCTTCGATGATACAAATGAAAAAAACTCATTTCTATATATAGGAGTCTAAGGAGTCACAATATAATCCAACCGACCTAACAATAATAATATAAAGCCACAAAAATAACAATAGAGGGATTCTATGGGGCACAGAAATAACAACATGGGGGTAATAGGGGCACAACAACATAAATAAGGGGTATAACTACAATAGTAATGGGGTAATCACTAGTATTATAGGGACCCAACATGCCCCTCTCCTTCAAAAAAGTGTTGTCCTCAACGCTTGAGTAGTTCTGGATACTTCTGCATAAAATTCTCATCCTCCCATGTGGAATCTTCAGCGGATAAGTTCTTCCACTTAATAAGATACTCTGAAATTGATCGATTTCATAGCTGTCGAGTTCTTGTTTCTGTGACTGCTTCCGGTTCCAATATAATTTTTCCTTCCTCGTCAAGTTCTGGCAATATTGTTTGAACTGGGAGCTTGTCGCCTATAACCTTCTTTAAACATGAAACATGGAAAACTGGGTGCAATCGAGAAGCTGCAGGAAGCTCCAATTTGTATGCCATAGTACCAATCTTTTGCAACACCTTGTACGGGCCATAATACGTTGGTGATAATTTATTATCCTTCTTAGCTTGCTTTAGGGACATTTTCTTATATGGTTGTAACCGTAGGAATACCCAATCACCTACATCAAAACTTCTTTCACTGCGATGTTGATCTGCCTATTGTTTCATTCTATTTTGTGCCAACACGAGGTTATCCTTTAAGAGTTGGACGACTTGTTGTTGATGTTCGATGTGATGTTCCACTGCCTGAACCTTAGAATTTTCTCTTAAATATGATGTGATGGATGGTGGTTGATACCCATAAAGTGCCATAAATGGGGTCATTTTTGTTGCTGTATGGAAGGAAGTGTTATACCACCATTCAGCCAGAGGCAACCATTTGACCCATTGTGTCTGTTTATCAGATACAAAGCAACGAAGATATCCTTCCAAACATTTGTTTACTATCTCAGTTTGCCCATCAAATTGAGGATGATAAGATGAGCTATGAGCTAACTGAGTACCAAGAAAAGAAAATAATTTTGTCCAAAAACTCCCAGTGAAAATGGGATCTCTATCACTTACAATAATCTTTGGGTTTCCATGTAGCTTTTGAATTGTTTCCATAAATGCAGTAGAAACTGTACTAGCTTTAAATGGATCTGATAATGCACAAAAGTGTGCATACTTGGTAAGTCTATTAACTACCACCATAATGACACTCTTTCCCTCAGACTTGGGTAAACCTGTGATAAAATCCATTGAAACCTCCTCCCAATGTTGGCTTGGAATGGATAAAGGTTGTAATAGACCCAGTGTCTTAATTGTTTCAACTTTATTTTGTTGGCAAACCAAACATTTCGCCACAAAATTTTGAATATCTGATTTAAGGCCATCCCAAAAAAATTCCTTCTTAACCCTGTGGTAAGTTTTTAAAAATCCTGAGTGCCCTCCTAAGGGAGAAGTGTGCAATTCCATAAGAATATTTTGTTTTAGCTGGGAATTCTTACAGAGGTATAAGCGATCTTTGTACCATAATGAATCATTTTTCCAGCTAAATGTATCAGACGTACTGGAATCTTGTTGTAGCTTTCGAATAAGTGCCCACACTTCTTCATCATTCTTCCATTCCTCCCTTGCTTCGTTTATCCAATCTGGTTGGATAATAGAAATGGCGCACAATAATGCTTCCACATCCTCATCCTTTCTTGAGAGTGCATGTGCCACCACATTTTGCTTCCCTTTTTTGTAGATGATTTCAAAGTCATAACCCAACATCTTTGTGACCCACTTTTGTTGCTCTTCAGAGCATAATCTTTGTTCTAAAAAGTATTTAAGGCTATCATGATCCGTTTTTACCTTGAAGTGTCTTCCCATTAGGTAGGGTCGCCATTTCTTAAGTGCATGGAGTATTGCCAACATTTCCTTCTCATAAATAGCTTTGCTTAAAAACTTTCCCTTGATTGGACGACTTTCAAAAGTAATGGGTCTTTCATCTTGCATTATAACAGCACCAATTCCATTTCCTGAAGCATCACATTCCACAATAAAGGTTTTTGTGAAGTCTGGTGTAGCTAAGACCGGTGCTTGGCACATTGCCTCTTTAAGATGTTCAAAGGCCTTTGTTGCTTCCGGAGTCCATGAAAATGCATCTTTCTTCAATAAGGTTGTTAGAGGTGCTGCTATTCTCCCATAATTCTTAACAAACTTGCGATAATACCCTGTCAACCCAAAAAATCCTCACAGATGCTTTATGGATGTGGGGAGTTTCCATTCCTTAATGGCTTTAATTTTGATAGGGTCTACCTTAACTCCTTCATGAGATACAATATGACCCAAATATTCCACTTCCTGGACTCCAAAGAAACATTTGGATCTTTTTGCATATAATTGTTTCTCCTCCAATAGTTGTAGCACCCTGTCAACATGTTCAACATGATCCTTCCAAGACTTCCTGTAGATTAGTATATCATCAAAAAATACTAGCACAAATTTTCTAAGGAATGGTTTGAAAATTGAATTCATCAAACCTTGAAATGTTGAAGGTGCATTAGTAAGGCCAAAAGGCATGACCAAAAATTCATAATGACCCTAATGAGTTCTAAATGCTGTTTTCGGAATGTCTTCAATCTTCATTCTGATTTGATGATATCCCGAACGAAGATCCAACTTGGTGAAGTAAATTGATCCATGTAATTCATCCAGTAATTCATCAATGATAGGAATGGGGAACTTATCTTTAATAGTGAGCTTGTTGAGCTCCCTATAATCCAGACACATGCGCCATGATCCATCCTTCTTGTGCACCAATACTACTGGAATAGAGAAAGAACTTTGACTTGGTTGAATTATACCAGCCTCTAGCATTTCTGCAACCATACATTCAATTTCACTTTTTTGGACATAGGGATATCTGTACGGCCTGATGTTTGGAGGAGCACTTCTTGGAATCAGATGAATAGCATGATCATGATCACGCATAGGTGGGAGACCTTAGCGACTCTCAAATACCTTGGAATGATTGTCCAGGACTTTTTGGAGATCTGGAGAAATAGATGATTCCGATGTGGAAATGTCTAGCGAAAATAATTGTGCAATTACACCTCTTTTCTCCTTTTTTAGAAGCTTTGTCATACCATTAGAGCTAATTATCTTTCCTGGTTTCCCTGCAATACCCCTTAATTCAACTTCCTTTCCTTCCATAGAAAATTTTATGAAAAGTTCTTGAAAATTAAAAGCTATTGTACCCAAGGATTGTAGCCATTGGACTCCTAGTACAACATCAGCACCTCCCATTGGAATGGAAAGCACTGGGCTAGTCAATACATATTCTCCCATGGATAGCTTGATATTATGGCACCTTCCAGAGAAATTTATTGTTCCTCCATTTGCAATCATCACTTGATACTCTGGTGCTGGATATAGGAAGCAATTCAATTCTTTTGCTACCCTACAATGAATAAAATTGTGGGTGCTTCCTGAATCAATCAACACTATTACCTTTTTCTTCTTGATTTGTCCTTCTATCTTGATGGTTTGAGGAGTGGTAATTCCCGCCAATGCATTACAAGATATGGTCGGATTTATTTGTTCTTCATCTAGGCTTTGTTCCTGGAGTATATCTTCTTCTTTTGACCTTTCTTGCTCCTTTTCTTCTTCCTCTTCACAATCTACGTAGAATAATTTCTTCTCAGCACACTTATGACCTTTAGTGTATTTGCTATCACAACTGTAACAAAGCCCTTTTGCTCTTTTTTCTTCCAATTGTTGTGGTGTCAACCTTATAGGTTGTGGAAGACTAGGGGCAACAACACTTCCGTGTTTATAGTTGTGAGTGGTATGCTTCATGGTTGCCATAATTTTGCTTTCCATTTTTCTTGCTAACCTGAATGCCTTCTCTAATGAATCAGGGTCCCAAATGAGAACGTCATGTTGGATATTATCCTTTAAAGACCCTATGAACACATCAATTCTATGCTCCTCTGGAATATCTTTTACCCTTATGTTCAATTTTTGGAACTCCTCAATGTGCTCCATTTCTGAACCCTTTTGTTTGAGACTTATCAATTGGATAAAAAAAGTGTTGCTTTTTGTATCTTCATAATGTGCTATCAATTCTTCCATAAAAATTGCCCAAGTGATAAATTGTTTACGAGAGCAAAGCCATTGATACCATACAAACTGATTTGGTTCCAAATATATAGTTTCCATACGTACCTTTTGTGTGTTTTGCACATTATTGAGATCGAAGAACTGCTCCATCTGTAATATCCATGTGGCAGGATCCTTGCCATCAAACTTCCTCATATCGATTTTTGGAATATGGTGGGTCTTTGATCCAACATTAGAGTCTATGGAATCATGATTAACATTACTTTTGTTCACATCATGAGTTTCCTTTACAACCTTTTCACCATTAGTAAGTATTTATTGTAGAAAATTTGTCAAATCTGTCTTCAAATCTGCCATGTCTGTCTTCAAATCTGTCTTCAAATCTACCATGTCTCTCTTCAAATCTGTCTTCAAATCTGCCATGTCTCTCTTCAAATCTGACTTCAAATTATCCATCTTAGCTTCCATGCCCTTTATCTTAGATTCCACGCCATTTATCTTAGATTCCACGCCATTTATCTTAGCTTCTGTTAGCTTTTGTGAGCGTGACATTTGTTGCACTTGTTCTTGTAATTTTGATATATCATGTAGCATTTCTTCCTCTTCTTCATGAGTCATGCTAGAGCTTTCAGGTTCCTTACTAGGTGTTTGCATTTTCTTTCCTCAGGGAATCAGTTACCGATAATAATGCTTTACTATGCCCTTTGAATTCTGTTAAACCAAGCTTACACAAAAATTTTAAAAAAAAGTACACACCTTTTTTCACTTTATAGAAGCCTGATATTGAATCTGATGTATCTCTGTAATTTTGGATCATCTAGTTCTGAAATTGCGACTTGTAGTATCCTTCTACGTCCTCTTTCCAATTCCACAAGTCTGACCCAAATTGGATTCTCCAATGAAGAGTTATGTGAAATCTCCCACAGTGACTTGATTTTAGACTAGTTCAGTATTGCGAACTTGTACGACATGCCACGAGTCACTATTTCAACCTTTGAATTTGAAGCACACATACATGAAAGTACAGTCCGTCCTCTTTTTGTACCATCTTACGAAATTTCAATCCGATCCCTAGAGAGAAAGTTATGACGATTTTCCCCAGGTCACCTGTTTTGAATGTAATTCAGGAGTCTGCAAAAAGACCAACTTCCTCAGATCATATCTCCGCAAATATCACGTGAAAAGCTCTAAAATTCAGACCCAAGGTTTAGCGCGATTTATTCTCCAATGGGTTTTTTTGCGACTTCTAAAATGTCACAGAAAAAACGTTATAGCGAAAATTCCACGATGACCTGTTTGGAGCAGCGAAACCCTAGAATCCAAAGCTCTGATACCAAATGTTATGAAACCAGCTCAAGAAAAGATAGAAAAGATAGATCAAAGCCTTAGAATTCAACCTCTTCGAGGGGGAAACCTCCTTTACATTACATAAATGAACAATTCTTCGATGATACAAATGAAAAAACCTCCTTTCTATATATAGGAGTCTAAGGAGTCACAATATAATCCAGCCAACCTAACAATAATAATATAAAGCCACAAAAGTAACAATAGAGGGATTCTATGGGGCACAGAAATAACAACATGGGGGTAATAGGGGCACAAAAATATAAATAAGGGGTATAACTACAATAGTAATGGGGTAATCACTAGTATTATAGGGACCCAACATCCATCAATTGCTATGTCTTTACCAAAGATAAAATCCAAGAGGGACTTTGGTATAAAATCCAAACAAGTCTCAAAAGGATATCTCTGAGTAGAAGAATGTTTTGCATGGTTGTAAGCATGCTGCACATAACACAAATGCTCATCCAAAGGTTTGGGATGCTTGCTACAATATCCTCGAAGCAACTTTATCACTGTCTTGTTGACCACTTTTGTCTGACCATCTGTTTGTGGATGACATGTCATGCTTTTCTTTAACTTTGTGTCCATTAACTCCCATAGACTTGACCAAAATTTCCTGACAAATCAAGAATCTTGATCAGATACTATAGAAGTGGGTAACCCAAAATGAACCCATACATTTTGAAAGAACAACTTTGCAGTTTGTTCAACTGTGATCTGTTAATTACATGGTATCAAAATACACATATTACTGAACCTATCCACAACTACATACAAATAATCATGACCCTTTCTAGACTTTGGCAATCCCCCAACAAAATCCATGGATACACTTTCCCAAGGACGAGAAGGAATTGGAAGTGGAGTATACAAGTATAATTTTCTATTACTTGGCTTTCTTTTAGCACACATAGTACATCCTTTAATATATCTAGAAACTGTCTCATTCATTCGTGGTTAATAGCAGAATCTTTGTAATTGTGCAACTATTTTACTTACACGAAAATGACCTGATATGGGAGAAGTGTGTGCTTCCTGAATTATATTAACTCTTTCAGTTTGTGGAATGCATAACTTTCCCAAATGATATAAGAGTTTGTCCTTTATGAAATAATCGAATTCTTCTACCTGCTTGCCATGACTTAAAGTTGCATATACATCCTTAAAATCCGTGTCTTGAGCATATTGTTCAATGTAACTTTGATGAATTACTAAATTATGCTTAAGTAATGTGGATGCATTTATAATTGGTCTTGGTAACATGTCTACAACCTTATTATGTATTCCCTTCTTATATCTAATAACAAGATGAAATTGTTGTAGAAAACCCATCCATCGATAGTGTCTTGATTGTTGCAATTTAGTTTCCGAGTGTAAATATTGAAGTGGTTGATGATCTGTGTGTATGATTTTTTATTTACCCATTATGTAATGTTTCCACTTTTTAACACTCTGAACTAATGCATATAATTCCTTATCATATGTAGGATAGTTAACTACTGCTGATGTGAATGTCTCAGAATGAAAGCATATAGGCTTTCAGTGTTGCATCAACACTGCTCCCATGACATATTCACTTGCATCTGTCTCGATCTCAAATGGATGCTAAAGATCTGGCAGTGCTAGTACTGGCGCTGTACCAATCCTTTCTTTCAATGTGTCGAAGGCTTTCTGCTATTTGCCTCCCCACTGAAACACTTGTTTCACACTTTTCAAAGCATGTAAAGGAGTTGCAATCAAAGAAAAGTTAGCAATAAACTTTCTCTAATAATGTGCTGCCCCTAAGAAACTTCTAACTTCTGTAGCAGTATTGGGCTTAAGCAAATTTACAATGACTTCAACCTTAGAGGGATCTATCTTCAATCCACCACCCCCTACAATATAACCCAAATAATTCAAAGGTGTCCTGCCAAATTAACATTTTGACAGTTTTACATAGAGATTTTCTCTTTCCAAAACATGTAAAACCTGCTTTACATGCTTTACATGTTCATCCCATGTTCTACTGAAAACAAGAATATCATCTAAATAGACTATTACAAAATCATCAATGAATGGCCTAAACACATCATTCATGACTCACATTAATGTAGTTGGAGTGTTAGTTAAGCCAAAAGGCATAACGATCCATTCATAGAGTCCTTGCTTAGTTTTGAAAGCAGTCTTCCATACTTCCTTTTCTACAACTCTGATCTGATGCTAGCTACTTTGCAAGTCCAATTTAGAGAAGCAAACTGCATCTTTTAACTGATCTAACAAATCATCAATACGAGGAAGAGGATAACAATTGTTTATTGTGATTTTATTTAATGCTCTAAAATCAATGCACATTCTCCACGAACCATCTTTCTTTTGCACTAACACAATAGGTGATCCACACAGTGATGTGCTTGGTCGAATAAACCCTTGATCGAGCAACTCCTGTACCTGCTTCTTTATCTACGCATTCTCTACAACTGATAACCTGTACATTCCAATGTTAGGTAGTGGAGCATCTTGCTACAAATAAATCTCATATTCTATCTCTCGCTTGGGTGGAAGCCCTTTAGGCTCTTGAAACAAAATATCATAATCAGAAACAACTTTAACTAGATCTGCTTTCTGTTTAGGATTACAGCCTTGGAAATCACCGGATTTATCAATATCCTTTGCTTTTACAATCATAAGTAAAAATTGTTTACTTGAATTTACAATTCTTTTCATCTGTCCTAAATTTATGAGAGAGAAGTTATCTTTGAGTTTATGAGCTCTTACAATATATTCAATTCCATCCTTAGTGAGAAGACACTTATTTTCAGTTCGATAGAAGATAGCATTTCTATCGTACAAGTATGGACTACCTAATACAATTCCACATATGTCCAATGGGACTCTGTCTAACTTAACCTCATCTACAAACTTTGGCCCAATAGCAAAACAAAGTTTACATTGTTTTATAACTTGTAGCTTAGTTTTATCACACACCCAACCTAATGGATATGGCTTTTTATAAGGTTTTGTTTCTAGACCCAACTTCTTTACAATTTCTTTAGAAATCAAATTAACTTGTGAACCACTATCAAATAGAGTATCAATTTTAGTATGTGTGGAAATGACTCTAATGTGAAATAGCTCATTTCTTTTCTTCTCTTCATTATCATTATCAACAGAATGTGAAGAATTACTTGTAGATTCTTTGGAATCTTTATCTTTTACACCTGTAGCTGTAACTGTTGTCTCGTCCCCTGAATCTGATCCCAAGTCCTTTTGAATAGTAGCAACATTATTCTGCTCCTCACTCCCAAACTTCTTAGGCTTCAATTTTGAATGCAATGACCAGCAGCCTGCTGCATCATGGCCTTCCTTCTTACAATGAGTGCATGAGGGTTTATCTTTCTTCACACTGTTCCTTTTCTTCTCCTTCCATTTAAGTGTCTTCTTGTCTTTATTCTTTCTTTCAATAGGTTTGGATGTTTTCCCAACATCATGGGTTACATTTTTTCCTCTAGCTTCTAGATGAGTTGCTTCAACTGATACATCATCTAAGCTAGTTGGATTAAACATAAGTATAGTATGTCTCAAATAACTATGTAGGCCACCTATGTATTTCAACAATGTCTCTAGTGATTCCAATGATATGCCTAATGTTAAATCTCTCCTACAAAATTCTTGAGTATAACTTTGAACATTTTGACCTTTTAATTGACGTAGTATTTGCGAACTCATCATTGCTTGTTGCATATAAGCCAAAGGATAAAATTTCTTTTTAATAGCAGAAAAAAATTCATTCCAGGTTGAAATGATTTTGCCATGATTTTTTAGATCTGCTTGTGTTTTGCCTTCCCACCATACAAGTGCAGTTCCTCCAAGTCAAAGGCTAGCAAGCTGGATCTTCTTCCTTTATGAAACAACTTTCTGCACTCTGCAATACACTTCAATTTGTCTTATCCAATTATCAAGATTTTCAGCGTTAAGTTCTCCATCATAAATCGGCAAATCAAATTTTACATCTAATTTGATCAAAGAGGATTTCTTCTTTTTCTTCTTAGAAGGACTAGATTTATGAGAGGAAGATGATGATGATGACAATGATGGTGATGATGGAGGAGATGGTGAAGGAAGCATTTCTGCCTTTCCATTATCTTCTTGATTTTTAGGTGATGAAGTGCCTTCTTCTTTGTTCTTCTTAAACTCACGATACATCTCTTCCACCATTGCACGTATTGTCATGAAACTATCTAGGAATTCATATTCTGATCCAAGTGGGGTTTCATCCATCATCCTTCCTTGTGAAAAGACCTTTCCAATCTCTGGATTCGCCTCAACAAGTTTATCTTCACCTCGTTTGAGCCTTAACCTAGTAAGAATTCTAATCTTCGCACAATCTTATTAGACCTTAAAAACCTTTCTGCTCTGATACCACTTGATCCATTAATGAAAAAGGTGTTATAGACTTTATTTGAAGTTTTCTTATGTTACTTAGTGCAATGGATCGAAAATATTACAAATAACATAAACACATAAGCAAATTGAAACATAATCAAACATATCAACACAACAACAATTTGATAATGGAGTTCACTAGACTTCCTGGCTATCTCTCCAGGTCCTTAGCTTCAAGTGTGACTGCTTTATTAGTCTTCAAAATGCTTTTACATACATGAGCTAAAAAACAGAGACTCAAATGAGAAAAAGGATCTCACCATTGCGTTCAGCTCGAAATTTCGAGTCAAACGAGTATAAAATTGCCCATATTTGGCATTTGTGACTTCCAGACCCCCTAAAATGTGCAAAACCATGTCTACCTTTTGCAAAACCACTTTTCACTGACAAAAACCGCCCTCTGTGTTATGGAAACCACCTCAGTCTGCGTGCCCTGGATTTGGCGGGTTCGACTCTGCAACAGGTTAACAAAATTTTGGTTCGGCTCTCTTTCAAGTCCGAACATATGGCATATTGGTTAGCCCAAAGGTGTGAAGGCATGGCATATAATGTTGGAGGTCAGCTGGTTGAAACCCTCGCCCGACACTTCGGCATTTTGATATGGATTGATACACATATATCCACATTAAACATTCAAGGGTGGAATATATCTTTGTGCTTGATGTTGTGATACACGTGGTTTGGTTATGATATATATGGTATGTCATTTAACATATCTCATTGCATGTGGATAATTTTGAAACCAATTAAGGGGTCCAACGGCCGTGGGGTTGACCCCGGCTGTCGGCCCTATTTTTCCGGTGCCTCCAATCTCGCAACCATAAATACAAAATCAGTAAATTCGTTAACAAGCACCTTGGTAGCTCAACCGGTGAGTGGATTCCGGTGAAGTCTTGGTAGTTCTGGGAGGTCAGGGGTTCGACTCCCCTTGACCCCAAATTTTTGGGCTTTCATGCAAACATTAGGCAAATCCGGGCTGACACATGTTAGCACCAAATTGTCCCATTCTATCCAATCACGTGTTGCCACATCACTGCTCCTGCCGATGTCATCCAGGAAGAGTGGCGTGTTCCTAGGATTCCACATGTCCTACTGACGTCACCCTGCGTTTACCATTGACTTTGACTTTTTGACTTTTGCCCTAATTTTTCGAAAAACTTTGACTAGCCATAACTTCTTCATCCAGAATTGCTTTTACGCGCTGTTCACATCATTGGAATTGTATCGACGAGCACTTAGACTTGATCCTACTTTCAACTGCATTTAAAGACTTTGATCTGGAGGTAAAACTAGATCCATTTTGGATCACAAATGGAGTATTGTTGAGCATAGTTTTGTCCAGTAAGATACATGGGTACTTTTCTACTGACTTGTCACATTTATGGCGTCCACACAAAGGCATAAACAATCATATTTGAGTGACTTCAGAGAGATACATGAAACATATTGTTACTGCCTTGAATAAACATAGTGAACTAGTGGCTTTCGTATAGCTTATATTCGAAAATTTCTTCCTAGAAACACAATTGGGGTGATATCTCCTGCAACCATCCTCAATCCCACTAGATACACAGTTAGAGCTCCTTCCTAATCCAACTAGTGACAATGATATTTGCAAAGTTAGTAGTGATAGTAATAATAGTACTAGTGTAGTTCCTAGTCCTTATACATATGATATGTGGACTATGTACTTTGATGGTCCAAAATGTAGAAGGGATCTGAAGTTGGTTGTGTTTTAATAGACCTAATACAAAGAAAACACCTTATCTCCAGCCCCTTCGAATTTGAGTGCACGAATAAAACTGCAGAATATGAGGCACTTATCTTGGGCTTCCAAATAGCCATTGACCTCAACATTGTGATCTTAAAAGAAATAGGTGACTCAGAAATTGTTGTGCAACAGGTACATGATACCATAAATTATGTTCCATCTCATCTGAAAATCTATCAACAATAGGTATGGCATTTGATTTCGCAATTCCAATCTTTTAGTGCTATTGTTGTTCCTAGAATACGTAATGCAACTGCGATGCATTGGAAAATGCTTCTACTATATTGTCACCATTAAGGGATGTTTTTTGTTGAAATTATTTATAATCCATATGTCCCGGATAATATCACTACTTTACGCATTTTTTATGATGACCAACACATATTGCAATTCATGGAAAATTTTGATGTTTTCATGGATGCAGCAATCGATGAAGATGATCATGAAAGAACATTGCGGGATGCAGCTTGCTCAAGCAAAGGAAATATCATGCCAAAAGTCATGGTATCGCTGGAAAATTTGTATAACCCGCAAAACTGGTTTTGGGGACCTATTAATTCTAAAACCCATAGTTCCATGATGTCGCACGAGAAGGTCAATTTCAGAATAGAAAAAGATATGAAGTTTGTTAATCTTTGTACCTGTTGTAAACCACATGAGAGGAAAGCCTTTATCCGCTTGCTCAAGCAGTACCAAGATGTATTCGCATGGATGCATGAAGGACTTAAAACTTATGACACATAAATTATCCAACATGTGATTTCGATAAAATAAGGGTCCAAGCCATTTCAACAAAAGCTACGGAAGGTACATCCGACACTTGAGCCCCTCATTCAGAATTAGTTAAGGAAATTTTTGGATGCTCGGATCATGTACAAAGTGTGACACTCCACTTGGGTATCAAACTTGGTCGCGGTAAGAAAGAAGTCTAGGGAAATCCGCTTATGTGTTGATTTCCAGAATATAAATCGCGCCTCAGACAAAATAACTAACCCATGTCGTCTATGGAGAAAATGTTGAAAATAGAATCGGGGTCAGAACTGTTTTCTCTCTTTGATGGGCATTCAGGATAAAACCAAGTTCCCATCTTAGAGCCTAACAGACTTAAAACAACTGTTTTCACAAGTGGGGCATGTTTTCATTCAAGCGAATTCCATTTTGATTGATTAATGTTGGTGCTACATTCAAAAAATCCATGGACATCACATTCCAGGGACTGATTGGATAGAGCATAGTGGTCTATCTTGATGCTATTATAGTGTTTTCCAAACAAAGATCTGATCACATACACCACCTGAAGAATATTTTCGAGTGATGTTGCAAGTATGAGATATCTCTTAATCCCAAGAAGAGTATGTTTGCAGTGTTTGAGGGTGACCTATTAGACCAAATAATCACTAAGAATGGGATAAAATTAGACTCGAAGAGAGTCAGATCAATTACATAGATTCCCTTCGCAATAAACAAAAAAACTATGCAGTCCTTTCTCAGGAAAATCAATTTCCTCCACAAGTTCATTTCCAATTACGCTAAGATTTTTAAACCAATACATGAGATGATAAAGAAGGATGCAATATACAGATGGGAAAAAAGGGAAAATGATGTGTTTTCTTGTATCAAACAAGCTATCACAAAAGCACCTACATTATACAACCCAAACTTGAGAAAACATTTTTTCTATACACCTTTGCTTTTGACACTTATCTTTCCATTGTGCTCACGCAAAAGGATGATCAGAATAATGAGAGGCCTATATCTTTTATGAGTGCTAGTCTTCAAGGACCCAAACTCAATTATACTGCCATTGAAAAGAAGTCTTAGCATTCTAAAAGGTGGTGAAGAACTTTCGGCCATATCTCTTGAAAACTCATTGTATTGTCTTTATACCCCACCCATCAGTCAGATCACTCTTGGTTCAACAAGAGTTGAGTGAGAGAAGAGAGAATTAGATGACTAGTTTACACAATCAAGGGCCACAGTCTATATCAACTAGCACCATAAGAAATGGATGAAAAATGAGAGGAATATCTCTCAGGTTGGGAGCAAGAAATTGAGATGTACAATGTTGAGTGAGCTTTCCCCACTACTGTCATAAACTCCTGGTACACAGATGTGCACCAATACATTGAGCATGATGTCGTGCCCTCCCATCTATCTGCACGCTAAAAGAGGGACGTCATACTCAGAGAATTATCTTACCAGCTGGTGCATGGGGTTATTTTCAGAAAGCACCATAATGGGTACTGCTCAGGTGTTTGGAAGCACGTGATTCAGAGAAAGTACTATGTGATCTACATGACAGACCAGCTGGGGAACATTTTGCGGGTAAAACAATAACACATAAAGTCATCTGAGCCAGATTTTACTGGACTACACCTTTCAAGGATGCTCGTTCTTATGCCCATAATTGTACAATCTGTCAGAGGTGTGCCAGAAGAAATAAGAAGCTAGTCGCCCCAGTGTAGTTGGAAGAACCTTTTCAATAGTGGGGCTTGGATACTATTGGAGAAATCTTTCCACATTCATTGAAGCAACACCTCTATATCCTCACTGCCACAGATCATTTCACGTGGTGGAAAAAATTAGTTCCACTTAAACAAATGAATGATCAGGAAGTCATAAATTTCCTTCAGCAGAATATCATTTCTAGGTTTGACATTCCTAATTCACTTGTTTTTTTACAATGAAACATAATTTTCATTGCTAATACTTTATGATTTTGCATTGAAAAATGGTATTGTATTTAAACATTCAACTAATTACTATCCACAAGAGAATGGTCTTGTTGAATCCACAAATAAGAACTTAATATGTATCATAAAAAGACCATATTCTATGAGCAGCAAAACTGGCACTCTGCTTTGGTAAATGCTTTATGGACTGACCAAGTTACTCCAAATCCCTCTATGAATAGATCCCCTTACTTCCTCGTATATGGAAAAGAAGCCATCCTCTCACCCAACATCTGCTTTCCTCTACTCCAACTTTCACAAGAATCCCAAGGCGAGCCATCCTTATTAGTGCAGCATAGGATGGACACCCTTCACAAATTGAAGGAAGAAAGGTTGAAAGAACAAGAAAGATTTGTACTTCTTTAGAACCATATCAAGAGGTGGTTCAACAAGAAGTATGCAGGGAAGAAAAAATTCAGTGTGGGTGACTTAGTCTTGAAGTGGGATAAAGCACACGAGGACAAAGCCAAACACACTAAGTTTCAATCCCTATGGATTGGGCCATTCAAAGTCCACGAAAAGATTTACCAGAACACTTATCCTCTTTTATCACTTGAAGGGAAGTTTTAATATCTCCATGTCAATGGCCAAGACTTAAAAAATTACTTTCAATGATGATATGGGGTTGTGCCCTACATTGTGTACATAGTATTTTATTTCTTGTTTGTTTGAATTTTTCTTTGTTTTCATCATGTGAAAAAGTGTTGTGCCTGAACATGTTGTGGCTTCTTAGTATGTGTGTGGCCAAATTCTAAAGAGTTTTGTGACACTTCAACATTTGGCTAACCTCCCATTGGGCATGGAATCTCCCCACAGCATGTTTTGGGGCTTAAAGCCCAAGTTTTGGTCAAATGTATTGTAAAACTCTGCGAATGGCGGGTGCAGAGCGCGAAGTATAGGTTGAGTCATAGGGTTGTCCACCCTAAGTTTTGTAATGTCATGTCGGCCTACCAATGGTCCAAGGACCATGGGATTTTATAAATAGAGTGAGGCTCAAAGTTGTAAAGATATATTTTTGGAGGGAAGGAGATAGATGAATACGAATGGTTCGAGCATACAGTACGAATCTGAGTCTATTGGGTCATAGTAGTAGGAAGAGGCTCTGCAGCTGAGTGAGCAGAGGCCTATTAGAGTCCACAACAGAGTGCATGGACCCCTGCAGCTGAGTGCGCAGGGCGGTGTCGAGTCTATAACCTTGAATGAAGAATAATAAAGAGAAGTTGATTCCAATTTCTGTGTATCTGCTTTTGTATTACGTTCTATGCATTTATATTGTTTTTCTTATCACGCACACTTATATGATTGCTGAATATACTGTTAATTATCACTATACTTACACAGATAAGTTAATTATTCAGATAATAATAGGTTAATAGTAAGGAACTTGGCTAATAATACGGGTCGTGCCCCGAGTAGGGCTGCGCGAAGGCAACATCACAGGTTGTAAGGGACTAATAGATGTGCGTAGCGATGTGCACGTAGGGTCAAACCACGAACCACTAGAAGCTCATCAGACATCCCCAGGATGCGGAAACCTGGTTCTAGCACCCTCCCATACTACTTCGGTTGAGACCTCAGTCTGAACTCTGCGGATTGTTGCCAAAAGGGCCAGTAGTGCCAAGATTTGTTTGGCTAAATCACTTCTGAACCTAGGTTAGGCCCCCACAAGCCAAAAAATGGTTCCATTGTGGGGACCGGGATCTGCATAAGGGATGTCTGATGTCGTTCCACTGGAATCCAACAAAGAAAGAAATTGAAGGGTGGTTGGACAAGAATATTCACGAGTTTGCAATGCAGGAAAATAGAAATCCGTGAGTATCTAAGGAACAATGGTTGGAGCGTTACTTGTATATGGAAATCCACAAAACTTTCTTTGAATCCTTTCCTTTTCAGCTGTTTGAGTGGATCGCGAAGCTAGAAGATAGTCAGGGAAGGTGTAGGCTCAACAAACGAATCGTGTGGACTCCAGAATTAGTGCGCAGACTAGAAGCATCAGGAGATAAGATCGCGCGAGCTATGGACCATTGGCTCGACCAAATTATAGGAGGATTTATCACTAAGTTCACGATAGATACGACTGTCATATAGAGTGAGGTGGAGCAACGTTTCCTCAAAGGACCGTGAGGTAATTATATCAAATCTGTGAACACTTGGATTAAGATGCTATTGTGTTAAAAGCGAGTTATGCAAATAAATTAATGTTTGGGACTACGTGAAGTGGGAAGGTCTACAGAAGCGGAAGTAGTGAAGAATTAGAAACCAGTCCCTTAATTTCCCACGTGCGGGAAAGAGAGGATGTTGGCCGGATAAATCAATCTTGTGGACAAGGCCGATCTCCCTAGTATCAGAAGATAGTCTAGCAACAAACAGAAAAACAAATCTATCTTTCTCTAAACATATGCGATTCATAAATAAAAACTATAGAGGTGTTAAGACCCTACCTTAAGTCCAATGCTAGTTTGTAGCAGCCATCCTTCAACCGTTCTAAAGAGTTTCCTTTTGAGAACTCGCAATTACAAACGAGCAAACATCAAATAGCACCTGCATAGCTAATATAAAAAATTATGTCTATTATGGTGATAAAGGAATCCATAAAATAAACCATAAAACAACAGCTTATTGAGAGAAACAAACTTATTTGTATTAACTTTGAAGTAGAAAAACCTTACAACCTTCTCAGCCTTGATGTTGAAAAATCTCTTCTTGGGGTCCAAAACAGGAATTTCCTTTACTTTGACAAGCCTTGCACTCTTCCAAATGAGATCATAGAGGTATGCAATCTCTCCTCATAAAAGCTCAATTAAGAAGACTAAGTTCCAACAGCATTTCACCTCAAAAATATTCAGCTTTCAACCTCCTCAGTAACCAGCCCAATGCTTCATTTTATATTACAGAGGAGGAGGTTACAGGTCCACCTGTGAAGGGATAGAGTCCTCCTTCAAAGGGATAAGCTCCTCACATCAAGGGGTTAGCTCCTTAAGGTATGGGATGCATGAACCTTAAGGGAGCGAACTTGCCACCTCAAGATTCCTTCCCGAAGCTTCTAGAAGTGACTCAAAGTGAGTTTTTAAGAATATACTTGTGCCTTTTTAACTTTTACAGGGGTTCGCACCCATAACACAAAGACAGAGCGGTCAAGTGTGCAAGGAACATGACCATTAGGTGCGGGACCGCAGGTAATGCAAAGAGAAAGTGTGGAACTAGAGTTTTAGAGACTTTTAAGGGCTTTCTCTTATTTTCAAGGTTTGATATGAGGAACTGAGGCTTAAGACTTGCAAAGGAGGAAAGTATGAGTGGTAATGGACTCACACAGATTGCAGAATGTCAAGGTGACAATTTTTTATGCAACAGATTGCTCCCTAAAGTGTGAAGTCTGTAATAGATGAAGATAGAGTTTGTCATCCATGAAGAGTGAAGTAATTTATCATTTCAAGGATCATCCTATGGACACTCCAGTCAGACCCTGTAAAAACATTCAATGCAAAATATATATATGTGAACATATCATCGCTGAGGTGGGCATTCCCATACTCAGACCAAAACTGACTAAACTGTTTTGATACAGAAGTGATTTTGTAATACATCAAGAGTATAGAAATATGTAGACATAGTATGGGTGCAGCCCTCTGTTTATGAATAGTCCACTGTATAATGAATAACAAAATCCCTAGCAGCCTGGATGGTAGAAACTAGATCCAGGGTCTTGATTTCTGCTTCCCGAACTAGTACGATTCTATCCATGTGAATGTGTCGAAGTCAAACATGGTAGAAACCACTTGATTACCAGTCAATGATGTGAACTGTTAACAAGTGTGAGAGAAACTACCAGTAATGCTAATGGCTCTCAAAGTACTCAGTACAATCCATGAAATGTGAATAAATGAGCTGATGTCAAACATGTCATAGAATCCTTTGATCAAAGGTCAATGATGCAACCTATCATCGAAGGCAAGAAACTTGCCATTAGGGCATGCAAATTTCAAAGTACTAATGATTTCTAGATCATCTTTCTAGATAGTGAGTTGAAGTCAATAGAAAGCAATCTATCGTAGGCAAGTCCACAACACAAAATCATAGATCAAGTTTTGAAGAAATATATTGGCAAGGACTAACTCAGGGATAGTCAAAATGGATGACAGATATTTTGTAGATGAATAGTTTGTTTCAACTGACCTCTTGAACACATAACGACACTGTAGATGGTTTGTTGACAATTAACCCAAAGATAATACCCAGAAACTGACTAAAGACTTTCAATATGGTTTGATTAACTGTTAGGCAAAGGATTTCCCAACCCACGTGAACAAAAAGTGTTGTGTTCAAGAGTGGTTAACTACTTTTCTAAAACACAAAGTGTAACAAACAGGTTCACTTTTCTCTCTTTTCCGCCACCATTTCTTACAAGTACCTCTTTATTTTTGACAAGCTTGAGGAGGATAACATTTTCTTGTTTATAAGCTCATTCTTCGGATGAGTCCAACTTAGTTTAAAATTCAAACCCTAAGAAGGAGTGGTTCGTTCCTGTTTAAAATTGAATAAGTCCTTTATTGTTAAATTTTAACGAGTCCAGTATAGGAAAAACTCGAGGTTCTTCAATTTTAGGGAGTCAGAAGAAAAACTTAAGAAAAATCCATAGGGGTCCTTTTTCGTAAATTTGTGTCCCTCAAGGACGAAAAATTATAAAACAATACTTGAGAGAACCGCTTGACCATTACGATCAAGGAGTACTTTTCATAATTAGTGGCTCCGATCCGAAAAAAGTAAAAAAGCGATCGAAGACACGTCGTTTTATAAACAATATCGAACTTGAAACGACAAAAGTCGGGTGATCTTTTCATGTTTATACGGTCAGAAAAGATCTGTAAGTGGACTACCTTTTTATTCTGTTTAATGAGTTAAAAGGGAAAAACTCGGGAATCCTTTCATATTTTATGAGTCAGAAAAGAGCTTAAAGAAGACTCGTCCTAGAAGAACGAGTGGTATAAAGGGTAGCAACTGGTTCCGGTAATGGTGGAACTGCTCAAAACATGTAATCGTTAAGAGGTTAGCTAATAAAACTACTCATAGCTTTGGTCCTTCAGGAAAGGAAAAACAACCAAGTGAAAGCATATGATCAGCCAAAGAGATGGTGGCGATGGATTGAAACAGCCAAGGCTCATCTAGCAGAATTTAGCGGATAAAAATGACAATCACGAGATGTAAATGGGGTATAGGTTCGTTTTTATATAAGCTTGAACCATAGAGAACTCTGCTTGGATTTGGTTTCATGTTTACACAAGCTTGAAATGAAAAAATATGCTTGTTATAAGTTCGCATGCCCCCAGCATAAACTGTTTCATGTTTATTTTATGGATTCCTTGATCACCATAATAGACATGATTTGTGATATTAGCTATGCAAGTGCTATTTGATGTTTTCTTGTTTGTAATTGTAGGTTCTCAAAAGGAAACTCTTTAGAACAGTTGAAGGATGGCTGCTACAAACTAGCATTGGACTTAAGGTAGGGTCTTAACACCTCTATAGTTTTTATTTATGAATCGCATATGTTTAGAGAAAGATAGATTTGTTTGTCTATTTGTTGCTAGACTATATTATGATACTAGGGAGATCGGCCTTGTCCACAAGATCGATTTATCCGGCCAATAAATTGGTGACTCCGCTGGGGATACTTTTTCGTAAAATAATCCCTTAGGTCCGAAAAAGGATAAAATAATATAGGAGGGATGACATTTCCAATACTTTAACGAGCTGGAAAGGACAAATGCTTGACAATATTTTCATATTTAACGAGTCTGAAAAGGGTTTAAAGAGGACTCTAGTCTCATCATGGTGACGAGTCCAATGTCGTCAAGGTTTAACGAGTCCGACATAGGTAAAACTCAGAGTCTCTTTCATGTTTAGAGAGTTTGAAAAATACACGGAAAAGAAAACTCCAGAGGGGTCAGGAGGGATGACATTTCTAATACTTTAACAAGCTGGAAAGGACAAATGATCGATAATCTTTTCATATTTTACTAGTCAGAAAAGAGCTTAAAGAAGACTTGTCCTAGAGGAATGAGTGGTATAAAGGATAGCAACTGGTTCTGGTAATGGTGGAACTGCTCAAAACATGTAATGGTTAAGAGGCTGGCTAATAAAACCACTCATAGCTGTGGTCCTTCAGGAAAGGAAAAACAACCAAGTGAAAGCATATGATCAGCCAAAGAGATGGTGGTGATGGATTGAAACAACCAAGGCTCATCTAGCAGAATTTAGCAGATAAAAATGACAATCACGAGATGTAAATTGGGTATAGGTTCATTTTTATATAAGCTTGAACCATAGAGAACTCTGCTTGGATTCGGTTTCATGTTTACACAAGCTTGAAATGAAAAACTATACTTGTTATAAGTTCGCATGCCCCCAGCATAACAACGAAAATTGAGGTACATGCCCCCCAAGCTTCATTGCATTCAACGAGGTGGATGGAATGAAAGTTCACTTTCGAGATCTTGGAAAGACTCGACTTGGACTTTACGAGATCTAAATCAAAGACTTGATTTGGAAAGGGAGTTGTTTCATTTTTTAATGAGGTTGACACAAGAAAAGAACTATACTCATAACCATTATTTCATTTTTTAACGAGTTTGACACAAGACCAGGAACTATGCTCCATGACCCTTGTTTCATTTTTAACGAGCTTGACACAAGACAAGGAACTATGCTCATGACTCCTTGTCTCATTTTTTAACAAGGTTGACACAGGAAAAAACTATCCTCGAGACATCCAGTTTCATTTTTTAGCGAGGTTGAGATAGGAACAAACTATCCTTGAGATTGGTCAGGAATCAGAAAACGACTGTACAACCTGATATGCAATTTCAAAGGAACTCATAGGCATCACACCATGAACTGAATCCACCTTAGAATCGGAAGGTACGATCCAAGGATCATCAAAAGTAACATTATTCGATAAAATCATATGAATATTTTCAATAGAAGGCAATACGTGAGGAGGAGGGAAGGAAAAAGTTCCCAGTAAACCAGAATCTTTAATCAAACCTACGCCAACATCCTTGTAAGGGATAGTCGTTTTACCGATGTGCTGAACACTATCTGTAGAGGCTGGGTTGGATGAGAGATAGGTCAGCTGGTCTATCGTAACGATCTTTCCGTGATGAGGAAACTTGATAAGCCAAAAGACCGATGAAACAATATCAGTCATAGCATAAGATCAACTGCGACTCAAGAGAAGGTTGTAGTCTAGAGGGGCATCAACCACTTCCACATCTAGATTTACAGTTTTGCCTTTGACCCCTATAGGTAAATCTTCCAAAATACCAAAACGATGGAACCCTCGGCCATCAAAATCCTTTAGAATCATTGGAGACTGATTGAGTGTGGGATAACCAAGCGATCTCCAACACTGGATCGACATAATACACATAGAAGCTCCCTCATCAATAACAGTCCGAAAGCAAGGTCTGTTTTTGAATAACACTAGAATATGGAAAGCCATTTGATGAGGTAGGCGGGGTGTACTATTCTCTAAATCGAATATTATTAGGTTTGAATCCTGAATATTAACAGTTCCTATAGCAAACAATAGTAATTTATGCTGTGCTAGGCATGATTGCAGCACTTCCAAAGTCGACATTGTTGAAGGGGCAATGGCTAGGTCTTAGACAATGTTATAATTTTGAGCAGCTCTCGCATGTGGATTGAAAGTTGATTTCTGAAATATACCTTTAGCAGGTGCTTTGATTACTAAGTCAGGGTTGGGTTTTTCTATCTGTAGTGGATCAGAACCAGGAGGAGGTGTAGTTGATGTGTTTGAATTAGAAGATTCTACTTCTTTACGATCAACATGATTTTTACTACCATAATCTTGTGATCGTGTCGCAATCCTGACATGGGACATCATCATAATGGGTTCTTCTGAGGTATTCAAGGAAGAAGAAACCACCTTACTATCTTTAGTAGGAAAAGGATCTTCCAAGACAGCAGGTGTTTGAGAACCTTTAACGAATTTCGAAAACTCTGCTCGATATGGGCATTCTTTGGTAAAATGATCATCATCGCAAATGAAACAAGGATAGCGAGGTTTTCATTTTTCATCAATAGATTCATTTTTATTTGTTTTATCTTTTGAGTTTTGATTGTTTTTGTTCTTCCCCTTCTCTTTACTACCAGATTTGGTCGTAGATGAACCTACGACATGGATGTCATAAAAAAATTCAGTAGAAGAATATCCTTTCGGGGAATGAGGTAAAGTTATTGTAGGAGAAGAATTCTTTGAATATTTCTTCTTGCTTTTAATACTAGCTGAACCAATTGTACCATTAGAGGAATGAGACCCTGAAGGAGCTGTAGTTTTTGGAAAATTATGGATTTTTTCGCGTAAAGTACCTAACTGCGTATAAACGAGGTCAAGGTATTGAGCCTGAGCAATTACTTGCTCTTCATTGACAACTCCTGCCTTAGCTACATCTTCAATGATTTTAGGTAACAATGATTTAACGAACTATTCCGCTAAAATTTGATCTAGAATGAAAACTTTCACTAAATGCCTTCTACGTTGCCATTCATGAATATGATCAGAAATATATGTGGATGTGGATTGTTTTAGTGAAGTTAACAGTTCCGTGCCATTGTCGTATCTAACAGGCAACTGAAAATGAGTTAAGAAAGAAGTGGCTAACTGACTGAAATTATAAAAAGAGTCTCGTGGTAACTCAATGTACCATTTGGCGGTAAGACCAATAAGAGTTCTTTGAAAAAGACGTAATCAAATTGAATCATCAATGATCGAATTAGATGCACACCAGAGGTGATAAGTCATAACGTGATTTGAAGAATCCTCTCCTGACTTACCCTCGAATTTCGGGATATCACTCGGCAAATTATTAGGCATTGGCGGCCAATACGAAAGATAGTAAATCGGATCGTTCGTAAGGCACGACAAATCAGGTAAATCCAAAGTTGCAATAAATGGTAACTAACAGTTGGGGTCACGAAAACCTTGAGTAATGAGACCAGCTCCAGGAGGAGGATATCCAAGATAACTTGGAATCGGATTTGCATTAGGAATGTTATAACCTCCCGGGAAACCAGGATTAACCGGACCAAACTAGGATTGTTGGGGTTGGATATAAGTATAGCCAGGATACAGTTGATTCTGATAAACTGGTTTTTTTACAGTAGGACCGGATTGATACTGTCCTTGGTACGGTTGATAAGTGAACTGCGGTTTACTTGTAGCAATCATACTTGGACTAGCTTATCCTACAGGCATCTGGACCGAAGTCTGAACTATAGGTCCTGATTGGGGATAGTAGAAACTGGAGCTACAGATACTCCAGAAATAGGTGTGGTAGGTTGAACAGAAGCTGCAGCAGTTGCAGCAATAGTTCAAGGTGGAGTCTGAGGTGAGCTAGGCCCAGGCTGCTGAACTAAACCAGGTGCAGAGGTTTGAACCGTAGGTTTGACAGGTTGTTGGGTTGGAACAGAAACTAAAGGCTGTCCAGGTTGATTTGATAACTGCACATTGGGTTGCATATTCTGTTGAGTTTGAGACGTATCCCACACCATATTCATTCTGGGACCCATAAAAGGTTGTGCATATGGAGGACCATAACCTGGTTGAATGTAGCGCTGATAATTAGGAGGTACATTAAAACATTTCCAGCTCCTTGTAAAAATAATTGACCAGAAGGCGGTTGGAAACCTTGAGTTGGGTACTGACCTTGAGGTTGATAACCCTGAGGCATGTACTAAATCTAGGGTTGATAAGCATCCTGAGGAATATACTGAATCTGGGGTTGAACTTGGGGTATGTACTATCCTAAAGGTTGGAAACCTTGAGGTAGCCCTCCAGGCAGAAACTGACTACCTTGGGGTTTCCCCCCAAGTGATAACTGACTACCTTGAGGTTGCCCCCCAGGAAGTAACTGACTACCTTTCCCCCCAGGCGGTAACTGACTACCTTGCCCCCCAGGCCGTAACTGACTACCTTGAGGTTGAGGGTTTGGAATACCACCAAACATCATAAAAATCTGTTTTGCGTTCAACGTTTTAGTTCCATTATTACCAGGTGATAATTGATGTTCATTCGGTCGAGGAGTTTCTCTTGAAAAAGTACCAGAAAGTGACTGGTACCCAAAAGGAACAGTAGGACCGCCATATAAAAATGTTTTCGGTGATTGGGAAAACATAGATGACTATCTTGACATGATTGATGAAGGATAATAACTTCTAGGTGTAGGATGAAAATAATCACACGCAAACAAAGAAAAATTTCAATAAAAGCACCTAAAGTCTCTAAAGAAACAAACAGCTGAATCACACTCCTAAAAAATCTAAGAGTTCAAACCACACACAAATAGTAACTTCCCATACTAAAAACACTAGTTGGTGATGAAATCCAACATCGTAGAATTTTAATACAGAAAGGGTGGTTGGAACAGTTACCCCGACAACCTGCTTAATGAAACAGACTGGCACAAGTTTCTTCAAAAACCATCTCGAGTGAAGAGAACCCCCCAGAGAGTCCAAGTGAGTCTAGTCAATGTCTACTCTAGGTATAGTGAGACCCGTCCTTCACCGTCACCTTAGGAAATAATCTTAAGTTTATGGACACTAAGGTTTACAACAACAACAAATACAACTGGGGGAACAGTCTATGATCCGATCTATGCGCAAGGGAAGAGTAACAAAGCTCAATTCCCTTGAAGGCTCCTCGACATGATCAATCCGAGGTTTACCAACAAGTGACCCCAGGCTCCTCGACAATGGTTAACTCGAGTTTTATCGTTTATAATACGGAAAATCTTCTATCTTTCCCAATGAAACAGACTTGATTGTCTCAAAGGTTCAGACATGATCTCGTGATTGACTCCTTTAAGAGAAGCTTCCTAGAATGTATCAATTACAATTGGATTTATTTCCTACCATAAGATATAACTACTTGTTTGTTTTAACTATCTTGGAGAGTTAATTACTCCCTACTCCAAGATACTAGCCTAAGCTATATTGGTGATAAGAGCCCTAGAAATAAAAAAGATTACTAGATCAATTTTAATTAAGTGTTGTTTTTATGGGTTGCCCTTTAAGTCAATAGGTACGGAAATGAAACTTTGATGGTGTGAAGACTCGACTCCAAAAACACTAAAAAATGCACCTAAAATGATAAACAATTCATTTTTCTTTCAATGAATTTCTAGCTAAAAGAAAGAGTTCGAGAATGCAATTCTTTAAGAAACAAATCCTTCTTTCAACATGTAAATGGAAAGAAAATATTTTTGTCTTTTTCAATAAGAACTGAAAATGAGACTACTAATTATGCTCACAATAAATCCCTTTCCCTTTTCAAAACTCAAAACTACAAAAAATATTCTGCTTCAAAAGAAATCTACAAGTTCTAGAAAACACTCAAAACTACAAAAACTAATTTTGAGATCTAAAAACTTGAAAAAAACCTAATTGAATAAAAGCTTCAATTATTTTTGAGGACGTTTTACTTAGTTTTTCAGTAAACTAAGGATTCATTCATTCAGAATAACAAATCAATAAAAAAACATCCATATATGTTTTCTTTTGTAAAAATGAAATTCAAAACTTATAACAAAGTTTGTTCAAAGATTTACAATGAGAAAACTAAATGTGTTTCTCACAAAGGATAGATTTCACAACCAAGTCAGACTCATCAAGAATACAAAAGACACCAGGGTAATCTAAGGTTTCTCAAGCTTCTGATCTTTGAGTCATTATAGAGACCAAGTGAAAACCACTCCAGGCATGCAAAACTTCTAGAAAATCATCTAAAACAAAAATACCATTGGAACTCACTCACAAGAGGTTTTTGATAGGACAAATGCAGATCTAGATAGACACTAAAAACCTTAAATGAAACCTAAACTTAACAATAAGAAAACATTTTAGGTTTTTCAAAAAATTTTATAGAGTTCGCAAGCTTCCAGTAGAACCAGATGTGGTACCGCTCTATGTAATAAAAGAAAAGTGCGGATATTCCCGCACTGTTTATAAAGAGAAAGTGTGGTCTCCTGAAAACTTCGAAAAAAAACAAAAAATAATCCAGATTCTAAAAACTACCCAAGCCAACATACATCAATCAAAAACCAGAAAGGAAAACAAGTTTCTCAAGTCAAAGACAAAGGAAAACCAAAAACCAAATTCAAATCCCCAGCGAAGTTGCCAATTTGTTGGCTGGATAAATCGATCTTGCGGACAAGGCCGATCTCCCTAGTATCAGAAGATAGTTTAGCAACAAACAGACAAACAAATCTATCTTTCTCTAAACATATGCGATTCATAAATAAAAACTCTAGAGGTGTTAAGACCCTACCTTAAGTCCAATGCTAGTTTGTAGCAGCCATCCTTCAACCGTTCTAAAGAGTTTCTTTTTGAGAACCTACAATTACAAACAAGCAAACATCAAATAGCACCTGCATAGCTAATATCACAAATCATGTCTATTATGGTGATCAAGGAATCCATAAAATAAACCATAAAACAACAACTTATTGAGAAAAACAAACTTATTTTTATTAACTTTGAAGTAGAAGAACCTTACAACCTTTTCAACCTTGATGTTGAACAAGCCCTTCCTGGGGTCTGAAACAAGAATTTCCTTTACTTTGACAAGCCTTGCACTCTTCCAAATGAGATCATAGAGGTATGTAATCTCTCCTCATAAATGCTCAATTAAGAAGACTAAGTTCCAGCAGCATTTCACCTCAAAAATATTTAGCTTTCAACCTCCTCAGTAACCAGCTCAATGCTTCATTTTATAGTGCAGAGGAGGAGGTTATAGGTTCACCTATGAAGGCATAGAGTCCTCCTTCAAAGGGATATGCTCCTCACATCAAGGGGTTAGCTCCTTAAGGTATGGGATGCATGAACCTTAAGGGAGCAAACTTGCCACCTCAAGATTCCTTCCAGAAGCTTCTAGAAATGACTCAAGGTGAGTTTTTAAGAATATGCTTGCGCCTTTTTAACTTTTACAGGGGTCCACACCCATAACACAAAGATAGAGCGGTCAGGTGCACAGGGAACATGACCATTAGGTGCAGGACCGCAGGTAATGCAAAGAGAAAGTGCAGAACTAGAGTTTTAGAGACTTTTAAGGGCTTTCTCTTATTTTCAAGGCTCGATATGAGGAACTGAGGCTTAAGACTTGCAAAGGAGGAAAGTATGAGTGGTAATGGACTCACACAGATTGCAGAATGTCAAGGTGAAAATTTTTTGTGCAACAGAGGATGAGCTCGCAAAAGTTTCTCCAAGAAGCGTGGTCAATCTGATAAGGCAGTGAATTTCGTGCTTACAACCTCCACCTACACCGCCACTCGTCTCATCCTCCTCACCTAAATCTCCACCCACCCCACCTCTGCCACCACCTCAGTTCAGTATGGCGAGTGCGATCAAACTGCCAGTATTCAAAGGAACATGGAATGAAGATCCGGACCAATTCTGGTTCGTGGTAAGGGCGGTATTGGAAGCACAAGGCGTCGTAGATGACAATATCAATACGGCTATGCTGGTGAGGGCGTTGCAGTATCATGCATTAACATGTTACATCAAGCATTCTAATGACCATCCAAGCGCAGGAATCGCAGAAATCTAGACTGTGTTGAACAGGGACTTTAGCAGGCTAAAGTCAGAAACACAATAAATCATCGGGTTTAAGGAGATCGTGATGCTCCCGGGCGAGACCCCCTGGGATCTAGACCAAAGACTGAAGGGTAGGATTCGCGAAGCCAACATGGCATTAACGAATGGACAACATCGCGCATGATTTGTAGTGTCCATAACACTGCACTTGCGGATGGCGTTGTCGCAGCAAAAACTTTCCACCCAGGTCGAAGCTTTGGAGATGGCAATGAGATTGCATGAGACCCCTCTAAAAAACCCTAGTTTGGGAGTCCAACAAATCCACATGCAACTGCAAAATCTATGTCTGGAGATGTAGAGTTTAAAACAGGACACCTCGGCTAGAGGCGCATGAGGAGGTATGGTGCATAAAATGCAAAGTCCAAGGGCATGACAAGGACCACTGTCCAGTGTTGGCGAATTACTTGGTAGGAGGAGGGATGATGTCATCAATACCCGAGGCACATGTAGGACCAAGTGTGACGCTTGCATTATGGTGCGCGATCTGTCAGATAGGAGGAAATCACACTATAGATAATTGTCATCTATTGCAGAAGTATACGCAAACGTTCCAACAATTGTTTTGTAATTTCTGCAGGTTAGTAGGCCATGATGAATGCACCTGTAGAAGCTACGAACTAACGATGGATCAAACTCCTACCTATAGGGTGTAGACCGAAACACTAGACCTCGACCCAAATGCAGGAATGGCGCGCGCTGGATTTCAGGGGCGCGGTCGAGGTCGAGGTGGAATGGGACCAGGAAGGGGTCGTGGACAACTAATTTGCTACACTTGCGGGGGGTCAGGGCACTATGCCCATGATTGTACAAACCTGACAAGGACATCATGTTTGTACTGTACTTAGTTTGATCATGAGGCAGAAGAATGCCATACATTGATAGCGAGACTACGTAAAAAAGGGGTACTTCAACCCCCTCTGACTGAAAATTTGTAGATGATGAGGTCTAAGTCGTGTGAAGAAGACCCAAATGTAAACATGATGCTTAGTAGTAGTATGACCATTTTTGATGATAAAGGGAAGTAGTCAGAAGAAAGTGCGTGGGTTCGCAAGGCTCCTACAAAGGAACCCGAATTTGATTTAGGATGTGCAAAGGAGACATTCATGGAAGCTAAGAAGAGCTTCATGGAGGCCTCCACTTCAGGTAGTAAGGATCAACTAGAACCAGGGATGGATCCTTCAATTCTAACTACTTTTATGGAGACATGCATGAAACTGCTACGTGACAGCAAGGCAGTAAAAGGACTACAGGAACTTATCACTAGGTGCGCAGGGTCAGGAGAACTGCGCGTGGTCCAAAAACTTGGAAAGCACGTGTTCTGCACAGGAAGGGAAATGAGGTTGACTACGTAAATCGGCTAGTATGAAATGGATCAATTAATCCTGGATTTCAGATAGGACGTGAATATACTGCCAAAAAAAACATGCGAACGCATGGGCAGACCAGCATTATAGTGGTCTCCTATTCAGTTACGAATGGCGAAACAACAAAAGATCTTGCCCATGGGAAGATTGCAAGGGGTAATAGTAGATATTGAAGGTGCGAGCATGTAGTTGGATTTTTAAGTGATAGAGATTGTCGATGACAATAATCCCTATCTTGCGCTACCAGGAATAGACTGGGCCACCGATATGAATGGAGTCATAAATCTGAAGAAGTACAAAATGATCTTTGAAAAAAAATCACTACGCCTAGTAGTAACATTAGATCCAGTCGAAGGAGCATGATACACTGAACTGGTGCGTGATGATGATAGTGATGACGATCTCAATTATATTTACAATATAACCATACAAGAAGAGGATTGGGTGAATCCGATTGCAGATGGAAGGATTTCGTGGGAGCGCAAAAGCTCCTGCACTTTGGATTTAGACAAAGATATAGAGCGATAGCAGAATCAGCTGCACAAAGTAACAACACTTAATTGCTACATGATGGTTAGATCACTGTGCTGTGTAACAACAAAGGGAAGGGATCTGCCTACATATGATGGGTTGACAGTGGTGGATGAATTCTTGAACACATTTAAAAGTGTAGTACTAAAACAACAGTGGTTCGATGCTTTGAAGTGGGCACTGCGTGCCATACCAGCACGATGGTGGGGTACGCATCAAGGAAATTTTGAGGACTGGCATGGACGTAGAGAGATGATGCATCTATAATTTAGAAAAACCCAGCTCAGGATGAGAGCTAGTCACCTGGGGCAGAACAAATTGTGCACCCATATTTCTTGATGGGTTTGGACATATGTCGTACAACTCGCACAAGCGCACCCCACTCCCAAAATAGAGAATCGGAACAAAACACAGGCAGAGGAGGGCCAGGAATTGTCTACAGGATAGGAGGCAGAGGAAACAGACCTTACAGAAGAGGGTGCAGACCATGGAAAAACTTCCACCCAACTCAAAAGGTCGCACATCACAGAGAGATCGAGTCCATGGAAAAAGGTCAAGGCCTCCAAATTTTCCATCGACTCGATCACGTTAACGGAAGGTGACCTTTACGACATCAGCGAGACAGTTTGCAATGTCACCAAGGAAGTGCTCCAAGAAGTCGTGTCGGAGCAGCAGACTGTGTTGGGGGCCCTAAGGGCACAGCTGCAGGAACTATAGGTGTGACCCCACATGAAGGAACCGTAGCCACCTACGTCATAGCAAGCACATCGACAACAGAACAGATGCTACGTGCAAGGATGGCCAATACCATAGTGTTACTGGAAGGGGTGCTAGTAGCAGAGAATGAGATTGATAGAGCCGCGGTTGGCAGGATCAAGGGACTTGGACTTAATTTGGCTGCCCTTCCGTGAGACACACTGTACCAACTGTAGGATGGAATAACAGCAGAGCTCCACGCTAGGGAGGGCCGCGCAATTCAGGTGATGAGTGAGCAAAATATCAACATCGAAAAACTCAGCCTGCAGCGTGACGAATTGGTGTCACAAAACCAACAGTTAGTACAGACAGTGGATGAAGCATGCCAGCGTGTCCCAGAGTTGTCCATCGTCGCGGACCTGCCAACAGAAGTGCGGATCCACTATTTGGCAAGTGGAGTCTGAAACACACGTGAGGAAACAACGCGAGTGCAGTTGGAGCTGAATCTCTAGATTGTCGAGCTGCAGCTGAAAGCGTAGCCTTCCACTCCAATGGAAGTTAGAGAGCAGCACGTTAGCGCTATCCAAATAGGGTTGGAAGAAATTGGACGGGTAGTGCAGGACTGTACCGGTATGTTGGATCAAGCCTTTGGCATTCTCACATCCTTGTAGGAGGACCCCAACATACAGTGCCTAGAAACAAAGGTGCACAAACTTTAGGAGCAGTACGACAATGTCCGAGGAATTGTGTAGACAGTCATCCTCACTCAACGGCTCGCAAAGATGCAGCATGCAAGGGCACTGAAAGAGCAGGTGGATCTCGCAAGATAGAAAGAGGCACTTCTCAAAGCGGACATCCAGCCATGGATTGACGAGGCCTTCAACATTATGGTAGATATCAAGGGCAAGCTTGCACATATGTAGGGGCTCTACACATTAAGGTAGGGATTTGATCCTCACAAATCAGCATAGAAAGAGCGCATGTAGCAAGTCCAGCAAACCGTAGAATAGTGCATGGTGGACCTACAAGCAGTGTGGGACCAGTTGAAGGGGCTCCGGGCCAAGATCGTCATTCCAACTGAGTGACTCAGGACGAGTCATGATGTTTGTGTTGGGGGCCTGTTGGGCATGGAATCCCCCCCATGGCATGTTTTGGGGCTCAAAGCCCAAGTTTTGGTCAAATGTATTATAAAAATCCACGAATTGTGGGTGCAGAGCGTGAAGTATAGGTTAAGTCATAGGGTTGTCCACCCTAAGTTTTGTAATGTCATGTCGGCCTACCCATAGTTCGCAGATCATGGGATTGCATAAAGAGAGAGAGGCTCTAAGTTGTAAAGATAGATAATTGGTGGAAGGAGATAGATGAATATGAATGGTTCGAGCATAGAGTAAGAGTCTGAGTGTATTGGGTCGTAGTAGTAGGAAGAGGCTCTGCTACTGAGTGCGCAGAGGCCTAGTAGAGTTCGCAGCTAAGTGCGCGAACCCCTGCAACTTAGTGTGCAGGGTGGTGTCAAGTCTGTATCATTGAACGAAGAATAATAAAGAGAATTTGATTCCAATTTATGTGTATCTTCTTTTGTATTACATTGTATGCATTTATACTGTTTTTCTTATCGTGCGCACTTATATTATTGTTGAATATACTGTTAATTATCATTAGAATTACACAGGTAAGTTAAGTATTCAGATAATAACAGGTTAATAGTAAGGAACTTGGGTAATAATATGGGTCGTACCCCGAGTAGGGCTGCGTGAAGGTACCATCACAGGCTGCGAGGGACTAATAGATCCACGTAGCGACATGCATGCAGGGTCAAACCATGGATCGTTAGAAGCTCATCATAAATCCCTAGGGTGCGGAAACGTAGTTCTAGCACCCTCCCATACTACTTCGGGTGAGACCTCAGTCCACACTCTACGGACTGTTTCTGAAAGGGCTAGTATTACCAGGATTTGTTTGGCTAAATCACTTCTGAACCTGGGTCAAGCCCCCATAAGCCAACACCTCTTGTCCATCTTCCTTGTGTTGGTTATACATTTTGGTCGAAGAAGTTCTGAAGGAAAATATGATCCTCCCGTAAGGACATTTTTGGTCCAACCATGAACTTATGTCTATTCAAGAAACCTTATGCCTACAATTGATTTTTTGTTTCGGTGTTTTCATGCTAATAAAATCAGTAGAAGATGAGAAGGGGAAAATTCTAAATGAGAAAACCTAAATCAAAGGTCTTTATATGCTTCTGTGAAGGAATAACTTCTACTCTCAATAAGTTGGGATCCCTCTTTCGGCCCAAAAATAAATAAGTGATTATGCATAGTACTCTTTAAAATAAATAAATAAACACAAAACAAGAGAAAGGCTTCCTGCATAGAGAGGTGAAACCGAAACTTCATCAGGGTACTATTTAGGCTCACTGGTAGTGGAGTGATGCTTGTGTTCCTACGTGACTCCATTAGGGTACTGTTTAGGCATGCTGGCAGTGGAGAAACACTAGAGATGAAAAATTATACTCTGAAAATCTTAAGCTCGCGAGATACACTACCCTTCCCAACTTGAAATATTATGATATCGTTGAATCTTATGTTGTGTTTAGCCGAGAAGGCATAAAGGGGATCATTTCTATTCATGGGGTAAGTGAAAAGACCAAAGTAATCTACACGATGAATAAATACTCACTAAAGAACTAAGGCCCTCCACAAAAGAAGTTAACTGAGGTAGAGAAGTTGTAATTCTACCTATGTGTCGCCAAGTGTTGTAGCTGCTACAACACCCTCCAAAATTTTTCCTTACACTAAATTTTAGAGCCTTCCTTGGTCTTGTACATTGTTTTCGCAAACACCAAAGCTTATTTCATGAGATTTCTTGAAGTATTTTGTTCCCTTTGGAAGTTGGGTAAATTGTCGTCTTTTGGCACGATTGGTTGTCACACAATGTGTAGAAGGTTATTGTGATGGTTTCAAGGGTCTATATTTGTGTATATGAGTTTTTCTAACTATGTAAACATCCTTCGCACTCATTCACAAATTTTTAAGCACTGTTACACAAGAATTTTCACGATCATCCCAAAGTCTATCTTAAGTGCTGCACTTGTCATAATTGGTCGTAAAGTTGTCACACATAGAGAAATGCATTATTCATGGGTCCTGGGTGATCCTTGTTGTCGTTTCATCAAGTATTATAAGTGTGAGATCACAGTCAAAGTCTTATCATTGTTCACATCATTCTAACACGTCTTACACTTAGCCATTTTTGAGAAGGCTTCCTGACTAAGAAACTTGGCTTCACCCGACCTCCCAGAACTATGCACTCAGTAGTTCTACTCCTCTAACTATGACCTTGCCCCTTGGAATTTCACAATTCATAGTTCCTACCTCCCAGGAATGATGCACTACATACTTTTTGTGCTCAAGCTCCGGCCTTGACCTCTAGAATTGCGCAATCCTTCCTCCCATCCTGGCCTTCACTATGCATTGCATAATCACAAGCATAAAGCTCATTCCTTGAGCCTCCGAACTATGCAATTGTGCATTATCCCGACCTCCTTTGTCTCCCGGAACTACGTCGTCTATCGTCTCAGTGCTCATCCCTTCAGCCTATACCATTAGCTCTCAAAATTGTGCATTTTTTCCTTCAATCCTCCCTGAGTTGCGCACTGCACAATCTCAAATCTTAAGCCTCACCCATAGTTGCTTGAACTATGCATTTTCACAGTCACTGAGCCCTCTCTCCCAACTTGTCACCTAGTTCTAGCTTGGTTAATGGATCAAAATGAACTATATTAAATGAGGGGGTTTTCAAACTGATGTCATCTTGTCAATGAGTGAATTGCAGTTGTAGGTACTCGATCATACCATGGCGAGATGATGAATAAGGAAATGAATAAGGGAATCTTGCTAAAATACACACTTGTTGCTAAAAACACAAGCCGATCAATCAAGAAAAGCTAAAGGGACATCAATTTGTGATTGAAACTCAAGACTTCAAATCATTGAAGTTTCCTTATCACCAAGTCATACAGAGGTGAAAATAAGAGCATTCTCAAACAGACACTGAACACTCAACAACAACAGTGGCTTGACATTGCATGTCAATGATGTCATGTCATGTCATGTCATGAGTAGTCACATGCCACACCTTATGGCCAATGATGTAACATATGTTTTCAAAATGTATTGTAAAATTAAAGTCCAAAGGACATGTGTGGAATAAGAAGAGTCATGTAAAGTTGAAAAGTCATAGGAATTCAAATAGTCATGAGGGTTGTCAAAGGGTCACAAGGAAGGGGAAGCATCATCCCTTGCTTATATATACTCCCTCATTGTATGAGTGAGGGACATTTTCACCTTGGCTCCTCCTACACAACATTATAAGAGATAAGATAGTTATTTTGGGGAGCAAGGAGTGGCACCAACACTCCCCTACAGGAGCTAATGATGTTCATTATAAACATGTGCCTTAGAACTTTTACTTAATAACAAAAGCCTTCAATTCCAACATGTTCTTCATGCATGGATTATGAATGCTTGTAAGAATATTCTACAGATGTTTGGACTTCATGTTTACTTTCACATGTGCTAAGATAGTTGAACTATTTTGGTTGTTTTAATACTTATCTTATATAGAATGTGTTGTAATGTTTGTTATTATTGTCCCATCCTTGTGGACTATCCTGCAAGATATTAGACAAACTTTTTCATTTTTTGGTTGTAACGATCATCACATCCTCTGTGGACTATTTCATTGGATGTTAGACGGATCCTTCTAGTTCATGTGTCTCTTCCTGGGTGGTACTACTACCTCTCTCTTAGAGGCTCACTTTTCTCCCGTCTCCGTAGTAGAATAACTTTGACACATTTACAACTGAACACTCACTAGAGACACTTTCTTTGTTTTCAAAGGCACCATTGCATCCCTCTATCTTGCCGATAATTAGATCCAAGGGAAATCTTTAAGAACTTGGCAAACAAGCCTTTATACAAAATGTGATTCCTACACCAAATGGTGTGAGGTCTAATTAGGACTTCATACTGGGGAGATCCCCTGAATGTTGGTGGGTCCAACACCGTCAACAGGTTACCAAATATCGCTGATATGCTTGAAAGCTTTTATTAGCTTACTTTATGATACACCTTTAAGCATATACGACATGTTGTTGGAAATAATACTGAGAGGGGGGGTGAATCAATATTTGCAAATCAATAACTTTTTCATTTCCATAATCAGATTTATATACACTACTTCAGAGAAGTGAATTCACATGTGCACACAATTGTTCTTAAGGAAACCAGCGTATATCCAGTGAACTTATGATTAATTTAATTCATCATATGTTGATCTTTAATCAGTGCATCAATACTTTATTAAACTTTAAATAGTAACCATGTGTAGTAATAACAGGATAAACCATCACAAATAAGCAACACACATGAACACCAAGATTTAAGGTGGAAACCTAATGTAGGTGAAAACCACCTGTTGTTGTCATCTTTGTCTACTTTTAATAATAAGAAAATATGTTTACAATCTTGTACTGGTGCAGAATCATACCAGTACGCAGGCACCCACCTGCAGAAGGATACAAGCTTCTATCATTCTCCATCTTCTACTGGAAGGGAGCTCCAACCCCCTGGGTCTTGTACTAGCTGATATGTTTACCAGTACATAGGCGCCAACCTATAGAAGGCTACGACCTTCTCTCTTCCTCCAGGGACCACGTTCCATAAATTTTTAGAATGGATACTCCTGGAACACATCACCACAATCTGAAGGCCACATTTCATCAAATTTTCATACTCGACCCATCAAAAACATTGAAGATGAAAATTAATCACTACTGCAATACAACCATCAAATACATCTGCATCAACCAATCATTAAAACCCAATCATCAATCTCTGATATAACTGAAACAATCAATCACTGAAACCTTTGATGTACTGAATCAAACAATCATTGAAACCTCTGACATACTGAATCATACAATCATCGAACCTCTGACACAACTAAATCAACCATTCATTCAAACTTAATTAAATTCAACCAAACAACTGGAACAAATAGATCATTGTAACCAGTACGCAGATTTGAAACCAGAGCACTGCATCAACAAATAGAACTAACTTTAACCTCAATGTGTCAGAATGTATAAGCTCCTTTAATGAAGCAAACTTGCATGTATATGCTACTTTATTTAGTCCAACCTGTGTATACTTCTAAAGATATTGAATCATAAAACCTCTGAACCATAAACTATAGCAACAAGTGACATTCTGAAGATCTACTGTCATATTATAGAGTTCTAAACATATAGCAAAATGTATCACCCTTCTTTCTCAATCAATTAATCAATGAGACACAAACACTTTATGCATTCAATTTTACTTTCAGATGTAAGAATACATCATTGACAAACAACAATAATATAGCAGCAAAACAGTAGTATTGATCTAATAGATCAGTCATCCCTGAACACCAATCTTTTCTTTTTCATACACTACTTGGAAGAGACGAACCAACGTGTATACACACCTTCACCAAAGCAAACTAGTGTATAGATCTGCAAATACTTACTTATAACTTCACTGCAATTCAAGACTTTAGACATACCCAGATCATCATATATAAAGGATAAAATGTGCGTTATCAATCAGATCTATCCTATCCATTATTAGATCACATAATGATAAGTCATTATGATCTTGATCCATCATTAGATCTCATCCATCATCAAACACATAGGTGCTTCCTTAGTTCAGATCAAGAAAAGCATCAGAAGCCCATAACCTGCATCTTTGATCTGACACTTCATAAGATATTCAATACTTGCACCCCTTGGCCTAATGATATTTTCCTCCTTATATAGCTTTAGGTCCTTCTCAATACCTTGGACCAAAACCACTTAGGACCAATACCTTGGACCAAATACCTAGGGTCAATACCTTGGATCAATACCTTCGACCAAAATACATTGGGCTAAATACCTCGAACCAAAACCTTGGTTTTCCAACATGTACATGCCTTTCCTCCTATGAAAGTGCATGTATATGTATACGCTCCTTTTTTTCTATTAACCTGAATGTATACACTCTTTTTGTATAGTGAACCCGTGTATACAACTTAACATGCCTAAAAATGTCCTTTTTATTCAACTTCTTGATTCTGATCTATAGTTCTTTATTACTTCATTCTATTCTTTTGTATCATTACTTTGTTCTCTCTGAATAGACCCATTATAATGTGATTTGCCATTTTACATTACTTCTGAACTGATTCCTTTGAACTGCTCTACATTTTGTCACATCTGTAAACACAATTGCCATGCATTCTGTCACATCTGATATCTCTCCCTAGATTCATCTAGTTACATAGATTCATCTAGTTACCATATACGAGTGAGTTGTTCTGCTATAACTGTGTTGCCATCAAGAATAGCACATGCATCATAATGCCAACATTCTCCCCCTTTGGACTTGATGGCAACCATTTTGGTGTTGATTACTGCAAGCTGTAGAAACTGTTAGAGATAACAAGCAACACCAAAATACTCTCCCCCTTTGACATCAAGGGCAAAGGGTGGGCCAAGTTATTCTCCCCCTTTGATATCAAGGGTAAAGGGCTGACCAAAATGAAGACTTTCATATCTGAATAGCATAATATGAACATTGAGCTAGGCACATACTGATTTTTTTATTTATTAAACTCACCCTTTGTACATGCTGAGATGCACTATAACATCCATGCTCCCCCTGAGCACATGCATAGTCTGCAAAAATATTTTCCAAAAGAATAACATGACTTTATAACTCAACTATGTGAGTATGTCCTTCCTATCACCAATGACTCATACATACATCAATCTCCCAACCAAGTGGGAATATAACAAATTTGACTCACCTGCCCAACCAAGTGGGAATATACGAAATTTGACACACCTACCCAACCAAGTGGGGATATACCAATTGTTTATACATGACTGAAATATAGTAATTGTTATTTCATCCTTCCCATGCATAGTGGGGGTACAAATTACATCATATGATGAAGAGGGACTCATTAAAATACTATGACAGTCAGAGACATATTATTACATAATGGGCCTTTATATAACCTTTTCATTGAGTGATATACATGACATTGATAACAAAGACCAAATATCTAAACAAGACCATGATAGTGATCAGCAACTATCATACACCATATATGATCTGCACTATAAGAATCTGTCAGCAACATCTATACCTACAACATGTATATGTCCATGATCAGTTCCAAAGATATGACAAAGTAAATATCATCAACCTGTGACTAAGTATGTCGTATATAGATATCAACTCATCCTCTTTATCTCATCAAGATCAACTTGCTTTGTTTCCTTAGTAGAAAGAGCCTTATCATAACCTTCCATGAATAAACTAAGCATATGCCATATCTCCAAGCAGTAACACAAAATCATTCACATCATATCATATGTGAAAACACCATAGTCATCATCTATGATCATAACATCATCATCAAGAACTGCATGATCTTTCCACAAGAACCCTCAATATATCAACCATGTATCATCACTAGGGGACATCCCGCATATGATAAGAATCATCAAAAAGTCATCCACAATCATCCATAATTCTAATCTGACTAACAACTATGTAACCCCAAGCAATACAAGTACTGTCATCATAGGCAACTTATAACCGCAACATTGCATGATGTATCAAAACACTTTAGCCACATAAGCATCATTGCCATTGATAAGAATCATTCGGTACCAAATACTTCTAAACATAATGGCAACAATGCAATATTAGAAGCCTAGCATATTCTCCCCATGGACTTGTGCCACCTATTCACTGTCAGATCTGATCATTGCAAATATATCAGTAAGAAATATCAAGGCATCATCATCAATCAGATATACATCAAGTTATAAACAACTTGTGAGGATCAAGAGCACTTCTAAATAACATCCATAGACTGTAGTCATCTATCATCAAGATGGAAAGATAATTGATAATTGTCTGAATCATATTGGATCATTTTTGTAATTCTGTCCCACTGCTTCTTCATTAAACCAACATATACGCGACTGTGTATATTCGAACTCACATATATACGTGACTTGTCTTCCTGAAAATTGTGTATGAGATTTAGAACACTGAAGTTTCACACTTTCAGCTCCCCCTGAGTGTGTTATGTCTGTACACTATGCCATGCCACATTTTTCTGACTGTACTTCCTTCTTCTTCCATATCTTCAAGTGTGATGATGTTTTCTCCTTTTGGTATGGTGCCTGAAATTTTCTCCTACATTCCTTTGCTATATGTCTAAACTTATTACATGCATAACAACTTAGATGTTTCATATTCCTTATATAGCAGTCAATGGCTTTGTGACCAAACATATGGTGAGAAAAACAATATCCCTTGAAGTACCTTGAAGTTGATGATGTTTCTTTGTGACGATTATTAGCTTGAACCATTCTACTTCTACATCTTGCTGCAACATGTCCAAAATTATGACATATAAAACATTCAACATTATTCATCACAGGAAAGAACTGATTATCACTTCCATAGTTAGGAGTAAATGATTTTCTTTGAAGGTTTTCTCTCCTTGGTTGTTGATGGGGTTGACCTCTTATCTCCTTGTTAAGCATTTCAGATTTTGCACTCGATTTCTTCGCTTCAGTTTGTGAGCTAGATTCTTCTTTAACAACTTCATGAAAACCAAGACCATATTTGATGGTAGGAGACATCTGACTACTAAGAATATCATCCAGAATCTTAGTACTATCTTGAAATCATAAAAGTTTATCCTTTTCTTCTAAATTACCTTTTAGGTTATTTACCTCAACCTAATATTGCTCTTCCTTTTCAAGATACTGCTTCTTTATGATTTCTTCAGCTTTTCTTCCTTCTTCCACTTGTTGCCTTAATTCGAGAACTTCATTTTCTTGTTCTTCAAATGCTTGGAGTAGTTCTTCATTCTGATTATTTGATTATTCAAGATGTTATTTTATAGAGAGGATCTTATTTTCAATAATTTCATAGTAATTGGATCTATCTTTAAGTTTCTTGATTGTTGTACTCTTTTCACTTACTTCATTTCTTAATGATGTAACTTCATCCTATAGCTTTTGGCATTGATCTTCCTTTTCCTTGTACTGTTTCCTTACCTTGTTTCCTTCCTCCGACTGATATTTTAATCTGGTAACTTCTTCTTTGTAGGAACATTCCCTTTTATCAATTAGATCTTCTTGATCTCTAATTATATCTGTGAGCCTTTTAAATTCTTCCTCTATTTGATTTCTTTCTCTTTCACCCATAAGAGAAAATTCAGTTGTTTCGCTATCACTTTCATTATCTTCAAATGAACAGAGAAATGTATCACCAGAGGACAACAAATTCATACCTGATAATTCTTTTTCTTGTTCATCTTCATTCTGAGGTGATTATGAATCTAAAGAGTTTCTTCCACATAATCCCCAATTGTCTCTCCCACTGTCACAGTTCCTTTGAGATGCCTTCTTCTTTTGAGGTGCTTTCTTCTTTAACTTCTTTCCTATTGTTTCTAGGGATCTCCTTCAAGCGATCAAGCTTCTTCCAAAGGACCTACTCTGATACCAATTGTTGGAAATAATACTGAGAAGGGGGGGTGAATCAGTATTTGCAAATCAATAACTTTTTCATTTCCATAATCAAATCTATATACACTACTTCAGAGAAGGGAATTCGAGTGTTCACGCAACTGTTCTTAAGGCAACCAGTGTATATCTAGTGAAATTATGATTCATTTAATTCATCATATGTTGATCTTTTTTTTTTCTATATAATACTACCCAAGCACCCATGAGGGATTTGAACCGGTGACCTATCGCAAGGAGTGCCTTAACAGTACACCCATTCACCCTCAATCCAAAGCCCCATGGGCATCATATGTTGATCTTTAATCAGTGCATCAATACTTTATTAAACATTAAACAGTAACCATGTGCAGTGATAACATAATAAACCATCAAACATAAGCAACACACATGAACACCAAGACTTAAGGTAGAAACCCAATGTGGGTGAAAACCACCTATTGTTGTCATCTCTGTCTTCTTTTAATAATAAGAAAATTTGTTTACAATCTTGTATTGGTGTAGAGTCATACCAATATGCAAGCACCCACCTACAGAAGGATACAACCTTCTCTCATTCTCCGACTTCTACTGGAAGGGAGCTCCAACACCCTAGCTTTTGTACTAGCTGATATGTTTACCAGTACGTAGGCATTGGCCAACAGAAGGCTACGATCTTCTCTCTTCCTCCAGGGACCATGTTTCATAAATTTTTAGAGTGGATACTCCTGGAACAGTTCACCACAATCTGAAGGCCACGTTTCATCAAATTTTCATACTGGACCCATCAACAACATTGAAGCTCAAAATTAATCACTACTACAATACAACCATCAAATACATCTGCATCAACCAATCATTAAAACCCAATCATTAATCTCTGATATAATTGAAACAATCAATCACTGAAACCTCTAGTGTACTAAATCAAGCAATCACTGAAATCTCTGACATACTGAATCATACAATCACCGAACCTATGACACAACTGAATCAACCATTGATTCAAACTTAATCAAATTCAACCAAACAACTGGAACAGATAGATCATTGTAACCAGCACACATATCTAAACCCAGAACACTGCATCAACAACCAAAACTAATTGTAACCTCAAAAGTCATGTGTCAGAATGTATACACTCCTTTAATGAAGCAAAATTGCATGTATATGCTACTTTATTTTGCCCAACCTGTGTATACCTCTAAAGATAATGAATCATAAAACCTCTGAACCAAAAACTATAGAAATTAGTGACATTCTGAAGATCTACTGCCATATTACAGAGTTCTAAATAGATAACAACAAGGATCACCCTTCTTTCTCAATCAATTAATCAATGAGACACAAACTCTTTATGCATTCAGTTTTACTTTCAGATCTAAGAAGACATCATTGACAAACAATAGTAATATAGAAAAAAAACAATAGTATTGAACTGATAGACCAGTCATCCCTGAACATCAAGATTTTCTTTGCATACGCTACTTGGAAGAATTGAACCAGCGTGTATACACACCTTCACCAAAGTGAACCAACATATAGATTTGCAAATACTTACTTATAACTTTGCTGCAATTCTAGACTTCAAACATACCTATATCATCATATATAAAGGATAAAATGTGTGTTATCAATCAAATCTAGCCTATCCATCATCAGATCACATAATGATAAGTCATTATGATCTTGATCCATCATTAGGTCTCATCCATCATCAACCACATAGGTTCTTCCTTAGCTCAGATCAAGAGAAGCATCATAAGCCCATAACCTGCATATTTGATCTAACACTTCATAAGATATTCAATACTTGAACCCCTTGGCCTAATGATCTTCTCCTCCTTATATAGTTTTAGGCCTTTCTCAATACCTTGGACCAAATACCTAGGGTCAATACCTCAGACCAAATACCTTGGATCAATACCTTCGACCAAAATTCCTTGGACTAAATACCTCGGACAAAAACCTTGGTTTTCCAACATGTACGCGCTTTTCCTCCTGTGAAAGTGCGTGTATACATATACGCTCCTTTTGTTCTGTTAACCTGTGTGTATATGCTCCTTTTGTGTAGTGAACCCGCGTATACAACTTAACATACCTGAAAATGTCCTTTTTATTCAACTTCTTGATTCTGATCTGTAGTCCTTTGTTCCTTCATCCTACTTTTTTGTGTCATTACTTTGTTCCCTCTGCATAGACCCATTATAATGTGATTTTCCATTGTACATTAATTTTGAACTGGTTCTTTTGAACTGCCCTGCATTTTGTCACATCTGTAAACACAACTACCATGCATTCTGTCACATCTGAGATCTCTCCTGTAGATTCATCTAGTTACCATATACAAGTGAGTTGTTCTGCTATAATTGGGTTGCCATCAAGAACAACAAATGCATCATAATGCCAACAATCTCCCCCTTTCGTCTTGATGGCAACCATGTTGGTGTTGATTACTGCAAGTTGTAGAAACTGTTAGAGATAACAACCAACACCAAAATACTCTCCCCCTTTGATATAAAGGGCAAAGGGTGGGCCAAGTTATTCTCCCCCTTTGATATCAAGGGTAAAGGGCTGACCCAAATGAAGAATTTCATATTTGAATAGCCGAATATGAAAATTGAACTAGGCACATGCTGAATTTTTTGATTAAAGTATCCCTTTGTACATGCTGAGATTCACTATACCATCCATGCTCCCCCTGAGCACATGCAGGGTCTGAAAAAATATTTTCCAAAAGAATAGCATGACTCTATAACTACACTATGTGAGTATGACCTTCCTATCACCAATGACTCATACATACATCAATCTCCCAACCAAGTGAGAATATACCAAATTTGACTCATCTACCCAACCAAGTGGGGTTATACCAATTGTTTATACATGACTGAAATATAGTAATTATTACATCATCCTTCCCATGCATAGTGGGGGTACAAATTACATCATATGACCAGAGGGACTCATTAAAAGACTATGACAGACAAAGACATATTATTACATCATAGGCCTTTATATGACCTTTTCATCGAGTGATATACATGACATTTATAACAAAGACCAAATATCTAAACAAGACCTTGATTGTCATTAGCAACCATCATAAACCATATATGATCTGCACCATAAGCATCTGTCAACAACATCTAGACCTGCAACCTGTATATGTCCATCATTAGTTCCGAAGATATGACAAAGTAAATATCATCAACCTGTGACTAAGTATGTCGTATATAGATATCAACTTATCCTCTTGATCTCATCAAGATCAACTTTCTTCATTTCCTTAGTAGAAAGAGCCTTATCATAACCTTCCATGAATCAACTAAGATAATGTCATATCTCCAAGCAGTAACACAAAATCATTCACATCATATCATATGTGAAAACACCATAGTCATCATCTATGATCATAACATCATCATCAAGAACTGCATGATCTTTCCACAAGAACCCTCAATATATCAACCATGTATCATCACTAGGGGACATCCCATATCTGATAAGCATCATCAAAAATTCATCCACAATCATCCATAAATCTGATCTGACTAACAACTATGTCACCCCAAGCAATAAAGTATCGTCATCATAGGGAACTTATAACCGCAACATAGCATGATGTATCAAAACACATTAGCCACATAAGCATCATCGCCATTGATAAGAATCATTCGGTACCTAAGACTTCTAAACATAATGGCAACAATGCAATATTAGAAGCCTAGCGTATTCTCCCCCTGAACCTGTGCCACTTGTTCACTGTCAGATCTAATCATTGCATATATCAGTAAGAAATATCAAGGCATCATCATCAATCAGATATACATCAAGTTATCAACAACTTATGAGGATCAAGAGAACTTCTAAATAACATCCACAGACTATAGTCATCTATCAACAAGACAGAAAAGATAAGCGATAATTTTCTGAGTCATATCATGTCATTTTTATGAGTCTATCCCACTGCTTCTTTAGTAAACCAACATATACGCGACTATGTAGCTTCGAACTTGCGTATATACGTGACTTGTCTTCATGAAACTTGTGTATGAGATTTAGAACACTGAAGTTTTACACTTTCATCTCCCCCTGAGTGTGTTATGTTTGTACACTATGCCATGCCACATTTTTCTGACTGTACTTCCTTCTTCTTCCATATCTTTGAGTGTGTTGACGTTTTCTCCTTTTGGTATGGTGCCCGAAATTTTCTCCTACATTCCTTTCCTTTATGTCTAAACTTGTTACATGCATAACATTTTACATCTTTCATATTCCTTCTATAGCAATCAATGGCTTTCTGACAAAACATATGGTAAGAAAAACAATATCCCTTGAAGTACCTGTAAGGTGATGACGTTTCTGTGTGACGGTCATTAGCTTGAACCATTCTACTTATGCATCTTGCTGCAACATGTCCAAAATTATGACATATAAAACATTCAACATTATTCATTAGAGTAAAGAGTCGATCATCACTTCCATAGTTAGGAGTAAATTATTTTCTTTGAATACTTTCTTTCCTTGGTTGTTGATGGGGTTGACCGCCTATCTCCTTGTTGAGAATTTCAGGCTTTGCACTAGATTTCTTTGCTTCAGTTTGTGAGCTAGATTCTTCTTTAAAAACTTCACGAAATCCAAGACCATATTTGATGGTAGGAGACATTTGACTACTAAGAATATCATCCAGAATCTTAGTACTATCTTGAAATCGCAAAATTTTATCCTTTTCTTCTAATTTACCTTTTAGGATATTTACCTCAACCTAATATTGCTCTTCCTTTTCAAGATACTACTTCTTTATGATTTCTTCAGCTTTTCTTCCTTCTTCCACTTGTTGCCTTTGTTGGCATTATGATTCTGATATGGTTCTATGTTACAAATGTTGTACTTGATGGCAACACCCTCAAGTGGCAATGCTCTGATCAGGCTCTCAAAATATTGAAAATTAAGAAGTACGCAGGAGAACAGTTCAGAAGATGCGTACACACAGGTACACCATGAAGGGACCACGCCCAGACACGCAGGTCACCCGTTCAGGAGGTGCGTACCCCCAGTTTCACTTACTTCAAGGCAGAGAAGCGCATTCATGTGGGGTTTCCTATGTTTGGCCCGTGGTATTTAGCCCGCCGCTCTTGATTCTATGGTTTTGGCCCGTGGTATTGTTATTATTATTGAGCCCCATGTTTTTGGGCCCCTTGTATTGGTTATCTATGGTATTGATCCATGATTTTAGGAGGAGCTTGCCTATATAAAGCAAAGGAGATCACTTGGCTAAGTATCTTTTGCAATTGAATATCTTAAGATCTGAAATATTGAGTTATTGTCTTAAAAGCTTGATCTATATGTAAGTAAATTTGAAAGCGAATCTGGGAAGGGTGATCTCTCGAGCGCATGATCAGATCTGGGCATCTGACTAACTGTGCCACATTGGTGGACTGCCAATTCGGCCCTGATCAGAAGTGCGCAGGTGATTAACAGTACAGGTGCGTGGGTACGCAGAGCAGAAACAGGAGAGCTGCGTGGGTACGCAGAGCAGAAGAAGGGGTACTGCGTGGGTACGCAGAGCAGAAGAAGGAGAACTGCGTGGGTACGCAGTGCGACAAAGGTTTAGGTGCGTACGCACAACAAAAGTACGTGGCACGATAGTATCTTCGAGTGCGTGGCTTCAGTAACAGTACGCGACGCGATAGTGTCTCTGGGTGCGTACTTACAGTAACAGTACGCGGCGCGATAGTGTCTCTGGGTGCGTACCTACAGTAACAGTATGCAGCGCGATTCAAGAAGCAATGCGTGGGTACGCGGTGCAGTAGAAGGCTCTCTGCGGGTATACAAAGGGAAGTAGAAGGTGAAGTGCATAGCGACGCAGGCCAGAGAAAGAAAAACTGCGTATCTGTCTTAAGATCTTCTGTTTACTGAATTTTTCTGTTGATAAGGTGTTCTGGGTTAGTTTTGTTATTTTTGATCTGGTTACTGCAGTTGACTGTGTAATTTACATGTACTTGATGATCATTTGATGCTTATCGATCCAGTTTGAAAATTTATGAAAAGTGGTCCTTGTAAGAAAAGAAGTAGGGGGTTGTATCTCCCTTCCAGGAAAGACTGGAAAACGAGAGAGAGTTGTAGCTATCTGCAGGTTGCAGCCTGTGTACTGGTAAAGGACTGCACCAGTACAAAATCATTGTAAAAGGAGTTTCTAATTTGAAAGAAGATAGAGACATATTGCAGCAGGTGGTTTTCACCCACATTGGGTTTCCACCTTACATCTGGTGTTCTTTGGTGTGACTATTTGTTTTTCTTGTTCATGCTCATTATTTTATGGTACTGATATGCAAAAATAATTCAAAGTATAAATAAGGAAGATTTGTTAAAAGAACTTGATAATACTGATTCACCCCCCCTCTCAATATTATTTCCAACAATTGGTATTAGAGCAGGTCCTTTGGAGAAGCTTGATCGCTTGAAGGAAGATCATTCATCATGAGCAACTACGAGAGGGAAGCATCAATCAGGCCACCAATTTTTGATGGGACAAACTTCAATTATTGTAAGGTAAGATTTACTGCCTATATTCAATCTCTTGGTACAGAAGTTTGGGATATCATAGATACAGGCTACACTTTTCCTTCAGCTACTCCTACAGATGCGGCCGAAAAGAAGAAATATGAAACAAATGCTAAAGCAGTCAATACTTTGCTAGGATGCATCTCAAACAAAATTCGTAAAGGTTATGCAATATAAATCTGCAAAAGAAATATGGGACAAGATTGTCTTGAGCTACGAAGGAGATGAACAGGTAAAGCGTGCTAAACTTTAAACTCTCAGGATTCAGTATGAGAATCTCAGGATGTATAATGATGAAAGTGTGGCTAACTATTTTCTTCGGGTAGATGAGATTGTTAATTGCATGAAAAATTTGGGTGAAGAAATAAAAGAGGCTATTGTGGTTGAAAAAGTTCTAAGATCATTGTCCCCCAAGTTTGAATCTAAAGTGTCTGCAATAGAAGAAAAGGAAAATCTACAAATTATTACTATGTCTCAGCTTCACGGAATTCTAACTGCTTATGAAATGAGAAAGGGAGGTCCTTTAGACAGAAGAGAAGCTGCTTTCAAGGCTTCAGGCAAAGGAGATTATTATGAAGCAAGTCACGTGCCAGAAAAAGAAGAAGAAGAATCAAATTTTGTCAGAAATCTTCAAAGGGGTTCTGGAAGGTTCAGAGGTAAGTTACCTTTTAAATGCTTTGCTTGTGGAAGAGTAGGTCATTATGCTGCAAAATGTCCTTATAAGGATAAAGGAAAGGAACCTGCTAGATGGAACAAGAAACAGAGTGCAAATAAGAAAAGCTACTACACTCATGAAGATAGTGATGGTCTATCAAATAGTGATGAGATGAACGAGGTAATGACTATAAATTGTTAATGGCATTTGAAGATGATGATTATATGGATGCTATAGATGTGGATAGCCTTTATGAAGAAATTACTAGACTCAAGAGATGTATAGAAGAAAAGAATATGATCATTGATACTCTACAATTTCAAATTGATGAAAAAGAAAAACATCTTGAAAAATTAGAAGGTGAAATTGTTGGTCTTAGAAAAGAGATTGAGAAAACAAAAGCTATTAATCTTAAGTTTGTCAAAGGATCTGAAACTTTGGATGAGATTATCAATGTACAGCGTTCTCCACTAAACAAGACAGGTCTGGGCTATAATGGAGAAACTTCTCAAGCATCCACCTCAAAAAGTTATCTTGATGCAGCAAGAAGAAATGAGCAAAAGCACAATGGAGACCATCAGGTAAAGCAGGGACGAATTGCAAACAAAGACTATCAGGGGCAATCCGTCTTAAGGGTGAACAAAAGCTACAACCAGCCACAGGTAAAATCTTCTCAATTTGGTTCAAGAATGGATGACAATAGAAATTACAATCATTTGGCCGGTAGATTTGATAACCACAGAAGTTTCTTCAATGGAAAATTCTTTTCTTGCCATAACTTTGGTCACAAAGTAGCTCAATGTGTTGCATATAAAACGATCATGACTAGAGAAGCTCAAAAACAAAGAAGTATGACCAGGATTACAAAAAGGACCCATAACAACTTTTCGATTCTTGAAAATGAAGTTGAATGTTCTATTTGCAATAACTTTGGTCATGAAGATTCTGAATGTAGGAGCAGGTTTCAGCAGACAAAGGAACAAGCCTCAAGCACCAAAACATGGAGAATAAAGGAACCACAACTAGAAAGATGTGGGATAGCATTTTATGTAGAGGGATAGGAAAATCTATGGTACATTGACAGTGGATGTTCGAAGCATATGACAGGTGATAAAGAAATACTTGAATCATATTCTGCTCTAGAAAAAGGAAAGAAAGTTTCTTTTGGAAATGATACTCCTGCAACTATAAAAGGAAAAGGCACTGCTCAGTTAAAAGAAAAGGTCAAAGCTGGAAATGTTTTGTATGTTGATGGATTGAAACATAATCTTCTAAGTGTCAGCCAGATGTGTGATCAAAGAATCGAGGTGATATTCAGATCAAATGGATGTCTTGTTCGTGATCTTGATACAGGTAAAACAGTTATCAAAGGTAAACGAACTCCAAATAATCTATACATATTTGAAGAAGGACAACAAAAATGCTATCTAAGCAAGGATGATGAACACTGGTTATGGCATCGGAGGTTGGGGCATCTAAGCTTTTCACAAATAAGGAAAGCATGCAAATATCAGGCAGTTCGCGATCTTCCAGATATCAAAATTCCAGACAACACCATATGCAAATCATGTCAGTTTGGAAAGCAAACCAGAACTAACTTTCCAGAGAAGGAAGGATCAGCTAGCATGCCTCTTGAGCTAGTACATACAGATACATGTGGTCCATTCAGGAAAAGGACACCTCAAGGAGAAGAATACTTGATATTATTCATTGACGACTTCTCCAGGTTTGTTTGGTTAGGACTTATGAAGCACAAAGATGAAGCATTCGAAAAATTCAAATCCTTCAAAGCCTTGGTTGAAAATGAATCAAGACACAAAATTAAGTGTCTCAGATCCGACAGAGGTGGGGAGTTTACCTCAAATGAATTTTTCGATTTCTGTGAAGAACATGGGATAAGAAGAGAATTCTCTACAGCTAGAACTCCTCAGCAAAATGGAGTTGTGGAAAGAATGAACAGAACAGTCCAACAAATGGCTCGTGCTATGCTTGATGAGTCGGGAACTCCCGCAACTTTCTGGGGAGAAGCTGCACATGCTGTGGTTGTTATTCTCAACAAAACAAATGTCTGGGTGAACAACACTCAAACCCCTCATGAGCTCTGGTGTGGTGAGACTCCTTCGGTAAAGCACTTCAAAATCTTTGGGAGCAAATGTTATATTAAGAATACTGATGAGCAACTTGGAAAACTTGAACCTAGAGCAGATGAAGGCATTCTTCTTGGTTATTCTCCTCATAGCAAAGCATACAAGTGCTACAATAAGAGACTTGGCAGAATTGTTGACAACATTGATGTAGTGGTTGATGAGAAGGGATACATTCCTAAGCAAGTACATCATGAAGACATCGAAGAAGATGAAGGCTACCCTCAAAGACAGAATGATGAAGAAGAAGAACCTCAAGAAGAACCAGAGGAGCAGACAAGAATAGAAGAGAAGACTCCATCCAGATATGTTCAGAAGAATCATCCAGAATCTCAGATTGTGGGGCAGAAAGAAGCAGGTGTACAAACAAGAAGAACAATTGCAGAAGCCTCAAGCTATTTGGCATTACTCTCTTCCACTAAACCACAAAATGTGAAAGAGGCATGCAAAGATGAATGTTGGGTGAAAGCAATGGATGAAGAACTTGAGCAGATCGAAAAGAACAACACTTGGGAGCTGGTCCCTAGACCAAAGGATAAGAATGTTATCGGAACAAAATGGGTCTTCAAAAAATAAATTGAATGAAAATGGAGAAGTAATTAGAAACAAGGCCAGACTTGTTTGTAAAGGGTATGCGCAGCAAGAAGGAATAGACTTTGAAGAAACCTTTGCTCCTGTTGCAAGACTTGAGGCCATCCAAATGTTCCTTTCTCTCTCAAGCTTTCAAAACTTCAAAATATTTCAAATGGACGTGAAATCAGCCTTTCTGAATGGAGACTTGGAAGAAGAAGTATACATTGAGCAGCTAGATGGGTTCATTCTTGGAAATGATCCAAATCTTGTATGCCGATTGAAAAAGGCTCTCTATGGTCTCAAACAAGCTCCAAGGGCTTGGCACTATCGTTTGGACAAATATCTTCATCAACAAGGTTTTTCAAAAGGATCAGCAGATAACAATCTTTATATAAAAGTTGAAAATGACAAATTGCTAATACTTGTTGTGTATGTAGATGACATTATCTTTGGCAGCAATGAAGAAGCAATGAGTCAAAGCTTTGCCTTGGTCATGCAGAAAGAATTTAAAATGTCCTTGCTAGGAGAACTAACATATTTCCTTGGTTTGCAAATCCAACAAAAAGAAGGAGGGATCTTTTTGTCTCAAACCAAGTATCTCAAACAGATTTTGAAGAAATATGGCATGGAAGATGAAAAACCAGTATGTACACCCATGGTCACAGGATGTAGCCTCAGTGCAAATGATGAATCTGCAGCAGTGCATCAACCAACCTACAGATCTATGATTGGTAGTTTACTTTATCTGACAGGTACCCGACCGGACATCATGCATGCAGTTGGAATAGTTGGAAGATTTCAGGCAAATCCGAAGGAGACTCATCTTTAGGAAGTGAAGAGAATTTTCAAATATCTTAAAGGGACTCAAAATTATGGCCTATGGTATCCTAGAGATACAGATCTCACACTTGAACAGGAAGAATCTCGTATTTACTCTTGGGACGACAATAATTGATCTTTGTAAATTCTTTGGACTATTTCTATAGTCATAGAGAACAGATCGTAATGGGTGCAAGGAGGGAGCATCTCGGATCCAGCGACGAAAGGTTCGAACCAAAATTTCCGGATGAATAGAATAGGGTATTCGTGCATCTAATATAGAATTTGAATGCGGGAATTTATCCTCTAAGAAGGGAAATATTGAATGGATCGACCGGAAACTCTTACATTCATTCATCCCTTCCACCGAAGATTTTGACCATATAGAGAACGAAACTTCCAGGACCAATGTAAGTGCTTCTAGTACCGATTCAGAATAGAAACTCTTCTTGCGATCAGCTAATGGATTTGGATCGCAATTCACGAATAAAACAATTGAATGATTTTGTTGACGTATTTGACCAATCAAACGTTTTACAGTTAGGAAACTTAATTGATCATTGGAACTTAAATGTTCCATTGGTCTGGAGGAACTTGATACATCCAAATAATGATCATGAGAAATTGCGTAAAGATCTTCCTGAAAAAAGAGTGGATATAAAAAGCATTGTTGCCAAAAGCTATCTTCCTTTCCGCATCTATGGAACTCATCCATTTTCAACCCTCAGCTATGGCCCTCGTTCATGAGAATAACCTCTTTATTTCTGAGAAAATACATGGTGCGATCTAGTCGGAACAAGATAGGAAAAAAGAGATATATCCGGATATCAATATTCTATCTTCTATAGATTTACTACCCAAGGATCTCATTCGTCATGAGGAAGAACGAAAATCTTTTATCCTGGCAACCAATCGCTCTCCTGACTCATGGAATTAATAAACCTGGTCAGTACACTATTTATCTTACACATCTATACTCGAGCATTTAGGACTCATTGTGAGTGTATAAATCCCTGATCTACTCAGGGAAAACCTCCCGATATTGGGTACTAAACTGCTCTTAACTTCTGATCAGTAAAGGGAATTCCTCACTCGCTTAATTGGAACGAGGAACAGAAGCTCGTTTCTCTGGGTCTACTTATGATTCAAGTCATATAGCTTTCTCCATTGACTCATTCGACTTAACCGCAAATTGATTCAATCCTATTCACAATTATCACATTTGATCCGAAAGGATGAGCATATTATACATCCATCTAGGTATATAATAGACATTTCCCACCCATTTGATTCCTTAAATCAGATCCGGTCCTGATCGAATACAATCAGGTATCTGAGAAATAATATCAGGTATCATAAAGATCATATGTTGGAACAACATGCTTTTTTTTCCGTTCATTATACTTCGAGGATCAGTCGTAGTCTTCCGAACTTTACAGATGGTATCGATGAGTTTTCTACTTCATTCAAATGTGTAAAAGATCTTAGTCGCACTTAAAAGCCGAGTACTCTACCATTGAGTTAGCAACCCATATTGCGAATAGATATTGAGGATATATACGATCGAAGTGGAATGCGAGGTTACTCAATATGAACCGGTAAATCCTACCAATCTAATTGACGAACGAGAGGGATCAAAAACCTACGTGAATGACCAAATAATTCACTCGTCAGTTCATATCGGAATATGTAGAGTTTCGATCCACCATTCCAGAATAAAGTAATCTAGGTTATGAATAAATGATCCATCGACAGAATTATCATGATTGGATAGAATCACTGATAAACGATGAACCTAAGATATCTATTTCTATTGTGAATGGACGAATTATATCGACACAATACACTATTGTCAATCCAGAATAAGAGATAAATTAATTGTTGGATTGGCGCTATATTGGGACGAGATGTTAGATGCATCGATAGAAAATCCTAGGCTTATTTGTAACAATAGAACGATTCAAATATTCGTCATCTTTGTATGGAATCACGTGGAAACGAGATTTACTTGGAGAGTATATAATAAAATAAGAATAATGTTGAGCCAAGGGCATTTGATCCAAATATGAAATGATGTCATAATCCATATCCACGAAACCCATTATGTAAACTACCACATCGTTTCAGATGATGTTTTGAAGATTCCTCCCTGATCTCGAATCATGATCGAGATCAGTGATCTCGAATCATGATTCGAGACGTGATTATGAATAGTCATTAACTCAAATGATATGATAGGAATAGGTATCGAATCAGATCCACTCTTTTTGTATAGAATACACTCAATGTAATCAATTAATTTATATTTATTAGGTACTTAACTTAATGCTTCTTTAGATGCGTGCATTACCTCGACAGTAACATTCAAAATGCCCTTTCGTCGTGCAAATTTTTCTGTATTTCTTTTTACTTCGTCCCTTACAAAACGGGGGATTTTACCCAATTCTTGCCGACTTTCAGGATCCCAAATTGGACTAATATCCGTGGATAAGGATTTAGTCATTATTTCCTTCGTATCATGACCACAAAAAATATCTAGAAGATGATCCTCCATACCCAGAGCAAATGAGTTATAAACTAGATCAGCTATTTGATTAGTACCTTCGTAACCCAGGAAGGGTCGATATCCCAAGGAAAATTTTTGGATATGAGCTGGGGCGGAAATAACTCCACAGGGAATTTCAAGACGTTTACCAATATGACGTTCCATTTGAGTACCAAATATTGCAGAGGGTTCCACGCGAGAGATAATATCTCCTACTTCAGCATGATCATCTGTGATGATTATCTCATCACAAAAATCTTTAATTTGCTCTTTGAACCATTCTGCATCATGTTTACAATAAGTACCTGTACAACTCACACGAATTCCCATCTCTCTAGCAAGTATCTTAGTGATTGAAGCAGCATGAGTTGCATCACCAAAAACGACTGTTTCTTTCCCCGTAAAATTCTGACAATCGATAGATCTTGAGAACCAAGCAGCTTGGGAAACGAATCGAGTTTGTCCATCGATATAGGATTCGTAATCAACCCTTTTGCTCGATAAAATAGGAGCCGCCAAGGTCTCAAGAGATTTCTTTATCTGGCGGATGCACTCGGCCATATGTACAGCTCCCATAGGAGTTGTAGATACATAAGGCATTCCAAATTCCTTATTCAAATACATCGCTGTCATTAAGCCCACTTCACGATAAGGAATTAAATTGAACCGAGCTTTCGGTAAATTTTTCGGATCCTCTACAGATCCTCCTTCAGGAATTATTTGATTAATTCTGATGTCCAGATCTTTTAATAAACGTCTCAACTCACGAAAATCATGTCGATTATGAAAACCCAGAGTAAGAATCCCAATTATATTTACAGAAGGTGCATCTGTTACGAATTGATCCAATGTATGGGATTTCTCCAAATAATATCGAACTACCTGTTCCAAAGTTCTATCCGCTGCCTGAATTTCATTCACTTGATAATGATCCACATCCGCAAAAATGACGTTGCAATCGGAGATTATGGATGCTCTATCCACAAAGTTTTTTAAATCCTCCTGCAAGATACTAGAGGTACATGTAGGTGTTAATATTATCAGATCGGGACCTTCCTCCTTATCTTTTCGAATAATATGATCCACAACTCTTTTTCGAGATCCACGTGCTAGTACGTGACGATCTACTATACTAGCAGTTGCAGGAGTAAAATTTCTTTCCCGTTCTAACATAGAACGCATTACATTAAAATAATCATCTCCTAGAGGAGCATGCATAATGGCATGGACATTTTTGAATGAACTAGCTACTCGTAGAGTTCCAATATGAGCAGGACCAGCATACATCCAATGGGCTAATTTCATAAATTGAACCTTATCTCAAATTGATCCGTATTCCCATCTTGCACCACAGATATATCCCTTTATCTCTTCCCTATTGTAATCACATTCCCTTCTGATAAGTATGGTTAAATTATGATAAAAAGGAAAACAAAGTTGGATCTTTTACGAAAGAAAAAAGGGAAGAGCGAAGGAAGGGAAAACAGGAACCAATGAAATAAGTCTGGGACGGAAGGATTCGATCCTCCAAATAACAGGATCAAAACCTGCTGCCTTACTGCTTGGCCACGCCCCATTCCCATCCTATTTCCCTATTCATATGCTAATGAATACTTATATAAAATTTTTTGTCAACCCATTAGTATCCAAGATTCATTAGATCAGATCTCAATTGGGGAAAAATTTTTGTGGATATTTCAACAAAATAGGTTATTGATGGAATTGGACATAATAGGAGAAACAGAAAAAGTGACAAGAATATCCATTCATTGATCATTTTCTATTAGATTGGGTAAAATGTTGTATGTATGAAAGAATCATCCCTTCCAACCCCAAGTCCGGTCAAACTTGTCGAAGAGCTTCGATCGATTCGATCAATCAAAGACTTTTCTGGCTTTACCCCCCCTAATTTTTATTGGAGAATAAAAATGCCAGTTATGTTCAATATTTTTCTAGATGATGCCTTTATTCATTTAAATAATCCCTTTTTTGGAAAATTACCTGAGGCTTATGCAATTTCTGATCCAATTGTCGATGTAATGCCAATTATTCCTGTTCTCTCTTTTCTCTTAGCCTTTGTTTGGCAAGCTGCTGTAAGTTTTCGATAAAAAGTATCCCCTTTTTTCTTTTTCAAGTTTTTGGGTCGCTGTCATTGATCCAATTTTTGTATAACTCTTTCCATTTTTTTGTGACAGAAGTTCTATCCTTGCTCCACCCGACGATACCAGATTCAGATACCTTATCTGCTGCCGGATAAAAACTTTTCCACTCACCTTCATCAATTCCTTCCGATCCCACCGCTCACTTCGGATCGGGCTATTGGGTCACGTATTGATACGATCACCAATGACTTATTTTCATAAATATTCAATAAATATCTAGTTGATCCAAAAAAATAAGAGGGAAAAAAGACCATTTTGAAAACAAAGAGAAAAATTATATCCTTCTTTCAAATTGATTTTCACACGTGATTCGGAGAAATAATTTCGTGATTTGTAACAATAATACTATTGTTTGGTATTCAAGTATCCATATATGGTACAAAGATTGATGATCTATTCTGTTGTACTTATAATCAGGATTCCGAAGATTACGTAATGCTTACTCTTAAGCTGTTCGTTTACGCAGTAGTGGTATTTTTCATTTCTCTTTTTATCTTTGGATTTCTATCGAACGATCCAGGACGTAATCCCGGACGTAAAGAATAGTGAAAAAAGTCTCTAGGTTAATGGGTCTTTTCCGTTCCGTAGAAAGATTCAGGGTTATTCGTTTTCAGGATCAATAGTGGATGAACGGAGAGAGAGGGATTCGAACCCTCGGTATGGATGATCCGTACTACGGATTAGCAATTCGCCGCTTTGGTCTGCTCAACCATCTCTCCAAGATGGAAGAGTTCATGTGTAACAAAATGAATGGTGGAGTAAAGGTGTATATCATAGTATGTACAGATTGTATCGGCAATATAATGAATATTGCCATTATTCAGTTGGATAAAGAACAATCCAGTCAATCGTATTGTTCATTTCGTTAAAAATAGTTCTGTATGACTGATTTTTTCTGCTTTTCTTGGCTTGGCCATCGGCCAGGCCAAGAAAAGCAGAAAAAATCAGTCATACAGTGCTTGACCTAATTTGATAGCTAGAAGAAGACCTGTTGTAAAAGCAAGACAACAACCTATCAAAATTTTAAGCTCTTCCATATCTTCATTCCCTCCCCAATGAGTTTGATTAAATGCGTTACATGGATTAGTCCATTTATTTCTCTCCAATATCAAATTTTATTATCTAGATATTGAAGGGTTCTCTATCTATTTTATGTATTATTGTAAAGATATCAGTTGCTCAAGGCCATAGGTTCCTGATCGAAACTACACCAATGTGTAGGAGTCCGAAGAAGACAAAATAGAAGAAAAGTGATTGATCCCGACAACATTTTATTCATACATTTAGTCGATGGAGGGTGAAAGAAAACCAAATGGATCTAGAAGTTATCGCGCAGCTCACTGTTCTGACTCTGATGGTTGTATCGGGCCCTTTAGTTATTGTTTTATCAGCAATTCGCAAAGGTAATCTATAATTACAATGAGCCATCTCCGGAGATGGCTCATTGTAATGATGAAAACGAGGTAATGATTGATATAAACTTTCAATAGAGGTTGATTGATAACTCCTCATCTTCCTATTGGTTGGACAAAAGATCGATCCATATGTTACAATCAGATCGTGGCGGGTATAGTTTAGTGGTAAAAGTGTGATTCGTTACATTATCAACTCGAATAGTTGAAGGATCTTTTACATGGATCTTTGATCCATCTAAAGCTCTATTTCCAGATAGGTTCAAAACCTTCCCTATGAATACCCAGGAATAGCATACCTTCTCGTAATCTGGGTCTGAAATGATGAAAGATAAACACATTTTTGGTTCCAAGATAGCGACACAGAATGTTTGAAAGGTTAGATAAATTACAGATCTATGGGGAAGATATTTTTTCATCGTGACTAAACCTTCAACTTATGGATGGAAGGACCCCAGGTTGAAGCCGAATAGCTATAGAACTATGACTTTGGTTTACTTGGGTTATCGGCATTTTGTTCGAGCTCGGTGGAATTTGTTCTCCTAGGGATCAGAATTAGTAGAAATAGGGAACGAAGTAACTAGAAAGATTTGTGATTATTTTAAACTTTTCAAATTTATCTTTCTATCAGGATCATCTAGAAAGTGAGTCAGTATTCTACGATTTTGGGCCCTTCACTAAAAAAAGAGAATAAACTGACGTAGATGCCATGGGTACGATAATAAATTAGGGTTTTTTATTAGAAAAAAAAAAGAGGAGAAAGAAAGGAATTGAAAATTCCTTTCAAAAAGATTTGATATAAATACTCCGCTTCTTCCCTCATACCGCTCTCTATCTCCCATGAAGGAGCCGAATGACATTAAATTCTCATGTTCGGTTCTGAATTAGAGACATCGAATAATAAATGTCGACTATAACCCCTAGCCTTCCAAACTAACGATGCGGGTTCGATTCCCGCTACCCGCTAACAGATATCTACCTATTCTATATCTATCTAGATAGATATAGAATAGGTAGATATAAAGTGATTAAGTATATAACATAATTTCACGATTCACTCGAAATCAATTAATGTGAAATAGATTCCATTATTTTCCTATCCTATAACCTCAGTGTGAATAAAAAGGTAGATCGGGACAATGTATGCCAAAGGGAATTCAAAATAAAAAAAAGGGAAGAGAAAAAAAAGAGCGTCCATCGTCTAATGGATAGGACAGAGGTCTTCTAAACCTTCGGTATAGGTTCAAATCCTATTGGACGTAATACTCTTCAATTGTTATAAATTGTTGTGCAATGGATTAGAATGGAACAAATTCTTTAGTTCTTTTTACTGTTCTGAATAATTCCACCAAATGATCAAATATTCATTTTTTTTCTTGAAGTAAAAAAAGTTCAGTATGTTCCTTAAGAGCCTCTTCCAGAAGGGCTTTCGCTTCTTCTATAAATGTACCAGTAGAACGTATAATTTCTCCGAATTGAGGTTTATTTTTTATCAAATAAAAACGTAACCCAAGGAGAAATTTTCTCACCTGTGCTATTTTGAATATATCCAGGTATCTGTTTGTTCCAGTATAAATAGTAGCTATTTGTTCTTCTACAGTCAAAGGAGCCGACTGAGATTGTTTGAGCAACTCACGTAATCGTTGACCCCTCGCCAATTGATCTTGAGTAGCTTTATCAAGATCGGAAGCAAATTGTGCAAAAGCTTCCAACTCTGCAAATTGAGCTAACTCTAATTTCAACTTTCCAGCTACCTTTTTCATAGCTTTTATCTGAGCCGCAAATCCTACTCTAGAGACGGAAATACCCACATTAATAGCAGGTCGGATCCCGGCATTGAATAGATCGGCCGATGAAAATATTTGTCCATCGGTAATGGAAATTGCATTAGTGGGAATATAAGCTGAAACATCTCCAGCTTGAGTCTCAACTATTAGTAGAGCAGTAACACTCCCCTCACCTAACTGGGAACTTAATTTAGCTGCTCTTTCCAAGAGACGGGAATGCAAATAGAAAACATCTCCCGGATAAGCTTCTCGGCCAGGTGGTCTTCTTAATAGAAGAGACATTTGTCGATAAGCTTGTGCCTGTTTGGAGAGATCATCATAAATGATTGATGTGTGTTGTTTTTTATACATGAAGTATTCAGCCAAAGTTGCTCCTGTATAAGGGGCGAGATATTGTAATGTAGCGGGACAATCCGCAGTTTCCGCTACCACAATGGTATATGCCATTGCGCCACGTTCTCGGAATGTATTAACTACCTGAGCCATGGAAGAAGCTCTTTGACCAATTGCTACATAGACACAGATTACATTTTGACTCTTTTGATTAAGAATAGTATCTGTAGCTACTGCTGTCTTGCCGGTCTGTCTATCCCCAATAATTAATTCTCGCTGACCACGCCCTATAGGAATCATAGAATCAATAGCAATAAGCCCAGTTTGAAGGGGTTCATATACGGAACGTCTTGATATAATACCTGGAGCGGGAGATTCAATCAGTCGAAATTCGGAAGCTGAAATTTTACCCTTACCATCAATGGGTTGGGCTAGAGCATTTACAACACGACCCAAATACGCATCACTTACTCGTATCTGAGCAATTTTTCCTGTTGCTCTCACGGAACTACCTTCTTGTATCATCAAGCCATCGCCCATTAATACAGCTCCAACATTATCTGATCCCAAATTTAGGGCAATGCCTACTGTACCATCTCCAAATTCCACTAATTCCCCTGCCATTACTTCATCAAGACCATGAATACGAGCAATGCCATCTCCTACTTGAAGTACGGTGCCAAGATTACCAACTCTTACTTCGTTGTTATATTGTTCGATCTGTTTCCGTATAATACTACTAATTTCGTCGAGTCTAATACTTCCCATTAGCACTTATTAATTATCTGTTCAGAAATAGGTCCTTAACCTTTTTAATTATCTATTGAGAAATAGGACCTATAACAACTAATCATTTGTGTTCATCATGGTTCTAAGCAGGCCAATATTGTGATCGATCGTACGTAAATGTAACTCAGTATTCAAACGACTATTCAAAGTTCCTATAGCTCTTCGTAAAGCTGGGCGAGAAACTTGTTGTCGGATCTGGTCAAATGCTCTTTTCTGTTCAGAGTAAATCATCTCATTCTTTGGATCCTCTAATTGTTCCAAATTCTCAGAAGCAGTATTGAGGAGATCCTCTTTCTCTCGTTCTATTTGGGAGTTTCCATTTACCTGGATTTCGTCCGCTATCATTTCCACGTTCCTTAAGCAAGCCCGAGCTTTCTCGAGCTGATCGATAGCTCCTTTACATAGTTCTTCCGAATTCCGAATAGTCTCCAATATTTTCTATTTACGGTTATCTAATAGATTACTTAATGAAAGTAGATTATCTATTCACAAATTTCACGAATTCATAATCTCTTCCCAAACCGAACACGAATCTTTCGATTCATTCGGCTATCCTGCTTAGTTCTTTTTTATTCCCCAGGAACGTATACGTTCCCTTCACACCAAGCTTGCCCTTTCCGTTCCGTTTACGGAAGATTAGAATCAATTTATAAAAGACCGAGATCTCCGAAGGGCTCTTCCAGCAAAAGGGATTTGCAATTATCAAGAAAGTTTTATGTTGTTTTTGTTTCCCCTTTTCTCTCCTCTTCTTCCCTCATGAAAATTGAATCGTTCCATTCAATCAATTAATTTGTGCCTCCTCCTTTTTGTTCTATCGAATAAATTCCCTTCTGTTTAGGTCGTCAGTTCAGCATTGGAACTAAAATTGGATGGGATATTGGGACTATTTTTCAGTAAATAGATCAAATTATTCCATTGATATGAATGTTATATATCGGATCAATCTCCAACTATGCCTTTGAATCCATCTCATCTTGACACAGCGGTGGAAAGAATACCCAGTTAGTTGTGCTTAGACTTCAAACAGTTCAGCTTTAACCATTCTAGTGATTATACAGATGCAGATTGGGCCAGAAGCGTGGATGACAGGAAAAGCACAAGTGGTGGTGCATTCTTTATGGGTTCCAGACTAGTATCCTGGTTCAGCAAGAAACAGAGTTCGATTGCCTTGTCTACAGCCGAAGCGGAATATGTTGCTGCTGCATCTTGCTGCACTCAACTCCTTTGGATGATGCAGACTTTGCAGGACTTTCAAATCACTTGTACACCACCTATCCCCATCTTATGTGATAACACAAGTGCAATCAGCATCTCAAAGAATCCTGTCATGCATTCAAAAACCAAGCACATACCAATCAAGTATCATTTTCTCCAGGAACAAGTGCTTGAACAGAAGGTCAAGTTGGAGTATGTTCCTTCTAAGGAACAAGTTGCTGATATTCTCACCAAACCATTGCCTAGGGAGACTTTTGAATACCTCAGGCAAAAGCTGGGGGTTGTTGATGTATCATCTTATTGTTGAAACTCTTCTGATTGATGGTTGTACGCATGGTTCATCTGGGGTATATGCGTACATGTGCTGGGTTGTGGCATAGGTTCAGGGGGAGCATATAATGCATTGTTGGCATTATGGAGGATGTACAGAAGGAGATCATGGAAGTTGGTCTGAATATAGCTGCAATATGTCTCTATCTCTTTCATGGTCATTTATGGTGTCTGGTGGATTATGGTTCTTCTTTGCAGCTCTGGTTCATATTCAGGGGGAGCATGTTCTTAGGGGGGCATAACCCTTTGCCCTTGATGTCAAAGAGGGAGAATGAAGCTGAAGATTTTGAGGTTGCCATCAAGTCCAAAGGGGGAGATTGTTGGCATTATGATTCTGATATGGCTCTATGTTACAGATGTTGTACTTGATGGCAACACCCTCAAGTGGCAATGCTCTGATCAGGCTCTCAAAATATTGAAAATTAAGAAGTACGCAGGAGAACAGTTCAGAAGATGCGTACACGCAGGTACACCATGAAGGGGCCACACCCAGACACGCAGGTCACCCGTTCAGGAGGTGCGTACCCCCAGTTTCACTTACTTCAAGGCAGAGAAGCGCATTCACGTGGGGTTTCCTATGTTTGGCCCGTGGTATTTAGCCCGTCGCTCTTGATTCTATGGTTTTGGCCCATGGTATTGTTATTATTATTGTGCCCCATGTTTTTGGGCCCCTTGGATTGGTTTTCTATGGTATTGATCCATGATTTTAGGAGGAGCTTGCCTATATAAAGCAAAGGAGATCACTTGGCTAAGTATCTTTTGCAATTGAATATCTTAAGATCTGAAATATCGGGTTATTGTCTTAAAAGCTTGATCTATATGTAAGTAAAGTTGAAAGCGAATCTGTGAAGGGTGATCTCTCGAGCACATGATCAGATCTAGGCATTTGACTAACTGTGCCACACTGGTGGACTGCCAATTCGGCCCTAATCAGAAGTGCGCAGGTGATTAATGGTACAGGTGCATGGGTACGCAGAGCAAAAAGAGGAGAGCTGCGTGGGTACGCAGAGCAGAAACAGGAGAGCTGCGTGGGTACGCAGAGCAGAAGAAGGGGTATTGCGTGGGTACGTAGAGCAGAAGAAGGAGAACTGTGTGGGTACGCAGTGCGACAAAGGTTTAGGTGCGTACGCACAGCAAAAGTACGCGGCGCGATAGTATCTTCGAGTGCGTGGCTTCAGTAACAGTACGCGGCGCGATAGTGTCTCTGGGTGCGTACCTACAGTAACAGTACGCGGCGCGATAGTGTCTCTGGGTGCGTACCTACAGTAACAGTACGCAGCGCAATTCAAGAAGCAGTGCGTGGGTACGTGGTGCAGCAGAAGGCTCTCTATGGGTATACACAGGGAAGCAGAAGGTGAAGTGCGTAGCGACGCAGGCCAGAGAAAGAAAACTGCGTATAGGTCTTAATATCTTATGTTTACTGAATTTTTCTGTTGATAAGGTGTTCTGGGTTAGTTCTATTATTGTTGATCTGGTTACTGCAGTTGACTGTGTAATTTACATGTACTTGATGATCATTTGATGCTTATGGATCCAGTTTGAAAACTTATGAAAAGTGGTCCTTGTAAGAAAAGAAGTAGGGGGTTGTAGCTCCCTTCCAGGAAAGACTGGAAAACGAGAGAGAGTTGTAGCTCTTTGCAGGTTGCAGCCTGTGTACTGGTAAAGGACTGCACCAGTACAAAATCATTGTAAAAGGAGTTTCTAATTTGAAAGAAGATAGAGACATATTGCAGCAGGTGGTTTTCACCCACATTGGGTTTCCACCTTACATCTGGTGTTCTTTGGTGTGACTATCTGTTTTTCTTGTTCATGCTCATTATTTTATGGTACTGATATGCAAAAATAATTCAAAGTATAAATAAGGAAGATTTGTTAAAAGAGCTTGATAATACTGATTCACCCCCCCTCTTAGTATTATTTGCAACAGCCTTAACTCGAGAACTTCGTTTTCTTGTTCTTGAAATTCTTGGAGTAGTTCTTCATTCTCCTTATTTGATTTTTCAAGATGTTCTTTTAGAGAGAGGATCTTAGCTTCAAGACTTTCATAGTAACTGGATCTATCTTTAAGTTTCTTTATTTTTGTACTCTTTTCACTTACTTCATTTCTTAATGATGTCACTTCATCCTGCAGCTTTTGACATTGATCTTCCTTTTCCTTGTACTGCTTCCTTACCTTGTTTCCTTCCTCCAACTGATATTTTAATCTGGTAACTTATTCTTTGTAGGAACATTCTCTTTTATCAATTAGATCTTCTTGATCTCTAATTATATCTGTGAGCCTTTTAAATTCTGCCTCTATTTGATTTCTTTCTCTTTCACCCATAAGAGAAAATTTAGTTGTTTCGCTATCACTTTCATTATCTTCAAATGAACAGAGAAATGTATCACCAGAAGACAACAAATTCCTATCTGACAATTCTTTTGCTTGTTCATCTTCATTCCAAGGTGATTCTGAATCTAAAGAGTTGCTTGCACATAATCCCCAATCGTCTCTCCCACTATCACAGTTCCTTTCAGATGCCTTCTTCTTTTGAGGTTCTTTCTTCTTTAGCTTCTTTCCCATTGTTTCTACGGATCTCCTTCAAGCAATCAAGCTTCTGCCAAAGGACTTGCTCTCATACTAATTGTTGGAAATAATACTGAGGGGGGGGGGTGAACCAATATTTTCAAATCAATAACTTTTTCATTTCCATAATCAGATTTATATATGCTACTTCAGAGAAGGGAATTCACGTGTGCACACAACTATTCTTAAGGTAACCAATGTATATCCAGAGAACTTATGATTCAGTTAATTCATCATATGTTGATCTTTAATCAGTGCATTAGTGATTTATTAAACATTAAACAATAACCATGTGCAGTAATAACAAAATAAACCATCACAAATAAGCAACACACATGAACACCAAGATTTAAGGTGGAAACCCAATGTGGGTGAAAAACCACCTACTATTGTTGTCTCTGTCTTCTTTTAATAATAAGAAAATATGTTTACAATCTTGTACTAGTGTAGACTCATACCAGTACGCGGACACCCACCTGTAGAAGGATACAACCTTCTCTCGTTCTCCAGCTTCTACTGGAAGGGAGTTCCAACCCCTTGGCTCTTGTACTAGCCGATATGTTTACCAGTACGTAGGCGCTGGCCTACAGAAGGCTATGCCCTTCTCTCTTCCTCCAGGGACCATGTTTCATAAATTTTCAGACTGGATACTCCAGGAACACATCACCACAATTTGAAGGCCACGTTTCATCAATTTTTCATACTGGACCCATCAACAACATTGAAGCTCAAAATTAATCACTACTCCAATACAACCATCAAATACATCTGCATCAACCAATCATTAAAACCCAATCATCAATCTTTGATATAATTGAAACAATCAATCACTGAAACCTCTGGTGTACTGAATCAAACAATCACTGAAACCTCTGACATACTGAATCATACAATCACCAAACCTCTAACACAACTGGATCAACCATTCATTCAAACTTAATCAAATTCAACCAAACAACTGGAACGAATAGATCATTGTAACCAGTACATAGATCTGAACCCTGAACACTGCATCAACAACTAGAACTAACTGTAACCTCAAAAGTCATGTGTCAGAATGTATACACTCCTTGAATGAAGGAAATTTGTATGTATATGTTGCTTTCTTTTTCCCAACCTACATATACCTCTAAAGATACTGAATCATAAAATCTCTAAACCACAAACTATAGCAATCAGTGACATTATGAAGATCTACTATCATATTACAAAGTTCTAAATAGGTACCAACAAGGATCAACATTCTTTCTGAATCAATTAATCAATGAGATGCAAACTCTTTATGCATTTAGTTTCACTTTCAGATCTAAGAAGACATCATTGACAAACAACAGTAATATAGCAACAAAACAATAGTATTGATCTGATAGATCAGTCATCCCTAAACATCAAGCTTTTCTTTTGCATACGCTACTTGGAAGATCTAAACCAACATGTATACGTACCTTCACCAAAGTGAACCAGCGTATAGATTTGCAAATACTTACTTATAACTTTGCTGCAATTCCAGACTTCAGACGTACCCAGATTATCATATATAAAGGATAAAATGTGCATTAGCAATTAGATCTAGCCTATCCATTATCATATCACATAATGATAAGTCATTATGATCTTGATCCATCATTAGATCTCATCCATCACCAACCACATAGATGCTTCCTTAGTTCAGATCAAGAAAAGCATCAGAAACCCATAACCTGCATATTTGATTTAACACTTCATAAGATATTCAATACTCTCACCCCTTGGCCTAATGATATTCTCCTCCTTATATAGTTTTAGGCCTTTCTCAATTACTTGGACCAAAACCACTTAGGACCAATACCTTGGACCAAATACCTAGGGTCAATACTGCGAACCAAATACCTTTCATCAATACCTTGGACCAAAATACCTTGGACTAAATACCCTGAACCAAAACCTTGGTTTTCCAACATGTACGCACTTTTTCTCCTGTGAAAGTGCATGTATACGTATACGCTCCTTTTCTTCTATTAACCCATGTGTATACGCTCTTTTTATATACTGAACCCATGTATACACCTTAACATACCTGAAAATGTCCTTTTTATCCAACTTCTTGATTTTGATCTATAGTCCTTTGTTCCTTCATCCTATTCGTTTGTATCATTACTTTGTTCCCTATGAATAGACCCGTTATAATGTGATTTTCCATTGTACATTACTTCTGAATTGATTCCTTTGAACTGCCTTGCATTTTGTGACATCTGTAAACACAACTGCCATGCATTCTGTCACATCTGATATCTCTCGTGTAGAATCATCTAGTTACCATGTACAAGTGAGTTGTTCTGCTATAATTGGTTTGCCATCAAGTACAAGACATGCATCATAATACCAACACATGTAACTATGTTTTTGATAATGAGAATTACAGTTTTTCCAAGGGAAAAAAATCATAAATTTTGAGAAAACATTTGTGCACAAGAACGCTCTATTCTCTACAACCTTACAAATTTTGTAGCAAGATTCCATCATTTGGGTACACAAATGTTGCACTAGTAGAAACATATGCATTATAATTTGTACAGAAAATAACATACCAATGATAGGAAAAATCAAATTTTACATAGTTAAACAAAATTTCTCTGAATAAAAATTATATATTCGGAAAGTTAATTTATTTTTTTACATTTCATAATTTTACACCATCTTCAAATTTATTTTGTAAATATCTATATTGATTCCTGCAAGTTAACAAATTGTTGTTTTCCCGAGCTTGCATTGCCACTAACATGTCATGAGAGTCCATCATTAGCTAGCACCCACCACAAATTGAGATTTTGTATGAGTGATAAGTAAAATTTTACTAGGGTCAAAAATCAGTGCCACCAACATCTATGTACGTAGAGGGCTTGGTGCTCTTGATTAAATGCTAGATCCATACCCTCATACATGATAGAATCCAATGGAGACGTCTTAGTCCCCCCAATTTGAAAGCATGAAAACTGCTAAGTTTGCTGGATTTTGAGTGGGATCTAAAATTTTTCTTTCTCCATATTAAATCCAATGAGGTTGGAATCACTTTCAAACATCCTGAAACAATTAACATTTAAGAATTTAATAATTTAACATTACCATTAATTATATAACATTAGTAGGGTTTTAGCGTTGAATATTAAGTTTCCGCACTAACAAAATATTTTTTTTAGGAAAAATTCAAAGGGGACATGCAACCCTTTTTGAAGAGGGATGCCCACAAACACCTCATTTTTGGAAACACATCTCCATGTTTCGGAAATGTTTCCTCCCGCATCTCCTTGATTTTCCCCAAAAGAAGGATGTGGGGAAATTTTTTCCCCAGAAATTTCCCATCCTGAGACTGTAGGAAACTCGAGCAATGTGCTCCCCACACTAGGGGATGCATCCCCATAGAATGCTACTTGAAAATGTGAAAAGTTTTATCTAGTACAATTATTTAGTGGATGAATTTTCAAAAGAGCATAACACCACGGAAGAAAAGTAGGCAACTATGAAAAAAGTAAAGACTTGAAAGATTAAGCATTTAAATTATTATATATCATACTCATTTTCCACCACATATTTAGAAAAACGTTTAACAATTTATATCTTCTTTAACATTTATTAAATTCATGCATGCAAATTTTTATATTTAAATGTTGAGATATGTTTTCATATGTAGTATAAAAACTTTTAAAACCATCACATAAAAAATATATAAATAATGATTTAGAGTTTATCTATATACATTTTCACAGTTAAACAACTTGATGTTTGATATTTATGAAAAAACTATATATTAATTTATGAAATTTAATTGAGAAACTATCTTTAATATTTACCTTTTTCAACTTTTTAGTGTTTGTTTTTTCTTTTATAATCAAAATTTTCAAATAATTGTCTCTTATTTTGCTTTTCTAAATTTATTTTTAAACTCTAATTTTCAACATTTTACAACTTTTTCTATCCATGAAATATCTACTTAAAATATATAACAAATATGTTTAATTATAAATGATGTAACCTAGGCAAATAATCTAAAACTATCACCTCAATAATAATTCCCTTGTCAATTTATTTTTCTTTTAATGAATAAATAAATACTATAGTATTGTCAAACAAGCATCATGTATTTAGTACATATAATTATATAGCAATTAAGGTATGTGATAGATTTGATAGACAAATAATCAAACTAAAAAATGCATAGTCTTAATTTATTTGGGTTGGAAATAGGGATAAATTATGATTGTTTATAGAACAAATTCACTTCTTCTGTGTGGATGATGTTCTATGCATCTTCAATCCATAGTAAATGAGGAGTTACATCCAAAAGAAGTGTATCAAAACTTTTCTTATAACCCTATCCACTAAAAATAACAATTTACACCGCAACTCAGTATGTAACAGCCTCATCGAGGTTAATATTCTTGCAAAGTTTCCATTAAAGAGTTCTTGCAATAAGGACTAAACTTTGGGAATCCTATTAGACCCACAACCAAGAATCACATTATTGATCAAGCTTTTGTCCATCTTGATGTCTCGCGAGTATTTTTCCATGCACTTCTTGAACAAATCTATGTTAACATCTTTGGACATGGTCCAAGTAATGGTGGAATAAAAGTCAATACCATCAAAGAGAAAATCAATCTCAATTGTGCTTTGGTCAGTTGTTGAAATAATTATCTTCGCACTTACACACAATTTTCTCAATCTCACTAGGGCTCCAACAATTTTCTCAAAGTAGTTAACCAATATGTTATCAAAATCATGGCCTATCTAATTGTTATTACAAATTGTGGCCTTCATCTCAAAAACACAACCTTCAATTGTCAAAACAGAAACATTAGAGGTACCTCCACCCAAGTCAAAACTCAGAACATTGATCTCACCAACACTATTAGCTTTCCAGTCCAATGCATAGGAAACAATGGAATCTGAAAAGGGGTGCTACCTTTGGGAAGAATGATATATATATATATATATATATATATATATATATATATATTTCATTATCATTACATCATGGTTGAGTCAACAGAAAACAATACATCGTGTATCAATTGGGATTCGAACCTAGATGGGAAGGTCATTAATGAACTGTCCCAACAATGGAATCATTGATAACTCTAATCCAATAATGACACCAACGTCTTTGGTTCCGTGAGAATCATTGAACCACACCGGAATGTTATCTTGAATGGAAGCCAAGTCATATAGATTCGATGGCATGAATCGGAACTCATTTCTTTCCAGAGAATCAAGAAAAGTTTCCTTCATCTCATTTAAACTCATGATAGCATCATTGTATGTATCATTCAATATTAGCAGTCCACAATACAAATACCTTGTCCACCTTTGTTTTCGCTTTAAAATATCTACAATGGCCCCAGAATATAAGATATATGAATGCATAAGCATCATAAGTAGAAGATAAGATAAGATTCGTCAAATTTGTGCATTATAAAACCTGATATCTTGGATAATCTTTTGCACTTACTCCTTCTTGGATTCCTTGATAGCATTATTTTCCCTCTCAATTTGGTTTTCCACTATGTAATCTTGGTCATACATACCAAAAAGAGGAAGCATGCCTTCCATGTACGGCCACAATTAATTCTATATGTTAATGTCAAGAACCTTGGCTTGGGCCATGGTGTCTACTAGATTCATGTTGTTTATGTCAAATTCACTAAAGATAATGCCACTAGGATCCACCCACATAAGCGGGGTATGAAGGAAAGAATCTGAAGCAATTCACATAATTGGTCACTCTACCTTGTCATGCAAAAGCATTGCCTCCTTACATCTATTACAAAGTCAAGCCAAAATTGGTTGATAACCTCACCCCAAAACACAACATTCAATGCACAACCTGTCCTTAAGAAGAATTGACACCCTATGAAGAGCGAAGGCCTCTTCTTCCTTTCCCCACTTTCTTCGACAAAATGTGTTTCCTTGCTTCTTTAAATGCATGAAAAGAGAGTAAGCGATATATGTCCTATTTTTCATGTTCATGATTTCAATCTTCTTCCACAGTCATCCAAGATGTCCACCTCATTTAAGCTTTAGAGCAATTTGTTTATGATCACCATTGCCATTATATTGGAAATTATAAGCCTCAATTATAGTGTCTCATCCACTACTTCTAGGCCATCCTAGTGTGGGAGTGGAGACCTCAGGGAATTTTTGCGCTTAAAGGCTGAGATTATCGATGACCAACCTCAACACTTGTAGTCATGGAATGTCTCCAAGTGCTACCAGTGGGAAGGAGTATCCTACAATAATCAAATTGGATGCATTGTGGGTCTTTGGTTAATAGGACTTTTCTCCCTGGGCCTCTTCATATTTGATGGCTATATGAAGGGAACATTGTTAGAATCCTTGGTGTTAAAAATAACTAATTATTCCAGCATGTAGAGTAGTCTAAATTTAGAGTGTGAATTAATTGAGTCAAGTGTGAGTTAGTTTGAGTTTAGTCTTATATTTGGTAAAGTCAAATTTTGTCTATGTTTGCATGTTGAAGTTATTTTGAGTAAGTCGCTAGTTGAAAAAGGATAAATACCCCATGATGGGTTCATTGTAATCATCAAGTTTTATGTGATCAATAGAGAAGAGAAGTAGCTCGTTTTGTTTTTTGTGTCAAATTTGTGTCTTTCCTCCTTTGCCTTTCCAACAAATCAGTATCAGAGCCGAGGAAGGAATACAAGATCCAAGGAGCCTGCAAAGCTAGCAAGAAGAGAGCCAAGAGAAAAAGGTTGATGATTTAAAAAAAAATCGCTCCAAGCAGAATTGTCACATACTTAAAATTTTAAAGGTGTGACAATTTGGTGCGAAACTCACAAGTTTGTAGTGAAAAAGGTGTGACAAATTGGGTATAACTTAAGGAATTCCATAATTTTTGTCATTGTTGTAGGTGCTCTCTATCGAAATGTGCCACGTACACCATACGTTAAAAGGTCATGGAACAACTAGGATATGTGGGAATTAAGATGGAGACAATGTTAAAGGTTGATGATGTTAGGGAGCACATCAAGATTGGATTTCCAGAACTTGAGAATGAATAAGAAGAATGAGCCCTCACTAATGCAGAGAGGGAGCAAGTGAGGAAAGAAAAAAATAATAATGCACAAGCATTGCAACTTATCCAACAAGGAGTGGACCAAACAATGTCCTTGAAGATTATGACCATGTCTTCTGCAAAGACAACATGGGAGACTTTGGCGATGAGCTATAAAGGTAAGACCAATGTGCATATTGTTAAGTTGTAGAATACTAGGAGAGATTTTAAAAGTCTGCAAATTAAGGAAATAGAGGATATCAATTCGTTCATGAATCAGGTTTTGAATATCATAAAAAAGTCAAATATTTATGGTGATGACGTTCAAGATCAAACAATGGTTGAAAAGGAATTTAGACCTTCATTTACCAAGTTTGATGTTGTAGTAACAGCTATTGAAAAAGCCAAGAATTTGACAACAAGAGTATGATTAACAACATAGAAAATATCAAGTATTATTTGATTTAGTGCACTAAATGAAAGATGAAGTTATTAGAGGACTATGATGATAACAATTCTATATATGAAAGAGGGCCTATTATACTGAAAATATATTTTTTCCAAGAAAATCATCAAACCGAGAGTCATGTTTACTTGCAAGACTATCAACCCGTTGCCATAGGTTGTCAATATAGTTACTGGGTGTGTGCGATGCAAATAAAGTTTATAGAAGTTCAATCAAGAAAAGAATCAAAATTTAAAAAATGGAGAATGTCAAAAGTTGACCATGAACAAATAATTGAGGATGACATTCCGTTAGAATATTTTTAACTGAATTGGCCAGCAATATATTCTCCTTGTATTCATCTCTTAGAAAGAGTTCAACTAGATTGTTAGCCTTCCATGACCTTTGGCTTTCCATTTTTCAACAATGTTCTTTAGACTTCATTGAATAATAATATTACAAATAATGCATTTATTACAAATTTCTATGCTTTTTGGCATGTTTCTCTTTTGCCTTCAAGTGGATTTATCGTCATCTTTTTTTTCTTCATTTAATTTTATCAAGTTTTCTTATTTCCATTATTTTTTTAACCTTTCAATGTATTAAAGAATTTAGTATGTTATTAGATCCAATTATGTTCATGCTTAATATTTCATGTTGTATAGTTTTGATTAAGAGTCGCCTTTAGAAAACATCTCTTTTTTATTCTCATGCCACATTAGATGTTGAATGTAAGGTTTAGGTTAAATGCCTTCTAATGATATTCAATAATGTTTGACGGTCTCTTAAATGTTAAAAGAAATTCCTCAAATATGATGAGTAAGTGTCAATTAATGATTGAACGATAAAGCATCATCCAATTTTTTTTTGGCTCCTTATAATAAGATATATTCATCATGCCTATTAAGGATAAGTTATTTTATTTATATTTATCATGAAATTTATCTAGACACCTATTGATATGAATAATATGTGTTTTTAATCAGTGTATCTATGAATGTTATAACAACTCATACTTTGATTGTGGATCTTGTTTGAGAGTTTAGTGGTTGGGCAAGACATTTATGTCAAACAACCCAAGTTGAAATCTTATTAATTAGTAATGTAACAATTAATCTTGATGTCATTTATATATTTGTTTCCATTTATTTTTTATTGCATGTATTACATGAACATCGTATTTTGGTGTTATTATGAAGATTTATTTTGTTATTAATATATTATGTTGAGAAATATTTTTGTGCACTCTTAAGCTCTCTATTCTAGCTACTACTAGGTATAACATAATTGTTTTCATTAATGTGGTGCCTTTGTTGTTAAGCTAAAAGGAAATTCAAAGATCCCAAATACTACTATAATAGAAGGACGTAGCATCCAAATCTTCTTGTTTGTTGTTGATCATAATTCTATCATGTTTGTGATGCATTTTTCTTCTTCATGTCATCTTTGTGTCTTTTCAAATATTTTTAGTGTTATCTTAGTGGCATTATTTACTTTATTAAAATCTCATTACCATCAATTTCAGATGTTTTTCATCTCTTGTACATCTTTATAGAATCAAATTAGTGTCCTAAATAGGTCAAAAGATGTGTTTTGTTGTGTGTTTATCCTATACATGCAGTGCATACACCATCTATATGTGCATTGCATAATGTCCATTATATGAACCTATTAACTAACAATGCATGCAATTTCATTTAGTAAGATAAAAGTTAAGTCCACTTTGGGATTAATGCAACTTTTGAGATTAATGAAACTTCAGTTGATTCAACATTACAATATTTAATTCCTAATCTCTATGATTTCTCAAATTTCATGAAAAATACAATAGTAACAAACTTTAAGACAAATAAGGTACTTTAACTTTAGAATGTATGTATTTAACAAGATCGATGGAATGTCCTTTTGTACAAACACATATCTCATATATATGTACCATAAATCTCATAAAAAGAGGCACAAAGTGAAATGGTCTATTATATAAGGGCACTTACTACTCGAAATTTGTTTCTAAAATAGAAGTTCATGAGGCTATAATAGAATTTTTTCCAGATTTGCTGTGGAAATAGCTCAAAACTAACCTAACAATTTGTAAAAATTTAAGGTCTACCATCAAACACTCAAGATTGTTCATGTCTCAATAGCCTAACCTTTGGTTTAAGCCACCATCGGTCATGCTTCCAATCAGAACTTTTCTTTTCAACTCTCTTCTAGTCCTAGGTTGAAAAAACCTTCCATACATCTACATGCAAATAGACTAGATCAATATAACATTACCTCTAACATAAGAAGGAGGATAGTGAGAATTGGATGTGTCAACTATATTTGGTAGAAGATCTTATTAAAAGGTTCAAAGGGTAAGAAAAATTGGTTATGAAATCATTCAAATATTTTATTGAAACTGAGTTTTTTTTTTTGGAAATTTTGTTAAGTAAATGAGTGAAAAGTGAACATGTCATAAAAGGGTGTATACATGTCTTTAATTTTTGGTTGAAAAGGAGATTATATCTTGTAATCACATTAAGACATAATGAAGTTTCTAGGAATTGAGAGATATGGATGGGATTGTTTGGATGTTATATGAAATGGGGAGGTATGTATCTAATGGATTATAGAGCAAGGGGAGTCTTCATAGGGCCAAGTCTCATTAAGAGGGAAAACTTAGCATTTGAATACAACACTTTAGGGGTTAGTTGATAGAAGAGTTTTAATGACACCGGATTAATGAAATTGGGGGTTGTTGGTGCATTTTGGTTTTGATGATGCAAAGGTTGCAACCAAACCAATCATGTTTCATTTATGATCTAGAAACCTAAGAAAATGAATATATTTTCATGTACTAATAATGAAATCTTGATAGGATTGTGAGGGTTTTACCTTAAATAGGTGAGATGGATATGAAATCAAATAATTTGTATGGTGCATACTTCAAATGGCGTCGATCTTAGGAATGTGATTTATATCAAGGATGTATATCAATGGAATGGATAGGATTGGGCCATAACTTTCTTTCGAAAAAATTCATAAGAAAACTAAGCAAAGACAATGATTAAACTATCAAACTATAACTAGAAACCTAATACCAAACAAAGGGTTGCAAATTAATTATAACAACCAAGAAAAGGTGGATTAATGAGAAATTTGGTAGGTAATAATGGCATCCAAAATGTGACTTACATGTTACTACATTTTTTCTCAATTTTGATGCATTTTACTTATCCACATTTTAACTATGCATTCTACTTATCACTTGATGCATTCTACTTATCATTTAACTTCAAAGATGCATCACTCAAATTTGGTATGGCAAATTGTAACTATTACAAAGGGTGTCAAAAGTTGGTTCTAAAAATATACTATGCGAGCCATAAAAAGTATTGACTAAATGCAAATTTACTTTCATTGCTTCATATTCATGAACTTAAATTGAAAACCTTTAATATCAGACCATGCATCATGCAAAATGTACCATGTTTCATAATGCAATTTTATATTATGTTTGCTTTGAACAAATTTATTTTAAAACTTAAGTAACAACCCACATCCATAATAGATTTTATACAACATTATAAGATTCATCATGAAAAATGTGTACCATGATTTATTTATTGCAAATTTACTTTCAATGCTTCACATTCATGAACAACTTAAATCTAAAACCTTTAAGTATCAAACCACACATCATGCACAATATACCACGTTCTATAATGAAATTTTATAGTATGCTTGTTTTGTAGAACTTGATTTTAAAACTTAAGTATCAACCCACATCCATAGTAGCTCTTCTATACAAGATGATAATCTATTCATGACTGCAAAATGTACACCATGATTTATAATGCAATTTTAAGTTACGATTGATTTAGACTTCAACACCATGATAACATTCATGAATGCAAAATGTACCATGTTTTATAATTTGAAATTTTCACTCTCTCTCTCTCTCTCTCACATAATTGCTTTTAATGTTCATTTAAAAACTTGTCAAAACCTAAGTATCAACCCACATCCATAGCGTTTTCTACAATATTATAAGATTTATCATGCAAAATGTATAAACTCCAAATTTTCTATGTTAAAGATCAATTTTTAGTAAAGGGTTCTATGAAAAATATGTCCAAAATTTATATCATGATAAAAGTTTATAATGAAAAGATTATCAAACAAAAATATACATCAAGGAAAATCTCACTCGCATCTACGATCTATCACCATCCAATTTAATTTATTAAAATTAAATGAGAATTTTATCATTAAAACAAAATTATAAAAGGTTTTGAATTCCACACAATACTCCTAGCATGCTTGTCATCAAAACATCCTCCTGGGTGCCTTGAATAGCATGCTTGTGCAACATGCTCCTAGGTGCCTTGAACAACATGCTCTTGCATTCTTTATTCATTGTGTTCACCCCACATTGTGTCCTCCTGGATGCTTTGTACAACACATGTACATGTATATATAAATTTATATATATTTAGTTTTACAACAATTTAAAATTTCACATGAAAATGCATGAACTCGTAATATTAAAAAGTTTGAACAACTTTTTGAAATTGTCTAGACGATCCAATCCCCATAGTTGAATCCATAGCTAACGTCCCTAGAGAAGAAAAAAATCCTTCACAAACCTAAAATTTTAAAATTTTAAAATTGTAAGATAGATCTCATTTTTTTTTTGGAATTTATAAAGTTTACAACTTTCTTTAAATATTTAAATGAATTTCTTCAATTTATAACGAAACAAAGTTGAAATATTCAATAATTGTGACAAGCCCATCTTTGGCACCTCTCCTAATATGGAGGAAGAGAGTCGTGTAGTGCTGAAAATGCCAGATGGATGTGAAATTTGTGAACATTTAATTATGTAATTATTTCTTTTACAAAAATGAATCAAAATACCAATATAATAAAAGTAAAATATTAGTATGTACATGTTCTTCAAAAAAAAAACTAACATCTTTCAACATATCTTCATTTAAACTTCAACCCAACAATGTTATATCAATTTTTTCATTCAACAATCGAGTTAACTAAAAATGGTGAACAAATAAAACATTTTTGTTAGATTATATTTCTAAAAAAATTACAAAATGTATGTGAATCCAATTTAACATAAAATTATATCCTCATAATTTGGATTACATTAAAACATCTCTTCTAAACATAACACATATAGATCCCATTCCCTCTTCCTCATGACCAATTAGGTCTTTCCAGCCATCATGACAAGTCTTTGTATACACTCTAACCTCTTCAATATTCATGTTATATATTTCCACATTTTATTTAAATAAAAAAATTAGCACGTGCATAAGCTCGTGCCCTTATTGATTTAAAATGACATCAATTCTAGTCAATGAAGCTTGTATGTTGTCTAGAATAACATCATTTGTGTCTCAACCAATTTGTGATGTGGCATCCATATCTGATCACATAGTTACCAGAAGTGGTGGTTGAGGTACCAAAGGAGGTGGAGGACGGGGCAATGAAGTATCCCTAAATATACCCTTCTGGTCATATGCCTGACCTTTTTCAACACCATAATATTTGGATGGAAGGTTGCTATAATCACGTTTCATACCCTCAAAAACATTTGCATAAAAGAATTATTCAAAATAATGTGGAACCTTGACATTCCATGGAAGATTTCCATATGTTGCAAGGAAATTTTCATACAAATGGTGGACTATTCTAGGGTGCTTGAAATATTACACCTTCAACATCTTTCTTTTTGACCCTTATTTAGAATTAAACATAGATTTGGAATGTTCTCTTGTGACCCTTCTATCCACCTCAGCCCATTTATCAGGAACCATCACTGTTGCCTTACGACACATCATCATATCCATAAAGCCATAAGTTGTTGGCCCAAGGTTTTTATCAATATCAATAAATGTATTTAGAGAGTGAAAATCTATTTCTAAGCTTTGTCGACTTCTTGCAGCGAGCTCCAAATTCCCAAGATTTTTCTTCAATTTTGAATAATCAGATTTACACCTTTGTAACATACACTCTTGTACATTTGTTTCCCAAGGAATCTCATCAGGAACATCTGACAGATAGGTGGTTAATGGCGTATAGTCTTCTTCTTGTAATGCCATCCTTGGCCTACCTTGACTTTCTTCTACATTTTCACCCCTTGCTTCAATATAATTACATAAATATTAAAACATTCCATTGTATTTATATACATGAAAAGTAGACATACATGTATATGTACATACAATTTATTTACGTACACAAATTTGTTTTAACATAAATAAAGTTAAATTTTACGAGATGGAGGTAAATGAGCTGATTGAGATTCATGACCACCTGGAGATGGTTGAACACTCTCACATGTAGCTACATGAGTTGATTGAGCTTGTTGACCATTGGGAGAAGTTTGAGGACACTCACACGACGATATAGTAAGAGATGCTTCTAAAAAACATAGAAATTATAAATTAATAAAGTCAAATTGACAAAAATTTGTTCAATATGTATATACATATGATTCTAGTAATATCATTTAAGTAAGTTTGTACATAAACATATAAATACCATTATGATGATGTAATAAATTATGGTCCTCTGATTCATATGATACTCTCCTTGATCCACGACCAATCTGGTGACCATGCATAGAAGTTTGTGTTTGATTCGATGTTCAAGATTCAATTGGTGCCCTATCCTGTTTATGCCTCAAAGAGTCAGGTGTTGACTGCTCATGCAATCATGTAAACATTCAATCTATATATATATATATATATATATATATATATATATATATATATATATATATATATAATCTTTCAAAAAACCAAAGTTACCTCATTCATTTAAAAGTCTTTAAAATAACTATTTAAAAAGATCAAGAATTCAAAAAATTAATAAGACAAGTAAATGTAACTATTTAAAGGGTTCTTCAAAATTATTTGGTGTATAGTTCTCTTCAACAAAAGATAAATATAAATGAAAAGTAAATACTCAATATTTAAATTTTCAATTCAAATATACTCTAGACTAAAAACACAAATGCTAAAGTGCACATATTGAAAATTAAATACAATTTTTTCTTAAACTTGTCACCCTAATAGTTCACCAGGTAGTGATTACACATTGTGGGTTAATTTAGCATAGTATTGAAAGAACCACATGGTCATTAAAGACACCACATTTATAACTATTTAAAAACTTACACACATATCAGAGATATCTTACAATGTCCATCATTAAATTTTGATGGAGTGGTTCTTGATACTAATTCATCTTTCACACAAAAATCTTGAGTTGGAATTTCCCCATACAATATATCATTAGACATCTTATTAACATTTTCACAATGACTTATGGTAAATGATTAAAATTGACTAGCAATAATCTTTTCTTCTCTTGGTATCTGTTTTAACTTCTCCTTTGTGACTTGGTACACACCTTTCATCTGGTTGCACACAAGTTTAGAATTGATGTCAAAGACTACAACGCCATTGGATCCATAATCCCTAGTTGTCACTAAGCCTTCTATAAGTGTAATATAATATGCTTCATTGTTTTTTGTCCTTCTAGATACATCCCTTTTCCTTTGGAGGACTTTGTTCATCGTAATATTGTATAGCACATATGTAATTATTACTTGTCATGGATTGGGATAACAAGAAAATTCAATGCATAATGTCCATTTTTCAACCATGTTTAATGGGTTTTATGATATCTGTAAAAAAAAAAATCAATAAAATGAATAATATATTTCTTTTTGAAAATTCATTGGGCATAAAAAGTTTGTAGAGGACATTGTTTGGTCAAGAACATAGGGCAGAATGATGAAAAAATAAGTATCTAAAATCAAATTCTATCATGGAATGCATTCTAGGTACTAGGCAAATGGTTAGCATGGAAAGTGGGGAGAGGCTCTTGGTTTGATTGGGGGAAGATCCCTGGATCGAAGGAGAGGAGATTTAATTTCTCTCTCCAAATCTGAAACATCATCAAGGAGATTGTTACCAGCCTAGAGTTTGGTTTATTCTTGTATCAAGACATATGAGAAAATAGTCCAACTTTAACAAGGAGGAGTCCAATTTTAATTCCATTGGCAAATTTATTCTTGATTGTTTGTTTCAACTGGTGAGATTGAACTTGTAAATTTTTAGTATTGTAAAGTTTTTATTTTTAATAAACATGCAAAGCCTCCAATCAATAAAACCTCACTATTTTTATTTTTTGTCCTCAACATTCTATTTCAATAAAACCCCTCAATTTCATTTTTTAACTGAACGTTTGATTTTGAACCAACTTCTTTCCCAACATTTTAGAATCTTCATTCCATTATTTTAATTTATAATGTTGAAAATAAAACCCTACATTTTAGGTTTTATATTTAACAATATATTAATGGAATGAAGATTCCAAAAAGGTGAGAAGGAAGCTCCTTCGAAATTGAATGTTCCTTCCTTAAAAAACCAAAATTATGGAGTTTTAACAATTGAGTTTTTGCATTGTTATAAAATTTATATTAAAAAAAGTTTTTTTAGATAGTACTAAAATTTTTCAAGTTTGCTAGATCTCCATTTAAAGAATATTGTTGGTGATAAAATTACCGAGATGTAATAACCATATGTCCTACAAATTGAAAAAGGGTGACTGTGGGTGCTCTGTCCAAACGTAAAACAACATCTAGAAAATTGTGGGTTGTATCCTTTGACAAATATTGGATTTATAGGAGTGTGGAATGATAGTTCATAGGTTTGGCTTCAAGCATAAGAAATTGGGCTAGTAGGTGTATTGGTTTCATAATGGAAATATTTTTTTAGTCGGCTTACCATATTTGGACTCTTACTGTTGGATGTGGATGATACTCTAGTTTGGTCTTGGAATCACTCTCTAGGGATGTTAACAACTAAATTAGGATAGGAGGCCTTAATTGTATTCAATGAGGATGTATAAAGGAAATGGTCGTATCAATTGATTTGGAAATTGAAAACTCATTTAAAGATTAGGGTGCTTTTATGTTATGATGTCATACTGAATATGGTTACCACTACAATGGGAATGGGCAGACAAATTCCAAAATGTAGATAAATCTATTAATAGGCATGTATTTCACAAATTATCTAAACATGGGAAAGAATAAGCAAATAGTTGCATAGTTGCATAGTTTCACTATAAATAAACTAATTTTTAAAATGAAATACAAACATATTTGTACGAAAATATTCAAATTTAAATATAAAAAATACAAACTACAATGAATTACAAACTCCAATTTAAAAAGAAAAAACAAAATTCCATAAATTTAAGGTAATTCTCTATTGTTTCTTCACACTTCTACAAAACAATACAAACTTCAAAGGAACAGAAAATGGATCAAAGTACAAAGGCTTATTGTACTTGTAATACTCTATTATTTATTTATTTAACCAAAAATGAAAAAAATAATATAGCAAATAACAATGTAATGTGCAATGTAAAAGTCTCTCCTTTTACTCCATTTCTTGTCAAAGCCTAAATTGTTAATCCATAAGGCTGTTTCCACAAATATGAGTTCCTCTAAATAACATCTAGCGGTTAATTCTCTAGGTCCACGACATCATCTTTTAGCTCCAATACAATTGTAAACATGTTCAACTAATTTAATCCTTCTCCTTCAACTAATAATTCTTAAAAGGCGATTAATAAATTTGGAATTTTCTAGTACAAGGTGGATGTCAATGCCACTCCTCACCATGTGGCCTCTCCTAACTTAAATAATTGTCATTCTTGCATGTTTTCTAGAGGTGATTGTTTTAATATTGGGCCCAAAATCAAATCACTGCACTGATATGAAAAAATTACACATATCATGGTATTGCACTAAAAAAACCAAATGACAACAAATTCAAAGTATCTTATTGTTGTAATTATGGCTAATATGTTGTCCTTGATGAAAAACTACTTGATAAAGATGTCAACATTATGGTAACAGGATGATGATGCAGGATGATACAAATATGACAAAGGTAATGGGAAAGGTAATGTCAACTTTGGAGATAGATGATTGATACAAGTTAAGTTTGGAAAGTATACCCGGATACTATTTGAGAGGGTCGCATACATATGTGGGTATTGTGAAGAAAATCCATGTAAAAAATCCACACCATGGTAACTTGAATACCAAGGGTCTTTACCATGGTATTGGCCCACAATAATGAGTGTATCAATGGCTATTTTATCCCGTTAAGGAATACCAACGACATTACTAAGGGATTGGCCTAAGGTATTAGCTAAGGCTAAAGCTATACAAGGACATGGAGATCAAAGTGTTAAGTGCACACGTAATCAATTATTCATGTGTGATTTGATCTAAAACAGGTGTGCACTAGGGAGCACAGATCTAAAGTATGTTTGATTGATTTACATGCTAAAAATGTCTAAGTAGCTAACAATGATAGATCTGTGGTTATAATTATGTTGCGATATAAATAAATTATTTAAAATTCTGGAGTGTTAACAATGAGGGTTGCAAAGTATGAAGATTATGTTTACAGTGAAAGTTTTCAGATTTGTATGCAGGTTTGTCTCAGGTTATTCATGTACATACGCAGACCTACTTCTGGGTAGTCGCATATATATTCTGCGAAGTGTTTTCAGATTGCAGATCTATACACGGGTGTTATGAATGGAAATCATGTACATACGTTGATACACTTTGTGAAATTTTCGTACATATGGTAGGGTTTTGCAGTATGACTTGTTGATGATATTTGATCAATTATGTTTTGTTTGTTGTTGTCTATCAATGATATCTCTATCATGCTAATATGTGTTTGAAAATGTTGATTGAGTTGAATAATACTTAGTATATTAATCAGTGATGATGTTGCATTATGAATGGGTTTTCAGTGAGTTAGTATTGATTTATCTATTTTGATTCAATATTCAATGACTAACCCAGTGTTTCAGTTTGATATAAATCTTAGTAGTTAGTGATTTGAGATCTGTACACATGTCTTCTACAGAGGAAGAGTGTACATACACAGTTGTTATTCAGAGAAGTAGTGTATAAATTCTGATTTATGGTTGATCAGGGTTTGTAGTGACAACACTGTGTTTTTGTGATGATGAATAGTGCATGGTTTGATGTTTATTCATTGGCATGATCTGGTTATGATTGGTTTGATTTGGTTGCAATAGATGGTTGAGATTCAGTGATCAGTTTGATATTGTGATAATGTTGGTTCATTATTTGGTTTCAAAATTATTACTTGGTTTGAGCTTAGTGATGGAAGTGGATCCAATACGAAACATTATGAAATGTGGTCGACAAGAGGTTCTGAGGGTTGGAGCCTTCAGTGAGGAAGTCGAATATTCCGTCGAGGGGTAGCTAGTAAATTTGTGCAGGGGGTATGATCTCTGTTTGAGTAGGATCTAGTAAACGAGATCAGGGGTTTAGATCTCCCTTCCAGTGGGTGCTGGAGAATGAGAGAAGGTTGTAGCCTTCTCTAGGAGGGTTCCTGACTACTGGTAAGAGTTTGCACCAGTACAAGATTGTAAGAAGATTTTATTTATATAATAAGAAAGGAGATAGAGATGACAATAATGGTGATTTTCTCCCACATTTGGTTTCCACCTAAAAAATCCTCCTAGTGTTCATTTGTGTTGTTATGTTCCTTGTCTGTCAATGATCTATCTGTTATTTACTGCTCATGGTTTCTGATTAATGAATGAATAATGAAGTAACGACACATTGGTTAGAAGATGAACATATTATGAAATATAAGAAAAGTAGTTAACTAGGTATACGTTGTTTGTATTCATCACACTCGCATACATACACTAGTTTCTTGAATGACAGTAGCGTACATAATTCAAAATAAGAAATTGAAAAGTTGAAGTGAGTTCAAAACACTGATTCACCCCCCCTTTCAATATTTTTCCCAACGCCTACAACCCCTAGAGGAAAACCCATTTTAGACACAAATCTACCTCCCAATTGTCACTGCTTCCAACCCTGAAAACAAAAAAGATAGAGTATCAAGGCGATCATAAAAGAAACAGAAGCCCAACAGGGCATATACAAGAAGATCCAAACCTCCAATCAATACAAAAAAAATGATCAAAACTAATTTTTGGCATTATATGCATATCCATCAACAATGATTGTAATAGGAAATGATAATGACTCATTCATCAAGCTCAAACAATGAATTATTTCGATCAAGAATCAATTCAGAATGTTGAATCTTTGTTGTAGTTCATCTCATTGGAGCTGAGATTCAATATATAGAAACTCATTTTTTTCATATGCATCATTTAGGAAGATTTGAATATTAGGGAGTGACTTTGTTGATTTTCACCATAACGTTAATAATAGATAATATTAGAGTGTCCATTCACTCTAATAACTCATTAATTTGAGTCATTTTGTCACCAAATCAAGCTAAGGAAAAGGGTGTTGGATTTAACAACAAATGCACCAATTTACAATTTCAACAAGCAAAAAATAGAGGGCTCCCAATGCTAGATAAAATACTTCCCAACCAATACACACAATGATTTGAAGTAAATCCACAAACAATTGTCTAATAAAAATATTAAAGCACCAAAACACATAACACAGGCAACCAATTTTTTTTTTATGATCAACCCGATTCAATTCTAGACTATCATTGTGGAAAACGCTTGATCCCAATTTCATTCAGAAAACTCATTGAATCATTTACCTCACCAAATATTATCCCGTAAGAATGTTGTTAATATATATATATATATATATATATATATATATATATATATATATATATAAGGGGACCATTATAATACAAATAGATACACCTTGATTCTTTGTGATGCAACAAAACAAGAAAAAACAATGTGGAAAATACCTTAATGTGATTGTCCACTCACCTTCAATGCTTGCAAAATGGAGATTTGATTGTATTATGGAAGAGATTCTGACAAAATTAAAAAGAAAAAGTTGATTGCATGTAAACAAGGTTTCATTATCCTTCGAGGGTGCATGGCCTTGTCAGCTTCATTAAATTATGCAACAAAATATTATCCCAATCATTTATAGTAACACGAGGCTCCCTCATTCTGGAAATTAATTGAGTCGACTATTGTGGTTCCATCATCCAGTGGAATTATACATTTCCAACCAATAAAGGTGTCAGCTTATAAGGAAACGCCTAACCAATAAGTGAATCAACTAGAAATCGATCAACCAAATAGTGTAAATGGCAGGAGGGAATTGCTAGGGTTGAGTCATATAGTCAATGAATAATATGTAGTATTTAGAATTCGTATGAAACTTGGATAAGCTAACTTATAAGGAAACGACCTAACCAATTGGAAATAATTGAATCAACTAGAAATCAATAAGCCAAAACAGTGTAAATCGCATGAGGGAATTGGTAGGTTTGATTCATATAGCCAATGAATAATATTCAGTTTGAGAAGTCATATGACACTTGGATAGGTTGCACAACTCACAATTGTCTTACTAAAATTATACCATGTGAATATACAATATATGGGAAATGAGTGTGTAGTGGCTAATCAAAAACATCAACAAAGAAGTGTGATTTTGTATGCTTTCTTCTCTGACTAATGCAACCATAGTAGTAGACGACAAAGGTAGTGACTACACTGATATGAAAATTCTACATATATCATGGTACTGCACTTAAATGACCACAGTTGGTCACTATGCAAGTGATTGCAGAAAGAGGATAATTGATTAAGGAAAGTAGAGAGCTAATGTAACTACATAAAATAATGACTCCATGTTCTTGGCTTGCTATACAATGCATGAAATTCTTATAATATTTGGCTATTAGATAGTTGTTGCAGTAACCACATGACTAGCAACAAGAATTTGGTTGCCAATATGGATGAATCTATCAAGACAGAGGTAAAGGTGGGCACTGACAAGACTGTGGATGCAGATGGAAAATGGGTGGTCAACATTTTTACCATGGAGGGGGAGCCAAAGACAATCTCAGAGGTATATTATGTCCCTAGTCTCAAACATAATCTGATACATGTTGGTCAGTTAATGTAGACAGGAAACAAGGTTATTTTTCAGGGACAAGAGTGTGTTTTTTGTATGAATTACAATGATCATGTTAGTTATTTTATGACTTCATATTCTAATGATTACTAGTTATGGCACTTTTTGTTTGGACATTTGCATTTCTCTAGTTTAAGATTGTTGCAGTAGAAATAGATGGTTAGAGGATTACCTCCCATCAATTAACCCTCTAGTACTTATGAGTGTTGTATCTTTGGAAATAAACATCGTGAATTTTTTCTGAAAGGAGTTTCATACATATCAAAGAAGTCACTAGAGCTGGTTCATACAACCTTGTGTGTACCCAGAAGACACCATAGATTTGTGGAAGTTGTTACTTTCTCACATTTATTGATGATTTCAGTAGAAGTACATGGGTTTATTTTTTGAAGTAGAAGTTTCAAACTTTTACAAAGTTGAAATAATTAAAAGCCCTAGTAGAGAACCAAATTGATCAGCATATCAAGGTATTGAGATCAAATCATGGTGGAGAATATGATTTAAAGGCATTCCATGATTACTACAAACAACATGGACTCAAAAGGAAGTTTACAACTAGATACACACTGTAACAAAATGGTGTATAAGAGAGAAATAAAAAAACCATTATGAACATGTCAAGAAGCATGTTGAAAGGAAGAAATGTGTCAAATGAGTATTGGGTAGAAGCAGTTGCATGTGTTATTTATGTGATGAATAGATCTCCTACAAAGAGCATAATGAATAGAGTTCCAAAAGAAGCATGGTGAGGTATCTCTTGTAGTGTATCTCATCTTAGAGTGTTTGGATGTCTATCATATGCGCATGTACATAAAGAGCTAAGAGGAAAATTGGACAATAAAATTGAAAAATGCATATTTAATAGTTATAGTGAGAAATCAAAATCTTATAAATTGTATAACCCTGTCACCAAGAAGACTATAATCAATAGAGATGTTGAGTTCAAAGAAAAAGAATCATGGAATGGGAATGTAGACAAAATAGTCAATGCAAGAGTACCATTGATGGAAGAAGATGATGTAGCAGAAAAAGAGCAGCAAGAATGACAATAGAAGACACCAAAAAAAGTCATGCTAGAAAGGACTCCAATATTTTTTCAACAACATGGATCTACAAGCAGATCAACAAATCAAAATACTCCTAGCTATTAGTCAAGTGATGAACCAAGAAATGGTGAGAGAAGAATGATAATTTTGCAAGATATTTATGATAATCTGAATATTAATTCAAATTTTTCAATGTTGTCATTTCAACCTTCATCATTTCAAGAAGTTATTCAATATGAGAATGGGGTTCAAGGTATGGATGAAGAAATATAATCTATTGAGAAGAATGATCTTGGGATTTGGTTGATTTACCAAAAGATAAAAATTTAATTGGTGTGAAATGCGTGTACAAGACAAAGTTGAATGAGAAAGGAGAGATTGACATATTTAAACCAAGTCTTGTAGAAAAAGGGTTCTCGCAGTAACCAAGAATAGAATTTGGAGAAAAATTGGATCTGGTAGACAAATTAGATATTTTAAGAGAAGTGATTAGCAACAATAACTCAAAACAAGTGAAAATTGTATCAGATGGATGTGAAATTAGCCTTCCCGAATGGAATTCTACAAAAAGAAATCTATGTGCAACAACCTCCATGTTATGAAGTTGAAGGTCATGAAGATAAAGTTTATATATTAAAGAAAGAACTCTATGGACTCAAACAAGCACCAAGAACCTCGTATAGCAGAACTGACAGTTATATGATCAAGAATGGATTTTGCAGAAGTAGTATTGAGACGACCTGGTACGTAAAGGTAAATGAGCATGGACAAATTTTGATTATTTTATTGTATGTGCATGACATGATTTATTATACTGGTGATCTTGAATTAGATGAATTTAAAGAAGTAATGAAGAATTTGAAATGACAGATATTGGTCTTATGAAATATTTTCTTGGCATAGAAGTGGAATGATCAGAGAAAATGATTTTTATTTGTCAAAATAAATATGCTAAAGAACTATTGAAAAGATTCAGAATGGAAAATTGTAAACCTGCTCATACAATGGTAGCAACAAGGAAAAAGGTAAGTAAGGATGATGAAGTATAAAATGTCAATCGAACTCTATTCAAAAGATAGGTTGGAAGCCTTATGTATCTCATAGCTACAAGACCTTATATCATGCAAAAATACTCGCATTGGAGACAAGGAAAAAAAAATTCTGAGATACATAGTAGGAACTATAGATTGTGGCATATTTTATCAAGCACAAAGAAGAAAGATTTGGTTGGATATATTGACAGTGATTTTGCGGGAATTTTAAATGATAGAAAAATCACTTCTGGTTATATGTTTCATCTTGGTTCAGATGCGATATCATGGGAATTTAAGAAGTATCCTATTGTGACACTTTCATCAGCGGAAGTAGAATATGTAGGAGCAACATCAACAACATATCAAGTAGTATGGTCACAAAGAGTTTTTGATGGACTTCAACAGAAACAATGATCAACAACAATCTACTGTGACAACACCTCAACCATTGCACTATCCGAGCATAGTGTGTTTCATTAAAAGAGCAAATACATTGATACAAGATATCATTTATTAGAGAACTTGTGAGTAATGGAGAAGTTTATTTAAAGCCTTGTAAATCGACTGATAAATTGGCCAATATATTCACTAAGCCATTAACAAAATATATATTTGAGTTTCATAGAGGAAACTTAGGTATTGTAAGCCTAGATGAGACTTGGATGAGCAGGAATGTTTGAGTCATGTCTTAGTTTAGTAGTCGTAATTAAGGTGGAGCGTTAAAAATATTTAATTACTCTTGAATGAAAAGTAGTCTAAATTTAGAGTGTGAGTTAACTAAGTCAAGTGTAAGTTAGTTTGGGTTCAGTATTATATTTGGTAAAGTAAAATTTAGTGTGTGTTTGCATGTTGAAGTTATTTTAAGTTGCTAGTTGAAAAATGATAAATACCCCATGATGTATTAATTGTAATGATCAAGTTTTGTGTGATCAATAGAGAAGAGCAACAACTCATATTATTTTGTGTGTCAAATTTGTGCCTTCATCCTCTGCCTTTCCAACACTTGGGAGATCTCGAGTTTCTAGAGATTTTGGTCCTGGAGGACTCAAAAAAATCATCGGTTGCATTCCTTCCTCCCTTGGGAAGCTCTAGAATCTAAAGAGACTCATTCTCGACAGTAATGAGCTCAACAGTTCTATCCTTGGATCTCTTGGAAACCTCTACAATCTCAAAGAATTGTACATGTTGTAGAATCGGCCGAACAAAAGCATTCTCAACATTTTTGTAGGCCTCAGGAATATTTGCATCTTAGATCTCTCCACCAACCAATTGAAAAGTTGGGTTCCCACATCTATAAATGGTCTGGACAACCTCACTAATCTTAATCTCCATGGAAACCTACTCAGTGGCTCCACTCCTTTGTCTCTGGTAGAATTGTGTTTTCTATAAACATTGGATATGTCTGACAACAGGTTCATGGGAACCATATCAGATTCCATTGGTATGTTATAAAATCTGTCCATCTTGTATCTCTTTACGCACAAACTCAACGGAAACATCTCATCCCCAATTGGGAATATGAGGTCTCTAGGGTTTCTTTGTCTCGAGGAAAATGAATAGATCAGAGTGTTTCCATCTTCAATGGGAGGTATGGTAAATATGAAATGAGTTTATATATCGAATAACATGATCGGCGGCCCTTGCATTCCCGCTTCATGGGGTAACCTATCAAGCCTTATGGATCTATACCTAAATGATAACAAGTTGTCATTTTTGATTCCCATGACCATAGGAAATATTTCTAGGCTTCAGTTTCTTTATCTCTCAAACAAGAACCTCTCTGGGAACCTTCCAAAGGAATTATCAAAACTTTCTTTCCTACAAAACTTGAATATGTCATTCAATGATTTCAAGTTTGTTAATGTACCTATAGCAATATCAAAACTCACTATCTTGGCTCAGCTTTATGTTGTTGGTTGTGACATCGAGAGTATAATTTCTGAGTGGTTATCGACAATGTTAGAGTTTCTTAATATGCTTGACTTGTCGACCAAAAACCTGATGGTTACCATACTACCATGGTTGGGCAATATGAGGAGATTGTATTCTCTTAACTTGTAAAACAATGCATTGACATCCACAATTGCAGAAGAGATTCACAACCTACAAAACCATGGCAATATGGACCTCCATTTAAATCAAATTAAGGGGTCTATAAATGTTGTATTCTCCATGAAGAGTGGGTCTCTTTTTGAGTTTGATTTAAAATTTTACTTTCTCCATATTAAATCTAATAAGGTTGAAACCACTTTCAAACATCTTAAAACAACTACATTTAAGAATTTAAGAATTTAACGTTACCATTAATTACATAGCATTAATAGGGTTATAGTGTTGAATATTAGACTTCCACACTAATAAAATATATTTTTCAATAAAAATTCAAGAAGGGAATGAAACCTTTCTTGAAGAGGGATGCACACAAGAACCTTATTTCGGGAGACAAATCCCCATGTCACGAAAACATTTCCTCATGTGTCTCCTTGAGTTTCCCCAAAAAGGGGATGTGGAGAAATATTTTCCCAAACATCCCCCATCCTGAGAGTGTGGGAAAATTGGGAAATGTTCTCCCACCCCGGGGGATACATCCCCATGTAACACTTCTTGAGAATGTGAAAAGATTCATGTAGTCCAACTATTTATTAGATACATTTTCAATGTGTGAAAAAGCATAACATGGTGAAAGAGAAGTAATCACAGTATGAAAAAAAGTTGAAACTTGGAACATTAAGATTTTACCTTATTTTATGGCATACTCAATATCCACCACATATTTAGAAAAATATCTAACAATTTATTTTCTTCTTTAACATTTATTAAATTCATGTTAAATTCATGTAAACAAATTTATATTTCAATGACATGTAAACGTTGATATATGTTTTCATATGTCCTTTAAAAAAATTTAGAACCATCACATCAATAACATGTAAATGATGATTTAGAGTCCATCAATATAGCTTTGTGTTGTTAATCAACTCGATATTTGATCTTTATGGAAAAAATTATATATTAATTTATGAAATTTAATAGAAAAATTATCATTAATATTTATCTTTTCAACTTTTTATTGTTTATTTTTTCCTTTTACAATCACTTTTTTTCCATAGCTATCTCTTATTTTGCTTTTCTAAATTTATTTTGAGACTCTAATATTCATCATTTTACAATTTTTCTATCTTTAAAGATAAGTGAAATATCTATACTAAATATTTAACAAATTAATATATAGTTTGGAACAAAACTCAAACATTACAATAGTTTAATAAATTTTCTTTCAATATTGAAAAATATCTTAAAATAGAAATGATGTAATAAATTGACTTTATATATATATATAATGTGAATAGTCTAAAACTATCACCTATATTATTAATGATTCCCTTATCAATTTATATTTCGTTTAATGAATAAATAAATTTTATATATATATATATATATATATATATATATATATATATATATATATATATATATATATCGTTTCTCTGTTTGTTTGTTGTTGAAACATCATGTATTTAGGTATGCAGTATATATAAATGATATTGCAATTAAGTTATGCTTAATAGATTTTATATACAATAATCAAATTAATAAATGAATATTGTGATTTGATCATTAAGTAATATATTATAATTATAAATTTTTAAGCTTAATTAATTGTAAAACATTTTTATTAAAAATATTTCATAAAAATGAATTATTTAAATAAAAAATTTAATTATGAAATTTATATTATTTTTTAAATTTAAATTATGATTAGAATTATGTGGTGGCTTGTCATTAATTTTTTTTTTTTATAGATGGTTTTTTTCGCATGTATTCTTACTTTGTTTGACTTGCAAATAGGGATAAATTATGATCTTTCATTAAAATAGACTCACCTATTTGTGGGGATGATGATGTTCCTTGGGATCAAGAATTTCATGCAACTATTTGCATCTTCAATCTCTAGTGAATGAGGAGTTACATTTAGTAGAAGTGTATCTCAAATATTCTTATAACCCTATTTACTCAAAATAGCAGCCTGCACCACAACTCTATATGTAACAATTTGATTAGAGTTAATATTCTTGTGGAGTTCCTTACCATTAAATAAGTCATGTAATAAGAATTGTAGAAATTTCCCACTGTAGATCACCTGGTAATGCAATGTACTAAAGCAAAACGCTTGATCTACTTCTACAAACAATTTAGTGGAAGCTTAATCGAACATGAGCAATATCAAGCATGAATAGATATAACTGAGAATGAGAAGTATCAACCATAACACAGAAGATATATAACTGGGGAAAGCACCACCTAAAACCCCAACTCTGTATTATCATACAAGTGGAAATCTTGTTCAAGTTACAAAAAGAATCAGCTCTCAAGCTATCCTGCTCTCTTTATAATCAAACCTTACAACTCACAGACTCAATAGACATAGAATATATCTTCCTAAAACCCTCCAAGCCTCCTATTTCCTTGCGCAATTTTGATTGGGGTTCAATGATATCACATATGTGAATTGGCCTCGTCACACTCACTGTAACCTCAGGTTCAACTGTGCAATCCATAAGGAATAATATTCCTTCTACATGCAAGGAATATTCACCAAGGAATATCCTAGCAACTCATAGTAAAATGTCTCTCCATTTGATCTCAACTGGGTCTCTGACTGAACTGACATGCATGAGTTATCCATGAGTGAATCTTCAATTATCTAAATTACAATAGTTACATGCATGCAAGCATTAACTAACTGAACTCTCATTAATTTAGCAAATTGTTACATTAATCTAACTGGACTTGACTAAGTTAAACTAAGTCAAATAATTACAACTCAATATTACAACTCATCCTTATCTCTTTAACTGAAGGTTAAATTCCTCAATCAAAGGAGAAACTGTTGCATGTCCTCACACAAACTTCAAGTTTGATTTTCCTTAACTAATTAACTCAAGATGAATTAATTAATTAATTTCCAAACTGTTTTTGATATCAAATTCGAATTTTACTTCCTATGTTTAGTCCACGGACTGACTAAAAATAAGAAGGGATCCCGAAATGCTATTTTTAGAAAATCTATTTTTAGCACTTTCTCTTTTCACCCATTGTTGCTAAGATCTCCAATGGTTGAACTGATATTTATAGCAGTGCTATTTTTATCATTTCTTGTTGCAAATCTCAACACTCCCTCTCAACAAGGAAGGGATTATCAGTAAACCCAACCCTGTCTCTGTGGAACTCGAACTTGCATTTTGACAATGCCTTAGTCAAAATATCTGCATCCTACTCCTCGGTCAAAACATACTGCAACATTATGATCCTCTTAACCACACAGTCCCGCAGATAATGGTAACATAAATCTATATGCTTGGACCTGTCTGGAAACACTGGATTCTCAAAGAGTTTCATGCAACTCTGATTATCACAGTATATCACCGTAGGATCCATCATATGACCAAACAATCCCACTAGAATATTTAGCATCCAAATGGCCTCGCATACTGCCTGACTGGCAACCATGTATTCAGCCTTTGTTGAGCTAAGTGCAACTGATCTCTATTTCCTGCTATACCAAGAAACTACAGTTGAACCAAGGTTGAAGATTCCTCCAGAAGTGCTCTTCCAGCCTGATGGACTACCTGCCCAATCCGCATTTGTGAAGCCTTGCAGCTTCACTCCCTCTATCCGTCTGTACCATAATCCATACTGTGTAGTGCCTCTGAGATATCTTAGCACATGATTCGCTACCTTCTAAAACATCTTGGTAGGTTGAACCATAGCTTGACTCAGCTGGTTCATCGCAAAGCATAAGTTGGGTTGTGTGTTCACCAAATACATGAGTGAACCCACCAACTACCGATAAACAATAGCAACTACTACCTCACCTGAAGTAGCATCCTCCTTCCTCTAGTTCCCAGCTAGAGGAGTCTGCATGGGCTTGCACTTCTCCATGTGAAAGCGCCTGAGTATCTCATTGGAATACTTGCCTTGAGACACAAATACTTCCCCATATTTCTGCCACACTTCCATGCCTAGAAAGTAGTGCATGAGGCCCAAGTCCTTCATCTCGAACTCTCTTGCAAGGTCCTCCTTGCAAGATTGTATCAGCTAGTCATCACCTATCAAAATCAGATCATTGACATAAAGTACAATAATCAATGGCTTACCATCTACCATGATGTGGTATAGGTTTGCATATGCTTCACTCTTGGTGAAGCCCAACTTAGTGAAATAGATGTCGATCCTGGTATAACAAGCACGGGGTGCTTGCTTCAGCCCATACAGTGCTTGCTTGAGTTGGCAGACATGCAACTCATGATCGAAGGTCTCAAATCCTTTGGGTTGCTTAATGTATATACCTCTTCCTCCATCTTCCCATTGAGGAATGTCGTCTTCACATCCATTTGATGGATCTTCCAACCCATCTGAGATGATAGAGCTAGCATAAATCTAATAGATGAGTACCTTGCTACGGGAGCAAAGGTATCATCGATCCCCTCAATCAGTGAGAAACCTCGGGCAACAAACCTTGCCTTGTGTTTCTAAACATTGCCATCAGGTTCCTGATTTACCTTGTAAAGCCATTGGGAACTAACCACTGACTTGTCTGCAGGTGTAGGGACAACATCCCACACACTGTTCCATATGATAGAATCATACTCTTCTACCATTACATCAACGCAGACTGGTTGCTGCACTGCCTCCTGAAAAGAAGAAGGTTTGGTCACTACACACTCCCCAACCAGGGCCATGTAGCTAGTGTATCTCCTGGGAGATCTCCTCTGTCCACGCTGAGAGGATGGTTGCCCCACATTCTCTCTCACATCCTACATCAATCTATCAGCTTCCCGTGAGCATTTCCACCCGTCTCTGGAAGACTCTGCAGGATTGGTGGTCTCCACTACTGGATCCTTTGCATGTGGTTGATCCACATCATCAGGAGGCTCCTCCTCCTTTGGAACTAAAATTTCCTCATCACCATGCAACTTGAGCTCCCTCTCAAGTGAAACTCGCATGGCTCTCTGCTCGTCGAACTTCAAATCCCTGCGCACTACGATCCTCTAACTGGCAGACAGAAACACATGATAGTTGTTGGGTGTATCTGTGTACCCCACAAGTATTCCCAAATCAGCTATTGGGTCTAGTTTCTTCCAAGCATCTTTGGTCACATGATAGAAAACCGGTGATCCAAATATGCGGAAGTGACTCACAACTGGTCGCTTCCCTGAAAAAGCCTCCATAGGTGTCTTCATCCCCAAAATACGATGAGGACTTTTTTTCTAAATGTACACTGTTGTATTCCATTCCTTAGCCCATAGATGAAGAGGTAGGACTTGGTCATGAAACATCGATGGAGCTGCTCCCACAATAGATATGTTCTTCCTTTCGACCACCCCATTCTGTTGTGGGTTATGGGGTGCATAAGTTCCCGTTTAATTCCTTCTACTGCACAGAAGTCTTTAAACTGCTGGGAAATATACTCTTTGCCATTATCGCTATGCAAGGATTTTATTTTCTTCCCAGATTCTTTCTCTATCAGGGCTTTAAACTCACAAAACCTCAAGAAGGTTTGATCCTTCTTTTTCATAAATTAGATCCAACATTTACGAGAAAAATCATCAATAAAAATAACATAGTACCTTTGTTTAGCGGTGGAGGCTGTAGAGAATGGTCCACATACATCTGAGTGAACTCACTCCAGGATTGTTCCAACTCTACTATCCTGATCCTGAAAGGAATATTTTGCATACTTACCCAGGGTGCATCCTTTGCATGTGTCTGATTGCTCTAGTTTTCCCTTGGGTAAGCCGATAGAAATTTGCTGCATGATCTTCAAGGCCCCATGATGCAAGTGGCCCAGGCTCCTATGCCATAGCTCGCCAACATCTTGGATTTGCACCACATCTGCTTTGGAACTCAGTGCAGCACAATCATCTACCTCCAGCTTGTAGAGATTCTTTACTCGAATCCGTATTCGCTTAGTCTATCCGGTGCCGATATGCCTCAGAAAAACTTTTCCTTTACTCAAGACTACATCATAGCCTTTATCTTCTAGCATAGCAATAGACACAAGATTCTTTTTCAAACCTGGTACATACTTAACAGAAGATAAGGTGAGAGGAGCACCATGCTCCCTCTGAAACACAACTATACCTTCACCTGAGTTACAGTATTTTCCATCGTCGCCCATCTCGATCCGCATCTGGAGATCCTTCTCCTCCAGGGTACTAAAAAGATTCTTGTCACTAGACATGTGGAAAGAGGCTCCATTGTCCAAGTACCAAACACATCCCACCATGGATGAAACCATGCATGCGATAAGCGAGAAATCCAGCACAATTATGAAGCTAGTGCATCACCATTAGATCCCTTTGAGGAACCCTTCTTGGATTTCTTCTGTGGACAAGTCATATCATAATGGCCCACTTCATGACAGTGAAAGCATTGCACCTTTGACTTGTCAACCTTCTTCCCACCATGAGAAGATTTAGATTGGGACACCTTCCCTTTCCCTTTCTTAGCTTTACTGGCTAAAGCTAGATTTTCTTCATCATCTTGTTTTGATGAAGATCCATCCCTGGTGCTTCGCCTTATCTCCTCTTCAATTAGGTCCAACCAAAGTCATTCCCAATATGGCAATTTCTCTCTTCCATTAACCGAGTCCTAGTAGCTATGCCAGCTCTTAGGAAGACCGAGGAGTGCTAGACTCAACATGTCATCATCAGCTGTCACAACCCTTACGCTTGCAAGCTCATCCCTGCAGGTGGTGAGCTTGTTCAATAATGTAGAGATTGTATCGCCCTTTTTGCACTTGATCTTTCGAAGTTTTTCTTTTAGCACCAGATTCCTCTAATCTCTACTATTCTGATAAATACCTTTCAATGTTTTCCACATCATAAATGGAGTCTCCTTCCCATGGAGGCTCGAGACAATGTGATCTCGAACTCCCTCCAGGAGGATTCTCCTTGCTCTAGACACACACTTTTTCCATTCCGCCAATTGAGTAGCATCAGTCAGCTTTTGGACTTCTTGATCAATGAAGTCCTTTAGATTGTTATCTTCTAACACTGCCTCCATGTGATCCTTCCAAGCTATATAATTCGAACTGCCACCAAGGGCATATTCGAGTCTTAAACCACTGAACACCATTGGTGAAATAGATGTCATAAGAACTCAATTCAATATTCAGAAACCAAACTTTGTACTTCTCCTGCTTGTACACTGTTCTTCCTTGATCACCTTTGCTCTGATACCATGTAGAAATTTCCCACTGTAGATCACCTGGTAATGCAATGTATTAAAGCAAAACACTTGATCTACTTCTACAAACAATTTAGCAGAAGCTTAATCGAACATGAGCAACATCAAGCATGAACAGATATAACTGAGAATGGGAAGTAATCAACCATAACACAGAAGATATATCACTGGGTAAAGCACTAGCCTAAAACACCAACTTTGTATTATCATACAAGTGGAAATCTTGTTCAAGTTACAAAAAGAATCAACTCTCAATTTATCCTACTCTCTCTGTAATCAAACAATACATCTCACAGACCCAATAGATAAAATATATCTTCCTTAAGCCCTCCAAGCCTCCTATTTCCTTGCTCAGTTTTGATTGGGGTCCAATGATATCACATGTGTGAATTGGCCTCATCACACTCACTGTAACCTCAGGTTCAACTACGCAATCCATAAGGAATAATATTCCTTCTACATGCAAGGAATATTCACCAAGGAATATCCTAGCAACTCATAGTACACTATCCCTCCATTTGATCTCAACTGGGTCTCTGACTTAACTGACATGCATGAGTTATCCATGAGTGAATCTTTAGTTACCTGAATTACAATAGTTACATGCATGCAAGCATTAACTAACTGAAATCTCATTATTTTAACAAACTATTAAATTAATCTAACTGCACTTGACTAAGTTAAACTAAGTCAATTAATTACAACTCAATATTATAACTCATCCTTATCTCTTTAACTGAAGGTTAAATTCCTCAATCAAAGGAGAAACTGTTGCATGTCCTCACATAGACTTCAAGTTTGATTTTCCTTAACTAATTAACTCAAGATGAATTAATTAATTAATTTCCAAACTGTTGTTGATATCAAATTCGAATTTTACTTCCTATGTTTAGTCCAGGGACTGACTAAAAATAAGAAGGGATCCCGAAATGCTATTTTTAGCACTTTCTCTTTTCACCCATTGTTGCTAAGATCTCCAATGGCTAAACTACTATTTATAGCCTAGCTATTTATAGCAGTGCTATTTTTAGAATTTTCTATTTTTAGCATTTCTTGTTGCAAATCTTAACAACGTTTAGTAGAAGTGTATCTCACATATTCTTATAACCCTATTTACTCAAAATAGCAGCCTGCACCACAACTCTATATGTAACGACCTGATTAGAGTTAATATTCTTTTGGATTTCCTTACCATTAAATAAGTCATGTAATAAGAATTGGGCTATGGGAATCCTAGTGGAACCACCAACAAGAATCACATCATTGATCGAGCTCTTGTCTATCTTGGCATCTCGCAAGCATTTTTCCATGCACTTTTTGAATAAATATATGTTAACATGTTTGGACATCGCTCAGTAATCATCGAATAAAAGTCAATACTATCAAAGAGAGAATCAATCTCAATGGTGGTCTGGTCAATTGTTAAAAGAATCATCTTCACGCATGTACACAATTTCCTCAGCCTCATGAGGGCTCTGGCATTTCCATTGATTTCCCTTTTATACTTTCTCTTAATGCGTCGAACAAAGAAATTAACCGATCTGTTATCAAAATATTCACCTCCAAAATTGTTATTACTAGTTGTGGCCTTCACCTAAAAAACATAGCCTTCAATTTTCCAAACAAAAACATTATAGGTACCTCCACCCAAGTCAAAACTCAAAACAATTGATCCCACCAACACTATTAGCTTTCTCTTCTAATTCATAGGCAACAAAAACAACAATAGTGAGCTCGTTGATAATTTTGATAACATCCAATCGAGCAATGACACTAGCATATTTGGTTTCCTACCTTTGAGAATCATTGAACTGCACCCCATGGGCATCAATCGTATTTCACTCTACTAAACAAATATGTAATTCTTTCAATACTATATATATATATATATATATATATATAGAGAGAGAGAGAGAGAGAGAGAGAGAGAGAGAGAGAGAGAGAGAGAGAGAGAGAGAGAGAGAGAGAGAGAGAGAGAGAGAGAGAGAGAGAGAAATGGAATATTTTTAAATTAAAATATTGAATAAAATTTTATGGGAAAAGGTGTTTTGAGGACTAACATTTATGAAGGGAAAGTTCTCTTGAACACAGGGTAAGTTGTAGAGAGTTGATGGTCATATCTCAAACTCATTTCTTTCCAGAGAAGCAAGCATGGTTTCCTTTTTGTCATTTAAACCCATGATAAAATCATTTTATCGTTCGATATTAGCAATCCATAGTATGACTACCGTGTCCACATTTATTTTTGATTTGAAGTCTCTACAATGGCTCCATCATTAGAGAAATTTTGGGGTAACAAATGGGCTTCAAAACAAAAATTTACAACCAAAATCAACTTTATAAGAACCAACAGGATTCAAGATGATGATGTCAACCATGGGGGATGATTCACCATTTTTGGAGTAAAAAAGTAAAAAGATAAAAAAAAACTATTTTCAACTTACCACTATTGTAAGCGTGGTAATTTATGAGATAACTAGAGTGAGCTCTGCATCTAGGGTTATGACAGATTGGATCGAAACCTTGTAGGATTTATATTTGCTAGCTAGGGCTAGCTGTCCACTTCCCCTTGCGTAGATCATGCTCATGGCACATGCTCTTTTGATTGCAGAGCGAAGAATCCCAATGAGTGGCCCCTCGCTTGGGCGGGGGGGGGGGGGGGGGGCTCCATATTTTTGAGATGCAGTCAATCGTATGCCTTTCATCCATAATAATAATGTTGCACCAGGTACTTTGACCTCAATGGCCATAGAAACACCAGTGATAGGTGCACAATGGCAGGCACAGGGTCAGAATCGTTACCTCCAAAAGGAAGAGAAGAATACCAAATTCGTGATCCCCAACAATCGTCATGAGAAATCAAAACAATACATGACATATCACACAGTGATCTATAATTCTATCAGTGTTTGGTCCCATGAGTAAGATATTCTTTAGTGGATCCAGATAAAATGGGCTCCTTGGGGTTAGATTGAACTCTGCCTGCGAGCCAAGGGCTTTTTCACAGTGATATTTGCAGATCTGGATGACAGAAAACACATTTTTGAGAATGGGCCTTATTTCATGAATAGTGTAGGACTCTTTCTTCGCTATTGGGAGGAGTGCTACAATCCTAACAAGGAAGAGTTCCAGGAAGCACCGGTATGGGTAAGGTTATTCTCCCTTCCAGATGACTTCTGGGAACCTGATATCCTAGAAGGAATAGGTAATGCGATTGGTCAATTTGTGAAAGTCTTAGAGATCACAAAGCGCCAAAAGCATGCAACATATGCCTATATCTATGTCCATATGAATATCTCCCAACCCCTCCCTGAAGCAATAGAGATGGTCTATCATGAGTCCATTTGGTAGCAACCCTCGATTATGAGCATGTCCTTTTAAATGTTTTCGCTGCCATGAATACAGTCACTTGTTCTAAGAATCCCCTCTTACCATAACAAAGGAAGCCCAACATGCACTCTATCAACATGATGATGAGGGTTTCCAACTAGTTGGGGGTAGGCGCACCCACCAAAACCGAAGTAGGTCGCACCTTCAACTGCCCGACCCAACCTGCCAACACCTAAGCCAAGATCTGACCAGAAAACCCACTCGGTTGAGAAAACCCCTCCTAAAGGGGATGAAAACCCCTTAACACTTATGGAAACTCTAGAGCTAATCCAAGAGAATCAAGTAGAAAAAATTATGGTGTCTCAACTATCGCTCCAGGCAATGGATGTCAACAAAGAAACCAAAACATCCATGCAAAAAGCTACACCCAAGCAGAAAGTGTCGAAAATCACAGAAGAAGATTGAAGAATAAAGGAGATCCTCAATCACACAAGAAATTTCTAGAGATGGAGGAAAGAAATAATTGACTAGGCCTGGAGGAAAGGAAAATACTTGACATATTTAGAGTATGTATGAAAGGGAACATCAAAGACATCCCAACTAACCATATTTCACACTTTGGCAATATTTTCAACCAATGGAGCGTGAGATGGGGAAAATAGGAGATCGATCCCAAACCTCCCATTTCGATCAAAGAAGGAGGCATGTTGGCTATTACCCTCCAAGATATAGGTATACCTAATAGAGGAAACAAGGGGATAAAGATGAAAAGGGAAGTAATCAGGGAAGTAGGTGAAATTTTGTTAAACTCGGGACAAATGAGATAATTGACAGATTATTTTCTTAGATTTGTACCCCTATCTCAATTAAAATCGTCTCTTGGAATATTCGGGGCTACAATAACAAAGGTAAGCTCTGATCTCTGAAGGAAAAAATCATTAAATTCAAACCAGATATTGTGATGCTACAGGAAACCAAAATGAAAATAGCAAAAATAAAGGAGGTTAGCCAGCATTGTTGGAAGAATAGTGAAGTCATGATGATAGATGCCATTGGCATGGCTGGTGGCATTGTGGTGCTTTGGAACCCAACCCAAGTCATCTTCAAAGGCTGATTTGGAACCTGCTATAACCTGTCTAGTACATTTTGGTTAATCAGCTTTGATGTGTTGTATAGCCTACTGATAGTATATAGACCTTCTATTCCTCAAGCTAGGGATTTGTTTTCGAAAGATCTCTAGGCCCTTCAATCCATCATTTCATCCTCAAACTGGATAATAGGAGGCGACTTCAATCTAATTCATAATTTGGAAGAAAAACATGGAGGGGTTAGATGGTTGGAGCCCAATTCCATTGCCTTCAATGATCTAATTGAAGAACTTCATTTGGCGGACGTGAAATGAAATACAGGGCTTCACATTTGGAATAATCGAAGAGGACGTAAAAACTAGGTGGCCTATCATTTGGATCAGTATATTTTGTTGGAGCAACTTCTTTTAAAGGATATTTTAATTGAATATTCCATTCTTCCCTCTCTTGGCTCATATCACTACCCTGTACATCTTAACCTATCCTCTCATGCCCCTCCAAAGAACAAACCCTTTAGCTTTGAAAGTTTTTGGCTACGACATTTTAGATTTATGGGAAAGTTAGAAGAGTGGTGGAAGACCCTTGAGGTTCCCTCGGGTTCCTACATGCAAATATTCCAAAGGAAACTCAAAGCTCTCAAATTAAAAATCAAAATCTAGAATCGAGAGGAGTTTGAGGACATATTTGCTGAAAAACAGAAGTTTAAGGAACAAATTGAGAAGATCGAAACATAGATCGTTTGTGAAGCTTTCTCAGAGGCATTGGCAGCTATAAAGTGACAACCCCTAGTGAAATTGGAATAAATGAGGCTCCAAGAGGAAGCATTATGGAGGCAAAAGTCTAGAATTCAGTGGCTTCGAGAGGGGGATCAAAACTCAAAGTTCTTCCATAGATCCATGATTAGAAATTGGAAACATAACTGCATCACTTTGCTTACTTCTCGGAAGGAGTCTGTCTAGAATCACACCAAGCAATGGATCAAGAACACATATCTTTTTATTCATCACTCTTGTTTGAAGAAGACATTAATCGAGCCGAAGACATAGAGTGAATTACCTGTCACATCCCCAGCCTTGTGACGGAGGAGAAAAATGAGGCTTGAATGTGGCTAGTGACATTCGAAGAAGTGGAGACCATGGTTACAAAGATGCCTTCCAACAAGGGACCTGGCCAAGATGGGTTCACCTTAGAGTTATTTAAGGATTGATGGTCATTCCTAGGTCCAAAAATTGTAGATCTAGTGGAAGAGTCTCGACAGTGAAGACATGTTTGGTCTAGATTGAATGCAACTTTCCTCATTCTAATTCCAAAATCCAAGGAGCCCAACACCCCTAGTGGATTCAAACCTATTGCACTATGCAATGTGATCTATAGGATCCTTTCTTCCATCTTGGTTCAACAATTGAAACCAATTCTTCAACAAATGATCAATAAGGTGCAGTCTTGATATGTAGAAGGGAGGCTAATTCTAGATGGTATAGTCTTGGCCCATGAAATTATTCATTCACTTCAGTAACCTAAGAAGCAGGGGATGTTGCTAAAGATGGATCTTTCCAAAGTCTATAACTGCCTCAGTTGAGAAATACCTTCTCTCGGTCATGAAATCCTTCGATTTCACAGAGGATTGGCTTAGCAGGCTACATTCAATGATCTCCACCCCTTTCTTCTCAATTATGGTTAACAAGGCTCCTTCTCCTACTTTTCGATCTTCCAGGGGTCTCATATAAGGCGATCCAATCTCGTCATTCCTATTCATCATAGCCGCTGAAGGCCAAAGTCATCTAATCAAGGTAGCTAAACTCAACAATGACTTGAAAGGACTACGCCTCCCACGAATGGGTATCTCTGTGACCCACCAGCAATTTGTCGATGACAATCTATTGTATGGCAAGCCCAAGGTCTAGGAAGTGATAAAAGTCAATAGAATCGTTGTGGAACTCCAAGCTGCCTCAGGTATGCTCCTTAACAAGGACAAATCCCATATATATTTCTTTAATACCCCTTGCCTTATCCAACTTTTTCTTGCTCACATCCTAGGATTATCTATAGGGACTCTTCCGTTGAAATATTTGGGTGTTCCTTTACTAGCCAATCCTCTTTGAATTACCCACTAGAAAGATTTATGCTCCAAATTCCTTGAAAATTTGTCAAAATGGACACTCAGGGTCCTTAACCTATCAGGTTGTGCTACTCTTCTCAATTCTTTCCGTCAAGTTATCCCTCTCTACCAAATTTATGTTCTTCCTGCCCCTAAAAGCACATATAGAGAACTGACAATTATCTTCAAAAATTTCTTATGGCATGGTGCAACCCTTGAAAAAAATGGCCCCTCATCACTTGGAATATACTTTTCCTCCCCAAAGCATAAGGGGGTCTCCGTCTAAGATATCTTGAGGAATTGAATGAGGCTTTAGGGGCCAAGCTCTGGTAGCGATGGATATTGGGTGGCACAGAAAAATGGAAAAGGATTTGGACATAGAAATATGGGCAAGGTAAAACCCTGTATATGTTACTCCAAGATCACTCCTATCCTACAAGATCAACCATATGGAACCTGGAAAATCAGAACAACTACCTCATTCGAGATCACTTCTTGTAGGAAATTAAGGATGGAAATTCAACTTTATTTTGGGAGGACTCATCATAGTAGCTCCCTTGCTTGGATATAGAGGCCCCCTATATGATATAAAGCTCATTCTTCAACATCACAGTGAGGGATGAGTATCTATTTATTGGAAGGCACAACCACACACTCAGGGTTGGAGAGAATGGAAACTAGAAGCCGACTGAAATCTTGAGGCACCTCAAGAAGCATGTCATAACCTCTCACAACAGTTGAATCAGAGACATATCCCTCTCCTACTGGGGCCAATAAACTAAGATGGGGGTACTCAACATCTGGCTCCTTCACCCTCAAAGAAGCTTATCTCATCAAGGTCAACTCATACACCATGCCCTGCTAGTAAAATTTGGAGTTCCATCTTGGGGGGTGTTAGAGCCTAGATTGACCTCAGGCTGAAGGAAGGTAATCCTAGGATAACCACAAACCACGCTTAACCTGGTAGCTAGCCCTACCAGGTCAGGAGAGGGATCTCTCCTTGATAATCTCATTCAAGATGACTGGATCAAATATGGATTTTAGGATAGGTATAGTAGCTCAAGGTTTTTGATTGATTTTGTTGGTGCTTTTCCCAGATCAGGAGGAGCTAGGCGATTTTGGGTCTGGAAAACTAAGGTAAAATTGCAGGGGATTCTATGGGGCAACATAGGTATGATCTTCAGCACCTTAAAGCTTGATGGGGTGAAAGGTTAGAATGGTGAGGAGCTAAGAAGGACTTGAGAAAGTCAAGAATCCTTCCTAAACATATGAAAACATAAACTACTGGTGTTTTCCCTAGGGAAAGCATTAAAACCTAATGTATTCCACCTATATGACTTGAAAACAACCAATCAAAAGAGATTACATGAAAGAGGCATATATAAATAACATGAGAACAAATTAACGGAAGAGGAAACACATGCTAAAGGCCATACCGTAGGAATCCCATAAAATAGCTACAACTTTATTAGCTTCCTGCCAAAATTGCTACAAAAGGATAAGTGTTCAGTACATGAGCATCTAGTTGAATTCAACCTCTACAAATGACTAAGAAAATACATAATATAGGCATCAAAAAACTCATCCTAACCTTCAGGGGTCGAATCCATGAGAAGAGGGGTTGTTTCAACCATTTCCCAACAAAGAACTGGAATATAGGCAGTCAAACAACTTGCCTCTAAAAGAGGGGAAACTGATTCATTTCACTCAAAACCACCTATAACTAATGAATCTACACTCTAACACTGTTTTACCATCACACTTACATTCCATGTCACCAATTACATCATTGAAATCATCCATGAGGAGAGAGAAATCAAATTCATAGTCAAAACGGGCGAATTTTGATTTTCTGAGCAAAATGGTCAAAAGCGCAGCACCACTGGCTCAAATCGTAGTGCCACTTTCAAAACACTTTTTGAGGCCTTCCCCTTAGCCAAATGGACCCCCTGATAGCTCATTGGAAAGATATTCAAGTCGAGTTTCTGGAACACCTAGAATTTTTGAATTTGGAGGTCATTTGACCCCTAAAAACTTGAATCTCCGAAGACTGCTTCTGTGTGTCCAAAAAGAGGCAGAAAGGTCTTTTTTGGTAGTTTTTGAACCTTTTGGTGGATCAGATCCACTCCAAAACTTTTGAAAATTTTCAAGGTGCATGTCCTCATCATTCGGAATCCAAAAAATTCAACCTTTTCTCCATTGGATGCTCCAGGAAAAAGCGCAGCGCTGATGGCACTGCGCTTTTGCGCAAATTTTCTACGTTGTGAATTTCAAAATTTCAAAAATGCAAAAATTTCTCAAAATTTACCAAAATTTGTCTTGGAGCACTACCATCAAGTGCTTTGGCTAGCCAAATAAGCTTCAGCCAATATTTTGAGTCTATCTTCCTCCCTTGTGTGGTTTTCTTTGTTGCCTAGCTCTACCTACTGAGGTGTCACTGTCTGTGTTTTCCTCCTCCTTATAGTCTCAGTCTTCTTGGTCCATGTTTGCAAGGTTGAGGTGTATTAAGGGAATGAGTGAAAGTGTTTTTAGGAATGAGGGGATGGGAGATGAGCTTATGGGATAGAAAATGAATGAGGGAGTAGGAATCATAAAATGAGAGGGAGGGCTTGGCTTGTTTGAGAAATTTCCCTTTGGGAAGAAGGATAAAGGGGCAGGGATGATATGGAATAGGGATAAAGGGATCAAGGGATAGGGAAAAATTTTAGATTTGTAGTGATAGGTGATAGGAGGAACAATGGGGGTTTTAGGGTTTAGGCATAACCAAGGGAGATTTTTAGGGTTTCACACTTGCCATGGGGAATGATGCTAAAAAGTTTGAAATGCAAACCAAAAATGTAGTAAGGGATGTTAAATTACTTGCATTGAAGGGAAGAGAGGACAATATTGAGGTTTCTTGAAGTTTTGAGGCCTTTCTGGCTCTCCTGCCAAAAGCACAGCGCCACTGCCAAAAGCGCAACACCACCCTCTCAAAGTGAAACGCCTTCTTTTTGACCAATTTTGGAGGCCTTCCAAGTGTCCAAATGGAGCGTGGTATATGTCATTGGGAATATTTTTGAGTCTGCTTTCTAGAACATCTTGAAGTTTGCAATTTGGAGTTCATTATCCCTGTCAAAAGTCCAGTATCCCAAGACTGGTCAAAATGTGAAGAATGAGGCTGCCAAAATGCAAAGTGTTGTTTCAATCAATGTTTGGAGGTCTTCCTGAAATCCAAATTGAGCTCATGATAGCTCTTTGGAAAGATCCTTGTGTCTAATTATCAGCGGACTCATCAAGTAAGTCATTTGGTCATTCCATCTAGGAGAAAAATTTATTTTACCAAGGTCACTACGGAGGTGCATCAACCCTCCTGAGGCAAATGATGTTTTTGACATTTCTCCCAAACCATGAAACCTGTGTAAAAACGGAAAGAGGTTTTTCTTCTTGGGTCAATGATGGAAACAAATGTCTCTCACTTTTGTCAAATTCATCTTTTCTTTCTCAGAAACACAGTTTGAAGAAAAATCATCCCTTATGTATGGTGAATGGCTTGTTCCTTGGAATGACCTCTCAGAAAATGATGGAGACTTAATGTTTGATGATATGAAATGGCATCATACCTTTTGATATCCCTTATGCCTCCTCTACTCATATATCTCTGCTCCCATAGCCAACCCTGGCTCAGTGGGATAGGAATTTAGGGTTTTAGTGCTTGTTTCTCTTTTGCTTTTGTAGGTGAATTTGTGCTCAAGATGACTTGATTTTTGCAGTGGCAGGTGCTTGGAAAAATCACAAGATGCTTAGGAGCAGCTGGGAACCAATATTACATATGAAAACATAAAATTACATCATTAATGGAGATAAAAACAAAATACCCTGTTTTCACCTAAAAACATGTTTTGAGCTGAGAACTACATTAGGCTTTCAAAATGATAAATTATGGCTTTACCAATCATTATTGACCTCCTCATGTCCTTGTTGATCATTATTGGCATATAATCACTGAATTTGACCATGATGGGACCCTAAAACCTAATGAGACCAAACCCTAAGACCTAATGAAATAAACTGTAGAGTGAACATGAGCCATGACTGAAATATATGGAAGAGGATCAGCAAGTACAGATCATGAGGGAAAATTGAAGTAAACCCTACCATTAGTGTATCCATGACCTAATGGAATGCAAACTCATCAGTATGCGACTCCTACTATGAAATGCAAAAGAGCAGATTTTGATCACTGATGGCAGTGTGAAGACACTAAGACTAACATTGGCTCCAATGGGGATGGTAGCTCCTCGGAGGTCTAGTAGCCTTATCCATTGGGCATGGAGTTAAAAAAGTCAAACTGAAATGCATGACTGAAAACTGATGACTTGACGACACAAACTGACTCTGAAACTGTCTTGAAAATGACTGAAAAAATGACTCAAGACTTACTTAACTAAAACAAGTACTTACAAATCTTTTTAATGGCAACAGACCATCGAGATTTGAGGGCTTCAAATCATGATGACAACCACCTGCCTACTAATGAAATATGTACGATCATGTGAAGTGGGCCTTCCAATGTAACCAATCCAGCAAATGGCTACTTACTAAAATTCTGCTTTCACTTTCCCCGAGAAGGTAGAACGATGTACATGTAGGCAATGCACAATAACAACTGAAACCAAGGCTTATTCTAATGAACCAAGCAACATTCATCTTTTCTAATGCTTGCAAAAGAATGCCGAAGGGATCTTGAAAATCCTGAAGCACTAGCTTGTCTTGAGATCCAACAACAAAAATACAAGTACTCCCTTCATTCTGATCTGAAAGAACAGTTGGTTGCTGATTGATAGGAAGGCATAGAGAAGTATAAGCTTCTACTATCTGAGTGTTGGCTATAAATTCCTCGAGCATGAGAAATTCTGACTCAATTTTTGGCATATTGTCTCTCTCAAGCTCATATTCCTCAATTTCATAGTCTAAGTCATTCTTAAATAGAAAACATTCTTCAAGATTATCAAACATGACAACCCTATCATCTTCATGAAAGAAAACAATATATGTTCGCTGATCTATAAATCTAATTTCAAGACTGTCATCATTTTCAAAAGTGGAAGAAGCTTCACTAACACCTTCTTGACTATGTGAACACTGCAAACCTGCATTAGCTTGGGCTGTAACATGACCTTTCAGGAGTTGATCTATCTCATCTTCAGATAGAGGAGAGAGTACTTTTTGTTTTCTTTTGCTAAAACAGTAATTGTCTTCTTTCCCTCCTAAAGATTCACAAGGTTGTTGAATATCTTCATTAATTTCAAGCAAAGGAGTATATAAATTTTCCTAAAACTATTGATTCATTTCATGTAATTCACGTTGACTATCAAGATTCAAAATTCCTTCATCTTCAATCAAAGAAGAAGCTACTGTATGTTGATTATGATCTTGTGTAACAAAGTGACTGGCTTTTTGAGACTGCCGTTGAAGGTAAAAATCAAAGAAGGTTTCAATGATTTCTTCATCATCGTGATCTGAATCTAGATCTGGAATAGCCAACTTGACTTTATCACAATCTGAAATTGGAACTTTATTTTCTTCTGTACCATCTTCTACTATGATCATATCTGAAATAAGACCTTGTCTTCCATCATTTTCAATTGTACTAAGATCTTAAACCTGCTGCAAATTTTCCTGAGCATCTTGAAAAGTATCCTCTAAGCTCTCTTTATGCTACTGAAATGGATTTTCATACATGGTTTCCATAATCTCATCGTCCATGAAGTCTTCATCTTCATAAATTTCCTTAAGATTTTCAATAAAACTATAAACATATTTGCAACAGTTCTGAACTAAATTTAAGGATGGATAAGATTCTTTATACCTTTCAAAGAACATGGTATGAAAATCTTTTAGACAGTAAATACAAGCAGGCAGCAAACTTTCATACCAAGATCGGGCTTCACCTTCCAGAGTGGCCATGAATATCTTCATCAAGCAGTCTTCAGGAAAATCAACCTTCAACTTGCGAATATGCATGCGAAATATAACAAGATGTAAAGCAGTATCATTCCTATCATTGTCTTTAAACATAGGCAAACTCCTTTGCCAATCTACCTTAGGAATTTTATTTGGGAAACCTGGAACGTGATCTCGGCTCATGGGAGCATACCTTCGAGCAAACAAATATATTTTTGAGAACAGTGAATTCACCAAGAAATTCTTCAGTTTATTGGTTCTTGAAGAGTAGAGTTTCCATAAAAATTATGAACCTTGGGAGTTTTTGACACTGGAGTCGCCAGGTGAATGATTTCAGCCTTCCAATGTCTCATCATTGTCCACCATCAACAATCAGATCTAAACTTGATACATTTTGCTGAGGAACATAAAGCTACAGTCCCCAGTATGGTCACAACTATGTTAGAGCCTAGGTTGACCTCAGGTTGAAGGAAGGTAATCCTAGGATAACCACAAACAAAGCTTAACCTGGTAGCTAGCCCTACTAGGTCGGGAGAGGGCTCTCTCCTTGACAATCTCAGTCAAGATGACTAGATCAAATATGTATTTTAGGCTAGGTATAGTAGCTTAATGGTTTTGATTGATTTTGTTGGTGCTTTTGCCAGATCAGGAGGAGCTGGGCGATTTTGGGTCTGGGAAAGTAAGGTAAAATCGTAGGGAATTCTATGGGGCAAGGTAGGTATGATATTCAACACCTTAAAGCTTGATGGGGTGAAAGGCTAGACTGGTGAGGAGCTAAGAAGGGCTTGAGCAAGTCAAGAATCCTTCCTAAACAAATGAAAACATAAACTACTGGTGTTTTCCCAAGGCAGAGCATTAAAACCTAATGTATTCCACCTATCTGACTTGAAAACAACCAATTAGAAGAGATTACATGAAATAGGCATACATAAATAACATGAGAACAAATTAACAGAAGAAGAAACACATGCTAAAGGCCATACCACAGGAATCCCATAAAAATAGCTGCAACTTTATTAGCTTCCTGCCAAAACTGCTACAAAATGATAAGTGTTCAGTACATGAGCATCCAGCTGAATCCAACCTCTACAAATGACTAAGAAAATACATAATATAGGCATCAAACAACTCATCCTGACCTTCAAGGGTTGAATCCATGAGAAGAGAGGTTGTTTCAACCATTTCCCAACAAAGAACTGGAATATAGGTAGTCAAACAACTTGCCTCTAAAAGAAGGGAAACTGATTCATTTGACTCAAAACCACCTCTAACTAATGAATCTACCCTATAACATTGTTTTACCATTACATTTACATGCCATGTCATCAATTACATCAATGAAATCATCCATGAGGAGAGAGAAATCAAATTCATAGTCAAAACAGGCGAATTTTGATTTTTTGAGCAAAATGGTCAAAAGCGCAACGCCACTGGCTGAAAGCGCAGTGCCACTTTCAGCACACTTTTGGAGGTCTTCCCCTTAGCCAAATTGGGCCCATGATAGCTCATTGGAAGGCTATTCAAGTCTAGTTTCTGGAACACCTAGAAGTTTTGAATTTGGATGTCATTTGACCCCTAAAAACCTGAATCTCCCAAGACTGCTTCTGTATGTCCAAAAAGAGGCAAAAAGGTCATTTTTTGGTAGTTTTTGGACCTTTTGGTGGACCAGATCTACTCCAAAACTTCTAAAAATTTCCAGGGTACATGTCCTCATCATTATGAATCCAAAAATGTCAACATTTTCTCCATTGGATGCCCCAGGAAAAAGTGCAGTGCCACCAGGCAAATTTTCTGCGTTGTGAATTTCAAAATTTCAAAAATGCAAAAAGTTCTCAAAAATTTCCCAAATTTGGCATGCAGCACCACCATCAAATGATTTGGTTCGCCAAAGAAGCTTCAGTCAATATTTTGAGTCTATCTTCCTCCCTTGCGTGGTTTTCTTTGTTGCCTAGCTCTACCTGCTGAGGTGTCACTGCCTGTGTTTTCCTCCTTATAGTCTCGGTCTTCTTGGTCCATGTTTGCAAGGTTGAGGTGTATTAAGGGAATGAGTGAAAGTGTTTTTAGGAATGAGGGGATGGGAGATGGGCTTATGGGCTAGAAAATGAATGAGGGAGTAGGAATCATAAAATGAGAGGGAGGGCTTGGCTTGTTTGAGAAATTGCCCTTTGGGAAGAGGGATAAAGGGATAAAGGGATAGCGAAAATTTTTAGACCTGTAGTGATACATGAGAGGAGGAACAATGCGGGTTTTAGGGTTTAGGCATAACAAAGGGAGATTTTTAGGGTTTCACACTTGCCATGGGGAATGATGCTAAGAAGTTTGAAATGCAAACCAAAAATGTAGTAAGGGATTTTAACTTACATGAATTGAAGGGAAGAGAGGACAATCTTGAGGTTTCTTGAAGTTTTGAGGCCTTTCTGGCTCTCCTGCCAAAAGCGTAGTGCCACCCTCTCAAAGCGCAGTGCCTTTTTGCATACCACTTTTGGAGGCCTTCCTGGTGTCCAAATGGAGCATGGTATAGCTCGTTGGAAATCATGTCGAGTCTACTTTCCAGAACATCATGAATTTTTCAATTTGGAGTTCATTTGCCCTACCAAAGTCCAATATCCCAAGACTGGTCAAAATGTGTAGAATGAGGCTACCAAAATGCAAAGTGTTGTTTCAGTCAATTTTTGGAGTCTTTCTGAACTCAAAATTGAGCTCATGATAGCTCATTGGAAAGATACTTGTGTCTACTTATCTGCGGACTCATCAAGAAAGTCATTTGGTCATTCCATCTAGGAGATAAATTGATTTTACCAAGGTCACTCGAGAGCTGCACCAACCCTCTTGAGGCAAATGATGTTTTTGACATTTCTCCCAAACCATGAAACATGTGTAAAAACTCAAAGAGTATTTTCTTCTTGGGTCAATAATGGAAAAAAAACTCTCTCACGTTTGTCAAAATCATCCTTTCTTGCTCAGAAACACAATTTTAAGAAAAACCATCCTTTATGCGTGGTGAATGGCTTGTTCCTTGGAATGACCTCTCGACAAATGATGGAGACCTGATGTTTGATGATATGAAATGGCCTCATACCTTTTGATATCCCTTATGCCTCCTCTACTCAGATATCTCTGCTCCCATAGCCAACCCTAGCTCAGTGGGAGAGGAATTTAGGGTTTTAGTGCTTGTTTCTCTTTTGCTTTTGCAAGTGAATTGGTGCTCAAGATGACTTGATTTTTGTAGTGGAAGGTGCTTGGAAACATCACAAGATGCTTAGGAGCAGTGGGGAACCAATATTACATATGAAAACATAAAATTAATCATTAATGGAGATAAAAACAAAATACCCTGTTTTCACCTCAAAACAAGTTTTGAGTTGAGAACTACATTAGGCTTTCAAAATGATAATTTATGGCTTTGCCAATCATTATTGACCTCCTCATTTCCTTGCTGATCATTATTGGCATATAATCGCTGAATTTTACCATGATGGGACCCTAAAACCTAATGAGACCAAACCCTAAGACCTAATGAAATAAACTGTAGAGTAAACATGAGCCATGACTGAAATATATGGAAGAGGATCAACAAGTACACATCATGAGGGAAAATTGAAGTAAACCCTACCATCAGTGAATCCATGACCTAATGGAATGCAAACTCATTAGTATGTGAATCCTACTATGAAATGCAAAAGAGCAAATTTTGATCACTGATGGCAGTGTGAAGACACTAACACTAACATGGGGAAAGGTTTTTCCCAAGGTGGCTCATTTTCTTTGGCTCGATGGGCACAAACAAATCCTAACTTCGGATCACTTGCTGAAGAAAGGCTTCCCAAGTGCCTCACAATGGCCCCTCTACAAAAACCAAGAGGAAACTTTACAACATCTTCTAAACTCATTTCCTACTACTGGAGAAGTATGGGATTTGGCACCCTATTCAGTCCCTACGAACACCATCAGGATGACATTCTAGAGAAATTGAAAACTAGTCGCAAAGATGATTTAAAAACTTGATTGTCAACAGAGCATGGTGCATAATATTTGGATTTATCCTATGTAACATTTGTAAAGAGAGGAACCGAGCCATCTTTCATATGATCAAACTCCCTCTAGTGCCTCCATTTAGGGGATAGTCAAAGACAACACCATCGAGACAATCCTATCGGAAAAATGTGATCTTGTTGATTGGAAATCTACTCCTTCAGAGTTATCCATTCTCCTCTCCCTTAATTTATCTCAAGATATGATTCTACCCCTTCCTTCTTTGATCATGGATCCTCTTATTTCATCTCCTTTTGTTTTTTCTCGACCTCCTTTAGGTTGCATCCAAATCAACTTCGATGGAGCATCCAAAGGCAACCCAGGTCTTGCAGATTATGGTGGAGTCTTGCGCAACTCCAGGGGAGCCCTAACAGGCATTTACGTCGGGTATTATGGACACACCACCAATAATGTATTTTAACTCATGCCTATGGATAAGGATCTCACCCTAGCTAGGTAGAAAAATTTCGTAAGGATCCATATAGTCGGGGACTCTAAAATGGTGGTCTAGATGGCTTATAAGATCATTGATGGCCTTCCCATATTCAAAATTGCCAAAAGTTGGTGTTTTGAGGCTCAGATAACAAGAATAAAACACCTCTTGGAGAGATTTGAATATGTCACTATAGGCCATGTCCTACGGGCTCGAAGTGGCTGATTGGTTAGCTAATTAAGGAGTGATGAACCAACACAAATAATTTGTCATCAATGGCATGTTTCTTTAAGTGCCACCAATTTATACCCTGGTTAACTTCAAACTCTCAAGGATCTCCTGAAATCAAACTCTCCTTCCCCCAATGGGGGTGCACATGTCGATGTACAACTGGTGCGTGATAGGCCATCTAGGCCTGCTCCACCTCCACGTAGGTATTAGTTTCCCATCCATGAACCATTCCAGCATTAACTCCTCATGTTCAATGATCTCCCTCACGAACTGTGGGGATGAATGCAAAACCTAGAAAGCGATTTGCTTCAGTTTGGCAGTTTGGGCAATGAATTTGGGTTTTAAGGAGAGTGGAAGCGTTTGGGTCTAGATCTATGGCACCTCACTGGGTTTCAACCTTGGTTGAGTAGTGCAAAAGATGTTTGCAGTTTCCTGGTGTGGATTGGGATATGTCTCCTCGTTCATGGTTTGGTGTTGCTTCCTCGCCGCCGCTAGTTATAAGTCTTCTTCACTCCTGCAACAACTTCTGTTTCCACTCCTGATCACAAGGACTTGCTAGTCTTCACAAGTCAGTGGGTTTCCATATGATTTCTGGTAATTTCGGTTCTATGTTTGGGTCTCTCTTTTGGCCTAAAGATAAATATAGTCTCTATGTCAGTACGTAGGGTTATGTGTTTTGTCTGTGTGAATATTTTGGATTGTTTGTGGGAATTTCTTTGCTCCGTTACCCATTTTGGGTAAATGCATGCTCGTCTCACCCCTATAATAGTGGCGTTGGTCTGGTGTTTCGTCCTTGGTCAGGTCAGTGGGCTCATGGGCTCATACTGGTTTGTCTTTTGTGTAGGTTCTCTCAATATATCTTTGAGGGCTTCCCCTATTGCGAGTCATCAACCATCGTGACCAGCAGGATGCCATGACAACGAGAATGTCCTCGTCACATTAGGGGGAAGCATGCCCAAGCTGGGCATCCCGAGCCAAGCCACCATTCATCCTCTGCTAACTCGTCCAACCAAGAAACAGAGGACACAAAGGAAATTTCTCGAGCTAATTCGCCAGGTCGCCTAGTGGTTCTCGCCTCCATGGAATCTATCATCAAGCAATTGTGGCACATGAAAATTGGCATTGACATTCTAAGGGATAACAGGTGTGAAGACCAAAATGAGATTGTAGCCTATCTTATTGATATTTAATACAGTTAGAATGCCATTCTGGAGGTTGGACAACCTTTGGTGTAGTTAACGATGAACAAATGACCACCTCCGTAGCTTAGAAGCATGGGTGGAACATATTGACTTCCATATTCATGATCATGTTGGTTACTTTGCAACTCCCTCCGTAATTCCCCCTCATAACCCTCCTTGATATGCTAATATAAGTTCAAGTCTCTTTTTGTGTCACTCATAGTATGCTAAAGCCACAGGGCCCTCCAGAAATAATGTATGTCAAATTGTCTATCCTAGTATTCTCGAGCCGCCAATCTCAAAAATTCTCATCGAAATGAGAGAGCGGGGGCTATTGAGAGAATTTTTGTACACTATGATATTTTGAAAATATAATGAAAGCCATTTTAATGACAAAAAAAAAACTTGTATTTTCAACTTATCTCCCTATTTTTTTACTCAAATTTTGAGCGGGAGCACTCATTGGATGTAAAATTTCATTCCTTATCTAAGGAGTACCAATGTTGCATGCCTTCAATGGACGTTACTACACAAAAAATGAGAAAAACACATATTTCTCATTTTTTGTGTAGTGGGATCCATCGAAAGTATGCAACATGGGTACTCCTTAGATGAGGAATTAATTCTGCATCCAAGGAGTCATTAGAGAAATTTTTAGGTCTAAACCGGGCCTCAGAAAAAAAATTGTACAACAAAAATCAACTTTATAAGAACCAATAGTATTCAATATGATAATGTCAACCATGGGGATGATTCACCATTTTTGGAGTAAAAGGGTAAAAAGATAAAAATAAAATAAAATAAAAAATAAAAACTACTTTTTCAACTCGTATTTTCAACTTATCTCCCTATGATTCTACTAAAATTTCAATCAAGAGCACTAATTGGAAGCATAACTTAATTTTTCATTCAAGAAGTACCCATTTTTCATACTTTCAATAGACTCTACTTCATGAAAAATGTGAAATACATGAAAAACGTGATTGCAAACATGTTTTTTAATGTATTTCACATTTTTCATGTAGTGGGGTCCATCAAAAGTATGTAACATGGGTACTTCTTGGATGAAAAATTAAACTTTGCATCCAACTAGTGCTCCCGCTCGAAATTAGAGTAAAATCATAGGGAGATATGCTGAAAATATGAGTTGAAAAAGTAGTTTTTTTTCCCTCCAAAAATTAATGACGTAATCTAATCTTATTTTATTATTTCCACTATTATTTTATAAAGTTGCTTAGGAGGCCGATTTTAGACCTCAAAATTTCTCTAATGGCTCCTGCTCGAAATTTGAGTAAAACTGTAGGGCAATAAGTTGAAAATACGAGTTGAAAATATAGTTTTTTTCTTTTTCTCTCTCTAAAATCTAATGATGTAATCTAATCTTATGTTATTATTTCCACTATTACTTTCTAATATTCATTAGAAAGCCCATTTTAGACCTAAAAATTCCTCTAATGAATATAATATATATGAATGCATAAGCATCACAAGCAGAAGATTAGATAAGATAAGTTTCATCAAATTTGTATGTTATAAAGCATTGTTGCATGATATCTTAGATAATATTTTACACTTTCTCCTTCTTGGAACCCTTGATAGCATTATTTTCCCTCTCACCTTAGTTTTTTGCTATGAAATCTGGGTCATATATACTAGGAAGAGGAATCATGGCTTGCATGTAGAGTTGTAGCTACTTTTGTAGGTCAATGTCAACAACCTTGGCTCGGGCCATGTCATTTGTGAGATTCATGTTGCTTATGTCCCATCTGCAAAATACTTGCATAAGAAAACACCAAGGATAATTTATAAAAATAATTATTAAAGGATCCTAAAGCTTTTGAGTAGAATGTCAAAGAAATTCACATAATAGGATCAAGATAAAGAGGTATTCAACATTGTAGCTCACCATTGGAAGAAGGCTCCTGAAAGGAGCATGAATCTCTTCACCAGTTAAGGATATGATTATGTAGGTCAAAGATCGTGTGATGGAACCAAAGTCATTTTCCTGTTATACTTTATACTTCGTCACCCACGAGATTCCTTTGAAATTCGCTAGTAAAAATGACAAAATCATTGTATGACAACATAAGTGGGTGTTTTACAAATAATGGCTTGGTCTCTGCAACTATAGAAATGTCAGAAGCCATAACAAACGTGTAGTATCAAGACACAAATAATGAAAAGGAAGTTTTCCTCATATCAAATCAATTCAGTTCGATGTGCCTCGGTATTGGGTTTTGGAGCCCTGATGCAGCGATGCTCCAAACATCATCCCCTAGGAAAAATAGAACTCATAGTTGACATCGAAAACAGTGAAAAAAATTATATGACACAATCAAATACCACCACATCGATCACATATATCAATGCGAAGTAGTAACATAATAGTTTAATTATTTCGAAATGCGTTTTCTTTGTTGGCTTTGGGTGAGGAAACATTGTTCACCCTAGCCAATCGGAAGCGTTTATTTTCATCTTTCCTTCCACTTAAAAATTGACATCTGTCTGAAACAACTAGGGTTGGTAGTTATATTAGAAGATGCGACAATTCATTTCCATTCGACCTTTGTAATTTCTAATATTACAGTGGAATAATAAGGATACCACTCCATAACCCAAACCCATCCAGCTCAAATAGATCTATCACTCTAAACCCCCTTCTCTGCTCTCGGCTACTTACCCTCTGGTGCTCCTGAGCCTTCTAAGTCTATTCGGGGAGCTCAGAGGCAGATTCACTAATACCTTGATCTAACCCCCATTGTGAATCACCCTACCTGATGAAGACATTGACAAGGATGATGAGAGGTTCTTGAGCTAGAGGATCAAAGAGTTTGTTCCCCCTACTCCATCATGCTCAAATGATGACGAAGTTGGGTTCACAAAATACGTCGACATAGGGGTGGGATAGTACGAAGGCATAGGGCTTAGATGATAAGAATACATCAGCCTTACGGAACTTGATCCTACAACCTCTATGCACTCTAGCTTTCTTTCCTACATAAAAAGTAAAACCATGGATCGTGGCCACACAATTGGAATGATATATCATGATCAAAACCTTACCACTCTCTATTTCTTATTCTACATAGTTATCACTATACTCTGGAGGTTGTGGAAGGAAATGAAGATGCCCCTGTTATGAAAGAATTATGCAACATTTTAGTTTAGAAGCCAAAAACCCATCTAAATTTTTTGAAAAAATTTCTTGTTCACATAGGTTTTGTTCAACTTGCATAGTCGTGCATATCCATAGATAATTTCAAGAAAATTTGGTGACCATCCATTTCCCTAAGCCTAGTTGCAGCGAGCACTTGAGTCCTCAATAATGTCAATTTGTTCTTCCGAAACAAACCTTTGAGGAATGGTGTTTAGCATTGGCGGAAGCTAAGATTCCCAATTCCCAAAGATTATTTTTCCCTTTCAAAGGTTTCTCGGAACTTTTGTTGAAGGATGTGCCTCAAGAAGGAAGATCAAGGGGGGTAGACGTTGTTGTTATTAAAAGCTCAGAATGCCTTAAATGTAAAAGGTTATTTTGTGTTCAATGCAGTGTCCCATGGCATATAGGATTGGATTGTGTTGACTTGGAGAAATTTTCACCTTTCGGTAAGGGAAATATTATTTTATGCTATTTAGGCTCGCCAAAGAGAAAGAATGGAAACAGTGTGAGAAATACGGAAAAGTTGTTGAAAACACGTTTGGATGTTGTCACATGATTTGTAGGTCAGTAAACTGACAAAATGTGTTTTTTTTAACAAACGTAATTTCCTTCAAGTAGGGATTTTATGACTTATTTTTGATAAATATAGTTGCTTCCAATCGAAAAAATGGTGGTCCTTCACATCCCTTACCATAATTATTGTATTATTCGAGTCTGAAAAAAAAGGAGACTATTAACCTTAGCCATAGGATTTGGACTCTTTGTTGTCTATACATGGATACCTGAGTATTTCCATTGAATATCGAAGCTAATTACTAGTGGACCATGGCTTAGCAAAGTTGTTTTCTGAATTTTTCCTAACTTAGTTAAATTTGGTGTTTTGACAACCACTAATATGGTTTCTCTTTTCCACACATTTAGTGAATCTTTCATTTCAATTTTTTGTTCATTGCAAGCAAGAAATCTATGGGGTATTGTTTATGTATTCAAAGCATAATGAGAGGTGAAACATGTTGTGGTTGTGTTTTTTCAGATTTGGTTATGAGTTTTGTTATAAATGTGGATATGGTTATGGATTTTAGCTCAATAATGGGAATTCCAAACATGAACACATAGTTAAACTTTGAGACAAGTTAATTATGTTAGTCATCTCGAGTTAGTTGACTGGCCAAGCCTAATCATTGGTAATTTCCAACAATAAGTGATATCTATTACATAACTTGAATAGATATTACTTGAAGCAAATAGTATGGAAATCAAATAAGGGGTGAAGCAGATTTCAAGTTCATTTAACCTAGTGCATGTGAATATCATGCTCGGGTCTGAGGTAGTCATGTCTAATCGAAGATCTAGCTGAGCGTTCTTATGAGAGATCCCCACAGACTCATAAGCGGAACTAAAAATGAAGATATGGGTTGTTCATCAGTGCATCTTGCAATATCCGAAGTCGATAGAGTTCTATTGATAGTGACGAAATGAACAAGGTGAAAAACATAGATGAAGCTAGGAATAAGCATTGTACTTGACAATACTTTGACTATCCGCGTTGTGTTGAAAAACGTGTTGCACACAAAATATTTGAGAAAATAAAATGACGAGGCATGAAATTGGATTGAAAATTATAGAGATATTTTTTTAATTAGTTAAATTCACATTAAAAAATTAATAAAAATATATTTCTTTATAACTAAATGCAATTAATAATTTAAACTTTATATTTACACCTTTTCTTTGTGGATTTTGGGTGAGAAAACAATGTTCACCCTGGCCAATTGAAAGCATCTATTTTCATCTCTCCCTCTAATTAAAAATTGACATTTGTTTCAAGCACTTGGGCTAGTGGTACCATTTTAAGTACTCAGACCTGAAATCCTACCATGTCCAGTACTTCATTGAAGTTACCCATGATGACAATCTCCTTCATCACCTACACGCGCTATGGAGAATGGTGGCTCGCAATGTAGAGTTTCGAAGTGGAGAATTCAGCGCACAAGCTCACCCTTAGAAACTTGTCGCTCCGAATGGGATGCCACTGACTTTGAAGCGAGTGTGGTGGTTTTAGTAGTGTCAGGGATGCACTGAGATCGAACCCTAAAACCAATTTTCCAAGTTGGAGGGGTTGTACAAGGCTTACATAAGAAGTGCATTCCAAATAAAATCCAAATCAGTTTTTGGGATGTCAGTGACCTTAATTCATTATCGGGCACTCTCAATATTTCCAATAACAAGCTTTCGAGCCCAATTCTTCGAACTCTCGGCAAGTTTCCTTTAATTGTTTTCAATTTATTTTCTTGTATGAAGAATTGTGTTTGCATCTATGAGAATCATTGGTTGAAATTATATGTGTATTATGTGTTGTGTATTTCCCATCAAAACTATCTTCTGAATCTATGCATAGTTGCATGATTTTTGTTTTAAATTCCTTATACATCACAGATCATAGGAAGGTTCGAAGCTATGTTTGAGAATTGAAAGGATGACATGGACGATGCTCCTCTCAGATGCACATAAAATTTAATAGGCTCCCTGTGTTGGAAAGTGTGGGAAAATTTCATTGAAGAGATGAAATTGAGCACCTAAGTAGTGAAGTTAGTGTGAATTGATTCTAGTTAGAATTCTCATTTAAATTAGCATTTAGGCCTTCCATAGATCATTTAGCTCTTGGTCAAATGATTGTCGATGTTATTTTCAGCATGGTGGTGTAGATATGAAATTCAACAAAGATTGAACTTCAAAAGAGGTGTGAACAACATGAATTGGGGTTCAAATCCTTAAGAATTGTGTCATGGAAATCGAGACTGTATGTAAATTCACCCAACCACTGACAAACACCCTTCATTAAGGAAATCATGAGATTTGGGGTTTTATTGTTATAGTTTGAATTGAACCTACATTAAGTTGAATTGGGCAAACTTGACCTGCAATATCTAAACATAGTATGGATCTTCGCTCTAGTGTATGGTAGGCCCTTAGTGTAGCATTGGAAATTTCATTGGATAAAAATACACTGAGCATGGAAAGTATGGGAGACATCATTTAATAAGAAAATGAAATTTGTATGCGAAAAGGGGTTTATCAAAGAAATAGGTTGAGTGTTTATCTCCCAAGAAATAAACTAGTATTATTTTATGTTGAATTGAAACATAAGTAGATGATCTTATGGAAGAGGAGATACTAAGTGGAAGGAGTGAGAATGAGTGGTGAGATAGTGAGTGCTTCCCATGAATTATATTATATTTTATTAGTTGAGTTCTTTTTATCAAGATGATCATGAATTGTTGTGAACTGTTAAGGAATGAATTGAAATGTGAATGTGAATTCGCATAGGTTAATGGTGCAGAGAATGTGTAGTTGGTGCCAATTTCATTTTGGTTGCATCACACCCACTATAAAAAATTGTGGATCCATCACTCCATGCCAAGATAAGTACTTGATGTATTATATATTGCTCTTGCATGTGTAGAAGAAAATCTTGATTTGCGACCCAAGATGAAGAATATATTTGATTCTCTTAACACAACTGAGCTGCATCACAAACTTGAAAAGGCTACCAAGCTATACATCTTGTTAATATTTTATGGGATTTATTTATCCCAACTTTTGACTCATTATTCTGTTGAGAGTCATATTCAAGTGTAGAATTCATGACATGCTTGACCTTCTCTCCATCTGCTTTATTCATGTATCTATAGGAAGAAATCTTTTGTTTCTTGTGGAGACCATTCAATGTTAAATTGAGGGTGTAGTTTAGTCCCTATTTTTATTAAAATAGCCTTTTAAGAGAATTTATTTATTTATAATGCAATTTTCAACTATTGTAGAGTAGCAATGTACAAATTTTCACTTTAATGCATATGTTTTATAATTTCATTTCATTTTGTATTATAATTAGAGTACATATTTTTCTTACTATAACTAACATGATGGCACTACAGATGTCAAATCTATTTTGTATTAGAAACTTGATATTTCTTCCACGAATTCTAATGACATTAATTGACAACGATTGGAAAATTTGTAAGCTTGGATTTTGTACTGCGGTGGAAGGAATACTGAGGCAAAGTAATAAGGGCAAGTTGATGTTCTCATTTGTATATTATTTTTCTTAGTGAATTGATAGCAACTCTATGCCTCTGTATTGACATTTGTTTATCGGAAATCGCAAAGTATGTCCTTATAACAACATTTCCTTGATATGGGATTTTGTTCCCACTATACTCTCCTACACCTCTAAATCACATAGCTTGTACACAAACTAGACTTCCTTATTATTTACTCACTCTAGAGATCTTTTAAACTCAATTTCTAGATGTTCCAAAGTGCTCACTTTGAATGCAATGTACTGATAATAAAAGAGTGTCAAATATTGTATATGAATTTTTGGATTATTGAGCAGTTAGTTGGATGATTGTCCAACTTGATATTATGCAGAACATTAATCATGGTAATTTCTTACAAACACTTTAACTATGTGCAATCTACTTTTGTTTCATTTTTATTACTCTATAAATATTAATGTAACAACCACCCCCCCCCCCCCCCCTCTATAGATATAATCATGGTATACAATGGCCAACAAAAATATCATTGGATGCTCAAAGAGTATTACTTTTATGAGCTTCTTATTTTAACCTATGAAATAAATTTAGCATTGCTTGGTAAATTGTCTTTATACAATGAAAAAAGATACTTAAATTTCAAAGGAACTTAACATAGTAGCCAAATTTGGCTAGACATGCTTGTGAGCCTAGTGTTATATTCAAATGAGCATCTCTTTCTCAAGTTTCCTTTTTTTCGAATTTTCTTTTCTTTCTTAGTATTGGCAAGGAGCTCGATGATTTTTTAATTTGATAGTGTATGAGGGAGTTCATGGATGCATTTTCTATGCTTCTTGAGTGCAAAGGGTTTCCTTTCCATGATTTACTCTCTTCATATTTTCCATTGATTGATTCCTATCCCACCTTGGTACTTCCTCCATTTCTCAAATGTGATATGGTAAACCATAGGATGTGGAGGGAGTAGGAAGGAGAAGGATACCATTGTTACTATGCCAATGTTCTATGACTTTTATGTTAATGTAATTTTTTTCTTAAATTTAATCCCCTACTACTATAGAAGCTCAAATTTTGATTGTATTTAATTGTCTATATATTTCGCTTCATTATTTCCTTCTATATCTCCCTACTCTTCCTATTAGCATTCCTTTAAACCTCTTAGTGCTATATATATATATATATATATAGAGAGAGAGAGAGAGAGAGAGAGAGAGAGATAGATATAAGCATAGAATCATTAACTATTAATTCTAATTTTATGAAAAATATTAAAAATGAAAACCAAATCTTATAGAGCCATATTAAGGGAATCTTTGGCCTATGGCCCCACAATTCATTAGTCACTCTAATAGCACACAAAAGGATGGCCTCCTTGCATCTATTACAATGTCAATTTAGAATTGGTTGACAACCTCACCAAAAATTCTACATTCAATGCATGGCACATCCTCAAGATGAATTGACACCCTACAGAGGGGTGTAGGCCTCTTCTTCCTCTCCCGACCTGATGCAGGAGCATCCAGCTCAGGGTGAAGAAAGACGAACGTGTTTGTTTCATAGGTTTACATGTAGCTAGGTTGACAGGTCATTGTACCTGAATCTTTTAATTTCCTTTAAGTTATAGCATGTAGGAGTTGACAGAACGTTATATTTCCTTAATTTATTTTAATTTCTTTTAGTTGTTGTTTTGCATTAATCATAGAATTTAGGTGAACAAAAAAATTAGATAGTTATTCTATGTAAACTTTTCGCAGTTACTCCAACTGCTCAATAACTCATACAAAAAAGGAAAAATGAGACATTGAAAGGGTTGTTGATTTTTAAAAGAAGAGCAAAAAAACTGAAATAAAAATCACACAGGAATTTTTTAGATCATCCGAGTCCAATGGCAACTGGAACTATTTTCATTTCATTTATTTGTTTTGTCATTACATAACAGTATTGAATGTGTTTAAGAAATATAGTGTTAAGGACTGGTGAAACATTGTTCCATTACAGGCACCCGAATAGCAACAGAGTTGTTGAAACTATGAACCAGTGGGAGTGAGCACATCAATTCCTCAAAGGAGGTCGCAGTAAGAATCAAAGGAAAGAAACAAAGCAAGAAAGCTTTCAGAAAACGTTATAGTCCTACAATCATTGAGCCACATTATACGCTTGACAAATACAACCCTAGAATGACCACAGGGTTCCACCCAAGCACAGAACTATCATAAAGACCATGAGGTAACAAATTCCACCAGAATGTTGTAAACATTTTTTTCTTTTCATTGAAATAGCATACTGTAGAATTTATACAATATTCAGAACAGTAGAATGAAATTCCATGGATAAATTACATCACATATTTAAATAAATAAACCGGACTCAAAACCCCAACAGCGTTGGCAAGATAAGCCAGTCTACAGTGCCAAGATCATTACAGATAGAGGGTTTCATACCCAAAACTTATAGACAGAGTCGACCTACCAATACAGCAAAGAGGAGAGCCGAGGCTCAGCTAAGACAAACAAAACCCTAGGCGTAAAAAAGAGAAAGCAGGACAAGACCCTACCCGTTTGGGTCAGCGGACATCCAAGCTGTGGAATAGAGCCTTAGACCATAACCTAAGTTCCGACGAGCCACCTGCAAAAGCCACCATCGAAGTCATTACAAGTCTGAGAGTGTGGAAGCATAAAAACAAAAGAATAGACAAAGCAAGGGTTTGCAAATACCTCGAATGTAGCATTGGCTTGAAACCGAATCTCAACCGGTTTCCAACCACCAAGGGTACTCTGCTCACATAGGAGCGAGACCTTTAGAGTCACAGAAAATATGATAGGGTAAGAAAATCACAGAGAGAGGACTTACCATTGTCTGCAGAGAAGTTGAGACCGAATGCCGAGACCCTTGACAGTGGAAACCTAAAGCATTTACAGTTAAACAACAATTAAGCGACAGAGGAGCTCGGTGGATGGAAATAGCAGCACAAAAACAGGAGCATATATGAACCAGTGACCATGGAAAACATTCACAATAACCGGCGATCAGAGCAACCAAACGACGAACCACCATCAGAACCAGTGGCCAGAGCAGAGATCGAAACTAGAGCACCATCGAACCAAAACTATCACAACCACCACAGAATAGTTGAGAAACCCTCCCAAAAAACAGAGAACAACCAGAATGCCAAGTGAACAAGGAATGAGGGAGTAAACCAAAGGTGGGATCACATATCTTAAGACAAGGATAGGTGTTCCCTCATGGCAAATGCCAAGTACCAGATAATAAGTACAATCACCAAAATATCTACCACCAATCCGCCAGGAGTATTATTCGTTTAATCACCATAATCATTATTGTGTTAATCATTTAATAGAATCGTGAAGTTCACAAAGGGCTGGTCCCATCATATTGTGGTATCAGAGTAGGTTTTGGAGATTTATTGGAAAAAATGGAAGTTGGAAGATGAGGTCGTGGAAGAGGTGCTCAGAGAGTAGCAGAGGAAGGATTGTGGGAGGAGATTAGGATCCTTACTGCCCATTTGGAGGCGGTTGAAGAAGGAAGGAGAAGGGATCCGGAGGTAGGAGATGACAACAAAGAAGAAGTTGTAGTTGTGACAGATGGATTAGATGAGGAATGACCTGAAATTAGACTGTTAAGGTCGGTCCTGTTGGCTAGCAACAAGCCCAAGCCAGAAATTCCAAATTACGATGCCAGCTTGTCCACAGAAGTTATGTTAGACTGGATTAGCGAGTTGGACAAGTATTTCAAATGTGAAGAGGTCAGCGAAGATCGAAGAGTTATATTTCCTACAACCAAGCTGAAAGGACATGCAGCCTTGTGGTGGGATAGTGTCCAAGTAGAAAGAAGAAGGATGAATAAGTTGCCAATAAAGAAATGGCCAAGAATGGTAGCCAAGATGAAAGGTAGATTTATGCCCAAAGACTACCAGAGTGCTCTACATAAGCAAGTGCATAATTTGAAGCAAAAAGGGATGATAGTGAGAGAATATAGTGAAGAATTCTACTGGGTAAATTTAAGAGCTGGTTACATGGAGGATACCTCGGAAAAAATATCAAGGTATGTAAATGGACTGAGGTTGGAAATATTGGATGAGATAAGAATTCTGTCCCCAAAAAATATAGAGGAAGCTTACTAGAGTGCCATGAAGGCAGAGGAGAAGATCACAAGAAAACAGAATAGTAGAGTTTAGGCTTCTGTGATCTATATCAAGTTTACAAAGGATTTTTGGGCGAAGATCACATGAGACATCATTTGTCGACGCGTTTCGAACCAACCAGTGTGGTTCATCGTCAGGACAAGTTGAAGAAACAGATCCAGCTTAGCAGGTTAAATAGACAGAGCAAAGCCTCCAACGGCTAAAAAGACAACAGCTACTTTTGACTAGGTCCAGGGATCAAAAACCCTATTATTAACCTAGGGGGCTAGACCAATAAATAAAATAATAATATGATAAAAAATATTAATAAATAATAAAAATAATAAAAATAACTGTTTAATTATTTTAATTATTTATTAATATTTTTTATCATATTATTATTTTATTTATTGGTCTAGCCCCCTAGGTTAATAATAGGGTTTTTGATCCCTGGACCTAGTCAAAAGTAGCTGTTGTCTTTTTAGCCATTGGAGGCTTTGCTCTGTCTATTTAACCTGCTAAGCTGGATCTGTTTCTTCAACTTGTCCTGACGATGAACCACACTGGTTGGTTCGAAACGCGTCGACAAATGATGTCTCATGTGATCTTCGCCCAAAAATCCTTTGTAAAAAAAAACAGAATGCTAGAACAGGACGAGGAACTAGTAAAGGAAGAGGACAATCCTATGGCAGAGGACGAACTGCCAACAATAGTGAAGAGGGAAGCAGTTCTAAAACTTCAGGGACAACAGAAAAAGGAGACAACACTAGAGGAGGAAGGCCATATCACTGAGGAAGGGGAAATGGCAGGGGTAGAGGAGCTGCCTATCAGTGCTACAAGTGCCACAAGTGGGGGCACGGGTCTTTTGAGTGTCCTGAAGTGGAACAAGCTGGTCAAAGAGGAGCGTATGTTGTGCAGCTAGAGGAAGCAGAGGCACCACCCCAGGAAGTAGAAAATATGCCGGAAACAGGGAAAGACTTAGTTATGAACAAAGTACTGTTGAAACCAGCAAAGGAGACAGTTGAACAAACTCAAAGGAAGGTATTATTCCAGATAGTTTGTAAGTCGCACGGAAAATGCTGCAAATTGATTATCGACACCAGGAGTATGGATAATCTTGTTGCTACAGAGATGGTAGAGAAGTTGGGTTTGAAGCGGCTGAAGCATCCCACTCCCAACAAGGTATTGTGGTTGCAGAAAGGCCATCAGCGGTTGGTTAACGAACAGTGTGAAGTTGAAGTCCATATTGGTAGGTATAAAGACAAGGTTATTTGTGATATTATTCCAATGGACGTATGTCATATACTGCTAGGAAGGCCATGGCAGTATGACCAGAAGGTAGTGCATGATGGGAAGACAAATTGTTACAAGTTTGTCAAGGATGGGATTAAGCACACACTTGTGCCCATCAAGGAGGAGGAAGAAACAGAAACAAGCGGAACAAAAGTGCTATTAATGGGTGGAAAACAATTTTTGAAGTAGATTGAAGATAGTGAAGTGAACTAATGTTGCTGTGAGGAGGCCAAAAACAGTGTTGTTGCACACAGAAATGTCTGATTTACCTGCAAAAATTCAGAAAACGCTGCAGCAATTCAGCGACATTGTAGTGGATGATTTACTAGATAAATTGCCTCCTAAGAGAAGTATCAGTCATCACATTGACTTTATACCTGGAGATAGTTTTTCGAATAAGGTAGTGTATCGAATGAGTCCTAAAGACAACGAAGAAATTAGAAAACAGGTACAGGAATTGTTGGATAAGGGGCTGATAAGGGAAAGTCTAAGTCCCTGTGCAGTTTCAATAGTTTTAGCTCCTATGAAAGGAGGAGAATGGCAGATTTGCACAGACTCAAGAGCCATCAACAAGATCACCATCAGGTACAGGTTTCCATTACCATGGATGGATGACATGATGGACTGTTTGAGCAGAGCAACATATTTCTCGAAAATTAATCTGAAGAGTGGTTATCATAAGATTCGAATCAGGGAAGGGGATGAATGGAAGACAACCTTCAAGACCAATGAAGGACTGTATGAGTGGCTGGTAATGCCATTTGGATTGAGTAATGCTCCTAGCACGTTTATGTGCTTAATGAATGAGATGTTAAAGGAATTCATTGGAAAGTTCGTGATTGTACATCTTGATGATATACTGATTTTTAGTAAGACCAGAGAAGAAAATTTTCGACATGTTCGAAGTGTGCTGGAGAAGTTGCAGCAAAACAAGTTGCTGATAAATCTGAAAAAATGTTCTTTTCTTCAAAGAGAATTGGTCTATTTGGGTTTTGTGATTGCAGAAAATGAGCTGAAGATGGACCCGAAGAAGATTGCAACAATTTTTAACTAGCCATCCCCAAAAGGTCTATTTGAGGTATGTAGTTTTCATGGATTGGCAAGTTTTTATCGCAAATTTATAAGGAATTTCAGTGAGATCTGCGCACCTATGTTGGATACTATAAAATAGGCAAGTCAGCCTTTCCGTTGGACTGAGGCAGCAGAGAAAAGTTTTCAGTTACTGAAGAAAAACATTACAGAGAGACTCATCCTGAGATTTCCAGATTTTAACAAGCTTTTCCAAGTTCGATGTGATGCTAGTGGTACAGCCATTGGGGCCATACTCAGCCAGGAAGACAAACCTGTTTCTTATTTCAGCGAAAAACTGAACGAAAACATGCAGAAGTACTCATCTTACGATAAGGAATTTTATGCTGTCATCTAAGCATTAAAGCATTGGAGACACTATTTGCTAGGGAGTGAATTTGTTTTGTTTTCTGATAATTCTGCATTACAGTACGTGATGCAGTAGCATAATATGAACCACAAACATGCAAAGTTGGTTGAGTACTTGCAGAGTTTCATGTTTGTCTTGAAGCACATCAGTGGATAGGCCAACAAGGTAGCAGATGCATTGAGCAGAAGAGCTTTGCTCTTACAAGAGAGCACGGTACAAGTGTTGGGATTCGAACACTTAACCGACTTGTATCAGATAGATGGGGATTTCAAGGAGGCTTATGAAGCCTACCAAAATCCTTTTTTGAGGAACAATAGTCCATGGTTGGACTATAATTTACAGGAGAAGCTGTTGTTTAAAGGGGCACAACTATGCATTCCCGACTGTTCGATGAGAGAGAACATCATCAGGGAGAAGCACAACGAAGGTCTTGTTGGACATTTCAACATTGATAAGACCTTAGATCATCTCAGCCATTTTTATTACTCGCCAAGGATGCGAAGGGGTGTACAGAGATTTGTAACTAGATGAAAAGTGTGTCAGTTGGCGAAAGGACATAGTCAGAATACGGGACTCTACACACCACTGCCCATTCCGAGTAGACCGTGGGACTCATTCAACTTGGACTTTGTCTTGGGTCTACCAAGAACGCAGTGGGGTTATGATTCTGTGATGGTGGTAGTAGACCAGTTCTAAAAAATGGCACATTTCATCCCTTGTAAAAAAACCAGCGATGCCACTCATGTGGCCCACTTATTTTTCACAGAGATAGTCAAGCTACATGGCCTACCTAAGTCCATTATTTCCAACAAGGACGTGAAATTTACAGGGCACTTTTGGCGTACCTTGTGGAAGAAGATGGACACACAATTAAGTTTCAGCTCTGCTTATCACCCACAAACCGACGGGCAAACAGAGGTGGTAAATAGGAGCTTGGGAAACCTGCTACGAAGTTTGATTGGAGAAAATTCACGGATGTGGGATTGTGTACTTGCCCAGGTAGAGTTCACTTACAATGACTCACCAAATCACAGCACAAGGTACAATAATTTTTAGATCTTATATTGCATGCATCCTCGCGGAGTGCATGAACTAAGAGATCTAGGACAACAAGAAAGATGGAGTGCTGATGGGGAAGATTTCGCCAAAGTAATGAATGACCTAATGAGTAGGTAAAGATGAAGTTGCAGGACAATAGTCAAAATTATAAGTAGTGCGAAGATCAGAAACGACAGGAGGTAAAGTTTAATGTGGGGGATGAAGTCCTCGCACATTCGCACAAGGAACGTTTTCCTAGGGGTGCATACAACAAACTAAATGTTATAGACATTTTTGGGCACTGCAACCCCAATAATAAATGTCCATAAATGAAGGGCTCTTAAGTCCCTAAAAGTGTTGTTCCAACCTCTAAAAGAACAAGGTCAACTGATAACATCTTCTCCCAGAAGTTCTCCATGAAAAACTGCTCAGAACTGGTCAAAACTGGACCATCTCACCCGCTCCATGGTCAAAGTGCACTGCATCCCACCTAAATACACACAGAAGGTGCGATGCATCTTGAAAAACCCTTCTATGGGGTGGAATGGGCGAGAGTGACAAATGGCAGGGTCAATCTACAAGGTGGAGGATCATGGAATCTTCTAGAAACTTCTCCTGTGACACTTGCCTCTCTGCATTCGCCCAGGGATGAGTAAGAGATCATCAATATCCAAGTGGAATCAAGAACTATCAGAGAGAGAGCACTAATCAAATCTCAAAAGCTAACTCACCCCCCTTGCAAACATCTATATATGGATCCCTCATCCCAAAGATCCAGAGGTTGGAATTTTGTATCTTGTAAGGAAGTGCTGCTGGTTTCTTGGTGCAATATCATAGTGTTGGGTGATCTAAGCTTTTCATGAGGTGAAGAAGGGCTTTCTTGTTGAGAGGATGATGCTGGGTCAGAACAATTGGTTGTAATCCTCTTTGCTATTTCTTGATTATCAATAAATCTATTCAAGTTTTCCTCCACATTCTTGTATGATTGATGATATATGCATTTGTGTGGTCAATATATATTTGGTCCTATATTGTTTATGATAATAGATCTATGTTTCTTGGATAGTGTTATGCTGCTTTGATTATACAGGTGGTCTTTGGAGCTAGGTAGACGAGGAAGCGGTGGCAAAGATCTATCAGAAGGGAGAGGAATCAAGCAAGGAACCAAGCGCAAGACAAAGGTTGGTCTCCTTTATTCCCCTCTTATCTATTTCTCATAAAGGAAAATGAAAGTAGTTTTAGTTTGTTTGTTTCTAAGGTAGCTACCAGCCTTAGTGGGACTAGCAGCTCTGCATAGACACTAGATTTCCCGATAAAAAAATGGCGACTCCGCTGGGGAACAAATAGATTGTTTTTTTATCTACATTTGTTTACTTTATAAACTTACAGACAGAGCCTGAAGTTAAGCCAGCTAGCCTTCGAACTGCATTTGCTATGCAAGTGAAAAGTAGATCAATGCTGCTTCAGTCTATCTCTGGGTTTTGTTTATGAACTGAACAATTGATTTACAAGCTCTCTAATTGCCCTTTTGGTGGCTCTAGTAACCTCTTTAGATATACCCCTGTGATTGATTTACTGATTACCACTTGTTCGGCCTAAATCCCTGAACTGAGCTGCAAACTGTGACCCGGAACCCAGTTAAAGTCTCGTCCCTGGTCCATCGCACTGTCTCTTCTATGAACTCTGGATGCATCACACTTCCCGAGTGTAGTAGGTGTGCTGCATCTCTTTTTCACCGTGTTACAGGTGTGCTGATCAGACAAGGCCTTTCCTGCTCCTAGATTTCGGTTTCTGTGTTCACTCTTTTCAGCTCTATTCAAGAGTTTTGCTGCCTATAGTCAGTACACCTCTTTTCAAACCCCCTTCCTTTCCATTATTCCATCTTCATTATGCAAAGAACTGTAAATGTTTTTATGTATTTTGAGCCATTTTTAGTTCTCTTTTACAAAGAAGTAGCGTAATTGAACTGTCGTTTCTTGATTTGAAAGTGTCGCAAGTGTTGTTTTCAGTCATAGAAGACAATCCGATTGTTCTTGATAGTTGATTACACTGTTACTCTTGTATTTGATTTGAATTAGTAGTTTTTCAAGTGTCGAAAGCAATTTTTCAATTCCAAATCGCAAAGTGTCGTCATTGTCCTCATTTTGTCTTAAAAAGAAACTTGCTAGTAATTTTGCTTTGAAAAAGAATTCAGATTTGCGCTTAGCTTTCTTTTTATCATTCACACATTAAGAAGGCTGAAAACAAATACATGCACGTGCATTTGCATTTACACTGTTTGTTGGTTTGATTTAGGACAGTGCATATAGTGTGTGCTCTCTGCTCTATGTTGAAAGAACGACATCTCTCTTTCCTTAGTAGCTAGGATTTTCATTGCAAAAAGAAGATTAAACGACTGTTTATCATCTTAGATTGCATTTTAGGAATTGTACATCTACATCACGCGGTGAACCTGAAAGGGAAATTTCTTAAGCAAGATCAACTGTAAAATAAATTTAATGAATCTAAAAACGCTTTGGAACCTAAAGCACAACATTTAGAAGTCTAGGCTAGAGACGTATTCCGACGTCGTAAAACCTGGTAACTGTTGTTTTCATTGATGGTTGGGTGATTCCTCCACTTTGAGACAATAAGTGCTAGTACGGACTTGTGCTCCCATGTACCGTCGAGTATATATTGGGAGACCACAATAGGCTTTATCCTTTATCCATAGGAAGCCGTGTCTTCCGCCCTATCAATCGCAATACACTGAACACAGCATTCAGGAAGATTGACTGCCGTACCGTAAAAAGTATTCAGCAGTTTTGCGATTGGTTTGGTAATCCCTCTGTCTAGATTTCCAGAGCAGTCTCTTTCATTCCTTTTTAGACTCCTTAAAGGAAAAGGTCCATCTAAGCACTTGTCACTTCAGGCTCATTAAAAATCGAAGGCGACTAGAGTCATCTTTTGTTTTTTCTCGACTCTTAAAAATTGAAAAAACAAGTTGTGTCAAAGCGTCTAAAATTTATTTTAATTGGAATAAATATCACCTTTCCTACGTTGGTCTTAGGTTGAGAAAAATGGAGTCCACCAACCAAGGAGTTCCCCTTGGAGGAAATCCTAGTCCTTTCTCCTCTTGGGGAGATGTTGGTGCACCCCATATGGCCACATTGTCGCTTCCAGGATTGACAATCGGATTGCCCATATGGATCTTCTCAACTTCTGTCGTTCAGAACACCGTGGTTCCTGAACAATCAAGTCAGCAACTAAACAATACCAAAGTTACCCCCCAACCCTCTACTTCATCCAATTCTTCCTCTCCTCCTTCCTCTTCGCTTGATGTAGCTAGTGAAGCCAAAAATCAAGTAACTAAGAAGAAGAAAGAGAAGAAGAAGAAGGAGCAAAAGGCAAAAAGGGCACCCAGGCATCGTCTATCAAAAATCCACACACTGCACAATCCAGGCCTAAATCACCATGTGTCATTTGCAAAGGAGACCACTATCATTGAGATTGTCCTTGCATCCCTCAGATATTAAGGGACTGGTCTCCTCGTTTTCACAATCCAGTGTCATCAACCTCTGATGGTCATGTTGAAAGTACACCGCCAACTAGTGAAAGTGAAGCCCCTGGACAAAAAGGAAAATGTAAATTTCCTTGTAAATTGTGTGAAGGAGATCACGCCGTCCACCGTTGTCCCTTCTTAGATGAGGCTAAAAGAGTTTTGGACGACCGTCCGGTCTCACCGTTACGGCTTCCTCTTGGATATAAGAAGCTCTTTGCGAGTCCGTAACTATTTGAAAATCCGGCTGACACACCCTTGTGGTCGGCCGAAGCATCTATCATTGAAGATAAACCATCTGAATCCACACCAGACGAAAGTCAAAAGGTCGAGGCGGCAGTTGATCCGGTCTTGCCTTCAGAGGATCTATCTTCAAATGATACAGTCATCGAAGAGAACAAGAATGACACCGTCCAAATTCTCTTCGTAAGCATAGACTCAGATGAACATGGGGGCAGTCTACCCATTCCTTTACCGCAGGAAGGAAGTTCGTCAGAGTTGTATCCGACCGTCTATTCGGTCCCACCTCCAAGCAACCTAGTTGTTTCCTTCAATTGGAATCTACTAGACAGACCCCACTTACCGGCTAGTGTACCATTTCGAATCATTGCTCAAATATACAGAATGGTCATGGTCGGTACCATCATAGATGAAGGGGCTTCTATGAGTATCCTTTCCTCAACTGCTTGGAAAGCGCTTGGTTTGCCATCGCTTTTTCCTGAGATGAGAAATCTAACAGGATTTGACAAAGGAACCAGTCAACCGTTAGGGATCCTTCCCAATGTTCCGATAACATTGAGAAGGAAAATGGTTCACATGAACGTAATGGTAGTCCAAGGACCCCTGCATTATAATCTACTCCTTGGACGCGACTATATTTATTGCATGGGAGCCATTGTCTCCTCACTCTTTAGAGTAATGTGTTTTCCGCATGAAGGAAGAGTGGTTAAGCTCGTAGACCAGCTTTCATTCCCCGGTTCACACATAGCAAATAGTCATATACCAACCCTGAATGCTCTTTTCACGCAAGGAATGTCTCATCAATCCCCAGTCCATCCTCCTGATGAGGGCGAGTGATTCGGAGGATATGACTGAAACCCAGGGGGCATGCACCCTGGCCTGTTTCGACAGGAAAAACTTGGGTATAGGGTAGGTTTCCGCGGACGATATATGACTAGCTGACACACCCATCCATTTTGGAAAATGGGATTAGACTGGAATAAGATACCTCTGTTAAGGTAGGCCTTTCCCGATAAAATAAATGTTTTGTCAGCAAATTGAGGGGTAACCTGGAAAAGGTAGGCCTTTCTCGATAAAAAAAATGTTTTGTCTGCAAATTGAGGGGTAACCTCAAAACTCTGCTTCACTATACCCAAGGGCATGCAAACCTTTTGGCGTGCAAGCGAAGAGCGACCATTTATTTTTTAAATTTATAGGTCCTCTAACCCTTTAAACTCGTAGGATTGGTCGTTTCCTAACTTGCATAAAGAAAGAATGTGGGGCAAAGCTTTGAAAAAATGTCGTTTTTATATGAGACATCCTTATTATACAACGGGATCGAGCAGTTTTAACGTGGAATTCAAGCTCGTTAAAAAATAAACATAAGCAATGAGCAAATGTTCCCCCAGAGTTTAAGCTCATTAAAAAATGAACCAATTTCTGGTAAATAACCATTGTGAATGTATTATCATCAGCCTTTGAAGCCTTGGTCGTGTTCTCATCATCACCTCCACTCTGTATTGGCCGATCATTCACCCCCATTTGATTTTTTACCCCTTTTGAGGAACAACTGCGAAGAGTGATCCTGTTAGCCATCCTTGTGACACTGCCGTGATTGGAAAATTACAAACCTTACCTGGAATCACCTGCTACCCGAATGTATCACTCGTTCCTCAAAAACGAGTCTCCTTTAAGCTCTTTTCAATTGACTCGTAAAATATGAAAAGATCACTGAGCCATTGGCCTCTCTAGCTCGTTAAAGGGACCGGAAGTGCTATCCCTCCTTTAGATTTTAATCTTTTTGGACTTGAGGGATCATTACACAAAAAGATTGAGTGCTTGTTTTGTTCGGCTCGTTAAAAGTACCGAAAATTCATCCCTTTTGTATTGTTTTATACTTTTTTGGACTCAAGGGATTATATGACAAAAAAGGATTATTGGAGTTTTCTTTACGTCCCTTTTTCAGACTCTCTAAAATTGAAAAGGACCGAGTTATCCTTGTCATTAAACTCGTTAAAACCGAATAGCGACAAACTTGTCCATACAGACAAGAACGAGTTTCACTATCGCTAGGCTTGTTAAAACATAGTGATGGGTTTGCCCGAAGGGCAAATTATAGAACAAGCATATGCTATCCTCCTCAAGCTTGACAAAAATAAAGAGGTACTGGTCAGCAATGACTGGGGAAAAATTGGGAAGAAAACTTGAAGAAACTTTATCGGTAGCAAGTCGCTCTTGAACATGACACTTTCACTCTGCATCCGAGTTGGGTTGGGTTGTTCCATTCACTGGTCACATCACCATGGTTCCGTCACACCATCCATATTTTGGGTTAATGCTACCGATCCATCATGTCAGTGTTGCCAATATGTTCAAGAGAAGTCGCTCAGAGAATTCACCTGTGTCTCACCCACTGCCATACATTTACACTACATTCTTTCATGACCACCACCTTGAACCTTATATCACCAGATCGTTTTCACCTCCATTAAAATCATTTGCTCTGTTCCGTGTCATTGATGTGGGATTCACTAAGGCCCTTCTATGACGGATTGCTTCTTGTCGACATCAGCTCATTATCTAAGAAGTCGATCTAGGAACAACCCTTTCAATACTTTGAAGCTTGCATGCCTCAATGGCAAGTTTCTCACTTCCGGTGACAGGTTTAAATCAATGGCCTTCGACCGAAAGATTTTGCGTGGTGTTCGACGCCAAGTCCCTTATTCACACCACACGAATTGTACTGTAGTACCTTGAGGGTCATCATCATTATCGGTGATTCCTCCCACGCCTATTAACAGCTTACATCATTGGCTTTTAATCAAGAAATGTCTTTCCATGTTCGAATCGAGAACATCTCTCACATGGATCGACTTGTACTTTGAGTGAATATCGAACGAGATTGAAGACCCCAGATCTAGTTTCATCCATCCGGGCTGCGATATATATTCAAGAAAATAAAGACATCAAATGTACATCATTACTGCACAGATAATCATCCAACCTAAGGGATGATGGCTCTACCAGAATCATCACTCTACACTGAGACGATTGTCTGTCTTATGTACATGAAAATGAATTTATAAAGCTAAGCATGGGAATGCCCACCTCAGCTAGATCATGCAAATATTATGAAGATAATGTATTGTATTGTATCTTATTAAAGGTCGCCTTCCAGCTTGAAAAAACTTCAGATCCTCATGATAAAGCATTTCACCCGACATCAAGATTAACGACCTCATGCTTTAGGGGGCAACTGTTATAGACATTTTTGGGCACTGCAACCCCAATCATAAATGTCCATAAACCAAGGGCTCTTAAGTCCCTAAAAGTGTTGTTCCAACCTCTAAAAGAACAAGGTCAACTAATTACATCTTCTCCCAGAAGTTCTCCATGAAAAACTGCTCAGAACTGGTCAAAACTGGACCATCTCACCTGCTCCATGGTCAAAGTGAGCTGCATCCCACCTAAATACACACAGTAGGTGTGATGCATCTTGAAAAACCCTTCTATGGGGTGCGATGGGTGAGAGTGGACAAATGGCAGGGTCAATCTACAAGGTGGAGGATCATGGAATCTTCTAGAAACTTCTCCTATGGCACTTGCCTCTCTGCATTCGCCCAGGGATGAGTAAGATATCATCAATCTCCAAGTGGAATCAAGAACTATCAGAGAGAGGACACTAATCAAATCTCAAAATCTGACTCAACCCCCTTGCAAACATCTATATATGGATCCCTCATCCCAGAGATCCAGAGGCTAGATTTTTGTATCTTGTAAGGAAGTGCTACTAGTTTCCTGGTGCAATATCATAGTGTTGGGTGATATAAGCTTTTCATGAGGTGAAGAAGGACTTTCTTACTGAGAGGATGATGCTGGGTCAGAAAAATTGGTTGTAATCCTCTTTGCTATTTCTTGATTATCAATAAAGCTATTCAAGTTTTCCTCCACATTCTTGTATGATTGATGATATATGCATTTGTGTGGTCAATATATATCTGGTCCTATATTGTTTATGATAATAGATCTATGTTTCTTGGATAGTATTATGCTTCTTTGATTCTACAGGTGCTCTTTGAAGCTGGGTAGACGAGGAAGCAAGTGGCAAAGATCTATCAGAAGGGAGAGGAATCAAGCAAGGAACCAAGCACAAGACAGAGGTTGGTCTCCTTTATTCCCCTCTTATCTATTTCTCATAAAGGAAAAGGAAAGTATTTTTAATTTTTTTGTTTCTAAGGTAGCTACCAGCCTTAGTGGGACTAGCAACTTTGCATAGACACTAGATTTCCCGATAACATTAAAATACAAAAAAATTGGCTCTTGCAAAATCCTCTGAGAATTTTCAGCCAATGCTTATGAATTACAGCTGCCACCAGGGATAGGCATCTTTCCCATCTTCAACGTGGCAGAATTGTTTCCATATACTGCCAGTCCTGAAGACGACAGTATAGCGTGGCCTACACGGGACACATAGGAAGGGAGCGAGTCTTGGATGAGACAAATGCCTTTGGCTCAGCCCCTTGAGATCTAGAGGATTCTCGACACTCAGGTGGCCAAGCGAACTCAGCGAAGGGAATACCTACAGTATCTAGTCAAGTGGAAGAACCATCCCATTGAAGAGAGTTCATGGCTCGACACCAGACAAATACAACAGGTAGGTTTTTCAGTCGAGGAACTCATGGACAGGAGCCATGAATTTTTTCTTACCTCGAGAGCCTGATGCAGGAGCATCCAGCTCAGGGTGAAGAAAGATGAACGTGTTTGTTTCACAGGTTTACATGTAGCTAGGTTGATAGGTCATTGTACCTCAATCTTTTAATTTTCTTTAAGTTCTAGCATTTAGGAGTTGACAAAACATTATATTTCCTTAATTTCTTTTAATTTCTTTTAGTTGTTGTTTTGCATTAATCATAGAATTTAGGTGAAGAAAAAATTAGATAGTTATTCTATGTAACTTATTGTAACTGTTAGTGGTTACTCCAACTGCTCAATAACTCATACAAAAAAGGAAAAATGAGACATTGAAAGGGTTGTTGATTTTTAAAAGAAGAGCAGAAGAATTGAAATAAAAATCACACAGGAAATTTTCAGATCATCCGAGTCCAATTGCAAATGAAACTATTTTCATTTTCATTTATTTGTTTTCTCATTACATAACAGTATTGAATGCGTTTAAGAAATATAGTGTTAGGGAGACCACCAAGGGTACTCTACTCACACAGGAGTGATACCTTTAGAGTCACAGAAAATATGATAGGGTAAGAAAATCATAGTGAGAGGACTTACCATGGTCTGCAGAGAAGCTAAGACCGAACGCCAAGACCCTTGACAGTGGAAACCTGAAGCATTTGCAATTAAAAAACAGTTAAGTGATAGAGGAGCTCGGTGGATGGAAATAGTAGCACAAAAACAGGAGCATATATGAACCAGTGACCACAGAAAACATTCACAATAACCATAGATCAGTGCAACCAAATGGTGGACCACCAACAGAACTAGTGGACGGAGCAGAGATCGAAACCAGAGCACCATCGAACCAAAACTATCACAGCCACCACAGAATAGTCGAGAAACCCTCCAAAACAACAAAGAACAACCAGAATTCCAAGTGAACGAGGAATGAAGGAGTAAACCAAAGGTGGGATCACATATCTCGAGATAGGGATAGGTGTTCCCTCACGGTAAATGCCAAATACCAGATAATAAATACAATCACCAAAATATCTACCACTAATCTGTCCGGAGTATTATCCGTTTAATCACCATAATCATTATTGTGTTAATCATTTAATAGAATCGTGAAGTTCACAAAGGGCTGGTCCCATCACGACCACTTTCTTTGACAAAACGTGGTTCTTTGCTTCTTTAAAACATAGGTAATATGTCCTCTTTTTTTCTCATTGAACTTATCTCAGTTGCAGGTTTCTCAAATAGTTGACGTTGCTAGCCAAGCCCCATTCGTCTTCACTGCCAGTTCCGTTAATGCTTTTAATATTTTGGAAAATCCACAGCTCTTATGATTTATGGCACCTTGAGATCTCTAACTCATACAAGCTAATGTAGTGGATAAGACGTCAGCTTAAATGCATTCAATTCTACTTCAGCATCAAGGATTTTAAATTCCTTCGCGCCTAACATTTCAAATTTAAAAATTTCTAACCTAATTTCTACAACAGGTTGTTGAATAGGGACGCGTTAGATATCTGTTTCATTTTAATTTTTTTACCTTTTACTTGATGTTCCCTTGCAGGCGAGGATACAATGCCAGAACGTTGAAGGAAGAAAGTAGAGGATTAATTTGGCCAGAGCCAAAACAAGTCGTTGATAAGTCTGCTGCACATTATAAAGGAGGTCTTTGATGTTGTATCCTGCACTACTTTACTAGATCCCAGAAGATCACTTTGGTGAGGCCGATGTAGCCGAATAGATAGAAAATATTCTCAGGGTCCATTCAAGTAATTCCTGCAGAGTGCCAAATTAACATTGCTCGATTCAATTTCAAATTTAAAGCTTTCAAAATGTGCATGTCTAGAAGACACTCTTGGTAGGAAAATATGTACTCTGGATGAGTTTACATATCATATCATTGTTTAGCTACAATATTGTTTTACCAATGATCCAAAGTGTTTTCAAATTTCTGAGTTTGAAGTCGTTATTTGAGATAAACTTCTTTTGTATAACCATATTACACTTAAAACACAAAATTTTCCTTAATCATCAGAAAAAATGATTCCTAACCAAATTGTTAAACTTTGCATTATGCTTCCTCATAAAGATGTATTAAACATGGTTTTCCATTAAATAAGATAAATGGGAAAAAATTCTGATTAAAGCAAGGTAAAGTATTTTTGGATTTTTAAGTTTAATATTCCAAGCCATTCTATAAAATACTCTTTATTTTTGTCAAGTAAGAAAGCATATATTCAAAAAAAATATTAAAGGAATATATAAAATATTTAGGTTTAATTATGAGACCCTTTGTTAATGCCTTTTTGTATGGCAAGGTTTTATATGTTAATGGAATGCAAAGCTTTAGTTTAGTCATTACTTTTCATCTTAATTGGTATTTGTTTAAAAAAAGTTAAGTATTTAAATCATATTTGTCATATTGTGAAAGAAAAGAAGGGATTGTGCACTATGATTGCTTTAATTGATGGGTTTAAAATTTGTAAAAAACTTTGTATACTAATTCAAATTAGTATAAAAGATGGATATCAACACACATTTTTGTATGAAAACATATAAAATTAGAGGTAAAAGAATGAAGAAAGAAAGAAAAATATATAAAATTAAAATAACTTAACAATTTTCTTATAAAATAAAGATAACGTATTAATGAAATTATAAGGATATAATATTTCCTTCTTGTTTTTACTTACTTTTCTATATTTCTCTATGTGTGGGGCCCTAGACATGGAGATTGATTCCCTAGATTATGTTATATTGATGACATATGATAGGATGTAGATTTCATCTACTTTGAGTTTCCATGTTGGTTCCTCATTGAGGGTCTTTTTGGTACACACATCCCTTCCCTTATCAGACAATGGTGTCTCAAAGGAATTGAAGGAGTACTTATCTCTATCACTAGTGGGCTTACTGATTAATGTGTCTGAAAACATAAATGTATTCAAATTATTATCATCTACCACTTAAAGGATTGGTTGAGACGAACTTTTCACCCACTGCTTCTTTTTAGGTTTCTTGCCCATGTTCAACATTCTTGCATAGATAGTAGAATGAACTGACTGTAACAAGGAGGAAAATTGGAGTTATGGTAGAATTTAGTAGTTTGGGGCTTATTTAGAACTATGAAACAAGACAATTATTGAAACTAAGGCTGAAATGAAGGATATTAACTATAAAAAAGAAGTGGTTGTATGTAGGATGATACTGACATGAATGATGGATAAACTTAATTTAAGTTGAAATGACCTATATTTACTTATGGAGATGTCATTATTAAACAAAATATTAAAGTTAACCATTTGATTAATCATTCGTTAAGATTAACCCTAATTCGCATCATGGGAGTAAGGCCAGGTTTAGGTAATATGTTATAAGAAGGCCACGATGAGACAAAGAATTGTCAGAGAATTTTAGCATCTATGTACAAAGAATATGGCTAGTTGTCAAATATTGACGTGGCATAATGTGACAGATGGTAGCATCTGATAAGAGCATGTGTAAAGCATTCCATGTAGAAACAATGGCCATGTCATCCCACGAAGGATTTCTCAAGTGGAAGTTAGGTTTCAACATTTAAAAAGGTTCTAGGTCTGAGAACTAATAGAGTCTAAGAGACAAAATGTTTCAAGAGATTTGTTAGAAAAAATTTCGTCCCACTGTGGGGCTTCACATAAAAGTATGGGTGAGATTGACATAAAATTTTCCAAGAAAATATCCATAATTTCTCAAGAAAATGTTCGTCTCGGCATGGGATGATTGAGAAGTGAGCGTGGAAGGATCAACTTGAGAAACGAGAGCCATGAAGGGGACAAAGATTGTTAATTAACGAATAAGATTATGTAACACCTTGGGATTTTTCTAAAAGTGTATCAATTAAAGAGAGCGTGGTCTGATTTATTCATGTCTCGAGAGATCGGAAAAAGAATTGTTAATTGATGACACACTTAAAAACTTAGAATTTTTTTTATTTTTTCAAGATTTTATAAGTGATTTTTTTATGAAATATGTACAAAGTGGAGATCCATCACAACATTACAAAGGGAAAATTATATATATAAGTTAGATATGCAAACTTAAAAGGGTCCCCATTTATGGATTAAGTACAAAATGGGGGTTTGTTGTTTTAATACAACACAACCCTAAACTAAAGTATTACTATCTTAATCTATTTATGTATTTTTCTTACCCGATGAGGACCACCACTACTATGCCAACAAAATATGTATTTAATAAATATTACTACTACATGAATGTTGGTATGTATACTACTATATATATAAACATAATATGTGAGTATATATATTGGTATATATACAGCCATAATATGTTGATATATAATAAATGATATCTATATAATATTATTTTGGTGTATATATACTAGTATATACATACTTTTACATATATTGGTATATATATGTTGACATATATATGAACATAATATTGATATATCTATGTGTATATATACATACACATATACCTAATTTTGGCTATTCACCTAAGATTGCATGAGGACTTGCAAAGTCTCAAGTGTGAGGAAGACACTGGACTTTCTTTTTGAGGCCTTTACTACTATCAAAAGTGTGAGTTTTTCCCTTTATACTCCCTCTTGTAGCCAATGATCATTCCTATTTTTTCACAATTACTTGCATTATGGTCATGACATGCTGATGAGGTGTGATGTTAAATTCAAAGCTCTTCCCTTATTTTTAATTGAGTTATTTGAGCTAGAGCTTGCCTTTTCTAATATGAGTATCAGATCTTATAACCCTAGTAAAGATCTAGTAACCAAAATCATTAGTTGTCATATATATGCACCCTAGGGTGAAAATTTCCACATGGTTTTCATTTTTAGGTAGCTTGAGATGGATCAATGTTGGTTGGATTGCTCCTAGTTTAAACAAGAAAGGCATCGACTCACAATTAATGCTCTAGTCAAATGCATGGTGGTAATGCATACAACACAAGCACAGTTGGATAATTAATCAATTTCAAGGTTTTGGAAAATGGCATGGATATTTTCATGCATGCCATGTCATGAAAATATCCTATGCCAAAATACAAGCAATTACCCACATTAGTGAGAGCTATATTTGTCAATGGCATTACACCCTACTCTACTTTTGGGATGTAAACAATTAAGAAGTATTTGTGTACTTAGGAGCTATTCATGGTTCAATACACCCTCCCTATGCTATATAACATCTATAATAAGTAAAGGTCAAAGGTCAATGTTTATAATATTACAGGATTGGTCAAGAAAGCAATCAAATTGTGTATTGCAAAATTGTTCAAATGGTCCAATATGAAGGCCATATGTTGGTGTATATTGCAGTTCGATGACAAGGCATATGTGGATCCATGCTAAGTATATGCAGATTGTCTTTAAAATTGTAATGTGAACTTGTGTATTCCTCTTTTAATATAAATGATGTTATTCTAAGTTTTATTTCATAACAAATTACTTATATTATAGTTTTCCTTTGTAGTGCGAGTTAGTAAGTAGCCCCCCAAGTAAGTAGGTGTTATGTAACCAACTCATGAAATAAAATAAAAGATAGATCAATGACTTCAAAATCATCCTCTTCGAGGCGGCAACCTCCTTTACATTACACAAATGAACAATTCTTCAATGATACAAATGAAAAAACCTCCTTTCTATATGTATGAGTCTAAGGGGTCACAATATAATCAAATACGACATAACAATAATAATATAAGTGCACAACAATAACAATAGTGGGCTTCTATGGGGAACAATAATAAAAACATGGGGACAATAGGGGCTCAATAATAACAATAAGGGTTAATCTGACAATAGTAATGGGGGAATCACTAGTATTATACGGACCTAACATGCCCCTCTCCTTCAAAAAAGTGTTGTGTTCAACGCTTGAGTAGTTTTGGATGATTTTGTATAAAATTCTCATCCTCCCATGTGGAATCTTCAGTGAATAAGATCTTCCACTTGATGAGATACTTCGAAATTGATCGATTTCATAGCTGTCGAGTTCTTGTTTCTGTGACTGCTTCAGGTTCCAATATGAATTTTCCTTCCTCATGAAGTTTTGGAAATATTGTTTGAACTGGGAGCTTGTCATATATAACCTTCTCTAAGCATGAAACATGGAAATTAGGTGCACTCAGGAAGCTATAGAAAGCTCCAATTTGTATGCCATAGTACTAATATTTTTGCAACACCTTGTACAGACCATAATACTTTGGTGATACTTTATTATCCTTTAGTTTTCTTGAGGGAAATTTGTTTATATGGTTGTAGTTGTAGGAATACTTGGTCACCTACATCAAAACTTCTTTCTCCGTGTTATTGATCTTCCTATTGTTTCATTCTATTCTGCACCAAAGTGAGGTTATCCTTTAATAGTTGGAGAACTTGTTGTTGATGCTCAATGTGATATTCCACTTCTTGAACCTTATAATGTTCTCTTAAATATGATGTGATGGACAGTGGATGATATCCATAAAGTGCCATAAATGCGGTCATTTTTGGTGTAGTATGGACGGAAGTGTTATACCACCATTCAGCCAAAGGAAACTATTTGACCCATTGTGTCTGTTTATCAAATACAAAGCAACGAAGATATCCTTCCACACATTTGTTTACTATCTCAGATTTCCCTCAGATTGAGGATGATAAGATGAGCTATGATCTAACTGAGTACCAAGACAAGAAAATAATTTTGTCCAAAAATGTCCAGTGAAAATGGGATCTCTGTCGCTTACAATAATCTTTGGGTTTCCATGTATCTTTTGAATTGTTTCCATAAATGCAGTAGAAATTGTAATGGATTTTAAATGGATGAGATAATGCACAAAAGTGTGCATACTTGGTAAGTCTATCAACTACCACCATGATAACATTCTTTCCTTCAGACTTGGGTAAACTTATGATAAAATCCATTGAAACCTCCTCTCTACGTTGGCTTGGAATGGATAAAGGTTGTAATAGACCTGGGGTCTTAATTGTTTCAACTTTATTTTGTTGGCAAACCAAACATTCCACCACAAACTTTTGAATATCTGATTTAAGTCCATCCCAAAAAAGTTCCTTCTTAACCCTGTGGTACGTTTTTTAAAATCCTGAGTGCCCTCCTAAGGGAGAGGTGTGCAATTCCATAAGAATATTTTGTTTGAGTTGGGAATTCTTACATAGGTATAAGCGATATTTGTACCATAAGGAATCATTTTTCCAGCTAAATGTATCAGATGTACTGGGATCTTGTTGTACCTTTTGCATGAGTGGCCACACTTCTTCATCATTCTTCCATTCATCCCTTGCTTCTTTTATCCAATCTGGTTGGATAATAGAAATGGCGCAAAGCAACGCTTCCACATCCTCATCCTTTCTTGAGAGTGCATCTACCACAACATTTTGCTTCCCTTTTTTGTAGATGATTTCAAAGTCATAACCCAACATCTTTGTGACCCATTTTTGATGCTCTTATGAAGATAATATTGAGGGACATTTTTTTATATGGTTGTAGCCACAGGAATACCCAGTCAGCTACATCAAAACTTCTTTCGCTGCGATGTTGATCTGCTTGTTGTTTCATTCTATTCGGCACCAATGTGAGGTTATCCTTTAAGAGTTGGAGAACTTGTTGTTGATGCTCAATGTGATCTTCCACTGCTTGAACATTATAATTTTATCTTAAATATGATGTGATGGATGGTGGATGATATCCATAAAGATCCATAAATGGGGTCATTTTTGCTACAGTATGGAAGGAAGTGTTATACCACCATTTAGCTAGAGGCAACCATTTGACCGATTGTTTGTTTATCAAAGACAAAGCAATGAAGATATCCTTCCAAACATTTGTTTTATATCTCAATTTACCCATCAAATTGAGGATTATAAGATGAGTTATGAGCTAACTAAGTACCGAGACAAGAAAATAATTCTATCCAAAATATCCTAGTGAAAATGGGATCTCTTTCACTTACAATAATCTTTGAGTTTGCATGTAGCTTTTGAATTATTTCCATAAATGTAGTAGAAACTGTATTGGATTTAAATGGATGAGATAATGCACAAAAGTGTGCATACTTGGTAATTTTTTCAACTACCACCATGATGACACTCTTTCCTTCGGACTTGGGTAAACCTGCGATAAAATGCATTGAAACCTCCTCCCAACGTTGGCTTGGAATGGATAAAGATTGTAATAGACCTGGGGTTTTCATTGTTTCAACTTTATTTCGTTGGAAAACCAAACATTCTGCCACATACTTTTGAATATCTGATGTAAGGCCATCCCAAAAAAATTCCTTCTTAACTCTGTGGTAAGTTTTTAAAAATCTTGAGTGCCCTCCTAAGGGAGAAGTGTGCAATTCCATAAGAATATTTTGTTTGAGTTGGGAATTATTACATAGGTATAAGCAATCTTTGTACCATAATGAATCATTTTTCCAGCTAAATGTATCAAATGTACTGGGATCTTGTTGTAACTTTTTAATGAGTGCCCACACTTCTTCATCATTCTTCCATTCATCCCTTGCTTCATTTATCCAATCTGGTTGGATAATAGAAATGTCACAAAGCAATGCTTCCACATCCTCATCCTTTCTTGAGAGTGCATCTGCCACAACATTTTTCTTCACTTTTTTTTACATGATTTCAAAGTCATAACCAAACATCTTTGTGACCCATTTTTGATACTCTTCGGAAGATAATATTTGTTCTAAGAAGTATTTAAGACTATCATGATTCGTTTTTACCTTTAAGTGTCTTCCCATTAGGTAGGGTTGCCATTTCTTAAGTTCATGTAGTATTGCCAACATTTCCTTCTTATAAATAGCTTTGTGTAAATACTTTCCTTTCATTTGAAAACTTTCAAAAGCAATGGATCTTTCTTCTTGCATTATTACAACACCAATTCCATTTCCTTAGGCATAACATTCTACAATAAAGGTTTTTGTGAAGTTTGGTGTAGCTAAGACTGGTGCTTGGCACATTGCCTCTTTAAGATGTTCAAAGGCCTTCATTGCTTCTTGAGTCCATGAAAATGCATCTTTCTTCAATAATGTTGTTAGAGGTGCTGCTATTCTCCCATAATTATTAAAAAAATTGTGATAATACCCTATCAACCTGAGAAATCCTCGCAGATGCTTTATGGATGTACGGATTTTCCATTCCTTAATGGCTTTAATTTTGATAGGGTCTACCTTAACACCTTCATGAGATACAATATGACCCAGATATTACACCTCTTGTACTACAAAGAAACATTTGGAGATTTTTGCATATAATTGTTTCTCCTCCAATAATTTGAGCACCCTCTCAACATGTTGAACATGATCCTTCCAAGAATTGTTGTAGATTAGTATATCATCAAAAAATACTAACACAAATTTTCTAAGGAAGAGTTTGAAAATGGAATTCATCAAACCTTGAAATGTAGAAGGTGCATTGGTAAGGCCAAAAGGCACGACCAAAAATTCATAATGACCCTCATGAGTTCTAAATGATGTTTTCATAATGCCTTCAATCTTCATTCAGAATTGATGATATCTTGAACGAAGATCCAACTTGGTGAAGTAAATTGATCGATGCAATTCATCCAATAATTCATCAATGATAGGAATGGGAAATTTATCGTTAATAGTGATCTTGTTTAGGCTCCCTATAATCTAGACACATGCACCATGATCCATCCTCCTTTTGCACCAATACTACTGGATCAGAGAAAGAACATTGACTAGGTTGAATTATACCAGCCTCTAGCATTTATGTAACCATACGTTCAATTTCAATCTTCTGGGCATAGGGATAACTGTAAGGCCTGATGTTTGGAGGAAAACTTCCTGGAATCAAATGAATAGTATGATCATGATCATGAATAGGTGGGAGGCCTTTGGGAGTCTCAAATACCTTGGAATGATTGTCCAAGACTTTCCCGATATCTAGAGAAATAGATGATTTCGATGTGGGAACCTCTAGCGAACATAATTGTGCAATTACGCCTCATTGTTCTTTCTTTAGAAGATTTGTCTTTTCATTAAAGCTGATTATCTTTCCTGGTTTCCCTGTGATACCCCTTAATTCAACTTCCTTTCCTTCTAAAAAAAAAATCATGAAAAGTTCTTGAAAATTAAAAGCTATTGTACCCAAGGATTGTATCCATTGGACTCCTAGTACAACATCAGCACCACCAATTGGAATGGAAAGAATTGGGCTATTCAATACATATTCTCCCATGGATAGCTTGATATTATGGCACTCTCTAGAGGAATTTATGGTTCCTCCACTTGCAAGTATCACTTGACACTCTGGTGTTGGATATAGGAAGCAATTCAATTCCTTGGCCATCTTACAATGAAGAAAATTATGAGTACTACCATAATCAATCAACACTATTACCTTTTTCTTCTTGATATGTCCTTCTATCTTGATAGTTTGAGGAGTGGTAATTTCAGCCAATGCATTACAAGATATGGTTAGATTCATTTATTCTTTCTCTAGGGTTTTTTCCTGGTGTATATCCTCTTATTTTGACATTTCTTGTCCTTTTCTCTCTCCTCTTCACAATCTATGTAAAATAATTTATTGTCAGCACACTTATGACCTTCAGTGTATTTTCTATTACAATTGTAACAAAGCCCTTTTTCTCTTTTTTCTTCCAATTTTTGTGGTGTCAACCTTGTAGGTTGTGGAAGGCTAGGGGAAACAACACTTCCATCTTTATAGTTGTGAGTGGTAGGCTTTCTTGTTTCCATAATATTACTTTCCATTTTTCTTGCCAACCTGAATGCCTTCTCTAATGAATCAAGTTCCCAAAGGCAAACCTCATGTTGGATGTTATCCTTTAAAGTCCCTATGAACACATCAATCCTATGCTCTTCTGGAATATATTTTACCCTTATATTCAATTTTTATAATTCTTTAATTTGCTCCATTATTGAACCCTTTTGTTTGAGATTTATCAATTGGCTAAAAAAGGTGTTTATTTTTGTATCCACATAATGTGATATCATTTCTTCCGTAAAAATTCCCCAAGTGACAATTTTTTTACAAGAGAAAAGTCATTGATACCATACAAAATGGTTTGGTTCCAAATATAAAGTTGCAATGCGTACCTTTTGTGTGTTTTTCACATTATGGAGATCGAATTATTGCTCCATCTGTAGTATCCATGTTACGAGATCCTTTCCATCAAACTTCCTCATATTTATCTTTGGAAAATAGTGGGTCTTAAATCCAATGTTAGAGTCTATGAAATCATGATTAACATTTATTTTGTTCTGATCATGAGTTTCCTTTACTACCCTTTCGCCATTAGTAAGCATTTCCTACAACAACTTTGTCAAATCTATCTTCAAATCTCTCTTCAAATCTTCAATGCTTCCTTCCATACCATAATTTTTTTCTTTTATACCATCCATATTAGCTTCCATGTCATTAATCATATCTTCCACACCTTTCTTTAAACTATCCATATTAGCTTCTGTTACTTTTTGTGAGAGTAAATTTTGTTGCAATTGGTCTCGTAATTTTCATATATCATGTTGCATTTCTTCCTCTTCTTCATGATTCATGCTAGAGCTTTTAGGTTTCTTACTAGATGTTTCCATTTTCATTCTTCGAAACATCAATTAATGATAATTATGCTTCACTATTCTCTTTGAATTCCTTCAAACTAACTTTTCAAACTAGACTTATGCAAAATATTAAGAAAACTACACACCTTTCTTCAATTTGTAGGAGCTCGATATTGAATCTATTGTATCTCTATAATTTCATATCTCCAACATCTAAAATTGTGTCTTGAAGTATGCCCCTAATTCCTCTTTCCAACCCCACAAGTCTGAACAAGATTGGATTCTCCAAGAAAGAGTTATGCCAAATCTCCCACGATGACTTGATTATAGACTGGTTTAGTAGAGAAAACTTATATGAAGTTCCACGTGTCACTATTTCAAACTTAGGACCTACACCCAATATACAGAAAAACTACATGTTGTCCTGTTTCTGCAACTACTTATGAAATTTCAATCTGATGCTCAGAGAGAAAGTTATGACGATTTTCCCTAGGTCACCTGTTTGAGATATAATTTGGGAGCATGCAAAAACCATAACGTCCTTGGTTCCTATCTCCGACAATATGGTGAAAAAAGATCTGAAATTCGGACCCGATGTTCAACGCAATTTCGTCTCATATGGCTTTTAATTTCTGCTTCTAAAACATCCTAGAAAAAAGGTATAGTGAAAATTTCACGATGACCTATTTGGAACAGCGAAACCCTAGAATCCAAAGGCTTTGATACGAAATGTTATGTAACCAACTCACAAAATAGAAGAAAAGATAGATCAACGACTTCAAAATCAGTCTCTTCGAGGGGGAAAGCTCCTTTCTATATATAGGAGTCTAAGGGGTCAGAATATAATCAAAGCTGACATAACAATAATAATATAAGCTCACAAGAATAACAATAGTGGGCATCTATGGGGCACAATAATAAAAATATGGGGACAATAGGGGCACAATAATGACAATAAGGGCTACAATGAAAATAGTAATGGGGAAATCACTAGTATTATAGGAATCTAACAATAGGCCCCCCAGTAAGTAGGCCTCTACCTGATTTGCATTGCAAATTCATTGAATTCTTAGTTAGATTAGGGAATTAGATAAATTTGTATTTTTATTTATGTTATGTAGATTAATATTTTAATTCTCTATAATTTTAGCTCTTGAACTTTCACATGTTCTTCATTGCAAAAGTGTGGATTCCCTATAGAGGTTAGGCACTGAAGGTTAAAAAATGAAAGTTATTTTTAAGGAATTGAAAAAATATTTGATGCCTATACAAAACAAAGTACTATGATCAAATCTCGTAAAATGATTTTTTAAACATGATCCGATCATGAAAACCTGTAGCATTTTACTTTCTTCCTGATTAAATTTTATCTTTCAAGTGTAAATAATGGATCCCCCTATATGTTGAAGAATCTAGGGTAGTTAGCATTAGTAAGATTCTTCTAGACTTGATAACAATTTATGAAGTGATTTTACAATTTATCTTAGCTTGATCTTCTTAATATTATTAGTGTGTGTGTTTACTTCATCAAACTGCTACCAAAGAAAAGAGACAAGAATTCAAGAAGTGGGCATTCTTCCAAGGCCAAAACCCCTCCCTCTTGGAGAGGAAAACCCACATGTAATTATTCTTATAGAGATTCCAATTGATGAAGACCAAGACCAAGACCCTTGACCTACTAGGCCACTCCAATATCAAGACACCAATCCTCTTATTTTTCACTACTGATATCATCATCATTGTTCTTCCATTGAGGTCGTCACTACTGCATCATCAAGATCTCCATCATTGTTGTACCACCGATATCCTTATTGATGTATACTCATTGAGATATTCATTTCAACAAAGAGATATGAAATATATATATATACATATAGGAGAGATGCACTTAGTTTTACCGAGATATTGATCTTCTCCATTGAGGTCATGTTGTAGTTATACTAAGATGCATCTATTATGATTGCTTCTAGACTATATAACGAGACATAGTGTGTCTTTATGAGATCATTGCCTTATCACAATAATTCCAAGATTGTAAGGTTGCTACAAAGGTCACTGTATAGATAGGCCTAGATAGTGAACACTAAGGAGATGAGGTCTATAGTTTTCTCACTGTAATTATTGCAAAGATATCCTTGATGCACCCTATTGTACCCATCGAAGTTCTTGAGCTTTAGGATAGGCCTCTGAGAATATCATCCAAAATTATTCCTACAACTGTCCTGTACTTCCTGCACCTATATGAAATTCAGAGAGAATCTAAGCTATGTTTTGTCTCTGGTAACCCTAGCCTCATATATATAGTGGTTAGTCTCCCATATTTCGACCACGTGTCAGTGTGAAGTTTTGTGTCTATTATTTGAGCCAACTTATCACTAATATATATATTGAAGTTGACTTGACTGTCTTTCACATCATTTTTTTGGCAGTCTTCTTCTTTGGAGGATGGTGCTTGTCTTGGAGGGCTATTGGACACTAGGTTGACCCATGTACATTACATAAATGCTCAAGAAGATATTTTTAACATGATTTTGACTCTTTGACTTCCATAGGCCTATGGAATGAGCAATAACCCATTCATATAATTTATAAAAATAATATTTTGTTTTATTGACAAGTACAAAGATCAAAATTACATTTACAAATACTGAACCTAGTTACACTTTTCTTCAACACTCCCTCTTAACTAGGGAGGTATTGACAATGGTAACTGGTCATTCTTACTCTGCAATATTTCTCATAAGAAGAATCATATTGGTAATCCCATTTGAATAGCATCATATCGACCACCATTGTTGTTGGCATTATGATTCTGGTATGGCTCTATGTTACAGGTGTTGTACTTGATGGCAACTCACTCAAGCGGCAATGCTCTGTTCAGGCTCTCAAAATGATGGAAATTAAGAGGTTCGCAGGTGAATGGTTCAAAAGGTGCGGACCCGCAGGTTTTGCGTTCAGGAAGTGCGGTCATACCCGCAGGTTATCCATTCAGAAGGTGTGGTCCCCCAATTCACTCACTTCAAGGCAGAGAAGCGCGCCCACGTGGGGTTTCTTATGTTTGGCCCGTGGTATTTCGTCCATCATTCATGATCCTATGGTTTTGGCCCGTGGTATAGGATCTAATTTAGCCCCGGTTTGAATCCCTTGTATTAGTTATTTGATGGTTTTGCCCCATGGTGTGAATAACGGCTTGACTATAAATAGGGAAGGATATCACTTGGCCAAGGCATCTTTAGAAATTGAATATCTTAAGATCTGAAATATTGGGTTATCGGTTTAAAAGGTTTGATCTATATAAAAGTAAAGTTAAAAGTGAATCTATGAAGTGTGATCTCTCTGGCGCATGATTGTGGAGCACCTGGAAGGTATGCTTTTTGACAAGCAATCTAGTGGTTTTTCAATACTATTTCTAACCTTTTCTGCATTATGAGTCTAAAAAATATAAGGGTTTTGATAAATTGTGTGAAAATGGACAAACGAAGCTCAATCACTAATAATTGATGTTTTCTATGCAGAAGGACGCGGAAATAGGGAATTATCGAGTAAAAACAAGAAGCGAAAGGAAAGTAACTGCTGTCCCGTCGACAAGGAACCGGATGCGGACAAGATCAAGTAAAATTAGAGCCGAATAATCCAGGAGAAGAACGCAGGATACCGTGACGGAGAACGCAAGAAGGAAAGAGGAGAACTGAACGATTAGCGAATCCCTCAGGATCTGAGGGATCGCTGCTTTAAGCTTATCTTTTGTATCTAGACATCTCTGTCATTTCTGTTATATAAAGGTACCACGCCATCGAGCGTGGGGGGACGACTGTTGTTATAAATAAAAACTGAGGACAACTTTGATCATTGAGTTTTGTAAGATCTGATTTTGTATATTTTTATTAATGCAATCAATATAAAGGACTTGGTGTTCACTTTGTTTCTACATCTGAAGTAACTTTAAGCAGTGTACCATTGGTAGCCAAGGGCCTAGCTCCGACGGTCACTTGCTGTTGTATCATACGGTGATTTGTGTGGTTTGCTTATTTCTCTTGTTTCAGTAATCGGATATATCTTTTATATGATAGACTATGCTTCTTAATTAATATCTGAATCTGAATAAGTTCTTTAATTCATGTCTCTGTATTACACAAACTGAATCTATTCGAATTGCATCCATTTCTACAGCAAGATATTGGTATGAATGTTATCGTTATTGGATTCATATCAAATAAGTATTTGTGAGGCTTGAAGATAATATCACTTTGTTCAGAAACATAGTCACATCATACATTACTCTCGGATCGCCACAGTAGTATAGACCGCGTACATACATCGGGGTTTGCTGTTCCTTTTGGGTTTGTTGTTCCATTTGGGTTTGCTGTTCCATTTGAGTTTGCTATTCCATTTGAGTTGCTATTCCAATTTATATGATTGACGTTTCCTGTTTATGATAGTTTGCTGCTCCATTTCATTACTGCTGTTCCATTTCATTACTGCTGTTCCATTTTAAGAATTGCTGTTCCATTTTACTTTCGTTAATCTGCCTTTATTGCTTTCGCGTGATAGCAGGCCTAAGGCTGTCGTGAGCCCAGCAAGACGCTGCCTAGATCCCAGACCTATAAGTCCATGCTTTGGTTTTCTTTCTTTATCAGTTTCTAAAGGGAAGGGTTATTGGTTCCGTACCCTTGACTGATCATCTGCCTTGTGTGATTTCATTTTCTGAATTGGTTTAGTTACAGCTTAGTGTTTGTTTCCTTTCAAGTCATTAGAACGCTATACTACCGAGCACTACTTGGACAGAACAACCTCGGATTGAGTTACTCCTTGAAAGAACAAAACGATCCCGGATTGACTTAATAATGTGGAATAATTGGTGGTGTGAGAGACCCTAGTTATCGCTCTACATTTTGGCGCCGTTGCCGGGGAAGGGGTAATAGCCATTTGTCCTTTATAGAGTAGTGCGCAAATCTGCTAGGAGGGAGTTGGATTTTAAAAACGGAAGGTAAGAACCTGCGTACGGAGCATGTAAAAGCCCTGCTCCACCGTCCGCTCTCTTAGTAGAATTGCTGGTTAAATAGGATTTAGCAGTTTAATTGGAGTGCATGACTAAGCAGAAAAAGTTAGAGAAAGATCAAAAGCCTCCATCCAAAGCTAAGGGGCCGGTGACCCTTGGACGAACGACCTTCATAGACGAAATCTATAAGAAAGCCGACTCTCAGCCATCAGTAGGTTATAAGAAAGTCAATTCTAAACAGCCTACTAGTTCCCTTCAGGCCTCGGGATCACCATCTGAAGCCTTTGCTGAGGTGCACAGTCGAACAGAGGAGCAGGATTTTCAAGAAATTGAAAATTTGACTCCTGGACCATTGCACGAAGGGACCCAAAGTAACCTTTGTGAAGGAGAAGGAGAAACATGGGAAATTGAGGAACCTAGATCTTCTATTGAATTAAACCAGCCTTTAAATAGCCCGGACAAGGGAAGCACTGTAAAAATCCTTGTTGAAGGAATTCATTCACCGCAGACAGTTGGGGCCATTATCATCCCTGATCAAGGGAGTGGTGTCAAGACAATCCCTGTTAAGACTACCCCTCCTCAACCAAGGAACACTCTCTTGGAAATTCCTGAAGATTACTGGCATATATTCGATCCCATGGCGCAGAGTCAGCCAAACACCCAGACCTCCACATTGCAATATCTGATAGTAGATTCTGCAGCAAATGCGCCCATGAAAGCCATCCCTCTCCAGCATATTCCCACATTTCATGGCCTTACATCAGAAGATCCGGACGCATTCTTGTTCGAATTTGATGTATTATGTAGAGGATACGATTACACCACCGATCCCCAGAAACTGAAATTGTTCCCCTCTACATTAAAAGGGGCTGCGTTAAGATGGTTTATGGGCTTAGGTGGTGGGGTTATTAACAATTGGGATCAAATGAAAGAAGCCTTTTTAAAGAAATATCAAGATTACTGTAGGTCGAGAGAACTAAAAGATGAAATCTTTCAAATGTCAGCCAGACCAAACGAAACCTTAGAAGAATATGTGGAACGTTTCCAATATAACTTGCAAAGATCCCCTTATGCATCGCTACCTCTACCTGATAACGTGTTGAAAACTGCATTAATTAGAGGTATGAAAGAGCAATGGATCGAAACGTTAAACATTATGGGGAAAGGAGACATTTATCAGGAAAACTTTGCTGATATCATTGATCTGTGTATCAGGAGCTCAAGAGGCAGCACGAGGATAAAACCAGCGGAATATGATCGCTTCCCCGGAGATAACAGAACATTAACAGAGGGAGTAACACGGGTGGAACTTGGAAATTTGCTAGAAAATTTTAAAACTGATATCCTGGGAACATTGACTACACAACTTGACATTGTGCAGGCTAAACAGAAGCAAGCCGAGGCGGAGCAGAATTTAGCAGTTTTTTGCCCACGATGCAGGAAGAAACACAGCCACAAGGAATGCCCGCTGGATACAGTCCAAACATGTGCTATCTGCACCAAGGACCACCTGACCGAAAGCTGCCCTTCACTTCCTGGTTTGAAGGCAGTATACAAAGAAGCAGAAGAGGAGTCAGAACCAGCATATTTTGTTAACCAGCGTCCTCAATGGCAGCCTAGGCAATCAGGTATGTTTTCAGACCCCTCCTCTTCTTTTCAACCCCCGCAGTTCAATACTCAGCAACAGAACATGTGGCAAAACCAGTCTCAACCCCCGTTTTCAAATTGGTCACCTCAAATGTTTCCTACTCCGAATCCTTGGATGTCCCAATTTGGTTGGCCAAACTGCCCTTATCCTCCACCATATTGGAAGAATAGTTCCTATCCTCCGCAGTGGACCCCTTCCACTTCGCAAAGCTCATCCTGGCAGACAAGCTGGCCAAGATCGACATATCAGCCAGCAGGATCAATCCCACTCCCTCAACCAACTCTGCCAGCTTTACAACAAAATCCCCAGTCTAATCTGCGACCGCAACTCCCAGCCCAACCCAATCCCAATCCTAATAATAGGCCAGTCCAATCCATCCAAATCATAGACACAACAGAGATTGAGTCTGACCTAAGGGAGTGCAACGATCTTCAGTTAAGATCTGGACGAATAATAGAAACAGAGGGAGACAAAACAATTCATATTGAAAATCAGTTACCAATAGAACAACCCCCACAACAGAAGGATGAAAACAAAGAGCAAAACAATAAACAAGCAAGTACATCCTCTCCTCCTTTCCCAGAACGATTAGTCATATCTCGACCTATACAACCTCCAGACTTTGACATTTTGGGAGAATTACAAAATTTGTATATAAAGATTCCATTCCTCCAAGCCATACAAGATATTCCTATATATGCAAAAACCATAAAAGAATTATGCATCAAAAAATCAAGGAGGAATACAAATACTAACCCTAGAGTCCAAGTAGTTGGTACTTTATCCGACCTATTATCAGGAAAAGAGACACCTATCATATATGAAGATCCCGGGAACCCAATTGTAATTGTTCAAATCTATGGCCAAACCCTGACTAACGCTCTAGTTGACCTGGGAGCTGCAATCAACATTTTGACAACCTCCACCTGCCAAAAGCTTGGCATCACGTCAGTAGAACCTACCTCTACTCTGTTAGAATTGGCAGATCGATCTGTAGTTCGACCAGAAGGTACTCTGAATGATGTCATGGTTTCCGTAGATTCCTGGGAGTATCCCACAGATTTCCTGGTAATCAATCCTAAAACCCGACTAGATGGACATCTGTTAATCTTAGGCAGACCCTGGCTTGCTACTGTCGATGCCTACATTGGCTGCCGGCAGGGAAACGTGACTATAGCTAAAGGACCAGATGTTAAAAATTTAATTTTATATCCTCCAGCACAGCCAAGCCTGCCAATGATTAAAACTAACTCTTATCCTGTGTCATATCTTGCTAACAACATCAGATCTCCATTAACTATACAGAAGGCTTTAGACTTTAAAGATCAAACAGAAGATGACGCCATTAACAATTTTATTAGTCAAACTGAAGCTAGAACACATATGCAGTGTCTTATGATAGAAGCAGCATTTGACAGCGAGCTAGAAGAAGATCCCTTAAAAGATCCACATGACCAGACAATACCAGTAACTGTTGTTGCCAATAGTAAAGTAGTGGAAATTGAACCTGGTAAAACTCTGAATATTAACGCCAATCTTACACCAGAACAAGAAATAAAGCTTGTTAATCTGTTACAAAAATACAAGGATGCATTTGCGTGGGATTACCCCGACATGAAGGGGATTGATCCTCAATTATGCACCCATCACATCTATATAGAGAAAGATGCAAGACCTGTCCGTCAGCCGCAAAGAAGACTCAACCCTCACCTAAAAGAGATAGTAAAAGATGAACTTCAGAAGCTCTTAGATGTTAACTTTATTTACCCTATCTCTGACAGTAAATGGGTCTCTCCTCTTGTGGTGGTACCCAAGAAAAATGGAAAATGGAGGATTTGCGTGGATTACAGGGAGTTAAACAAGGCTACACAAAAGGATCACTTTCCCCTCCCATTTATAGACCAAGTATTGGACACGTTAGCAGGGAAGAAATTTTTCTCCTTTTTGGACGGCTTCAGTGGATATAACCAAATCCAAATTGCCCCTGAAGACCAGGATAAAACTACCTTTACGTGCCCCTGGGGAACGTTTTCCTATCGTGTATTACCCTTCGGCCTATGTAACGCCCCTGCTACATTTCAAAGGGCTATTCTCAGTATTTTTGCAGATCTAATAAACGATGGACTTGAGGTGTATATGGACGACTTCACACCGTATGGGGATGAATTTGATCCAGCTCTGGATACCCTGGAAAACGTTCTACAACGCTGCATTGCTACCAGACTCTACCTGAGCCACGAGAAGTGCTACATGATGATGACGGAAGGGCTCATTCTAGGGCACTACATTTCAGCAGCTGGCATCCAGGTAGACCCTGCTAAAATTCAGATTCTTTTGCTCATCCCTACCCCCACTACTCAAACAGAGGTACGTAGTTTCCTTGGATTTTCTGGATATTACAGACGGTTTATAGAACATTATTCACGAATTGCAGCACCTCTATATGCCTTAACTGGTAATGTTGATTTCATGTGGACAGATAAATGTGACCAGGCTTTTAAAAAATTGAAAAAGTTGCTGTCAATAGCTCCAGTCCTTCGAGGACCAAACTGGAATTTGCCATTCCAGATCTCATCGGATGCCTCGGATACAGCAATCGGTGCAGTCCTAGGACAAGAAGAGGATAAGAAGCCATACACTATTTACTATATTAGCAAAAATTTATCCTCTGCAGAACTCAATTATACTGTTACTGAAAAGGAATTCCTGGTTGTAATTCATGCTGTTAATAAATTTAGGCATTATATTACAGGTTATCCTGTTGTGTTATATACAGATCATTTTGCTATTAAATATCTAGCAAACAAACCTGTCACGAATGCTAGAGTAACTCGATGGTTGATCCTGTTGCAGGAGTTCGACATCACAATTAAGGATCGACCCGGCAAGGAGAACCCTGTAGCCGACTTCCTCTCAAGAATACCCAAATCAATCAAAGCAGCAGCCGTGGAAGATCAATTCCCTGATGAACATCTGTTTGCCATTGCCATTCGAACACCCTGGTATGCTGACGTCGCCAATTACCTTGCAGTGGGTAAGTTACCAAAACACCTAACCCCTCAGGAACGAAAGCAAATTGTTCAAAAAAGCACTCGATTTTCGTGGATTGGAGACCATTTATTCCATACAGGGGCGGACATGCAAATCAGGAGGTGTATTTGAGAGGATGAGATCCTAGACATCTTAAAGGCTTGTCATAATGGACCATGCGGGGGGCACTTTGCCGACAAGAGAACAACACATAAAATACTACAGGCAGGATACTATTGGCCTACAATCTTTAAGGACGTGAAAAACTTTGTGCAGGCCTGTGACAGCTGCCAGCGAGCAGGAAAACCTGGTCAAGCTGATGAAATGCCTCTGAGACCACAAGTGGTTATTGAGCCATTTGAACGATGGGCTCTCGATTTCGTCGGGCCCATTAATCCACCATCGAACCAGAGGACATACATCCTGGTAGCAACAGACTATGTTACTAAATGGGTTGAGGCTGAATCATTAGCTAGGGCTACAGAAGATTCGGTAATACAATTTTTGTTCCATTTGTTTGTACGTTATGGACTTCCGAGAGAAGTAATTACAGATGGTGGACCACAATTTGTTGGAAATAAGCTAGCTGCAACATTTAACAATTATCATATCCAACATAAGATTACTACCCCCTACCATCCGCAGGCAAATGGACAAGTAGAAAACAGTAACAAGGTAATTGAGTCAATCTTAACAAAGACTATCGCATCACACAGGCGTGATTGGGCTGCTCGGCTACCTGAAGCACTGTGGGCTTATAGAACCACATGGAGAAGTATGACAGGCTATTCACCTTATCAATTGGTGTTTGGGAAACAACCAATCTTTCCTATCGAATTTGAGATCCAAACACTACGAACTGCACAAGAGGTCGGCCTAGATCTGAATGAGGCACAGATCAATCGAATACGACAAATCAACGAATTGGATGAGATTAGGCTCTCTGCATTACAAAACACAGCATTAATCCAACAACAGCGAGCTAAGTGGCATGATGCACTTATAAAGAATAAAGTCTTCCATGAAGGAGACTGGGCTCTGTTATACGATTCTCGGTTCCAGGACTTCCCAGGGAAACTCCAGACTCGCTGGCTAGGACCATATGAGATCCAGAAGGTGCACGACAATGGGACCCTCACTCTGATCACAATTGACGGTTCTGGACATACGTTTAAAGTAAATGGCCACCGAGTTCGTCTCTATCGAAGACCTCTTACTCGGGAATCCTTTTGTCAATAGCTACAGCAAGATACTGATTTGGAGATCTTAGGAGAGGAAGTGAAATCTTCCTCACCTATAACTTAAGCAATTCGTTTTTCATAATTTGTACATAACATCCTGTACATATGTTCTTTTCATCTTTGTTTGTAGTATTTTGGTTACCTTATTTTGCACAGCACTGGTTTGATTTTGCTGTTCCTTTTCAAAAGGAACAACACTCGTGTGATTCTGCTGTTCCTTTTCAAAAGGAACAGCACTTTTGGTGTTTTGCTGTTCCTTTGCGAAAAGGAACAACACTTTTTGTTTTGCTGTTCCTTTGCGAAAAGGAACAGCACTTTTTGCTTTGCTGTTCCTTTGCGAAAAGGAACAGCACTTTTGCGGTTTGGAATTTTTGCTGTTCCTTTGTGAAAAGGAACAGCACGTGTGTGTTTCGGAATTTTTGCTGTTCCTTTGCGAAAAGGAACAACACTTTTTGGCTTTGCTGTTCCTTTGCGAAAAGGAACAACACTTTTTGTTTTGCTGCTCCTTTGTGAAAAGGAACAACACTTTTTGGCTTTGCTGTTCCTTTGAAGGAACAACACGTGTGGATTTTTGCTGTTCCTTTGCGAAAAGGAACAACACGTGTGGATTTTTGCTGTTCCTTTGCGAAAAGGAACAGCACTCTTTGTGCTTTGCTGTTCCTTTGCGAAAAGGAACAGCACTCGCATATTTCTTTTTTTTCAAGATGCAGAATTTGGTTAATTCCGCTATTTCTTTTCCGCAAGATAAGTCATTCACATGCTTCGCTCAGAGAAGATACCATCAGAACCTTTCTGCTCCTATTTGGACGTTTTGCGATTATGCTCTCCTAAATCCTTTAGATATAGCAATGACATTATGCAATGAATATAAAAGCATGATATACCGAAACCTGCATATCATAAATCGCTACTATTTTAACAGTCAGCATATATAAGAAGACAAGGGGAGGGACATTAACTTTCGTCTTCACTGTCATTATCTTATTCCTGAACCGTGGTTTGGTAGTTCTTATCATGTCGATCTCCCTAAAAACTTTCTTGATCATTACTAAGGAATATGAGCAAACGATTTATATCTGTCTGTTGGGATTGTAAGACTTCTTCCACCATTCCCCGCTCTTAAGGAGTGCGGAACCACCCTTATGTGTAATTGAACAAAGAAAAAAGAAGTGTGCTGCAAAAGAAGAATAAAAGAAAAAAATAAAAACAAGATATGAAATCGTCAAATGCAGGATAGGGGGTCTCATTCAGAGCCAGCCTACCATGATCATAAGGATGGAAGCGAAGTGGCATTCCCATTACGGCCACCACACCAGGGATATGGTCCAAATGTAAAATAACAAGCAAACCTTGGAACAGGAGGTCTCATCACGAGCCGGCCTGACCACGTTTCGTGCCTACCTTGTGAATGGCATTATGGTTATCTGCTCACCAAGCCAGCATAATGGCCTGCATTTTGACAAAGCACTCTTCAGTAGATACACAAAGGATAATGGTTCCGGAGGGTGAGATAAACAACTTTGCCAAGGTTATGAACACCTGTTGGCAGCAGAGCTCTGTTAATGGCATTGGAGTCGTAATATTTACACCAACAGGTATGATATTAAGTCTGTTTGTCTTTTATATCCTTTGCATGTATCATATGTCACACCCTGATATAATTATCGCATGAACATTATCACCAATCATGGCAACGGAATTGACAATGACTACTGGAGACTTGGTACAGTTGACAGACGTCCAACCCTCGGTTCCTCATTATATCACACTGGCTTATCTTCAAAGCGATCCACTTTTCTGCCTCGGTTTCGGTACTTCATTGTCCTTTTACAACATGGCATGATTTCTACCTGATGTACTTTATGATTTGACTCCCGACTGGCTACTGCTCCTCTCTTTGACGGCTGGGGGTAGCCTATCAGATCGCGGGGGGGGAGGTGACCTCATTACTCCAATGGTTACGTGGCTTCACACCATTCGGGCAAAATAATGACACGATTTAACGGTATGATGATCTCATTCTACGGACTGCCATCCACAATCTTTCTTTTTGCTGCATGCTCTGCGAAAATCCTTCCTAAAATTAGCATCGAGTGTCCTCTCTGTTCGGTAAATACTGCAAACAGTTTTTGTTTTATTCCCGAGTTTATTTCTGAGAGTAAGCTATGGGCGGGAAGACAATCCAAAGTGAACCACACAAGCTGACCGCGTCCGCTGCTGCCCGCGAAATTCAGGAAAATGCAGGATGGTTGAATTACTTCAACCGCCTGCAAGAATCGAATGAGGCTGTAGCGTTGGAATTCCTACAAAATTTGCAGGAAAACCACTCTATAGTCGGAGGAAAGCGGATAGAAGTTACGGAGGACATTATTGCAGAAACCTCAGGATTACCAGCTGTTGGACCCAGATGGGAGTTGAAGAAGGAAAGACTGCAGAAAGCAATGGAAATTTTCCAAAGCGAAGGCCAAAGTCTGACAGTCAAAGGGAAAGGAGTTCTGCCGACAACACTGGGGGAACCCTGGACCGAGCTGGCGAAGATAGTGCAGAGCTATATCACCTGCGAAGGAAGAAAAGATGTGGTAAGGGCTCGTCACTTAAAACTTCTAGCTGTTTTGAAGGGAAAATGTTCTGTAAATATCCCTGCCCTTTTAAATTCGTTATTACATGATGCGGCCCGAAGCCTGAAGAAGGCTCAGCACACAGATATGGTTTTTAGCCACCATGGACTGATTCGGCTAATAATAAGCCACAGTCTTGCCCAACAGCAAGACACCTGGGAGGAATTGGTCGAAATAGTTAAAAAGGGACTGGCTTTACCACCCCCAAAATCTGAACGAACCTCCAGCACACCAGAACGTTCAGAAAAACGTAAGAAGTCGGCGGCAGAGAAGCATGCTGTTTCGAAATGGAAGCGACCCTCCGATACGCCGGAACGACCAGAAGAACCTAGAGAACCTGTTGGCACTCCCAACCTACCTGAAAGACCCAGGAAGTCAGCTCGATTGGTTCGAATACGGGGAAGGTTGGAAAAGATTCAGAAAACTGTGGCCCAACCAATTGAAATCGAGGACAAACCTTCGGAAGTGGAAGGTGAATTACCCGAAGGAAATGCTGAGCAATCAGAGGCTGGAACTAACCAGCCGGAAGGAGGAATTGAAGAAGAAAATGCACAATCCATGGGTAGCCCGTTGCAAGACCATCCAAGAGAAGAGGAATTGGCAGCAGTTCTGGCCAATATGGGAGGATACGGCCAAGCCTCCAGTCCAGGAGGCGTCCTTGATGGTCCTGCAGAAGAAGAATTACCTGAGGAAAGACATGCAGAAGAGGCAGGGGAAGAAAACCTGCCTGGCTATGGTAACGAAGTAGAAGACATCAATTCGGGACAATCTATCCCCAGGACGCCGGAAGATGTTCCAGGAGAGGAAGAAGAAGTAAGATTGAAGGCCAAACCCTCTGCCGAGGCAAGGGAAATTGAAAAATTGAAGAAAAAGCACCAGAGGATGCTGGGCACGATAGCCAGACTTCGGCAACAAATTAGAATGTTGAAAGCCAGTCTGAGAATACAAAAAACTGCAAGGAAAAGGAAAAGGACCACGGCAGCAAGAACCCCGAGGGTTAGAGTTCGTTTTGATGGACGAAACCCCATCAGGAGACCTATTGTTGAGGAACAGTCTGCTATTCCAAATGATAATGAGGAACGAGGTGCTGTTCCAATAGGAACTGCTGTTCCATCTGGCTCGGAGGAACGAATGGACATTCCAATGGAACAGCAAGAGGTTCCGGTGGTAGGAAGACCGCAGCAACCCTTTGTTCGCATTAAAAAGGAAACGGATAGCAAAGAGGTTCAGACAGAAGTGCCCCCCTCGGGTGTAATTCGGGTCCAAAATTCCAAACAACGTAATAAGAAGGTCCAGGTTAAACTTCCAGCTTCTACGGCTGTGTGGAAGAAAGACCCAAAAACCAGAACCTTGCATAAAATGATGAAGGAAGCCCAGCAGGAGGCCGAGCAGTTGCGAGAACAGGCGGTCCCCAAGGAAAGATACGAAGAGCTCCAACAGCAGCTTCGAAACATCAGTCAGTCTGAGAGCCAGGCCTTTGAAGGATGGCAGAAGGAGCAGGAAAAGGTTGCTAAGGTAACTCGTCAACTAGATAGTGTTGTTAAGCAGATGGACACCTTGTGTTCCTTGTATACTGATGTTTTGACTTGTAGAGCCCCTGCTAAAAATTATGCTTTGTTTTTGCTTGAACGTTATTTGAGATTAAAAATAAAAGCTGTTAGGGCGGGAGCACCTATCCATATCAACACTGTTAATGATTTTATAGACTGCTGCAAGCACTATGGAGTTAAAGTTCAAAGGTTGTTGTGTGAGTTTTACCTGCACAATCTTGTCTTAGACCAGGAAACTGATTTGAATCCTGGCCCTTTCGTTGGCGATATACAATTTCAAGCCTTTATCTCATTTGGGGTGAATCAGTTAAAATGGCTTAAATCTTACAACATCTTCCAGAGGCAAGAAAATAGTTTAGACCTATGGGTACGGGCTGAACCTAGGGACCCAACAGCATTATGGAGAGAGCATAAGAGTATGATGAGGATCCCAGGTGTCATGAAGATATTAGGTCCCATGCATGGAGACTTGATCCGAAATGGTCTGGAGTATTTCCTGACTATTAAAGACCATGCCCTCCATGCTGCAAAGTTTCGCTACCGAACCTCTAACCCAAACATCCAGCTCAGGGAACCCTTTAACTTTGAGAATTTTGAATTGGCTGCCAGTCGATTGAGTCTCTATGGGGAACGGATTCTGCGAGCAGGACCATTCTAGTTGGGGTATCGGTTTCGCAGCCCAATTATTTGGCATCCTGCACCTGGATATCAGGCCCTATATGAGATGCCTGTAGATCAGTTAGATCAGTTCTTTGACCATCTAGTTGCTAATCATGGTTGTCGACCTCTTCGTGAGATCCCTTCTCCGACCTACTCTCTCACAGCCCTGCATGTCAATTACAACGTTTTCATGAGGACATGAAACAGGGTAAGCAGGGGGGTGTGTGGAGCACCTGGAAGGTATGCTTTTTGACAAGCAATCTAGTGGTTTTTCAATACTATTTCTAACCTTTTCTGCATTATGAGTCTAAAAAATATAAGGGTTTTGATAAATTGTGTGAAAATGGACAAACGAAGCTCAATCACTAATAATTGATGTTTTCTATGCAGAAGGACGCGGAAATAGGGAATTATCGAGTAAAAACAAGAAGCGAAAGGAAAGTAACTGCTGTCCCGTCGACAAGGAACCAGATGCGGACAAGATCAAGTAAAATTAGAGCCGAATAATCCAGGAGAAGAACGCAGGATACCGTGACGGAGAACGCAAGAAGGAAAGAGGAGAACTGAACGATTAGCGAATCCCTCAGGATCTGAGGGATCGCTGCTTTAAGCTTATCTTTTGTATCTAGACATCTCCGTCATTTCTGTTATATAAAGGTACCACGCCATCGAGCGTGGGGGGACGACTGTTGTTATAAATAAAAACTGAGGACAACTTTGATCATTGAGTTTTGTAAGATCTGATTTTGTATATTTTTATTAATGCAATCAATATAAAGGACTTGGTGTTCACTTTGTTTCTACATCTGAAGTAACTTTAAGCAGTGTACCATTGGTAGCCAAGGGCCTAGCTCCGACGGTCACTTGCTGTTGTATCATACGGTGATTTGTGTGGTTTGCTTATTTCTCTTGTTTCAGTAATCCGATATATCTTTTATATGATAGACTATGCTTCTTAATTAATATCTGAATCTGAATAAGTTCTTTAATTCATGTCTCTGTATTACACAAACTGAATCGATTCGAATTGCATCCATTTCTACAACAAGATATTGGTATGAATGTTATCGTTATTGGATTCATATAAAATAAGTATTTGTGAGGCTTGAAGATAATATCACTTTGTTCAGAAACATAGTCACATCATACATTACTCTCGGATCGCCACAGTAGTATAGACCGCGTACATACATCGGGGTTTGCTGTTCCATTTGGGTTTGCTGTTCCATTTGGGTTTGCTGTTCCATTTGAGTTTGTTGTTCCATTTGAGTTGCTGTTCCAATTTATAAGATTGATGTTTCCTGTTTATGATAGTTTGCTGCTCCATTTCATTACTGCTGTTCCATTTCATTACTGCTGTTCCATTTGATTACTGCTGTTCCATTTCATTACTGCTGTTCCATTTGATTACTGCTGTTCCATTTTAAGAATTGCTGTTCCATTTTACTTTCGTTAATCTGCCTTTATTGCTTTCGCGTGATAGCAGGCCTAAGGCTGTCGTGAGCCCAGCAAGACGCTGCCTAGCTCCCAGACCTATAAGTCCATGCTTTGGTTTTCTTTCTTTATCAGTTTCTAAAGGGAAGGGTTATTGGTTCCGTACCCTTGACTGATCATCTGCCTTGTGTGATTTCATTTTCTGAATTGGTTTAGTTACAGCTTAGTGTTTGTTTCCTTTCAAGTCATTAGAACGCTATACTACCGAGCACTACTTGGACAGAACAGCCTCGGATTGAGTTACTCCTTGAAAGAACAAAACGATCCCGGATTGACTTAATAATGTGGAATAATTGGTGGTGTGAGAGACCCTAGTTATCGCTCTACAATGATTAGATCTGGGCATCCGACTGTCAGTGGCTCTTCGAAGGATTGTTAATTCTGTTCAAATCAAAGGTCCGCAGGTATTTCGTGGTTCAGGTGCGGAGGACCGCAGCTCAGTGAAAGGTCCAGTGCGGTGGTACGTGGATTAACAGAAAGGCACAGTGTGGGGGATCGCAGTGCGATCGAAGACGCACTACGTAGATACAATAAAGGTACGCGGTGTAACAGAAGGAAACAGCGCGGACGCACGTAGAGAGATAGAAGAAGAAGTGTGGAACAAGATTAGAGGTACGCGACGCGATAGAAGGAAAGCCTGCGGAGGTACATAGAATTACGCGGTGCGATAGAAGGAACAGGTACGTTGGCACAGTAAATGTACACAGAAAGGTAGTAGGTGATTTGCGGTGATACGCAGTGAAGCAGAAGTCGCTCTGCGTGGATACGCAGGGAAACATAAGGCGAGGTGCGGAGTCACGCAGTCCAGATAAGGAAAAACTGCGGATCTGTCTTAAAACATTTATTGGTTATCTTTTATTTATTGCTGCAGAGTCCTGGGTTTATATTTCTGGTACTATGTTTCTGTTTACAGCATTCTGAGAAGTTGGGTGATTGCATAAGGAGTTTGGGTGATTTGCATGTACTTGATGACTATTTGATTTTCTAGGATCCAGTTTGAAAATTTATGAAAGGTGGTCCTTGAAAGAAAAGAAGTAGGGGGTTGTAGCTCCCTTCCAGGAGAGACTGGGAAACGAGAGAGAGAGTTGTAGCTCTCTGCAGGTTGTAGCCTACGTACTGGTAAAGGACTGCACCAGTACAAAATCATTGTAAAAGGAGTTTCTAATTGAAAGAAGATAGAGACATATTGCAGCAGGTGGTTTTCACCCACATTGGGTTTCCACCTTATATCTGGTGTTCTTTGGTGTGACTATCTATTTTTCTTGTTCATGCTCATTATTTTATGATACTGACATACAAAGTAATGATCAATATTTGAAGAATTATTCAAAATATAAATAAGGAAGATATATTGAAAATAATTTGATAATACTGATTCACCCCCCCTCTCAGTATTATTTCCAACAATTGGTATCAGAGCAGGTTCTTCAGAGAAGCTTGACCACTTGAAGGAAGATCATTCATCATGAGCAACTACGAGAGCGAAGCATCAATTAGGCCACCAATTTTTTATGGGACAAACTTCAATTATTGGAAGGTAAGAGTTACTGCCTATCTTCAATCTCTTGGTACAGAAGTTTGGGATATCATAGATATAGGCTACACTTTTCCTTCAGCTACTCCTACAGATCCGGCCGAGAAGAAGAAATATGAAACAAATGCTAAAGCAGTCAATACTCTGCTAGGATGCTTATCTCAAACAAAATTCGTGAAGGTTATGCAATATAAATCCACAAAAGAAATATGGGACAAGATTGTCTTGAGCTACGAAGGAGATGAACAGGTAAAGCGTGCTAAACTTCAAACCCTCAGGATTCAGTATGAGAATCTCAGAATGTATAATGATGAAAGTGTGGCTAACTATTTCCTTCGGGTAGACGAGATTGTTAATTGCATGAAAAACTTGGGTGAAGAAATAAAAGAGGCTATTGTGGTTGAAAAAGTTCTAAGATCATTGTCCCCCAAGTTTGAATCTAAAGTGTCTGCCATAGAAGAAAAGGAAAATCTACGAACTCTTACTATGTCTCAACTAAACGAAATTCTAACTGCTTATGAAATGAGAAAAGGAGGTCCATCAGACAAGAGAGAAGCTGTTTTTAAGGCTTCAGGCAAAGGAGACTACTATGAATCAAGTCACGTGCCAGAAGAAGAAGAAGAATCAAATTTTGTCAGAAATCTTCAACGGGGTACTGGAAGGTTCAGAGGTAAGTTACCTTTTAAATGTTTTGCTTGTGGAAGAGTAGGTCATTATGCTGTGAAATGTCCTCATAAGGATAAGATTGACAAAGGAAAGGAACCTGCTAGATGGAACAAGAAATAGAATGCAACTACGAAAAGCTACTACACTCATGAAGATAGTGATGGTCTATCAAATAGTGATGAAGATGAACGAGGTAATGACTATAAACTTTTAATGGCATTTGAAGATGATGATTACATGGATGCTATAGATGTGGATAGTTTTTATGAAGAGATTTCTAGACTCAAGACATGTATAGAAGAAAATAATATGATCATTGATACTCTACAATTTCAAATTGATGAAAAAGAAAAATATCTTGAAAAGTTAGAAGGTGAAATTGTTGGCCTTAGAAAAGAAATTGAGAAAACAAAGGCTATTAATCTTAAGTTTGTCAAAGGATCTGAAACTCTGGATGAGATCATCAATGTACAACGTTCTCCGCTAAACAAGACAGGTCTGGGGTATAATGGAGAAACATCTCAAGCATCCACCTCAAAGAGTTATCTTGATGCAGCAAGAAGAAATGAGCAAAAGTACAATGGAGATCACCAGGTAAAGTAGGGACGAATTACATCAAGAATGAAAAAATACTATCAGGTAAACCAGGGGCAATCTGTCTTAAGGGTGAACAAAAGCTACAACCAGCCACAGGTAAAATATTCTCAATTTGCTTCAAGAATGGATGACAATAGAAATTACAATCATTTGCCTGGTAGATTTGATAATCGCAGAAGTTTCTTCAATGGGAAATGTTTCTCTTGCCATAACTTTGGTCACAAAGTAGCTTAATGTGTTGCATATAAAACAATCATGACTAGAGAAGCTCAAAAACAAAGAAGTATGACTGGGATTACAAAAAGGATCTATAACAACTTTTCGGCTCTTGAAAATGAAGTTGAATGTTCTATTTGCAATAACTTTGGTCATGAAGATTCTGAATGCAGGAGCAGGTTCCAGCAGACAAAGGAACAAGCCTCAAGCACCAGAACATGGAGAATAAAGGAACCACAAACAGAAAGATGCGGGATAGCATTTTATGCAGAGGGACAGGAAAATCTATGGTACATCGACAGTGGATGTTCGAAGCATATGACAGGTGATAAAGAAAAACTTGAATCATATTTTGCTTTAGAAAAGGGAAAGAAAGTTTCTTTTGGAAATGATACTCCTGCAGCTATACAAGGAAAAGGGACGGCTCAGTTAAAAGAAAAGGTCAAAGCTGGAAATGTTTTGTATGTTGATGGATTGAAGCATAATCTTCTGAGTGTCAGCCAGATGTGTGATCAAGGAACCGAGGTAATATTTAGATCAAATGGATGTCGTGTTCGTGATCTTAATACAGGTGAAACAGTGATCAAGGGTAGAAGAACTCCAAATAATCTATACATATTTGAAGAAGGACAACAACAATGCTATTTGAGCAAGGATGATGAACATTGGTTATGGCACCGGAGGTTGGGGCATCTAAGCTTTTCACAAATAAGGAAAGCATGCAAATATCAGGCTGTTCGTGGTCTTCCAGATATCAAAATTCCAGACAACACCATATGTAAATCTTGTCAGTTTGGAAAGAAAAACAGAACTAACTTTCCGAAGAAGGAAGGATCAGCTAGCATGCCTCTTGAGCTAGTCCATACAGATGTATGTGGTCCATTTAGGAAAAGGACACCTCGAGGAGAAGAATACTTGATATTATTCATTGATGATTTCTCCAGGTTTGTTTGGTTAGGACTTATGAAGCACAAATACGAAATATTTGAAAAATTCAAATCCTTCAAAGCCTTGGTTGAAAATGAATCAGGTTACAAAATTAAGTGCCTCAGGTCCGACAGAGGTGGGGAGTTTACATCAAATGAATTTTTTGATTTCTGTGAAGAACATGGGATAAGAAGAGAATTCTCTACAGCTAGAACTCCTCAGCAAAATGGAGTGGTGGAAAGGATGAACAGAACAGTCCAACAAATGGCTCGTGCTATGCTTGATGAGTCTGGAACTCCCGCAACTTTCTGGTGTGAAGCTGCATATGCTGCGGTTGTTATTCTCAACAAAACAAATGTCCGAGTGAATAGCACTCAAACTCCTCATGAGCTCCGGTATGGTGAGACTCCTTCGGTAAAGCACTTCAAAATCTTTGGGAGCAAATGTTATATTAAGAATACTGATGAGCAACTTGGAAAACTTGAACCTAGAGCAGATGAAGGCATTCTTCTTGGTTATTCTCCACACAACAAAGCATATAAGTGCTACAATAAAAGACTTGGAAGAATTGTTGACAGCATTGATGTAGTGGTTGATGAAAAGGGATACATTCCTAGGCAAGTAAATCATGAAAATATCGAAGAAGATGAAGACTACCCTCAAAGACAGAATGATGAAGAAGAAGAATCTCAAGAAGCACCAGAGGAACAGATAAGGACAGAAGAAAAGACTCCATCCAGGTATGTTCAGAAGAATCATCTAGAATCTCAGATTTTGGGGCAGAAAGAAGCAGGTGTACAAACAAGAAGAACAATTGCAGAAGCTTCAAGCTATTTGGCATTAATCTCTTCCAATGAACCACAAAATGTGAAAGAAGCATGCAAAGATGAATGTTGGGTCAAAGCAATGGATGAAGAACTTGAGAAGATCGAAAAGAACAACACGTGGGAGTTGGTTCCTAGACCAAAGGATAAGAATGTTATAGGGACAAAATGGGTCTTCAAAAATAAGTTGAATGAAAATGGGGAAGTAATTAGAAACAAGGCCAGACTTGTTTGTAAAGGGTATGTGCAGCAAGAAGGAATATATTTTGAAGAAACTTTTGCTCCTGTTGCAAGACTTGAGGCCATCCGAATGTTCCTTGCTCTCTCAAGCTTTCAAAAGTTCAAAGTATTTCAAATGGACGTGAAATCAGCCTTTCTGAATGGAGACTTAGAAGAAGAAGTATACATTGAGCAGCCAGATGGTTTCATTCTTGGAAATGATCCAAATATTGTATGCAGACTGAAGAAGGCTCTCTATGGTCTTAAACAAGCTCCAAGGGCTTGGTACTATCGGTTGGACAAATATCTTCATCAACAAGGTTTTTCAAAAGGATCAGCAGATAGCAATCTTTATATAAAAATTGAAAATGACAAATTGCTAATACTTATTGTGTATGTAGATGACATTATCTTTGGCAGCAATGAAGAATCTATGAGTCAAAGCTTTGCCTCAGTGATGCAGAAAGAATTCGAAATGTCCTTGCTTGGAGAATTGACATATTTTCTTGGTTTGCAAATCCAACAAAAGGAAGGAGGGATCTTCTTGTCTCAAACCAAGTATCTCAAGCAGATTTTGAAGAAATATGGCATGAAAGATGAAAAACCAGTATGTACTCCCATGGTCACAGGATGTAGCCTCAGTGCAAATGATCAATCAGCAACAGTGTATCAACCAACCTACAGGTCTATGACTGGAAGTCTACTTTATTTGACACGTACCCGACCAGACATCATGCATGCAGTGGGAATAGTTGGAAGATTTCAGGCAAATCCGAAGGAAACTAATCTTCAGGCAGTGAAGAGAATTTTCAAATATCTTCAAGGGACTCAAAATTATGGCTTATGGTATCCTAGAAATACAGATCTCACACTTCATGCTTATACAGATGTAGATTGGGCCGGAAGCGTGGATGACAGGAAGAGCACAAGTGGTGGTGCATTCTTTATGGGTTCTAGATTAGTATCTTGGTTCAGCAAGAAACAGAGTTTGATTGCCTTGTCTACAGCTAAAGCGGAATATGTTGCTGCTGCATCATGCTGCACTCAACTCCTTTGGATGATGCAGACCTTGCAGGATTTTCAAATCACTTGTATACCACCCATCTCCATCTTATGTGATAATACAAGTGCAATCATCATTTCAAAGAACCCAGTCATGCATTCAAAGACCAAGCACATACCGATCAAGTATCATTTTCTCCGGGAACAAGTACTTGAACAAAAGGTCAAGTTGGAGTATGTTCCTTCTAAGGAACAAGTTGCTGATATACTCACCAAACCATTTCCCAGGGAGAGTTTTGAATACCTCAGGCAAAAGCTGGGGGTTTTTGATGCATCATCTTGTTGTTGAATTTCTTCTGATTGTTGGTTGTACGCAAGGTTCATCTGGGGTATATGCGTACATGTGCTGGGGTGCGGATTGGTTGAAGATCGAATGGCACAGGTTCAGGGGGAGCATATAATGCATTGTTGGCATTATGGAGGAAGTACAGAAGGAGATCATGGTTGATGGTCTGAATATTGCGGCAATATGTCTCTATTTCTTTCATGGTCATTTATGGTGTTTGGTGGATTATGATTCTTCTTTGCAGATCTGGTTTATAGTCAGGGGGAGCATGTTCTTAGGGGGAGCATAACCCTTTGCCCTTGATGTCAAAGGGGGAGAATGACGTTGCAGATTTTTGAGGTTGCCATCAAGTCCAAAGGGGGAGATTGTTGGCATTATGATTCTGGTATGGCTCTATGTTACAGGTGTTACAGGTGTTGTACTTGATGGCAACTCACTCAAGTGGCAATGCTCTGTTCAGGCTCTCAAAATGATGGAAATTAAGAGGTTCGCAGGTGAATGGTTCAAAAGGTGCGGACCCGTAGGTTCTGCGTTCAGGAAGTGCGGTCATACCCGCAAGTTATCCGTTCAAAAGGTGCGGTCCCCCAGTTCACTCACTTCAAGGCAGAGAAGCGCGCCCACGTGGGGTTTCTTATGTTTGGCCCATGGTATTTCGTCCATCGTTCATGATCCTATGGTTTTGGCCCGTGGTATAGGATCTAATTTAGCCCTGGTTTGAATCCCTTGTATTAGTTATTTGATGGTTTTGCCCCATGGTGTGAATAAGGGCTTGACTATAAATAGGGAAGGAGATCACTTGGCCAAGGCATCTTTAGAAATTGAATATCTTAAGATCTGAAATATTGGGTTATCGGTTTAAAAGGCTTGATCTATATAAAAGTAAAGTTAAAAGTGAATCTATGAAGTGTGATCTCTCGGGCGCATGATCAGATCTGGGCATCCAACTGTCAGTGGCTCTTCGGAGGATTGTTAATTCTGTTCAAATCAAAGGTCCGCAGGTATTTCACGGTTCAGGTGTGGAGGACCGTAGCTCGGTGAAAGGTCCAGTGCGGTGGTACGCGGATTAACAGAAAGGCACAGTGCGGGGGATCGCAGTGCGATCGAAGACGCACTGCGTAGATACAGTAGAGGTACGCGGCGTAACAGAAGGACACAGCGCGGACGCACGCAGAGAGACAGAAGAAGAAGTGCGGAACAAGATCAGAGGTACGTGGCGCAATAGAAGGAAAGCCTGCGGAGGTACATAGAAGTACGCAGCGCAATAGAAGGAACAAGTGTGTTGGCACAGTAAATGTACGCAGAAAAGCAGCAGGTGATTTGCGGTGATACGCAGTGAAGCAGAAGTCGCTCTGCGTGGATACGCAGGGAAACAGAAGGCGGGGTGCGGAGTCACGCAGTCCAAATAAGGAAAAACTACGAATCTGTCTTAAAACATTTATTGGTTATCTTTTATTTATTGCTGCAGAGTCCTGGGTTTATATTTCTGGTACTATCTTTCTGTTTACAGCATTCTGAGAAGTTGGGTGATTGCATAAGGAGTTTGGGTGATTTGCATGTAGTTGATGATTATTTGATTTTCTTGGATCCAGTTTGAAAATTTATGAAAAGTGGTCCTTGAAAGAAAAGAAGTAGGGGGTTGTAGCTCCCTTCCAGGAGAGAATGGGAAACGAGAGAGAGAGTTGTAGCTCTCTGCAGGTTGTAGCCTACGTACTAGTAAAGGACTGCACCAGTACAAAATCATTGTAAAAGGAGTGTCTAATTCAAAGAAGATAGAGACATATTGCAACAGGTGGTTTTCACCCACATTGGGTTTCCACCTTATATGTGGTGTTCTTTGGTGTGACTATCTATTTTTCTTGTTCATGCTCATTATTTTATGATACCGACATACAAAGTAATGATCAATATTTGAATAATTATTCAAAATATAAATAAGGAAGATATATTGAAAAGAATTTGATAATACTGATTCACCCCCCCTCTCAGTATTATTTCCAACAATTGTCATAGTGCAAGGCCTTGACTAACAGCTCCATCTCTCTACGAGATCATGAGATACAATGCTGGCGAGACCAATAAACACCTTCATCATTTTCTCCCAAGGTACATACCCACATGGGTGTTCACTGAGTATGACTTTCCAGGACTATTCTTATCTTGGGTTCCCAACCCTCAAAGAATATCGGTCCTCTTGCCTACCCTTATCTTAGATTCCCTACACATCCTCAAAGAGTATTGGATGTCAGATGATTACCCAACCCTCCATTCTCTCTACCCAGGTGAAGGCAAGAATGTTGTGTCTATCATGTGTCTACATTTCCATTCATGGCCTTCACTTAGATTTATAGTTGTTAGTCCTGATCTATTGCATGATACATGAAATAGAAAAACACAACTGTCACTACTTTGTAATCAGGGGTGATCTAATTCAAGCTCCCTCTTAATTAGGGACCTTTTATAACTCCTTCTTAACAAGGGACTCTTCTTTTCATCGGTAACTTATACTTCATGGTTTCTGCAGCTACTTGATCAACTTCTTTCCTTGATGTCATAGAGTTTAGTTGAGCTTTTTCCTTGAAGGGAATCAACCATCGATCACTTTCTTTCACGGTTCGTCATGTCAATCCTTTCTTCATGGAAAGTGGCCTTCTTGATACATGTCTAGAACCTTTGTCATGTAGCTACTTCTTTCCCATCATGCTTCATTAAGGAATTTCCATCCACCACATGAATTCTAGTTGTACTTGTACTTAGAATTCTTGTTCCAATAGACCTGCATGCACTCATCTAGATATTATTCAAGAAGTCAAAACATAACATTAAATTAAATCCTACCTTACTAGATGGCTCTTCATCATGACATCTTCGTGTAGGTATCAGCATCCTGTATTCATGTTGACACGTCTCCCAAAGATGTCCATTGTCAAGGGTCTTCATCTTTTCCATCAAAGTCTTCATATCTTTCTGGGAAATTTCCTAGTCAAGTCTTCTTGGCCTTTGGATGTTTATTTCCTTCATTAGGGTTGCATATCTCATGATCTCTTCCTTCCTCACACTTTTCCTTCCCAGATGCTTTCAATCATAGTTTCTTAATTGTATTCAACTACCTCAAACTTCATATGATGACATATTATGTTGATTTCATCCAATGTGTCTTATGTCGTTTTGCATACTTTCAGAGGAGGAGATCCTTTTTGTCTTGATCATGCTTCTCAAGATAGAAGTAATGATCCATGTTACTTGAAACCATATGGCATGTCATTATAATATTAAACACAAGCATACATACCTTATTTTACCTTCGGTTTATCGAGGCTTCTTCCAATAGCTTCCTTGATTGAAAAGACCTTCAATCCCTTGATCTGCTTCATGTAATCACATCATTATATCATGGATTCGATAAGTTGGAATTCTTGTTGAAACACTTGCTTCCTCTCTAGATTAGAGAACCCTTCAATGAGGATTTGATGCAGGAGCATTCAACCCAATGAAAATAATTGTAAATAGTAGACATAGGGGGTCATGCATTTTAAGAAATAGTTTCCTAAGTCTCAAGTCAGTTTAATATTTAGGATTTTGAGTATGATTTGATGCTCTCAAAACAAATAAATGAGAACATGAGTAGTTCCATGATCCTAGGGGCAAGGGAGAGCTTTTAGGCATAAAAGAGAGAGTAGATGTGGACCATTGAGCGATAAGGAGGCTTTTCTGCTTTAAAACATAGAAAAGATGGAATAAAGTCGCAAGGAGGATTTTCTGCCATGTATGCATGCATGTAGAAGCTTTAGGCTTTTGTTAGAGGATTGATCGAACCTTCAAGGATCTGATTCAATGTTTATTATATATATGTATGTAAGCCTACAGGCAAGGGGGAGGCCACTAATTGGAGAATCAGGCCTGTGTGTGAGCGAGAACGAGGAGCCTCGAATGTAACCCTGCTTTTACATTAATATATATTCTGAGTTATTTCCTATCTGTGTCAATACATTTAAGAAGTATTTCGTGAATGAATTACTATGAATTCGTAGGCTCTGTAATGAATTGCAGGCAGAGTTCTGAAGTACGCAGAGGCGTAATATGGTTCAGAATAATTGAAGGGATCATCGAATCTAAGTCAAGAGACAAAATAATCTTTGGAGAGATAACAGAGTGAGGGAGTTAAGCTCTGGAGGAAGAGCAAGTTGCGAAGGAGCAGTAGAAGACCGGAAAGCTGGAACCCCGTGTTATAGACATTTTTGGGCACTGCAACCCCAATCAAATATGTCCATAAACCAAGGGCTCCTAAGTCCCTAAAATTGTTGTTCCAACCCATAAAAGGACAAGTTCGGCTCATTACATCCTCTCCCAGAAGTTCTCCACGAAAAACTACTCAGAAATGGTCAAAACTGGACCATACTGATTGCTCAGTGCTGAGGGTGCAATGCATCCAACCTAAATGCACACAGGAGGTGTGATGCATGCTGAAAATCCGTTTTATAGGGTGCGGTGGACGAGAATAGACAAGTGGAAAAGATAATTTGTGAGGTGGATGATCATGGAATCTTCCAGAAACTTCTCCTGTGACACTTGCCTCTCAGAATCGCCCTAGGATGAGTAAGAGATCAATGATATCTCCAAGTGGAAACAAGAACTATAACAGAGAAGACACTAATCAAAAACCCAGAGCTGACTCACACCTCTACAAATATCTATATATAGATCTCTCATCCCAGAGATCCAGAGGTTGGAGGCTGGAATTTTGTATCTTGTAAGGAAGTGCTGCTGGTTTCTTGGTGCAATATCATAGTGTTGGGTGATCTAAGCTTTTCATGAGGTGAAGAAGGGCTTTCTTGCTGAGACGATGATGCTGGGTTAGAACAATTGGTTGTAATCCTCTTTGCTATTCTTAATTATTAATAAAGCTATTCAATTCTTCCTCCACATTCTTGTATGATTGATGATATATGCATTTGTGTGGTCAATATATATCTGGTCCTATATTGTTTATGATAATAGATCTATGTTCTTGGATAGTGTTATGCTGCTTTGATTCTACAGGTGCTCTTTGAAGCTAGGTAGATGAGGAAGTGAGTGGCAGAGATATATCAGAAGGGAGAGGAATCAAACAAGGAACCAAGCGCAAGGCAGAGGTTGGTCTCCTTTATTCCCCTCTTATGTACTTCTCATAAAGGAAAACAAAAGTGGTTTTAGTTTGTTTGTTTCTAAGGTAGCTACCAGACTTAGTGGGACTAGCAACTCTGCATAGACACTAGATTTCCCGATAACACCCCGTGGAAGATCAAGTGAAAACACAAGGAGAAGAATGATTCAGAGAATCGTAATGGATCTTCAATTCCCATTGACGCACTAGAGAGGCACTTTGATGTGGAAAGTTCAAGCACTTAGGTGCAAGCGGAATGAATTGAGCCGTGAGAGGGTGTAAAACAAAACCTTAAAGAAACTCGAGACACACAGAGAGATTGAAAGTAACGCAAAAACCCTTGAAATGACGGAATACTAGTTAAAGGAGGAAGCGACGAGAATATACAGGAACCGTTGGATCTCTTAAGATCAACGGTCCTGATCCATATCACATCGGCGATAGAACCATCATCGCATCGGAGAAAGCCTCGATATTATCGGAATTGGCTGAGGAGCAGTTGTGATTGCGATAGTGCGATGAGTTGTGAACCATTGGATCGCGAATCTGGATCGATTGTCCCGATCTAATCGACAATCAGGGAATGGAGGATGGAGTATGCGATATGCAATGGATGTGATATGCGATATCGCCGATAAACTCATCGGTGATCGGCAGTCGGAGAGTTGAGGGGCTAGCAGATGGTGAATGGAATGCGATGGACGATATGCAATGATCAGAAGAAATGATATGCGATATGTGATATGTTGGAGTGATCGAATCGCAAACGCGCAGCGATAAGGAATTGCAACATGCGATGTATGTCGGACCTGATGCAGTTATAGATGCAGGTTAATTAGATTTGAAGTCCAATAAATGTGTTTCGGTGTATTTCCCTTTGTAAATGGGTTTTGATTTAATAAAGGATTAAAAGGTTTTGAAGGGTTCCGAAGGTGGTTTGAGTCTCGATATATCGAAAGGCAGGGTGATTGAGTTCCTATGTACAAGAACAACAAGATGAATGGGTCGTGACCATTTGAGGTCTATAAATTTAACTCCATTGCAGATTTAATTAACTTGGGAAAGTGTATATGCATTATCATTGCGTAAATGCATACTGTGGGTATATGTGCGGGTATAGCCTTGCCTCATTAGTGGTATCAGAGCAGAAGTTTGTATCAGAACAGAATTGAGGTCAAAGCAACATTACTATCAGAGCAGAAATAGAGCGGGGAAGATTTCTGTGAAGAGGAACTTGCACACAGGAAAAGGTAATGTGCTGAATGATAATGACTATAGTGGGCGATTGTAGCAGTTCCAACAGAGGCTTGGAGTAAGTAGGAACAGAGGATTCCTTGAAGGAAAATAAGATTGCTTAATGAACGTTCTAAAGGAAAGAGGACTTGGAACCCAACCAGAGGATAAGCCATTCAAAGTGCAGAATAATGGGTGAAACAAGATTATGTTGAGATCTTGAAAGAGAGGTAATATGTTATGTTCTATTTTAAATTAAGAATGTGTGTTTTTATACTAATACATAGGTGACAGCTAGAGAAGCCTTGCGAGAATAACCAGATGTGTTCTTGAAGACAGAGTAAGGAGAGTACTCTAAAAGGAGAAGTGGCAGTGAACCTGAAGAATCCAACAAGAGATTGGACAGAGAGGACAATTGAAGTGTTCTCAAGAGAGAGTGAGAGATTGTAGAAGCTTAGAAGGAGCAAAGGTGTTTCTCAAGAAGAGGTTCTAGAGAGAGGACCTGTGCTTACCAAAAGACTGAGTGATGAGAGCTTAGTGAGGTAAGATTGCGGCTAGGAGGACTAGCTGTTGCAGAGGCTTGTTGCAAAAGAGCTCATGAAGAAGAGAAGAATATGACACTGATAGTCATAGCAGAGGTTCAGAGAGAAGCCACAATAGAGGCTATAAAAAAGGGGATGCCAAAGCAAATGCCAAGAAGATAAGTCAAGAGGAAATTGACAAAGAGGTTGCTGAATTAAAAGAACAACTCAATGCATTAAGGAGAATGCTTGAGGAAAGCCAGAGACTAGGTTGGGTCTTGAGTAAGAAGCCAGTAGAATGGCATGAGATGCAGAGGAGGCTGCAGGAAAAGAAAGTGAAGTGGTTGAAGGGAAAACTCAAAGAAGTTGAAATGGAAGAGTCCATTTGTGAACCAAAACAAGGAGAATTTATGGGAGAAAGTGAATATGAAGACTTTAAGACTGAAACTTCAAGTAAGGCCGAGAGGTCTAATGATTTTAAATTTGATAATTTGTGTATGTTTGTATGTGAAGGACAATTGGCTGATATTGTCATGAAGAAGGAAAAAGACCAGCAAAATCAAAATTATGTTTTGGAAGAAGATGAGGTAGATAGATCTCATATACAGCTGGTGGAAGATATCAATCAACTAAGTGAAGGACTCGAGGAGATGGAAGAAGAAACCATCGAAGAATTTCTGAATCATATGGATGATTTAGAACAATAAGGAGATATGATGGTTGAACCAGCAAGTGAGACCATAGGGTCTTATATTTTTAAAACTAATAGTTTGTGGCTGATTGTAGGTACATCACAGGAGGATGAACAAACTTTAGAGTTTGTCAGAGTGAAAGAACAGAATCTGAAATCTGTTCAGATCAAGACTGAGAGTAGGCAACAGAATAAAAAAATTGTCTTAGAGGAGAAAGAGGATAGTCTTATTTCAATGAAGACTGAAGAAATGTTGTCCCAAGAAAGTGATCCAATGAATATCATTGGGGAAAGACAAAGATGGTTTGAAGATGATGAGACAAGAATAACTCTAGGAGGAGAGTTACAGAGGGACATCAAGGCAAAATGTACTGAAGAAGAAGAGACTATGTTAGCTGAAAACATAGTAAAGGATCATCAATTCACTATGATGATAGGCAGAGTGAAGATAGCCATGGAAACTTTCGAGATAAACAGTAGGGAAGCTAGACATCTACTAAAAGATGTTAAGAAGGAAGAAGTCTATGCAAAGGACTTATCAAAGGGAGAAAGGACACTAACAAAGAAGTGTTTTGAAGAGGGTGGACATTCTTTTGAAGATGTCAAAAGTCTGGAGGAGTACTCTAGGAGAACAGAGTATGATGGAGAAGACCTCTTGAAGGAGGGAAGTAGTGACTTGCTACAATAGAAAGACCTTGAGATTACAAGGGTCAAAAGAACACAATATTTTAATATTGTAACACAGCATGGGAAGGATGAAGCTGGAAGAAGAGAGAATTGTGATGAAGTGCTTGCTAAGTGTGAAGAGGAGATTAAACTGCTGGAGAAATTGATGAGAGAAGTTGACGGTAGAACAGAAGTTGTAGTCACAGCTTCTGAAGAAGAATATGTGTCTCAAGTAGGCATGGAAATAGGAAGATCCAATAATTTGTTTGCAGGGTCATTAAACAGCATGAATGAGTATGAGTATGTGATCAAATAGATTGAGCAGAGATTGTTTGAAGATGGTAAAGTGGCAGTAGGAAGCAAAAAATTTCAAAGTAAAGATAACTAGCAGCAGGTTAAAAGAGGAAAAGTTCACTATAGTAGACAAAAGCAGGAAGGCATCATTAGAACAGATAGTGTGAAATAGAGACTAATGGACAGTATCATGAATTCTACTGAGAATTCGAATCAGCATGCTGATATGCTAACAGAGGAGAAGGAGAAAACCGAGAAGCAAACTACATTGTTGCCAAAGGAAGATAAGGCACAACAGCCTTATGTTTTTAACTTTAATAGGTGTTTTGTGAATGCAGGTTTTGTTGCGGATGCTAGAGAAGATTTGGTACAAGTAAACAGCCAAAACAAGGTGAAAGAAGAGAATTTTGTGGAAGAAATAAATCCATGGAATGGAGAAATTAACTTGCTAGAAAGAATGTTGGACAGTCATGATTTAATCATGAAAGAGGGTAAGGAAGATAGGGAGGCAGCAAGTAAAGCAAAAATGGAAGAAAGTAAAATAAAAGTCAACATAGAAGACAACGACAGTAACCTGAAATAAAGAGAAGAAGACAGAAGTAAGAAGCAGAAGATAGACCAGCCCAAAGATATGCTGGACATAGAAATTGAAGAAATGTGGCAGCTAATGATGAAGCAGTCCAAATGGAGGAAAATGGTAATAGCAGCAAGCAAGATCAATCAGAGTTTGAATTTGATTGAAAATAAGGAGAAGACAGCAGAAGTGCAGTGGCAGCAAAGGAATAAAGCATCTGGACAGCTACATAACAAAGTGTGGGATCCAGGAAGACCAAAACCAGAAGACACATGATTAGGAGATCATGAATATTTTCTACTTTGGGAGTTTGATGCAGGAGCATTCAACCCAAGGAAAATCATTGTAAATAGTAGACATAGGGGGTCATGCATTCTAAGAGATAGTTTCCTAAGTCTCAAGTCAGTTTAATATTTAAGCTTTTGAGTATGATTAGATGCTCTCAAAACAAATAAATGAGAACATGAGTAGTTCCATGATCCTAGGAGCAAGGGAGAGCTTTTAGGCATAAAAGGGAGAGTAGATGTGGACCATTGAGCGATAAGGAGGCTTTTCTGCTTTAAAACAGAGAAAAGATGGAATAAAGTTGCAAGGAGGATTTTCTGCCATGTATGCATGCATGTAGAAGCTTTAGGCTTTTGTTAGAGGATTGATCGGACCTTCAAGGATCCAATTCAATGTTTATTATATATATGTATGTAAGCCTACGGGCAAGGGGGAGGCCACTAATCGGAGAATCAAGCCTGTGTGTGTGCATGTGTGTGTGAGCGAGAACGAGGAGTCTCGAATGTAACCCTGCTTTTACATTAATATATATTCTGAGTTATTTCCTATCTGTGTCAATACATTTAAGAAGTATTTCATGAATGAATTACTTGAATTCGTAGGCTCTGTAATGAATTGCAGGTAGAGTTCTAAAGTACGCAGAGGCGTAATATGATTCAGAAGAATCGAAGGGATCATCGAATCTAAGCGAAGAGACAAAATAAGCTCCGGAGAGATAACAGAGTGAGGGAGTTAAGCTCTGGAGGAAGAGCAAGTTGTGAAGGAGCAGTAGAAGACCGGAAAGCCAGAACCCCGTGGAAGATCAAGTGAAAACACGAGGAGAAGAATGATTCAGAGAATCGTAATGGATCTTCAATACCCATTGACGCACTAGAGAGGCACTTTGAAGTGGAAAGTTCAAGCACTTAGGTGCAAGCGGAATGAATTGAGCCGTGAGAGGGTGTAAAACAAAACCTTAAAGAAACTCGGGATACATAGAGAGATTGAAAGTAACGCAAAAACCCTTCAAATGACGGAAGACTACTTAAAGGAGGAAGCGGCGAGAATATACAGGAACCATTGGATCTCTTAAGATCAATGGTCCTGATCCATATCACATCGGTGACAGAACCATCATTGCATCAAAGAAAGCCTCAGTATTATCAGAATTGGCTGAGGAGCAGTTGCGATTGCGATAGTGCGATGAGTCATGAACCGTCGAATCGCGAATCCGGATCGACGGTCCCGATCTAATCGGCAATCAGGGAATGGAGGATGGAGTATGCGATATGCAATGGATGCGATATATGATATCGCCGATAAACTCATTGGCAATTGGCAGTCAGAGAGTTGAGGGGCTAGCAGATGGTGAATGGAATGTGATGGACGATATGCGATGATCGGAAGAAATGATATGCGATATGTGATATGTTGGAGTGATCGCATCGCAAACGCGCAGCGATAAGGAATTGTGACATGCGACATATAGCGAACCCAACGCAGTTATAGACGCAGCTAATTAGATTTGAAGTCCGATAAATGTGTTTCAGGGTATTTCCCTTTGTAAATTGGTTTTGCTTTAATAAAGGATTAAAAGGTTTTGAAGGGCTCCGAAGGTGGTTTGAGTCCCAATATATCGAAAGGTGGGGTGATTGAGTTCCTATGTACAGGAACAATAAGATGAATGGGCCGTGACCATTTGAGCTCTGTAAATTTAACTGAACTCCATTGCAGAGTTAATTAACCTGGGAAGGTGTATATGCATTATCATTGAGTAAATGCATACTATGGGTATATGTGCGGGTATAGCCTTGCATCAGGATTCCATCAGAGAATTTCGAGGATCTTGTATATCCCCAACTGATAGATGTTTCCTTTTCGACTTGATGTATGATGAGCCTTGTCCGAGATGACTCCTTCCTTTTCTTTAATGTCCATTGAGGTTCCCAAGAGATATATTCTTCATGTTTGTCTGCCATGGGTTTTTTCCTTCATGATTCCCAAGGTGATGTCACGAACTCTTGTTTCTAATTCTTCCATGATGCTATGATGCATCTTATTATTTTGGTTATATCTATAACACAAGATTTAGGAGCTTATGATAGGAAATTTTTGTGAGGGATAACATCTTACTCATAGGAGATATTTATTACTCCCTCTTTCCTTGGTCCCTTTCTTCAACTTCCCCCATCTTTCCAATGATATGAGCTTATTTTCTATAAACTTTCCATAGCATTGAATCTTAGTTATACTTATTCGGTCTTCTTGAGGACCAAACTTGCCTTTCCTTTCTGCACATGTTTGAGTTCTTTTAACCTTCAATATTTTTTCCATCAACTTGTCTTTCTCTATCTAACATAGAGACCACAAGTTGTTGAATGAGGTAACCTTCTTGTTCATGGACATTTGTTAACTTGCCTATCAGTTAGAACGATGATTATTATCTTCCTTCCTATATCTTGTAGATGGGATCTTATCAAGATATCCTACATCCCTTGATACCCTTTTTACTTTCATGAATAGTAGATTCCATGTGACCTTCTTCATTGTATATTTAAAGAATGATTTTATCACCTACATCACTTTGATGTCTCCAATATTTCTATGTGAGGGGATATTTCATAAGCATCCCTTTCCATAAATTCAGAGGATACCTATTGATATATTTAATGACTTCAGCTACTTAGAGGACTATATTTATCCTTCTTCTTCATGCACATAATCTTGATGACCCGTCAAACCTATAGATGTCCTTGAAATCATGAAGTCATTTAACCAAATATATAAATTGAAAAGATACTTACTTTTCATGTGAAGATGAAATCTTCACCTTGATTGCTTTGATGATGGTTGAAGCAGATGCATTGATGCTTCCTCCAGATGAGATCCTTGATGTAATGGTATGAAGTTTGCCTTCTTGTATTCAAGTTTCTTTGACTTATGCATCCGATTCTTATGATTAGCAAACTGTTGATGAACTTGAGGTGGCATTGTCTTCTTATCACATAAGTGGATTATGGAAGCTTGTGTTATGCAACATTGTGTAGAACCATCGAGTCTTGATGTTGCTTTCCATGACGATCATTTAATGATATTGAGATCCATCATCAAACACCTTTATTCTATATTGAGATCCGTGTGGCATGAAATCTAGACTAAGACTGTGAGAGGCATCGAAACTGCTGCCATGAACCCAAGTTAACATTGAAACTTCATTATTTGACTGAGATTACTTAATCTTATTGTGGCACTGAGATCTTAATAGCATAACACCAAGACTGTGGGTAGTATAGACTATTGAAGGCTAAAACCTTGATTATATAGACAAATATCCTTTGCTATTATATATTGTTGTTGTAGATTGATCTTTCAATTCCTTAAACTTGCTTTGATTCCATTCTTGAGGATTGGTCCTTGTATGTCTCTTTTGCTTCCCTTCCTTTGACTTCAATACCTTAGCTCTGATACCATGTTGAAGAATCTAGGGTATTTAGCATTAGTAAGATTCTTCTAGGCTTGATAACAATTTATGAAGTGCTTTTACAATTTATCTTAGCTTGATATTCTTCATATTATTAGTGTGTGTGTTTACTTCATCAAATTGTTACCAAAAACAAAGAGACAAGAACTCAAGAATTTCGCATTCTACCAAGGCAAAAACCTCTCCCTCTTAGAGAGGAAAACCAGCATGTAATTCTTATTATAGAGATTCTAATTGACGAACACCAAAACCATGACCCTTGACCTACTAGGCCACTTCAAGATCAAGACACCAATCCTCTTATTTCTTACTATTGATATCATCATCATTGTTGTGCCATTGAGTCCATCACTATTGTATCACTAGGATCTCCACCATTGATTCAACATCAAGATTATCATTGTTGTACCAACGATATCCTTATTGTTGTATAGGAATCTGTATTTCATATCCTTACGTACACTCACATAATGGCTCATATTTAAAGCCTGCATAGAAACAAGTCCTGTAGCTGTACATACCACCCATTCGTTTGGACAGGGTTGTGATGGTTCCCACGCAGTGTTCTATGACTCGAACCTGCTGACATATGGCACGAATTCCACCCGATGATTCATGTAATCTTCCAGGTGTATAAAATTAACAATACTGTAGTTGTTGGTTGTTTGATACACATTGATTTGGGTGACTGGTTAACATTATTTGTGCATTAATATATTTGTCCCACCCCGGGTACGTGGTGTGGGTAGTCTATAGCTGCCACCTCGGGATCCTTCATGCATCGACGGCTACGAGACTAGAATGATGATCCTACGGTTGCCATGGATACCTGCCGACTTACACTACTCTTGGTGCCAGGTTGCAGTCCCATTCTTTCGTGGAAAGACCTGGAACTTGCTCCACCTCCTGTCTCAGCTGCAGGCTTGGCAGTCTCTGTTCTAGGGTTTGATTGCAGAGAACATGTACGTGAGGCTTCGGAACCTAACCCTACCACCATGATTTATCACCCGGGTAATTACCTAACAGTTTCTTTTCCTGCACAACCTAGTTTGTCGATTTTACAGTCGTTTGTTTTGCAGATAGACCTTTCTTATACAGGATAGGTATTTACTTTTCTTTAACCATAGTATTTTGCTTGCACACAGGTATCCTCAATCCTTCTATCCGAGTTGCGGATGACATTGGACGGAGTGGTGAGCTGATAAGCATCTTGGCTTTCCACTGGTATGATGAAATTTCACTTGCTATTGATTGTAGAAATTGGAACTGGACCCTGGTCTACAATCCATTGCGCCTGAATTATATCTATAGCTCGCATGAGCTCGCTATTGGATGACCCTGTTTCGGGTTCCAGTGAGGCCAACCTCATGAAGGCTTCTGATTTTCTAGTTTAATGTATATGAGGCTTCGTTCCTCGTGGTTTGTTTATCTGAGCCGCTCTGGTTGTACATGTTGTTTTATTTGTTAATCTTATACGAGGTCTTGTCTGGTATTAACTTATGACCCTGGGCAACTTCTCCATTTTCATGGCCCAGCTTTTGGTAATGTAATATGTAATGTGCGTCCATTTTATTTGTCTTCCAGACTTGGAACTGAACATGGAAGTTTCGTTGGAATCTTGAATATGTAATATGGCTTCATTTAATGACTTCTCGCTCAGATTTTTGGTTCTATTTAGTTTTTTAAAGTTGTTTCAGCTCCTTGCATTCGTGGCTCTGTTTTAGTAGTATATAATCATTAAGTTTCTAGTTTACGTTATCATCTTGAAAGAATTGATTTTGCTGTTTAGCTATGTCGTTTGTCCTATTTTTCAGTTTAATCCAACGTGATGTATTTACTGCTTTTAGTCACTTGAGGGTTTGACTCTGCATGAGGGCTTCGAGGGTTTACTTTGGTATTCGAACTGTATAAGACCCTGCCCCTCCTAACAGCTGTAGCCTACCCTTCTGGTTTGGTTTATATCAGTGCGGCCAAGATCCGAGACCTCCATCCCATGAGTCCATCATCCTCCTAGTCCCAACATTTCCCAGTGTGGGTGCGTGCAGTGTTATCCACGGATCTGGGACCTCACCCGTTCCTAGTATTTGGGGATTTCTCTTTCGTTTGGAGGATTCTTCTACTAGAATTCTAGATTGTTATGCATAAATTATTTTTAAGAAACAACAGGTGCTTTAGCTCCATTCCTGTTCGTGGCAAGGGATTTATAGAATTCTATGAACCCTATTACTTCTGTTAATAATTACACTAAATCTTGCATAAACCTGTTTTCTATTTATGTCTAATAGAGAAATGTTAACAATTCATTCCTCACTACAACCTCTCCTATACAATCCACCTATATTTAGGAATAATCTGACTACGGTTGTCGACTATGACCATTCAATAACTTCCATAGAAATTTCCCACCTTCGTGGAGGGTTTCTAATATTACTTCCACTATTTAAAAAAAAACAATTAATAAACAACACAGAAATACATTCTATTTATTGTCTTTCCTTCAGTTAACACAAACTCTGTGACACCAGCAAGTTCTTGGGTTTACTAAGAGTAGTTGTTAATTCTATACAGTACATTTACCCTTTTTCTGATACTCTTACATAATTGCTTACGAATGTTTACTCACTTACCTACACTGTTGTAACTTACAAGTGCTCTAGAAGCTGGGCCTCCACTATTTTTCCCATTTCCAATATGCCACCCAACCTTGAGATTCGTCCTCCGGGATGAGAATCTCCCCCCTAGCTCCCTTGCCGAACCACTGCCCTGCCCTCAGCAAGTCGCTGGCACCTTCGTGCTTGGCTATCTGGTCATCACCGGACTTAGCCTTTTTCTTTTGTTTTTTCTTTTTTTTTGTGTTTTCTTCCCTCTGCTTGTCTCTACAGCACAGAACCCCCCTCCTACCTCTTTTCATCTGGAAAACCCCATCTAGTTAGGAAAACAGGGTATCTTTGGGACACATAGCAACTGCCTTGAGAAGTTGCCAGCTTTTCAAGAAACATTTTTTTTTTAAAACAAGAGGAAATATTATTAAATCCAAACAGATAATAATAGTCAATTCAGTTTACCATTTACCACAGTAAAGTCAAATATTTACATTTATCTCGAGGCATCACAATTAATGTTTTGAATGGATTTGTTAAAAGGTTTAAAAAATAGTTGATATATTCTCCATGATAAAATAGTTTCAATATTCACTAGTATAGATTCATTTTAACCTTGGATCTATCAACTTTCAAGAGGGATTAAATCCTTTATGTGGTAATTTCTTTTAGAGTGCAATATATTTTTTTTAATTCTTTAAATTGCATTTTTTATGTATAAATGGATTCAACACCTTGAGAATCTCCTTGAACACTTTGATTGTGAAGACTAAACAATTCCTACAAATCATTACTAGATTCCAAATGACCCAAAAATATAACCCAAAGGAACCAAAATGTAAAATAGTAAGATTAATTAAAATGCTATAACCATTTTTTCATTGAAATGTTTTATTTATAGCCCATTTTTTATTTATTATTAATATATTTTAAATGTCACATTAATTTTATAATAAATGGATTCAACACCTTGAAAATCTCGATGAACACTTTGATTGCGAAGACTACACAACTTAAACTTACAATTCCAACACATCTTTACTAGATTTCAAATGACCCAAAAATATAACGCAAAGGAACCAAAATGTATAATAGTAAAATTAATTAAAATGATATTACCATTTTTTCATTGAAATGTTTTATTTATAACCCATTTTTTATTTATTATTAATATATTTTAAATGTCACATTAATTTTATATTAAAAACTTAAAGTCTATTTTATTATTCTTATAGGAATTTTTTTATTTTTTATTTACTTCCAATTAGTTATTCTCTTTGTGCATTTAAATATTTTACCTAAATGTGAAATACTTTTACCACATATTTTGATATTTTACCAACCTAGATCCATCTTAACTCTTGATCTAGTGCTCGGAGAGATAAAATCTCTTTTCATTGTAAGAGAGGTTTGCATATTAGGAGATTGTTGCGAGAGATAAAATCTCTTTTCACTGTAAGGGAAGTTTGCATATTAGGAGATTTAATCCCTCTTGGCACTTGGTAAATCTGAAGTTAAGATGGATCTAAGTTGGTTTAATTTCCTCTTATAAATAGTCTATATTCCACATGAATACCATGGGCCATTTTTATTTTTATTATTATTTTATTTTAATAAGGTTATTTTTATTTTTATTTCTATATATTTATTTTTATTTTGACCCATTTTTTATTTTGACCCAGTTAAAATGTTTACATTACATTATATTAATCTTTTTATTTATTTTTAATTTTATTTGTACATAATTTAACTTAGTCAAAATGTTAAAATTACAACATCTCTACGATATGGGGCTGAAAAGTATTGTCCATTGATGTTTTAAATATAACCAGATAGATATATTCACTTTGTTTTTAAATATAGTCAACATTTCTTTTTTATTTAAAAAATATTTTATTTTTATTCTATAAGATACATGTGTCCACTTGACTATAGAATGTACCTCCCCACACAATACTATTTTTTTTACTTTTAATTACTTTTATCCCTTTTAAAATTAAAATAAAATTATATTATTTCACATTAACATTGAAATATTTTATTAGAATGAGATCGAGTTGTAATAATTCTTTTAATTAAAACTAACTACTAATTAAATAAATATATTATTTTTGTTTTTAATTACGGTCAACATATTTATTTAAAAAATATTTTATTTTTGTTTTAAAAAGATCAACTAGAGAAAATTGAGAAAAAAAATATTTTTTACCAAAATTTAATATATATATATAAAATAATTATTAACCATATGAGTATTAATAACAATTAAATTTATAAACATAAATCTAACTAATCATTTTATAAATTTTAAATTAAAAAATCCAACAATTAAAAATATATTGACTTAACACGAGTGCGAGTGCAGAATCCAACCACTCCATGGAGGATGATATTTTTCCTCGACCCAAAATTATAATGCGTGAACCATTTCGTTTTGTTTCTATACACAGGCTAGGACCTGCGGGGATTCTGTAGCTCAGTTGGTTGAATTGGATTCTATATCTATATTCTCGAGCTTCCCATTAGACAACGACAACGATTTGTTTCCCAGTTAATAGAGTTATTAATGCTGTCTGGATTAATGCTGTCTGGTTGTATATGATCACTCTTAGATTTATATTTGTTTAAATCTAACAATAAGACATATACAATTTAACCACATTAATGGGTCTATGACTGGTTAAATATTGGTTACCCTAGATGATGCGGAGACAACAACAGATTTTAGATGTACCTATCACATATATACATAATAAAACTGCAAAATTTTACAGACCATAAGAAATTATATAAATAAGGTCAACGTTTGTTTCTGTAAATGAAAACGAAGAAGTGGGCCAAACAACCACGTAAGTAAGGGATGAGAATATGCAATCAGGATAAGGGTTGCCTATGAGTGTGAGCCATCAGAAAATCATGGAAAGGGTTGCCTATGAATGTGAGCCATCAGAAAATCATGGAACAATTATTTTTGTCGCAAAATTCTTTGAATGCAGCAATAACGTCATTCGGCATGATACAGTGATTGACGGTATTGGATCTCAGCTCCAATACACTGTCTGACATCATACCCAATACGCTATGGAGTTTGGCACGATTGAACACTCTGCAGCTGAATGAAAATCACTTCACCTAAAGAATCCCTAATGCGTTTATGAACCTCACGGCTATGTTGCAACTGAATGTGTTGCATAATTCCCTGTCACGGAGGATTCCATTCCAACTAGGGGCTTGCTTCAAAAGTTTCCTATATCATCATGCTCTGATAACAGTGACTCTGTGGAGATCCTCTTCCTGATTTCTGATCATTTAATAGAATCCATGCGGGTTTACTGGTGTCTTTTCGTCTTTACGTTTGCTAGTATTGCAGTTGGACTTTCCATGGTTGAGGAGGCTAGTCTCATCTGCTCTCCCAATCTTAAAATCTAACATACCAAGCCTACACTTATAGTAAGTCTTGAATCTGGTCCACGATGGATTTGTAATCCTTGCTAGTTGATGTTATATCCCTTTGTAATACCCCTATAACTACATTCCAACATTCATCGCTCATAAACATTATTAATTTTTTACACATTTAACATGGAAAAAAAGCAATTACGATTTGGTGCCAAGAACGACAGAGTAATCGTAAAGAATAACCATAATATAATTGTTATGTTAAATTATCTTTTTCCAAAACCACTGAATAGCATTTACATAATATGGAAATATTATTGCCTTGATTGGTTAACATCAGTGTATCCTCTTGAAGAGTTATAGATAGAATCAAGATTAGGTTGGATGTAAAACGAACTCTTGATAACCGTGTGTTGATTCCTGCCATGGATCGGTGAAAATAAGTAAGAGGTGTGATATTACATAATAATAAGAAAAAAGATGAAATCGAGGAACTCACGCATTTCTCTGACTTGATATTATATACTCCATTTGAATGTTGTATTCTGACCTACATATATTTTAGGGAGGAAATGTGTATGAGGGGTTTGGTTTTGTACTGCTCTTGAAGTCTTCGTATCTTCCAAGTGATAGTTTTTGGATTTTGGCGAACAGGGACAAGCCAAAACGATTGAGAGTAACTCTTGCTTCGAGACACATCAATGTCTAGAATGTTTTTTGGAGAACAATTCACAAATTTCTGGTACGTCCCTTTCCAAGATTTCTTCAACTTCTGGTCCATAGAGACTAGCTAATATTTTTTAATGCACAAATATTAATTTAATGATCGTCAAAAAGGATTCATGATATTCGGATTGTAAAGACTAGTTAATGTTTCGGGAGAAACTTTCACTAGTTATTGAGCACATGGATGCAGTTAAAAATAACTTCTTGAAGGGATTCTTTTGAATTCTAGTGCCAACCATTTACATTTCTTGAAAAGTGAGATTTTATTTTCAAATGTGTAGTTTTATACAAACATGATTATTTTATATGTTTATAAGACATAAGCTTTTGTTGAAGAAAATATAAGTAACTATGACCTTTAGGTTAATTAAAATGCATAATTTTTGTGGTGGTTTTTTCTTAATCATGGTAAAATATTTCCATGTTGTTGGTAAAGATTAGCTATTTAATAAATTCATGGAAAAGATTTACATGGATTCTCATGCGTAAGAGATCATGGATTTTCATGTGTAAAAAATTACTTAGTTATGAGAAAAGATAATAACCTATGCATATATCAAATGCACAAAAATAATATAAGTCATAGGAATCTTCTTTGGAAATAATATGTTTTTCTTGGGTCTGAAATATAAGTCAATTGTGTTAATTTCCTTGCAAGATTTTGCAAAAGTTACATGTTTTGGTGGGTAAAAAGATAAATTATTTGTGTGTTGTATATTAGATAGTTTGATTTAATTGCATGGTTTAATGCATAAAAGGTTAACATTGTTATTATTTGAAAAATGTTTCCCTTGTTCTTATGCACAAATGAAGTGTTCAATATGATATTGTCTTGGAAACAAATGCATGAGAACTTTGTACATAAAAGATAGAGAAACTATTTTGGGTTCTTGAAAATAAGTATGTGTTATTTGCACAAATAAACAATCATTTTATTTGAAAAGAACACATATGCATAAGCATAGAAACAATAGTTAATTGCATTAGTTCTTTTTAAAAGGGAAAGTATTCCCAGATATAGCATAAATAGTTAGACCCTCTTAAAGGAGGGATATGTGTTGCATACATTAAAAAATGACTGTTTTGATAAGCTCTTGCATACACAAAGAATAGTGGTGCTATAGGGATATGTCATTTGCATGGATAGAACTATTGAGCTATATTTCTTTAGAAAAAAATATATGATTATTTTTTATACTATCATAACTATTACGTTAGTTTATTTTCGAATAATATCATGTATATGCATGTATGATTTTTATTATCTTTCATTTAGAAAAAAATATACATTTGTATGCGGGGAAAGATAGCATGTTGTGTTAACTTACAATGGAAATGATTCTTTGGGAAAGGAGATGAATTTACATTCACAAAAACCATAGCATTGTGTTGGTTTCCTTGGAATATATATAATGTTTGTATGCTTTATTGCATTATTTTTATGTATAAGAAAACATGTTTTTGTATTCCCTATTGTGCTATCCTCAAAAAAGAAACATGTGTTTGCATGCTCTATTGTGTTAAGTATTCTTTTGGAAAGTGTATGCATTCACATACAAACAACATTCATTGTGTTAGCTTCATTTACATATTTGCATGCACCAAAATCAATAGATGAAGGGCTTGTTCTCCTGATAAAATTTATGTAATTCGCATGCACGAAGATCATAACTGATGTGTTAGTTTCCTTTAAAGGAACGTCTGGACAGTTGCAGTGATTTGGCTTGCAAGAACATGTGCTTGTGTAAAGGAAATATTAGTTAATGTGGTATTTATTTTATAGATGTGCTTTTATGGTTATATTCTTATAAATAGTGTAGATGAAACGTTATTAAAGGAAACATGTCGCGATATTTTTCTTACATTTCATGAATGTATATGAATAGATAGTGAAACATCACTAGTATAGATTTATGAATTGATTGATTAATAATTTATGTAATCATGATATTAATGTATGCTGACAAAAACAATGGAAGGAAAGGTTATTCTTAACATAGTGGCAGGTCAATAAATAATGGTCCATGCAAATGAGTGCGAGCTAAAGGATGGCCCATTAAAGGAATAGCCAGGCCATAAAGATATGAAAATTGGAGATTTGTGGGTAAATGATATCATGGTGATTGTAATGGCTTTATGCTAGATATGTTGTATTTTAATGGTATTCTCTTGTAATATTTTATGGTAATGGTTAAGGGATGGAATCCCTTATAAGCCATTGAGTGGGGGGTGAACACCCTCACAAGCATTTAATAATTAAATTAAAAGTTTGTTGGTTTTCACCGTATGGGGTTTCTTGGGTATATCAGTGTTCAATGATATGATCGATTATTATGTCAGTTTGATGATGTTGATTCCTTGTGTGGTGTGATGTTCATAATGTCAGGTATGTGATTAATTAATCTATTTAAGGGAACCTGGAATGGATGCAAGGTTCATCATAAAGTTTATGTTAATATACTACAACAATGGTTGTTAATGGTTATGTAACTTACTATTCTTCTATTGAAAGTTACTCTATGTATTGATGCACATTCTATCTAATGGTTAATGAGGATCTGGAATAGTGATTTGGATAATTACCCATAGGTAATTTGTATAAAATAATTCTAACTCCTTGCATTTTCATGTGAGGTCACCGAGGGATGTTACAAGTGGTATCAAAGCTAAATGTTCCATCACTGACGCCTTGGGAATTGTTAAGTGGAAAATAAATTGAGGTATGCTACTAGTGGGCATAAGTTTAGGTATGATTCTAACAATCTACATATTGATATATGCAGTAGACTACTTTTGACTTGAGATGCATGGTGCATGTTTATAACCGCACTGAAGAGTAACAACTAATAAAGTCTATTGCAAAATTGTATTCAGGACATTTGAATCCCCATGAGGATAAAGAATAATAAAACTTCTATTACACCTATGAAAAATCTTGAATACTCACTAGTGAAAGTGAATTTTGAGTATCAACCTTTGCAAATATTGAAATATTAATAATACATTTAATGAACATGACTAAAGTTACAATGCACTAATTTTAATGAGTGAATGCATAAATGTAAAATATGGGAAATGTCCTTGAATAGGACGATAGAGTGTTTTAAAAGGACATTGGAAGAACCCCTGTAGATACTAAAAATAAACAATGAGTCAAGTAGTGAGACTTGATTGCAATAGTTAATTGTTGATTAAGTCTTGTCATGGCTACATTAAGATGGTTGGTAGCAGTGATTGGTTAGTGTTGCATAAATAAATAATAAAACTTATATGCGTTAATTGGATTTGATTTAAGCTTATTGCATTTTGTAAACAAGTGATTATGGTAGTTACTTCATGTATCAGTTTGTTGATGACAATACACTGTGGGAAATTGGAAATTTTTGGATTGTTACCCTAACTGTTATTGATATTTACACATTAATGAATATTTTCATATATTTTTATGCATGAAAGTATTGTATGCATGAAACTAAAATGATTTGGAAAGTGAATAATTGTTAAATAATACATATTTATGACTAACGTTGTTGATGTGATCAAATAGTGATAGCTTAATGGAAACAAGAAAATCTTCAAAGATAAAACATTGCAATGTGAATTGTAATCGTAAATGAGAAAGTTAATGTTATGATATGCATGATTATGTTACTTGGAAAATCATAATATATACCACCTATATGCCGGTTATGTTTCTTGTCAACATAGATATTGTGGACTCATGGTGTATGAATGCATGATGTACATAAATTTTTCTTTTGTTTTAATGATAATGTGCATATTGTTCATTATGTAAATCACTGTGGGAAAGAGTGCTAAAAGAGAAATTTAGCATGCCAGACAGTTGCGGACAATTGTGAAATTCTAGAAGGCCTTGAGTTGATGGTGGTTACCTACCCAGAGGGGTTGATGGCTCTTTCTTGCCCATATTTCGTCTCCCTAGAGATAGATGATCTCAGTAAGGGAAAATAGCTGGCCAAAATGATGAAGATGGGAAAAAGTGTAAGGAAACTCTGTTGATTTTGGAGCCTGTTGAAGGAGGCCCGAAATTCCTCATAGATGAGATGTTGTTAGAGGAATAGACAGTATGCTACTAAGAGGAATCCTATATTGGACCCTATGTGGTCATTGGAATTATTGAGCTGGTTGGCCAGTGGAATTCCATATTGGACCTAGTACGGTCTTTATCGGAGAACTATTTGGATGTGAAATTGGCTCGATCTGGTTCTGGAAAATATTTCCCATTGGTTGGGAGGAGCATTTTTTTTCCAATGTGGTTCTCATAGCAAAATACATTAACTAATCATTTATGTGTTGTGTTGAAAATGAATTTTCTATATGATTGTGTAAATATTTTATGTCCACCTTTACAGGAAAGGAGCGTGGTTCTTAGTAAGGAATTATTGGTAGCGTAGTTCATTTATTGAATTACCAATCTTATGAATGTATCTAGCAAGGGCTCAGACAGTTTTCACTGGATGCAATTATTGATTATTTCAATGATTGGAGAGGTAGGTTCTCTTTGAGTACTTTTAGAAGTACTGTGTGGATGTATTTAGAAAGAACTAACATAGTATGCACGTGGTGCAATGATTTATCATTTTGATGACTAGAGGGATGGTGCTCTCTAAGTACTTGTGGAGGTATTGTGGTTAAAATATCACTTGGCATTGTATAAATGAGTGATAGTTATAAGTATTTTATTTGATTGAAAATGTTGTGACTGATGTGATTATGTTGGATTTATTGATCATAGATTACATGGTTCTCATTGTTGGGTTGTTAAACCATTGAAGCACTTGCATAAAAGTGACCATGACTTCCAAGAGTAATTGGTAAGAAATAGTAAGTTGGTATAGATATTATGTTTTGCTTCTATAAATTTGAGTAATGGCCAAGTGATGGAAAGTTTATATTTCATATTTTGGAAGCTATAAATGTTTATGACTATCGATAAAACATTAATGTTGTGTTTAATTGTATTTCCTAGAAAGAAAATCCTTCCTTTTGAATGGGAAGGATTCCCTTTTGGTTGTTTGGATTTTATATCATGAATAAAATTTAATGATAAATGAAGAAGGCGGTATTTACTTCAAGGGGGGGAGTATGAAATACCCCAATAACTACATTCCAACATTCATCGCTCATAAATATTATTATTGTTTACACATTTAACATGAAAAAAAAATTACAATTTGGTGCCAAGAATGATAGAGTAATCGTAAATAATAACCATAATATTATTAATTGTTATGTTAGATTATCTTTTTCTAAAACAATTGAATAACATTTACATAATATGGAAATATTATTGCCTTAATTGGTTAACATCAGGGTATCCTCTTGAAGAGTTACAGTTAGAATCAAGATTCGGTTGGATGTAAAATGAACTCTTGATAACCGTGTATTGATTCTTGTCATGGATTAGTGAAAACAAGTAAGAGGTGTGATATTATATAATAATAAAAAATGAAACCTTACGGAGGGAGGAACTCACACATTTCTCTGACAAGTTATGAAACTGCTTAATCCTTCATTTGAATGCTCTATTCTAACCTGCATACATTTTAGGGAGGAAAAGTTTATGTGAAGGGGTTTGTTTTAGACTTGCTTTTGAAGTCTTTGAATATTCCAAGTGAAATTTTTTCGATTTGGACAGACTAGGACAATCCAAAATGATTGAGAGTAACTCCTACTTCGAGACACATCAACGTATGGTATGTAAAGATTAACTACTGTTTCTGGAGAATAATTCACAAGTTTTTGGTATGTCCCTTGCCAATAATTTTTCAACTTCTAGTCCATAGAGAGTGACTAATATTTTTTTTATGCACAAATATTATTTAATGATTGTCAAAAAGGATTCAAGATGTTCTGATAGTAAAGACTAGTTAATGTTTTGGGAAAAACTTTCACTAGTTATTGGGCACATGGATGTAGGTAAAATAAGTTTACCTTCTTGAAGGGATTCTTTTGAATTCTAGTGCAAACCATTTACATTTCTTGGAAAGTGGGATTTTCTTTTGAAAAGTGTAGTTTTGTATAAAAATAACTACCTTATGTGTTTATAAGACATAGGTCTTTGTTGAAGAAAAGATAAGTAACTATGACCTTTTGGTTAATTAGAATGGATAATTTTTGTGGTGTTCTTTGAAAAAGAACACAATGGTTTTGTGATTAGTCATGGTAAAATATTTCCATGGTGTTAGTAAATATTAGTTATTTAATAAATCCATGGAAAATATTTACATGGATTCTCATGTGTAAGAGATCATGGATTCTCATGCGTAAAAAAATTACTTAGTTATGAGAAGACATAATAACCTATGCATAGATCAAATTCACAAATATAGTATAAGTCATAGGAATCTTCTTTGGAAATAATACGTTTTTCTTGTGTGTGAAATATAAGTCAATTGCTTTAATTTCCTTGCAAGATTTTGCAAAAGTTACATGTTTTAGTGGTTAAAAGATCAATTATTTGTGTGATGTAGATTGGATGTTTTGATTTAATTGCATGGTTTAATTCATAAAAGGTTAACATTGTTATTATTTGAAAAAGTCTCTCCCAGTTTTTATGCCAAACGATGGGTTGAATATGATATTGTCTTGAAAACAAATGCATGAGAACTTTGTAAATAAAAGATAGAGAAACTATTTTGGGTTCTTGAAAATAAGTATGTGCTATTTTCACAAATAAACAATCATTTTATTTGAAAATAACACATATGCATAAGAAGAGAAACAATAGTTAATTGCATTAGTTTTTTTTTTTAAAGGGAAAGTATTCCCATATATAACATAAATAGCTAGACCCTCTTAAAGGAGGGATATGTGTTGCATACATTAAAAAAAATGACTATTATGATAAGCTCTTGCATACACAAAGAATAGTCATGTTATAGAGATATGTCTTTTGCATTGATAGAACTATTGAGCTATATTTCTTTAGAAAAAAACATGTAATTATTTTTTATGCTATCATAACTATTATGTTAGTTTCTTTTGGAATAATATCATGTATATGCATGCATGATTTGTATTAATTTTCGTTTAGAAAAAATACACATTTGTATGTGGAAAAAGATAGCATGTTGTGTTAGCTTACATTAGAAAATATTCTTTGGGAAAGAAGATGAATTTACATGCACAAAAACCATAGTTATGTGTTGGTTTCTTTGGAATATATATATGGGTAATGTTCGTATGCTTCACTGCATTAGTTTTATGTATAAGAAAACACATTTTTGTGTTCCCTATTGTGCTAGATTTCCTCAAAAAGGAAACATGTGTTTGCATGCTCTATTGTGTTAAGCATTCTTTTGGAAAGTGTATGATTTCACATAGGAACAACATTCGTTGTGTTAGCTTTCATTACGCATTTGCAAGTGGAAAAACAAATAGCTAAAGGGCTAGTTCTCTTGATAAAATTTATGTAACTCGCATGCACGAAGATCATAACTGATGTGTTGGTTTCCTTTAAAGGAATGTTTGGATAGTTGTAGTGATTTTTCTTGCAACAACATGTGCTTGTGTAAAGGAAATAATAGTTAATGTGGTAATTATTGTATAGACATGCTTTGATGGTTATATACATATAACTAGTGTGTATGCAATGTTTTTAAAGGAAGCATGTTGTGATATGTTTCTTACATTTCATGAATACATATGAATAGATGGTGAAGCATCACTAGTATAGATTTATGAATTGGTTGATTAATACTTTATGTAATCATGATATCAACGCATGCTCACGACAAAAATGGTAGGAAACATTATGCTTAACAAGGTGGAAGGTAAATAAATAATGGTCAATAGAAATGAGTGTGAGTTGTAGGATGGTCCACTAAAGGAACAACTAGGCCACAAAGATATGAAGGCTGGAGATTTGTGGGTAAATGATATCATGATGATTGTAATAGCTTGAAGCTAGATATGTTGTATTTGAATGATACTCTCTTGTAATATTTTATGACAATGGTTAAGGGATGGAATCCCTTATAATTTATTGAGTGAGGGGTGAACACCCTCACGATAATTTAATAATAAAATTAAACGTTCGATGGTTTTCACAATACAGGGTTTCTAGGGTATATTGGTGTTCAATGATATGATTGATTATTGTGTCAGTTTGATGATGTTGATTCCTTGCCTGGTGTGATGTTCAAAATGTCAGGTATGTGATTAATTAATTTGGTTAAGGGAATCTGAAATGGATGCAAGGTTCATCATAAAGTTCATCATATACTATAATATTGGTTGTTAATGATTATGTAACTTACTATTCTTCTACTGAAATTTACTCTATGTACTAATGAACATTCTATATAATGGTTAATGAGTATCTAGAATAGTGATTTAGATAACTACACATAGTTAATTTATATAAAAAAATTCTAAACCTGCATTTTCATATGAGGTCACCGAAGGATGTTACACCCTTCTTTATGGTTTATGGAACTAGTGGGATTTGTAACAATATCTATTTAATATTTTCATTTCATAATATTGGATGGTTCACTAGCATTAGCGTTAAAGTAATATTGTCAAGGTTGAAACCATAAAACATGAGGACCTGGTATAATATTGTTCCATTTTCATCATGCATATGCCCTATTGAACATGCTTTATCCACAATCGTAATTGCTGAAAGCTATAGCACAGACTTACGAGTATTTTTACGGGTAAGAGCTCTAGGTTGTACAACACTTTTAAATTAAATGATTTTTTTATTGGTTTTTAGAAATTTCCAATTGTATAAATGTGATATTATTCTTTCATATATATATATATATATATATATATATATATTAATGTAATATATGTTGGATTGTCTGTTTTATTTTTTAATAAAACATAGTTGATCTAATAAATGTTTTGGTTTTTTTTTTCAAAGTTGTCATAATATAATTTTGGTTGAAATTATAATTTAATGTTGTTTAAAATTTGTTTTTGAAAATACAAATGTATTTTTGAATGCATAAATGAATTCAACATTTTGAAAAACTCTTAGTCCACTCAAATTTTGTAAAATAAACAACTCTAATTTACTATTCTATAAAATCTTTATCAAATTTGGGCAAAATTGATTAGAAAAAAAAAAAAAAAAACCATAATGTTTATTAATTATGTTGTACTTTTTCATAATATGTTATATTAGCCTTGAGAATTATCTCATTTGATGGAGTCCCCATCATTAAAACACCTTTACGATTATTATTAAAAATTTACGAGTTCAATAATATCTCTAGTGTTGAAATCAAAATATATATATATTATAAAATGTATTTTACTTGTATAATTTTACTCTAAATTTAATATATATTTTTTAAAAATAAAATTTGAATTTAAAATTAGTAAACAATTTATGACATCTCAACACTCTAATCAATTTTATTCTTTATAATATTTATATATATTTGAAATCAATTTTGTATATATGTTTATTGTAAAACGTATTTCACTCTAATAACTTCATTCATATTTAAAAAATAAATTAGGAATGAAACTTGAATTTTATCCCATCTTCAACATTCCAATCAATTTTATTATTTCAGTGCCTATATATATTTGAGATCAATCCATTCATTTAAATATATAAATATAATTGGGATAATGGATATAAAAATCATTTTTTTAATTGTAATGACCATATCTATTTCCATTATTATTGTTTGGTTTAATGTATTTTTAAATAAAACATATTTTTTTTTAGCATTTTTTATTATTATGTAATTTAATTGTTATAATATGTTTTATAATTTCGTACTTTAATTATTATAATATATTTGGGATATAAAGTGATTGATAATCTATATTTTTTATTAATTAAATAGATTTGTTACTTAATATTTTGTTAATCCACGAATTTATTTAAAGAACATAGAAGACCACTTATTTATGATCGAGCTTTAAAATTTATATGTAAAATTCTTTTCTATTGTGTTCATATTAGCTTGAATAATGGAATTTTTTCTTCTTTAGAATTTTAATTTAACTATATAATACAATAGTGTATTTATATTTGATAGGTTTGTCTGTGCAATTGCTCAAAGTGTTCAACCTATATCAAAAGATATTGTTTGTGGAACATGACATGAGACCTATAACAAAAGACCTTATTTGCAGAATGTGGCATGAGATCTTATATGAAGACCAACTAAAATCTTGAACCTATTTCACTACACATCAAATTATTTTCGAGTCCACTATTTTTATGCCTTTATGAGTTCACTGAGTTGTTCCATTATGTCTCGTGTGCTACTTTTAGTTGTAACACTTTTTATTTCACTTCAAAAAGTTTTTGCTACCCAAAATAAGATTATTTTTGTCAAATTATAAAACATAAAATTTAATTATGGTTTAATTTGTTTTTTCTAATACACTATGGCAATAATTCATTTTTATTTTCATGTTACTTGTTATCATTTCCAGTTTTCATATACCCTTTATATGCATCTTGTGTGATCTTAGACAATTATATCTATATAGTTTGCTAGTATCTTTTTGTTTTTTATTATTATTTTTAATATTTATTTGCTTTTATGTACGTATGTGTGGAAGTTAAAAAAAAAAAAACAAAAATTTTGTGCTAAGTACACACTTAGACATACTTTTTTTTTTCATATAATTTTTGTATTATACCACTTAATTATAAGTTATTTTATTAAATGAGAAGATTTTAGTTAGTTTTTTTTTTTTTTTCTTAAATAATTTTTGGAAAAGCTTATGCTAACAATAAATCACACTTGTTGGTTCAAAACGCGTCGACAAATGAAATATCATGTGATTTACGCCAAAAAATCTCTCGTTAACTTGATATGGATCACAGAATCCTCAATTCAACAATTATAACTTCTCAACTTCTCAAATAAATTGATTATAAAGTGAATTTTACTTAAATGGTTGATTCGAATTATTATAAATAACTTTAATAATTTTTTCCTAAAGTTTATGTAGTTATAATTTAGAAAGTAATTCTCACTTATTTTTATAAAAGTGACCTTAATATTTTTTTTTCTAAAATTTTGTATGTAGTTCTAATTTACAAAGTAATTCTCACTTATTTTATAAAAGTGAATTATTTGTGTAAACATAACTTATTTGTATATGCATGTTTAAATGTAAAATTAAAAAATGGATGAAAATTTTCTTTTACTTGGAAACTTTTTTGTGCACCCAGCACCACATGGGTGAACATGATGAAAAATTTTAGGGGCTAATATTCGCAAGTGGGTTAATTTTCCATGTTTTTTCCAAAAAGAAGTTCGCTAATTTCCATTTTTCCTAAAAATGGTTCGCCCAAATTGTATAGTATAAAACTGATTTACCTTAAAAATTGTCAAATTTTTATGTAGAGACTATGTAAAATTATTATACATTTGGATATTTTACAAAAGTATCATCAAACATTTTACAAATTGCATATTATAGACTGGTGAGATTCCCCAAAGTTTATAAACTTTATAACTTTGGTTAACTTTTCTACCTTTCTTAAAAGTGACATGATTTTGAAATCTACAATTTTTCAATGTCCATTTTTTTTAGAGATTTCTATTTAGATAGTGAGATTATACTTTGAAAAACATCTTACATATATACTTTGATAGCACTAGGTCAAGTAATCTTTTACTTACTAGTTCAAATTGTTTCTCATGGAAATATCATATGGAGAATGTTTTACAAAGTAAAGGTCTTTAGTGAATTAACTTAGGAGAAGAAGTTACCCACTGAAGCCTCAAATAAGGTTAAATGGGATAGTTAAAAAATGAAGCGCATAGGTCAATCAAAATGTTCATATTTAGAAATTTAAAATTCAGCTACAAGGACTTGATAAACTAGATAACACTTGGAAAGAACTGAAAGTCATATTTGGTAATCACAATGTTATTCAAGCCTACCGGTTTGAAGAGAAATTGATTTATTTAAATCCTAGTGATTTCTCTTGCATTGAATATTATATATCCAAGTTAAAACCACTTATACTTTTACTTGAAGAGTGAAAGGTATAAAAAAAATGATGACTAATTGATACATGTTATTCTTTCTAAGCTTGGTAGAGTATACTTAGTTTTGTTTCTATATTTCACTTTCCTAGAAAATCTATATGGACTACTTACAAACCACTTGATATTGAAGCTTTTTATAATTATTTTATTAGAAAACAATATAAACTCTTACATATTTGGAGTGATTAGGGTTGTAGGTACTTCTAACAAATACTTAATGATCCAAAATAGGGATAAAATTGAACAAATGAAGAATCAACAGCCATGTAATACAAATAAAAACTAGGGTCCCAAACCCTCCTAACAAGATTGTACTCCTAATGGTGACAAATGACCAATATTAAAAAGCAAGAAAATGAATCTAAGACATTGAATTCTTTTAGGTAAGATAGTTGTTTGGAGTTTAAATGTTTTAAGAATATAAATACCTTAAAAATTAGTAATGGATAATTGCACCATCAGTCTCGATTCATTTGATTTTAACTCGTCTTCTCATGGAGATGTACTATCGACTTCTGGTTTCTCCTTCAATATAACATATATTTCTTCTTCTAATTAGTAGTTTATATATTCTAAAGCATCTTATCATATGGATAAGGAAACAACGATCTTTATACTCTTATTGAATGTCACTCCAAAGAAATATTTTTTGGTGATTATAGATATCTCAGTGTTGTAGGGTTTGGAATAATTTAATTAAGTCATTCTAAAGATGCATTATATGTTCTAAGTCTCTCCTACTGTATTTTATTAATGTATCAAATAACGTGGTGAGTTCAAGGTAAAAAAATAGAGTTTTCATCTCACCAAGTTGTAATAAAGGTTTTAAAATGTCATAAGCATGTCTTAGCAACTAAAGTTATTAATGATATTACCACGTTATAGAAATTTGAGAGCTTTGGGTCATCATCTTTTCTATTGATTTTTACTAATAGATATGACTTGAACAAAATTTAGCATGAATTATTTGGTTGTCTAAATTATTGTTCATTACAACAGTTATTAATCAAAATATGGCTAATCGTCTTCCTCTTGTTTCATGTTGAGATGGTGTTTATATTGGCTATGTTCTCGATAAGCATAATAGGGAATTTTGACAAATGTACTTCTTTGCATGTCGTAGCTCGCTTGCAACTATTTCATAGTAATTTGTGTAGTCTTCTTCCTTCACCTTCTTTCTTCAGGTTCAAATTTTTCTTAACTTTCAATGATGATTTTTCTAGATGCACTTGTGTATATTTTTAAACACTATAAGCTCCATGTTAACCCTAAAACCCCTTATTTAGTCTCATATGTTAAGTGATTACTGTTACACAATATTTTGTCACATTCCCAACTCTATGCCTGAAGTGTCGTCCTTTGTGCCATTATCGTCAGAAATGTTGTAAAGTGACAAAAGATGTGTAAACTCATTCAACGTGAATTATATGCTCAATACATCCCTGAAGAGATGGAGAACTTATGTCTTGAAGCAATTCTGGAAAAACTTGTCAAAAAACCCTAATTTGCAAGACAAGTGTTACTTTTAGTAGGAAAATCCTTGCTAGTAACCTGTTGTAGTGGCTACAACCACCCTCCAAACTTTTGCCTTAGCTTCGTTTTGGAGCCTCCCTACGAACCATCCTTAGCAGTATGTCTTACATTGTCCAGGTGTATATGCTTCAACTGAATTTCAATGGCTTACTAGCCTGTGTTAGTCAACTTGTTTGCCTCCCACCCACAAGCTGACATTCTAGACTTAGTCATTTTTTGGCTGAGGTGCTCACCTAGAAAATTATGCAATTCTGAGGGGAACAAACTTCCCTCCAAAAATTGTGCAATCCAGTTGGGCTCTAGAAATGCGCAATCTAGCCAGGCAACCTTCCCTCTGGAAAATGTGCAATTCAGCCCAACACTGGGCTTTAGCTCAGAAAATGCGCATTTCTAACTAACAGCGAGGGCTTCAGTCCAGGTGTTGCATAATGCGTGAGGGATAACCAATCTTTCTCACCCCATAAACTATGCAATTGTCTTTCCTAGACTTTCATACTATTACATGTGCTCCTAGGTTGACCGATCCCCTCCAAGACTGACCAATCTTGATTTGCATGCATGGGTGGTTTTTCCCGAAAAGGGAAAAAAGGAAAAAAGGAAAAAAGAATCCCTAGATTTTAGGGATCCGTTTTTAGCAACTAGAGGTTACATGCAAAGACCATTTTAAAAACCTCCCACCAAGTGTCACTTTTTCCTATATTTTCGGCATGTGCATCATAAGCCTCATCCTTATCGAACTTATTTATTCAATGCTGAAAAGCTCCTTCCTCACATTGATCTTGGAGCTCTGACTTCCCACATCACATCTAGGAATAGTCGGCACATTCAACTCAACTTTTTCTGAGTAAGTCTACTTTTCATGTCTTTTGCTTCTTTTCTGTCTCTTTTGTATTTCGCTTTGTGTGAATGTTGTTTACTTGGTTTTGTTGAATGTATGTTGTCATTTTAATGCATGTTAGCTTGTAGAAGCATCGTTTTAAGTTTTTCATTGCATCTCACTGCTGTTGCATGCATGACATTATTTCTACGCTAATGGTCGTCGTTACGGTGACCTATTTCACACACATGCTTGTTTTCCCATTTTCTGAATCCTTCGCTCACTGTTTGCATGCATGATCATTCACTCTTATTTTCACTTAGCTTCGCCATGCATTTAGAACTTTTCGTGTTTTCAGTCACTCCTCAGTGGGTTTGGGCTGCCTTGGCACGGATGTTGCGTTGCCCGGCTAGAAATGCGCATTTATGAGAGTGAATCCTTTCTATTCCTCCCATAAAATGTGCAAATATGGCCCAACACTGGCATCTAGGCTTGTTTTTCACAATTCTGGGAAGAAGTGCCTTGCTAGCCCCAAAAATTGCAATGCAGTTGCTAGGTTTACATGTCATTGTTGACTAAAACTGTGCATTCTGCAGTTTCAGTCCTCAATGGGACAGGCTGGAGTGTGAATTGTGCAATTCCAACAGTCAGTCATCCTCCTGACATCCTAGACAGTGCCTTGCACATTTTTGGTAGTCAGTCTCCCAGACTCCAGGTGAAAATTGTGCAATCCTCCCAATCAGTCACCAGGGCATGTTGCATGTTAGTCCTAAAAATTATTTTGGTTTTCAACTGACATATTTCCTACCATGAGTGTTTCTATGTCTCCAGGTATCACAGGCATTAATTTGTCTCTCAGCAGCACTGGTACAATAGCCTCCAAGATAGTGGGGTTAAAGGACACGTTGAGAGCGCAACTGGAGATGCAATTGAGGAAGTGTCTATGAGCTTACCTATCTATGAGGACACCAAGTTTTTCATATATAAGGATATAAATATGAAATGGCAGGACATCAATGACACATTCTTAGGCACATTTGAGGAAAATCTGGAAGACCACAGGGTCTATGTCAACATTCACAAGTCTAGCTTTTACTGAATTGCGTGCAAGTATCACACGTTTCCATGCGCAGACATGATCCACTAGAATTTCTCGCATACCGATCCCAAGACAATGGTGTTGAGCAGCTCCAGTGGAACATAGCTTGCTACCTTTAGGGTGAAGGACTTTCAGGAGATGTATCACTTGCCACAACTGGTGATCACAATGGAGAAACCCTTCAACAGACCCAACAACAGTGCAAGCTCAAGAGGTATCTTGAAGAGTTGAGCGAAAGAGCTAGCCAAGTTTAGGACAACACCTAGCCAAGTTTACAAGATGAAGATATTGCGGAAGGCATATCAGTACTTGGTCATGTTTGCATGTTGCTTATATGGCCAAGAGAGCACAGAGACCTTCCCACACAGTTAGGTGATTCCGTTGGACCAACTGGCCAGCGAAGGCAGACCTTGCAATGGGTCTGACATGTTGGCTCTCAAGTTGAAGTTACAGGTGGCAGAAGCCCAACATCCATCCAAAGTTCAAAAAGTGCAGATATACATGTCCGCTTACATTCTAGATGTAGTTTATGCCCGTCAGTAGTTCCTAGGCTTGGGTTGGGCATGGAGACCTTCGGAAACCTATGTGCACACTTATTGAAGATTGTTCTCCAAATGTAGCTTTTTTGGAGTTATCATACAGTTGTCAGACCACTTTGTCACCCATGGTGTACAAAATGATATTTGAGCATGACCCACCTTGCATGTCGCAGGCCTCAATGGAGGCATTGATCGACACAGCATATTGGTATGCCTCACCCCTTGGCACCTTTTTACAGATGTATAGTGCAGAGAAGGCTCCGCATGTTTTACCAAATTTTTCCATGGACAAGCTTGTCATGCAAGAGGTGTCATATCACATCTCGACAAGGTTGTTAGTGAGACTGCACAGGAAGGATAAGGCACCTTGGCCCGCTCTTCCTTTATGGATCAGATTATATGAGATTCAAAATCTCAAGCATGTTGAGGCCGATATGGAGGAGTTCAAGAGATTCACCTTCGACACCAAAAGTTTCAATCCGTATGACCTACATTTCTTGGTGAAGGAACATTATGTGAGAGCGCAATTTCCTTGGATCCACGGGGCATGTCATTAGCCTGAGGAAGACCCATGGAGATATTGTTATCACTTCTCCAGTCTCAATGAAATGGTCGGCATAGTTGTAGAGTGGTTAATAAAGTAGAAGGAAGAAGCATCTCAGAGAGCAACATCATCAATAGTAGCTAAGGGTAGCAGACCTTTGCATGACAAAGGCAAAAGAAAGGTTGTTGACAGTGCGGAGGTAGAACAAAGTTGCAAGTTCAAAGAAGACCCACTTGTGTTAAAAGCAGCTTTGGATATTGAGGCTAAGAGATGACAGCACGAAAAGAGGATCACACAAAGGCTAAGAGAGAAACAGAGGGTGGTAGAAACAGAAAAGGAGTTGTAGGAGTTGAAGCGGCAAGTCCGAGAAGAACAGGAGCTGCATAGAAGACAGAAGGAAGAACAACATAGATAGGTACAAGAGGAGGCGTAGCATGCACAGACTGATGACACTGCACCCATATAGGTTATAGAATCATACGATCAGTTGGCACAGAGAAGACATGGTGAGCAGTCGCAGGAGCAGGAATTAGCTCAAGAGATCGAACAGATGCTAGAGAATATGGACACGGATATGGTTCATCTAGAGTTAAATCAAGATATTAACCTCATGTCTCGGAACCAAGAGGTCACCCCACCAGCTTCACTAGATCCAGAAGCAAAGCAGGTCCCAAGTGATCAAGGAGACACAAAAATCCTTGAAGACAATCTGGAGGTGGAGATGCACAACATATCTTTCAACGAGTTACAACACAAATATTTTCAGTCACACAGAGTGCCTACTCAAGATGTCCACATATCTCCTGCGTTGTTTGAAGAATGATTGATTGTATCCAATCTATGCAAGCATCCAATAACAATGACCGTTGCTACCAAATCATATGCCAAAGCCACCATCTTAAGTGTTAGATTCTTGATAGCTGAGAATGAGCATATGGCTAAGGAGTTACAAGCGGCCAAGCAGGGAGGAGAACGAGTTACATCATCCACCAGAGCAAAGTTGAAGAGAGCGATACCGGATGAAGTATCATCCCTCGAGAAAGTCATGCAGATGTTGTATTCCGGATTCGCCATTGTGCATAAGTCAATTGTCCATCTCAACAGTTGGCAGCAGCCTTATGCCAGAAGAGCATGTATCTTCTCAAATCTGCACACTGTTGTCGATCGCATGAAAACATGGACAATGACGTAAAAAGGAGCCCCATCACACTTGCCAAATATGATGAAGCCAAAGGTGGTAGAGTTAAAGGCACACATCTGGAGTCATATCTGGAACGATGAGGAACTCCGACATCTCATCACCAGTTTGCAGGCTTCACATGCACAGGTGTTCAGAAGCATGGATGTCAGTGTGCAAACGCACATGATCCCATACATTGGCACACACACCGAGTCAAATTCAAAGAACCAAGTCCAACTGGAGTTGGACATGTACCTTGATGAGTTGATGCACGTAGCCACCAGCGTAGACTTGGAGATCAGTGCAAATACTATGCATCAATATGTTGTTGGTCTGGTTGCACTTAAGACTATAATGTGCGTGTTATTAGACGACTTGGATAGAGGTGCCAAATTAGTGTACTCAGATGCAACAGAGGCAAGAGTACGTTTTCAATAGGATGTCACCATTGAGCATGCAGACACCATAATGGACTACCAAGCTTGGCATCAGTTCGCCACCATCGATCATCGTGAGGATTTCTAAGAGTTGGTCTTCCCACAGTTGTCCTAGTCTTACAGATATCTTTCATGGCTTGCCCAAGACTATTTTATCTCACATGGGTACATGTGTAGATTGTAATGTAACATCTTGTAAAAGTTAAAGACCAAGTGTCGATAGTAGAATGTAACAATCATGTAGTAATTGAACAGTCATGAGGGTAGGTGAAGAGTCACAAAGGGGAATTTCAAGGGTCACCCCACCCTTTGCTATTTATAGAACCTCATAACTCATTGTACAGGCTTTTGGGATCCAAGATTCCTATAGGTGTAACTTAGAGAAAGCTTGGAGTGTATTGTAACGAGCCTTGGCGTCTCCACAGTGCAGAGCTAGTATATCTCTTTGGAGGAGTAGGCGGCAATGGCTGTAACGTTCCGCTATTGGGACTAGTGGTTGGTCATGGTTGTATGTAGGATTGGATCTTTTACTTTCTTGATATAACAGAGCCAACACATTTCATGCATATGTTTTTATTGTAGTTTAGCTATCTTGGTTATTCTAATGATATATGTAGTTGTTATTTACACATGTATGTATGGACTTTTCTGTATATGTTTGTATGAATCCTACCAAAATGTGTTGTTGGTATAACCATCACTTTGGATCATCGGCTAACCTGCTTTCCAACTTGTGATGTATTTATGCTCGTGTGTTCCCTTTCAAGTTGCATGTTACCACAGGTTTCTAAGCCGCGCACTCACCCCTCGTTCCGTGTGTTAGAGCCTTTCATGCACCTTCCTTGACTTGCTACACATGTCACACCCTTGCTACCAACAAGGACATCTTACACACCTCTGCGCGCAGCCGTGGTCAAAGCGGTACCGTACAACCCTGTTATAGACATATTTGGGCACTGCAACCCTGATAACATATGTCGATAAACCAAGGGTTCTCAAACCCCTAAAAGTGTTGTTTCACACCCTAAAAGTTCAAGGTCAATTGATTACATCATTTCACAGAAGTTCTCCCTAAAAAACTACTCAGAACTGGTCAAAACTGGACCATACAAACTACTCCATGCTGAGGGTGCAATGCATCTCACCTGTTACACACAAGGGGTGCGATGCATATTAAAAAGCCCTTCTGTAGGGTGCAATGAGCGAGAGCAGACAAACGGTAGAGGCAGTTTGCTAGGTGGAAACTCAGAGAATCTTCTAGAAACTGCTCATATGACACTTGCCTCTCTGAATTTGCCCAAGGATGAATAAGAGATCATGAAATCTCCAAGTGGAACCAAGAACTATCAGTGAAATGACACTAATCAAAAACCTAGAAGCTAACTCACCCCTCTGCAAATATCTATAAATGGATCCCTCATCCCAAAGATCCAGGCGCTTGAATTTTGTAATTTGTAAGGAAGTGCTATTGGTTTCTCTTTGAGACATTGTATTGTTGAGTGATCTTGCTTTTCATGAGGAGAGGAGGGGTTTCATGCTGGGAGGATGATGTTGGATCAGACAGCTAGGTTGTAATCCTCTCTTCTATTGCTATTATCAATAAAGTTATTTGAGTTTTCCTCCATATACTTGTGCACTTGTAAATCTTGTATTTGTGAATGCTATTGTATGTTAATGTACATCTGATTCTACAATTTATGGCATTATAGATCTCTATGCTTTGATGGTATTTTGCTACTTTGCCTCTACAGGTGTTCTTTGAAGCGGGACAAGTGAGAAAGGAGTGGCGAAGCTTTATCAATGGAGAGAGGAAGCAAGCAAGGAGCCAAGCGAAAGACTGAGGTTGGTGCTCTTTGCTTCTCTCTTATCTATCATCCATAAAGGAAAACACAAGTTTCTTTGAATTGTTTGTTTCTAAGATAGCTACCCGTCTTAGTGGGACTAGTAGATCAAATAGCAACACTAGTTTTCCCGGAAACAAAATGGCGACTCCACCAGGGAGTGAATAGTTTGTTTGTTTGTTATTGTTGTTTGCTTTATAAACTACAGACGGAGCCTGAAGTTAAGCCAGCTAGCCTTCGAACTACACTTGCTATGCAAGTGCAAAGTAGATCAATGTTGCTTCAGTCAATCTCCGGGTTGGTTTATGAATTGAATGTCTGACTTGCAAACATCCTAAGTGCCCTAGTGGTAGCTCAATAACCTCATAAGATCATACCCCTATACTTTGTGTTATTTTCTATCATAGCTTGACTGAAATCGCTGAACTTAGCTGCAAATTGTGAGCAAAAACCAAGCTTAGTTTCATTCTCTGGACCATCACACTATCTCTCATTGGCAGTCTAGATGCATCGCACCTCCCATGTGTTGCAGGTGAGATGCATCCCTGTTTCCCTTAAGGACAGGTGCAATGATTGAATGAGACTGTTTCTCTCTCCAGAAATTGGTTTTTTCTTCATTGTTTTCAGCTCTATTCAGTAGTTTTGTAGCCTATGATCAATATATCATTGTTGAAACCTTCTTCTTCACATTATTCAGCCTCCATTGATAAGGAATTATGAATGTTTTTTATGTATTTTTCATCATTTACAGTCCTCCTTTGCAAATAGTAGCTTAATTGAACTATCGTCTCTTGATTCAAAAGTGTCACAAATGTCGTTTTGAGTCAAGAAAAAGAGTGTCGTAAAGTCTTCCTCTTTCAAATAGTCAATTGTACTTTTTCCATTGTATTTTATTTGAATTTTCAATAATTGAAGTGTCGAAAGTAGTTTCCCATTCAAAATTGAAATTGTCATCTTAGTCTTCCTTTCGTTTTTTAAAAGAAATTGTTAAAGTGTCACTTTGAAGAAAAGTAGTTCAGATCTGTACTTAGTTTTCTTTTTGGCATCCTCACATTAAGGAAATGGAAAAACAAATACATGTATGTGCATTAGCATTTAGACTGCATGCGGAAATTGATTTAGGAAAAGTAAATTTAGTGTGTGCTCTCTACTCTCTGTTGAAAGAATTGTACTCTTCTTTCCTTAGTAGATAGGACTTTCATTGCTAAAAGAAAACGAATGGATGTTCATCATTTTAGATTGCATATTTAGGAATTGTACATCTACATCACGCTGTGAACCTTGAAAGGCAAACTTCTTAAGAAAGATCAACTATAAAATAAACCTCAATGAACATAAAAATTCTTTGGAACCTAACGCACAACATCTAGAAGTCTAGGATAGAGACGTATTCCGGCATCGTAAAGCCTGGTAACTATCGTTTTCATCGTAAGTTGGGTGATTCCTCCTCTTTGATACAACAAGTGCCAGTACAGACTTGTGCTCCCACGTACCATCGAGTATATATTTTGAGACCACAATAGGCTGATATCCTTTATCCTTAGTAAGCCGTGTCTGCCGCCCTATCGATTGCAATGCACTGAACACAGCGTTCGGGAAGATTGACTGTCGTACGTAAAGTCCTCGGTAATCTCTCTTTAATTTACCACTGAGGTGTATATTGCAGTTTTTTGATTGGTTTGGTAATCCATCTGTCTAGATTTCCTTTTCGACTCCTTAAAAGAAAAGTTCCATCTGAGCACTTGTCACTTCAGGCTCATTAAAAATCGAAGGCAACTAGAGTCACCTTTAGCTTTTTCTCGACTCTTAAAAATTGAAAAATCAAGTTGTGTCAAAGCATCATAAAATTTATTTAAATCGGAATAACATCACTATTCCCTCGTTGATCTTAGGTTGAGATAATGGAGTCCACCAATCAAGGATTTCACCTTGGGGGGAATCCTAGTCCTTTCTCTTCTTGGGGAGATATTGGTGCTCCATACATGGCTACATTGTCCCTTCCAGGAATCATAATTGGCCTACCAGTATGGCTATTCTCGACCTCTGTCATTCAAAACATCGTAATTCCTCAGCAACCGAATCAGCAACTAGATGATGCTAGAGTTGCTCCCTCTCCTTCTTCCTCTTCACTTGGTGAAGCTAGTGATACTAAAAACCAAGTAACTGAGAAGAAGAAGAAAGGGAATGACAAGAAGAAGAAGCCGGTCCAACAAGGGGGAAACCATGCATTGTTCAGCGAAACTCCACACACCACACATTCTAAACCCAAAACTCCATGCATAATTTGCAAAGGAAACCACTGTCATCGAGATTGTCCTTGCATCTCACAGATCTTGAGAGACTGGTCTCCCTGCTTGCACCATCCGGTGTCATCAACCTCTGTCAATCATGTTGAGAATACATCATCGACTAGTGAAAATGAAGTCAATGGACAAAAAGGAAAATCTAAATTTCCTTGTAGATTGTGTGAAGGCAACCATGCTCTCCACCATTGTCCGTTTTTGGACGAAGCTAAAAGTGTCTTGGATAACCGTCCTACTTCACCACAGCGACTTCCACCTGGATACAAGAAACTCTTGCCAATTCCATCGCCAGTTGAAAATCAGGCTGACGTGCCTCTATTGTCAGTCGAAACGCCTATCATTGGAGATAAACCTTCTGAGTCCACATCGGACCAAAGTCAATAGGTCGAGACGGCAGTCGACCCTATCTTGTATTCAGAAGGTCTGCCTTCAAATGATACAGTCTCCAAAGAGAATGAGAATGACACCATTCAAATTATTTTTGTTAACATAGAGTCTGATGAACATGGGGGAAATCTACCCATTCCTTTGCCACAAGAAGGAAGTTCCCCATTTCAAGAGGCTCATCTGGCTGTTTATTCGGTCCCTCCTCCAAGCAATCTAGTCATTTCCTTTGATTGGAATCTAATACCGGGACCCCGCATTCCATCTAATGTGTCGTTCAGAATCATAGTACAAGTTTATAGAATGATCATGGCTAGTACTATCATAAATGAAGGGGCTTCTGTGAGTATCATTTCCTCAACTGCTTGGAAAGCGCTTGGTTCGCCATCACTTTTGCCTAAGAATCGAAATTTGTCAGGCTTCAATAACGGAACCAATTGACTGTTAGGGATCCTTCCAAATGTCCCTATAACTTTGAGAAGGAAAAATGTTCACTTGAACGTGATGGTAGTCCAAGGGCCGCTAGATTACAATCTACTCCTCGGGCATGACTACATTTACAGCATGGGAGCTATTGTTTCCTCACTCTTTCAAGTGATGTGTTTCCCGTATGAAGGCAGAATGGTACAGCTTGTTGACCAGGTTTCATTTCCCAGTTCAAACACAGCTACGAGTCAAATGCCATCCCTAAATGATCTCTTTACACAAGGAATGTCTCTTCAACCTCCAGTTCATCCACCTAATTACCACGAGTGATTCAGTGAATGTAACGCAGCTTAGGGGGCAGGCACCCTGGTCTACTACGACAGACAAACCCAGATGAAAAAACAGATTTCCTTGTAGGTTATATGATTAGTCTGAAACACCATTTCACTAGACTCACTAAAATAGAGTGACGGGTTTTCCCGAAGGGCAAATTATAGAACAAGCATATGTTATCCTCCTCAAGCTTGACAAAAATAAAGAGGTACTAGTCAGCAATGACTAGGGAAAAAGGGAAGAAAACTTGAAGAACTTCATTGGTAGCAGGTCGCTCTTGAACATGACACTTTCACTCCATCACCATGATTGAGTCGGGTTGGGTTATTTCGTTCACCATCACCATTGGTCCTCCATACCATCCATGGGGTTAACGCTACCGTTACATCACAGTGTTGCCAATATGTTCAAGAGAAGTCGCTCAGAGAATTCACCAACCCAGCTAACGCCTCATCCACTGCAATACCTTCATGCTCCATTTTTCATGACCGCCACCCTGAACCTTGTATCATCAGATTGTTTTCACCTCTAGAAAATCATTTGCTTCATTTCATGTTGTAGATGTGGGATTCATTAAGGCCCTCCTACGACAGGTCACTTCTTGTTGACATCAGCTCATTATCCAAGAAGTTGACTTATAAACAACCCTTTCAATACTTTGAAGCTTGCATGCCTCAATGGCAAGTTTCTCACTTTAGGCGACAAGTTTACATCAATGGCCTTCGACCGAAATATTTTGCATGGTGTTCGACATCAGGTCCTATATTCACACCATGTGAATTGTGTTGTAGTACCTTGAGGGTCATTATCATTATCAGTGATTCCTCTCGTGCCTGTTAATAGCTTACATCAGTGGCTGGTAATCAGGCGATGTCTTTCCATGTTTGACTTCAAGACATCTCTTCACATGGATCGACTTGTACATCGGGCGAAGATTGAATGATTTTGAAGACCCTGGATCTAGTTTCATCCATTCAGGCTGTGATATATTCAGGAAAATAAAGACATCAAATGTACTCCATAGCTGCACAGATGATCATCCAAGCTAAAGGATGATGGCTCTACCAGAATCATCAGTCTGCCACACAGACGATTGTCTGTCCTATGTACATGAAAATGAATTTATAAAGCTAAGCATGGGAATGCCTGCCTCAGCTAGATCATGAAAATAATATGAAGATAATGTATTGTATTGTATTTTATACAGGTCACCTTCTAGTTCGAAAAACCTCGGATCCTCATGATAAAGCATTTCACCCGACATCAGAAGATTTACGACCTCATGCTGTAGGGGGAAACTGTTATAGACATATTTGGACATTGCAACCCCAATCACATATGTTGATAAAACAAGGGCTTTCAAATCCCTAAAAGTGTTGTTTCACATCCTAAAATATCAAGGTCAACTAATTACATCATTTCCTAGAAGTTCTCCCTGAAAAACTACTCAGAACTGGTCAAAACTAGACCATATAGACTGCTCCATGCTGAGGGTGCGATGCATCTCACCTATTACACATAAGGGGTGCGATGCATACTAAAAATCCCTTCTATAGGGTGCAATGAGCGAGAGAAGACAAATGGAAGAGGCAGTTTGTTAGGTGGAAACTCATAGAATCTTCTAGAAACTGCTCATATGACACTTGCCTCTCTAAATTTGCCCAGGGATGAGTAAGAGATCATGAAATCTCCATGTGGAATCAAGAACTATCAGTGAAATGACACTAATCGAAAACCCAAACACTGAGTCACCCCTTTGTAAATATCTATAAATGGATCCCTCATCCCAGAGATCCAGGGGCTGGAATTTTGTAATTTGTAAGGAAGTGCTCTTGGTTTCTCTTTGAGACATTGTATTGTTGGGTGATCTTGCTTTTCATGAGGTGAAGAGGGCTTTCATGCTGGGAGGATGATGTTGGATCAAACAGCTAGGTTGTAATCCTCTCTTCTACTTCTATTATCAATAAAATTATTTGAGTTTTCCTCCATATACTTGTGCACTTGTAAATCTTGTATTTGTGAAAGCAATTGTATGGTTAATGTACATCTGATTCTACATTGTTTATGGCATTATAGATCTCTATGCTTTGATGGTATTTTGTTGATTTGCCTCTATAGGTGTTCTTTGAAGTGGGACAAGTGAGAAAGAAGTGGCGAAGCTCTATCAAAGGAGAGAGGAAACAAGCAAGGAGCCAAGCGAAAGACTGAGGTTGGTGCTCTCTGCTTCTCTCTTATTTATCATCCATAAAGGAAAACACAAGTTGATTTCAATTGTTTGTTTCTAAGATAGCTACCCATCTTAGTGGGACTAGCAGATCAAATAGTGACACTAGTTTTCTCAGAAACATACCCACTGCTGGGACTCCAACACCAAACGGTCTAAGGTCTAGTTGCGACTTTTTACCGGGGAGATCTCCTGACATGTTGGCGGGTCCAGCACCATCAACATTTATGACGCCAGAAGGAGGTCCAGATGACAAGTTGAGTCCTCACGTCATATTTTAAATCTTTGCACATCTGTCATTTATATCGTTAAACTCTTCCCTCGACGATGTTTGTATAATGTTGAACCTCTCGAGATCACGAGGGAGTTTTATGATCTCTTTTCAGAATTCACATACAATGGTGAAGGCAAAGTCGCCTGGCCTAAGTACTTACACGACTTCCTTTCATTCCTTGAGAATGCAGATGAGTTCAATGAAGTCAATGTCAGCTTGCTACTTTCACACACACTTCGCGAATCCCCACAATGATGGTGCCACAACTTGCCTCATGATTGAGTGCAGTCACTTAAGCAGTTATGTGATCTAATTGAATCTACTTTCCATCATTTTGATCTTGAACCTATTGAAAAAAAACTATTAAAACAATGGAAGACTTCGCATGAATCGCCTATGGATTTTTGGCAGTGCTCTCGTGTACTTTAGTTTGAAGATCCAAAAAATGAGATGAAATTCCAATATCTTCGGGACGGATTCAAATATTGCCTTCACAAATCATTCTATCCCAAGATGAAGTTGAAGTTAAAACCCCACTCAGCATACTTTGGAGATGGAGCTATGCAATAACAAGTGGACATAATCGTTGTCACATGTGACTGTCTTCCTTCCCCTCATCAAATAGCTCCACCACCACAGAGTGATCTGGGGTAACATGCACACATGTTTGTTCAACTATCCTATCCTCCCAGCATCACTTCTCTCAATTTTTGCATAGTTTTGGTTGCAAAGCCCATGGGTTGTCACATGCATTTGTTACCTCAACCTCTGTCTTCATGTTATGTTGATCCTCTGGATTGCATTGCCTTGTGTTCTTCCGTTCTGGACTCTACTCCTATTTTGAACGAGGATCAAGTGAATCGACTGAGTTGGTGTTGCACAACCAACCTGCACTCTCATTTATGATGAGTATGAATGGGAACCTGAACATCAACCCGCGGCAAAGGATGATCTCCTTCTCTCCGCGTCTCCTCCACTTTTTCCTGACATCTTTGGTAATTCTACTATCTCTTATTTTCCTTGTGTAAATCCACCCATGGATGCACTCACTGTTGATCATTCGAAAAACACACCCGAGGTAAATCCATCATTCAAAAGTGGAGAGGACAAATTATTCATTGAAAATCCACTTGAATTTTCATCTGATTTTTCTGAAAACGCAAAGGGTGAACATTCTTGCTTTTCATCTACCCCTCTGTTTGATTTATATGATCATGAGTATGTTGATGAAACCATTGATTTTTCTAATCGTAGCTGTCATGATCCATTTACTCCCGTATTTGATCACGATGATGATTTTATTGTTGTTTATCTTTCAAAGCCACCTGTTTACGATTATCTATCTGTCGACAAATTTGAAACCCTGCAGACCGTCGAGGTACCTCAACCCAAGTTGATGGTTATGTTAGGCCCTCATTGTCCTGAGGTTGGTTTCACTTCTGATCAGGAAATTGTTGAAACACCCAAGGCTCCTCATCGTTCATCTGTATGCATTGAAGATCAATCCCACACATAGATTTCACTTCCTCCACTTAAACTACATGATCCCATCGCTCACGCATTGGAGGAATACTACACAGCTGTTGGGTTGTGTTATATTATTTCCACGACTAGCCGACGTAGTTAACCGGGGGGTTAGAAGGGGGTCAAAGCCCCCCCTTCATTGTGTCGATTGCATAGCAAGGGGGGGTCATAGGGGGTTTAAGGGGTGCAGGTAACCCCACTCTATGGCGTTCGAGGTAGCGCCCTAGAAAATTTTGGTTTTGGACCCTATATTAAGTTGGATGGACCTACCTATCGTTTTGTGCATGTTTTTCGCACATGTTTTTGGACGCGATGGTTTTCAGTCCATGGTTTTGGATGTGATGGTTTCCGGTCCATGGTATTGGATGCTTCAGCATGTATAAATATGTATTGTAACATTGAAAGAAACATAATGAAAAATCAAGCTGGTAGTCACGGTTTTGGGATCCAGGGGAAAATCTTTGTGTATATGTGTTTTATGTGTTATGCTCTCGCATTGTTTATTTTCTGTGTTTTAGGATTCGTATGTAGGTAATTTTTGTACAGGGTTAAAACCTACATTTGGTATCAGAGTTGTTTTGACTTCAAGGGGACACCTTTGTTGCTAAGGAGCTTCACTCAGGCCTGTGGTAGGCCCTGTTCAGTGGGAGATCTGCGAGATCGATTCTGGTGGTGAAAGAAGATGGTGAGCAGTGGAAAGATAGAGATCAAGAAATTTAATGGTCAGAGTTTTGAGTTGTGGAAACTCAAGATGGAGGATCTATTGGTGGATAAAGATCAGTGGATCATGGTAGATCCGGATACTAAACCAATGGGAGTGTCCGATGAAGAATGAAAGAAGTTGGATCAGAAGGCAAATAGCACAATACGATTATGTGTCTCAGATTTAGTATTGCTAAATGTATCAGGGGAAGCTACGACAAAGGCTTTGTGGGACAAGTTAGGGACTTTATACCAATCTAAGTCTCTAGTGAATAAATGTTTCCTACTGAAAAAGTTGTATAACCTAAGGATGAAAGATGGAGACTCGGTGACAGAGCATATGAACGCATTTAATACTGTGGTAAGTCAGTTAGCATCTGTTGATATTAAAATTTCAGATGAAGATAAGTGCATCAATTTTTTGTGTTCTCTACCAGATTCATGGGATAGTCTGGTTATTGCAATAGGTAGCAATGCAACTGCCTTGCAGTTTGATGAAATAGTCTCATCCTTGTTGACGGAGGAGATGAGACGAAAAATATGGAGAGCCAGAGTGGTGATTCCTTGTCTGTATGAGGACAGTCGTAGAACAGAAACAAAAATAAGTCATCAAGTTGGAGATCTAAATCTAGAGGGAGATCTAAATCTCCAGGAAAACCTGTAAAGGTGGTGTGTTGGAAATGCAGAAAGGAAGGGCATTACAAAAGGGACTGTAAATCTAAAGCTCCTGATAAAGGAAAGGGATCTGATGATTCTCCTTCTGAAGAGATGAAATCCACCTCCGATGAAGGTGGGGATGTGTACTTTGCTTCTTCAAGTACACATGTAGATCATGAGGCATGGTTGATTGACTCAGGTGCATCCTTTCACTTCACTGCCCATAGAGAGTGGTTCTACGAGTATGAGAAATATGATGGTGGTGATGTCTTCTTAGGGGATGATAGGAAGGCTAGAATCATTGGTCACAGAAAAGTAAAGTTGAAGTTGCAAGGTGGAAGGGTTAGAACACTTCTGGGTGTTCAGCATATTCCTAGATTGGCGAGAAATCTGATTTATGCAAGCAAGTTGGATGATGCAGGTGTAAAAACAATGTTCGAGAAGGATACCTGCAAGATGGTTCGGGGAGCATTGGTATTGATGCAGGGAGTTCAGATTGGAACTCTATACAAGCTGCAAGATAGCATGATTGTTGATGGGTGCAACAGTTCTGTGGTTCCTGAAAGTGGAGCAGAAAATCTAGTGATCTCTGAAGGGAACACCATGTTGTGGCATCAAAGGCTTGGACATATTGGAGAGAAGGGCCTACGAATGCTTCATGGTAAAGGTATGGTAGAAGGTATGAATAATAGCTCTCTGGATTTTGATTTCTGTGAAAAATGTGTATATGGGAAGCAGAATTGGGTGAGTTTCCCCTCTGGTGGTAAGAGGGCGAAACAGATATTAGAGCTTGTGCACAGTGATGTGTTTGAACTTGTGAAGGTTCCATCACTGGGTAAGTGTATGTACTATGTATCATTTATGGATGACTTCTCAAGGAATACATGGATATATTTCCTTAAGAAGAAATTTGAAGTCTTTGATAGGTTTAAAGAATTTAAGGCTCTGGTGGAAAACCAGACAGAGAAGAAGATAAACGTGCTAAGGACAGATAACGGTGGAGAGTTTTGCAGTAATTAATTTTAAGAATTCTGTAAGAAGTGGGGTATAGCACGACAGAATACTACTCCATATACACCTAAGCAAAATGGAGTTGCAGAAAGAATGAACAAGACATTGATGGAAAGGGCAAGAAGCATGCTCAGTGGCGTCAGGTTAGGACAAGAATTCTAGGCAGAGGCAGTGGAGACTGCATGTTACCTGGTCAATAGGTCACCTTCATCAGCATTGGAGGATAAGACTCCACAAGAGGTATGGACTGGTAATAAACCCTCTCTTTCACATCTGAGGGTATTTGGATGTGATGCATATGTACATGTTCCAAAGGAGAAAAGAACAAAGTTGGATAGTAAATCTAAAAAGTGCATCTTTATTGGGTATAAGAATGGTTTAAAGAGTTATAAGATTTGGAACCCAGTAACAAGGAAGGTTGTGTACAGTCAAGATGTGGTTTTCAGAGAGGTGAAAGATGTTATTAAACAAGAAGTCCAACCAAAGGAACCTGAGAAGATAGAGTTTGAGCTAAAGGAGGAAGAATCAGACTTTACAGTAGAGGAGGAATCAAAAGATGAAGAGACACAAAATCCGTGTGTGAGAAGATCAGTTCGAGAAAGAAGGCAGCCAAAAAGGTATAATCCATCTGCTTTCTATTCAAATTTTTCTTTATCTATTACTGATGATGATCCAAGAACTGTGAAGGAAGCAGTAGATTCAGAGGATGGAAAACTCTGGAAAGTGGCCATGGTTGATGAAATGGCATCTTTGCACAATATTGAGGCTTGGGATCTGGTGGAGTTGCGGGCTGGAAGGAAACCCATTGGCAACAAATGGGTGTTCAAGAAGAAGACAAATGCAGAAGGAAAGGTGGAGAAATGCAAAGCTTGGTTGGTAGGAAAAGGTTATTCCCAGGTGCCGGGAATTGATTTTGGTGATATTTTTTCTCTTGTTGCCAAGGTAGCTTCTATTATATTACTATTATCTATTGCTACTGCTTTTGATTTTGAGGTAGAACAAATGGATGTGAAGGCAACATTTCTTCACGGGGATCTGGAAGAGGAGATCTACATGAAGCAACATGAAGGTTTTGCGGTGAAGGGTAAGAAAGAATTGGTATGCAAGTTAAAGAAGTCTCTGTATGGGTTAAAACAATCACCAAGGATGTGGTATCAGAAATTTGATACATTTATACAGGGACTTGGCTTCACCAGAAGCAAAGTAGATCATTGTGTGCATTTTAAATTAATTGGTGACCATGTTATTTATCTAGTCTTGTATGTGGATGATATGTTGTTGGTTGGAAATGACAAAGAAATTATCCAGGATTTGAAGATCCAATTGTCCTCCAAATTCGACATGAAAGATCTTGGTGTTGCAAACTATATTTTGGACATGGAAATTAAAAGAGGCCGAGAAAAGAGGAAGCTCTTATTAAACCAGAGGAAGTATGTCGGGACAATACTACAGAGGTTTAACATGCAGGATAGTAAACCAATGAACGTTCCTATTCCTATGGGTGTAAAGTTATCTATTGAACAGTGTCCCAAGGCACAAGAAGAGGAAGAGGAAATGTCCCGTGTTCCATATGCAAGTGCAGTCAGTAGCCTGATGTATGCAATGGTCTGTACTAGAGTAGACATTGCACATGCAGTGGGAGTATTGAACAGATTTATGTCAAATTAGGAAAGGAGCATTGGACAGCAGTGAAGCAGGTTTTCAGGTATTTGCATGGCACTAGTGATTATGGTTTGTGCTACCAAGGAAGACCAGGATTGGACAGAGTGTTGGATATTCATGGCTTTGTTGATGCAGATTGGACTAGAGATCTGGATCAGAGAAGATCTACAAGTGGGTATGTGTTTAACCTATTTGGAGGTGCAGTTAGTTGGATGAGTAAGAAACAATTTGTAGTGGCACTATCAACTATAGAGGCAGAATACATGGCAGCCACTCATGCAAGAAAGGAAGCAGTTTGGTTGTAAAGATTGTGTTCAAGTATGGGGTTAGTACAGGGAGTTATAAGGATAGCCTATGACAACCAAAGTGCAATTTTCTTAGAAAAGAACCCTGCATATCATTTAAAAACAAAGCACATTGATGTTCAGTATCACTTTGTGAGGGATATGATAGAATACAAAAAGGTGTTGTTGGTAAAGGTGGACACTTTGAAGAATATTGCAGATGCATTAACAAAATCTGTGAGCTCTGAGAAGTTCTCTTGGTGTAGAGAAACAATGGGCATTGTAGGGCTAGATAAATGACTAATCTCTCTTGTGGCCCCCTGTGGAAAGAAAACAAAAAGTGGGAGAATGTTGGGTTGTGTTATATTCTTTCCATGACTAGCCAACGTAGTTAACTGGGGGTTAGAAGGAGGGCAGAGCCCCCCCTTCCTTGCGCCAATTGCGTAGCCGGGGCGGCACAGGTGGGGTCAAAGGGGATTTGAGGGGTGCAGGTAACCCCACTCTATGGGGTCCGGGGCAGCGCCCCAGAAAATTTTGGTTTTGGACCCTATATTAGGTTGGACGGACCTACCTATCGTTTTGTGCATGTTTTTCACACATGGTTTTGGACGCGATGGTTTTCGGTCCATGGCATTGGATGCTTCGGAATGTATAAATATGTATTGTAACTGTTGTAACATACATCTTTCCATAAAATTTATTTTCCATTCAAAAAAAATCTTTTGAAAATACTTTAAAAAAGGAGATAAAGCAAAAGAAAGAGGCAATAATTATATATCCGAGGCCAAGGGTTATATGGGCATACATGTATATGTGTATATTGCAAAACGTAACTCTAGGAGAAATGAAAATGCAAAAGAAATGAAGAAATAAATTGCATTTTCAAAGAAAACAAGTGTTAAAATACTAACGGACCCAAAATATTATATGCTATGTTTTAAAGTTTTGCGAGTCCGCGTTATGGATGGTGGCACCACAGATAAACGCCTATCGCGATTAGCGATTGGGTTCCAGACCCGAAAATTAATATGGTGTATTTTATAACATCGATGGGTCTGAAATAGCATAAAACATTTATATTATATGCATATGATCCCGCCGATCGTGATTTGCAATGACGGACCCAAAATTTTATGTATTATTGTTTTATATTGCGGCGGGTCCATAAGACAACATATATTTATATATATATATATATATATATATATATATATATATATATGAAACTGCTGATTGTGATTGCAATATCGGTTATGGACATGATAGTTCATAAGCTATATTTTAGATGACTTATCGCGGGTTCCAAATACTTTTATTGATATTCATATATATTGTGGCTTACGCTATTTTATATGGATTTTTGTTATAAAAGATTATAATAAAAAGGCTGGACTTAAAGCATATATGTGTTATATTCTAAAATCCCGGCGGGTCCACAAGGCGTGCAAAAGGCAGTTTTTAAGTTATAAGGCAGTTTTCGGGTGGAGCAAAAGCGATGGATGGTTTTTAATGGAATCAACTCGATTCCACTCAGCCTTTAACACGTAGTAGTTAGCTAGAGAACGTTAACTACCCATTTTGGGCAGGTATTCTTCGGGCTTATGTTCCGCCCGAAAACCTTTATACATCATTCGAGCTGAAAGGCGTAGATCAACGACAGGAATGAATTTGTGGGAAGTATACCTTGGAGATTGTGCTGAACCCGTATTGGAAGCAAAAAATTATGTTTTATTATATATTTTATTTATAAAAGATATATGCATATTTCCAAATATTTTCATATTTATTATGGCCGCATGCATAAGTTAAGCTTTACGGGGGTCAGAGCCGAAGCTTAAGAGGAAGACAATTCAATATATTTCGTGGCGTTTTGGCCTATCGAAATGCCCTTGTAAGCCAGGATCATATAAACTAAATGTATTTCATTGCGGCTAAGAAGAATTAAGCATCATTAGAGCGTTAACAGAGGAATTTGGTAGCGAGCCAACAGAACAAGCTAGCAGTTACCATCTCTTTCTAAATTCACTTTTTTTTTTGTTATTTCTTATTCTTCGAGGTGTTTTTTACCCTCTGTAAATTCTCTAGCAGTTTTATTTCATATAGTTAGAAAGAAGTTAGATAGATTTTAGAAATCAATAATTGTTCTATAATGTATAAAAAGTGGAGACATTTACTAGGAAAGGGTTGGGAATTTTGGAGAACCAGGCCACTGTATTCTTGATAACATCATTGATTAATGCAACAACCAGAAGTTTCCAAGAGTTGTTACATATAATTTGTAAGTTTCGCTATCATGTGTCATGCAATGTTTTCTTCTTTTTAAGTGTAGTAATGAAGCTGCAGGGTAAAATCCCTTAAAGAGCGCTCCTATACTTAAAGTCCTCACCTCCTTTCCAAGTTATAGATAGTAGTTTCTGTGAAAGACCAACATATTGTCTATGATTTATTTCTCATGATCATAATTCCTCTAAGTTACAGATAATAGTTCCTGTGAGAGATCAACATATTGTCTTTAACTTCCCCTTCAAACTTTCCTCATTCATCATTTATATTTAGCAACAAATGGCATTCTGAGACGTTCTGGTCATACATGTATTAAGAGTCTAAGGTCAAGTTTTCCAAGTCCTTCATTTGAAAATATAGTAAACAATAAGTGACAATAAATAATCTTTATTAATGCCTTAAGCACAATTTCTCTACAGCCAGGAAATTGGTTTCTTAAGGAACAACATTAATTGGCGTTGTTGCCGGGGAGAGAAGACAAGAAGGTTTTTCCTTGGGTTTCAATATTTTCCTCTGGTTATTCAGTGAAGAGGAAATATTTTGTTGTTTGAATCAAAGTAATAATTCTAGCTTCACGAAGGCCCCATACAAGATCGAACACTTCACAAAAGAAACTTCAAGCTCTTTTAGATCCTGAGAGGCTATTTTCTAAGAGGTTTGAAAGGTCTAAGATTCCAGTTACACCCATTCCTATATTGTCTATATCAGGCAGCAATTCACTTGAACATTCATATGGTAAAGAATCATCTTTTTCGTCATCTTCATTTCAGGAACCTAGCTATCAAGAACAATATTTTGAGTCTGTTACTTTTCATTTACCTGCTGTAATTATTCAACCTCAACCAACAACAACATTACCTCCTTTGCACATTCCATTTACCTCTCAATCAAGTTCCACATTTGGTGGTAATCAAAGTTTAGTAAACATGGCAACCCCAGCATTCCTAGTGAATAGGCATGCACCTATTCAACTACCACAACCTTACAATCAAATGCCAGAGGATTACCTCAAAATTCTTCCTCGTTTTTCAGGAGAAGATGAACAAACAACAGAGAATCATGTAGTAGTATTTTGTAATTTTGCAGAAAGCCTAAATGTTGAACATTTAGATGTTGTTTTAAGACTTTTTATTCAGTCCCTGGATGGAGAAGCAAGGAAATGGTTCAAAGGACTTCCCAATAATACTATTCCTTCCTAGGAAGAGATGGAACATGTGTTTATTCTGATATGGGGAGAAAAAAGAGACCATGGATATTCATTAACAGAATTTAATGCCATAAAGAAGAAGTCTGATGAAACTATGGCTGAATTTGTCAGAGATTAAGCCTCTTCCTATTGGTGTGAAAATAACTTTTGCAGGGGTCTTTGAATCAAATTTTGGATTTACATTAAGGGAAATAAGAGTTCCAACCCTTGATCAAATCCAAACAGATGCTCTAGAGATAGAAGTGAATCTGGAGCATTTAGCAGTCTCGGTGGCTAATATGGCTCCGAGTTTCGCAAAAATAACTGGTGGCTCATCCGCCTCTGAAGGGCAATCTCCTGCCCATATCGTGAGTGAAGCCCCAGCTCCCACTATCCAAGTGGTCCAGGACTCACTCGATGAAGCTTTGAAGTTCTCCGAAAGTGCCCTAATTTGCCGGTTCAATGGTTTTTGGCCGCGGCTGATAGCACTCCACAATTGGATCTCGGAGGTATGGAAGCCTATCATTTCTGATGAAATTAATATCTACCCCTGTGCTAGAGGTTTTTTTATAGTAGATTTTGAAAATCCTGAAAGCAGACAATGTATTCTAGATTCCGGCCCTTAGTTTTGGGAAAAATCAGGCCTATTCATGAAGCCATGGAACCCATCATTCGATCCCTCTACAACAGTGATAACCTCAGCACCAGTTTGGGTGAGATTGCCAAGCCTACCTTTGCATCTCTGGAATCTCTCCTCGCTAAAAGCCATCGGAAATGCAATTGGGAAATTTTACTGCAGGTGCCCAGAAACAGAGGAATATGCCAGAACCACCTATGCACACATCTGTGTGGAAATGGATTTCAGCGCCGGATTCCCAGCTGAAATAAACCTAACAAGTAAAGACTATGTGTGGAACCAGAAGCTTGATTATGAAAGTGTCCTCTTCAGATGTCGATCGTGCTTTGAGACGGGGCATCTAGCCAAAAATTGCCCAAAAGCCTCTGAGAAAAATTTTGCTAGAAAAAACCACCACAGATCTACATGGTGGGAAGGAGCACAAAAAGAACACTACACTGTCATCAAAGAAGAAGAATATTCTAGAGAAAATGAGTCACAAGAAATCAAGGAAGAAGGAAACAACTCTCAAAACAAGCAAGGAGAAAGCCCGCCCCAACAAATCAACAGTTATGAGGATTTGAATACGGCAGAAAATAAATCTTCATTTAACAGCAAAGCAGACCTCCTAAACCAAACTTCTTCACCGACTATTTTCAAAAGAACGAACACAATAGATCGTGAAGCTAAGACACCAATGTCCCAAGAACCAGAAGAGATGAAGGAGATGCAAGACAAAGGAAGTTGGAAGACCGTAGAGAAAAGAAAGAAAGCTACAACACCAATCTCGCCAAGAAAGACGAGGAGCCAGACAAGTAAAAATTATGAAAATTGTAGGTCCGATAGACCAATTTGGTCTGAGTGGACGTTAACCATCATCATCATCATCATCATCAGGAAAAGCACCAGGAACATAGCTTTCCCAAGACAAGGGAAAGGCAAAGATAGAGTCCTCTCAAAGTCAATCATTGGAGGATATGTGTAATATAATTAAAACCATGTCGGATAAGTTAAATAGGTTAGAGTTAGAAAATAAGAACTCTCAGAGGCAAATGCAGTTTAATAAGAACTTTAATCCCCAATTTAGAAGTAAATCTCTGCAAATTTTGCAAAAGGAAAGAAAAGATCAAAATCAAATTCAAGCACCATTGTACATAGAAGCAGATCCTGGTGAACAACAATCTAAAGATCAAATTTCTACATTATATGCAGTTGATGAAGATGAACTCGGCATTGAAGTAGAAGAGTATGTGTATGATGAAACATATGTTATTCATAATGGAAATGAAATTGATGAATATTGGGAACAATTCTCTGATTTTATGTAGGCTAAACTACACAAGAAATATGACCTGAGATCTAGGAAACGATCCAGAAATCAAGAAAATGAAAGTGAGAAGCAAGTTTCAACTTCCTCACCAAAGGCGACTCCACAAGAATCTCAACCTGCAAAATAAGTAGATAGAGGAAAACAATAGCAAAATACGAATAGCAAAACACAGATACTCCGAGGTGAGTCTTCTCAAAATCAAGCTGAAAAAATTCATTTGGAGAAACTTGTTTCAATTCCTCAAATAATTCCAATCATAAAGAAAGGTGAAGATGAGAATGAAAGACTACTAAACAAGGTCACTTGTTTAGTCTTACCAAGGAGTTGGAAAAGGTAAGAATACAAGTTCCCCTTACAGAATTGGCAAAAACACCTACTTATCAAAAGGAGATTGCTGAGTTTGTTAATTTAAAAGAAAGTGAGAGTGATACTGTAAATCTGTAGGAAGATAAACCAGTAGTGGTTTTTGGCCCACATGTAGAGGAAGTAGATTCTTCAATACCTCCTTTTTATATTTCCCTATTGGTTCATGATTTCCTTCTACATAATTGCATGTTTGATTCGGGGGCTTCACATAATCTTATGCCTTTATCAGTGATGAAGCAACTAAATCTACAAGTGACCAAACCTTACAGGGATTTGTATTCTTTTGACTCAAACAAGGTCAAGTGTCTAGGGGTTATTAAGGATTTGGCAGTGTCATTAGCCCAAATTCCAGCTAGAAGCTTGGTCATGGATGTTGTAGTAGCAGATATCCCTGCTAGATTTGGAATGCTTCTATCTAGGTCCTAGGGGGCTAAATTGGGAGGTGTTTTGAAGTTGGATTTTACATATGCTGTTATACCAGTTTTTGGTGGGGAGGAGAGGAGATTGTACAGAGAAACTAGGTTTGTAAAAAAAATTACAAAAAATGGAGCAAGCAACTCACCTGTGTATAGTCAAGAGAAGGATGATTTTTCTTGTTTCACACTGCATGATAATGCAGAGCTAGCTGAAGATAATCAGAAGCAACTTGCTTCAGCCAATGTAATTACAGAGCTGCAAATGGAAGAAGTGTGGAAGTGTTTCTTTGATGGAGCTTATTCAAAAGAAGGAACAGGTGCTGGTTTTCTTCTAATTGCACCTGGAGGTAATCTGTTTCCTTTTTCTTTCAAATTAGAGTTCGAGGAAACTAACAACATAGCAGAATATAAGTCCTTTATTATTGCTCTACAAACAGCCAAATATATGGGAGTCAAGTCAATTTCTGTTTTTGGAGATTCAGAGCTAATTATTAAGTAGATAAAAGATCAATGCCAAACAAAGCATCCTAGACTTCAGGCATACAGAAATGAGTTATGGGATTTGATTGAAAATTTCTTTGAAGCTTTTAACGTTCAATTCATTCCAAGGGATGAAAATATATTGGCAGATTCATTGGCTATGGCTGCTAGCATTTTCAAGCCTCCTATTAATCCAAGATTAAGATATGAGGTAGAAATGAGATATAGACCTTCTGTTCCTGATAATGTTAAGAACTGGCAAGCTTTTGAAGATGACCAACAGATTAAGGAGTTTTTGATTATGGTTGAGGAGTTCCAGGGTACATAAATTGATCAGGACAAAGAAGATACAATAGAAATTGCAGGAACCAGTGGTTTTAAAGATTCAATAGAAAATCATAAGATTTTTCAATTGAAAGATAATTTTCTGCCAAAGGGACTTGTTCCTCTTAAAAGGATTTTAAATTCCAATGATGTGGCTGTGGACTCAGGGAAAATCTCATAGGATGAACATATTCAAGATCACAACATTGGAACTCAGGAGAATCCCAGGTTAGTCAAATTATATGCTAGAGTTCCACCTAATTTTCAAGAAAGATATATTAAACTTTTCAAGAATTATGTTGATGTCTTTGCATGGTCCTATGAAGATCTCAAAACTTATGATGTAAATATTATTCAGCATAAAATTCCTTTCAAGGAAGGTGTTAAACCCTACAAACAGAAGCTTAGGCAGATAAATCTTGTGCTTCTGCCATCAATTGAAAAGGAGGTCAAGAAGTTGATTGATGCTAAAGTCATAGTCCCACTCAGATATTCTGATTGGGTGGCTAATCTGGTACCTGTGAGAGAGAAAAATGGAGAAATAAGGTTGTGTGTTGACTTCAGAAATCTAAATAGAGCTTCTTAGAAAGATAATTATCCTTTTGCTAAAATGGATCATGTACTACAAAAGGTAACATGATCTTTTATAATGTTAATGCTAGATGGATTTTCTAGTTATAACCAAGTGGCTATGGACAAGGAGGATCAGAATAAAATAGAGTTCACAACTCCCTGGGGAACATTTATGTATGCCAGAATGCCTTTCGGATTGATGAATGCAGGAGCTAAATTTCAAAGGGCTATGGACATCACTTTTGTTGGAGATAAGTTTGTAGTAATATATTTGGATGATATTAGTATTTTTTCTAAGTCTGATGAAGAACATTTAGATCATTTGAAAAGAACTTTTGATAAATGTAGAAGATTTGGACTTTCTTTAAATCCCAAGAAATTAAATTTTTCTCTGGAGGAAGGAAAGTTGTTGGGACACATTATTTCAAGAGAAGGAGTGAAGATAGATCCAGCTAGAGTACAAGATGTGTAGAAAATACCATTGCCCAGAAGCAAAAAGGATATTCAAAAGTTTCTGTGAAAGATAAAGTTTCTGAGAAGATTTGTATCCAATTATGTAGAAATCTTGAAAGAAATCAGTAATATGGTGAAGAAGGAGAATGAATTGCGCTGGACCAAGGAAGCTAAAGAATTATTTTCTAGAATTAAAGAGGCATTACAGGCAGCTCCAGTCTTAATCAACCCTAACTATCAGAAGCCTTTCCAAATTTTTTCATTTGCCTCATCAAGTTTGATAGCTGTTGTCTTACTGCAGAAGAATGTTGAAGGGAGAGAGCAGCCAGTTGCATTCTTCAGTAAGATTCTTAGAGATTTTGAGCTGGAATATAATATTCTTGAGAAGCATATGTATGCCTTGGTAAAAGCCCTCAAATCTTTTAGAACTTATGTGCTGCAGTCCCAAATCATTGCTTATGTTCCTAATGATGCAGTGAAAGATATATTATTACAGGGATATGTAGAAGGCAGGAGAGGAAATTGGATTTCCAAGATCCAAGAGTATGATTTGGATATAAAACCCAAAAAGTTGATAAAAGGACAAGGACTGGTGAAAATGTTAACAGAATCAAACTTTCAGGCATTGGGAATTAACTTGTTGGCACCTATAAATGAAAAAGTAGCTGAAGAAAATGAAGGAGAGCAAGACCCAGGAATGAAGATCAGGTATACATTTTTATGTTCAGAATGGTATAAACATATAATTCATTATTTGTGCTTTCATTCTTGTCCACAATCCTTAAACAGAGCAAAGTATAGGGTGCTAAAGATCAAGGCACGACCATATGCGATTGTAGAAGGTAGATTGTACTGGAAGGATCCTACTGGAATTCTAGTACTATGTTTAACAGAAGATGAATTTATAGAAATAATCAAAGATTATCATGAGTGATTTTGTGGAGGACATTATAGTTGGAAAGTAACTGCCCACAAGATCCTTCAGGCTGGATTTTATTAGCCTACCTTATTTGGTGATACCTATAATTTTGTTAGAAGTTGTCAAAAATGTCAGCTTTTTGCTGAGAAGAAGACATTAACTCCTTTACCTTTAATTCCAGTCTTCATAGAGGAGCCATTTAGACAATGGGGATTGGACGTTGTTGGAGAAATCAATCCACCTTCAGGCAGACAACACAGATGGGTTCTCACAGCAACATATTACTTCACCAAATAGGTAGAGGCAATTCCTACTAAGAGAGAAAACAATCAGATAGTGATGAAATTCCTAGAAGAAAATATTTTCAGCAAATTTGGATGTCCTGTTAAAATTATAACAGACAACGCTCAAGTCTTTAACTCAAGTTCATCGCTTTTTATTAAAAGTATAATGTTATTTTGTCTCATTCAATAGCTTACCATCCTCAGGGAAATGGATTAGCTGAGTCTACTAACAAAACTTTGATGAAGATCCTTACGAAAACCTTTGCAGAAAATCAAAGAGATTGGGACTCTAAGTTAAACTTTGCCTTGTGGGCTGCAAGAGTAACTACAAGAAGATCTATAGGGAAATCACCTTTTGAATTAGTATATGGAACTCAGGCTTTGTTTCCAAGTCAACTTGTGAAACCAGTGATTGCGATGATTCAGGAGGCGAAAGAAGAGCCAAATGCTTTGGTAAGAAGAATGAACAAAGCAATGGAGCTTAGCAAAAATGGGGACAAGGTAAGAAACAACCTGATTATGTATCAATCCAAGATGAAAAATATTTTTGACCGAAAAGCTAGGGAAATTGATTTCAAAGTTGCAAACTTAGTATTGAGATGGGATACTAGAAGAGAGGATAAGGGTAAGCATGGGAAGTTTGATCCTCTCTGGTATGGCCCTTTTAGAATTTCTGAAGTGAGATCCAATAATACCTTCATCCTTGAAAATCTTGATGGTGAGACTTTACAGCTACCTATTAATGGGCAATATTTAAAACACTACTTACAATTCTAAAGAACAAGCATCATTTCATTGTGAATATTGGAGTGAATTCATCGTACAAATGCCATAGTATTTCAGTTTATACAAAGCAATATATGACTCCATTGTTGTGGGGAAAAATGCCTATGCAGGACGATCCTATCCACCTAAGGTGTGACAGTGCCTTAGCAACAAACAGAAACAGCTATTCTAGTATTCTTCCTTTATGAATTAAGAATGAAGAGAGATGGATGGACTAACCGGTGTCTTCTGTTTGTCCCTCGATCCGGTTTCTCTTCTCTTTGAGAGTTCCCAGCTACTTGCCTTCTCGCTCGCCCAGCTTCAACGGGTCCCTGCAAGATCACAAGAAGAGAACACTACACAAAGACATAGATTCATATTCATAACTAGTTCAGGATTAGAAATAAACTAAACATACTAATGCAATCATACATCAAAGATACATCAGTATATAGGAGAAACCAAGATAGCTTTATTGATGAATAACAAGGTTCAGGAGGAGATACAACCAAGAGGGCTCCAATCCAGCATCTCCTTCCCAGCAAATGAAATTCCTATCTTCACCTCCCTTCAAAGCATTAAGCACCCAATGATTCCAATCTCAAACCAACAACAATTATTTGCATTAACAAAATTCCAGCCTCCAACCTCCAGATCTCTGGGATGAGAGATCTATATATAGATATTTGTATAGGTGTGAGTCAGCTCTGGGTTTTTGATTAGTGTCTTCTCTCTGATAGTTCTTGATGCCACTTGGAGATCTCATTGATCTCTTACTCATCCTTGGGCGATTTTGAGAGGCAAGTGTCCCATGAGAAGTTTCTAGAAGATTCCATGATCATCCACCTCGCAAACTGTCTCTGCCACTTATCTTTTCCTGATCAGCGCACCCTCACAGTGTATTTAGGTGCACTGAAACGCAATTCCTGTGTGTACAAGGTGCGCTGAAATGCAATTCCTCAGTGTACAAGGTGCACTGATCCAGTTTTGACCAATTTTGAGTAGTTTCTGGTGGAGAAATTCTGGGAGAAGCTGTAATTTGTTGACCTTGTTCCTTTAGGAGTTGTAACAACACTTTTAAGGACTTAGGAGCCTTTAGTTTATGGACATTTCATGCTTGGAGCTTTAAGGTACAAAAATTTCTATAACAGTTTCCCCCTAAAGTATGAGGCCGTTTATCGGGTGAAATGCTTTATTAGGAGGATCCGAAGTTCTTCCAATGCTGGGAGGAGACCTGTAATAAGATACAATTCAATACATTATTTTTCATACTGCTTTCATGATCTAGCTGAGGAGGGAATTCCCATGCTCAGCTTTATAAATTCATTTTTTTGTACATAGAACAGACAATCGTCTGATGGTAGACTGATAATTTTGATGAAATTATCATCCTTTGGGTAGGATGATTATCTGCTGCAATGATGTACATGTCAATGTCTTTATCTTTCCTAAATATATATCGCAGCCCGAATGGATGAAACTAGATCCGGGGTCTTCAAACTCGTTCGATCTTCACTCTAAGTACAAGTCGATCCATGTGAGAAATGTTCTGAAGTCGAACATGGAAAGACATCGCTTGATTATCGGTCAATGAGGTAAACCGTTAACGAGCGCGAGAGGAATCACCGATAATGATAATGACCCTCAAGGTACTGCAGTACAATTCACGTGGTGTGAATAAAGGACTTGGCGTCGAACACCACGCAAAATCTTTTGGTCGAAGGTCATTGATGTATACCTGTCGCCGGAAGTGAGAAACTTGCCATTGAGGCATGCAAGCTTCAAAGTACTGGAGGGGTTGTTCCTAGATCAACTTCTCGGATAATGAGCTGATGTCGACAAGAAGTGATCCGTCAAAGGAGGGCCTTAATGAATCCCACATCGATGACACAGAACGGAGCTAATGATTTTGATGGAGGTGAAAACGATCTGATGACATATGATTCAGGGTGGTGGTCATGAAAGGATGAAGGATAATGTATGGCAGTGGATGGGACATGGTTGACTTCTCTGAACGACTTCTCTTGAACATATGGCGACACTTATGCGATGGATCGGCAGCATTTACCCCAAAGGTGGATGGTATGGCGAGACCATGGCGATGTGGCCGGTGAATGAAACAACCCAACCCGACTCAGGCACGGAGTGGAAGTGTCATGTTCAAGAGCGACTTGCTACCAATAAAGTTCTTTGAATTTCTTCCCAATTTTTCCCCAGTCATTGCTGACCAGTACCTCTTTATTTTTATCAAGCTTGAGCAGGATAACATATGCTTGTTCTATAATTTGCCCTTCGGGCAAACCCATCGCTATGTTTTAACGAGCCTAGCGATAGTGAAACTCGTTCTCGTCTAAAGACAAGTTTGTCGCTATTTAATGCTTTTAACGAGTCTAAAGACAAAGATAACTCGGTCCTTTTCATTTTTAGAGAGTCTGAAAAGGTACATAAAGTCAACTCCGAAAGTCCTTTTTCGTCGTCTAATCCCTTAAGTCCGAAAAAGTATAAAACAATACAGAAGGGATGAGTTTTCGATAGTTTTAACGAGCCGAACAAAACAAGCGCTCGATCTTTTTGTGAAATAATCCCTCAGGTCGAAAAATATTAAAATCTAGAGGAGGGATAGCACTTCCGGTCGCTTTAACGAGCTGGAAGGCCAAAACTCGGCAATCTTTTCATATTTTACGAGTCAGATGAAAAGAGCTTAAAGAAGACTCGTCTTTTGAGGAACGAGTGATAAAACGGGTTAGCAGCTGATTCCAGGTAAAGGTTGGAATTTTCCAATCACGGCAGTGTCACAAGGATGGCTAGTGAAATCACTCTTCGCAGCTGTTCCTCAAAATGGGTAAACAATCAATATGGAGGTGAATGATCGGCCAATGGAAAAGTGGAGGTGACGGTGCAAACACGACCAAGGCTTTAATGGCTGATAATGTTACATTCATGGTGGTTATTTACCGGAGGGTAGTTCATTTTTTAACGAGCTTAAACGCGGAAAAACACTGCTCGATCTTATGTTTATTTTTTAACGAGCATGAACTATGTGCTAAAACTGCTCGATGCGGGTTTATTTTTTAACGAGCTTGAACCCTGCAGTAACACTGCTCGTGATAAGTTTGCATGCCCCCAGCATAACAACGCAAATCGAGGCAGTTGTTCCTCAAAATGGGTAAACAATCAATATGGAGGTGAATGCCCCCCAAGCTTCATTGCATTCAACTCGGTGGTTGGAATGAAGGTTTACCTTTGAGATTTGGAAAGGGGATTGTTTCATTTTTTGATGAGGTTGACACAGTAAAAGAACTATCCTCATGACTCCTTGTTTCATTTTTTAACGAGGTTGACACGAGATAAGAACCGTCCTCAGAGTCCAACTCCATTAGATATAGAAGGTTTCATATTCCACTGTGGCCACTTCCGCCAGATTACTCGGAGGCGGTAGGGCAAAAGTACCCATTAAGGCAGGGTCTTTTAGGAGACCTACTCCAATATTTTGGAGCGAATGATTGCTTCCATGGATCATTGGAATGCTTCCAGTAACTTGAGAACCATTGGGGAGGAAGTTTTGTTGATCGATGATTGTAATCCCTCCTTGGAAGGGAAATGCAATCTTCCTGAAGTAGGTCAACACAACTGCGACCATGGCATATATCCATGGTCTTCCTAGTAGGATGTTGTAATCAAGATTCCCATCTATGACTTCAACATCTATTTCTACTGTTTTCCCTCCTAGTTCAACTTTCAAGTTATTTAGGATACCATATGGGGTATATGTCCTTCCGTCGAATGCTTTTAATGTCGTCGAAGATTGCGACAAGGTTGGAGATCCTAAATTTTTCCAGCAACTCATCGACATAATGCATGTAGATGCCCCCTCATCAATAATTGTTCGATGAACAGTTTTGTTGAGGGCTTTCACTTGAATAAGGAAAGCTAGTTGAGTTGGTAACTGAGGGTCATATCCCTTATGATTAAAGGCCACAAGATTGGAATCCATTGGGTCAATCCCACCTATTGCTGATAATAAAGCTTGCTCCTGGGAGAGGCAATTTTGCGGTACCTCAAGCGTCGACATAGCGGACGACGATTGGGCCAGGTCCTCTATTATATTATAATTCTGTGCTATTTTTGCACGAGGGTTAAATTAAATGGCGACTTTATCATTGGTTTAGGAATGATGGGTGGCACAACTTCGGTCAAAGTTGTCGTCGAACTACTAGGTTGTTCATTAGCCTTGTTATTCGACAGTTATGGATTCCCGTAATCTTTATTCCTTGTCAAAGCATCATTTTGCTGCTTTGAGACAGACAACATAAGCACTTGGGATCAGGAAGTATTTTGATTAGCAACCAGTTTGGTTCCCGGGTTTGGAAACGGATCAGTCAATACTGCTGAGGGTTTTGAACTCTTAAAGAGTTTCTTAACTTCAGCTATATGTGGAAAATCTCTCGTCCAATGATCCTAATCGCATATATGACACCCCGCAGGGGGTTTCCTTTTTCTCCCTTTCTTTTTCTTCTTGCCCCCCGGTTGCTTCAGTTGTTTGCCCTTGTTGGTCGACACGGCATTTACTTTCGAGGCAAGAAGTTCCTCATTTTCATTTTGATTGGAAATCTTACAGGCCTTTTTAGATGTAGCCTTTGTCGATTTCGTGTCTGTTTTGCCAATCATGCCATCGATGGCATGAGAGTCATTGTTTGATTTAGGAGGAGGAGGAACTGAGAATTCTAGTCTAGGGGCATCAGGTATTTTGTCGTAGAGCGTGCCGGACTGAGTATATACCAAGTCCAGATATTGCGCACGAGCGATAACTTGCTCTTCCGTTACGACTCCCCCCTTTGCCACATCTTCCGTGATGGTAGGAAGTAAAGACTTGATAAACCATTCAGCTAATAGCTGATCGGGAACGTACGTTTTTACCATCCTGCGACGATGTCGCCACTCATGTATATGATCAGATATGTGAGTGGCCGTTGTCTGTTTGAAGTTGGTTAGGAGTTCCGTTCCCGTTTCATACCTTATCGATAATTGAAAATGGGTTAAGAAAGTCGTGGCTAAGGTACTGAAGTTGTCGAACGAAGCTCTAGGCAATTCAATATACCATTTTGCCGCTGGACCCGTTAACGTCCTCTGAAAAAGGTGAAGCCTTATCGAATCATCGTTTAGGGTGTTTGATGAACACCATAGATGAAATGTCATCACGTGATTCGATGGATCTTCACCCGGATTTCCATTAAATTTAGGAATATCTGACGGAAGTTTATGCGGAATCGCTGGCCACCAAGGGGCATAAGCAATTGGATCATTCGTCAGCCGGTTTAGATCTGGTAATTCTAGAGTTGCTACAAAGGGCAACTGTTGATTCAGGTTAGGCGAAGCATACCCAGGATAAGATGGAATCGCCTGAGCAGTGGGTCTTTGCATACCAGCATAATGTATTTGATGCTGGCAACTTTGATAAGGTTGATGGGCATAACCATTATAATATGGTTGTTGATAACCGCTTTGGAAATGCGATTGCCCATTACTTACAAAGACTTGTTGCTCAGGTCCTTGATATGATTGTTGGAATGGGGGTTGTTGAGTTTGAACCAACTCTGGTTGTTGAACCATTTGTTGTTGAACAATACTGGATGATTGACCAAAATGAGCACTCACAGTACTTGTTTGATCCTGAGTTGCTCTAGATAAGGAGGCACTAACCTGAGGTTGTGATTGAGTTGTTGAGACAAGAGGCTGTTGGGGTTGACATACAACAGGTAGCACTTGTACTTGCGACGCAGTCACCATAGCAGGTATAGTGGGAATATTCGACAAAGAGTGGACTGCTTGCATTGAATATACAACCCTTGGTTGCTGAGGCAATATTGGTACCCAACCGTTGGATGTAATTCCAGTTTGACCTGAACTTTGTTGTAAACTCCCATATGGTTGTTCTCCGAGAGGGAACAATGAAAAGGCATGCTGCCCTCCATATGGTGGCAATCCAGTACTTAAAGGGTAGATTGGCCTTTGAAGACACATTGGATCAATTTGTTGAGTTTCAACATAAGAAATACCAGATGATAATCCGGATGAAGAAATAGGAACTAACCATGTCGTCGAAACAGTCTCTGATTGGACTCCAGCTTGTTGTTGACAATTTGCCGGGACAGATGGTATACCAGTGAACATCGTTGGAGTAGCAGCAGGAGGCTCTGCCGTTGCTGCGTCAGATGACACAGTCCTGGATGTCGACGGTTGTTCAGACATATTTAGTCTATCCAAAAGATTTTCTAGCGATTCTACAAGAACTTGCGATGAAAAGAGACTAACTTCGAAGACCAACGAGGGAATGGTGATGATTATTCCATTTAAAATAAATTTTAACGACGCTTAGACACAACTTGCTTTTTCAATTTTAAAGAGTCGAGAAAAAGATAAAGATGACTCTAGTCTCCTTCGATGTTTTAACGAGCCCGAAGTGACAAACGCTCGGATGGACTTTTTCCGTTATAGAGTCTGAAAAAGGCCAAAAGGAACTGCTCTAGAGTTCTAGGTAGAGGGTGTGCCAAACTTTTCGCAAAACCGCAGAATACTTTTTAAGGTATGGGCAGTCGATCTTCCTGAATGCTGTGTTCAGTGCATTGCGATTAGTAGGGTGGCCGACACGGCTTCCTAAGGATAAAGGTTTTATGCCTATAGGGGTCTCCCAATATATACTCGACGGTACGTGGGAGCACAATCCGTACTGGCACTATCATCCCTCAGGAGGAATCACCCACCATCAGCGAGATCGACAGTCACTAGGCTTTACGACGCCGGAACACGTCTCTAGCCTAGACCTCTATGTTGTGCGTTAAGTTACAAAGCGTTGTTAAGTTCATTCAATTTATTTTAGGTTGATCTTTTTAGAAGTTTGCCTTTTGAGGTTCACCACGAGATGTATGATACAATTCCTAAATGCAGTCTAAAGATGATAAGCAAGCTTTTATATCTTTTCAACCATGAAAATCCTAGCTACAAAGGGAAAAGAAAGACACCATCTTTTCTCAAAGAGCAATCAGCACACTCTAATGCACTTTTCCTAAATCAAGCATGCAAACTATCAAGATGCAAATGCACAATGCAGGTGTTTGTTTTCTGCTCTCTTAATATTGATGCCTAAAAAGAAAGCTTTTTGCACAACTTTGAATTTGCTTTTAAATGACAAATACAAACAAGTTTACTTTTTCGAAATCAGAAAGGGTAGAAGAGATTACAACACTTAACGATTTTCGAAATGAATACTTATTTTGACACTCAAAAGAGACAAACTCAAACCAAAAGCAAAAGTAAATGTATAATCAACTGTAAACAGCCAATGAACTCTCTCCTAAGATCACAATCAACAGATCTGAATCAAGGGCTACAGGATGACTATTTCACTCTTGCAAAGGAAAACTGTAAATGACGCCACAAACACATAAAAACACTCACAGTCTTTTTGTACAAAAGGAGGCGGAATTTAAGCAGAGAAAAGGAGTTATCAGACAGGTACCTATGCTGGTTACAGGCTGCAAAAATCAGAGATCAAAACAAGGCAAAACAGAGCAGAGAACCCCAGCTGCACAAGGCCTAACTAGATCAACGCACCCCTAACACAGAGGTTTTGACATTCAGCGCAGGTAGCCTTCACGAGACCTGCGTTGAAATGCAGAACCTCTTCACAGAGTCTGCGCTAAAAGAGAAACGAGAGTTTCTCACTGGGTTCTGGGTCACAGTTTGCTATTTAATCTACGGTTTCAAGCCATATCAAAGCAACAAGCAAGGTACAATCAAAGGGATGCTTTGAGGGAGGACTAAGATCTATCACAAAGGATCATCAAATCATTTGTGAGTCCATTTTTCAGATCATAGACAAATCCAGTGATTGGATCAAAGCAGCAGCTGTCTACTTTGCATCTGAGAATAGCAGATGCAGTTCCATTGCTGCTCTTGAATCTATGAAACAAACAATGATAGAGACACAAATAAAATGACTAAACAGATCGTCCCCAGCGGAGTCACCAATTTGTTGTGGGGGAAAATGCCTATGCAGGACGATCCTATCCACCTAAGGTGTGACAGTGCCTTAGCAAAAAACAGAAACAGCTATTCTAGTATTCTTCCTTTATGAATTAAGAATGAAGAGAGATGGATGGACTAACCGGTGTCTTCCGTTTCTCCCTCGATCCGGTTTCTCTTCTCTTTGAGAGTTCCCAGCTACTTGCCTTCTCGCTCGCCCAGCTTCAACAGGTCCTTGCAAGATCACAAGAAGAGAACACTACACAAAGACATAGATTCATATTCATAACTAGTTCAGGATTAGAAATAAACTAAACATACTAATGCAATCATACATCAAAGATACATCAGTATATAGGAGAAACCAAGATAGCTTTATTGATGAATAACAAGGTTCAGGAGGAGATACAACCAAGAGGGCTCCAATCCAGCATCTCCTTCCCAGCAAATGAAATTCCTATCTTCACCTCCCTTCAAAGAATTAAGCACCCAATGATTCCAATCTCAAACCAACAGCAATTCTTTGCATTAACAAAATTCCAGCCTCCAACCTCCGGATCTCTGGGATGAGAGATCTATATATAGATATTTGTAGAGGTGCGAGTCAGCTCTGGGTTTTTTATTAGTGTCTTCTCTCTGATAGTTCTTGATGCCACTTGGAGATCTCATTGATCTCTTACTCATCCTTGGGCGATTTTGAGAGGCAAGTGTCCCATGAGAAGTTTCTAGAAGATTCCATGATCATCCACCTCGCAAACTGTCTCCGCCACTTGTCTTTTCCTGATCAACGCACCCTCACAGTGTATTTAGGTGCACTGAAACGTAATTCCCGTGTGTACAAGGTGCGCTGAAATGCAATTCCTCAGTGTACAAGGTGCACTGATCCAGTTTTGACCAATTTTGAGTAGTTTCTGGTGGAGAACTTCTGGGAGAAGCTGTAATTTGTTGACCTTGTTCCTTTAGGAGTTGTAACAACACTTTTAAGGACCTAGGAGCCTTTAGTTTATGGACATTTCATGCTTGGAGCTGTAAGGCACAAAAATGTCTATAACATCCATGCCCAAGGTGAAGGCACTAATCTGCGGTTCTTAGTTCTTCTGTGGCAAAATCACTATCCCCGGGTGGAGCCAGATGTTGTAACATGCATCCTTCCATAATATTTATTTTTCATTCAAAAAAATTCTTTTGAAAATACATTAAAAAAAGAGATAAAGCAAAAGGAAGAGGCAATAATGATATATTGGAGGCCAAGGGTTATATGGGCATACATGTATATGTGTATATCACAAAGAGTAACTAGCAGAAATCAAAATGCAAAATTAATGAAGAAATAAATCGCATTTTCAAATAAAACAAGTGTTAAAATACTACCAGACACAAAATATTATATTCTATGTTTTAAAGTTCGGCGGGTCCACGTTATGGATGGTCGCACCATAGATAAACGCTGATCGCAATTTGTGATGAAGAACTCAAAATATTATGTATTATTGTTTTATATTGCAGCGGGTCCATAAGACAACATATATATATATATATATATATATATATATACCGCCGATTGCGATTGCGATATCGGTTCTGGACCCGATAGTTTATAAGCTATATTTTATATGACTCAGTGCGTCTACCTTATCGTGGGTTCCAAATACTTTTATTGATATTCATATATATTGGTTTATGATGTTTTATATGGATTTCTGTTATAAGAGATATATATATATATATATATATATGAACCGCCGATTGCGATTGCGATATCGGTTCTGGACCCGATAGTTTATAAGCTATATTTTATATGACTCAGTGCGTCTGCCTTATCGTGGGTTCCAAATACTTTTATTGATATTCATATATATTGTGGTTTATGTTGTTTTATATGGATTTCTGTTATAAGAGATTATAATAAAAAGGCCAGACTTAAAGCATATATGTGTTATATCCTAAAATCCTGGCAGGTCCGTAAGGCGTGCAAAAGGCAGTTTTTAAGTTATAAGGCAGTTTTCGGGTGGAGCAAAAGCGATGGATGGTTTTTAATGGAATCAACCTGATTCCACTAAGCATTTAACATGTAGCAGTTAGCTAGAGAAAGGAAACTGCCCATTTCGGGCAAGTATTATTCGGGCTTATGTCCCACCCGAAAACCTTTGTACATCGTCTGATATGAAGGGCATAGATCAACAACAAGAATGAATTGGCAGGAAGTATAACTTGGAGATTGTGCTGTACCCGTATTGAAAGTGGAAAAATATGTTTTATTATATATTTTATTTATAAAATATTATTTCCAAATATTTTCATAGTTATTGTGGCCGCATGCATAAGTTAAGCTTTATGAGGGACAGAGCAGAAGATTAAGAGGAAGACAACTCAATATATTTCGTGGCATTTTGGCCAATCAAAAAGCCCTTGTAAGCCAGGATTATATAAACTAAATGTATTTCATTACGGCTAAGAAGAATTAAGCATCATTAGAGCGTTAACAGAGGAATTTGGCAGTGAGCCAACATAACAAGCCAACAGTTACCATCTCTTTCTAAATTCAGTTTTTTTTTTGTTATTTCTTATTCTTCGAGGTGTTTTTAACCCTCTATAAATTTTGTAGCAATTTTATTTCATATAGTTAGAAAGAAGTTAGATAGGTTTCAAAAATCAATAATTGTTCGATAATGTATAAAAAGTGGAGACATTTACTAGGAAAGGGTTGGGAATTTTGGAGAACTGGGCCACTGTATTCCTGATAACATCATTGATTAATGCAACAACCAAAAGTTTCCAGGAGTTGTTACATATAATTTTTAAGTTTCGCTATCATGTGTCATGCAATGTTTTCTTCTTTTGAAGTGTAGTAATGAAGCTACAGGGTAAAATCCCCTAAAGAGCGCTCCTATACTTAAAGTCCTCACCTCCTTTCCAAGTTATAGATAGCCGTTTCTATGAAAGACCAGCATATTTTCTATGATTTATTTCTCATGATCATAATTCCTCTAAGTTACAGATAATAGTTCCTGTGAGAGATCAACATATTGTCTTTAACTTCCTCTTCAAACTTTCCTCATTCATCATTTATATTTAGCAAAAAATGGAATTCTGAGATGTTCTGGTCATACATGTATTAAGAGTCTAAGGTCAAGTTTCCCAACTCCTTCATTTGAGAATATAATAAATAATAAGTGATAGTAAATAATCTTTATTAATGTCTTAAGCACAATTTCCCTACAGCCAATAAATTGGTTTCTTAAGGAACAATAGTAACATTGAAAGGAACATAATTAAAAATCAAGTTGGTAGTCTCGGTTTTGGGATCCAGGGGAAAATCTTTGTGTATATGTGTTTTATGTGTTATGCTCTAGCATTGTTTATTTTCTGTGTTTTAGGATTCATATGCAGGTAAATTCTATATAGGGTTAAAACCTACAACAACAAGCACACTTGCGCTACATAAGCTGTCTACGTTCCTCGTGTTTGCTTGTATGACACAGTCAAGAGAGTGCATATGCTTAACATTTCCATGCAGTGTAGCACAACACCATGGAAATTCCACAGAGTGCATGTCATGCGCTTTTACTTTTTTCTTTTCTGTGGATGCATTTAAACTTGGAGTGTGTTTGTCTTCATTTTATATCTTTCATGTTTGCTAGTTCACCTGAATATGTTGTTCGCAAACCATGCCTTCACCAACATGGGTTGACTAATGCACCAGTGCCTGCATTGGAAATATCACTTCACGTGATCAAGCCCATGCACCGTTAGCTTAGGAGAAGGAGTAGTGTTTTCTTTTGTCTTGTCTTCTTACATGCATGTTTTCTTTCTTGCTTTGTATTTGTTTGCTTTCTTGCTTTCTTTTCTTACTTTCTTTTTTTTCGCATTTTCTTCTTCTCTTTGCTTTGTTGTTCATTTTCTTATTTACGTTCATAGGTTAGTTTCACATAAAAGCGTATGTGACTCTTAAAACAAGCAAGGTAAAGTACAAGAGGACTTGTATAGTTATCAATAATTGTTTATCTGTTGTTCGATCTCTGTATAAATAACTTATTTTCTTCATTCAATGATACACCAATGGAAAATACGTTCTGTTCAAAGTGAACCTTAGCGAAAACACAATGCTTGCGTGCTAACTAATATCACCTACTCTAATCGGTTGTTTTGGGTTAACCCTTGTCAGCTCAGTCAAGTAGAGTAAGGTGAGGGGGAAAACCTTAACAAGTATGTCAGAGGTATATACAAAATACTTCTCGAAAGGAATAACCTCTTCTTCTCTAAATAAGTCGGGATCCCTCTTTCACCCTGAAATAAATAAGTGCTATGCACAGTTCTTGAAAAATGAAAAATGAAAAATGAAAATGTGAAATTTTTGAAATAAGGCGAAAGAAGAGAAAGGCTTCCTACATAGAGAGGTGATGCAAGTAACTACACCAGGGTACTGACCAGGCTTACTGGCAATGGAGCAATGCTTGTGTTACTGCATGACTCCATCGTGGTATTTCCCGGGCCTGTTGGCAGCAGAGCAACACCAAAGATGAAAATTAAACTCTGACTATCAGATTGCTTGTGTACCAATATACCCCTCATCCCTAATCGAAACAATTGTGTTGACTTGGCTTGGAATGTGTGTTGACTGACCAAGAGCATGGAAGTTGCTACATCTTTTAATCAAGCTAGTGTGGAAACCAAGATAATCTAAGAACTTAACAATACGTCTGGAGGAGTTAGACTTGCTTTTCATGAAGCAAGGTCCATTCAGAGAGCTGGAGTTCTACCAGTGTACGCCAAGTGTTGTAGCAACTACAACCACCCTCCAAAATGTTTCCTTAACTTCGTTTTGGAGCCTCCCTACCAACCATCCTTAGTAGCATGTCTTGCACTATCCAAGTACATAGGCTTCAGCTAAATTTCAATGGCTTACCAACCTGTGTTGGTCAACTTGTTTGTCTCCCACCTGCAAGTTGACATTCTAGACTTAGTCATTTTCTGGCTGAGGTGCTCACTAGAAAATTGTGCAATTATGGAGGGGAACCAACCTTCCCTCCAGAAATGCACAATCTAGCCCGGCAGCCTTCCCTCTCAAAAATGCACAATTCATCCCAACATTGGGCTTCAGCTCAGAAAATGTGTAATTCTGACTGACAGCCAGGGCTTCAGTCCAGAAATTATGCAATGCATGAGGGACGACCAATCTTTCTCAGCCCAGAAACTGTGCAATTGACGTTCCTAGGCTTGTATACTATTGCATGTGTTCCTAGGTTAATTGGTCCCCTCCAGGATAGACTAATCTTAATTTGCATGCATGGGTTTTTTTTCCCAAAAAAAAAGAAAAAAAAATCAAAAGAACATCCCTAGAATTTAGGGATCCATTTTTAGCAACTAGAGGTTACATGCAAAGACCATTTTAGAAACCTCCCACTAAGTGTCTCTTTTTCCTAAATTTGTGGCATGCACATCATAAGCCTCATCCTTATCAAGCTTATTTATTTGACGCTACAAAGCTCATTCCTCACATCAATCTTGGATCTCTGACATCCCACATCACATCTAGAAGCATTCAACACATTCAACTCATCTTTTTCTGGGTAAGTCTACTTCTCATGTCTTTTGCTGCTTTTATGTCACTTTTTGTATTTATCTTCTTGTGAATGCTATTTGCTTGCTTTTTTTGAATTGTTTTGTCATTTAATGCATGTCAGCTTGTACAAGCATTGTTTTAAGGTTTTCATTTCATCTCACTATTGTCGCATGCATGACACTGTTTCTGCACTGACGGTCATCGTTGCTGCGACATGCTTCACACACATGCTTGTTTTCCCATTTTCTAAATCCCGAACTCAGTGTTTGCATGAATATCATTCACTCTTGTTTGTACTTAGCTTCGCCATGCATTCAAAACTTTTCGGTTTTTCAATCGCTCATCGACGGTTTTGGGCTACCTTGGCATGAACCTTGCCTTGCCCGGCTAGCAATGTGCATTTATGAGAGTGAAGGCTCTGCCTCCCTCCCAGAAAATGTGCGAATCTAGCCTAGCACTGGCCTTTAGGCTTGCTTTATGCAATCCAGGGAGGCGGTGCCTTGTTGGACGCAGAAATTGCATAATGCAGTTGCGAGATTTGCGTGCCATTACTGATTGAAACTGCGCATTGCACAGTTTCAGTCCTCAGCAAGATAGACTGGACTGTGCATTGCCCAGTTCCAGCAGTCAGTCACCCTCCTAACAACCTGGACTGTGCCTTGCGTAGTTTTGGTAATCATTCTCCCAGCCTCCTGGTGAAGGACTTTCAGGAGATGTATCACTTGCTACAGCTAGTGATCACGATGGAGAAACACTTCAACAGACCCAAAAATAGAGCAAACGCAAGAGATACCTTGAAGATCTGGGTGAAAGAGCCATCCAAGTTCAGGAAAACGCTCAGCTAGGTTTACAAGACAAAGATACTATGGAAGGAATATTAGTACTTGGTCATCTTTTCATGCCGCTTATATGGCCAAGAGAGCATAGAGACCTTCCCGCAAAGTTGGGTGATTGTGTTGGACCAACTCACCAGTGAAGGAAGACCTTTCAAATCATCCTACATGTTGGTTCTCAGGTTAAAGGAACGGGTGACAGAAGCCTGGCATCTGCCCAAAGGTTAGCAAGCGGAGATATACATGTCCTATTACATTATGGATGTAGTATGTGCCCGTCAGCAGTTCCCAGGCTTGGGTTGGGCATGAACACCTTCAGAAACCTATGTGCACACTTATTGCAGATTGTTCTCCAAATGAAGCTTCTGTGGAGTTATCATACTGTTGTCATACCACTTTGTCACCCCAGTGTACAAAATGATATTTGAGGAGGATCCACCTTGCATGTCGTAGGAAGTGATGGAGGCACTAATCGACATAGCAGATTGGTATGCCTCACCCCTTGGCACCTTCGTATGGATGTACAGTGCAGAGAAGGCTCTGCATGTTTTACTAAAGTTTTCCATGGACAATCTCATCATGGAAGAGGTTTCATATCACATCTTGACAAGGTTGTCAGCGAAGCTGCACAGGAAGAAGAAGGCACCTTAGCCCTCTCTTCCTTTGCAGATTACGTTGTATGAGATTCAGAATCTCAAGCATGTTGAGACCGAGACAAAGGAGTTCAAGATATTCACCTTTGACACCATACTTTTCAATCCGTTTGACCCACATTGCTTGGTGAATGACCACTATGTGAGAGCAAAATTTCCTTGGATCCATAGGGAATGTCATTGGCCTGAGGAAGACCCATGGAGATATTGTTATCACTTCTCTAGGCTCAACGAACCAGATGGCATAGTTGTAGAGTGGTTAACAAAGCAGAGGGAAGTAGCATCTTAGAGAGCAGCATCATCAATAGTAGCAAAGGGTATTAGAACTGTGTGTGACAAAGGCAAGAGAAAGGTTGTTGAAAGCGCAGAGGCAAAACAAAGTTGCAAGTTCAAAGAAAACCCACTTGTGTTTAAAGTGGCTTTGGAGATTGAATCTAAGAGGCGATAGCACAACAAGAGGGTCGTACAAAGGCTAAGAGAGAAACAGAGGATGGAGGAAACAAAAAAGGATTTGCAAGATTTGAAGCAGAAACTCCAGGATGAACATGAGCTGCACCGAAGAGAGAAGGAAGCGCAATAGAGATGGGTACAATAGGAGGCACAACATGCATAGATTGATGAAATTGTGCCCATACAGGTTATAGACTCATCCGAGAAGCTAGCAAAAAGAAGACAAGGTGAGCAGTTGCAGGAGCAGGACTTAGCTCAAGAGATCAAACAGATGTTAGAGCAGATGGACACGGATATGGTCCAGCTAGTGTTAGATCAGGATATTGACCTCATGCCTCAGAACCAAGAGGTCACCCCACTGGCTTCACTAGATCCAAAAGCAAAGCAAGTCCCAAGTGATCAAGGAGACATGAAAATCCTTGAAGAAAATCCAGAGGCAGAGATGAACAACATATCTTTCGACGAGTCACAACGCAAAGTTGTGGAGTCATGTAGAGTGCCTGCTCTAGATGTCCACATATCTCCTGTGTAGTTTGAAGAATGAGTGATCGTATCCAATGTGTGCAAGCATCCAACAACATTGGTCAATGCTACCAAAGCATATTCCCAAGCCACAATCTCGAGTGTTAGATTCTTGATAGTTACGAATGAGCATATGGATAAGGAGTTACAAGTGGCCAAGCAGGGAGGAGAACAAGTTACATCATCTGCCAGAGCAGAGTTGAAGAGAGAAATACTAGATGAAGTATCGTCCCTCGAGACATTCATGTGAATGTTGTATTCCAGATTCGTGACCATGCATAATTCAGTTGTCAATCTCAACAGTTGGCAGCAGTGTTGTGCCAAAAGATCACGCATCTTGTCTAATCTGCACACTATTATTGATTGCATGCAAACATGGACAATGAGGTACAAAAGAGCCCCATTACACTTTCCAAAGATGATGAAGCCAAAGGTGGTAAAGTTGAAGGCACGCATCCGGAGTCAGATCCGGAACTATGAGGAACTCCCGCAGCTCATCACCAATTTGCAGGCTTCACATGCACAAGTGTTCAGAAGCATGGATGTCATTGTGCACACGCACATGATCCCATCCACCATCACACTCACCAAGGCAAGGTCAAAGAACCAAGCTCGACTAGAGCTAGACATGTACTTTGATGAGTTGATGCGTGTAGCCACCAACGCAGACTTGAAGATTAGCGCAAACATTATGCATCAGTATGTTTTTGATCTGAATGCAATCAAGACTATGATGTGCATGTTATCAGATGAACTGGATAGAGGTGCAAAATCAATGTACCCAGATGCAACAAAAGAAAGAGTGTGCTTTCAGTAGGATGTGACCATTGAGCATGCGAACACCATAATGGACTACCAAGCTTGGCATCAGTTCACCACCATCAATCATCATGAGGATTTCGAAGAGTTGGTATTCCCGCAGCTATCTGAGTCATAGTGATATTTTGCATGGCTTGCTCAAGCCTATTTTGTCTCACATGGGTACATGTGCAGATTGTAATGTATTATCCTTTAAAAGTGAAAGACGAAGTGTTGATATTAGAATGTAACAGTCATGTAGTAGTTGAAGAGTCATGAGAGTAGGTGAAGAGTCATAAAGGGGAATGTCAAGGGTCACCCCACACTTTGCTATTTATAGAACCTCATAACTCATTGTACATGCTTTTCGGAGCCAAGCTTCCTATATGTGTAACTTAGAGAAATCTTGGAGTTTATTGTAACGAGCCTTGGCTTCTCCACAGTGCAGAGCTAGTATATCTCTTTGGAGGAGCAGGTAGAAGTGACTATAACGTTCCGCTGTTGGGACTAGTGGTTGGTCATGGTTGTATGTATGATTAGATCTTTCACTTTCTTAATATAACAGAGCCAACATGTTTCATGCATATGTTGTTATTGTAGTTCAACTATCTTGGTTACTCTAATGATATGTGTAGTTGTTATTTACGCATGTATGTATTAACTTTTCTGTATATGTTTGTATGAATCTTATTAAAATGCGTTGTTGGTATAACCATCACTTTGGATCATCATCTAACCTGCTTTCCATCTTGACATGTATTTCTTCTCATGTGTTCCCTTTCAAGTTGCGTGCTACCATAGGTTTCTAAGGGGCACACTCACCCCCCATTCCGTGTGTTAGAGACTTTCATGCACCTTCCTTGACTGTTTGCACATGTCACACCCTTGCTACAACAAGGACATCTTACTCACCTCTACATGCAACCACGGTCACAACCATACTGTAATACCCACTACTAGGATTCCTACACTAAACGGTCTGAGGCCTAGTTGGGACTTCTTACCAGGGAGATCCCCTGACATGTTGGCAGGTCTAGCACCATCAACATAACCTTTTGTCTAAATAGTGACTAGCACTGGCAGCGCAACTTTTGATAGGAAAATTCTTGTTGATCCTCTTCAGGCAGTTTCTCAAAAAATGGATCAAAAGCTTCTCTTACTAGAAGCCTCGAGAACAATGAGCTAGTAGTTGTTGGATGAATATATGGTCGAGTACTCCCATTTAGAGCCATTGATCCTACCTTTAGGGATCTTATCTTTGGGATAATGACCTTCTTTCCCCTTTCGTGAATCTCTAACTCCCTCTCCCTTACTATAAATTTGTTCTTCACTTTCCTCAATGGGTTGGTCATTGCTGGTTATCATTCTTGTGCTCACTTGTGCTTAGAAGCTGCCATTTTTGTGAGAGAGGAAAAGAGATCTTGTTAAGTTTGGCTTGGACTCGGAACCATCCTGAAGGAGGCCTTTAGCATCAAGGCATCAGTTGTATGCTTCCCTCTTTGATTTAATCATTAATAAAAAGAATTTTTGAATTCCCATAAGTTTTTCTATGATGGTTTGCTTAGTAAAATACTCCTTGATCTATTGTATAACTTATATTTGAATGCATATGCTATTATCTCTCTTGTTGTTGTCTTTTGATCTCTCTTGTAGGTATTCGGATGTAAGGAATATTGAGAAACGAGCCTCAGAGCTAAAGGATCAGAATCATCAAAGGTTGAGCGCATAAGAGGGAGGTAGAACATCTCCCTTTCTCATTGGTCATTCTAATCTAGGTTAGGGAAGCTTTCTTGTTTTGTCATGGTTGTTACTAGACCCACACATTGAGGTAGAGGGATCACTTCTATCCATAGAAGGGATTACCTGGTTAACAATTTGGGGATCATAGTGGGGACTAATACTACTTCAACATCACCCTCATAAAGTGAAATTACCTTCAAATATTACAAGGGTGACCACCATATTTGATAATGTCTGGGTAATCCCAATATATTAGAAGTGTGGTCCACATGTTCATATTGACCTTTTTCCTCAACCTCTAGAGATCATGTTGGTGATAAAACTTCAACTACTGATAGTAAAGCCCATGGGAAAAAGGGAAAGGTCAAATTTCCTTGTAGGTTATGTGAAGGGAATCATCCTATTCACCTTTTTCCTCGTATGGATGAAGCCTCAAAAGTGTTGGATAACCTTACTGCTTCTCAACCTCATCTTCTGATTGGTTATCAGAAGTTTTTCCTTGATCCTCAACTAGTTGATCAAGTGATTGATCAGAACTCATCTCTGGTCAATCCCACTTCCTCTGAAAGTGAACCCCATGAGTCCATTTCTAACCAACCATTGTTTGAGGAACTAGTTGACCTGATTCCACCTTCAGGTGATCACACCTTTCCTATAGATATTGAACCTCATACCGCTTAGGTTCTTCTTGTTTCATCAAATTCTAATGAATTGGAGGGAAATTCTCTCATTCCCACGATACAGGGGGGAGATCCCCCTGTTCCCATAATGCAAGCGGGTAGTTCTCCCATTCCCATTTCACCCCCTCCAAGTAGTATGGTCATTTCCTTTGATATGTGTCGACTGGGAGGATATCATCTTCCTTCATATGTTCCCTTCCAGATCATGGTGCAGGCTTATAATATGGTTGTACCTAGCATAGTTATAGATGAAGGAACATCTATTAGTATTATGTTCTCCACTGCATGGGAAGCTTTCGGTTCTCTATAGCTTGTGCCCATTACCCATAATTTGATAGCTTTTAACAGAGGAACTATTCAACCCTTAGGGATCCTTCCTAAGTTTCCTATTTATTTGGGAGGAAAAATCGTCTAGCTCAACGTGATGGTCGTCCAATGCCCTTTGTATTTTAATTTACTGTTCATCTGGGACTATTTTTATGTCATGGGAGCTCTTCTCTCTTCTCTCTTTCATGTCATATGTTTCCTGAATGAAGGAAGAATTGTGGCCATTGATCAGCTTTCATTGGTTGGTCCTAATATGTCTCCTGATCAACCATCTTCCTTAAATGGTCCATCTATGCAAGTAGTATCACTACCGCCACAGGTTAATTATGTGGCCACCTATTTGGTTCCCGGGTCTATTGATGATCTAGTCAGTGATATAGTGCATCATGTACTAGGGGCATTAGAGCCTGATCTTTCCATTAGATCCCTTGACATGTATCATTTCCAGAGCATTGTTCTCCCATCTGATGAGAACCTCTTGGAAGCCATGGTCTCTTATAGTCCATGATCAAGGTCATGAGGATAGTTCTTTTACTATTTCAACCTTGTTAAAAAATGAAATAGGTCCGCATGAGAATAGTTCTTTTACTATGTCAGCCTCGTTAAAAATGAAATAGGTCCCCATGAGGATATTTATTTTACTATGTCAACCTTGTTAAAAAATGAAATAGGTCCCCATGAGAATAGTTCTTTTACAATTTCAACCTTGTTAAAAAATGGAATAGGTCCCCATGAGCAGAGTTATTTTACTTGTGTCAAGCTCATTAAAAAATGAAAAAAGGTGTTGGAGCAGAGTTCCTTTACTTGTGTGAAACTCGTTAAACAATGAAACATGGTGTCCTGAACATGGTTCTTTTCCTATTTCAAGCTCGTTAAACAATGAAACAAAACCCTCTCCAATTCGAGACTTTGATTAGATCTCATAAAATCTCGGTCACATCTTTCACATGATCTCGTAAGTGAACCTTCATTTCATCCACTTGTTAGTAACCATTATTCTGATTAGGTGAATGAAGTGAAGCTTGGGGGGCATGTACCTCAAATTGAGTCATTATGTTGGGGGCATGCAAACTCATCTCAAGCATAGTTTATCTTTGTTTCAAGCTTGTTTAAAATTTAAACCAAACCCAAGCATAGTTTGTTTCCATTTCAAGCTTGTGTAAAAATGAAACCAAATCCAAGCATAGTTTGTTTCATTTCAAGCTTGTGTAAAAATGAAACCAAATCCAAGCATAGTTTGTTTCATTTCAAGCTTGTGTAAAAATGAAACCAAATCCAAGCACATTTTTTTCTCATGTTTCAAGCTTGTGAAAAAATGAAACTATATTCAAGTATACTAAAGCATGGTTTCCCATGTTTCAAGATTGTGTAAAAATGAAACCATTTCCGTTTTTACCTCTCGTGATTACCATTTTATCATCCTATTTTTTCCAGATGAGCCTTGGTTTTTTCATTCCATTGTCACCATCTCTTTGGACAATCATACGCTTTCACTTGTTTGTTTTACCTTTTCTTGAGGAAAATCTCTGATGAGTGGTATTATTAGCTAGCTTCTTGACCTTTACATGATTTGAGCAGTTCCATCATCATCGGAACCAGTTGCTAATCCTTTATACCACTCGTTCCTCCAAGAAGAGTCATCTTTCAACTCTTTTCAGACTCTCAAAATATGAAAAGATGTTCGAGCACTTGTCTTTTTGAACTCGTAAAAGTAATTGAAAAGATGTCTACTCAGTATAAGTTTAACTCTTTTTTGAACTGAGATAGACTAGCTATAAAAAAAGAATACCTTAGTCAAACATGGTTAAAAGGTTATCTTGAATATTGTTTTCTACCTTTTCGAGACCTATGGATTTTCATTTTTTCCTCCTTTTCAAACTCTCTAAACATGAAAAATATTTCGATTTACCCCTCTTGTTGGACTCGTAAAACTGAAATGATGCAGGACTTGTTAGCATGACGAGACTGATCTACTCCTTCCTAGAGCTCATTAAACTTACTACGATGGATTCATCTAAAGGATGAACTTATACGACAAGAATATGGTATCCTCTTCAAGCTTGTGATTAAAAATAAAGAGGTACTCGCTAGAAATAGTGGGGGGGAATGAAATTAAAGAGTGTTTGTACCTTGTATAAAAGGTAGCATGTCGCTCTTGAACATGACACTCATCTGCATCTCGTGTCGGGTTTGGTATATCCTCTCTTTGCCACTTGCACTCCTAGGTTTGGGAAATCCATTTTCCTCTAATTCGATCACCCCTAGTTTCATCATGACCTCTAATTCCATTTTGATTCAAGTGTTGTCAACCTCTGGAGTCATGTCACCAATATGTTCAAGAGAAGACCTATTTTCAAAAGTCAAACCTCTTATACCTATGTGACCCTCTCTGCAACAATCCTGAATCACTCCTATCATTTTTAGATATCCTATGTTTCGTGTCGATGATGTGGGAAACATTATGGTCCTCCTTCAATGGATCACTTCTTGTCGACTTCAGCTCATTATCCAGGAAATTGATTTAGAAACACCCTTTCAATACCTTGTAGATTTCATGCCTCAATGGAAAGTTCTTCGTGTTCGATGACATGCTTACATCATTGGACTTTGATTGAATGATCAACAAGTGTTCAAATTCATCTCACATATTCACTCTTGTAGATTGTACTCATGTACCTTGAGGGCCATCGTCATTATTGGTGGTTTCTCTCATGCATGTTAATGGTTTACATTATTGACCAGTAATCAGGTGGTTTCTACCATGTTCAATGTTAGAACATCTATTCAAATGGTTAGATTCATACTTTGATCGAGATAGAGATGAAGACCCTAGATCTCATTTGTTAAAATCTAGGTTACGAGGAGTTATTGAGTATTCATGATTGTATACATGATCATGTTCATACGGATGGTTGCGTCCATGGTGTGGATCCATAGACATGTATTTTTTAGACGGATGATTGCATCCATACTGTGGATTCATGTATTATATTTTAATCCCTATTCATATGTATTATCAGGCATATGTATATATCATAGATGTCATATATTGTATCATGTTTGATTTGCAGGTCTCCTGATGGTGGTCTTCCAAGCTCCTTGCCTTAACTGATAAAGCACTTCAACCATCACTTCCTATTCTACTTTCATGCTTTAGGGGGCATCTATTACATAGTATTTTGTCACATTCCCAACTCTATACTTGAAGTGTCTTCCTTTGTGCCACTGTCATCACAAATGTCGTAAAGAGAAAAACATTGTGTAAACTCATTCACTGTAAATTATATGCTCAATACATCCCTGAAGAGATGGAGAACTTATGTCTGGAAGAAATTCTAGAAAAACTTGTCAAAAAACCCTAATTTACAAGATCAACACTACTTTTAGTAGGAAAATCCATGCTAGTAACATTTTGTCTAACTAGTGACTAGTGTTGGCAGCATGACGTTTGATAGGAAAATCTACGTTGATCATCTTTAGGGAGTTTCTTAAAAAATGGAGCAGAAGCTTATCTTACTAGAAGCCTCGAGAACGGTGAGATGGTAGTTGTTGGATGAATATATGGTCAAGTACTCCCATTTAGATCCCTTGATCCTACCTTTAGGGATATTACCTTTGGGATAAGGACATTCTTCCCCCTTTGGTGGATCTCTTACTCCCTCTCCCTCACTATAAATCCATTCTTCACTTTCCTCAATGGGTTGGTCGTTGCTAGTTTCCATTCTTCTGCTCAATCATGCTTAGATGCTACCATTTTGGTGAGAGAGGAAAGGAGAGCTTGTTAAGTTTGGTTTAGACTTGGAACCATCCTAAAGGAGGCCTGCAACATCAAGGCACCTGTTGTATGCTTCCCTCTTTGATTTAATTATTAATACAAAGCATGTTTTAATTCCCATAATCTTGTCTATGATGATTTTCTTAGTACAATACTCCTCGATCTGTTGTATAACTTATATTGGAATGCATATGCTATGAACTCTTTTGTTGTTGTCTTTTGATATCTCTTGCAGGCATTTGAACCCAAGGAATAGTGAGGAGCGAGCATGGGAGCTAAGGGATCGAGATCATCATCAAAGGTCGAGTGCATAGGAGAGAGGTAGGCCATATCCCTTTCTCATTTGTCATTCTGATGTACGTTAGGGAAGTTTGCATGTTTTGTCACGGTTGTTACTAGACCCACACATTGGGCTAGAGGGATCGCTTCTATCCATAGAAGGGATTGACAAGTTAACAATTACATTTCTATTATTATGATGTTATGTAGGATATAACCTTTCATGGTCCCATTTCATTATAAGTGTACCCTTTGTCTCTTATATGTATACAAAGAAAACCTACTCTTAGGATCATAAAATCTTGTATTATACACTATATTTATTGTAAAACAAAGTTTCCTCCTTAAAGTGGACCATAATTATTGGTTTCTTATCCTTTCCAAGGTGCAAGGTTCATAACATTTGGTATCAGAGCAAATAGACGTAGTATTTCATTGCTTCAAACATGCCATCTTGTAGATTTCACTATATTTTTTTTCTAGGACATTTAAAATGGTGAAATTTTTCACAGATTTAGATGAGATATTAGAGAGCATCTAGTAAAATTTCATATTTTGGTTCATTATAATTTTTCAGATGTATTCTATGGAACTTAGGATTTGTGATTGGTCTTGAAATTTGTTTCAAATGAGTCAACTCGTAATTTTTACTATAATTTCTCCTAGGAAGCTTTAGACCATAAAATTTTTACTAGATAGAGAATAAATCTCATTGTATGTCTTGGAAAAAAAATTGTAACAACATCCCTTACCCAACACCTAGAGTAGGAGGTGGTCACTATGCATACACAATATCTAATTACTGTTATGAAAATGGGGTATAAAAAAATTTTCTTTTTCCAAACTACTCTAAACTCATAGTACCCCTTACCATTACATTTGTCTCATCGAGATGAATCCAATGATATAAAAATTTCCTCAATCCGACCCCCATATTATGAGATATTTCCTCCCAAAGGTTTTACCTTACCACCTCATCAGGCTACTTCATGCAAGTCCACCATTATCCTGCGTGGCATTCAGACTTTTAGACCATTCAATCTTAGCCTCCTTCACTTGCCTGTCGAATACCTTCATTGAGTCGGACTAGATCTGATGGTTATGGATTAACTATGTCATATTGACTCCTTCATCTTAGCCCTCCTTATACCTCTAGAATGACGTCTATAGACACATCATATTGCTATTTCCATGCTAACAGATTCCTAAGTGTGCTACTCTAATAACCGTTGGGGCTATGTCACCTAGCCTACGTGTCAATGGGTTGTATGCCCTCCTGCCCCATTGGTTCACCTCTCCACTTGTTGACGGTGCTAGACCCGCCAACGTGTCAAGTGGTTCTCCCTAGTAATAAGTCCCAATTAGACCTCAAACTGTTTGGTGTAGGAGTCCCAAAAGTGGGTCGTATGGTAATGCCTTGACCGTGATGACACACATAGGCAAGTAAGATAACTCTATTAGTTGAAAGGGTGTGACCGCTACAGTGAGTCAAGGAAGGTGTATGAGAGGTTCTAACACATGGGGCTTGAGATGAGTGTGTCCCTTGGCAACATGTAATAGTACTCAGCTAGGAAGGGAACACATGAGTGAAGATGTATCACAAGCAGGACAGAAGGTCAGCCGACAATCCAAAGTGATGGTTAAACCAATAGCACATCTGTAACAAGATTCATATAATTGCATACAAAACAATTCATACACAACTACATAAGTTAAACAACATACATTGCTAAAGCAACCAGAACAGTCCAACTACAATAACAACATATGCATGAAAACGTTTTGGCTCTTATTATATAAAGAAGTATAAGTTCCAATCATGCAATACATCCATGTAAACCTACTAGCCCCAACAGTGGAACATCACAGCCACATGCACCTGCTCCTCAAAAGAGATGTACTAGCTCCATGCAGTGGAGAAGCCAAGGTGCATTACAATACATTCCAAGCTCTCTCCAAGATAGTCTTATCAGAAGCTTGGATGACAAAAATCCCATACAATGAGTTATGAGGGACTATTTATAGCAAAGGGTGGGGTGACCATTGACATTCTCCTTTGTGACCATTCAACTACCCTCATGACTCTTCACCTACTCTATGACTGTTACATCCACTATTGACACTTGACATGACTCAACATTACAATGCACATGTACCCATGTGAACAAAATGGCTTGAGCAAGTCAAAATAGACATCACTCTGACTTAGACAACTATAGAAGTCCAACTACTCAACATCCTCATTTTGATACACAGTAACATATTGATGCCAAGCTCTGTAGTCCTTGATAGTGTCTGTGTGTTCTGCGGTGACATTCGTCTGAAACCTAACCCTTGCCTCCATAGAATCTGGGTAAACTACTCGAGCTCCTCTGTCCAACTTGTCTAAAAGCATGTGCATCATTGTCTTCAATGTGTTCATACCAGCAACATACTTGTGCATGATGTCTGCACTGATAGGCAAGTCTGGGCTGGTGGCGATGCACATCAACTCGTTGAAGTATGAGTCAAGCTCTAGTCAGACCTGATTCTTTGTCTTCATCTGGGTGAGAGTCCCAAGTGATGGGATCACATGTGTGTGCACCACAACATCCATGATATTGAATATTCATTCATGGGAAGCCTATATGTTAGTGATGAGTTGTGGGAGGTCCTCATATTTCCAGATCTAACTCTGGATATGTGCTTTTAGCTTGACTGCATTGGCCCTCATCATCTTTGGCAAGTGAAGAAGGGCTCCCTTGTACTTTATCGCCCATGTTTGCATGGCATCGACAGCAGCATGCACGTTTGTCAAGATGAGTGCTTTTCTAGCACATTACTGCTACCATCCATTGAGATGGACGACTGCCTTGTGCATGGTACCAAACTTGGAGTACAATGCTCACATAAGTATGTCAAGAGATAAAACTTAATCTAGTATCCTTCTTCAGTTCAGCTCGGGCAGACATTGTCACCAAGTCTCCTCCTTTTTTGGCCATTTACAATTCCTTTTCCATTCGCTCATCTCAACTATTAGGAAGCAAACACTTGAGCTAGTGGTTTCGACATACACTCTCGTTGCATCGGCCAAGGTAGTTGGATGTTTGTGCACATCAGTCATGATCACTCGTTCTTCAAATTGCGTAGGAGATGTTTGATCCTCCGGAGTTCATACCCTATGAGACTACACAACTCTATGTTGGGATTCACCAAATGAGATGTTGTGCATATCTTCTTCTAGCTAATCACCAAGGATCTCGGTGCCTCCTTGTTTATTTGAAACTTTCTCATCATCTAGATGCATTGAAGCAGATGAGTCGACCTCTTTGTGGCGAGGCATGAGGTCAGTGTCCTGTTCCAACTCCTGCTGCTCCACGTCTGCATCCAACTATTGAAGTGATTGTTCTATCTCATGAGCGAAGTCTCGCTCCTACAATGGTTCACCCTCTTCACTTGATGCCAGTTGTTTAGATGAATCAACTACTTGTACGGGCATTGCTTTGTCTGTCTGCACATGTTGCGCCCCCTGCTGTATCTGTTGTTGTTGCGATTCCCTCTCCTTTTTTCACAACTCTTGTTCCTTTCGGAGTTTCTCCCTCAGCTCATGCAAATCCTTCTCTACTTACATTCTCTTCTTATCCCTCTGCCTTCGCGCTATTTGCTTGTCGTGCTAGTGCCTCTTTGCCTCTATAGCCATAGTTGCTTGCTCTACAAGTGGATCTTCTCAAAACTTGTAGCTTTGCTCCTCCTCCATGTGATCAACAATCTTCCTCTTCCCTTTATCACGCACTGTTATGCTTAGCTCTGCTACCACTTCTGGTGCTCTCCATGATACTGCTTCATGTTGCTTTGCTAACCACTCCACAACAAAGCCGACCAGTTCATTGGGTCTTGAGAAACTATAGCAATATCTCCATGGGTCCTCCTCAACCCAGTGACATGCCCCATGGATCCAGTTGAACTGAACTCTCATGTAGTGATCTTTCACAATGCGATGTGGGTCATATGGATTGTAGCTTCAGAGGTCGAATGGGTACTTCTTCATCATTTCTATTTCGACATCCGCTTTCTTGATACTCCGGATCTCATATAACCCAATCCGCAATAGATGAGCGGGCCAAGGTGCCTTCTTCTTCCGATGCAGTCTAGCTATCAATCTTACCGAGATGTGATACGCTACTTCCTGTATGACAAGTACGTCCAAGGCAAACTTTGGTAGAACATGCGAATGCTTCTCCGTACTAAACATTCGGATGAAAGTGTCAAATGGTGAGGCATACTAATATGAAATTCTTATCAATACCTCCATTGCTTCTTTTGACATGCAGGGTGGATCCTATTCGAATATCATCTTATACACAGGGGTAAAAAAATGATCGGACAGCCGTGTGATTACTCCTTTGAAGCTGCATTCAGACAACAACTTGAAATATGTGTTCACAACAGTCTCCATTGGTGACCATGCCCACTCCAAACCTAGGAACTCCTATCAAGCACAGACTACACCTGAGATGTAGGCAGACATGTATATCTTTGCATGCATACCTCTGGGTGAATTTCGAGCCTTCGTTACTTGTTCCTTCAGCCGATGAGCGAGTATGCCGGACTAGTTACATGGTTTTCCTTCTCTAGCCAATTGGTCCAGTGCAACCACCCAACTATGTGGGAAGATTTCCATGCTTGCTTGGCCATACAGTCAACAAGAAAATATGATCAAGTATTGGTATGCCTTCCTCAGTATCTTTGTCTTGTAGATCTGGTTGGGTTTTTTCAACCTGAATCGAGCTGGCTCCTTTACCCAATTCTTCAGAATGTCTTTGGATTTAGCACTGTTGTTGGGTAGGCTGAATGAATTTTCCATGATAGTCATGGGCTCTAACATCTGATACATCTCATCATAATCCTGTTCTAATAAGTTCGCAAGCTTCATCCCACTGACACTACTCAACGTCATCATCTTAGGATCAGTGTGGGAGACGATCCAGTGTATCATGCCTGCGCATGGGAACACAGGATATCTGCATGCAATCTGGTACAAGCTGGACTTGTGAATGTTCACGTACACCTCACAGTCTTTGAGGTTTTCCGCAAAAGTTCCTACAAATGTTTCATTGACCTCTTTCCACTTTAGTTTGATGTCCTTGCCTAGATACAACTTTGTATCTTCATAGATCGGCAGACTAAAGTACACTTTCTCAATTGTTGCTCCATCTGCACTTCCATCAGTGTCCTGTTATCCTGTTCTCTTGCAAGCCATGAGACAGATGAACACTTGAAATATCTGGAGACAAACAACATGCATGGCAAGAAATCTATTAGTGAAAACCAAAGAAAATTCGGGGAATGACACAACACATACCTGGGAAATTGATGCAAAATATTGCACAATTTCTTTTGGGAGGCTGAGTGACTGGCTACCAAAAATGCACAAAAGGTATTATGGGTTGTCTGGGAGGCAGGAATGGCTATTGGATCTGCACAATGCACAATCCAGACTGGATGTTGATTGTTGGGATTGTGCAATGCACAATTCCAGTTTGGAGTGACTGTAGGCTCAGGGACTACATTGCGCAATTTTCTGGGCCAGTAGTCACTTCCCCTCAGAAATGCACAAAACAATCCCGGAGGACAGTGCTAGGAAGAAATGCACATTTCTGGAGAGGAAGGCAGAGCCTTCCTTCCCCAAATTGTGCAATGCGGTCTCAGTGAAGGCAGAGTCTGGGACAAGGTTGACCCGACTTGCTAACGGGAAATTGAAAGGAAATAAGATAGTGAATGCATGGTGACACTACATGAAAGAAGAATTGATTGACAGTGCATCCAAGCATGAATGAAAGATTCAAAAAACAGATCAACATGCATGTGGGTGACGCACTTAGCCAATTCAGCGAACGTTCGTGCAAAATAGTTTCATGCATGCGACAGCAGTGAGATAGCAACAAAAACTGAAACAAAGCTAAGAAAATCTGGTATACATGTAAACGAAATCAAGAGTTCAAAAAAATCAATAAAACAACACTCACACAAATGAATACACAAAAAGCGATAGAAATGTTGAAAAAGACAAGTTGAGGCCACTTACCCATGAATAGCTAAGTCAAATGTGTCGAAGAGTCCTGGATGTGCTATGGGATGTCAGAGATCCAAGATCAATGTGAAATAATGGGCTCTGATGCGTTGAATAAATAAGTTTGGGCTCATAACGTGCATGCCACAAATCTAGGAAAAAGGGACACTTGGAGGGGAGTTTCTAAAACAACTTTGCATGTAACCTCTAGTTGTTAAAAATAGCTCCCTGAATCATGGGATGCCTTTTGCATGTTTCCTTTTGCTATTTCGGGAAAATAAAGTTATGCATGCATGAAATTCAAGTTTCCTTGGTCTTCGGTGGCACTGGTCAACCAGACTACTCATGCATGAAGCTGCTTAACTGCTCGAGAAAAAATGTGCATTTCTGGTTGGGAGCTAGGCTGCCTGCCCAGGAGGTTTGTGCAATTTCTGGGCAGAGAAGCTCACTGCTGCCCAAATTTGCGCAAATTCTGGGCTGAGCAGCCTTGTTGGGGAAATTTGCGCAATTCCTGCTGGGAGTGTTGGCTGGTAGAATTGTGCAATTCTGGAGCCCAGCAGGCTACCAGACAGAATTGCACAATTTCTGGAGGGAAGGTTGGTCGCCCTCCAGAAATGCGCAATTTTCTTAGGGAAGCTACTCATCCTACTGCTGGACCAAGTCCGGGTTGACAACATGTGAGGGGAATGGATCAAGCTGTGATTGACAGGCTAACTTTGTGCATAAAAATCACTGAAGCTTGAGTACTTGACGAAGCAAGACAAGGTGCTGCGAAAGGTTGGTAGGGAGGCTCCAAAATGAGGCTAAGGAAAAATTTTGGAGGGTGGTTGTAGCCGCTACAACACCACTCTTACTTCCACCACATGTTAACCCATCTCACCCCACTTCCTTCACCCCGAAGCATCATTTTTTCCACCACTTTATTTCTTTGGGATCATAGTGTCGGGCTAACCTTACTGGCGGTACCCCTTCTCCACCAATTGGATACATGCCCCACTAGCATGGTATGACTTAGGTTGTCTCACTAGTCTCTTGTCAACATTTATGATTGACTCCTTACTTTAATCTTCTAGGGTGAGACCTCTGGGTCTACGTGGTCTAATGGGTCTCACCTCCATAAGTTATTATTTTTTATTGGGCCAAGTGGCTCCACTCCTTGCCTATGGGGAGGCTCCTCCACTTCCATGTTGTATCCAAATTTGGTCTAGTGTTTTGTTAGCCCTATGGATCTATTACACCATTGCTTATAGATATTTTGGAGTGAACATGTTAGACTAACTTGATAGGTGGGCTAGTTCTCGACCAATAGAACCATGACAATAGTGCATGCCCTACCACACACCCACTTTACGTCATCCTGCAAGGCCTTTCCCGACACATTCTATTATTCTACTCCAGCAGACATCTAGGGTGAGACTTTTGGGGTGATGTCAGACAATTTCATCCCACATTTGTGTTCCAGACACTTCCTAGTGCACCTCCCTCTCATTATTCTGGGCTAAACTTACAAGCTTATGTGGATAGTGTGCAACCCCTCTAGCCAATGGCATAACCTCTAGGTGCAAGGCATCCCATTGCATCATCCCAACACCTCATCCCTTCAGTACTCGACATAATTTTCCAATGTGAACCTTCCAGGTTCTGCCTTCAGGCCATTTTAGTACACTCGTGACCAATCACATTAGCAACAAATCAATCACGCCAATAGGAGACTACTATGACTAGGATTTGATCAGTGTAAGGATAAGGTTCACCCAAATTTCATTATAAGGTTAAATATTGACCTCTTGTGTCACTTCGAGTGTTTCCCATGGCCTGACGAGGGAAGCCCTGTCAACCTCTGAGCTATGGGTCTAATCCAAATTTTGACCGATATTGCGAAATCTTTCCCCAAATCTTCATCAATTATTGATCTCCTAAAAGGATTCACCTTGCCTGCCACACACCAAGGATTCCACACTCCATAACAGACCTATAATAAACCCTATGGCGCTATGCAAACGCTTATGGTGCCTAGCAAGCTATGCTTTGATGATAGCGGAAGATATACAGGTTGTTGATAATGCATGGATGGCTAACCTTTCTTGCATGGGTTTCAACTATCCTTCCATTAAAAGGAAAATAACACTTTCAGCATTAGCATGACACATTTTGCACAGGTTCAAGCGCTTATAGTTGAGTGAAGGAATATCCATGTATATGTATAGACCCTGCCAAGCATGGAGTCTCTTATGTAATTATTTCATGTTAGTAAAAAGGGCCTCTATGCCCAAATTTACAAGTGTTATTCCAAATCCTTATGGATCAATTCATTGCTTGTGGAAGTCATGGTGTCTTTGTATTTTATATATATATATATATATATATATATATATATATATATATATATATATATATATATATATATATATATATATATATATATATATATATATGACATATTCAGTACATAGCACTTCATTTCCAGTTCAGAACCAAACACTTACTTAGTTTGTTTAACAATATCATTTGTTTTCAGGGAAGCACACACATACCAATATATTTAACATATCCATCAATACCATCTCCCCACTAAGGTGCAACCACATGTTCATACATTGAAATTCTCCACTTTTGTCCATAGATGCAGTTCCAGTTGAGACAAAATGCAATCTAGATTTGTTGATATTTAAAACAAGTGTAGGAGACTACTTATCTTCAAATTTGTAGTGAAACTAAGTCAAGGACAAGGAATCTCCACCTAACCATAAATAGTTGCAGCCACACTTGCAGTTGTCATCCTCGAGCTAGATTCCAGAGTCTAAGGGAGCTTGCAATCGATCACTGAAACTAAAAACAGGGAATCCCAAAGGAAATCTTCCTCAATCCCACCAGTTTATTGTTACCATCTTCTTTAGCATAAGGAGTCCAAAGGTTCTCTACCTCACCCTAAGTGTGCACACAATGATTCACTCCCTTCTAGGAAGTGCAGAATCCACTGTAACAATAAGGCAATAATCAAAGGTCTTCAATCAAGTCTTCCTTTGATGTTGATTCAATATTAGGATCTTCCCAAGCTCTCTATGGCTTTAGAGCATACTATCTCAACCCACAATATCCAAGAGACCCAAATATATTACAAGGCTCTAGAGATTATGTCCCAACCCATAGCCTCTAGGCACCCAATCTATTACAAGGATAGAGGGACTTTTTCCCAACCCATAGCCTCCAAGGACCCAAGTTGTTACAAGGCTCTAGGGAACCTATCTGAACCCACAGCCTCCAGGGAAACAAAGTTTTTATAGGTCTCCAAAGACTAGTATCTCAACCCATAACCTCTATGGAATTCGAGGACCAATCCCCTTCTCTTTTCTTCACTTTCTGCTGAATGCTCTCATTGGATGCTCCAAGGTGGTGCCTCTTCCAACTACGTCTCACTTTTACTTATTCTGCATGGATTCCTCATCCCCGTCCCTTTTGTCTTTCCTGCTCTCGTCCTCCATAAAAACAAATTCCTCTTTTCCTTAGTAGTGTTCTTTATTGTATGGGCCCGTGTACTTTATTTTGAAGCTCATTTAATTTAAGATATAGCCCATTAAACTCATGCACCTGCCAACATTTAATGGTTGTCCAAGAAATTCAGGTTTCTTCTCTGCATAAGAAAACCTCAATCATCCCAAGCAAGTAATCCTCCTCCCCCACTCTAGAATCTTTGTCCCTTTGGCTCAGTCCCCTCTTTAAATTTCACATATTTATAAAAATATTTACAACGCATTTTATTAGAGAACCATGGGTGGGGTTGTCACAAACCCCTCCCTCCTGAGGGATCATTGTCTTTAGTGTTCATTTGCCCACCCACTTATAACACCATGTTGGACACCTAATCCTAAGTGGGTTAGTGTGGAATTCGAATGGACAAAAGCAGTCCAAGAGACCTTGGGATCTGAATCCCAAGAGTCACGTATTGTACTATAAATGTGTATCTTATGTTAATAAAAAATGAACTCAATGATTTATCTTTCACATTGTTTGCTGTCCATGTGTGTTTAACATGGTATCAGAGCCACTTGTGTTTCTATGGCCTGTTATGTGCATGGCAGTCCTGGCCCTTTGTCTGCATAAACGCATCTGTCCACAATATTCTCTCCGCATATGCCTGACATAGCGCTGCCACTGCTGAGTCTATCACCCTCTGTCCTGAGCGCCTCTGACATTATCTGCGCATCAGTTTTTTTCCTGAGCGTTCTCCTACTGTCCCTCTGAGCATGAATCTTTGAATGTATCGCTGCCCCTTTGGAAAGAATACCGCCAGCAAGGAATACCATCCAATGCTCCTTGGGGACGTTTTTGCCAGGACGTTTTTTTTTTTTGCCAGTCCGTTGCTCATCCAGAGGCCTATCTCTGGTATCTCCTTCTTCGAAGACTCAAATCTCTGCACCATTTGAGTCGCTGCTACAATACGCTCCAGGAACAGCCAGCGCATGGAGGCATGTGGCCCAGCTGAAGAAGCCGGATGCGTTGAAGCGTTGATGCGTTGAAGCTCCTTCTCAAAATCTGAGAATTTTCGCTGGAAACGCTTCTTGAATAATAGTTTTCCCCATCGCACCTTCTTTCATTGTGGCCCAGCTGGAGAAGCCTGAAGCGTTGATGAGTTCCTCTGAAGCCTGAAGCGTTGAAGTCTGGCACGCCCGGTGGGACACGAACCCACAATGGAGGTCCTCGGCTGTGCATGGGAAAAGAATTCTCCTACCTGCAAATGAAATACATAGCGGCATCCATGTTGTGTCGGTTTAAGGTTAGAACTGTTGATAGTATTAAACGTGTGAAATCTAAGCTTGGGGTGACTCTTTACATGAAAGGCGGTTTGAAGGTGACGTTGAGCGCCCGGCGAATTAATAGAATGAATACATGATGTCTATAGATCTCTTATCAAAGTGTCTGGAAGTCTTAAATTCTGCTACTGGAAGTCATGCGGGAGAATTGAAGATCTTTGATACAAACAGTGGAAATGTGCTAGAAAGTCATTCTTGCCATCAGTCACGGATAACTTTGGTTCAATGTACATCACGTGAAACTGGAAGCTGGTGTGTTTGCATTAGATAGCGAACTTCCTTCTCATATAGCTCCGTTAAACGTTGAACATTGAAAAATTGAAAATCATGCAATTGAGGCATGCGAGGAATGCGAGGCTCTCTTGGTTTTGCTGGCCCGCCCTGTCGCATTGCTTGTTTGAAATAATCTGACTCAGAGTAGTTGCGTTTCCGTTCACGCTTCGGAGGTTCAATCCAGTTATCAGCGACCACTTTCTTGAAGTCAAACTTTTCATCCTTTTCATCGTCAAAATCATAAAGCTCAGCATTGTCATCCATCTTGAACTTGATTGCATCTTCTGTGAACTTCTTCATCTTTGCATCCAGCTCTGGTTGAAAGGAAGAAAATAAATTTTTCACTCCCAGAAATGGTATTTAGCTCCAAAGATAGCACCATAACTGATGAAGATATTGACCGAATTATTGCGAAAGGCGAGGAGGCTACAACAGAACTGGAAGCTGGTCCCCTTGCGTGATAAACCTGTTTCTTGCGCTCATTAATTTAGAAGATTTTCTACCACTATCAGTTGATATTGAAGTCATTGTGTCCAGTAGTTGAGGAGCTTGCACTCGTTGATATTAAATATATGGTGATTGTCATTTTCAGATCCAAGGATGTGCAAATAAGGAGCCTGTTTCAGATTTATTTATGCTCAGAATTTCAAGGTATCATGGCCGCATTGATTAGGAAGTCGTAGAGATTAAAGAGTCGGAGCATTGAGGTATGGTTTCTCATTGTACCCAAGGTTGTTTTGTGCATTTTTCAGAGAATATTAAGGCTGAACCAGGTGCCAGAGAAAGCTCTATCTTTGTTGTGGAGGAGAGCCAAATTCTTTATAAGAAGATGGGACAAATTTCCTAAGTACCAAGCACAAAACCGAACTGGATAAATGTACAATGATCCTATGTTTAAAATGAATAAAGAGGGACAACAAATCTAATATGAAGGAGACCATCGTCGTATATATAGGATCACATGCACCAGATTTGAGTATTGTGCCATAATTCTGTAGCAGACTGCCTATACAGAAGATTGAGTTTATTTCAGTGGCGTATGCAATCAACTTGTTCAATTTCTTAATAGAAGGAGCCTATACCAGGTGTACTCCTCCAATAGCCTTGTAACTTCCAGGCCTAAAGCAATTTTTCTAAAGTTGGTTCGTGACCTGCATAGGCCAACTTTGTATTTTCTACAGCGACTTCCATAAAGAATGATCTAGCCCCAAGGCTACAAACTTGTATTTTCTGTGGTTACACTTATCTACAGCCACTCTTCTTCCTAACATTTGCTGAATTTAAAGAACAGAATCTCTGAAAGTCTGGTGATATTTGTATAATTTTGACAGTTTCAAGATATCTCTCGTTGATTTTTCCCTTTAAGCTATAGGGCTCTCTTGTGAAACTTGAAGATATTTAGCAGCTTACATTTTTCTGTGGGAATTTGGAGATTTTTAAGGTGTAGAAAAATGGCTAAGCTTGAAAGAATATTAGAATTATTGAGAACTCTAATCATGTCCACTCCTAACAGCACAGTCAAAATTAACAAAGCCTCTCTTTCAGACATTCAAACATGTCTGCAATATGCACAAGAAAAGATAGAGTTTTTGCAGCTTGAATCACAACTGCAGCAGGAAGAATTACAGCAGTGGAGTCATCATTCTGAACCTGTTTCTATTCAGAACAATGAAGCAGACTCCCATAAATAGCAAGTCAATATTGTTCAAGCTCATTCAGATTCAGTACCCAATAAAGCAGCAGTTGTACATGCAGATGCAGAAACTCAGTCTGCACTTCCCAAGCCCATCATCAGACCTTGGGAACAGCTTGTCCACAACAAGCACAGAATTGATCTTGGATATGACAAGGACTTTTCCTTTCATATTCCAGACTATGCCAAGCCCATTCAGTTTCAGAGTGCTGGATTCATTTATGACAGTTCACCTGCTCCTCATGACAGTTCAGCTTCAGCTGTTCCAGATTCTGCCCCTCTTCCACAGCAACAACAACAACAACAAAAACAACAGATCGTGAAATGCCAACACTGTGACCGATTTGGCCATCTGAAAGATCACTGTTTTGATCTTCATCCATGTAAGCACTGTCATAAAACCAGTCATTCTTCACATAGATGCTTCAGAAACAAACACCCTGCAAGAACAAATATTCATCTTGGATGGATCGCTTCTTGGCAATGGGCATCAACAGCCAAGAAGATATTCCAAACACATATCAGAACTTGTTCCAGAATATTGAACAGTCTTGCAGTTGAGTTTTCTCCATCTTCTCACCTTGTACCTGATAGGGGGGGAAATGATGGTCATCTACAAGCTTCAAAGTCACATCAAGCGAGCCTGAGCCACAACCTGCCACACCAGTTTCAGAGTTGTAGCCAGAGACAAAGATGCCTAAACATGCCTTCAGTTGGCAATCTGGGACATTTCCTCTAGCAGAAGACTCCAGCTTCTTGCCAGTTTGGAAGAGTTCCATGAATCGCAGAGTTGTTGGTCATCCTTAAACCATCACAGATTAAGAACACTTCCTCTAGCAGAAGACTCCAGCTTCTTGCCAGCTTTGGAAGAGTTCCAGGAATTGCATTAAGAATTCCAGAGTTGTTGGTCATCCTTAAACCATCACAGATTGAGAACACTTCCTCTAGCAGAAAACTTCAGTTTCTTGCCAGTTTTGGAAGAGTTCCGGGAACTGCACTAAGCATTCCAGTGTTGGTGGTCATCCTTAAACCACCGCCCTTTTTACCAACATTTCATAGAGCACATTCAGCCTAGTGCTGCCATGCATTTTTTGCACATTTTGTATTACAGCTCTCTTCTTGGACTCATACATAACCCTTCGGATTAAGGGGGGGAATGTTGGACACCTAATCCTAAGTGGGTTAGTGTGGAATTCGAATGGACAAAAGCAGTCCAAGAGACCTTGGGATCTGAATCCCAAGAGTCACGTATTGTACTATAAATGTGTATCTTATGTTAATAAAAAATGAACTCAATGATTTATCTTTCACATTGTTTGTTGTCCATGTGTGTTTAACACACAATAAATAAAATACAATTACATACTCTTTTATGGAGCTTTATATACACACCTACATATGGTATTTACAATCATATACACACTTGATTTGAATAGAAAATAAGAAGGGGTAATCAGCACTAATGGCATCAACCATTTCCCACGTGGCCTCCTCTGGCCCAAAGTATTTCCACTTCACCTTTACTTGCTCTATGGCTCAATTCTGGAGCATGAGACTCCTCTAGTCTAGAATGCACATTGCCTCTGGCTTTAATTCTCAGATAGGCATTCTCCCCAACTTGGAACTCTTTGTGTACCCTATCTTGATCTCTATAGATTTTTTGCCTATCCCATGCCACCTTCAAATTCTATTTTATGATCTGAACTTGTTGCTCCATATCCTTAAGCATATTAGGTCCTAAATGGACCCTGTTAACTGGATCACTCCATCTAACAAGAGTGTTTCAACTACTACCATATAACACTTCAAATGGGCTTATCCTTATGGATTCTTAGTATCCATTATTGTATGAAAATTCAATAAGTGGAAGATATTCTTCCCACTCCTTGAGTTGATGCATCACATACATCCTTAACATGTCCTCAACGATTTTTTTAATCCTCTATGTTTTCCCATCTATTTGTGGATGATAGGATGTACTAAATGCAAATTATGTTCCTAATGTTGTAAACAGTTCCTTCCAAAACTTGTAAGTGAACCTAACATCTCTATCTAACACAATCTTCTTGGGGATGCCATGTAGCCTCACAATCTCATATATGAATATGTGTTCTATGTCACTAATAGAGTTAGTGAACTTGATTGCTACAAAATGAGCTACCTTGCATCAAGATGCTTGGTGGTTCTGGGTCATCCAATAATTAAATCCATAGAAATTACCTCCCACTTCCATTCTGGAATGGGGATAGGCTGTGTCAATGCTTGCACTCATCCTTTACCTGCTAATATTCTATGCTTATTTCCACGAAATCAACCACTTCCTTATTCAAATTTGGCCAATAATAATATTCTTTAATGGTCGTAAGGGTCTTCTGATACCCTGGATGATCTGAATAAAGTTTAACATGGAAATATTTCATTAGTAGTTCTTTTACTTCATCATTATTTGGCACATAAATTCTATTTTTAAACCTGATTAAGTCATCCTCAATGAGGTGATATTCTTCATCCTCACCACTTTGTAGAAATGTATCTTTCACTTGCTGAAATTTTTCATCTTGCTACCCAACACTTTTGACTCTTTATATCAGGTCTGTTGTATAAGAACTCACGATTGCTAAGTGATTTACTTGAATTCTTCTTCTCAAAGCATCAACAATATTTTGTTCTTTACCTTTTATGTACTTGGTTTCAAAGTAAAATTCACTAAGCACGGCCTACCATCTTGCTTGCCTAGCATTCAACTTGGGTTTCCAAAACAAATACTTGAGCCTACCGGTGATCTGAAAATCACTCGTGAATGATCTCAGTTAATTAATGAAGGTATTATAGACCCATGTGCTGGGGCGTGCCTATGTTATTTTAAGCAATGGATCGATAAGATTACGAAACACACAGGCACTTGAAACGGTAAGAGAAACATAGTAAGCAAATACAAAAACACAACAAATTTAATAAGGAGTTCACCCAATCCTCCTAGGCTATGTCTCCTGGTCCAGCCTTCAGTGGTGGCCTTTTCTATTGTATCTTAAAGCAGAGTTTTTACAATAAGGAGCTCAATTTGAGTCCCACTTAACAAATGATGATCAATAGGGTGGAACTTGGATTCCCTAAGCCTCTAGAGTACACAGACTCCCCCTTACCAAGTCTTTACCTCAACTGGTCTCAATGGTATGAGTCCAATTTGGTACTCAATACCTGACAGGTATACACAGAGGAGTTGCTTGAACCTCTCAAGCCTTCTCTAGAGTTCACAGACTCTCCGACTCTCTCTATTCTGTTTGCTCGATGATGCCTTTGCTCTGCAAGTCAACTCGGATTCTCTGTTCTCTGCAATTCACTTCTTTCTCTACTTATGTCCCCTCTGCTCTTTGTTTGTTCATGGCTTAAAGCCAATCTGCTCTCTGACTGTTCATTTTTGCTTCCTAGCTCTCTTGATCGCCTGCCTCTATCCACTGGAATTCCGCCGCTCTGCATCATCATCGCTGTGTAACGCTTCACAGAGAGGTGGCCACCTGTTTCGTCGCGAATTAAGTGTCAGTTTTCTTTGAACGGTCGTTATTTTCATTGCTCCAAGATCGCCCGTGAAACTAATTCCTCTGCCAACTCATCGGTCATGTCAGACCTCAAATCTCATGCACCTTAGTCTATTTCCCCGTCAAATCCAGTCTTCCATCAGGTTGATTCTCCGCCATTTCTCTGGAGCCTCCAGATCCTACAGTCTCCATCTATATTGCATGGGTAAGTTGCTCAACTGTTACTCACGCGATGTAAGTGGTTTTCTCTCTCATCCGTTGGACGTGTGTCACCCGGTGTGTGGCATCGCGCTGAACTCGACCAAACCCGCTTATCGCTCAAAGTGCATGCGATATCCTGCCAGTTTTGGGCGCGGGACCTGCCTTCTGATGGTTTCCACACAGTTTCCTGTTTTCCTCGTGACCAAGCACTCGGGGCTTTCCTTCACTGAGAGTTTTGCCATGTGATACGTGATTAGCACTTTGCACTGCATCTGTTTTTGGATCTGGGTTTCCGATTGCCAATTTGTGTCCATGTGCAGTCTCCATGGGCCAATGTTCAACACGCTTTGACTGAGGGTCCTCATTGTTCCATGCTAGCCACAAATTTCCATTGTCCAGAAGTCATTTCTGATAAGCTAGTTATTCATAAGATTTTGAAGCCTGACATAATTTGAAACGGTCATGGAAATGTTTAAGGATCCAATTCAGATCACGGCCTTCCCACTGAAAAAGCTTTTGGACCACCAAAAGTTGATTTCCAAACATTGACTAATTGAGGGTATAGCTGTCTCACTTGTCCAATCTCTATCCATTTTGTACTGCTTGGCTTTGAACACTTGAGTCCAATCTTAAGGTACTCAACATCTCCCCTGCGTGTCGTCCTCACCTTCGTGTCCAGAATTGTGTCTTCCTGCAATTCATTGAGATATTCAGGTAACAGATCATCAATAGAAGGAAATTGACTCTGCTCTTTAGGATCTTCAATTAATGAAGGTTCAAATAGTCTCAAGTTGTTTGCATTAACAACTGAGTAGATGTGCATGTAAGCTGGTAAATCAAGGTGAAAAGCATTCTCACCAATTTTCTTAAGTATCTTGAAAGGTCCATACCTTATTGGCTTTAGCTTTTTACCTTCACCTTGCATTCTGTCCTTGCTAATATATAGCTAGACTTGATCACCAACTTGGAAACTATGCTCCATCTGAAGCTTGTCATGCCTTGCCTTGTATTTGGCTTGGCTATTTTCCAACTGTTCCTATACTACCTGGTGAATCTCTTGGATTTGTTCAATGAACTTGGTTGCCTTGTCCACATCACTGTGTCCATCAACTGCTATGTCTTTACCAAAGACAAAATCCAAGGGAGACCTTGGTGTGAAACCAAAAGATGTCTCAAAAGGAGATCTCTGTGTAGAAGAATGTTTTGCTCGGTTGTAAGCATGCTGCACATAACAAAAATGTTCATCCCAAAGTTTGGGATGCTTACTGCAATAGCCTCTGAGCAACTGGATCACTGTCATATTGACCACTTCTATCTAGCCATCTGTTTGGATCTCAAATGGTCTTTGAAGATCGGGCAGTGCTATACTAATCTCTTCTTTCAAGGTGTCGAAGGCTTTCAGTTGTTTGCCTCCCCACTAAAACACCTTGTTCAATCTTTTTAAAGCATGTAAGGGAGCTGCAATTAAGGAAAAGTTAGAAATGAACTTTCTCCAATATCGTGTTTCTCCTAAGAAGCTTCTCACTTCTGTAGCAGATTTGGGTTTAGGCTAGTTTACAATGACTTCCACCTTAGAGGGATCTATCTTCAATTCACCACCCCATACTATATGTCCCAAATAATTCAAATATGTTTTGCCAAATTCACATTTTGAGAGTTTAACATAAAGTTTTTCTCTTTTCAAAACATCTAGTGTCTGCTTAACATGCTTTAAATGTTCTTCCCACATTTTGCTATATATAAGAAGTCATCCAGATATACAATAACAAAATCATCAAGAAAAGGTCTGAGTACATCATTCATTATTCTCATGAAAGTAGCCGGAGCATTAGTTAAGCCAAAAGGCATAACCAGCCACTCATACAATCCCCGCTTTGTTTTGAAAGTAGTGTTCCATGCATCTTGCTCTGCAACTCTGACCTGATGATATCCACTATGCAAGTCTAACTTGGAAAAATAAACAGCTTCTTTCAATTGATATAATATATCACCTATGCGAGGAAGGGGATAACGATTTTTTATCATTATCTTATTCAGTGCTCGGTAATCAATGCACATTCTCCACGAGCCATCTTTCTTTCTCACCAAAACGATTGGAAACCCACATGGTGATGTGCTAGGTTTGATGAACCCCTTCTCGAGCAACTCGTGCACTTGCTTCTTGATTTTTGCATTCTCTAAAGTGGACAACTTGTACATTCCGATGTTAGGCAATGGAGCATCTTGTTGCAAATTAATATCATGCACTATTTCCTTTTTGGGTGGCAGACCTTTAGGTTCCTGAAACAAGATATCATATTTTGAAACAAGTTTTTCTAAATCAGCTTGTTGTTTAGCATCACAGCCCTCAAATACATTGGTTTTATCAAGTTTATTTTCCTTTACAACCATCAGTAAAAATTGTTTGCATGAATTTACAATTCGTTTCATCTACCCTGAGTTTATGAGAGTATAATTATTGTTGAGCTTACGAGCTCTTACAAAGTATTTGATTCCATCTTTAACGAGTAGATACTTGTTCTCAGCTCTATAGAAAATATCTTTTCTATCATACAAGTAAGGACTTCCTAAAACAATTCCACATATATCCAGAGGAACTATATCTAACTCAACCTCATCTACAAATGCTAACCCAAAAGAAAACTTAAGTTTACATTGTCTAGTCACTTGTAGTTGTGCTTTATCACTTAACCAACCTAATGGGTATGGTTTCTTGTGAGGTATAGTCAGTAATCCCAAGTTCTTTACAATTGCTTCAGAAATTCAATTTACTTGTGAGACACTATCAAACAAAGTATCAATCTTTTGATGCTTGGAAATAACTCCAATATGGAAAGGCTCATGTCTTTTTCTCTCATTTTCTTCATCATTAATAGATTGTTCAGAATTACTAGTAGATGCTTCAAAATTTTTACCTTTTATACCTGTGGCTGCAAGGTTGCTTCATCTCTTGAGTCTGACCCCAAATCTTTCTGAATAGTTGCAGCAGTCTTCTTCTTCTTGCCCTCGAACTTCTTAGGTCTCAGCTCCTGATGCAGAATCCAACAGTGCTCATCATCATGCCCATCCTTCTTACAGTGAGTGCATGAAGACTTTCTTTTATGTGCAGTGTTGGCCTTCCTCTCTTCCTATTTTTGTTTTCTTTTCTCCTTATTCTTGCTTGCAATGGGCTTGGATGATCCTCCAGCTTCTAGGTTCCCATTGTTTCCTCTAGCTTCTAGATGTGTAGCTTGAATAGATACCTCATCTATACTAGTGGGATTAAACATGAGGATAGTGTGCCTCATGTAGCTGTGTAGACCACCTATGTACTTCAACAGAGTCTCAGGTGAGTCTAATGGAATTCCTAGAATCAAAGCTCTTTTCCTAAATTCTTGGGTGTAACCTTGTACACTTTTCCCTTTCAATTGGCGAAGAGTTTTCCAGCTTGTCATGGCTTGTTGTATGTAAGCTAGTGGATAGAACTTCTTTTTGATTGCAGAAACAAATTCACTCCAGACAGAAAGAATCTTACCATGTTTCTTCATGTCAGCTTGGGTCCTGCCTTCCCACCATACCAAGGCAGTGCCTTCGAGGCATAGGCTAGCCAGCTAAATCTTACTTTTGTCTGAGTCGATACTATGCACTCTGCAATAAAAATCAATTTGTTTGATCCAATTATCCAGCTTCTCTGCATTCAGCTCTCCATCATATATTGGTAAATCGAATTTAACATCTAATTTAATTAAATATGTCTTCTTCTTATGTTCAGGGCTATTAGGAGGTGTGAGAAAGCTTTCTTCTTTCCCTTTGCCTTTTGAGTGATCATGGAGGAGAGATTCTTCTTCTCCTTTTTCTTTGGAGTGTGATGAATCTTCATATTTACCTTTCTTAAACTCCATATACATTTCCTCTACCATGGACCTCATGGCCAGGAAACTATTTATGAATTAGGGGTCTGGTCCCAAGGGACTTTCTTTTTGACATTTTCTTCTTAGGATAGACTCTTCCAATTTCCAGGTTAGTCTCGACCAACTCTCCTTCTCCTAATTTAAGCTTTGATATAGTTAGCATTCAACAACAAAATCCAACACAAGCTTGTCTAACCTTAAACAACCTAGAAGCTCTGATACCACTTGATCTGAAAATCACTCGTGAATGATCTTAGTTAATTAATGAAGGTATTACAGACCCATGTGCTGGGGTGTGCCTATGTTATTTTAAGCAACGGATCGATAAGATTGCGAAACACACAGGCACTTGAAACAGTAAGCGAAACACAGTAAGCAAATACAAAAACATAACAAATTCAATAAGGAGTTCACCCAATCCTCCCGAGCTACGTCTCCTGGTCCAGCCTTCAGTGGTGGCCTTTTCTATTGCGTCTTAAAGCAAAGTTTTTACAATAAGGAGCTCAATTTGAGTCTCACTTAATAGATGATGATTAGTAGGGTGGTACTTGGATTCCCCAAGCCTCTAGAGTACACATACTCCCCCTTACCAAGTCTTGACCTCAACTGGTCTCAGTGGTATGAGTCCAATTTGGTACTCAATACTTGATAGGAATACATAGAGGAGTTGCTTGAACCTCTCAAGCCTTCTCTGGAGTTCACAGACTCTCCAACTCTCTCTGTTCTGTCTGCTCGATGTTGCTTTTTCTCTGCAGGTCAGCTCAGCTTCTCTGTTCTCTGCAATTTACTTCTTTCTCTACTTATGTCCCCTCTGCTCTTTGTCTATTCGTGGCTTAAAGCCAATCTGCTCCCTAACTGTTCGTTTCCACTTCCCAGCTCTCTGGATCACCTGCCTCTATCCGCTAGAATTCCCCTGCTCTGCGTCATCATCGTTGTGTAATGCTTCACAGAGAGGTGGCCACTTGTTTCCTCATGAACTGAGTGTCAGTTCTCTTTGAATGGTCGTTATTTCCGTTTCTCCAAGATCGCCCACAAAATTGATTCCTCTGCCAACTCATCAGTCATGTTGGACCTCAAATCTCATGCACCTCAGTCTATTTCCCCGTCAAATCCGGTCTTCCATCTGGTTGATTCTCCGCCGTTGATCTGGAGCCTCCAAATCCTACAGTGCCTGTCTATATCGCGCAGGTAAGTTGCTCGACCGTTACTCACGCAATGTAAGCGGTTTTCTCTCTCATCCACTGGACGCGTGTCACCCGGTGTATTGCATCGCGCTGAACTCAGCCAAACCCGCTTACCACTAGAAGTGCATGTGATATCCTGCCAGTTTTGGGCGTGGGACTCGCCTTTTGACGGTTTCATGTTTTCCTCATGACCAAGCGCTCATGGCTTTCCTTCATTGAGAATTTTTCCCTACGATACGCGATTAGTGCTTTGACCAAGGGTCCTCGTTGTTCCGTGCTGGCCACAAATTGCCATTGTCCAGAGGTCATTTCTGATAAGCTCTTTATTCATAATATTTTGAAGCCTGACATAATTTGAAATTGTCATGGAAATGTTTAAGGATCCAATTCAAATCAACTGGTGAGACCTGGTATTCCACCAAGAGCGTTGAAACTCCCAAGGGCTCCTCAACTCTATTTATCAACCTGAGTTTCGTACAAACTCTGAGGTGAAAATGCTATATGCATAATAGATGGGATTATACTCATGCCATCCTCAACTAGGACATTTGATCAATAGTTCTCCAAGACCATTCCTCCTATTGAATTAGAATGAAAACTAGTTGATAAAGGTGCAATTTAGAAGCTAACTCTAACTATGAAAAGGGAACTTCCATTAACTTCAACTTACAAATATTAGTGAATCAATTCATGAAAAGACAAGAGCTACACTACTTGCAGAAAGGAAACTGCATTATCTTGCAATTAACCATCTACTTATCAAATCTACTTGCAGACAAGAAGCTAACCTACCAAACCATAACTCAAGATTCTATGTATCATCTAACTAGCTCACACTTACATATAAATTAATGTTCTATTTATGCCAAATCCGTGATAAGGAAACTAACACTATTATGTTTTGCAGTGAAGGAAAAAGAGTGTTTGAAGTGGCCTAGGAGCTACCCTTGATCATGGAGTCACAACTAGGGGTCAACATCCTTCTAAGCTACATCCAAATTGTAGCAAAGGTCAAAACGGGTGAAGAAATAGGCTTTTATAGGTGTGCTACAAGAGGCTACTACAGGTGCCCTATATTGCTACATGAAGGTTGCCGAGAAGGTTTAAGAGGTGAAAATGATGGGTTCAAGGCATGGAAAGGTGGATGTAGGTTAAGGTAGATGAGTGAAGGGTGGTCAAAGCCCCTAGTGAAACTCAGAGCCTTTTGAAGGCATATTTTGCACTAGGAGAGATACTCTTGGTGATCTAGGAAGATGATCTCATGAATAGAACTTTTAGGAAAAAAATTGGATTCATAAGAGAAGGTGAGGAATTCCAAGATGGAGGTAGTGAAGGTGCCCTTGCCTATATCTCCAAACAAACCTACAACCATCACACGCATATACCCATTTATCATTGACCAAATGAAACAACTAGTAGTGGAAAATATGATTTGAATTTAGATGTTATCTAATATATGCAAAAATTCTGATCTAACCAATAAATCAACTCCTAAGATATAGTAAGCACATGCAAAACAAGATGACCAACATAAATCTTCAACCAAGAAATCATAAAAATAATATTTTTTTACTGTGGTTGTAAGTCCTTATATTCATGCTCCCATGAGAGAGATGAGGTAGAGGTTGCAATCACATATTTTTGATATATTATTCTCTAATGAATTAAAAAACACTAATAATCACTCTGAACTAAAAAGTGATACAAATAAACAAGAGGTACCAAAGCCACTAGGGTTGGGCCCAAACGTAAGAGCCTCGGCCCTCTAGAACTAACCCAATGATGAACCAATAAGAAACTTTTCATGATCATTGAAGCAACGTCTAATACATCACATAATAATAAAAAATAACAGTGCCAAGTACTTGAGCTCAATATCTACCTAGCTGAAAACAAAACTTGAATCCTAATGAGAACTTTTACATGCTTATTTATAAAAGAGGGCAACCACTAGCAGCTCCCTAGAAAATAGGAATCTTTTCCTCCCACAATTTGAGAATGGTGGATCTTGTTCCTCATTAACTGCACTTGCTTGGCTGCCAATGACCTCGTCTTGATTGGTTGCCAATGACCTCGAGCTGATGAGGGAGAGTGTTGTGATCTTGGGTTGATTAAATTGGTTAAAGAGGTGGAAAACCCCCTAGAATCTCTCCCTATTGTCTACTCCAAGCCCCTACATAGAAATCATCTCAAAAATGCTCCATTTCTTGCAATTAAACCATATTAGGCCACATGACATAGAAAACATCTTTTACCTGTCTCACTAAGCATAATATAACAAAAAAATTTAAATGAATGTGAGAAAGAAATAGTTCTAAAGCTAGAGGATGGAATCATGACCCTTATAATGTACCTATTGATGAGCCTCATCATCACCCCCCTACTGAAATTATTGCTCATCCTCTCAGCAACTCAGGCATCCATGTGTATCACTTTCATGGCCCTGGTGGCCTCCCTGACATCCCAGGGCTAGATGATTTTCCTTCTTGGGGATAAAAACCTTCATTCTTTTCTATTCTTGTCAACTCCTTCTGCTCTTTTGCTTCATCTCTTCCTTCATGTAAGTGTAGCAGCAAGGGTGGACTGAGCTTAAGTCCTATAAACTTAACTTTCAAACTTTGCATGATCCTCTTGTACAAGGGTGTCCTCTCCAAGGCATTCCTTAGCCTTTCAGTAGAGTGATATTCTTTGATTTGGAGGTTTTGGGATAAGGCATGCCGTCTCCTTTGGCAGGCTTGCAAGCTTTCTATCCCAACAACCTGAATGTGTCTTCAAAATGTAGGTTGGAATGTTCCTAGTTGGCAAGGTATTTAGCTGAGAAATCAACCTCATTGGAGAAGGTGCTATGATTGCTAATGATAGCCATTAGGCTCACTAGCTCTGCCCTGATATATAATGGTTTATTTTCCTCCTTTACCATTACTCTTTTCACTTGCAAAGATTTTTCCTCCTCATGAGTCATCCAGGATGCTAAGTCCATTAGTTGTGTATCCCCCAATATTTCATTGGGATCCCAAAACTTCATATCAGTCACAGTGAGGTTGTGTATGTAAAACGCGATCAATTTTTCTTTTTCCTCCAAGCTAGCTTGGTTGCAAAATTCAATGAACTATTTGCAATCTTGAAAGGCATAGACCCATGTTGTGTTAAGGTTTTTATTTGGAATTGCAACCACTGTTCTTTGAGAAAGAGTGCATAAGACTTTGATGATTGTTTTCATTGAAATTCCTCCATGGAGAGGCTTTCCATGGTGGCAAGTTAGGTTTATTTCTCCTGTAGATTCTCTCTCAACCACATATTTTCTTCTTGTAGCTGCTCCTTCACTGTAGATTCCCTCATTCTCAGCTTACTTCATTATTTTCTCTTTTCAAGGAAAATTTCTTCCATGAGTCCCACATCCTCTACCTTCTTAGGCTTAGCAATTTGCATCCACCTACGAGTTCTTCCTCTTTCTGTTTCTAGCTCATAAAAAATGGGACTGCAAATTTTTGGGGAATAATCCTCCCTCAATCAATGAATTTGGAGTAGGAGATTAGGATAGGTTGTGGAATACGATCTTGGAGCTCTGGGAAGTCCTTCTCAAATGTTTTTATAGAGGTTGCTACCTCCTGTAGCTATTGTGTCACATTATACCCCACTAGCAGCAAATTATTCCCTCCTATAGCTCATTCTGCTCCTCCTGTAGCATCCTATGTTCCTCCTGTAGCATACTCTACTCCTCTTGTAGATTCCCTTTTTCTTCTTGTTGGCAGGTTGTTGGTATCTTGGGTTGTTTGAAGGAGGTTGATCTGGTGGTAGGCCTCCTTACATATGTGATAGGAGTGTTTTTTGTGGGTTTTGGGGAGGTGACCTCTTCGATTTTTCATTTAATTAGTCCAACCTCATATTTCTTTCTTGGGGACTCCTTAATTGTGATGGGGACCTTTGTGGGAGTTTGTGTCCTCCCTTGCTTGATCCTGGTTCTTTTCATGGTATTAAAATATAGCGGGGATTTCCTTTGTCTCTTCCTTTTAGGTTTGACTCGGGTGCTTAAGGTAGCTAACGTTGTAGCTACCTCATGTTTAGTGGTTCCTAGAGATAAACTTGTTTACTTTGGGGGTATCTCTGTTTCTCTGGGCTCAGTAGTGTTTTTAGGAATTGAATTTTCTTGTGTTCCCCCTTCTTATTTTTTATCTTGTGCTCCTCCTACCTCTACCTTTGTACCTTCTTCCTCCTCTATTTTCATATCTATTTCTTCCACTTTCGTTTCTACTTCTGTCTTTGTTTCCTTTTCTTTTGACTCTACTACTTCTTCCTATTTTGTCCTTGCCCCCTCTTCTTCTTCCTCTGGTTTTCCCTCTCTTCCTCCAACACTAGAGGCTAGGGTATCACCTGGTGTGAGGGTTTGTGTCTCTATGAAGGTTTCTCTATCCATGTCTATGAATTTATACCAAAGTATAGGGACTCTCAAATTTCTCAAAGCATCCACCACTATTAGTTTAATGAGGCCATGGTGGCCTTGGTGTTGGTTCTTTCCCTCTCTCACTTTTTGACTCATTTCCCATATGGCCTGCAAGAGGAAGTATGGCACACTAAGTCTTTGAGCAAGAGGAAATTCTGCCTGGAACCTGAGTTCATGAAATAATATAAAGTCGTAATCATATACCACACTCATTCTTTCCTCGCAGGATATGTATTTCACAATATGTTAGGCCACATCATCCAAACAATAAGGTAGGCTTTCTCTCCTAACTCCATTCTTGCTCTCAACAGTATTTTCACTTGCAATGAAGAAATTATTTTTAGCAGTGATGCTGGTGGCTTTTCTTCTCTGCTCCACTTGATCCCTAGAGGTAAGGTTGTTACTCTACTAATTATTTCAGGATTGAGAGAGATAGCCAATCCCTTCACCATAGTGGTGGCATTGTTCTTTGTTTATGAATTCAGAGCCATGGAAAATTCAAAGGCAAGGTCATCATCATAGCCTTTCAATAACTCAAAGAATTCTAGCCACTGTTGTCTTCTACAAATTTCTACCACATGAGGGTGTAGGTGGATTATCTTGGTATTTAAGGGCTCCCTCCTATTAAATTCTCCCCTATCTATTTTCTATGTTCTTAATTAAGTGAGGGAGAGATACTTATTCTATAGCTTCAGTGTGTAATTGAGTGGCAGTAGTGAGTTAAAGATTCTTTGTTAATGACAATTGCCTACATTCAAATTACCTTACTACTCGAAAAGACCTTTTAATTTCACAATTAGACTACCATTGTTTGTAGAACTTGAAGTGAAATTTGCTTGCAGTCTGATGGATGGATGAAGGAGATGGTGGCACTTCCTTTTTTTCATGTATTATGGGATGAAGGTGGTAATTGAGAGATCAACTCAAACCTCTTTTGTTCTCCTCCACCTTCTCAACCTTCCTATAGTAGTATCTCGACCCTCTGGTAGATTTTACAAGCTTTCCTATAGCTCCTTCCTGTATCAATTGCAAAACAGGGTTCAAAACTCCTTGATGGCACCCCGAGCTTGTCCTCTCCCTAACTATTTTTGAAATGAGCGATTATGCAAAATAACCTGAGCCCAAGTACATAATGTGTAATTTTTTACTTAGGCTTGGAGCGTTGTGGTGACCTGACAGTCACAAAGGATTTCCTCTTTTGGATCGTTGTCCCCCACTCTAAGTAATTATTTCTCCTTTTCTCGTAATCACCACCCACTATTTGTGATCCAAACTTAACTGATGTGAAATCTCCACATTGCATGAGTTATTACCATCTCTTTTAGTTTACTAGCTAAGGGTGGCCAAGTTAACTGGCCACCTTGAACTTATTAAAACATCCTCTCTCGACATCTACATATTTTTCGTTATTCACACATATAAAGGAGGTAAGAGCTTTCCATACTTGTGCCTACCTCATGATTGAACTATTGCAAGTATTTTCATGTTGGAGCTGGACCATATCATTGGCATCAAGGGAGTTGATTTGCTAGCTCATTTCCTGTGTATTTGTTCATTTCTCCTCGTGATATTGGAATGTTGTCTTTGGTGTGTCTACAGGTACCTCGTTGTTGTTAAAGTTGCTGCTACTGTTGGAAAATAATCATGCGAGTGATATGACTGCTTCAGAGTGGTCTCATAAGTTTCCATCACCCCCCCCCCTTTATGACAAAAAATAATATCAGTGCTCCTGTGATGTGTTCCCGAGCTGCTACAGGAGGAGGCTTTCTTCCTATAGCAGTCCTTTCATTTTCCTATGGGGTCTTCAATCTATATGGGGATGATGAGAGAAATTGTAACAAGTCTTGAGTACAATGCTATTATAATGAAGGAGTAGTGTAGACTTGTAGAACTAAGGATAATGGTTTCTATGTTTTTTTTTTAACAGGGGTAAGGCATATTGAGTGATTTTTTGTTAAATGGGATGGATGAGCGATATATGGATGATGGAAAATGATCATGGAACCTTATTCATAATTTTCAAGGTCATAGGATCCCTATTGGGGTGTCCTTGTCCTCATATATCCCTTCTGTAACTTTTCAGAACCCTCTTGTAGCTCCACAGGACCTTTCTGTAGCACCACAGGACCTTCCTGTAGCAATTACATTTCCTTCTTGTAGCAGTCTAGAGAGGGGTTGAAACTTGAATTTTAGGCTAATGGGATGGTGGAGAGAGGTGATCACATGAGTGGAGATGATGGATATGAAGTGTATGGATGGAAGAATGAAAGAAATCTTGAGAATTTTGGCCTTGTAGACATGGAATCTTCCACTGTATATAATCTTGAAAAATGAAAAAATGTTATTAAATAATGAATCCATACAAGTGAGGATAGTTTTAAATAGAGGAGGAATGACCTATTATAGAGTTTTATGAACCCAACGTTTCAGACTACCAAGTGAATCCAACATCAGGGGATGTGACAATAGATATTATAGAGATATTCATGATGTATCTAAGAGCTATATTTTAAGTTTTATATATATATATATATATATATATATATATATATATATATATATATATATATATATATATATATGTTATGAAGGAGTTAATCTAAGTTGGTTTCATAAAACTCTATAACAGGTCATTCCTCCTCTACTTAATGAAAAAATGGTCAACAGACATTGTATAAATCATTTTCTTGGTTTTTTTTTTTTTTTTTTTTTTGAGATACACAGGCTGCCTCAGAGGAGGTTTTCAACTTGTATGCTTACCCTATTTTCCTCAAGAGAGGTTTTCACCTAGGGGATTTTATTATTTTTTTCATCTCTTTTTTGCTCTTGGGTTGCCTTAGAGAAGTTTTCAATCCACGATTTGGCCTTGGATGCTTCCTAAAGGTTTTCATCCAGTCCTTTTTCCTCTTTTTTTTTCTTTTTTCTTACTTTTCAGCAAAAATATCTAAGAGTGTTGTGGACTGGAATCTATGACACTCCCAATCAAATTGACTTCTTTGTTGATTGTACTGATGGATTTTGCCTTAGACATAGGTTTACTGTATAAATTTAGCATGTAGCCATTGACAAGCAAGGGGATCCCTTCCTCATCAATGTTCCTGATTTGAACAACTCCATTGTCATGACATTTTTGTATCAGGTATGGGACCAACCATCCTCCATCAATTTTCCTTTAAACTCTTTGAACCTAGAATCATATAATAATGCCCAATCCCCTTCTTGAAAAATTGTTTCCTTGATATGCTTATCATGCCATACCTTCCTTTGCAATTGTATAACTTCAGTGTGTAGGAGGGCCTACATTGTGAAATCATCCAAGCAATTCAATTGGAGCAGCCTTTCTTGTTGTGCTTTGGTGCCATCTAAGTCCAATTAGGTTGTCATTCTCAAATTATTATACTCAAACTCAATGGAAAGCAGAGCTTTCTTCCCATAAACTAGATCACATGGAGTGAACCTAGTAGTTGTCTTACAAGTGGTGTTATAGGGCCAAGTGGCCTCCACTAATTTTTCTACCCAATCCCTCTTGTTTCTGCACACAAACTTGGTGAGGATGTTCTCCAATGCCCTACTTGTAACCTCTACTTTCTCATTTTTTTGAGGGTGATAGGAAGTATATGTTCTGTGTTTGATATTATTTTTCCTTAGAATATTCTCAATCAAATGTGATGTGAATTGAGCCCCTTATTGGGAACGGATTCCCCCAAGAGCAGTTTTGGGGCTAAAAGCCCATGTTTTGGGACAATTTTGTAATAAAGATGTAAATTCTCCACATTTTGTGGTTGCGGAGTGCGAAGGTGTCAAGATTCTTTAAGGGTTGTCTGCCCTTATTTTGAAAAGTGTCAATTCGGCTGTAAAGATCTACCCATGGTCCGCGAACCATGGGATTGTATAAAAATGAGCTAAGTAAGTAAGCTCTAAGTAGTTAGTAGTGAAGTAGAGTTGAGATGGTTTCTACAGAGTGACCTAGCTTGGAGAAGTCTAAGTGTTTTCGAGTCTTAGCATAGGTAGAGGTTCTGCAGTTGAGTGTGTAGAGGCCTAGGGTAGAAATACGCAGCTGAGTGCGCAGACCCCTGCAGCTGTGTGCGCAGGGTGGATAGAGTCTATATTAAACTGGACATATAAATAAAGAAAAGTATTCTACAATTACTGTGTATTTAGTCTCTATTAATGCATCTGATTATGTTGCATTGCGATCTGGGTTTATACTACAATGTTTATTTCATGCACGAATGTATGTGATTATATCTGATAATTGAACGCAAGTAAGAAAATCAGTTTACGCGACGATAACGGTAATTGATTGGTAGAATAAGTAACACACTTAAGATAACATGGAGACCTATACAATACATCGTCATAGAAGCACGAAAGTACCTAAACTGTTGGTTAGGGCCGCGCGAAGGTCAATCGCACACCTTCACGAAGGTACTGAAGAGTGGGATAGAGGGTAGATCAATAAGCCCTAAGGCTTAGCGACCTACATGAGGGCAGGAGAAGGAGGTATAAAATGACATCACAACCATCTCAGGGTGTGGAAACTTGGTTCTAGCATCCCCCCATACTGCTTCGGGTGAGACTTCGGTCTGCGCTCCATGGGCTGATGCTGAAAGGGCTAGTAGTCTAGGGATTTGTTTGTATGACTAACGCTGAACCTGGGTCAGGGCCCACAAAGCCAACAAATGGTTATGCTGTCAGGACTGGGAATTTTCATGAGAGATGTGTGATTTTGTATCACTAGAATCCAACTAAGAAAGAGATCGAAGGCTAGTTGGATAGAAATATCCACAAATTCACGGCACGAGAGAACCAAAATCTGCAGGTGATGAAGGAATAATGGCTAGACAGGTACCTATATACAGAAATCCACGGGATATTTTTCCGTTCCTTTCAAGTTGAGTTATATGAGTGGATCGCGAAGCTAGACGATAGCCAAGGAAGGTGGAGGCTTGATGGTCCTTGTTGGGTGTGGAGCCTGATTATCTTCTGTATTCAAAGGTATCGTCGCATTGGACCCCAGTTTGTAATGTTGTCGCCCGTAAAATATTCGCTACATGAGGGGTTTAGGGGGGGTGACTGCAACCTTTGGGAGCCCCCCCTGGCAAGGGAATTGGGGGCAGCGCTCTCGAAGCTAAAAATAGATGTAAAATTGCCTTGTAAAATATTGTAATTTCATAGACAATCTGGGTCATTCATTAAGCGAAGTTCTGATGGTAGAGGTTATGTTTAATTTAGGCTTTTTTTCCCTAGAAGGCAACCCCTCACTATATATGAGGAATTGTATTGCATCTATGTAGATTGTTGGAAATAATACTGAGAGGGGGGGTGAATCAGTATTATCAAATTCTTTTCAATATACCCTCTAGATTTATAATTTAATTTATTCTTCAGATTGATCATTAATTTGAATGTCAGTACCATATAATAATGAATAGGAACAAGATAAGCAAACAGTCACACCAAAGAACACCAAATATAAGGTGGAAACCCAATGTGGGTGAAAACCACCTGCTGCAATGTGTCTTTATCTTCTTTCAATTAGAAACTTCTTTTACAATGATTCTGTACTGGTGCAGCCCTTTACCAGTACGTAGGCTGCAACCTGCAAAGAGCTACAACCCTCTCTCGTTTTCCAAACTCTCTTGGAAGGGAGCTACAACCCCCTTAGCTCTTGTACTAGCTGAGATACTAGTACGTAGGTGCTTAACTACTAAAGGCTTTAACCTTCTCTTTTCTTCCAGGGACCATGTTTCATAAATTTTCAAATTGGATCCAAGAATCTCAATCAAACATCAATTAGATCTGCAATCAACCAACTTCCTTGTGCAAGTATTGAATTGATAACTTCTCAGAACACAGTACCAGTACTAAGACACCAATTTAGAACCCTGAACACAACAGTGATAGACAGAAGCAGCTAAAACATATATCAAGAGAAAAGTCCGCAACTACACCAATAGTAACCTACGGATGTCTGCACTTTCTCTGTCAGTGACCTGTGTACCTCCGCACCTGCACTGTCTGTGCTTAGCGCACCCCCGCACCTGCACTGTTGGCTTCTCCGTGCACCTTTGCACCTGCGCTGTTGGCTTCTCTAGCACCTCCGCACCTGGTGCGTCTTCTGATCTGCGCACCTCTGCACTTTCGCTGTGGTTCACCTGCGGTCCTCTGAATGAAGCCAAATTATCAGTCCTCCAATATTTCCCAGACTGTTAGATCCACAGATCTGATCATGTGTCAAAGTAGATCGCGACCCCTCAATTGATCTGTCTTCTCATGCTCAAGTTCAACTATAACTCACCAACCGATTACAATTATTTTAGATCTTGTTCATCTTAAGATATTCAACACATGAGTGCCTAGCCAATTGATCTCCTTTCCTTTTTATAGGCAAGCCCGTACTCAAACCATGGATCAAAACCATAGAAAGCCAATACAAGGGACCCAAAACCGGGGTTCAATATTTTAGATGCAATACCACAGACCAAAACCATAGGATCAAACACGTCGGACTAAATACCATGGATCAATCATAAAAATTCCCACATGTGCACGCTTCTCTGCATGAAAGTGAGCGAATTTGACGTCTGCACCTTTTGTTCGGAGGACCTGCGGGTATGTCCGCACTTCTTGTTCGTGGCACCTGCGGGTCTGCAACTTTTGTTAGGTTCACCTGCGGGTATCTCATTTTCTACCATTTTGAGAGCCTGAACAGTGATTTGCCACTTGAGTGAGTTGCCATCAAGGAAAACACATATGCCATAGTGCCACATCTGTGTCATAATGCCAACAATCTCCCCCTTTGGACTTTATGGCAACCCCAAGATCCTCAAAGTAATTCTCCCCCTTTGTCATCAAGGGAAAAGGGTTATGCTCCCCTTGAGAACATGCTGAAAACTCTGCTTTTCTGTGCTGATCGAGCTCCCCCTGACTGTAGGTCAGATCTGCAAAATAAATTTTCTTCAAGAAGAACCATAATCCACCATACACCATAAATGACCTTCCTATCACCAAAAGACTCTATACATACATTCATCACCCAACCAAGTGGGGTTACATCAGAAATTTACATATGACAACCAAGTACATTATATCATTCATCCTAGGCATAGACCGTTGCATGACCTTGACAAAAGAAATATAAGACATAGAGACAAAACATTAGCAGCAATATTCATATTAGCATCCATGTTCTCCTTCTGTACTTGCTCCTCCAAGATCTTCTACAATAATGCCAACAATGCATTATTAGAAGAATATATGCTCCCCCTGAACCTGCCAGTTGGTCTTTGACCAATCCATAAACCAGCGAATGTATGCGTATACCCCATATGAAACTCGCGTACAACCAACAATCTCTGAAACAGACAAGATTCAACAGCAAGATGATGCATCAACTACCCCCAGATTTTGCCTGAGGTATTCAAAGGTCTCCCTGGGCAGTGGTTTGGTGAGTATATCAGCAACTTGTTCCTTAGAGGGAACATACTCCAACTTGACCTTTTGTTCAAGCACTTGTTCCTGAAGAAAATGATATTTGATAGGTATATGCTTGGTCTTTGAATGCATGACTGGGTTCTTTGAAATGTTGATAGCACTTGTATTATCACATAGGATGGAGATAGGTGGAGTACAAGTGATTTGAAAGTCCTGCAAAGTTTGCATCATCCAAAGAAGTTGTGTGCAACAAGATGCAGCAGCCACATACTTTGCTTCAGCTGTAGATAATGCTATTGAACTCTATTTCTTGCTGAACCAATATACTAATCTGAACCCATGAAGAATGCACCACCACTAGTGCTTTTTCTGTCATCCACGCTTCCAGCCCAATCTGCATCTATATAAGCATGAAGTGTGAGATCTATATCTCTAGGATACCATAAGCCATAGTTTTGAGTTCTTTGAAGATACTTGAAGATTCTCTTAACTGCCTGAAGATGAGTTTCCTTTGGATTTGCCTGAAATCTTCCAACTATTCCCACTGCATGTATGATGTCTGGTCGGGTACCTGTCAAATAAAGCAGACTTCCAATCATGGATCTATAGGTTGGTTGATGCACTATTGCTGATTCATCATTTGCACTGATGTTGCATCCTGTAACCATAGGGGTACATACTGGTTTCAAATCTTCCATGCCATATTTCTTCAAGATCTGCTTGAGGTACTTGGTTTAAGATAAAAAGATACTGCCTTCATTTTGTTGGATTTGTAGACCAAAATATGTCAGCTCTCCAAGCAATGAAATTTCGAATTCTTTCTGCATTACCAAGGCAAAGTTTTGACTCATAGCTTCTTCATTACTGCCAAAGATAATATCATCTACATACACAACAAGTATTAGCAATTTGTCATTTTCAATTTTTATATAAAGATTGCTATCTGCTGATCCTTTTGAAAAACCTTGTTGATGAAATTATTTGTCCAACCGATAGTACCAAGCCCTTGGAGCCTGTTTAAGACCATAGAGAGCCTTTTTTAGTCTGCATACAAGATTTGGATCATTCCCAAGGATGAAACCATCTGGTTGCTCAATGTACACTTCTTCTTCTAAGTCTCCATTCAGAAAGGCTGATTTCACATCCATTTGAAATACTTTGAACTTCTGAAAGCTAGAGAGAGCAAGGAATATTCTGATGGCCTCAAGTCTAGCAACGGGAGCAAAAGTTTCTTCAAAGTTTATTCCTTCTTGTTGTGCATACCCTTTACAAACAAGTCTGGCCTTGTTTCTATTTACTTCCCCATTTTCATTCAACTTGTTTTTGAAGATCCATTTTGTCCCTATGACATTCTTATCTTTTGGTCTAGGAACCAATTCCCAAGTGTTATTCTTTTCGATCTGCTCAAGTTCTTCATCCATTGCCTTGACCCAGCATTCATCTTGGCATGCCTCTTTTACATTTTGTGGTTTAGTGGAGGAGAGCAATGCCAAATAGCTTGAAGCTTCTACAATTGTTCTTCTTGTTTGTATACCTGCCTCCTTTTGCCCCAAAATTTGAGATTCTGGATGATTCTTTTGAACATACCTGGATGAAGTCTTTTCTTCTATCCTTATTTGTTCCTCTGGTGCCTCATGGGTTTCTTCTTCATAATGAATTCGATTTGTTCTTGATGGATAGTATTCACTATCTTCGAAGTCTTCAGATCTTACCTGTTTGGGAGTGATTTCTTCTTCATCCACCACTACATCAATGTTGTCGACAATTCTTCCAAGCCTTTTATTATAACATTTGTATGCTTTGCTATGAGGAGAATAACCAAGGAGAATGCCTTCATCTGCTCTAGATTCAAACTTGCCAAGATTTTCATCATTATTTTTAATATAGCATTTGCTTCCAAAAATTTTGAAATGTTTTACCGAAGGAGTCTCACCATACCAGAGCTCATGAGGAGTTTGAGTGTTGTTCACCCGGATATTTGTCTTGTTGAGAATGACAACTGCAGCAAATGCGGCTTCACCCCAGAAGGTTGTTGGAGTTCCAGACTCATCAAGAATAGCACGAGCCATTTGTTGAAATGTTCTGTTCATCCTTTCCACTACTCCATTTTTCTAAGGAGTCCTAGCTGTAGAGAATTCCCTTCTTATTCCATGTTCTTCACAAAAGTCGAAAAATTCATTCGAGGTAAACTCCCCACCTCTATCAGACCTGAGGCATTTGATTTTTTGATCTGATTCGTTCTCCACCAAGGCTTTGAATGATTTGAACTTTTCAAAGGCTTCATCTTTGTGCTTCATAAGTCCTATCCAACACATCCTGGAAAAGTCGTCAATGAATAATATAAAATATTCTTCTCCTCGAGGTGACCTTTTCCTAGATGGACCACATACATCAATATGGACAAGTTCAAGTGGCCTGCTAGCTGATCCTTCCTTCTCAGGGAAGTTAGTTCTGGTTTTCTTACCAAACTGACATGATTTGCATATTGTATTGTCTGGAATTTTGACGTCCGGAAGACCACGAACTGCCTCGTATTTGCATGCTTTCCTTATTTGTTAGAAGCTTAGATGCCCCAATCTTCTGTGCCATAGCCAATGTTCATCATTCTTACTTAGATAGCATTGATGTTGTCCTTCTTTGAATATGTATAAATTATTTGGAGTTCTTATGCCTTTGAACACTATTTTTCCTGTATCAAGATCATGAACACTACATCCTTTTGATCGAAATATTACCTCAGTTCCTTGATCGCACATCTGACTGATGCTCAATAGATTATGCTTTAAGCCATCAACATACATGAGATTTCCAGCTTTGACCTTTTCTTTTAACTAAATAGAACCTTTACCTTTTATGAGAGCAGGGGTGTCATTTCCAAAAGAGACCTTCTTCTCCTTCTCTAAGGCGCTATATGACTGAAGTTTTTCTTTATCACCCGTCATGTGTTTCGAACATCCAGTATCAATGTACCATTGATTTTCTTGCCCTTCCACATATAAATCTATACCACATCTCTCTGGTTGTGGTTCCTTCATTCTCCATGTTTTGACACTTGAGGCTTGCTCCTTCTGAGTTGTCTGCCGAAACCTGCTCCTGCATTCAGAATATTCATGACCGAAGTTGTTACAAATAGAGCATTCTATTTCATTTTCAAGAGCAGAAAATTTATTGTAGGTTCTTTTCATGATCCCAGTCATACTCCTCTATTTTTGAGCTTCTCTAGTCATGATTGTCTTATAGGCAACACATTGAGCTGCTTTGTGGCCAAATTTATGACAAGAGAAACATTGGCCATTGAAGAAACTCCTGTGATTATCAAATCTACCAGCCAAATTATTGTAGTTTCTATTGACATCCATTCTTGAGGCAAATTGAGAAGGTTTTACCTGAGGCTAGTTGTAGCTTCTATTTGTCCTTAAAGTAGATTGCCCCCGATTTACCTGATAGTCTTTGTTCATTTTTGAGGTAAACTGTCCCTAATTTACCTGATGATTTCTATTAGGCCTTTGCTCACTCCTCCTTGCTGCATCAAGATAACTTTTGGAGGTGGATGGTTTATGCGCTTGAGCTGCTTCTTCATTATATCCTAGACCTGTCTTCATTAGAGGAGAACGCTGCACATTGATAATCTCATCTAGAGTTTCAGATCCTTTAACAAATCTAAGATTAAGTGCTTTTGTTTTCTCAATCTCTTTTCTAAGACCCACAATTTCACATTCCAACTTTTCATGATGTTTTTCCTTTTCAGCCAGTTGGAATTGCAGAGTATCAATAATCATATTTTTCTCTTCTAAACAAATTTTGAGTTTAGAAATTTCTTCATACAGACCTTCTTCATCTATAGCATCCATGAAATCATCATCTTCAAAGGCCATTAAAAGTCTATAATTATTACCTTTTTCATCTTCATCACTATTTGAAAGTCCATCACTGTCTTCATGAGTGTAATAGCTTTTCTTATTTACATTCTATTTCTTGTTCCATCTAACAGGTTCCTTACCTTTATCTTTATGAGGACACTTTGCAGCATAGTGACCGACTCTTCCACAAGCAAAGCATTTGAAAGGTAACTTACCTCTGAATCTTCCAGCACCCCGTTGAAGGTTCTTAACAAAATTTGATTCTTTCTCTTCTTCTGATAGATGTCCTGACTCATAGTAATCTCCTTTGCTGAAGCCTTGAATGCAGCTTCTCTTCTGTCTGATGGTCCTCCTTTCCTCATTTCGTAAGCAGTTAGAATTCCGTGCAGCTGTGACATGGTAAGTTGTTGTAGATTCTGTTTTTCTTCTATTGCAGAAACTTTTGATTCAAACTTAGAGGACAAAGATCTTAGTACCTTTTCAACCACAACAGCCTCTTTTATTTCTTCACCCAAGTTTTTCATACAATTAACAATATCATCTATACATAGAAAATAGTTAGCCACACTTTCATCATTGTACATTTTGAGATTTTCATATTGAATTCTGAGGTTTTGAAGTTTTTCTCATTTTACCTGTTCATCTCCTTCATAGCTCAGAACGATCTTATCCCATATTTGTTTTGCGGATTTGTACTGCATAACCTTGACAAACTCTGATTGAGATAGACATCCTAACAGAGTATTGACATCCTTTGCATTTGTTTCATATTGCTTCTTAGCAGCCAGATCTGTAGGTGTTGCTGATGGAAAAGTGTACCCTGTATCTATGATATCCCAAACTTCTGTACCAAGAGATTGAAGATAGGCAGTGAATCTTACCTTCCAATATATGAAATTTGTCCCATCAAAAATTGGTGGCCTGATCAATACTTCTCTCTCGTAGTTTCTCATGATGATAGATCTTCCTTCAAGCGATCAAGCTTCTTCTAAAGGACCTGCTCTGATACCAATTGTTGGAAATAATACTGAGAGGGGGGGTGAATCAATATTATCAAATTCTTTTCAATATAGCCTCTAGATTTATAATTTAATTTATTCTTCAGATGTTGATCATTAATTTGAATGTCAGTACCATATAATAATGAACAGGAACAAAATAAACAGACAGTCACACCAAAGAACACCAGATATAAGGTGGAAACCCAATGTGGGTGAAAACCACCTGCTGCAATGTGTCTCTACCTTCTTTCAATTAGAAACTTCTTTTACAATGATTATGTACTGGTGCAGCCCTTTACCAGTACGCAGGATGCCACCTGCAGAGAGCTACAACCCTCTCTCATTTTCCAGACTCTCCTAGAAGGGAGCTACAACCCCCTTAACTCTTGTACTAGCTAAGCTACTAGTACGTAAGTGCTTACCTACTGAAGGCTTCAACCTTCTCTTTTCTTCCAGGGACCACGTTTCATAAATTTTCAAACTGGATCCAAGAATCTCAATCAAACATCAATTAGATCTGCAATCAACCAACTTCCTTGTGCAAGTATTGAATTGGTAACTTCTACGAACATAGTACCAGTACTAAGACACCAATTTAGAACCCTGAACACAGCAGTGATAGACAGAAGCAGCTAAAACATATATCAAGAGAAAAGTCTGCAACTACACCAATAGTAACCTACAGATGTCCGCACTTTCTCTGTCAGTCACCTGTGTACCTCCACACCTGCGCTGTCTGTGCTTAGCGCACCCCCGCACCTACACTGTTGGCTTCTCCGTGCACCTCTGCACCTGTGTTGTTGGCTTCTCCACGCACCTCCGCACCTGCACTATTGGCTTCTCCGCACACCTCTGCACCTGCGCTGTTGGCTTCTCCACACACCTCCGCACCTGGTGCGTCTTCTAATTTGCGCACCTCCGCACTTTCGCTATGGTTCACCTGCGGTCCTCCAAATGAAGCCAAATTATTAGTCCTCCAATATTTCCCAGACTATTAGATCCACAAATTTGATCATGCATCAAAGTAGATCGTGACCCCTCAATTGATTTGTATTCTCATGCTCAGGTTCAACTATAACTCACCAACCGATTACAATTATTTTAGATCTTGTTCATCTTAAGATATTCAACGCATCAGTGCCTAACCAATTGATCTCCTTTCCTTTTTGTAGGCAAGCCCTTACTCAAACCATGGATCAAAACCATAGAAAGCCGATACAAGGGACCCAAAACCGGGGTTCAATATTTTAGATGCAATACCACGGACCAAAACCATAGGATCAAACACGTCGGACTAGATTCCATGGATCAATCATAAAAATTCCCACGTACGCGCTCTTCTCTACATGAAAGTGAGTGAATTTGACGTCCGCACCTTTTGTTCGGAGGACCTGCAGGTATGTCCGCACTTCTTGTTCGGGGCACCTGCGGGTCCGCAACTTTTGTTAGGTGCACCTATGGGCATCTCATTTTCTATCATTTTGAGAGCCTGAACAGTGATTTGCCACTTGAGTGAGTTGCCATCAAGGACAACATTTATGCCATAGCGCCACATCTGTGTCATAATGCCAACATAGATTTGTATTCTGAGTGAGGAAGAGAGAGGAGATTGAGAGTGAAGAGGGAATTAAAGCAAATCTGTTGTAGGTTGTATCCCTTCAGTTTGTTGGATAATGTAAAAGGAAGGATTGGCCGTTTCTCCATGGACATGGCCCAAACTTGGTGAACCACGTATATCTGTGTCTCTCTTGTTTTATGTGTTTTATGTGTTTATATTTCTGCAATATTTTATGTGTTCCATTGCTCTGTAATGTATAATTTTCTAACAGTCCTATTGTCTGGACCTCGAAGTTAGTACAGAGACTAGAAGCCTCTAAGGATAAGATCACCCGTGTTGTCGATCATTATCTCAATCATATCATAGGAGGGTTTGTGACTGAATTTGTAGTCAATACCTTAGTCAGTTACAGCGAGCCAGAGCGACGCTTTTTCAAAGGTCCGCGTGGTAATTACTTGAAGTCTTTAAATACTTGGATTAAGATGTTATTATGTGAAAAGTGGGTTATGCAGCTACCTTGATGTTCAAAGCTATGCGAAGTGGAAAGACTTGCTAGAACAAAGGAAGAAAGAGTCCTGAATATAGCCCACTGATTTCACCTCCTTTGAGTGATGATAGGGAGTAGCGCAGGCTTCTCTGAGAAGTGCAGTTCAGTTGATAAAATAAGGATTCCCGCGACTACCACCTCCACCTTCACCACCGTCACCTGCGACTTCACCCACACCACCACCACCTCCACCACAGTTCAACATGGCAAATTTAGTGAAGTTGCTATTGTTTAATGGCTTGGGAAATGAGTACCCGAACCAGTTCTGGTTCGTCGTAAAAGCTATATGGGAAGCTCAGGGCGTCACAGAAGATCACATGAAGAAGGCGACATTGGTTAGCGCTTTATAGGATTGCGCGCTAACTTGGTACATCAAATACTCTAATGATAACCCAAACGTTGCATTGGTAGAGATCCAGACCACGCTGAATAAAGATTTTAGTAGGCTTAAATCCAAGGCCCAATCGATTGTGGGGTTCAAGGAAATCGCAATGAAACTAGGTGAGACACCTTAGGATTTGGATCAGAGGTTAAAGTGTACAATCCACGAAGCTAACATGAATTTAATGGATGGGAAGCACCGTGAATGGTTTGTGGCTTTGCCCCTGCCTCACCTAATGGTTGCGCTGTCACAAAAGAAGATCACGACTTGGGCATATGCCTTGGAGATTGCAATAAGACTGCATGAAACACCAATGCAAGATCTAAGTCTGGGGGTTCATCACATCCATGCGTAGTTGCAAAATATTTTCCTCTAAATGCAAAGTCTAAAGCAGGACAGAACGGTTCAGCCAGACGCGCGTGAGGAGATATGGTGCTTGAAATGTAAAGGTCAGGGGAATGACAAAGACCACTACCCAGTCTTTGTGAACTATATTGCAGGAGGAGGACCGATGCCTTTGAGGCCAGAAGCCCAAGTAGGACCGAGCGTGGGGCCTGCGTTGTGGTGCACTATATGTCAGGTAGCAGGGAAACATATGACTAATAATTGTCATTTGCTGCAGAAGTTTGTACAAACACTACAACAACTGTTCTGCAACTTCTGTAAGTCGGTAGGGCATGAGGAGTGCAATTGCCGAAGTTATGAATTGATGATGGATAGAACACCCACCTATAAAGTTCAAGTAGAAACTTAGCCTCCTGACCAAGGCGCTGGGATAGTGCGAACAGGCTTTCAAGGGCATGGAGAAGGCCAAGGTGGAGGAGGACTTGGCAGAGGCTAGGGACAGCTAATCTGTTACAATTGTGGAGGACAAGGACACTATGCCTGTGAATGCACTAACCCAACGCGTCCATCATGCAAATATTGTACTCAATTTGATCATGAGACTGAGGACTGTCCTACACTGATAGAAAGGATACACGACAAAGGGTTGCTAACCCTGCAACTAACTCAGAACCTATAGATGATGAGGGCTTAGCCTCGTGAAGAAGATCCGAATGTGAATATAGTGCTCTGAAGTGGAATTGCAACGGGTGACGATAAGGGGAAACAACCTGAATACAACACGTGGGTTCACAAAAATCTAGAGAAGGAGGCTGAATTTGATTTGGAGCGTGCACGTGAAACATTCTTGGAATCAAAGAAAAGATTCACTGAGGCCTCTACCTCACGGAGCCAGGATAAACTTGTTGAGGAAATGGACCCTTCTATGCCTACGACCTTTCTAGAGACCTGCATGAAACTGTTGCGCGATAGCAAGGCTGTGAAGGGGTTACATGAACTTATAAATAGATGAGCCGGAAGCACTCCGGGTGAACCGCGTGTGGTACAGAAGATTGGTAAACATAAAGTAAGGACAAGACATGAGATGAGACTCACTGTGCAGATAGAAGAATATGAAATGGATCAAGTTATTTTGGATCTAGCATCAGACACGAACATTTTTCCAAAGAAGACTTGGGAGCGGATGGGGAGACCCGCACTGCAGTGGTCTCTGATTCAATTGAGGATGGAAAATTAGCATAAGATCATCCCCATGGGATGGTTGGAGAGAGTAACTATAGATATTGAAGGCGCGAGCACATTGGCTAATTTTGAACTAATAAAAATTGTGGATGATAGCAACCCCTACCCTGCACTCCTTGCCATTGATTGGGCTACTGACATGAATGGGGTAATCAAACAAAGGAAGAAAAAGATGATATTTGAAAAGAAATCGCTTTGCATAATAGTACCCCTAGGTCCTACAGAAGGATAACGCTATACTGAACCAGTCCATGATTACAAAAGCGATCATGATTTGGACTGCATATATAAGCTAACAGCGCGAGACCAAGATTAGGTGAATACAATAGCGAATGGATGAATTACATGGGATCGTGAGAGTTCCAGCACCTCATATTCAAACAAAGAATTAGAGCGCTGGCAGAACCGGCTACATGAAGTAACTACGCTGAGCTATAACATGATGTCCTAGTCGCTGTGTTGTGTGTTGTCAGAGGTAAGAAATATGTCCACTTATAATGGATTGAATGATGTGGATGTGTTTTTGTATGCATTTGAGAGGGAAGTACCAAAGAAGTAGCGCTTCCAGGCTTTGGACTTGGCACTATGCGCTACACCCGCGAGATGGTGGGGTACGCACAAGGGTAGTTTTGATGATTGGTGCGAGTATAGGAGGATGATAAGAACATGCTTTTGGAAGTCGAAGGTATGAGTGACGGACAAGTATGATGGGAAGGATGATCCGCACGAACACTTGGCAAAATGGGCTAAGGCCTATGGAGCAGAGCCCCAACCTAAATGGGTCCTAAATGGGTGAACTTGTTCTGTCACACCATGGATGTCATCCTGATGAACTGTTACTTGGAGACAGAGCTTTGCCATGGCACAGAAGAATGGGATATTTTTCACGAAGGGTTCATAATGACATTCAACTTCAAAGACAAGTTTGACTGTATTGACGAAGCGCTACAAGAAGTTAAAGAAGTGATCTTTAGGATACCATAGAATCCTTTGGATCTTATTCAACCCTATTGGACTTCTCAGCTGAGCCACATGCTAGAATGTTATAATGTGACTATTGAAGAAGATGAGGACCCACGAAAGATTAATATCCCTGAAACTAAGGGTCACCACGAGGTCAAGGGACTGTAGATCGAGAATCTTGATATAACTTTGCCACTGAAAACTAAATAGATAAATATTGGCATGAAGGCAGAGCCCAAATTCACAAATATTGGATATTACTAGGATGATACGATGATAGATAAGGTCACCGAATTTCTCCATGAATAACAGGATTTATTCCCTACCAAGCTTACGGAGTTAAAGGGGATAATAGGAGACCTAGGTGTTATGAAGATCATGTTAAAACACAACATGAAGCCATTCAAGCAAAGACCTTACCATCTCAATCCGAAGTATAAAGAGAAGGTCCACTTAGAGTTAGATAATATGCTTGCGGCAGGCATCATTGAGCCCGTAGAGGAATTTGATTAGGTGAGCCCAATGGTGGTACAGGTTAAGAAGAAGAAGGATGAAATAAGAATATACATAGATCTCAGGAAGTTGAATGATGCTTGCGTGCATGATCCTTTCCCGACTTCGTTCACTGACGAGGTATTGGATAATGTATGTGGCCAGGAAGCGTACTCCTTAACTGATGGGTTCTCTGGGTACCATCAAATCAAAATCAAACTTGAAGATAAAGGCAAGATGACCTTCATGACTGAATGGGGATGTTTTCAGTACACCGTAATGCCTTTCGGATAAAAGAATGCATCTGCGATTTTTTCGTGCATAGTCATTTTTGCATTCAAAGACTTCATTCATAAGTTTCTAGAGGTGTACTTTGATGACTGGACTATGTTTAGGTTAGTAAAATGCCATGTGGCAAGTTTGCGCTTAATGCTAGATACTTGTCGAAGGTACCAGATTGCGCTTAATCTAAAGGAATGGTTGTTTTGTGTCCCTTTTGGGACTCTGCTGGGTCATGTGGTATGCAGATAAGGATTGATGGTAGACCCCGCGAAGATCGCAATGATAATTAACCTGGAGGCACCAAGGAGTGTGAAACAGTTGCGCACAACATTGGGACATATTGGGTGCTATAGGAAGTTTATCAAGGGCTACTCCCTAATCACCATGCCTATGGAAGAGTCCTTGAAAAAGGATGTCATGTTCTGTTGGAACGAGGACTGTCAGAAAAGCTTGGATGTGTTGAAAGGAAAAATGGTGACCGCACCGATTTTAGTGTTTCGGGATTAGGAGAAGGAGTTTCATGTACATGTGGATGCGTCATGTATAACACTGGGAGAAGTACTGACATAGGCTGGCAAAGGAGAATTGGACCATCCTATAGCATTCGCAAGAAGGAAGTTATCCAAGGCTGAGAAGAACTATTCCACCACAGAGTGCGAAGGACTAGCCATGGTATAGGTGCTCCAGAAGTTTAGGCACTATTTGCTGGGTGGAAATTTTAGGATGTATACGAATCATTCTGTGTTGAAATACTTGGCCAATAAGCCTGTGTTGCAGGGGAGAATCTTCCGGTGGTTGTTATTGTTCCAGGAGTATGATTTTGAAGTTATTGTGAAGCTTGGACGACTAAACGTGGGACCATACCATCTGTCACGCATAGAAACGGGAGAAGAGCCCACTAATTTGGGGGAAGGATTTCCTGACGCGCAGCTCTTTGTAGTGTGCATTGTGGATGGTCACTTTGAATACATCATACACTTCATAATGACAGCATCTGCCTCGGAAGGCTACACCACCCAGCAGAAAAAGGAGTTAGTGGTGCGTGCGGCAGACTTTTCTGTCATTGTCGGGCATCTATACAAAATGGGGTCTGATGAAGTATTGCGACGATATGTACCAGAGCTTGAAAGAAACAGTATCCTCACAGACAATCATGGGGGTGCCGCGGGAGGGCATTACGCAGGAAGGGTGACTGAGCAGAAGATTCTACGTGCAGGGTTGTGGTGGTCAACCCTCCATAAGGATTCAAAAGCATATTGCAGGGCATGTGACATGTGTCAAAGGACTGGCAGGCTATTGCGGAGAGATGAGGTACCTCTCAACCCACATATGACATTACAACCTGTCAAGAAATGGGCAATAGATTTTGTGGGACCCATTCAGCCTCAAGGAAAGAAGACAAGTGCACAGTACATTAGCACCACGATTGAGTATTTGACTTGATGCGTGGAGGCACAACCTGTGAAGGACTGCACAGGCACAACTACTGAAAAGTTTTCCTTTGAATATGTACTGATGTGATTTGAGTGTCCAAAGATTTTGATGAGTGATCGCGGTATTCACTTTCTGAACAAAACGATTAGCGCACTGACGGAGGAATTTTAGGTATATCACCATAAAAGTACACCTTATCACCTAGAGGCTAATGCGACGATGGAAGCATTCAATAAGGTACTGGAGAATGCATTGACCAAAGTTTACAATGCTCAGCAAAATGATTGGGACCTGCATGTACCCGCAATACTATGGGCTTATCGAACGACGTGCAAAAAGTTGACTGGACAGACACCCTTTAGGCTTGTATATGGTTTTTAAGCAGTGATTCCAATGGAATACATTGTGCCTTGTCTGCGCATAGTGGCATTCATGGGTATGATGGATCACAGAGCCCTGGAAGAGAGGCTCGCATATCTTGCTGAGCTTGAGGAAGAAAGGTTTATGGCTGGATTTCACCAATAGGTGCAAAAGGAGCGCAAAAAAGCATGGCATGTTCGACACATTAAACTGCGCACCTTTAAGGTGAATGATTTGGTTTTATTATATGACAGCAAGTTTGATCAATCTCCAAGGAAATTTAGGATGCACTGGCTAGGGCCCTATGTCATTAAGGAGATTACCAACAGTGGAGCAGTTCAGTTGGTTAAATTGAATGGAGATCCCTTCCCAGGAAAGGTGAATGGTATCTTATTAAATCCATACACTGGTGATCACGCCAGGTTATTATATGAAGGTAGCATATTATTAGCACTCTATGCAGTTGAAAGGAGGCCCGAGTCTATAAACTACACTGCCTGGGTTTGGAAACTATGTGATCAAGGGATTGCACAAAATGAGGAGATGTCATAGGGTTCGCAACAACGCAGAGAGAGTTGCGCTACTTAGGGAAAAACTACGTAGGTCAGCTGGAAAGTGACCATTAAAGTTACTGTTCATGATTTGACGATGAGAGAACGACCTATTGGAGCAGGGGGGGTAGAATTTAAGACAAAATTTATGGGTAAGATCCTTGAAAATATGCCGCCAATCTGGCATTAATGAACCGAATTTGGGGGGAACGGTCGGATTTGAATTCAAAATGGCCTATAAATTACATGTGGCTACCCAACGAAAAACACTTGGCATTTTGAGCATTGAGTTGGTGAGCTCTCAAACGTGCATGAACCACGCATTCTTCGAAGAATTTCTTGACTGGCCAACATTTGATCGATTTCCAAAGTCTGACTGCAATATCATCCATGAAATTATCCCAAGATTAGAAGCTATTGATGCCGAAGTAGTGACAGTCGAGGGGGTTGTGTCGGAAGTTGTTATGGAGGCAAAGGGAGTTGCTCCGGAGGTTGCAGAGGTATTAGCTGAAGTCCCCAAGTCACCACGGACACCTAGACCAAAGCCTACTCTGACCAAGGAGAGTGTGAAGGATAAGAAAGGCAAGCAAGTTGCGACACCGGTGTGCATGTCACCTAGAAGAAAACCACAGAAGGACAAGCCCACCGCACAGGAAAAGGGAAAAACTATTAACTTGGAACCGGAGGAGGAAGAGATTGAGGACATCCTGATGGATGATGAGGATATGGGGGTGGAAGTGGAGGACATTGAAGTTGAGGGTTCTGACCCTATTACTAAGTTGCCCAAATATGTCCCTTCACACAAGGGCAAGACCAAGGTGCCGAAGGACATTGATGAAAGCAAGGTCACCTTGCACATACCTCTGCTGCCGGACGAGATTGTCTTTGAAGGATCATGCTTGGAGTGGGTTCCACTATTGAAATTGGAAGACTAGGACTTAGCTAACACTGAAAAGTTCCCTCACTTGGCGACAGACTAGCTAATGCATCGTGTTGTTCATACAACCACCGGGATGACTGCATTGGAACCGTGGAAGTGACTCAAGGGTGTAGACAAGGCAGGTCTACTCAACCTGCTATGGGTGTTGCACTACAATTGCACACCCATTACATTATTGGTAATCAAGCAGTTGCTATGCTTCGTGCACGATGGGTGTCTATGGCTAGAAGAGCTGATACCCATCACCGAGATTTTGATCCATAGGATCACATGGCTGCCATATACAGGGGAAAATCTAGCCATGATGTTTGGTGGAAAAGGTGGCGAGCATACCCTCGCGGAGGCCATGAAGGAAAAATTCAAGCTCGTGAAGAAGCCATGAGGTTATGCCATCTCAAGTATTTATGATCCTGCGATTAAGGTGGCCATGCAGATTTTGGCAGGAAGAGATATGCGGAAGTGTCATGTAGATGAAGTGTCAATGCCTGTCAATGCTCTAGCGACCCAATGCACAGAAGGAGTTCTGTTTAATTTGGTGTGCTATCTTTGTGGTGAGTTCCTTGTGCACTGCTGTGAGGCACAGGAGCTCAGCAAGACCTTCCACTATGCGTGGCTCTTGTTGTCCATTGTGCTGGTAGCCTGAGAGCTACCTGAAGATAGTCAATTCCCCTCAGTCGTACCAGACCTGCTAGAAGCGGTGAAGTACACTTCACAGTGGGCAACCAAGGATGCTTAGCGCATCAAGGATAGTGTAGAAATTTTGAATAATATGACACTTATTCACAGAGATTATCCCAATTATACACTATTGCAGAATACATGCATAATACATAACCTCCTCTACGTTGATCATCAATTTTGCGGAATTAAAAACAATGAAACATCAATCGCATGCACACATTAACACAGTATGTAACTTGGGGAAAGCATACAGCTGAAAACCCCACACTATCTGTATATTATAATGATTGAGAACATGTAACAATACATAGTACAATACTCCTCACAAGTACTCAGTACTATCTCCACCTGTTACACACAAACTAGCTCAGATCTGAATCAATCACAAGTTCAAGTCTCCTCCACTGCTTGCCTACCTCCACTGCGCAATCCTGCATGAGAATAATGATGAATGGCTGAACCAAACTCATATTTCCTTGGCTGATCCACACAATCCTCATTGGCATTACTCAATCCATTGATTGTGCAAGATCTCATGCACAACTATAGTCACAACTAATAGCAATCTCAACCTCTAACACTTGTCTCCACTGAACTGTCCATGCACTGAGTTAACTGATGTATTCTTTAGTTGCTTTATGAGTTAATAATTAGTGAATTAATTAATAATTAATTCACATCACTCATCACTAGTGTATTCTGCAGTTAGACTAAATACAACTAGTTTAACCAAGTCAAACTGAAGACAACTCCATCAACTCCTCAATCAACTCCACCAAACTCAACCACATGAGTTCTAACTGAAGTCCACCATGCAATAGCTCAACTGACCCACAAGAAAAGCGTATTTCCTTCTGACAGCTACATGTGCCACATCTGTAGCTCAAACTGAAGTGCTCCAAGAGGATAAGATAATGTTTATAGTCCAAATATTATTATGAGCTAATAATATTCAACTGTTCTATTTTTAGCCTAGTAGTCTAAAAATAGAAATTGTCCATATGTCTAAAAATAGAAGTCCATCTATTTTTACCAACATGACCAATCATCCACAAATAGCATCCTACAACTCATAGACCATGATCCATATGTCTAAAAATAGACATAGTCTAAAAATAGACTTTGTGCCAAAAATAGCCTGCAGGCCCACTTAGTGAAGGCGAATTCTTTCCACTAAGCTCCATCATCTTGTTGCATTCTCAACACTCCCTCTCAACAAGATATGGATTATCAGAAACCCCTATCCTGCCTCGATGGTATTCGAATTTTCTCTTGGTGAGCGCCTTCGTCAAGATATCAGCATCTTGATCCTCCGTTGGAATGTATGAAAGTAACATGATTCTCCGCTGCACACAATCTCTGATATGATGGTACCTGATGTCAATGTGCTTAGATCTATCATGAAATACTGGATTAGCCGAGAGTTTAATGAAACTCTTGTTATCACAATAAATTACAGTAGGCTCCAAGTATGAACCGAAAAACCCGACCAGGATCTTCCTCATCCATATAGCCTCACATGCAGCCAAGCTTGTTGCCATATACTCGGCCTTTGCTGAACTGAGTGCCACGGATCTCTGCTTCCTGCTGTACCAAGAAACTGTTGTCGACTCGATACTGAAAATCCCTCCAGATGTGCTCTTTCTGTCCGTTGGGCTCCCTGCCCAATCTACATCCATGAAGCCACATAGCTTCACCTCATCCTCCTGTCTGTACCACAATCCATATCCCGATGTGCCTCTCAGATAACGCAATACATGCTTGCCTGCCTTCCAGAAGAGCTTGGTTGCCTTAACCATAGCTTGTGAAAGCTGGTTAATAGCATAGCATATATCGGGTCGTGTATTGACCTGATACATAAGCGACCCCACCAACTATCGATAAACAGTGGCATCCACTACTTCTGCTGAAGTAGCATCCTCCTTCCTCCAACCTCCAGGAAGAGGAGTATCAACAGGCTTGCAGCCATGCATGTTGAACTTCTCCAATATCTCCTGAGCATACTTACCCTGAGAAACAAATAGTCCATCACTGCACTGCCAAATTTCCAATCCCAGGAAATAATGGAGGCCCAAGTCCTTCATCTCAAACTCCTTAGCAAGATCATCCTTGCATGAAAGTATCAACAGCTCATCACCTGTTAGAATCAAATCATCTACATAAAGTACAATGATAAGCAACTTACCCTCCACCACAATCTGGTATAGGTTAGGATCCGCCTCACTCTTGGAGAATCCAAGTCCGATGAAATAACTGTCTATCCGTGTGTACCAAGCACGTGGTGCTTGTTTCAACCCATACAGCGCTCTCTTGAGCCTGCACACATGCGACTCGCTGCTGAAGATCTCGAAACCTTCGGGCTGCTCTATGTACACCTCCTCCTCAATGACTCTGTTGAGGAATGCAGTCTTCACATCCATCTGATGAATGTGCCACCCCATCTACACTGAGAGGGCAAGAATCGTCCGTATGGAAGAATACCTTGCGACAGGTGCAAAGGTCTCCTCATAATCGATCCCCTCTATCTGTGAAAAGCCTCGGGCAACAAATCTCGCCTTTGTACTTCTCCACACTCCCGTCAGTTGCTTGCTTTACTTTGTAGATCCATCTCAAACCCACCACTGATTTCCCTTCCAGTCTTGGGACAATCTCCCATGCACTGTTTCTGACAATCGAATCATACTCTTCCACCATGGCTTCTACTCATGCGAGATCCTCCACAGCTTCCTCGAAAGAGGATGGCTCAGTCACAACACATTTGCTCACAAGAGCCATGTATCCAGTGTACCGATCAGGTGACTGTCTCTGTCTACGTTGAGCTGTAGGTGGTCCTACAACCTTCTCTGCATCTTGAGCCAGTCGCTCAGCTTCTGTCATGCGCTTTCGCCCTCTGATGGTTGGCGCTGCATGAGTGATCTCTTCCACTCCATGAACTTCGTCCTATGGCTGATCCACATCCTGAAGCTCATCCTTAGGAACTAATAGCTCCACATGCATGCAAGTGTGGCTCCCTCTGAAGCGAACACTTCATGGCTTTCTCCTCCTAAAATTTTATATCCCGTCGCACAACAGTGTTGTGACTGTCTAGAAAATACACACGATAGTTGTGGGGTGTATCAGTGTACCCCACAAATATCCCAACCTCTACAGTCGGCTCCAGCTTCTTCTTGGCATCCTTCGTCACATGCATGTAAATGTTAGAACCAAAAATCCTCAAATGAGAAATATCAGGCCTCTTACCAGAATAAGCCTCCTCGGGTGTACTCATGCCAATTATCTTGTGAGGACAACGGTTCTGCACATATACTACAGTATTGCATGCTTCTGCCCACAAGTGAAGGGGTAGACCCTGATCATGAAACATCGCCCGTGCAGCACCCACGATCATTCTGTTCTTCTACTCAACAACCCCGTTCTGTTGTGGGTTATGGGGAGCTATGAGCTCTCTTCGTATCCCTTCTATGCTGCAGAAGTCCTTGAACTCGCCAGAGATGTATTCACCACCATTGCCGCTCCTAAGAGCCTTCACCTTCTTCCCCGACTCCTTCTCGACTAGTGCTTTGAACTCACAGAACTTTGAGTATGTCTCACTCTTCTTCTGCATGAAGAAGATCCAGCACTTTCGAGAGAAATCATCAACAAAGATCACATAGTACCTGTGCTTTGTTGTCGAAGCTACTAAGAAAGGTCCACACACGTCTGTGTGACTTCTCTCAAGGATCATCGTGGCGTGACTATCCTTCTCGTGAAAGGTGGCTTTCACAAATTTTCCCAAAGTACACCCCTTGCATTGATCTGACTACGCAAGAGTGCCTTTAGGAATCCCTGTAGTAATCTGCTGCAGTATCTTCAAGGCTCCATGGTGAAGATGGCCCAATCTCCTGTGCCAAATCTCGCCATCATCCCAGCTCACCAATCCTTCTGCCTTGCATGCCATTGCTGCGCAGCCATCTACATGCAACTGATAAAGGTTCCTGACTCGAACCCCTATCTTTCGGGTTTCTCCAGTTGTCTTGCTGCGCAGGAAAGCCTTTCCCTTGCTGAAAACATCATCATATCCCTTGTCTTCTAACATCGCCACAGAGATAATATTCTTCTTCAATCTTGGAACATGCATCACTTCCTTCAATACGAAGGGTTTACCAGAATTCCTCTCAAAGGAAATGGTACCGATACCGGTCGCACTATATCTACCATCATTGCCCATCTCGATGTGCACTCCAAGATCTTTCTTCTCCAAATCAGAAAACAAATCTCGATCTCCTGTCATGTGGAAAGACGCACCACTGTCCAAGAACCATACCGATCCCATCACACTTGATACCAAGCATGCGATCAATGAAAAATCAATCTCAAACTACGAGGCTAAGGCCTCTCCTGCTACAGATCTAGCAGCTTGCTTATTTTTCTTCTTCTGCAGACAATTTGTGGCATAGTGTCCATGCTGGTGATAGTGAAAGCACTTCACCTTGGACATGTCCTGCTTCTTGCCTTTCGCACCGAAATGAGAAGCTTTCTTGTTCTTCCCCTTCTTTTCTTTGGCATCCAAAGCGCAATTTTCTTCATTAGGTGCCTTTGATGAAGATTCGTCCCTGGTATTCCGCCTAATCTCCTCCTGCACAAGATCTGACCAAAGTCTCTCCCATCCTGGAAATTTCTCCCGACTATTGACAGAGTCTTGATAGGAATGCAAACTCTTCGGAAGACCAAGTGGAGCCAAGCTCAGCAAGTCCTCATCATCGACAGTCACCCCCACACTTCCCAGCTCATCCCGGCATTGAATGAACTTCGTGAGATACTTGGGCATACTGTCTCCCTTCTCGCACTTAATGTTTCTGAGTTTATCCTTGAGCGCCAACTTCCTCTAATCGCTCTTGCTTTGGAATAGATCTGTCAACGCTTTCCACATCAAGTATGGAGAAGCCTTTCCATGCAGGCTAGACACAATGTGATCCTTCACGCCGTCCAACAGAATCCTTCGACACTTTGTTATCTTCTTTTGCCAAGCATCAACTTGTGCAGTATCAGTAGGCTTTGGGACCTTAGCCTCTATGAACTCCTTCAGCCCATTATCATCTAACACCGCCTCCATCCTATCCTTCCATGCAATATAGTTCGAGCTGCCCTCAAGAGCATACTCCAATCGCAATCCGTTGAAAGACATTGCAACGTTGACACTAAGAAAACACTGCTGCAAATTCGAATTCCACTAGCTCAAAAACTCAACTGCTTCTGATCTAAAATTCGTGAGAACAAAGTATTTCTCGTACAGAGATTGACTGTATGGGCTTTTACCGGATACCTCACCTTCCAAAGGAAGGATGAATGCAGAGGCTACCTGGCCCGATTACAGACTATGCCTGAAGAAATAAAATGTAAACACTTTCTAAATAATAGATCTGATGATCAACAGCTCTGATACCATGTATAAATTTTGAATAATATGACACTTATTCACAGATATTATCCCAATTATACACTATTGTGGAATACATGCATAATACATAACCTCCTCTACGTTGATTATCAATTTTGCAGAATTAAAAACAATGAAACATCAATCGCATGCACACATTAACACAGAATGTAACCCGGGGAAAGCATACAGCTGAAAACCCCACACTATCTGTATATTATAATGATTGAGAACTTGTAACAATACATAGTACAATACTCCTCACAAGTACTCAGTACTATCTCCACTTATTACACACAAACTAGCTCAGATCTGAATCAATCACAGGTTCAAATCTCCTCCACTGCACAATCCTGCATGAGAATAATGATGAATGGCTGAACCAAACTCGTATTTCCTTGGCTAAACCACAAAATCCTCATTGGCATTACTCAATCCATTGATTGTGCAAGATCTCATGCACAACTATAGTCACAACTGATAGCAATCTCAACCTCTAACACCTGTCTCCACTGAACTGTCCATGCACTGAGTTAACTGATGTATTCTTTAGTTGCTTTACGAGTTAATAATTATTGAATTAATTAATAATTAATTCACATCACTCATCACTAGTGTATTCTGCAGTTAGACTAAATACAACTAGTTTAACCAAGTCAAACTGAACACAACTCCATCAACTCCTCAATCAACTCCACCAAACTCAACCACATGAGTTCTAACTGAAGTCCACCATGCAATAGCTCAACTGACCCATAAGAAAAGCGTATTTCCTTCTGACAGCTGCATGTGCCACATCTGTAGCTCAAACTGAAGTGCTTCAAGAGGATAAGATAATGTTTATAGTCCAAATATTATTATGAGCTAATAATATTCGACTGTTCTATTTTTAGCCTGGCAGTCTAAAAATAGAAACCGCCCATATGTCTAAAAATAGAAGTCCATCAATTTTTACCAACATGACCAATCATCCACAAATAGCATCTTGCAACTCATAGACCATGATCCATATGTCTAAAAATAGACATAGTCTAAAAATAGACTTTGCGCCAAAAATAGCCTGCGGGCCCACTTAGTGAAGGCGACTTCTTTCCACTAAGCTCCATCATCTTGTTGCATTCTCAACAGATAGCAAGATCTTTTTAATCTTGATGGAAATGCATATACGCATGGCTATCAACCGCAAGCCTCGATTGTCGCCTACTGTTTCTAACAAACTACAGGAGTACGTGGAGTTCAAGGCAGACTTTCACCGTGTATCGATCAGGGCACGGAAATACCCTGAGCAGAAGTGGCATGAATTGCCTTATTTGGCAACTGATGATGTGATCGACATAGTTCTTGATCGCTGGACGACAGAGTCGTGCACTGCCTGAGACTCGGTGATAGGATCAAGCAAGTTCACCGCACTGCGCAAAATGGAGGAGGCCAAGCTCAATATGGCACAGCTTGCTGAGAAGAGGAGGAAGGAGGCCGATGACAAGGCCTAGGTAGAGCGTGATGCCGCACAATAGGTGGAAGAGTAGACATGTGGAGTAGAGTGTGGCTCTAACAAAGGTCTAAGGTCGCCCTCACCCAAAACAGAGGAAGAAATGAACGAGCAGACAGAGTAGTGCGAAGTAGACCCACCAATGGTGTCGTTTCGTATCAAGCATCCAAGAGGATAGGAAAAATTTGGGCTGAAAAATAAATCCAAGGCCAGTAAGATGTCACTAGACCCAATCACCCTAATAGAGGGATATTTGAATGACATTGGAGATACAGTGCGGGATGTCACTGCAGAGGTACTACAACAGTTTGAGCAGCAGTAGCAGCAAGCATTGGGGGCCATCCAGATGGGTCTGCATGAGCTGTAGATCTGTGCATCACAGACCGAGGTGGCATCCACCAGCCTTTCCATCAGTACTTCAGAAGCCGCTGGGATGTTGCACGAGAAGGACTCCTGAGCAATAGTGTTGTTGGAGGGAGCACTAACCATAAGGATCAAAGCTGACAGGCCCGCTACCAGTGCCCTCAAGGGAGTAGGGCTAAAATTAGTAGTGCTTCCTGGTGAGACACTCCACCTACTGTAGGATGGAGTGATTATGGAGATGAGGGCCCGCAAATAGCGCTTTGTAGGTGATCAGCAGGCAGAAGATTAATAATGTGCAGATGGCCCTACAGTGAGACTCTGCCATCGCCACCATGAACGATGTAACTGACATGCCGAATGGTCCTGGAGTTGCCTATTCCTGAGGGAGAACTGGTAGAGGTGCATGTTTGCAAACTTGCTATGGGGATGCGTGATGCTTGCATAGAGTTGGCCAAGGTTAAGCTCGAACTGAACCTCCAGATTGCAGAGTTTTAATTGAAGGGACAGCATTCAACTCCGTTGGAAGTAAAGGAGCAGTGTGCAACCACTGTCACAGAGGTGATAATAGTAGTAGACAGTGCAGTAGCAGACTTCACAAGGCTATTTGAACAGTCGTTCAAAGTACTAACCACTATGCAAGAAGATCCTAGTGTACAGAGGATGGAGACAGATGCGCAAGAACTGCAGTAGTGCTACGATGAGGTGAAAGGAATAGCGCGCATTGTCACTCTCACATAGAGACTTGCAAAGCTGCCGGAGGCCAAAACACTAAAGGAACAGGTATATGCATCTCAGCATATAGAGGCAGTGATGAAGGCGCACTTGAAGCCCTGGTTGGATGAGGCTTATTTGGTCACAGCCTCCAATGAAGGAAATCTTTCTAGTCTACAAGTGACTTAGCAGAAGCTTCAGGCTGACAGTTCAGGACAAGCGATAGAGCAATTGGTCGAAGAAGTGAAGTAGGGGGCCGCGCAGTACACTGCCAAGGTGGCAGTCATACAGGACGAGCTAGGAGGTCTTCGTGCCAAGATCTTTGTGCCCGCAGAGTGACTCGAGGGCGAGTCACCATGTTTGTGTTGGGGACCTATTGAGAACAGGTTGCCCTAAGAGAAGTTTTGGGGCTAAAAGCCCGTGTTTTGGGACAATTTTGTAATAAAGTTGTAAAGTCATTGCATTTTGTGGTTGTGGATCACGAAGGAGTCAAGACCCAAAAACGGTTGTCCGCCCTTATTTTGTAAAGTTTCAAGTCTGATGTAAAGATCTACCCATGGTCCACAAACCATGGGTTTGTATAAAAAGGAGCTAAGTAAGCTCTAAGTAGTTAGTAGCGAAGTAGAGTTGAGATGGTTTCTACAGAGTGATCTAGCTTGGAGAAGTCTAAGTGTTTTCGGGTCTTAGCGTAGGTAGAGGCTTTGCAACTGATTGCGTAGAGGCCTAGGGTAGAAGTCAGGAGCTGAGTTCACGGACCCCTACAGCTGTGTGCGTAGGGTGGATAGAGTCTATATTAAACTGGAAATATCAATAAAGAAAAGTTTTTTGCAATTACTGTGTATTTAGTCTCTATAAATGCATATTATTATATTGCATTATGATCTGGGTTTATATTACAATGTTTATTTGATGCACGAATGTATTTGATTATATCTGGGTTTCGGGCCCACAAAGCCAACACCCCCTAATTAGTGACTACCTCCCTTGGATACCCAAACTTGTAGAAAATGTTTTCCCTTAAGAACTCAACCACTTTCTCCTATGTTGTTGCTTTTACAGCCTTTGTCTCATCCCACTTTGTCAAGTAATTAGTGCACATAATGATGTACTTTTTCTTCCCTAATGGTGGATCAATTGGCCTAATGAAATACATGTCACACTTGTGAAATGGCTCTATGGCCACTTGAGGTTGTAAAGGAATTTCATTCCTGGGTGTGAGATTCCCCATTGTTTGCTTGAGGGGGCCTGACCCGGGTTCAACATTATTTAGCCAAACAAATCCCTACACTACTAGCCCTTTCAACATCAGCCAGCGGAGCGCGGATCGAAGTCTCACCCGAAGCCGTATGGGGGGATGTTGGAACCAAGTTTCTGCACCCTAATATGGTTGTGATGTCGTTTGATCTCTTTTATCCCTACCTTCGCGCAGGTGATCTGGCTCTAGGGCTTGTAAGACAAACCCTTTGTTTCGGCTTTCAATACCTTCGAAAAAGTACACGATCGACCTTCGCACAACTCTAACCTGTAGCTTGAGTACTTTCCCACTGCTATAGCAATGTTCCGTGCAGATTCCTCGATTATCCTAAGTGATTTTCTTATCTTTTCAAATACTTAAATTTATCACTGTGTATGCAGATATTCGTGATTGTGTTCAATTATTCAATGTAATTGCATTCATTCGCACATCATATAAGCATAATAAAGGAAATTCATACACAAAATATCCAAACCAATCAACAGAACAAATACACAAAAAATGCAGAATAACTCCTTTTATTAATATATTCCAAGTATTACAAACTATTTTCACCCTGCGCACACAGTTGCAGGGGTCTGCACACTCAGCTGCGGACTTCTACCCTAGGACTTTTTGCACTTAGTTACAGATTCTCTACCTACGCTACAACCTAAGACTTAGACTTCTTGCTCTAAATCTATGACTCTCTTCCTCATGCTATGATATTAACTACTAAGAGCTTAGCTCTTTTATACAATCCCATGGTTCGCGGACCATGGGTAGATCTCTTACAGTCAACTTTTCTTTACAAAACTAAGGGCATACTACCCTTTGTGACACATAATACCTTCACGCTCTGCGACCACAAAATGCGGAGTCTTTACAATAATATTACAAGAACTTGACTAAAACATGGGCTTTTAGCCCCAAAACTGCCCTTCGGGGATCCCACTCCGAACAGGCCCCCAACAAAAACATCATGACTCGCCCTCAAGTCACTCGATAGGCATAGAGATCGTTGCGTGAAGCTTGTCCATCTTGACCTTGATGACCGCGTTGCTGCCTACTTTGCATCTTCGACTATCATCTAAGTTACTGCCCCTGCACTGTCAGCCTAAAGTTGTTGTTGCGTCACTTGAAGAGTCGTAATCTTGCCTTCAATGTTTCCTGTAACTGCATAAGCTTCCTCCAACCAAGGCTTGAGTAGTTCCTTTAGCACTGCTTCCTTGTGCAGCACTGCGTCCACCTGTTTCTTCATCTGCTTGGCTTCCTATAGCTTAGATAACCTCTATGTCAATGCGACAGTTCACGATGTGCCCTTAACTTTGTCATAGTGTTGTTGAAGTTTGTGTGCTTTTGTCTAAATCCTCTGGATGTTTGGGTCCTCCTGCAAGCCGGTGAGGACCACAAATGATTGTTCAAACAACTGGGTGCAGTCTGCTACTGCACTCTCCACTATCGCGACTGCTTCTATGATGGCAGCCACCCGCTATTTCTTGACCTCTGGTGGTGTTGAAGGCTGAGCCCTCAACTATAGATTTGTAATCTGCAAGTTTAGCTCCAACTACATGCGTGCCATCTCTATCAGAGTGTCACGCACCCCTGTGGCCAATTTGCGGATGTGGACCTTGACGGGCTTCTCCTCTGGAATGGCCAATTCCAGGACCATTTTGTAGGCCTCCTCTACAACCTATACGATCTTCTTACTCTGGTTGGTTTCCTCGGCCTCGGCGAAGATGGAAGCATCCCTCTATAAGTCCATCTACTCATTGTTTATTCTCTACTTGCTGATCACTTGAAGGGGGCAGTTCTCGCGGTCCCTCATCTCTAGAATTACTCCATCTTGCAAAGAGTGGAGTTCTTCACGCAGGAGTTCTGTCAGGTTTAATCCTACTCCCTTCAAGGCACTGACTGTGGGACTGTCATCCTCATTTTCTATTGTTAGTTCTCCATCTGGCAGCACTAACAAACTAGAAGCCTTCATGCGCAGCATATCGGCAGCCTCTGACATGCCGATATCCAAGCTGGTAGACGTTGTACCAACTTGTGACGCGCAGGCCTACAACTCCTGCAATCCAATCAAGATGGCCCATAGGATGATCTGCTGCTACTTTTCAAATTGTTGTAAGGCCTCCATGGTGACATCTCTAACTGTGTCACTGATTTTGTATAAATCTCCCTCCGTTAGTGTGATGGGGTCCAACGAGGTCTTGGTCCCCTTGGACTTCTTTCTGGACCCTCCCCTTTCCAGCTCTCTCAGGCGCTTAATACGGCCATATGTCTCCTAAGGTTTTGCATTGTGCTGCTCTGTGTCCTCTTCTTCAGTTGCAAGTGAAGGCAACCACGCGCCTTTGTCAGAGCCCCGCTTTGTGCCTCCCGTTTTTTTTCCTATCTGCTCTACCTTGGCCTTCTCAACAGCCTCCTTCTTCCTCTTCTCGACTAGTTGTGCCATCTTCAGCTTGGCCTCGTCCTTCTTCTTTTGTGTGACAGACTTGCTTCCACCCACCGTCAAGTCCATGGAGGTGCGCCACTTTGCTAGCCATTTATCCAACACTGCATCAATGACATCATCTATGGCTAGGTACGGCAAGTCGCACCACTTTTGCATAGGGTCCTTCCGCACCGTGATTGAGATCTGATGGAAATCAGCTTTGAATTCAGCATAGCTCTATAGGTTATCATATATCGTTGGTGACAATTACGTCTTGCAATTGATAGCCATCCTTATGTTCATTTCCATCAAGATCCAGAAGATCTTCTTGTCCTACACGCGCTCCTTGTCCTTGGTTGCCCACAGCAAAGTGTACTTTGCTGCTTCAGGAAGGTCTGGCGCGACTGAGGGGAATTAGCTTTCTTTGAGAAGCTCCCATGCTACAAGCATAATCGATAGCAAGAGACACGCATAGTGGAACGTCTTGCTTTGCTCCCGTTCTTTGCGAAAGTTTTCCAGGAACTCACCGTGAAGGTAGTCCGACCAGTTGAACTAGACTCCTTGAGTGCATTGTTGTGCGAGTGCGACGACAAGCACTGCCACCTTGTCGATGCGAAACTTCCACATCACCATTCCTGCAAGGATATTCATTTCCACCTTCACAGCAAGGTCACATGTGCTCAAGATCGCATACCCACGCAACTTCTTCACCAATTTGAACTTCTCTTTCATCGATTCTGCAAGTGCCAACTCACCACCCTTGCCACCAAAGATCATAGATGGATTTTCACCTATATGCGGTAGGCGTGTGATGCAGTGAATCAACATATTAGTGATGGATATCAGCTCCTCCAGCCACAGACACCCATCATGCACCAATCACAGAAGTTGTTTGATGACTAAAACCATCATAGGGGTGCGGTTATAGTACAGCACCTAGAGCAAGTTGAGTAATATTGCCTTCTCTACTCCTCTGATCCACTTCCGTGGATCGAGTGTAGTCATCCCCATCTTTGTGTCTATTATGCAGTGCATCAACTGTTCAGTCGCCAGGTGCGGGAAATTATCATGGTCCACCAAGTCTCGGTCTTCGAGCTTCAAAATTGCACCCATGCCAAACATGGACCATCAAAAGTGATCTGATCTAGTAGAAATGGGGTTTGTAGGGGAGTATTAATTTCATCAATGTCCTTGGGGACCTTGGACTTATGCTTCTGTAGAGGGACATACTCCACAACTGTGTAATAGGATCCACACCCTGGGCTTCAACCTCCTCTATTTCTACTCCCACATCTTCATTGTCCATGGGGATGTCTTTGATATCCTCCTCTTCTGGCTCTAGGTTCATAGCCTTGCCTTTCTCCTAGGTAGTGGGCTTGGTTGGGTTTCATCTTGGCCACGTGCGCACTGGGATGGCAGGCTGCTTTCCCTTCTTATCTTTCATGGTCTTCTTGGTTTGGGTTGGCTTCTATCTCTGTCTTCTCAGAGATTTAGGGACCTTTGCCAGTACTTTAGCTACTTATGGGGTAGCTTATTTGGCCTGTTTCTCCATCTCTTGTGCCCGCTTTTCTACCACTTGCTGTGTATTGATAACTTCTGGGGGTAATGACATAAAACTCTCTATCAGTACTCACAACATCTTAAGCAAGTTCGAAAATGCAGGGGTCTATTTGAGAGCTTCGAAAAACTCTAGGTCCATAGGCATCAGAGAGCTAAACAACTTAATACTAAAAATGCCAGGTGTTTCTTGCTTGACAACCACTTGTAAATTATAGGGAAATTTGAATTCAAATCTGACTATTCCCCCCGAAATCGGTTCATTAATGTCAGATTGGAAGCAAATTTTCAAGGATCTAAGCCATAAATTTCATCTTAAATGTCAGTCACTTACTCCATTTAGCCTCACTTCTGTCATCTTTTCATGAACAGTGACTTTAACGGTCACTTTCCAACCAACCTGTGCGATTTCCTCCTGGGTAGCGCAACTCCCTCTACGTTGTCGCGGACCCAATGATACATCCTTTTTTCACACCATCTTCCAATCGCGCAGCTCCCCAACTTGGGCAGTGTAGTTTATAGTCTCGCTCCTACTTTTAGCTGCCTGTGGCACTAAGACTATGCTACTTTCATTTAGTCACATGGCAAGACTGCTGATGTATGGCTTCAAGCGACTTCCATTCACCTTTCTTGGGAAGGGTTCTCCATTTAACTTGACCAGTTGTACCGTTTCCTCATCGGTAATCTCTGTTGGAGAGGTAAATCCCCTCTACGGATAGAGGCGATCCCTACTAGCCCAATAGGGGTCTAGCAACAATCACACAATGCTGCCACGCATGTTCCTAGTTACAATTAAACAAGAAGTAAAGAGCACCTACTTGGATTCCTGCGCTGTCGTTGGACGAAGAGATGTCTCCTTCGCCTCTTCGCTTCGGCTGGTCACAGTCCTCCGCGATCCCCGCGAACGGACACCTGCACACACGAAGAGAAGGCAAACGCAAGCGTGAAATCTAGTAAAAGTAACTATATGCCAGTCAGAAAAGACATAATTCACATTTATCCATTGCATAAACAAACGAGAATGGAACAATAATAGCAGTCATCTATTATTAATCAGGATAGAGAAGAGTACAACCAAATGTTCTGACGTCGATAAACTTCTCAGGAGGGATCAGTCAGCATGTATCTCAAGCATTCACCTTTGAGGATGGTTCTCCCAAGACAAACAACTCTCTCTCTCTCACACAAATGTCACAAACAAACTTCCCCAAGCAATGAATCACTTCCACTCCTAACACACCAAACCTATAGGAGCAATCTGAGCACTACAAGCTCTGTACAATCCAAGCTAAGTCTAGCTAGTTTCCACTAGTTTCTAACTAGCTGCTCATGGTAATGGTGGAAGTTTATATAGGAGAAGGAGTCTCCTAAAAAGGTGGAAGGATGAGCTTATCTTCAAGGGGAGTTGTTGCAAAGGGTCGAACAGACATGCCACAGAAGGGAGTCGATATTCACAAAGCTAACAACCAAGCCTGGAGAGATCTGGAAGGCTGGTTGTTTGAACAAATTCGCCCAAACTGGATCAGCGCGGATTATATGGAGACTGCCGCGCTGTCAGCACATAACAATAACTGAACAAGTCATGTCAGCGCGGAAGAACACGGGAAAGCCGCGCTGTGCGTCATCGCGGAAAAGTGATGTTCTTCCGCGATGGCAGCGCACGAAATACACTGTGAGGCGCTGGTCATCGCGGTTATTTTAGGAACAGACGCGCTGATGCACAAAACTTTGGAAAAATGGGTTTTAAGCCAGTTCAGGGATCAAACACTTAGTGATTGTGACTTCTGGACACAGCAGGGTGACTGACAGGAAGGCAGTGATAAATTACTGTGTAACAGATGCCCCCTAAAGCATGAAGACCGAGAGAGTGGGAGGGGTGAAATGCTTTACAACACACGCCGAACTGGAACACCACCAGGAAGTACCGAAAAATCTCTGACAATCATATACATGCAGTCTAGGCATGGGCGCAGCCATCCAAAAGACATGCGAGACTGGTCTATGGTATGGACGCAGCCACCCAGCTAAAGAGACCATAATAATGACAAGGTATGGTCGCAGCCATCCATGAAGACTCAGGTATGGGCGCAGCCATCCATCAATGAGTCATGTAATGATTATCCACGAAATCGCAACCTGGACCACAGTGAGCAAGGATCCAGGGTCTTGCGCTCCATCTCGACCCGAACAGAGTACAAGTCCACACATGTGAATACAGGGGTTGGAGTCGAACATGCATGAACATCGTCTGATTACCGTCCAATGATGAGAACCGTTAACAGATGCGAGAGGTACCACCAATAATGACAATGGCCCTCAAGGTACTATAGGTACAATCCGTGGCATGTGAATCAATGAGCTGGTGTCGAACACCCACGGAATCATTCGATCGTAGGTCAATGATGTAAACCTTGCGTCGAACACGAGGAACCTGCCATTGAGGCATGCAGGCTCCAAGGCACCTGGAAGGAGTCTCTAAGTCACTTTCTCGGATAATGAGTTGAAGTCGACGAGAAGTGGCCTTGATCGAAGGTGGGCCATGATGATTCCCACATCATCGACATGAGACAGAGGTATAATAATTTGTGATGAGATAGCGAACGAGGTTGCATTGTGGCAGAGGACAACTTCTCTTGAACATATAACGGCACTGTAACGGATTTGGCAGTACTTGACATCAAATGAGCAGCGGATAGGATGATGACGGCAATGAACAGATGAGAGGTCAAATAGGATATCCCAAACCCATGGAGGCTAGTGAAAACGAGATGAGATGACCCCACCCAGACACGAAACAGCGGAGTGCCATGTTCAATAGTGACGTACTGCCGAGACGACTGTAATCAAAGTTCCATTTTCCCCACCTTTGCAGGCAGGTACCCCGATTATTTTTGGATGACAAGCTTGACGAGGGTAACATATGCTTGATGTGTGTCATGTTGACAATATCCGATGTCATTGAGTGTTTAACGAGCCTGACAAAGGAAAAACTCGGCTTCTTTTCTTGTTTCGAGAGTCTGAAAAGAATGCGGAAAAGGAGACTCCAGGGGGGTCCTTTTTCGTACAGTTGTGTCTCTCGAGCCCGAAAAAGTATAAAACTATGCTCGAAAGAACCGCCCGACCATTACGATCGAGGAATACTTTTCGTAAATAGTGTTCTTCGACCCGAAAAAGTAAAAAAGCAGTCAGAAGCACGTCGTTTTGGAGCCAATAACGAGTGCGAAACGACAAACACCCGGCAATCTCTTTAGTTTAAACAGTCGGAAAAAGAGCTTTAAAAGCGACCGCCTCTCATTTCTTTAACGAGTCGAGAGGGGGACTCGGCAATCTTTTCATCTTTAAACGGTCAGAAAAGAGCTTAAAGCAGACCTCCATTTTTATTCTCTTTAACGAGTCAAAAAGGGAAAAATACTCGGCAATCTTTTCACATTTTACGAGTCAGAAAAGAGCTTAAAGGTGACTCGTCCTAGAGGAACGAGTGGGATAAAGGGTAGCAACTGGTTCCGGTAATGGTGGAACTGCTCAAAACATGTAATGGTCAAGAGGCTGGCTAATAAAACCACTCATCGCTGCGGTTCCTCAGGAAAGGATAAAGAACCAAGTGAGAGCATATGATCGGCCAAAGAGATGGTGGCGATGGAATGAAACAACCAAGGCTCATCTAGCAGAATTCAGCGGATAAAAATGGCAATCACGAGATGTAAATCGGGTATGGGTTCATTTTTACACAAGCTTGAACCGTGAAGAACTTTGCTTGGATTCGGTTTCATGTTTACACAAGCTTGAAACGAAAAACTATGCTTGTTATGAGTTCGCATGCCCCCAGCATAATGACGCAAAACGAGGTACATGCCCCCCAAGCTTCATTGCATTCAACAAAGTGGATGGAATGAAGGTTCACTCTCGAGATCTAGGAAAGACTCGATTTGGAAAGGGAGGTGTTTCATTTTTTAATGAGGTTGACACAGCACAAGAACTATCCTCATAACCCTTGTTTCGAGCTTGACACAAGATCAGGAACTATGCTCGGACACCTAGTTTCATTTTTTAAGGAGCTTGACACAGGAAAGCGAACTATGCTCCGACCAAGCCCAATTTCATTTTTTAGGGAGCTTGACATAGGAAAGTGAACTATGCTCCGACCACCTTGTTTCGTTTTTTAACGAGGTCGCCACAAGATCAAAACTATCCTCGGCCAGATCCAGTTTCATTTTTTAAGGAGCTTGACACCGGAAAGGAACTATGCTCCAACCAGACCCAGTTTCATTTTTTAAGGAGCTTGACACCGGAAAAGAACTATGCTCCATCCGAACTTCATCATAATGAATAGGAAGTCGGGGCTTCCAAGAGTGGCGCTCCCGGTGGGAGGTCAATATCTCGGAAGTCAGGATCCAATGCCCCCAGGACACTATGCACGATGGCGACATTGCTGGATACGGGCACAGGGTAGGTGGCCACATAGTTGATTTGCGGCGAGGCAGATGCAACTTGTGGATGAAAGCCAGGAGGGAAGGACGAGTGCGCCGGAGGGGCTTGTGGACGAACGAACGATAATTGATCGAACGTCACGATTCTTCCATCGTGTGGAAAACAAACCACACGGAAAAGTGAAGAAACAAGGGCTCCCATGGCATACACATAATCACGACCAAGGAGAAGACTGAAGTCTAAAGAACCTTGGGTAACTGAGATGTCTATATAGACAGTCTTGCCCCCCAAAGTAATAGGAAACTTTGGAAGGATCCCTAATGGCTGACTCGTTCCTCCGTCAAACGCGGTGAGATGCGGTGCGACAGGTACAAGCGATGGGGAACCCAAAGCTCGCCAAGTAGTAACGGGCATAAGACTAACCGATGCTCCTTCGTCTAACACAGTGCCAAGCAGCGCCTTATTGCAAGCATAGGCGGTGACCCAGAAAGGCACGTGGGATGGAAGGGGAGGGGTAGTCAAACGACTCCAATCAAAGGAAATGACCGAACTACCTGGTGGGGGAACCATATGGTTGCCCCCCTGCTCAGAAAGAACCGAATCTAAATTCTCCGGAGAGGTTTCAGGAGAACCTTTATCAAGCTCAGGAGAATCTGAGGAGACGAGAAGAACATGAGAATTTTGCTCTTCCGAAACAGAGTGCTTGAGAGGAGGTGAACTCGAATCAACACTCTTTCCGACCAACGGCGGGTCTGGAACAGACTGGGAACAGCCAGGTTCGGGAAGAGGGGCTTGGACAAAAGAGGAATCTGAAACAATCTCTTTGTCAACAAGGGCGCGATCTACAGTTGTAGAAAGACGTTGATAACCGGCGGGAAATGGATTCGGAGGAGCAGCAAGACTTTCCAACACAGCAGAGGCTTTATCCATGAGGGGACAAAGGTGAAGGGGATGTTTGCCTTCACAAAGTCGACAGGGGATTCGAAACTTCCTTTTCTCCTTACCATTCCCAACTGATGAGGTAGCATCGCCATGATCATCAGTGGACGATGAAGGGTGGGCCGGATCGCGAGACCATACTTCTAGTACCCTGGGAATGCCAGGACAATCACGAAGCAGATGGTCCTCCTTGCATAATCGACAAGGAAACTTAACCTTCCGCGGAGGAGCAGAAGGTGACCCGACTTCAGGTGCACTGGAGTGGATAGCTGGACTTGAGAGGGGGACTGTGTGTGTAGGCTCTCCCTTAGGGGACTTCTTCTTCTTGGTCTTCCTCTTCTTCTTCTTAGCCACCTGGTTACTCCCATCGAGAATTTCACCAGGCGAAGTACAAGAGGATGACGTAGAAGTAGGCGTCGAAGGGGAGAGATCCACCTTAGGATCAACATGATGTTGTTCAGGTGGAGGGACTGATGGACTAACAGCCGATACGGTAGGGACCAAAGAGGTTGAAAACAACCACACAGGCAACCCGACAGTTAACCCTGGTAGGGACAACGTCGCCATGTACGGAGCACCAACATTCCCAAGAGGAGGGAATTGTCCTGGATTCCCATCAGAGGGGGAACCTGGGTTAGTGAATCCCGGAAAAGTTTCCATAGCAGACGAACACGAAACCTACTCAGGCTAGCGCACATAAGATCTAACCAGGAAATGTTATCGAGGCCGAATAAATTGTTAAGACACTGGAACCAAACTTGACATTTTCATGTTTCAAGAGTCGAGAAAAGGACGAAAAGATGACTCTAGTCTCCTTCGAATGTTTAATGAGCACGAAGTGACAAGACGCTCACAGGCACCTTTTCGTTTAGGGAGTCCGAAAAGGATCAAAAGCGACTGCTCTGGAACTCTAGGTAAAGGGTGTGCCAAACTTTTCGCAAAACCACAGAATACTTTTTAGGGTACGGGTGGTCAATCTTCGTGAATGCTGTGTTCACTGCATTGCGAATCGTAAGGCGGCAGACTCGGCTTCCTATGGATAAAGGATAAAAGCCTAGTGGGGTCTCCCTATATACGCGACGGTACGTGGGAGCGCAGTCCGTGTTAGACCACTATCGAGTCACAGAAGGAGGAATCACCCAACCTAATGTGAAACAACAGTGACTATGTTTAAAGACGCCGGAACACGTCTCTAACCTAGACCTCTAGATATTTGCGTTTAGTTCCAATGCGTTTTTAGATTCATTTGGTTCATTTTATAGTTGATCTTGAGATTAAGTTTCGATTTCAAGCTCTATCGTATGTTCTCTCACAATTACCTAGATGCAAACTACATGCCAAAGAATACCATTTTGTTCGATGAATTCTAGCTACGAAAGGGCAAGAAATTTTCTATCAAACAAAACAAGTACAAGCAAACAAGCAACTTAATGCAACCTTAAGCGAGGAAAGGAAACTTTTCTTTTGAAAATGCAAATCAATGAAACATTCTTTTCCTTTTCGATTTTTTAAAAGCAAAGCCACTAGTTTGATTTTCTTTCAGTGACACAAAGCATCTAAAATAATTTGGAGGAACTTGAACACCAAGTAAACTACTTAATGAGAGCACACAAAGTTCCCGAAACATCCAACAAAGAATTCCAAACCAAAAGGAAAACAAAGGTCTACACGAGCTATGTAATCTAAGCTCGTCAAGACAAGCAAGGATTGTAACAAGGAGGAAGCGAATGTGAACTGATCGATCCAAGCAATCGTAATCTATGCTTGGTAGTGAAGAAATCGAATCAACATAAAAAGGTGGTTCAATAATCGACACTAAAAATCAACCAGCAATAAGCAGTGGAAAAGCCTCAAGCAAATCAATAAGAGGGTTGTGGATGAACCTTGAATAGACAAGTAACCCAAGCAAACGGTTTCTCGATGAAACTTCTAAAGGGCTAGGTCACATGGTCTAAAAACACAAGAGTCACTCGAATGAAATCAAAGAGAGAGCGTCCCTTAACCAAAAGCAATCAAAACAAGCTAATGAGGGACAAGAAACCCCAGGGGATAAGAAAGATTGATGAATTCAGGAGATAAAGTTATAAAAACAACTTTTCAGGAGTCAGCGCAAGTTTTACACTAAAAACCCATGTCAGCGCAACTTTTACACAGACCACCCGAGCTGTCAGCGCGACTTTTACCCAAAAAACCGAGCTGATCTCAGAAAAACAAAGTCATCGCGGAATTAAGCTAGAAAGTGGCGCTGACATCGCGGATATACACGCCTTTTCCGCGATGATCCGATTTTCAGCGCGACTGTTAAAATTAAATCCGCGATGGAGCTCAAAAATAGTGACAGGCAAATCAAAACTCCCAAATCAAAACAGCCAATCTTTCAATCAAACAGGGGCATTTCCCAGATCAACCCAGGAAACGCAAAAGACTGATAATTAATCCCCAATTTCAAAAAAAGAGCAATCAAATTCAAACACAAAGATGGACTCAAGAGACAAAAAGGCTGATCCCCAGTGGAGTTGCCAAATTGTTGGAGAGGTAAATCCCCTCTACGGATAGAGGCGATCCCTACTAGCCCAATAGGGGTCTAGCAACAATCACACAATGCTGCCACGCATGTTCCTAGTTACAATTAAACAAGAAGTAAAGAGCACCTACTTGGATTCCTGCGCTGTCGTTGGACGAAGAGATGTCTCCTTCGCCTCTTCGCTTCGGCTGGTCACAGTCCTCCGCGATCCCCGCGAACGGACACCTGCACACACGAAGAGAAGGCAAACGCAAGCGTGAAATCTAGTAAAAGTAACTATATGCCAGTCAGAAAAGACATAATTCACATTTATCCATTGCATAAACAAACGAGAATGGAACAATAATAGCAGTCATCTATTATTAATCAGGATAGAGAAGAGTACAACCAAATGTTCTGACGTCGATAAACTTCTCAGGAGGGATCAGTCAGCATGTATCTCAAGCATTCACCTTTGAGGATGGTTCTCCCAAGACAAACAACTCTCTCTCTCTCACACAAATGTCACAAACAAACTTCCCCAAGCAATGAATCACTTCCACTCCTAACACACCAAACCTATAGGAGCAATCTGAGCACTACAAGCTCTGTACAATCCAAGCTAAGTCTAGCTAGTTTCCACTAGTTTCTAACTAGCTGCTCATGGTAATGGTGGAAGTTTATATAGGAGAAGGAGTCTCCTAAAAAGGTGGAAGGATGAGCTTATCTTCAAGGGGAGTTGTTGCAAAGGGTCGAACAGACATGCCACAGAAGGGAGTCGATATTCACAAAGCTAACAACCAAGCCTGGAGAGATCTGGAAGGCTGGTTGTTTGAACAAATTCGCCCAAACTGGATCAGCGCGGATTATATGGAGACTGCCGCGCTGTCAGCACATAATAATAACTGAACAAGTCATGTCAGCGCGGAAGAACACGGGAAAGCCGCGCTGTGCGTCATCGCGGAAAAGTGATGTTCTTCCGCGATGGCAGCGCACGAAATACACTGTGAGGCGCTGGTCATCGCGGTTATTTTAGGAACAGACGCGCTGATGCACAAAACTTTGGAAAAATGGGTTTTAAGCCAGTTCAGGGATCAAACACTTAGTGATTGTGACTTCTGGACACAGCAGGGTGACTGACAGGAAGGCAGTGATAAATTACTGTGTAACAATCTCCTTAATAACATAGGGCCCTAACCAGTGCATCTTGAATTGTCTGAGGAATTTATCAAATTTACTATCATACAACAAGACCAGATCATTTACCTTAAATGTGTGCAACTTGATGTGTCGATCATGCCATGCCTTTTCACGTTGCTTTTGGACCTGCTGGTGAAGTCCAGCCAAAAATCCTTCTTCTTAGAGCTCATCCAGTTGCGTGAGCCTCTCTTCCAAGGCTCCATGATCTGTCATACTTGTGAGCACTGCTATGCATAGACTAGGCACAATCTATTCCATAGGCATTATGGCTTCCACACCATAGACAAATCTAAAAGGGGTTTGTCCCATCAACTTCTTGCATGTCATTCGATAAGCCCACAATACTGCAGGTATGCATAGGTCCCAATCACTTCGTTGAGCATTGCAAACCTTGGTCTATGCTTTTTCAAGCACTTTGTTGAACACCTCCACTGTCCCGTTAGCCTGCAGGTGATAAGGTGTGCTCTTTTGGTGATATAACTGAAATTCCTCCATTAGTGCATTGATCGTCTCACTGAAGAAGTGCATACCACGATCACTCATCAAGATCCTTGGACATCCAAATCGCGTTAGTACATGCTCAAATAGGAAATTCACCACCGTCACACCTGTGCAATCCTTCACCTGCTACGTTTCTGCCCAATGAGTCAAATACTTCATCGCAGTGATAATGTACCTTTCTCTTGTCTTCCCTTATGGTTGGATAGGTCCTACAAAATCTATTGCCCACTTTTTGAAGGGTTGCAACGTCATTTGTTGATTCAAAGGCATTTCATCCCTGCGCGATGGCCTACTTGTTCTTTGACATACGTCACACACCTTGCAATATTCTTTTGAATCCTGATGAAGGGTTGGCCACCACAACCCAGCGCATAGAATCTTCTGCACAGTTGATCTCCCTGCATAGTGTCCTCCCACGATGCCCCCATGAGCACCCGTGAGGATGATGCTTCGTTCAAACTCAGGTACATACTATCGCAATATCTCATCAGTCCCCATCTTGTATAGATGCCCTGCAATGACAGAGAAATCTTCTGTGCACACCACTAATTCCTTCTTTTGTTGCACAGAGTATCCTTCCAGTGCAGTTCATCTTGGTAGGAAGTGTATTATATCCTCAAAATGACCATCTGCGACACGCACTTCAAATAGTTGTGCATCAGCTAATCCTTCTTCCAAGTTAGTAGGTTCCTCCCCTGTTTTGATGTGCGACAAATGGTCTCGCTTCGATGTGCGACAAATGGTCTGGCCCCATGTTTAATCGTCCAGGCTTCACAACAACTTCAAAATCATACTCTTGGAATAGTAAGAGCCTTCTGCAGATTCACCTCACCAACATAGGCTTATTGACCAGGTACTTTAGCGTGGAGTCATCTGTATACATCTTAAAATAGCCTCCTAGCAAGTAGTGTTAGTACTTCTAGAGCGCATACACCATAGCTAGCCCCTCACATTTAGTGGTAGAATATTTCTACTCTGCTTTGGATAATTTGCAGCTTGTGAACATGATAGGATGGTCCAAGCCTTCTCCATCGTCCTGTGTTAGTACTACCCCCAATGCTATACATGATGCATCGACATGTACATGAAAGTCTTTCTTCCATTCTAGGAAGACTAGAATCAGTGCAGTAACCATCTTTTCTTTCAAAATATCCAAGATTTTCTTACATTCATCGTTCCAGCAGAACGTGACATCCTTCTTCAACAATTTTTCCATCAACGTGGTGATCTGGGCATAACTTTTGATAAACTTTCTGTAATATCCCGTATGTCCTAGACTATCTTCGACAGGTATCCAGCATCCAACGCAAGCTTGCTACATGGTGCTTAACCAACCCAAATACAATCCAGTCATCAAAATATACTTCCATGAATTTATGAATAAATTCCTTGAATGCCACAACAACCACGTGTGAAAATATTGTAGGCACATTCTTCGAACCAAATGGCATCATAGTGTATTAAAAACAACCCCAATCAGTCGTGAAGGTTGTCTTGCTCCTATCCTCTGGCGCGATTTTCATTTGGTGGTACCTAGAGAACCCATTAGTGAAGGAATATGCTTCCTGGCCACCTACATTGTCCAACACTTCATCCATGAACAGAGTCGAGAAAGGATCATGCACACAAGCGTCATTCAGTTTTCTGAGATCCACGCATATCCTTATCTCATCCTTCTACTTCTTCTCTCGCACCACATTGGGCTTACCCAATCGAATTCTTCCACAGGATCAATGATGCCTACTGCTAGCATCTTGTCTAGCTCTAAGCTAACCTTGTCCTTGTATTTCGGATTGAGGCAGTAAGGCCTCTGCTTAACTGGCTTCGCGTCGAGATTTAACGTGATCTTCATCACTCCTAGGTCTCTAATTATTCCTTTCAGATCTGTAAACTTCGTAGGGAAGAAGTACTGGTATTCACGAAGGAATTTAGTGATCTTATCCACCGTCGCGTCATTCGAGTAGTCTCCAATATTCGCGAATTTAGGTTCTGCCTCCGTACCGATGTTCACTTGTTTTGTTTTCACTAGCACAGTTATATCAGGGTTCTCAATCTGTGGTCCTTGAATCTTGTGGTGGACTTTTGTTTTTGGAATTTTAATCCTCCGTGGATCCTCATTCTCATCTTCAGCAGTCACATTATAACATTTGAGTGCGTGACTCAGCTGAGTAGCTCATTCAGGCTGAATTAGGTTTAAAGGATCCTCCGGTATCCTAAAGATGGTTGCTTTCACGTCTTGGAGTGCTTCATCAATACTGTCAAACCCGTCCTCAAAATTGAATGTCATCATGAATCCTTCGCGAAGGATATCCCATTCACCTGTCCCATGGCAAAGCTCTGTTTCTATATACCAATTCATTGGCATAACATCCACGGTATGACAGAACAGGTGCACCCACTCAGGTTGGGGCTTTTCTCCGTAAGCTTGCGTCCATTTGACCAAATGTGCACACAGGTCATTTTTCCCATCATATTTATCTATCAGTTGCATCTTAGGCTTCCCAAATCATGTTCTCATCATCCTCCTACATTCACACCAATCATCAAAGCTTCCCTTGTGCGTACCCCACCATATTGCGGGCGTAGCGTGTAGTGCCTAGTCCAAGGCCTGGAAGCGCTGTTTTTCTGGTACCTCCCTTTCAAATGCATCCAAAAAGATATCTACCTCATTAATACCATCGTAAGTAGGTATATTTCTTACATCTGATCACACATAGCGCAGCAATCGGATCATCATGTTGCAATTCAGTGTAGTTACTTCATATAACCGATTCTGTCATTGTTCTACTTCTTTGTCAGATTCCGAAGTGCAGGAACTCTCGTGGTCCCATGTAATCCATCCATCCGTCATGGGATTCAACCAATCTTGGTTTCACGTTGTTATCTTATAGATACAGCCTAGGTTGTCATCACTATCATAATCACAGACAGGTTCAGTGTAGCGCAATCCTTCAGCAGGATCGAGGGGTATTATCACGCGCAATGATTTCTTTTCAAAGATCATCTTTCACTTCTTTAGATTGATTACCCCATTCATATCAGTAACCCAATCAATTCCCAAGAGTGTAGGGTAGGGATTTTTGTCATCCACTATCTCTATTACTTCAAAATCCATCAGCGCGCTCTCTCCCTCAATATCCACAGTCACCCCCTGCAGCTGCCCTATCGGGACGATTTTCTATTGATTCGCCATCCTTAGCTGAATCGGAGACCATTGTAGTTCAGGTCTCCCTATTCATTCCCAAGTCTACTTTGGTAGGACATTTGCATCTGACCCCAGGTCCAAAATGACCTGATCGATTTCATATTCACCTATTTATGCAGTCAGTCTCATCTCCCATCCCATCCTTGTTTTATGCTTGCTAATATTCCGTACTACATGCGGCTCATCTGGCGTGATTCCAGCACATCTATTGATGATTTCTTGTAGCCCTTTCACAGCCTTACTATCGCGTAGTAAATTCATACAGGTTTCCAGGAAAGTTGTGATCATAGAGGGGTCCATCTCTGGCTCAGGCTTATCCTTGCTTCCTGAGGTGGAGGCCTCAACGAAGCTCTTTTTATCTTCCATGAAGGCTTCACGAGCATGCTCCAAATCAAACTCAGCCTCTTTCGCTCAGGCTTTGCAGACCCATGTACTGTCTTCTAGTTGTTTCCCCTTGTCATCTCCCATCGCAATTCCACTTCTTAGTACTATATTTACGTTTGGATCTTCCTCGCGTGACTTAGATCTCATCATTTGCAGGTTTTGAGTTGGCAGAGGTGGTAGCACCCCTTTGTCACGTATCCTAGCTATCAGCATAGGGAAATCTTCCATTTCATGATCAAACAACATGCAATACTTGCACGATGAATGCGTTGGATTAGTGCAATCGTGGGCATACTGTCCAGGACCTCAGCAATTGTAGAAAATTAAATGTCCTCAACCTCTACCAGGTCCTCCTCCACCATGGCCTCATCTGCGCCCGTGAAATCCTGTCCCCACCGTCCTTGCATCCTGGTCAAGTGGCCGTGTTTCAACCTGAACCATGTAGGCAGGAGTTCTATCCATCATCAATTCATAGCTCCTGCAAGTACTCTCATCATGTCCTACCGACCTACAAAAGTTGCAGAATAGCTGTTGTGGTGCTTGTACATACTTTTGTAGCAAGTGACAGTTTTCCATGGCATGTTTTCTAGCTACCTGATAGATAGCACACCATAATGCAAGCCCTGCACTAGGTCCTTCTTGAGCTTCTGGCCATAAAGGCATCGATCCTCCTCTTGTGATGTAATTTGTAAAGACTGGGCAATGGTCTTTGACATGACCCTGACTTTTGCATTTCAAGCACCATACCTCCTCGCATACCTCTGGTCGAACCGCCCTGTCCTACTTTAGACTTTGCATCTTGAGGCACAGATTCTTTAACTGCACATGGATCTCCTAAACTCCTAGAGTAGGATCTTGCATCAGAGTCTTATGTATTCTCATGGCAATCTCCAAGGCGTCTGCCTGAGTTGTTATCTTCTGTTGCGACAACGCACTCCTTCAGTGTGGTACTAGCAAAGCCACAAACCATTAGTGATGTTGTCCATCTGTTAAATTCATGTTGGCTTCACGGATTGTACATTTTAGCCTCTGATCTAGTTCCCAAGGTTTCTCGCCTGATTGCATCGTGATTTCTTTGAATCTCGCAATCGACTGTGCCTCAGATTTAGGCCTGCTAAATTCCCTATTTAGTGTTGCCTAGATATCTGCTACTCCTGCATTCAGGTTATTGTTAGAGTACTTAATATACTAGGTTAGTGTGCGATCTTGCAGAGCACTAACCAGTGTCACCTTCTTTATATGATCATCTATAACACCATGAGCTTCCCATACAGCCCTCACAATGAACCAGAATTGGTCCAAGTCCTCATTTCCCAAGCCTTTGAACAAAGGAAACTTTACTGTATTCACCATACTGAACTGCGGTGGTGGAGATGGTACAAGTGAAGTTGGAGACAATGGCGGTGAAGTTAGAGGTGGTGTCGGTGGAGGTGGTATTCGCGGGAATCCTTGTTTTATTAACTATATAGCACTTCATGAAGAGACCTTTGCTATCCCTTCTTCATCTCTTCGCGGAGGTGAAATCAAGGGGTTATACTCTAGGCCCTGTTTTCCTTCGTTCCTATAAGTTTTTCCGCTTCACATAGTCCCGAACATCAAGGTAGCTACATAACCCATTTTTCGTACAATAGCATTTTAATTCAAGTATTCAAATATTTTACGTACTTACCTTGCGATTCTTTTAAAAAGCGTCACTCCGCCTCGCTATAGCTGACTCAGGTGTCGAACATGAATTCAGGCACAAATCCTCCTATGACGTGATCAAGCCAATGATCAATAGCATGGGCGATCTTATCCTCTGATGCTTCCAACCTTTGTACTAGCTCTAGGGTCCACACAATAGGACCATCAAGTTTCCACCTTCCTTAGCTATCTACTAGCTTCGCAATCCACTTGTATAGCTCAATAGGGAAAGAGAAGAAAAAGATCTCATGGATCTCTGTATACAAGTACCGGTCCAACCCAGGGAAAAATTTAAGAACCCCCCCTAAATTTACATGTATAATAAATGGGCGAATCTCCATGGTATATAGGAAAAATGGAAGGCGATTTTATCAATAATATGATATGTATATATAACTTTTTGGCGAATCTGTCACCAGGCATGGCGAATATTTTACTCAATTATAAAATCTTGTGTTTATTGAATACACAAATGAAATCATTGCATTTCTTTAAAATATCTTTTGAAATCAAAATTACCGAAATTACATATCGATAACCTAGTGGGTGTAGGATAAAATTCACCCGTTCCATTCATAGAAAGCATGAGAAAAAACCTAATACTATTTATAAAACCAAGAAAAATTCAAATTCATCACTTCTAGGGACCTCATAACCACCCTGCCAATACACAAGTATGTTCCTATTTGCAATTAGAAAAATTACCCAAATTACAATCTGTTTACTCCAGCATATGTTGGAAAGTTATAGAAGGATGACTAGTGCAATCAATCCATTCCTTTTAGCCCTGGATTTGTTTCAATTTAAAATAGAAGTATACAAATATACTTGTCCAATGTCTATGCTTTAAGCATTCACCTTAAGATGTTTTTACAATATAATTTCCTAAGTCTATTTAATATCGTCATTATCATAAAAACCAACCTATATCCATCTTAACTCCACATCTACCACTCTTAGGGGCATGAAATCTATTTTTCCCTCTGAGCACTTGGTAGACCCAGAATTAAGATGGATCTAAGATGATAGAATTTCCCCTTTAAATAGTCTATGCTCACATGAATACCATGGTATTACCATGGGTCAATACCATGGGTTATCATAAACCTGGAGCTTAAAAATTATTATTAGTAATTTATAAAAATTAATAAAATTAATAGTTGATTTTTATTTTATTTTTTATTTTAACCAAGCTAAAATGTTTAAGATACATTAAATTACAACATCCATTTTTACTTGTGATCGGATCAAATATTTTTTCACTCTATGCTAGTTTGCATATCACGATATTTGATACCTCTCGGGGGTTAGTAGATCCAGAGTAAAGATGGATCTATGCTGGTTTAATTCCCCCATTTAAGTAGGCTACATTCCAGGAGAATACCATCGATCAATACCATGTGCCATTTTTATTTTTATTAATACTAATATTAGGGTTAATAATGTTTTTTTTGCATGGTATTAATAACAATCTAGTCCATGGTATTTGTCCCATAGTATTTTGCCCATTGGTTTCACCTAAATATAACGCATAATACCATGTGCCATTTTTATTTTTATTAATACTAATATTAGGGTTAATAATGTCTTTTTTGCATGGTATTAATAACAATCTAGTCCATGGTATTTGTCCCATAGTATTTTGCCCATTGGTTTCACCTAAATATAACGCATTTTTTGAGTGTTCGTAAATATAAGGTGACTTATGGAGTAAATATAAAAAATGTTTTATTTGTTTACCATACCTCTCGTTTATTTATATTTTTATTAATTTACCATACCTCTTTTACAAATATGGTATTTGGCCCATAGGATTCACTTAAATAAAACCTCTTACTTGAGCCTTCATAAATAGAACAAGGGTTATGGACTAAATATGAAAAGAGGTTTTATTTATTTACCATGCGTCTAGTTTATTTATATTTTTATTTATTTACCATACCTTTTGAGTAAGTATAAAAAGACATTTTATCTATTTACCATACCTCCACTTTACTTATATTTTTATTTGTTTACACCCTTGCATGTATATAAGGTGACTTATGGAGTAAATATAAAAAATGTTTTATTTATTTACCATACCTCTCATTTATTTATATTTTTATTAATTTACCATACCTCTTTTATAAATATGGTATTTGGGCCTTTGGCCCATAGGATTCACTTAAATAAAACCTATTCTTGAAAATGGGCAAATGAATTCACTTAAATAAACCTATTCCTGAAAATGGACGAATGGAAGGTTGTAACTCCTAAGTTCAAGGGCTAAATTTACCTTTTTTACCCTCTCCCTTAAAATAAGGTGGGCTATTTGAGGTGATTTGTAAAAATGTACTATGATACAAAATATTCGCCCACTAAAAATTTAAAACCCCTTAATTTCGCCAAAGGGCGAACATTCGCCCCTAAAATTTTCTATGGTCCAACCACTGTTCCTTTGTCAGTCACAAGATTTTGTTCCCATGTGCCTCGAATTAGTGGATCTTTCTATCCAACTAGTCTCCAATCTACTTCTTAGTTGGATTCTAGTGATACGACATCACACATCTCTTATGCAGATTCTGGTCCCGACAATGGAACCATTTGTCAGCTTGAGGGGGCCTGACCCAGGTTCAGCTTTATTTAGCCAAACAAATCCCTACACTACTAGCCCTTTTAGCATCAGACCATGGAGTGTAGACCAAAGTCTCACACAAAGCAGTATAGGGGGATGTTGGAACCAAGTTTCTGCACCTTGAGATGGTTGTGATGTCGTTTGATCTCTTCTATCCCTGCCTTCGCGTAGGTGATCTCGCTCAAGGGCTTGTAAGACAAACCCTCTGTTCCAGCTTTCAATACATTCGGGAAAGTACACGATCAAACTTCACGCAGCTCTAACCTGTAGCTCGGGTACTTTCATGCTGCTATAGCAGCGTGCCCTACAGATTCCTCGATTATCCTAAGTGATTTGCTTATCTTTTCAAATACTTAAAGTTATCACTGCGTAAGTAGATATTCCTGATTGCGTTCAATTATTCAATGTAATTTCATTCATTCACACACAAAATATCCAAACCCATCAATAGAACAAATACATAGAAATTGCAGAATAACCCCTTTTATTAATATCTTCCAAGTATTATAGACTTTGTTCACCCTGCGCACATAGCTGTAGGGGTCCACGGACTCAGTTGTAGACTTCTACCCTAGGCCCTTACACACTCAGCTGCAGAGCCTATACCTATGCTACAACCCAAGACTTAGACTTATTTCTCTAAAGCTATGACTCTCTTCCTCATGCTATGCTATTAACTACTTAGAGCTTAGCTCTTTTTATACAATCCCATTGTCCGCGGACCATGGGTAGATCTCTTACAGCCGACTTTTCTTTACAAAACTAAGGGCAGACTACCCTTGGTGACATATAATACCTTTTCCCAGCTGGATGAGCTCAAAGAAGAAATATTTTTGGCTGGATTTCACCAGCAGGTTGAAAAGCAACATGAAAAGGCATGGCATGATGGACACATTAAGTTGCGCACATTTAAGGTAAATGACCTAGTTTTGTTGTATGATAGTAAGTTTGATAAATTCCCCAGAAAATTCAAGATGCACTGGTTAGGGCCCTATGTTATTAAGGAGATTACTGATGGAGGAGCGGTACAGTTGATCAAGTTGAATGGAGAACCCTTCCAAGGAAAGGTGAATGGCAGTCGCTTGAAGCCATACACCGATGATCCAGCCATGTGACTATATTAAAGTATCACAGTCTTAGCGTTGCAGACATCTGAAAGGAGGTGCGGGACTATAAACTACACTGCCCAATTTGGGTAGTTGCGCGATTGAAAGATGGTGCGAAGCAAGGACGTATAACTGGGTCCGTGAGAACATGGAGGGAGCTGTGCTACCCAGGAGGAAATCGTGTAGGTCGGCTGGAAAGTGACCTTTAAAGTAACTGTTCATGAAAATACAACAGAAGTGAGGCCAAATGGAGCGGGTGACTGACATTTAAGATGAAATTTATGGCTTATATCCTTGAAAATCTACCGCCAATCTGGCATTAATGAACTGATTTCGGGTGGAACGATCAAATTTGAAATTCAAATTTCCTTACAAGTGGTTGTCCAACAAGAAACACATGGCATTTTTAGTATTTAGCTGTTGAGATCTCAGACACCTATGGACCCAAAGTTTTTCGAAGCTCTCAAACAAACCCCTACATTTGTGAACTTGCCTAAGACGTGACGAGTACTGATAGAGATTGTTATGTCATCACCCCCAGAAGTTATCAATACATAGGAAGTGGTAAAAGAGCCGACACATGAGATGGAGAAATAGGTCGAAGAAGTTTCTCCAGAAGTAGCCAAAGTACTAGCAGAGGTCCCTAAATCTCCAAGAATGCTAATACTGAATCCAACCCCAACCTAGGAGACCATGAAAGATAAGAAGGGAAGGCAACCTGCCATCTCAGTGCACGTGTCACTAAGACGAAACCCAACCAAGCCCACTGCCGAAGAGAAAGGCAGGGCTATGAACATAGAGCCAGAAGAGGAGGATATCGAAGACATCCCCATAGACGATGAGGATGTGGGAGTGGAAATAGAGGAGGTTGAAGCCCAGGGTCTAGACCCTATTACACGGTTGTTGGAGTATGTCCCTCCATGCAAGCCTAATTCCAAGGTCCCCATGGACATTGATGAAAGTAAGCCTCCCCTGAAAACCCCATTACTACTAGATGAGATCACTTTTGACAGTCTGCATTTGGCACGGGTGCCGATTTTGAAGCTCGAAGACTGGGCCTTGGCGGACCATGAGAAGTTCCCGCACCTGGCGACTAAACATTTGATGCACCGCATCATAGACACAAAGACAAGGATGATTGCACTAGAGCTGTGGAAGTGTCTTAGGGGAGTAGAGAAGGAAGGATTACTCAATATGCTCTGGGTGCCACACTATAACCACACCCCTTTAACGGTTTAAATCATCAAGAAACTGTTGTGCTTGGTGCATGATGGGTGTCTTTGGCTGGAGGAGCTGATACCCATCACTAATATGTTGATTCACTGCATCACACGCCTACCGTATACAAGTGAAAATCAAGCTATGATCTTTGGTGGCAAGGGCGGCGAGCTGGCGCTCGCAAAATCGATGAAAGAGAAATTCAGATTGGTGAAGAAGTCGTGCAGGTATGCGATCTCCAGCATCTACGACCCCGTTGTGAAGGTGGAAACATAGATCCTTGTAGGAAAGGTGATGTGGAGGTGCTACATTGACGAGGTGCCGACGCCTGTCATCGCACTCGCACAGCAGTGCGCAGAAGGAGTCCAGTTTAACTGGTCGGACTACCTTCGCGATGAGTTCCTGGAAAACTACTGGGAAGCAAAGGAGCAAAGCAAGACATTCCACTATGCGTGGCGCTTGCTATCGATTGTGCTCATATCATGGGAACTTTTGGAAGAAAGCCAATTCCCCTCGGTTGTGCCAAAACTTCTTGAAGCAGAGAAGTACACTTCATTGTGGGTGACCAAGGACGCGGAATGCATGTGGGACAGCAAGAGCTTCTGGATCTTGATGGAAATGAACATCAGGATGGCTATCAATTGCAAGTCGTGATTGTCACCAATGGTATATGCTAACCTTCAGAGCTAAGCCGAATTCAAAGCTGATTTCCATCGGATGTCAATCAGGGCACGAAAGGACCCTACGCAAAAGTGGTACGACCTGTCGTACCTAGCCACAGATGATGCCATTTATGTAGTGTTGGATAAATGGTCGACAAAGTGGCGCACCTTCATGTACTTGGAGGTGGGTGGAAGAAAGTCCCCCACAAAAAATAAGAAGGATGAGGCTCAGCTGAAGTTGGCACAGCTGGTCGAGAAGAGGAAGAAGGAGGCCGCTGAAAAGGCCAAGACAAAGCAAACAAGAAGGGGGGCAGGAAAACAAATGGGAGGCGTAGAGTGGGGCTCTGAAAAAGGTGCATGGGCACCTTCACCTGCAACTGAAGAAGATGACACAGAGCAGCATGGCATGGACCCTCAGGAGACGTCTAGCCATATTAAGCACCCGAGAGAACCAAAAAAGGGAGGGTCTAGAAAGAAGTCAAGGCGACCATGACCTCGCTAGACCCCATCACACTAATGGAGGGAGATTTATATGACATCAGTGGCACAGTCAGAGATGTCACCACAGAGGCCCTGCAGCAATTTGAAAAGTAGCAGTAGATCATCTTAGGGGCCATCTAGACTAGACTGTAGGAGTTGCAGGCCCACGTGTCATAAGTTGGTATGGCGTCTACCAGCTTGGCTATCGACACATCAGAGGCTGCCGATATGCTGTGCATGAAGGCTTCCAGTGTGCTAGTTCTTCCAGATGGATCACTGACAACAAAAAATGAGGCTGACAATCCAACAGTGAGTGCCTTGAAGGGAGTAGGATTGAACCTGGCAGTGCTCCCATGTGAAGCACTCCACTCTTTGTAGGATGGAGTAATTGTGGAGCTGAGGGCCCACGAGCACTACGCCCTCTAAGTGATCAGTGAGCATAGAATAAACAATGAGAAAATGCCCTTACAGATGGATGCTGCCATCGCCATCGAGGCCGAGGCGACCAGCCAGAGTAAGAAGATCATACAGGTCGTAGAGGAGGCCTGTAGAATGGTCCCGGAACTGACTATTTCGGAGGAGGAGTCCGTCCAGGTCTGCATCCATAAATTGGCCACTCGGGTGTGTGACACTTAGACAGAGATGGCGCGGGTGCATTTGGAGCTAAACTTGCAGATTACAGAGCTCCAGTTGAGGGCTCAGCCTTCAACACCACCAGAGGTCAAGGAACAATGGATGGTTTCCGTCACAGAAGCAGTCGCGATAGTGGAGAGTGCAGTAGCAGACTGCACCCAGTTGTTTGAACAATTGTTTGAGGTCCTAACCAGCTTGTAGGAGGACCCAAACATCTAGAGTCTTGAGACAGAAGCGCACGAACTTCATCAGGGTTATGACAAAGTTAAGGGCACAGTGTGAACCATCGCACTGACACAGAGGTTAGCCAAGCAGCTAAAGGAATAGGTGGACGCAGTGCTGCACAAGGAAGCAGTGCTGAAGGCATGACTCAAGCCATGGCTGGAGGAAGCTTAAACAATTATAGGAAATAATGAAGGAAATCTTATGACTTTGCAAGCGATGCAACAACAGCTTCAGGCTGACAGTACAGGGGCAGTAACTGAGAAGACAGTCAAAGATGTGAAGCAAGCAGCAACTCAGTGCACAACCAAAATTGCGGTCGTCATGGTCGAGCTGGACGAGCTTCGCGCAAAGATCTCCGTGCATGCCAAGTGACTCGAGGGCAAGTCACGATGTTTGTGTTGGGGGCATGTTGGGAACAGGATCCCCCAAGGGCAGTTTTGGGGCTAAAGCCCATGTTTTGGTCAAGTTTTGGTAATATTATTGTAAAAACTCCGCATTTTGTGGTCGCGGAGCACGAAGGTATTATGTGTCACAAAGGGTAGTCCACCCTTAGTTTTGTAAAGTAAAGTCACCTGTCAAAGATCTACCCATGGTCCGCGAACCATGGGATTGTATAAAAAGAGCTAAGCTCTAAGTAGTTAATAGCATAGCACGAGGAAGAGAGTCATAGCTTTAGAGAAAGAAGTCTAAATCTTGGGTTGTAGTGTAAGTAGAGGCTTTGCAGCTAAGTGCGCATAGGCCTAGGGTAGAAGTCCGCAGCTAAGTGCGCGGACCCCTGCAGCTGTGTACGTAAGGTGAAAAAGTCTGTAATACTTGGAAGATATTAATAAAAGCAGTTATTCTGCAATTTCTGTGTATTTGTTCTATTGATGGGTTTGGATATTTTTTGTATGAATTTCCTTTATTATGCTTATATGATGCACGAATGAATGCAGTCACATTGAATAATTGAAAGCAATCACGAATATATGCTTACACGGTGATAACTGTAAGTATTTGACAAGATAATCAATTCATTTAGGATAATCAAGGAATCTGCACGGCATGCTGCTGTAGCAATGTGAAAGTACCTGAGCTACAGGTTAGAGCTGCGGGAAGGTCGATCATGTACTTTCATGAAGGTATTGAAAGCCAGAATAAAGGGTTTGTCTTACAAGCGTAGAGCAAGATCACCTGCACAAAGGTAGGGATAGAAGATATCACACGACATCACAACCATCTCACTATGCAGAAACTTGGTTCTAGCATCCCCACAAACTGCTTCGGTGAGACTTTGGTCTGCACTCTGCGGGCTGATGCTGAAAGGGCCAACAGTGTAGGGATTTGTTTGGCTAAATAAAGTTGAACCTGGGTCAAGCCCCCTCAAGCCAACACCCTTTCTCTAGCACTAATCACATCTACTAGCATACCTTCTTGCATCTTGATGGAGAGTTGGCCAATAGTAGCTAGCTTGTAAGGCTTTGAAATTTGTTCTCTTGGCAGAAAAATGACCCCCACATGACCCATCATGGCAAGCTAAGAGGATTTCAAATACTTCCTCTTCCCTGACACATCTCCTTAGAATCTGATTTGGTCCCAGTTTGAAAATATTTCCCCCAATCCAAGTGAAAGGGGCACTTTGCCTTACAATTCTACTATTCTCCCTAGATGAAAGATTTGGAGGAAATCTCCCAACAACTAGGTAGTTAGCTATGTCAACAAACCATGGAGAGAGAACTGAGATAAAAAAAAATAGTTTTTATTCTTGAAGCTGATCATTGACCATCCCTTCCTCACCTGTAGGCATAGTAAGTCTAGAAAAACAATCTACAACTACATTTTCTTTTCCTCGCTTGTTAACGATAGTCAAATTAATTTATTGTAACAATAATAACCATCTAATTATTCCAGTAGTCACATCCGGCTTATTCATCAAATATTTAATATATACATGATCAATATGCACAAAATTTTGGTATCCAGTGATGTAGTTCCTAAATTTGTTTAAGGAGTGTACAACCGCTAAGAGCTCTTTTACAGTGACAGTGTAGTTCAATTCAACCTTAGATAGATTTTTACTGATGGAATAAATGGCATAGGGTAGCTTATCATCTATTTTCCCCAAGGATACCCCCACATATTTTTCTAATGTATCAGTATGCATATGGAAAGGTATATCCGAATTGGGACCCCTAAGTATGGGTGTAGTGGTCAATTTCTATTTTAATATCTCAAGGGCCTCTTGGCAGCTACTTGTCCAACATAAAACTGATTCCTTGGCCAGCGATCCAAATAATGGTGAAGCCACTTTACTGAAATCCTTGATAAACCTCCTATAATATCCATCTAGGCCTAATAAACTCCTAACATCCCTATGTTTTTTAGGAGTAGGGACCCTTTTTATGATGGCAATCTTGTTTGGGTCCACTTGTATCCCTTCCTGAGATATTGAATGTCCAAGGACAGTCTGTGCATTCATTAAGAATTCACATTTCTTAGAACTTAGTAATAAGTTCATTTCAATCCATTTTCTCTTGACTTTACCCAGATTAGAGAGAGTCTCCAGGAAGTCACTCTCATAGGGAGTGAAATCATCCATGTAGATCTCCATAGAGTCATGTACAAGCTCAACAAATATTCTTAGAACTGCCCTTTGAAAAGTGGTAGGGGCATTACATAGACTGAATAGGAGGACCCTATATGCAAAGGCGCCATAATTACATGTGAATGTAGTCTTGTCTTGGTCCTCAGGGATAATATGGATCTGATTGTAACCACTGAATCCATCCAGGAAATAGAATAACTTCTTCCCTGCAAGACCATCTAAGACTTGATAAATGAAAAGAAAATGGAAATGGTCTTTCTTTGTGCCCTTGTTCATTTCTCTGTAATCCACATAGATCCTCCACTTCCCATTCTTCTTTGGGACTAAGACTAGAGGGGACACCCACTCACTATCTGAGATGGGGTATATAAACCCTGCATCCAACAACTTTTGTAACTATTGCTTTACTATGTTCTTGAGGGTTTGGTTCATTCTCCTCTAAGGTTAGCACATAGTTTTTCATCCCTCCTTGATGTACATGTGATGAGTATGAACCGAGGGATGCACCCCCTTCATTTATTTATAGCTCCAAGAAAACAAATCTAAGTGTTCTCTTAGCATCCTGCACAATTTCTCTCCCAGGTTGGTTGAGAGAGAGGGGTTAATCTTCAAGGTTATAGATGGGCCAAATTCTATAACTTTAACATGTCCAAGACTTGGGTCGACTGAGCATAACTCAGTCCAAGGAATAATCTCATATTCATTCACTATCTGATCAAGAGGCATGGTATTAGCGGGGTGGTTCTGAAGGATCTGGTCAATGATGTCATCTTCCTTAGGTTTCCCCCCTCCTATAACAAGAACTAGCATACATATTGGGTCGGATGTTGTATGATACACTTCATCTTCTTCCTCATCTTCTAGCCACAAGGGTAATTCATGCTCAATGGATGGTTGAGCGGGAGGATACAATAACAATTGTTTAGACAAATTTCCATTCTTAATGGTCATGTTCCCAGCCATGCAACTAATGTAAGCATCAGCAGTGGCTAACCATGGCCTTCCCAAGATGAGAGGATAGTCATTGAACTTAGTTTTGGGCTGGAGAACCAAGAAGTCAGTAGGATACTCCCAAGAGTCAATGGAGACCATGACATCCTTAACAAATCCCTTAGGAGCTATTGTAGATCTATCTACAAGTTGCAAAATTGTACTAGTATTTATCAAAGCTCCTTGGGGGTTTAGATATAGCATGGTTTCTTTAGTCATCACATTGATGGAATCCCCAATATCAATCAAGTTATTATGGGCAATGATGCCATCAATGTGCACATCTACTATTGGACTTCCAGGGTCTAAATATTTTGGACAAATGACTCTCCCCAGCATCAAATCAAATAACTTACCAATAATATTGATGGTGGGGGTGTCTCTTTCTATTCTCCCATGGTTTTTGAAACATTTCTCCTTGATAATGTTATTATAGATGGGAACATCCCTAATAGCCTGAAGAAGGGGTACTTTTACACACATATTCTTTAATTTTCCCATAAGTTTGATCTCTTCTGGAGTGTGCTAGCTAGGGTGGTTCAATCTCTCAGGACAAGGAGGTGGATTTACTTAAGGGGTACTCTCTCCCTTTTATTCTTCAAGTTCTTTAGGTAGATATGGTAGATGATTATCTGGAAGAACTCTTCCTAACCTAAGGTTGATCTCTTGGATCTCCATAGCATAGGCAAGGTAAGATGTCTATCCCCTATAGACCTGATGTGCGTTCTTGTTATTCAGGTTCGGATTGGGTTGAGAAGGAATATGAGGTTTCTTGGGTGGAGCATAATGAGTGAGTTGTGGTTGAGGCTGAGGTGGAGGTAGTAAAGTAGGAGGTTGGTTTAGTTGAGATCTCCACCCTTGTGATGGGTTGTTCCATTGAGGAGGTTGGGGAGCATATGAATAAAATGGTTTATTGACAGGTTGAGGAGGATATTGAGGAGCATAAGTCCAATAGGAGGTGTGGACCATGATGGATGAGTGGAAGAGTACTAGGATGGAAAGGGTGCATTCTGGTTGGGATGGTAATAAGAGTGAGATACACCTTGCATGACCTATTGGTATGGCTGAGGTCCTTGAGGCCTCCTTTGATTTATAAAGAAGAGTTGCTAAACCCCACCTTTTGCGCCTTGGTATAAAAATTTTAAATCGAGAAAAGAAAGGTATTTATCTATGGCATGGTTTTCCTCACAAACTGAGGATACCTCTATGAAATTTAATGGGAATTCATTTCTAGGGTGCCTTCTAGTGCATTTAGGGTAGAAAATAGTTAGGGATCTCTCTTATTCCTCTAGCTTCCTCTTGATCTACATGGTATCCATTGCAAAGAAAAGGTATGCAACATTTCACTTTTAAAGTCCTCCAACATGTTCCCAATCTCCGTAGGTTTTAACCCCATACTAAAATTACCTGCATACAAATTCTAAAACATAGAAAATAAACAATGTGAGAGCATAACACATAAAACACATATACACAGAGATTTTCCCTTAGATCCCAAAACTAGGACTACCAGCTTGATTTTTCATTATTTTCTTTTCAATGTTACAATACATATTTATACATGCCGAAGCATCCAATACCATGGACCGAAAACCATTGCATCCAAAACCATGGACCGAAAACCATGGCATCCAAAACCATGGACCGAAAACCATCACGTCCAAAACCATGTGCAAAAAACATGCACAAAACCATAGGTAGGTCTGCCCAACCTAACATAGGGTCCAAAACCAAAAGTTTTCGGGGCGCTGCCCTGGACCCCATAGAGTGGGGTTACATGTACACCTCAAACCCCCTGTAACTCCCCTCGCTACGCAATCGGCACAACGAAGGGGGGGCTCTGGCCCCCCCTCTAACCCCCCAGTTAACTACATGGGCTAGTCATGGAAAGAATATAACACAACCCAACATTCTCCCACTTGTTGTTTTCTTTCCACATGGGGCCACAAGAGAGCTTAGTCATTTATCCAGCCTTGCAATGCCCATTGTTTCTCTAAACCAAGAGAACTTCTCAGACCTCACAGATTCTGTCAATGCATCTGCAGTATTCTTCAAAGTGTCCACCTTTACCAACAACGCCTTTTTTTCTTCTATCATATCCCTCACTGTGTGATACTGAACATCGATGTGCTTTGTCTTTGAATGATATGCAGGGTTCTTTGCCAAGAAAATTGCACTTTGGCTGTCACAGTCTATCCTTATAGCTCCATGTACTAACCCCATACTTGAACACAATCTCTGCAACCAAACTGATTCCTTGCTTCCATGAGTGGCTGCCATGTATTTTGCCTTTGTAGTCGATAGTGCCACTACATATTTTTTCTTACTCATCCAACTGACTGCACCTCCAAATAGGTTAAACACATACCCACTTGTAGATCTTCTCTGATCCAGATCTCCAGCCCAGTCTGCATCAACAAATCCAGAAATATCCAACAATCTGTCCAATCCTGGTCTTCCTTGGTGGCACAAACCATAATCACTAGTGCCACACAAATACCTGAAAACCTACTTCACTGTTGTCCAGTGCTCCTTCCCTGGTTTTGACATAAACCAGCTCAATACTCCCACTGCATGTTCAATGTCTGGTCTAGTACAGACCATCACATACATCAAGCTACTGACTGCACTTGCATATGAAACACATGACATGTCCTCTTCCTCTTCTTGTGTCTTGGGACACTATTCAGCAGATAACTTTACACCTACAAGAATAGGAACCTTCACCGGTTTACTATCCTCCATATTAAACCTCTACAATATTGTCTCGACATACTTCCTTTGGTTTAACCAGAGCTTCCTCTTTGTCTGATCTCTTTTAATTTCCATGCCCAAAATATAGTTTGTAGCACCAAGATCTTTCATGTCGAATTTGGAGGACAAATGATTCTTCAAGTCCTGGATAATTTCTTTTTCATTTCCAACCAGCAACATATCATCCACATACAAGACTAGATAAATAACACAGTCACCAATTAATTTAAAATACACACAGTGATCTTCTTTACTTCTGGTGAAGCCAATTCCCCATATAAATGTATCAAATTTCTGATACCACATCCTTGGTCATTGTTTTAACCCATACAAAGACTTCTTTGACTTGCATACCAGTTCTTTCTTACCTTCACCACAAAGCCTTTAGGTTGCTTCATGTAGATCTCCTCTTCCATATCCCCGTGAAGAAATGTTGTCTTCACATCCATCTATTCTACCTCAAAATTAAAAGCAGCAGCAACAGATAAAAGTAATCTAATAGAAGTTACCTCGGCAACAGGAGAAAAAATATTACCAAAATCAATTCCTGGCACCTGGGAATAACCTTTTGCTACAATCGAGCATTGTATTTCTCCACCTTTCCTTCTGCATTTTTCTTCTTCTTGAACAACCATTTTCTGCCAATGGGTTTCCTTCCAACTAGCAACTCCACCAGATCCTAAGCCTCATTTTTGTGCAAAGATGCCATTTCATCAACCATGGCCTCTTTCCAGAGTTTTCCATCCTCTGAATCTACTACTTCCTTCACAGTTCTAGGATCATCATCAGTAATAGATAAAGCAAAATTTGAACAGAAAGCAGATGGACTATACCTTTCTGGCTACCTTCTTTCTCGAATTGATCTTCTCACACCCGGATTTTGTGGCTCTTCATCTTCTGATTCCTCCTCTGCTGTAGAGTCTGATTCTTCCTCCTTTAGCTCAAACTCTATCTTCTCAGGTTCCTTTGGTTGGACTTCATGTTTAATAACATCTTTCACCTCTCTGAACACCACATCTCGGTTGTACACAACCTTCCTTGTTACTGGGTTCCAAAGATTATAGCCCTTTAAACCATCCTTATACCCAATAACGATGCACTTTTCAGATTTACTATCCAACTTGGTTCTTTTCTCCTTTGGAACATGTACATATGCATCACATCCAAATACCCTCACATGTGAAAGAAAGGGTTTCTTACCAGTCCATACCTCTTATGGAGTCTTATCCTCCAACACTGATGAAGGTGATCAATTGACCAAGTAACATGCTGTCTCCACCACCGCTGCCTAGAATTCCTGTCCAAACCCGACACCACTGGGCATGCTTCTTGCCCTTTCCATCAACATCTTGTTCATTCTTTCTGCAACTCCATTTTGCTGAGGTGTATATGGAGTAGTCTTCTTTCGTGCTATACCACACTTCTCACAAAATTCTTAAAATTCCTTACTGCAAAACTCTCCACTGTTATCTGTCCTCAGCACCTTTATCTTCTTCTCTGTCTGGTTTTGCACTAGAGCCTTAAATTCTTTAAACCTGTCAAAGACTTCAGATTTCTTCTTAAGGAAATATATCCATGTATTCCTTGAGAAGTCATCTATAAATGATACATAGTACACAGATTTACCCAGTGATGGAACCTTCACAGGTCCAAACACATCACTGTGCACAAGCTCTAATATCTATTTCACCCTCTTACCACCAGAGGGGAAACTCACCCGATTCTGCTTCCCATATACAAAATTTTCACAGAAATCAAAATCGAGAGAGCTATTACTCATACCTTCCACCATACCTTTACCATGAATTATTTGAAGGCCCTTCTCTCCAATATGTCCAAGCCTTTGATGCCATAGCATGGTCTTCTCTCCAGAGACCACTATATTTTCTATTCCACTTTCAGGAACCACAAAACTGTTGCACCCATCAATAATAGTGCTACCTTGCAGCTTGTACAGAGTTCCAATTTGAACTCCTTTCATCAATACCAGTGCCCCCGAACCATCTTGTAGGTATCCTTCTCGAACATTGTTTTTACACTTGCATCATCCAGCTTGCTTACAAAAATTAGATTTCTGGCTAATGTAGGAATATGCAGAACACCCGGAAGTGTTCTAACCCTTCCACCTTGCAACTTCAACTTTACTTTTCCGCGACCAACGATTCTAGCCTTCCTATCATCCCCAAGAAGACAACACCACCATCATATTTCTCATACTCGCGGAACCACTCTCTATGGGGAATGAAGTGAAAGGATGCACCTAAGTCAATCAACCATGCCTCATGATCTACATGTGTACTTGAAGAAACCAACTACACATCCCCACCTTCATCTGAGGTGGGTTTCGCCTCTGCAAAAGGAGCATCATCAGATCCCTTTCCTTTATCAGGAGCTTTAGATTTACAGTCCCTCTTGTAGTGCCCTTCCTTTCCGCATTTCCAGCACACCACCTTTACAGGTTTTCATGGAGATTTAGATCTCCCTCTAGATTTAGATCTCCCAGTCGATGACTTATTTTTGTTTCTGTTCTGGGACCATCCTCGTACAGACAAGGCATCACCATTTTGGCTCTCCATATTTTTCCATCTCATCTCCTCCATCAACAAGGATGAGACTATTTCATCAAACTGCAAGGCAGTTGCATTGCTACCTATTGCAATAACTAGACTATCCCACCAATCTCGTAGAGAACACAACAAACTGATGCACTTATCTTCATCTGAAATTTTAATATCAAGAGATGCTAACTGACTTACCACAGTATTAAATGCATTCAGATTCTCTGTCATTGAGTCTCCATCTCTCATCCTCAGGTTATACATCTTTTTCTGCAGGAACAGTTTATTCACCAAAGACTTAGATTGGTACAAAGTCCCTAACTTGTCCCACAAAGCCTTCGATGTAGCTTCCCCTGATACATTCAGCAATATTGAATCTGAGACACACAATCGTATTGTGCTCTTTGCCTTCTGATCCAACTTCTTCCATTCTTCATTGGACACTCCCGTTGGTTTAGTACCCAGATCTACTGCGATCCATTGATCTTTATCCACAAATCGATCCTCCATCTTGAGTTTCCACAACTCAAAACTATGACCATTAAATTTCTTGATCTCTATCTTTCCACTGCTCTCCATCTTCTTTCACTACCAGAATCAATCTCGCAGATCTCCCACTGAACAGGGTCTACCACAGGCCCGAGCGAAACCCATCAGCAAAAAAGGCATCCCCTTGAAGCCAAAACAACTCTAATACCAAATGCAGGTTTTAACCCCATACTAAAATTACCTGCATACAAATTCTAAAACACAGAAATTAAACAATGCGAGATCATAACACATAAAACACATATACACAAAGATTTTCCCCTAGATCCCAAAACTGAGACTACTAGCTTGATTTTTCATTATTTTCCTTTCAATGTTACAATACATATTTATACATGCCGAAGCATCCAAAACCATGGACCGAAAACCATCCCGTCCAAAACCATGGACTGAAAACCATTGCAACCAAAACCATGTGCGAAAAACATGCACAAAACCATAGGTAGGTCTGCCCAACCTAACATAGGGTCCAAAACCAAAATTTTCCGGGGCGTTTCCTTAGACCCCATACAGTGGGGTTACCTGTACCCCTCAAACCCCCTGTAACTCCCCTCGCTACGCAATCGGCACAACAAAGGGGGGACTTTGCCCCCCCTCTAACCCCACGGTTAACTACGTGGGCTAGTCATGGAAAGAATATAACACAACCCAACAATCTCATTCTTGATGGATGTTGCAGAAGGAGAGGAATTGGCCAAGCCTTGACTAGCCCTACCCTTCTTTCTGGCAGCCTTAGAGTGATTCTTGAACACAATTTTAATATCATCAGAAGATAACTGATAGATATCTCCCCCAAATAGCATGTTAAGGGTCTCCAACATGTCTTCCCTGATCCCTCGGAGAAGAACTAGTTTGAGTGATTCAAGGTCAAGGTTGCATTTGGTCCTCCTATAACTGAGTTGAAATCTCTCCTCATAGTCTTGTAGGGATTCATCAAGTCCAAGAGTCATTCTAAATATTTATTCCTTAGTTTCTTTGGGCCTACGGTAGTCCCTATGTTTTTAATTAAAGGCTTGTTGCATTTGAGGCCAAGTGGTGATGCTACCCATAGGAAAACCCACAAACCAGTGCAAGGTTGCGTCCTTAAGGGTAGAGGGTAATAACTTCAGCTTTTGGTCATCAGAAGCATAGTCATAGGTCCTACACACAATAGAAAATTTAAACCTAAAGCTATCAGGATCCTCAGATTTTAAGCCATGGAAGTGTGGAAGGGAAGTAGGGCTTATATTCTTTATTCTAGCCTCTCCATTAGTCTCTCTGATAGGGAAAACCTCATTGTTCTATTTTTCATCAATAGGTTGGGTAGGTGAAGTGGGTTGTTCTTCTTCCCCAATAGGTTCTTCAAATATTTCAGGTTTCTCACCTAGAGGGTCTTCTAACTCCCTTGTAGTCAGATAGGGAAGCTGATAGTCACCAAAGAAGAGTGAAGGTTGACTGCTTGAGGGTGTGAGGTGTTTGGTAAGAATTTTCCTTGAGTAACTCTACTCCTACCAGGCATGAAAGAAATTTTTTCTATTTTTCTTTTAAGTTACTTCAAAATTGTATGCAAAACATAAATCAATGATTAAGTAGAAATAACATCTACCTATACACCTCCCCAGAAACGGCACCAAAAAGTGGTGAACACTGGTATTGCACCAAGAGTGCTGCAACTCCCAAGGGCTCCTCCACTCTATTTATCAACATGGGGTTTATACAAACTTAGAGGTGACAATGATATATGCATAGTAGATGGGATTCTACTCATGCCACCCCCAACTAGGACATTTGATCAATAGTGCTCCAAGATCATTCCTCCTATTGAATTCGAATGAAAACTAGCCAATCAAGATGCAATTTAGAACCTACCTCTAACTATGAAAGGGGAATTGCTATTAACTTCAACTTTCAAATGTTATTGAATCAATTCATGAAAAGACAAGAGCTACACTACTTGTAGCAAGGAAACTAAATTATCTTGCAATCAACCATCTAGTTATCAAATCTACTTGTAGACAAGAAGCTAATCTACCAAACCATAACTCAAGATTCTATGTATCATCTAACTAGCTCACATTTTCATATAAATCAATGTTCTTTTTGTGTCAGGTTTGTGATAAGGAAACTAACGTTATTCTGTTTTGCAGTGAAGGAAGAGGATTTCGAGTGGCCTAGGAGCTACCCTTGATTATGGATTCATAGCTCGGGGTCAGCATCCTTCTAAACTACATCCGAATTGCAGAAAAGGTCAAAACTGGTGAAGAAATAGGCTGTTATAGATGTGCTATAGAAGGCTGCTACAGGAAGGCCTGTAATGCTACAAGAAGGCTACTAAGAAGTTTTAGGAGGTGGAAATGATCGGTGCAAGGCATGGAAAGGTGTATGGAGGTTGAGGTAGATGAGTGAAGGGTGGCCAAAGCCCCTAGCCAAGCTCAAAGCCTTTTGAAGGCCTGTTTTGCACTAGGAGAGATACTCTCAGTGATCTAGGAAGATGATCTCATGAATAAAACTTTTAGGGAATAATTTGGGATTCATAAGAGAAGGTGAGGAAGTCCAAGATGGAGGTGGTGAAGGTTCCCTTTCCTATAGATCCAAATAGCCCTGCAATCATCACATGCGTATACCCATTTATCATTCAAAAAATGAAACAACTCGTAGTGCAAAAGATGAGTTGAATTTAAATGATATCTAATATATGCCAAAACTATGATCTAATCAATAAATCAACTCCTGAGATACATTAAGAAAATACAAAACAACATGGATAACATAAATATTCTTCCAATAAATCATAAACATAATATTTTTAGACTATGGCTGTAAGTCCTTATATTCATGCTCCCATGAGAGAGATGAGGTAGAGGTTGCAATCACATATTTTTTCTAGATTATTCTCTGATGAAATATAAGAAACTAATAAGAAATTTGAACTAAAAAGAGATACAAATGCACAAGAGGTACCTAAGCCACTAGGGTTGGTCCCAAACCCAAGATCCTCGACCCTCTAGAACTAACCCAATGATGAACCAATAAGCAACTTCTCATTATCATTGAAGCAATGTCTAATACATCACATAACACTGCCAAGTACTTGAGCTCAGTATATACCTAGCTGAAAACAAAAATAAAATCCTAATGAACCCTTTTACATGCTTATTTATACAAGAGGGTAGCCTCTAGCAGATCCCTCAAAAATAGGAATATTTGTCTCCCACAACTCGAGAATGGTGGATCTTGTTCCTCATTAACTACACTTGCTTCGCTACCAAATACCATGTCTTGCTTGGCTTCCAATGACCTCGAGACAATGAGAGAGAGTGTGGTGATTTTGGGCTGATTGAACGGGTTAAATAGGTGAACAACCCCCTAGAATCTCTCTTTTTTGTCTACTTCGAGCCCCTACATAGAAATCATCTAGAAAAATGCTCTATTTCTTGCAATTAAACCATATTAGGTCACATGACATAGCAAACATATTTTATCCTTATCACTAAGCATAATACAACAAAAAATGTAAATAAATGTGAGGAAGAGATAGTCCTAAAGTTGGAGGATGGCATCATGACCCTTATAATGTACCTATTGATGAGCCTCATCACCCACTATGGTCTATCACGAGTGTAAATTTCCTACCAAGGAGGTAATGCCTCCACATTGTTAAAGCATGAATGATGGTAACCAATTCTAAATCATGGGTTACATAATTCACCTCATGCTCATTTAACTTTTTGGACTCATATCATACTAATTTTCCTTCTATAATTCCCTACTTAACCTTATCATGTAAATTTTACTAGTGTTTAAATTACCTTAAAATATTGACTTATAGTTATCAAGAAATATTGGTACATACCTACATTGGTGAAACTGTAAATTTATTACTAATATAAATTTTGTTATTATTCAATTCTGAACTTACCTCCAATTTAAATTTTGATAGGATATGGTCTCCTCCAATTAATTACCAAATTATATATTCATATCTCATCCCCAAAATGTCCTCTCAAATTTACTTGGGAGAAGACATGGTCCTCTCCAATTAATTACGAAATTATATATTCATATCTCATCCCAAAAATGTCCTCTCAAATTTACTTGGGAGAAGACATGGTCCTCTCCAATTATTTACGAAATTATATATTCATATCTCATCCTCAAAATGTCCTCTCAAATTTACTTGGGAGAAGACATGGTCCTCTCCAATTAATTACCAAATTATATATTCATATCTCATCCCCAAAATGTCCTCTCAAATTTACTTGGGAGAAGATAAGTCAAATGTAAGGATGAGGGGGTAGTTATGACATTAATGAGAGGTGGTTGATGTGGAGAAGAGAAGGGGGCATAAAACGGGAAGTGTTTGCTTGAGGGGCCCTGACCCAAGTTCAGCGTTAGTTAGCCAAACAAATCCCTACACTACTAGCCCTTTTGGCATTTGCTCGTGGAGCGTAGACTAAAGTCTCACTCGAAGCAGTATGGGGGGATTATGGAAGCAAGTTTCTACACCCTTTAGATGGTTTTCATGTCAGTTTATTCCAACTATACCTGCCTTCGCGTAGGTTGCTTCGCTCTTTGTTGTATCCTTCAGTACTTTCGCGAAGTGTTATAATCGGCTTTTGCGCAACCTTAACCATGGGTAGATCTTCTACAGCCAACATTACATTATCAAAATAAGGGCAAACAACCCTATGACTCTTTAACAACTACGCACTCTGAACCCACAAAATGCGAAGTCTTTACATTGGAATTACAAAATTGGACCAAAATTTGGGCTCTAAGCCCCAAAACTGCCCTTGGGGGATCCCACGCCCAACAGGCCCTCAACACAAACATCGTGACTCGCCCTCGAGTCACTCTACAGGTGCAAAGATCTTAGCACGAAGACCTCCCAGCTCTGTTTGGATCACTGCAACTTTGGAAATGCACTGAGCGACTACCTGTTGGACTTCCTCCATGCGCTGTTCAGTGACCGTTGCTGTTGAACTGCTACCCTAAATCCTCTCCTGAGTTGCTTATAGTTGCGCGAGCTTTGCTTCAATGGAGGTTGTAATCGTATACGCCTCATCGATCCATGGCTGTAGGTTGTCTTTTAAGACCGCTTCTTTGTGCTGAGCGACATCCACATGTTTGTTGAATGCTTTTTCCTGCTACATTCGTGCAAGCCTTTGTGTAAGGGAAACCATTTGTGCAGTCCCTTTTACCCCATCCTATTTTTGTTGCAGCTCGTGCACCTTTGTCTCTAGGTGTTCCAAATTCTGGTCCTCCTATAGGGTGGTTAGGACCTTGAATGACTGTTCGAACAGCTTCATGCAGTCTATCACTGCACTGTCAACCACTGCGAGCGTTGTCATAACCACGGTGGTACGTTGTTCCTTAACCTCCGGAGAGGTTGAAGGCTGAGCCTTGAAATGTAGTTCTATGATCTGCGGTTTCAGCTCCAGTTGAACCCTGGCCATCTCTACTCTAGCATTGTGCACCCTTGTGGCCAATTTGCGGACGCGCGCCTCCACCGGTTCTTCTACCTGAATGTCCAACTTTGGGACCATCTGGCAGGCTTCCTCTATCACCTGCATAATCTGTTGATTTTGCTTGACTGCCTCATTGCGCTGCAGGCCCAACTGTTCAATGTTGATGCATTGCTCGCTTATCATTGGCAGTGCCCGACTCTCCCTGGCTCGAAGTTCTGCGGTGACTCCATCATGTAAGAGGTAGAGTGTCTCCTGAGGGAGTTCAGCCATGTTCAACCCTATCCCTTTCAAATTTCTCGTCGTGGGTCTATCGGCCTCTTTCTTTGTAGTAAGTGCCCCATCTGGTAGCACTATCATTTTGGACACCTTGGTGCGCAAGATTTCCTCGGAAGCTAAAGTGCCAACTACGAGGCTGGTGGACACTGCACCAGCATGTGGAGTGCAAACCTGCAACTCTGTCCGAAGAGCCCCCAATACCAATTGTTGTTGTTCCTGAAACTGGTTAAGGGCCTCTTCGATGACATGACTCACCATTTCATCGATATCATGCAAATCCCCCTCAGTGAGGGTGATTGGGTCAAACGATGTCTTCGATGCCTTTGTTTTCTTTCACGGAACTGTCTAACCTCACGGTTGCAGATGCCTGAGCTGGGTGGACATCGTCTGTGGGTCTGCCCCACCTTGTTATATGTCTATCTCTAGTTCGAGCGAAGGTGACTTCTTTCCTTCGCGCTCTTCTTGTCATGTTTTCTACTGTTGTTCCGCTAACTTCGTAGCATCGCGCGTTGCCTGGGCCTTAGCTGCTGCTTCTTCTTTCCTGTGCTTTTCCTCGAGTTGAGCCATTCGAAGCTTTGTCTCCTCCTTCTTGCGCTGCACGACAGAATTATTTGTTTCCTTCGCGAAGCCAGTTTGAGCGTGCCACTCTGGCGGCCAAGACTCAAGGACTGTGAATATAACAACATCATTTGCCAGGTATGGTAAATCATGCCATGTCTTCGTAGGGTCCTTCGCGCCCTAATGAAGACATGGTGGAAATCTGCTTTGAACTCTGCAAACTGTTGTAGACTGTGGGTGATAACCGCAGCTTGTGATTGATCCCCATCCAAATGTTCATCTCCATTAGCACCCAGAAGATCTTGCTTTCTCTGATCCACTGTGCGTCCTTGGTCACCCACAACGAAGCGTACTTCACTGCCTCTAGAAGGTCCAGTGCAACCAAAGGAAACTAGTTATCTTCAGGTAGCTCCCATGCCACTAGTATGTTTGACAACAGGAGCCATGCGTAATGAAACGTTTTACCTTGCTCTTGTGCCTTGCGACAGTTCGCAAGGAGCTCGCCGCATAGATAGTTCGCCCAGTTGAGCTAGACTCCTTCTGCGCATTGCGCTGCTAGTGCAACTACTGATGTGGGCACCTCATCCGCACGGCACTTCTGCATCACCTTCCCTGCCAATATTTGTGTCGCAACCTTAATCCCAGGGTTGTTAATGCTGGAGATGGCATACGCTCGCTTCTTCTTTTCCAACTTAAACTTATTTTTCATTACCTCCACGAGGGCCAAATCGCCACCTTTTCCCTCTGAAATGTTTACTGGGTCCTCTCCTAAGTAAGGTAGTAATGTAATCCAGTGAATCAGATGGTCTGTGATGGGGATGGGCTCCTCCAGCCACAAGCACCCATCATGCACCAAGCAGAGCAACTGCCTGATGATGAAGACGGTCACTGGGGCACGATGGTAATGCGGCACCTAGAGCAGGTTTAGCAACCTGGACTTCTCTACACCTCTGAGCCATTTGCGTGGCTCCAATTCAATCATTCCAGCCATCGTGTCGATCTTCTGGTGCATTAGCTTCTCAATCGCTAAATGTGGGAACTTCTCGTGGTCTGCGAGGTCCCAATCTTCAAATTTCAACATAAGAACCTATCCTAAGTGCGGTCCCTCAAAGATAATATCATCTAGGAGTAGCAGAGTTTGTAGAGAGCTCTTGCTCTCATCTATATCCTTCGACACCTTGGCTTTACCCTTTCGCGGAGGAACATATTCAGGTAACCAGGTAATAGGGTCCGCACCCTGGGTTTCAACTTCCATCTCTTCATCCTCCTCCTCCACCAAGATTTCTTCAGATTCCTCCTTGTCAGCCTCCAAATTAATGGCCTTCCCCTTTTCCTGCAATGTGAGCTTGCTCCTTAGTAGATTTTTGGACAATACGTGCATTGGGATCGTGGCCTGCTTATGCTTCTTAGGTCTCAGTGTTCAAAGTGATTTAGGGACCTCAACGATTATTCTGATGCTCTCTGGGGCTTCCAATTCTGCAATTTCCTGCATGATTTCCTTGGCTGTCACTACTCCTGTGTCCATGGCTTCTTCGGGTGTTGACATAGCACTAGTCCATAGTTCCTTCAATGGCTCGGGTAGTTTCTCAAACAAAAAATTCACTTTCAGAGTCTTGAATAAGTCTCGGTTCATGAATACTTAAGTGTGCAACAACTCAGTTCTCAAATTGCCAAGTGTTGTTTGCTGGACAACCACTTGTAATTTATAGCGCCTTTTGAATTTGAATTCGACCGTTCCCCCAAATTCGTTCCATTAATGCTATATTGGCAGCAGATTTCCAAGAATCTAACCCATAAAGTTCACCTTAAATGCATGCCACTCACTCCATTTGGCCTAAAACCAACCATCAAATCGTGAATAGTGACTTTAACGGTCACTTTCTGGAAACCCTGCACGTGAGCACAGTTGTCTTCGCGTTGTCCCGGACCCTGTGACACTTCGCTACTGTGCATAGTCCTGACATCGCGTAGTTCCCGGGCAGAATAGTTTATAGTCTCGCACCTCCTTTCAACTGCCTGGAGCGCTAAGACTATGCCACTTTCATATAGTCACATCATTGGATCTCCGGTGTATGGCTTCAAGAGACTGCCATTCACCTTTCCTGGGAAGGGTTCTCCATTTAACTTGACCAGTTTTACTGCGCCTCTGTCAATAATCTCCTTAATAAGATACGACCCTAACCATTGCATCCTAAACTTTCCAGGGAATTTATCAAACTTACTATCATACAACAGAACTATATTGTTTACCTTGAATGCACACAGCTTGATATGTCAGTCGTGCCATGCCTTTTCACACTACTTTTGGACCTGTTGGTGAAATCCAACCAAAAATCGTTCTTCTTCAAGCTCATCCAACTGCGCAAGGCTCTCCTCTAGGGCTCCGTGATCCATCATACCTGTGAGCACTACTATGTGCAGACTAGGCATGATGTATTCCATAAGCATTATGGCTTCCACTCCATAGACAAGCCTGAAAGGTCTCTGTCTCGTCAGTTTTTTGCATGTCATCTGATAAGCCCATAGCACTGCAGGTATGCATACATCCCAAACACTTCGCTAAGCATTGCATACCTTGGTCAGCGCATTTTCAAGCAGTTTGTTGAATGCCTCCACTATCCCATTAGCCTGTGGGTGATAAGGTGTGCTCTTTTGATGGTACACCTGAAATTCCTTCGTTAATGCATTGATCGTCTCATTCAGGAAGTGTGTACCGTGATTTCTCATCAAGATCTTTGAACATCCAAATTGCATCAGTACATGTTCAAATAGAAACTTCAAAGTAGTTGTGCCCATGCAATCCTTCACTAGCTGCGCTTCTGCCTAACGAGTGAAATACTCTGTCGCAGTGACAATATACCTCACGCCTGTCTTTCCTTGAGGTTTAATAGTCGTACAAAATCTCTTGCCCACTTTTCGAAACGTTGCAACGTCACTTGTGGATTCAAAGGCATTTCATCCCTCCACGATGGCATTCCTGTCCACTAACATACATCACATGCATTGCAATATGCTTTTGAATCCTAATTAAGGGTTGGCCACCACAACCCGGCGCATAGAATCTTCTACCCAGTTGCTCTTCCTGCATAATGTCCTCTCACGCCACCCCCATGAGTGTTCGTGAGGATGCTTCTTTGTTCAAACTCAGGTACATACCTTCGCAATATTTCATCATTCCCCATCTTATATAGATACCCAGCAATGACAGTGAAATCTATCGCGTGTACCACTAATTCCTTCTTTTGTTGGACACAGTATCCTTCCAGCACAGTTCTAGTTTCTAGAAAGTGTATTATATCTTCGAAATGTCCATTCATGACACGCACAGTAAAGAGCTGCATGTCAGGTAATCCTTCCTCCAAAATAGTAGGTTTCTGACCTATCTCGATGCATGACAGGCGATCTGGTCCCACGTTCAATCATCTAGGCTTCACAACAACTTCAAAATCATATTCTTGGAACAATAAAAGCCATCTACAAATTTTCCCCCCAACACAGGCTTATTGACCAGGTACTTTAGTGCAGAGTACAGGTGCACTTGCTTAAGTTGGGGATTTTCTTCATAGACCTGCATCCATGTGCGCAGATCATTCTTCCCATCATACTTGTTTTTCAGTCGCACCTTAGGCTTCCCAAATCGTGTTCACATCATTCTCCTACATTCGCACCAATCATCAAAGCTTCCTTTGTGCGTACCCCACCATCTTGCAGGCGTAGCGCGCAATACCCAGTCCAAGGCCTGGAAGCGTTGCTTTTCTGGTACCTCCCTTTCGAATGCATCCAAGAAGGTATCTACCTCATTTAGACCATCATAAGTAGGCAGATCTCTTACTTCTATCGACACGTAGCGCAGCGACCGGGTCATCATGTTGCAATTCAATGTAGTTACTTCATGTAAGTGATTCTACCATCGTTCTACTTCTTCATCAAAATCTAAAGTTTAAGAACTTTCGTGCTCTGATGTAATCCATCCATCCATGGTGGGATTCACCCAGTCTTTGTCTCACACTGTTATCTTGTAGATGCAGTCCAGATCATCATCACTCTCATGGTTGCGGACTGGTTTTGTATAGCGAGATCCCTCAGCAGGATCCAGGGGTATTATTATGTGCAGTGACTTCTTTTCAAAGATCATCTTCTGCTTCTTTAGATTAATTACCCCATTCATATTAGTAACCCAGTCAATTCATAAGAGCATTGGGTAGGGATTATTTTCATCAACAATCTCTATTACTTCAAAATATTCCAGTGCGCTTGCTCCCTCAATATCCACAGTTACTCCCTGCAATCTCCCCGTGGGTATTATTTTCTACTGGTTCGCCTTTCTCAGCTGAATCAGAGACCATTGTAGTGCAGGTCTTCCCATTTCGCTCCCATGTCTGTTTTGGTAGAAAATTCACATCTGATCACAAATCATGAATGACTTGATCCATCTCGTATTTTTTGATATGCGTAGTAAGTCTCATTTCACGCCCCGTCCTTGTTTTATGTTTTCCGATCTTCCGGACTATGCACAGTTCTCCTAGCACGATCCCAACACATCTGTTGATGAGTTCCTATAACCCTTTCACATCCTTACTGTCACGCAATAACTTCATATAGGTTTCCAGGAAAGTTGTGAGCATGGAGGGATCCATTTCCAGCTTAGGCTGATCTTTGCTTCTTGAAGTGGAGGCCTCAGCGAAGCTCTTCTTAGCTTCCATGAAGGTTTCCTGAGCGTGCTCAAAATCAAACTCAGTTTCTTTCATCAGGGCTTCGTGAACCCAGGTACTGTCTTTTGACTGTTTCCCCTTGTCATCTCCTGTCACGATTCCACTTCGAAGCACTATATTTATGTTCGAATCTTCCTCCCGTGGCTCAAACCTCATCATCTGAAAGTTCTGAGTTGGGGGAGGTGGTAGAGATCCTTTGTCATCGATCCTAGCTATCAGCGTAGGAAAATATTTTGTCACATGATCAAACAGCATGCAATGCTTGCACAACGGGCATGTTGGATTAGTGCAATCGTGGGCATAGTGTCCTGGCCCTCCGTAATTGTAGAAAATCAACTGTCTGTGACCACTGCCAAGTCCTCCTCTGCCTCGGCCTCTTTCGCGCCCCTAAAATCCTATCCACGCCATTCCTGCATTCTAGTCAAGGTGCCGCATTTCAACCTAAACTTTGTAGGTGGGCATTCTATCCATCATCAATTCATAGCTCCTGCAAGTACGTTCATCATGTCCCACTGACCTACAAAAGTTACAGAACAACTATTGCAGAGTTTGTGTATACTTTTGTAACAAGTGGCAGTTATCTGTGGCATGCTTTCTAGCTACTTGACAGATAGCACACCACAAAGCAAGTGTCGCGCTAGGTCCTAATTGAGCTTTCGGCCTTAGAGGCATCATTCCTCCTCCTGTAAGGTAATTTGTAGAGACGAGTAGTGGTCTTTGTCATGACCGTGACTCTTGCATTTCACGCACCATACTTCTTCACGCACTTCTGGTCAAACTGTCCTATCTTGCTTCAAGCTTTGCATCTCAAGGCATAGATTATTTAGCTGCGCATGAATCAGCTGAACTCCTAGATTAGGATATTGCATTGGGGTCTCATGTAGTCTCATGGAAATCTCTAGGGCCTCTACCTTAGTTGTTATCTTATGTTGTGACAACGCACTCCTGAAGTGTGGTAGTAGCGAAGCTACAAACAACTTGCGATGTTGTCCATCCGTCAAATTCATGTTTGCTTCACAAATCATACATTTCAGCCTCTGATCTAGTTCCTCGGGCCTCTCGCCTGGTAGCATCGTGATTTCTTTGAATCCAAAAATTGGTTGCGCTTCATATTTAGGCCTGCTAAATTCCCTATTCAGTGCTTCTTCGATTTCCACTACTCTCGTATTCAGGTTATCATTGAAGTACTTAATATACCAAGTCAACGTGCAATCCTGCAGGGTGCTAACCAGTGTTGCTTTCTTTATATGGTCATCTGTAACACCTTGAACTTCCCATACAACCTTCACTACAAACCATAATTGGCCTGGATCCTCATTTCCCAAGCCTTTGAACAAAGGCAACTTTATTGTGTTCGCCATACTGAATCGCGGTGGTGGTGGAGGTGGTACGGGTGAAGATGGAGGTGATGGCGGTGAAGCTGGTGGTGGTGTAGGCGGGTGTGGGATTCACGGAATTATTTGTCTTATCATATGAATAGCACTTCATGGATAGACCTTCGCGAGCTCTTCCTCATCCCCTCGTGGAGGTGAAATCAAGGGGCTACTTTCTGGACCCTTATTTCCTTTGTTCCTGTAAACCTTTCCGCTTCACGTAGCCCCAAACATCAAGGTAATTGCATAACCCGCTTTTCGCACAACAGCATTTTAATCCAAGTATTCAAAGATTTTATGTACTTACCTCGCGGTCCTTTGAGAAAGTGTCTCTCTGCTTTGCTATAGCTGACTGAGGTCTCAACCGTGAACTCAGTAACAAATCCTCCTATAATGTGATCGAGCCAATGATCAATGGCATGCACAATCTTATCCTCCGATGCTTCCAATCTTTGCACTAGCTCCGAGGTCCACATAATAGGACCATCAAGTTTCCACCTTCCTTGGTTCTCTGATCTTCACGATCCACTCATATAGCTTAGTAGGGAAGGACGCGAAAAAGATTTCGTGGATCTTCGTATATAGGTGTTACACAATAATTTGTCACTAACCTCATCTAAATCCCCGAGCGACATCTCCGTTGTGTCATACATTAAATAAACATGTCCACATCTTCCCACTCATTCATGAAGATTAAACAAATGTTCTATAATACTGCATATTGACCCTTTTTTCCTATGTTTCTACATCATCACAAGTGAACCCCTTTATGTCTACGATGATTCTCTATTATGAACTAGATCGTCGCGACGTCGTCGCAGGTGTACACGTGTTTCCTACGATGGTTAAATTTTAGGGCTCAGCGCAAGTCCTCAAGATTCTTCTTGCGACGATTTTTCTGGATACACTGCTTCCTTGCGACATCGTCGCTAAGGCTTAGTGTATGACTTGCGATGATCCAGATATGGTGAATTAGTTCAAACAAAATTCTTCTGGGTAATTCTAGAGTTGGTTGTTGGGTCAAAGGAGTTCACCTTTCCTCCTCTAGGATGGTAGTTCCACCTTTTGAGAAACCTCCCTTGAGGATAAGCTCCCTCTCCCTCATTTCATGGAGGATCCTCCTCCAATAAAAGCACTCCCAATTGCTATGATTAGCTAGTTCTTGGTTTTTGGATTGAAGCAAATTAGCTAGCTTTGGTGTGAGTTTGCAGTGTGAATTGCTGATAGTTTAGCAATTGGTTGTGGGTTGCCTTAGCCTTGTATTAGAGCTTGTGAGAGAGAGAGAGAGAGTTACCATCCATTTGGGAGATCCATTCTTGAGATTGAATGCTTGAAGAAACATACCGACTTGACCCTTCAAGAAGGCTTGCGATGTCAAGGCTTGGTTGTAAGCTTTGCTTTTGATTCATTTTAATACAATCAATGATGGTTTCCTATGTCTTGTGTAAAATGTACTTGATAGCTTATGGTTCCTTGACTCTGTAAGTAAATAGATCATTGTTGTTCTCGGTTACGTGTTCTGTTGTTCTCTTGTGTTGTTTCAGGTTGATTTCTCATTGAGGAGAAGGAAACGATAGCTGGAGCGGTGCAACGAAAGCTTCATCGAACACCAGTTTGAGGTAGGCTCTTTCAACAATGACTATTTAAGGAAATTGATTATTGTTTTGTCTTATTGTGACTAGAACCACTCTAGGGCTAGAGGGGTTGCCTCTATCCGCAGAGGGAACATTTCCTACATCACAAGTTGGCGACTCCATTTGGGAGTCCTTTGTATGTTTTCTCTTGTTTATGTTGTGTATGGAGCATGATTGTTCAGAGGTCTTTATTTCAGCCAGATGTATACCCCAGGAAGTTTTGTACACCCCTCCACGCAGGGGGGTGCGGGGGGGACTTGTCCCCCCTACGGGGGTCCGGGGGGGCGATACCCCCCAGTTGGGGAGTCTAGGGGCCAGTAGTCCCTCGGCAGGGGCTCGAGGGCAGCGCCCCCGAAGCCAAAAATAAATGTAAAATTTCCTTGTAAAAGTATAGTAATTTCTAGTCAATCTGGGCCGTTCATTAGGAAGATGATCTAACGGTAGAACTTATGTTTAGTTTAGGGTTTTTTCCCTAGAAGGCAACCCCTCTCTTTGTATGAGGGCATTGTATTTGACGCTGTGAAATCGATGTGTATTCTGTGAGCGAGAAACAGAGAGGTGAGACTCTGAGAGAAAATAGAGGATATTACAGCGGATCTGTTGTAGGTTGTGTCTCTTCATTTTGTTAGATAATAGAAAGGAAGGACTGGCTGTTTGAGGTGGACGTAGCCCAAAATGGGTGAACCATGTATATCTGTGTCTCTCTTTTTTTATGCTTTTTCTGTGTTTATATTTCTGTAATATTTTATGTGTTCCATTGCTCTGTAATATATAATTATCTAACAGTTTACTCTTGCTTTTGTTTTTGATATATTGTCTCTTGATTTTTGGGGTTGAGCCATCAGTATTCTGGGTTACCTTGGTCCATCTGGGGGTCCCTCTTATTGTCTGAGAAATTAGTCTGGTGTCGTTCAGGTGTTTTTACTTTGTCTTTTCTCTTAATTGAGATCGTCGTTGTAGATAGCTTAACAGCGTCAATGACGTCATGCTTGTCCTCTTTAGTAAACCTGCCCATCGCAGATAACCCATTGTACAGTTGCAATGAATCCTGAAATCGGACTGTCACTGAAGACAAGTGTACACCTGCGATGATGTCGCCCAGTTGCAGTCTCTGAAATTGTGACGATTGGCTTTCTGTCTCAAGTTTCTTGTTATAGAGCGGGGACGATTCCTGTACAAGTTGTTTTTACAACTATACCTCCTGAATCCATCAGTCTTACTTATCCTCTGCTGCTTCTTGTCTTTCATTAGCTTGTTTTGACTGCTTTTGGTTAAGGCTTGTTTCTCTTTGGTTTCATTGAGTGAGTTTTGTGTTTCAGACCTTGTGACCTAGCTCTGTTAAAGGTTTCATCAAGAAGTCGTTTGCTTGGGTTACTTGTCTGTTCACGATTCATCCACAACCGTCTGATTGATTTGCTTGAGGCTATTTTACTACTTGTTGTCTTTGCAAATTTATCTTTAGTGTTTGTTTATTGAACTAGTTCCTCACATTGATTCGATTTCCGCACTATCAAACATAGATCACGATTGTTTGGATCAGTCAGGTTTACACGTTCTTGTTTGTCATTTCAATTCCAAAAAATAAATAATACTGCATTCATTTAGCATACGAAAGTGAAAGTTCATTTGCATTACTGAATTTTCATGATTGAGAAATTGGAAAGCGAACTTTAAATATTTCATTAGTAGTATCGATGCATTGTGAGATTAGTGTATTGACGCATTGTGTTTCTTAGTGCTTGCATTTTCTTGTCCTAGTTTGTGTTTGCTTGGAAGTGAACTCTTTATCTTTCTTTAAGTAGGTGTTCATTGAAACGATTGATGTTTTACTCATTCTAGCTGCATCCTAGGAATTGTTAAAATACATTCGGTAGGGCCTGAAAACTAAAACCTAATTCAAGATCAACTCTTAAAATAAATTGAATGAACCTAACAATGCATTGGAACTTAACGCACATTATCTAGAGGTCTAGGTTAGAGATGTGCTCTGGTGTCGTTAAACCTAGTCACTATTGTTTTCACTTAAGGTTTGGTGATTCCTCCTTCTGTGACTCAATAGCTGCTAGTACAGGCTTTTGCTCCCCGTACCGTCGAGTATATATCGGGAGACCCCACTAGGTTATCATCCTACAACCATAGGAAGCCGTGTCTATCCCCTTAAGAACCGTAACGCACCGAACACAGAATTCTGGAAGATTGACTATCGTACGGAAAGTCCTTGGTCATTTCTCTTTCATTAGATCACCAAGGTGTATATGCAGTTTTGCGGTTTGTCTGGTTAATCTCCTGTCTAGTTTTCTAGTGTAGTCACTTTCATTCCTTTTCAACTCCTTAAAAGAAAAGGATCATCTGAGAACTTGTCCTTTCAAGCTCATTAAACCTCGAAAGAGATAGAGTCACCTTTTCATCCTTTTCTCAACTCCTGAAACATGAAAAGGTCAAGTTTTGTTCCTGTGTCATAAAATTTACTACCCACGAAATATTCCTGGTAACAGTTAGAGTTCTTCGTTACAGTTCAGGTGTTTTTTAGGCTCGTTCCCAATGGCAACAGTCCCCGAGTCTACCGGCCAAGGTCTTCCCCCAAATGGAACTCCTAGTCCATTTCCTCCTTTTGGAAATGCCAGTGCTCTGTATATGGCAACATTGTCCTTGCCTGGGTTAACCATCGGTTTGCCCGTTTGGTTGTTTTCAACCTTAGTGGTCCCGAGCATCATGACTCCTATCTCACCGTCTCCTTCATTTGAATCATGACACGATGATTCCAAGGTTGAGCCTCCACCTTCTTCCCCTGTTTCTTCCTCCTCCTCTCCTCCTTTGTCTGGTGAAAGTTCTACATCCAGTAACCAAGAGGCTAAGAAGAATAAGAGGAAGATGAAGAAGAAGAAGTTGGATAAGCATCCAGCCACCCATCCAGCTGATGTTCTCAGTACATCCCTAGTCATGACACCTTCTACTCCTCTACGAAGGTTAAGTTTCCTTGTAAATTGTGCAAGGGCGGCCATCTTCTTCATGATTGTCCTGGCATTCCTAGGATTTTAGAAGTTTGGTCTCACAATCTGGCTCATCCCTCATTGTCCTCTGAAGCTCATGACGATGCTACCCTCTCAACTCGTAGCAGTAAGAAGACAGGGAAGATTTGATTCCCCTGTAGGCTCTGTGAAGGCAACCATCTCCTTTACCTTTGTCTGCTCCTGGACAAAGCTTCCGTCGTTTTGGAAGGTCTAACAGCTTCTTCCCCTCCACTTCCAGTTGGTTATCAGAGGATCTCTTCAAACCCTCTCCCTGTTGACAAAGAGATAGATATGGATTCTTCTCTTGTCCATCCTCCTTTTCCCGAGCCTGGCTGTGCCAAGCCTGTTCATGACCAACCATTGGTTGTAAAGAGTGTCAAATTGGGTTCACCACCCGTTGTTCACTCTGCTCCAGAAGAGCATAACGATCACACTACTCATGTTCTTCTCGTCTCATCAGATTCTCCTGAGTCTGAGAACGACCCTCCTATTCCTATTGATCAAGAGCGTCCTTATTTGGTTCCTGTGGAGCAGGGGGAAATCATATGATACCCTCGCCTAGTAGTTCGATTGTCTCTTTTGACTACAACCATTTGACTACATTTCGCCTTCTGTCCTATGTGCCTTTCCAGATTACCGTACTCGCCTATGACAAGGCAGTACCGAGCACTCTCTTAGACAAGGGCACGTCTGTCAGTCTTATGTCTTCCACTACTTAGAAAGCTTTGGGCTCCCCACAGCTTGTGCCTATTACACAAAATCTGTTAGCATTTGACAGAGGAACTCGTCAACCTTTTGGTATCCTTGCAAAGTTCCTTGTCACTTTGGGAGGCAAAACCATCTATATAGATGCGATGGTTGTCCAAGGTTCTTTAGATTTCAATGTTCTCCTTGGCCGTGACTATATTTATGCCATGGGGGCTCTTGTCTCTTCACTTTTCTGTGTGGCTTGTTTTCCGTACGATGGAAGAAATGTGACCATAGATCAACTGTCATTCTTCAGTCACCCGGTGCCTCCTGTGTCGCCATTGTCCCCTATTAGTTCTTTCTCACAAGCAGTACCTTCCCAACCACAAGTCAATTATGTAGCTACCCGTTCCATCTCTGGATGTGTTGATGATCATGCATATGGTCTTGTACATCATGTACTGGGGGCATTGGAACCCAATCTGTCATTTGTGCCTCATGACATGTATTCCTTCCAAAGTGTGTTTCTTCCATTCAATGAATATCTCTTGGGAGCCATGTTCTCATATGGCCCATGAACAAGATGTCCGAGGATGGTTCCTATCTTGTGTCGACCTCGTTTCAAAAATGAAACAAGATGTCTGAGGATGGTTTGTTCTTGTCTCAACCTTGTTAAACAATGAAACAAGCTATTTGAGGATAGTTCTTCCCTTGTGTCAACCTCGTTAAAACAATGAAACAATTTTCCCTCTTGTTACTCGAGTCTTTTTGGATCTTGTCTTTTCAAGCTTCATTACATCCATCTTATTGAATGCAATAAATCTTGGGGGGCATGTACCTCGATCGGATTATCTGTCGGGGGCATGTTAATTTTATTCAAGCATAGTTCTCCATGGTTCAAGCTTGCGTAAAAATGAACCCTTGCGCTGTGGTACCTCTTATGGTTTGGTGCGTCAGATGTTTTCTTGTTTATTGTGTTCTTTGTCTTTGATGCAATTGTTATGAATATTAGCTGATATACTGAAATTATATATTAGTGGACATTTGCACAATCATAAATTATGGACAAGCTTTCATACATAACAAACAAGAGCCATGAAACATAAATTGATATATATCGTGTGGCGCACCAAGGTGCTCAAAAAATAATGTGTATGTCAAAAAATAGGTTATATGTTCATGATACATCTGAGACACATGTCTCTCAAAATAGCAGAAAAGGAAACCTAGGCATCTACTGTGGTGGGTTCTGCTCCATATAACAGACCACTGCCCACACTACTTGTCTAAGTAGTCTATGGACCCTAGGTGATACACCGGTAGTATGTCTCTGGTACTCTCGTGGGACCTCCTCGAACCCCCTGTAGTCTGGGATCCCCTCCGTCAAACCCTTGAGGTTCTGGGCTATCTCCTCCTCTACATTACCACCTGGGAGTGACAGGGCCAGCTCTCTATTTTCCTCCCTCTGTGCTGTAGGAGCAAGACCCACAGGTCTCTCAAGTCCCACATCTGCAAAAAATGAACACAATTATTAAGACATATACATTTAAAAATCCAAAAACATTATAAAAACAAAAACATATAAACAGTGTGGTGGTTAACCAAGTGTGTTACCTCTCTCGTCCCATTGCTCGCCAGGTGGGAGCAGCATGTCAGGATCTCCTTGGAAGTTTGTGCCGACATAGAGTCAATCCTCAACGAAAACCTATTGTCGATCTAGCCACTCCATGAAGAGTGCTCCCCATGAGACTGGTCGACCACCACCTCCTCGTGGCATCACATGTGCCCATCTGGTGATACGGGTCTCTCGCGGTCCTGGCAATGAAACATCCATGTCCTGCAGCTGAAGTAGTGGTACTCGCTCTAGCATGAGCGGTACTAGGATAGACCCATATCCAAACTGTTTGGTCTCTCCTCGTCAGCACTTGGTCAGCTGTCTCTTTATATTTAGAGACACTAGCTCGGCCCAGTCATACATGTTTAGGTTAAGGAAATCTAGATCCAAGTGTAGTTGGGTCTTAGTCGCCTCGTGCTGTGCCTGAGAGCCTGCCACTCTCATGATCGTAATTAGTAAGACATGTAATGTCAAGTCCTCCACAGTCAGGATCTGAAGTTTCCCACTGGTGGGTGATTTGCATGCCCCCGGGCACACTTGTGCAATCAACATGTTGAGGGTCTCTCTAGCAACCCACATGCCCTCCATGTGGGGTTTCTACCCTCAGTGAGATAAGCTTGTAAGGAAATATATGTAGGTTGCATCAAACTCAATCTCCTGACCCCGAATGATAAACTTGCCCTCCGTCAGGTTCCACAAGCGAATCAAGAACTCGAGCAAGTTTAGTTGCGCCTGTAGAAGAGGTGTGAGGAAAAATTTTAGTAACCCGCAGTTCCGTAGAGCTCGTCTACATTGTGGGCCATTAAATCCTCTTTCATCATCGACATTATGTGTTTTCTCCTACCATGCATACACCATTCTTGTACCCTACATAATCAAATAATAATTGATTAGAATTGTTTTGAGCCATTTTCTTGATTTAAAATGTTGTTAGAAATGAAAATTTTGTGTTTGCTGCGCCGTCGCAGCTATTTTTAAAATAGCTGCGATGGCTCAATTTCATAGTTCATTTTTTGCTAGATCGTCACAGGGGTACACGTGTTTCCTGCGACGATGCCGATTGTGGTGTGTGTAAAATCCCTGATCGTCGCGGACCCGTGAGGGACTTCCACGACGATCGGGGCACGGTTGTGAAACAAAAAATCCACCAAAACCACCCAAAATGCATGAAATTCAACTTAAAAACAATCAAAATGCAGGGATAAGATTGATGTACTTACTTGGTGAAAGTCTCATGTGAAATGGTTGATCACAGGTGATGGAATTGAGCTCCAAAGATCTCACAGGTACGTAGTTGAAATATTACCAAAGGTTAAAACTCAAAACACAATGTAAAAAATGATTTACCATGGGTCTTATATAGATAATTTTTTGCAAATTTAGGGTTTTTAAACTATAGGACTTTGGTTTTACAACATGTTTTGATTTCTACCTATGGTTTTAGGTTTTTGACCTAGTTTTTCAATATTACAATGCATATTTTTGTCGAATGGATCTTATATTTTGTTTTTCTGCACAGGAACAAGGGCGATATATACATTTAATGGTTAATACATGCTTGGTCCATATTGTGAAAATTTCCACAATTCTTCTTGAAGCTCTTTTCTGACTTATTAAAGACAAAAAGATTGTTGAGTTTTTCCCTTTTGACTCGTTAAACACAATGAAAAGGCGGTCCACTTTTAGCTCTTTTCCAACCGTATAAACGCGAAAAGATGGTTGATTTTTTGTCATTTCAAGATCATTTTTGGTTATGAAACATCGTGTCCCTGATCACTTTTTTACTTTTTTGGATCAAGAACACTAATTACGAAAGGTACTCCTTGATCGAAATGGTCAAGCGGTTCTCTTGAGTATTTTTTTCTACTTTTTCGGGCTCGAGGGACACAAATTTACAAAAAGGGACCCCCCTGGAGTTTTCTTTTCTCTGTCTTTTTCAAACTCTCTAAACATGAAAAAGACTCCGAGTTTTACCTATGTCGGACTCGTTAAACCCTGACGACATTGGACTCGTCACCATGATGAGACTCGAGCTTCTCCTCCCTAGGGCTCGTTAAAATTTTACTAGGTTGGATTTGTCCGAAGGACAAACTTATATCGCAAGCATATGTTATCCCCTTCAAGCTTTTTTTCAAAAATAATTGGTGTACTCACCAACAATGGTGGGGGGGGGGGAATTTGGAAATCGTCATTGGTTACCTATGGCAGCTAGTCACTCTTGAACATCGACACTTTTTGCTTCTTGCCAGGTTTGAGATATCCTTACATCATCATTAGTCTTCTGGGGTTTGGGTTGTCATTTTGCCTCATTCCATTTGATCCTTGTTGTCTCCATCAGACCTTTGATCCCTTGATGTCAAAATGTTGCCACATTCTGGAGTCGTGTCACTGATATGTTCAAGAGTATAATCCTTCTGCAATTTGCGCCCTTACCTCCTCCTCTGATTCTCTATTTTACCATCTTCCTCTTGTTCCTTGTCTCGTGTCGTCGATGGGGGAAACATTATGGCCCTCCTGCGATGGGTCACTTCCTGTCGACACCAGCTCATTATCCAGGAAGTTGATCTAGAGATTTCTTTCGATACCTTGGAGATTGCATGCCTCAATGGCAAGTTCTTCGCACTCGACAACAGGCTTACATCATTGGTCCTCGATCGGGTGATTCCACAAGTGTTCGACTCCAGCTCATTCTTCACACTTTGTGGATTGTACTGGCAATACCTTGAGAACCATTGACATCACTGGTGGTCTCTCTCGCGCTTGTCAACTATTTCATCATCGGCCAGTAATCAAGTGAATTTCTACCATGCTCGAATTCAGCACATCTATTCACATGTTAGAAATTGTACTATGATCAGTTGGGATTCAAGACCCTGGACTAAGGTTACATATGTTTAGGTTGCGTGGATTGGTTCGTGATTGCATACATGACCCTTGGATTGGATGGTTGTGACCATACCTGAGTCTTTTTGGATGGCTGTGACCATACCTCTATCTTTATATGGTCTTCTCAACTAGGTGGCTGCGTCCATACCACACACCAAGCTTCATATGTCTTTTGGATGGCTGCACCCATGCCTAGACTACATGTATTTCACTATCAGAGATATCAGTTGTACTTGCGCCTGTAGGTTTTTCGCAATGGTGTTCCGGTTCGGTTATGATTTCGTAAAACATTTCACCCCTCCCACTCTCTTGGGCTTCATGCTTTAGGGGGCATTTGTTACATAGTAATTTGTCACTAACCTCATCTCAGTCCCCGAGTGACATCTCTGCTGTGTCATACATCAAATAAACATGTCCATATTTTCCCACTCATTCAAGAAGATTAAACAAATCCTCTCTAATACTAAAGATTGACCCTTTTTGCCTATGTTTCTGCATCGTCGCAAGTGAACCCCTTTATGTCTGCAACGATTCTCTATTATGAACTATATCATCACGACATCATCACAGGTGTACATGTGTTTCCTGTGACGGTCAAATTTTAGGGCTCGGTGCAAGTCCTCAAGATTCTTCTTGCAACGATTTGTCTAGATACACTGCTTCCTTGCGATGTCGTCACTGAGGCCTAGTGTATGACTTGCGACGATCCAGATATGGCGAATTAGTTCAAATAGAATGCTTCTGGGTAATTCTAGAGTTGGTTGTTGGGTCAAAGGAGTTCATTTTTCCTCCTCTGGGATTGTAGTTCCACCTTTTGAGAAACCTCCTTTGAGGATAAGCTCCCTCTCCCTCATTTCATGGAGGCTCCTCCTCCTATAAAAGCACTCCCCATTGCTATGGTCAGCTAGTTCTTGGCTTTTGGATTGAAGCAAATTAGCTAGCTTTGGTGTGAGTTTGCAGTGTGAATTGTTGATAGTTTAGCAATTGGTTGTGGGTTGCCTTAGCCTTGTATTAGATCTTGTGAGTGAGAGAGAGAGTTACCATCCATTTGGGAGATCCCTTCTTGAGAGTGAATGCTTGAAGAAACATACCAACTAGACCCTTCGAGAAGGCTTACAACATCAAGGCTTGGTTGTAAGCTTTGCTTTTTTATTCATTTTAATACAATCAATGATGGTTTCCTATGTCTTGTCTAAAATGTACTTGATAGCTTATGGTTCCTTGACTCTGTAAGTAAATAGATCATTGTTGTTCTTGGTTACATGTTTTGTCGTTCTCTTGTGTTGTTTCAAGTTGATTGCTCATTGAGGAGAAGGAAACGATAGCTGAAGTGGCACAACAAAAGTTTCATTGAACACCGGTTTGAGGTAGGCTCTTTCAACAATGACTGTTTAAGGAAATTGATTGTTGTTTTGTCTTACTGTGACTATACCCACTCTAGGGCTAGAGGGGTTGCCTCTATCCGCAGGGGGAACATTTTCTACATCACAACAGGTAGCTATCTAACCACTATTATTTTGATAGTCACGGGTTTTTATTTTCCTGTGCAGTGAACTCGTGAATTATTTTGTCCAACTAGCCTTCGATTTCTTTCTTAGTTGGATTCCAATGATACGACATCAAACATCTCTTATGCAAATTCCGGTCTTGGCAACGGAACCATTTGTTGGTTTGAGGGGGCCTGACCCAGGTTCAACGTTAGTTAGCCAAACAAATCCCTACACTACTATCCCTTTCAGCATCAACCCGCAGAGTGCGGATTGAAGTCTCACCGGAAGCAGTATGGGGGGATGCTGGAACCAAGTTTTTACACCATTGATATGGTTTTGATGTTGGTTTATTCCATCTATACCTTCCTTTGCGCAGGTTGCTTCGCTCTCTACTCTATCCTTCAGTACCTTCGCGAAGTGTTACAATCAACTTTCGCGCAACCTTAACCAGTGGTTGCAGTCCTTTCACGCTGCTAGAGAAGCGATTTGTGCTGTCTCTCAAATAAGCATTAGAAGTGAAATTCATACCCAATATAACAGATGCATAAATAGGAAATAAATACGTAGAATGATAGAAAACTTCTCTTTATTAATGATTCCTGATGGTTACAGACTTGACTTGCCCTGCACACTCAACTGCAGGGGTCCGCGCACTCAGCTGCGGACTACTAGGCCTCTGCGCACTCAGCTGCAGAGCCTCTACCTACGCTACGACCCAAAACTTAGACTTACACTTCAAAGCTATCTCGCATACATCTTCATTGCTTAGACATTGTTGATTATTCTTCTAACTACTTAGAGATTAGCTCTATTTATACAATCCCATGGTCCATAGACCATGGGTAGATCTTCTACAGTTGACATTACATTATCAAAATAAGGGCAGACAACCCTATGACTCTTTAACAACTACGCACTTCGCGCCCACAAAATGTGGAGTATTTACATTGGAATTACAAAATTGGACCAAAATCTGGGCTCTAAGCCCCAAAACTGCCCTTGGGGGATCCCGTACTCAACAGGAAGGATGAGGGGAGGAGAGGGGATCCTTGGTCTTACTTTTGGTTTTGGTTTGGTTTTGGTTTTGGAGGATTTTTTTGAGAGTAAGGTGCGGAAGAGAGAAGGGAGAGAAGGAGATTATTGTTTATCTTGGACACATTACATCTGGTTGGACTTGGGCTCGGAGGGCTAGGGAACATGTGGAGGTTTCCTGGGCTAGGAAATACTTCCTAGTTGGCTGGGAGGTAAATCTAGTTGGTAGTCAAGAGGAGCATCCCAGCAGGATCAGGAGCTCAAGGGCATCTCAACCAGGCTATCGGAACATGTATTCCTCTATTTATAGATTACTCATGTAAGCGATTGAAATGAAATGCTCACTATTTAATTGAGGGAAATAAATTTTAATGGTAAATTATCATCGATTAAATGTTTAGTTAGAAATAAATTATTTCCTTTTTTATTGTATTTGAAATTAGATAATTTAGTTATGTTAGAGGACCCACAGGTAGGAGCCTTACATGGGTAGGAGCCTTACACGTGGTATTATAGGGGGTTCAAAATCTGGACCCAAGACCCACTAGACACAAATCTCTGCTAATTTTTTTTATAAAAAGTATGTGGAATTGATTTCTCCACCTTACTCTCAGTATATTAGGATCAGTTTAGAATGCCATGACTGATATGCACTATAGTCCTTTGAAGACTGCTCTCTATTAATATAGAAAAGAAAATTTCAGCCAAAAAAAATACAAGCAAGATATACCTATTATGAATTAAAATAGAAAAGGAGTTATTTAGGATGTGAACCTGTAATTAACATATCTAAAAACCATCTTCACCATATTATTGTATACCTTCTGTTGTGTCATACATAGTGAATCGGATGTCTCTCATCATTGTCAAGATATCTTTTCTTCCTCTACTTTCAGCAAAGCTTCATATATGGTATATATTACCTCGACTATCACATAGTCTCACATTTATGTGTCTCAGATTTTGGAGCATGTCTACCAGAAACATGGGCTATTACATGGCAAGTGTTCCAACTTGAGCGCAACTGATAAACTTGTCTACTCAATATTCCACAAATATGCAAACAAGAAAACCTTCAAGATGTTTACAACTTCTCTGTGCCATGGTAGATGCACATAGTCAAGTATTAAAGAGTGCGAGCAACCAAATAAATCTATTTTCCATTCACTGAATAAGAAAATTTAGAATTTACACATCCAGAATGTGATTTCATGCATACAAGTTATTGTAGCATGATTAATCCATGAGAAAAAAAAAAAACAGAATAATAGAGCAGATTCTTTTGTGAGAGATGTTAAAATTATATTATGAAAGTAGTGCATTACTGTGTACCCATGTCCTTAACGCAAAAGAAAGGGAAATCCGAAAACAATGTGAATGATATTCTAATCACCATATAAAAGAAGGAATGACATATGAAGGATAGGCACCATCTGAGCGGGTAAGAGCTTCAACTGTTGCTTCATCTGGAACCATTCCAAACTGATTTATTCCAACCTCACTGGCGTGTATACCCTCAGCCACAAAAACTGACTGCATACCTGAATTATTTGCACCCAGAATATCATGATGGAGAGAGTCTCCCACTGCAATACATTCTGCAGCATCAACCCCAGCCATTTCTTTTGCAGCTTTATAAATGACCTGGTCTGGCTTCCCCATCCATCTTACTTGTCCACCCAATTGTTCATATTTCGTTCCTAAAGTCCCTCAAGAGATATTGCACCTCACTCGGACCATGTCATATGAATGCAGCATCGACCTAGAGCTACAAACCATGGGTCATTCCTCCTCAGAAGATACTGATGTGTCAATTCCCCGCTAGTTATTGCACCATCAAAAAGAGAAGGATTGAAACCCAGTTTCCTCATCTTCTCCAATGTTGTCAATGCACGTCTTGAAGAATTACTGATAATTACTATCTTTATGCCAGTTTGCGCTAACTATTCCAAAGTTGCAATAGCTCCTCTATAAGGTCTCTGCCCATTGTGGAGAACTCCAAATTGATCTAAAAACCATGCCTTATATTGACCAGTTTGTGCCAAGTCCCTTAGACCTCTCAAACTTTGACAAATTTGATTCTCATTTTTCACTATAGAGCACGTTGTTGACATTCTTCTCTTATAGAGATCCTTTTTCTGGTGCTTTCCTGTATAACAAATCCAACTGTGTTTAGGCACCAAAGAAGCTAGTCCAATAGTAAATGCCATGGTAGAGAAGATTGAGTCTTGTGTTGTAGTTGTACTTGAAGTCCAATGCAATCGCTATTTGTGTAAGAATCAGATCTCAACAAAGCCTTGCTCAATTTTGACAGAAATTAAAAAGCCATGTTTTCTTTGCCCATAACGCAATTCAAACGGATAGAAACAACATTCAATTTTTAAATTTTTATCCAAGAAAGCATGGTAATCCATTAAATCACCAATAGTCCCCACAAGAACACAACCCATTGTTCCAATGATGGAAGCGATTTGCATCCCTAACTACAATTTCTCGCCCTACAATTTTGGATATGAACTTGATAGTAGTGTGGCAATCACCACACACACGTAGATTTTTGATAATCTGGAGGGGTGTCCCAAGAGGTGTATTGATAATCCCAAAAACAATAGCTAGCTTCTCACTGTGCTGGTAAAGAGAATTCTCTTTCTACACCTGCTCCACATCTTGCAGAACAAAATTTATGTCTGGCACATAGCCAACCCTCTTCATCTGCAAAATCAAGCCTTCCAATCTCTCATAGATCTCCTTTGTTTGCAGGTGTGATCTATCTCCTGCAACGAATGTATGAATTTTGTTCTTCACCTCAACCCAGCTACATCCTGGCTCCTTTTTAGGGCCCCTATCCTTCATCAATTTTCTAACCTTAGCTACATCATCCCACCTGCCAGCAGCAACATAGATGTTTGATAGTAATACATATGTTGAAGCCCTGTGAGGTTCAAGATCAAGAATGTGCTCTGCTGTATCTCGTCCTAGCTCCAAATTACCATGTTTTCTGCAGGAACTAAGCATAGTTCACCATACAAGAGGACCAGGTTCAAATGGTATTTTGTTAATAAAGTTATGAGCCTCATCTAGGTATCCAGCTCGACCAAGAAGGTCAACAACACAGGCATAGTGCTCCTCTCTTGCTCTTATGCCATATTTTTATCCATAGAATTGAAGTAACGCAACCCTTTGTCCACTAACCCTATCTGGTTGCAAGCATGTAGAACACCAACAAAAGTTACATCATTTGGCTTCATGCCCGCCTACTGTATTTCCTCAAAGAGTTGCAAGGTGTCACTGCCATGACCATGCTGGGTGTATCCCACAACCATTGCAGTCCATGAGAACATATCTAGCTTGGGCATCTCATCAAAAACTTTGCATGCACCTTCTATACTCCCACATTTTGTATACACATCGATTAGTGTATTTCCCAGAACAACATCTGCCTCTATAAATCCAATATTTTTCGATATGAGCCTGCACCTGCCTGGCCTGTTCCAAAGTTGTTAAGTTTGCACATGCACTGAGAATGTTGGAAAAGGTAAACTAGTCTGGCTTTAGCCCTGTTAGTAGCATTTGGCAAAAGAGTGTCACGACATTCTCAGACACAACGCTTTGAGAATATCCTGCAATTATTGCATTCCATGAAATAGTATTTCATTCAATCATGTTGTCAAATATTCTGCTTGCATCTTCAATGCTTTTGCATTTGGCGTAGGCATCTATAAATGCATTCCCTACGAAGACATCTGATTCAAATCCTATTTTGACAATATAAGCATGAACTTGCTTACCCTGTCCCAAAGCTGACGCCCCCACACATGCGCTCAAAACACTGCCAAAAGTGAACTGGTTTGGTTTTGTACCCGTGTGTTGCATTTTACAAAACAGTTCTAGTGCCTCCTCACCATGGCCATGTAATTTAATGAAATTTGGTCTTTTCATTAAAAAGAAAAAATTATTCTCATTCTTTTAAACAACTAAGTTTTAGTTAAGCAATCATAACTAGAATTTTTTTATTTACAAACTTCCACTGTGTAATTTTCCTGTGCCTAAATCACAACATTTGTCTATAAATAAAATTCTCTCATTTATATATATATTATAAAATGTATATTAATTTATAATATTAGATAAAATTATATATATACCATTTGTGAGCATCTTTATATCATCTCAAAAAATTGGAGAGATTTTCCATGTAAGTATTAAAGTTCATATCTCAAGTTATACCTTTTTAGGTTGATTATCTAGAATTTATTAAATAAGTTCATATGGCAAAAGAGACTCCATAGAAGATTTTATTTCTGCACTTTTCCCATCAGAATGATTTTGTTGGGTTGGAAAATTAGCAGTTGCTGGATCCCTACCCTTCATTCTTAGCCCACCCCTTGTCCCCGCCCATTTTGTTGTCCTTTAGTATGTTTGTCTTCACTATTTGATTTCTTGTCGATTTGGTAATAAACACAGGTTCGTTACCCGGATGCGGGTGACTCTTCTAGCATTCATTGATGGAATCCGCCAGACAGACAGCTGGCCTGACGGATGGCAGGCGGATGGATTGCATGGTACACGCCGTAGGATGGTTTAACAAGTTAAGGACAGGAGAATTAAAACCTGCGCAGCCTCGAAGTTGGTTAGAATTCATTCCGAGCATGGCTGCTCTGCATACACTCTGGCTCATGGACATGGATCTGCGCAACGCAATTAATGTCTCTGTGTTTTATGAAGCAAAGCCGCTTCAGATCCGCTGTATAGTCATTTGGGACTGGATGTTAGATTGGTTCTGGAGACGCCCTGAATTTTTCAGCGCTTTCATTTCTTCAGGTTTGCTCTGTTTCAATTGCTCTCCCAGCTCTTTTGCCTCTGTAATCATGCCGCGCAGACGAGGAATCCCGCGCAGAGGAAGTCACTCAGGGAACAGAGGAAGCCTTTCTCGACCTGCGCCTCAGAATGTCGCTCCCATTGCCTTAGCTCCTCCCTCTTCTCCGCCTTTGGATCAAGATAGGTTTCTTCCGAATAATTCTTATCAGACCTCCAGGTTTACATTCCAAAGTCAGCTCATCAGGCCCATTGTGACAGTAAATTTTACCATATTTGTCTCAGAAGAGGAGAGCAACCAGTTCAGTTCGACTCCTCCCGTTTCCTCACCTTCTCAGGATGACAGTGTTCTGCTAGGGGACCTGACGGGGAGAGTGTATCATGAGGACCACATGCAAGAGGACGCCCCTGTTTCGGAAGCGCCTCAGCAGCCAGATCCAATACAGGAAGATGCTTTAGTTTGCGGGCCATCTCAACGAGAAGTTGGTATTCTGCATTTGGTTACTAATCCTGATGGAGGTGAGCCGGTTCTGGACGAAGACGGTCTCGTGACCTGGGTAGCTTCTACTAGCCAGGAAAAGGAGGATACGCCAGCTTCACCAAGTCATGCCGATTGATCACAGCTCCTTTCTGCCGGGTGGCTTTCTCGCTTATATGCTTTGCAATTTTGGTCTTATGTTTTTGAGTCTGAAGTTAGAGGTCGATGTCTGGTTTATTCTCATGCTTCAGGCAGTAACAAAAGCCAATACAGGCTTTATTTTTTGTCTTAAAAATGGCTATGCTAGGTGCTATTTTGTTCTTTTGGTCAATGAAGGTTATGAAGATTGTAGGTCTGGTAAATTTTGTCAGTATGTCAGGAACCAAAGAAAAATTTTTGAAGTCTGTACTGTAAATCAGGTTGAAGGGCTGAACTGTAATATCCCTGATTTTTTGGTTGAGGATAGGCTTCGGCCTCCTCTGAGGTCTTGACCTCATTGTATATATTTTTCACCTTTTTAATAGAATTAGTATTTACGGAGAAAAATAAATAAACACAGGTTCGTTAAATTTTATTATATATTATAATTCCTTTTTAATTAACTTAATTATTATTTAATAACTATTATTATTATAGGTTAGTTAACATTATAACTATTATTTATTATTATTATTATATAATTATAACTATTTCTCAACAACTATTAATAACTATCAACAATTGTTCTCCTAAAGGTTTTAATTAGAGAGATTAAATTATTTAACTAACTTCATTTGTTAATCTTCTAATAAACCATTTAGTCCAACTAATAATACAATATTGAATATTTTAATTATAGATATTATCTCATTTCTCCTTAGGGTTATAAGAGAAATGATTAAAAAATTAAAATTAGTTTTTCTTTTAATAAACATTTACTTCTTATATAATATTAACGGTTATTATTAAATAAATTGGGTTAATTAACTAAATAAGTTAGTTATTCTTCTAACAAATTATTTATTACATATACTTTTGATACTATATTAATATTTCAACCCTCAAATAAAAATTAATATTAACTTAACTAAATAAGTTAGTTATTCTTCTAACAAATCATTAATTGGTTCATTCCATATCTTTTAATAATATAATTTTAATATTTGAGCCTTTGAATAAAATTAATTATAAATATTATCTTAAATAGTAATGTATTCTTTCTCCAAAGGGTTAATTGTTGAAAGGATTTAAGTTATAATAAACCTTTCCAATTAATAATTAAATACAATTCATTGATAGTATTAATAATAAAATAACTAACTTATAAATTATCTAAACTAATTCTCCCTATCCCTATCCCTCGATTGAGTCAAGTCAAATATAGCCGCTATCCCTATCCTTTGGTCAAGTCAAGTCAAATATAGTTGTTGTCCCTATCCTTTGGTCAAGTCTAGTCAAATATAGTCATTTCCTGGTCTATTATAGTTGTTTCTAGTCAAATATAGTTGTTGGACGATCTTCTCTTTCCCTATTTAACATGCAGCCATGATTTGGTTCTTCAATTTGTCCTGACGATGAACCACACTTGTTGGTTCGAAATGCATCGATAATTGATTAATAATGTGATTTATGCCGAAACCCCTATCATATACTAGTATTTCCAGTATTCTGAAAGAGTCTTCAACTAGCCATCCCTTGGAATCTTTGAATCTGCGCAGGCCTCTTTTGGTCTTTGTTGTTATTTTTTTTAGTTTCACAAAACTGCCTTCTATGTTTCTGAGTCTTTGAAAACTTCGATCCTTGAAGATTGAAAACATGTCTGACAATGTTTGGGTATGAAACACATTGCTCTAGGCATGGATTAAACTCATTTTGTGAATACCAAAGCTACGCCACTCATTCAAGATATGGCTCAATCTTGCAACCTCACAACCATCTTAAAAAAAAAAAATTCTAAATCTATCGAAATTAAGTCACAAATATTGACCTAAAAGCTTCTCTGAATTCCGTTAGTTTGATGAGTTAAGCATTTATGAAAAATATATGCTAAATACATTTTGAAATTGAGATTTATGTGTTTTGCAAGTATATAAGTGATATTAATTTTCATTCTCCATTCTATTAATATCACAAAGTGGCATTCTTTCATGCCACAATATTTTAGATTTTATCTATGAGGCTAGTAAGAAGTCACATTTAGTTTGGCAATGTAATTTTTCTTCTTTAAACTAATTATTGCATATATATATATATATATATATATATATATGTATATGTATATGCGTTCATGGATAATTTCTTAGGAACCTTGCTTCAAAGACACTGCCTCTTCAGAGGTGAGACCAATTGTTTATATGTCCTATAAGGGGTCACAAGATTCATAAAATGGACATAAAGGATTTTAAAAACCTAATATAAAAGGGTGGGAAGGAACAACTAATGGCCATAGAAGGAAGACATGACTAAAAAGGGTATAAATTCACATTAGTATTTGACTTAGTTATTTGAATATATTAAACCAAGTTATTAATTAGCTCAATATTAAATTATAGTTATGGTACTAAATAAAACAATTTGTGTTAGAGCATGACTTACATGTACACTGCACCAGTACCCTAGCGAGTCTCAAGAGAAATTTTGTAAGTTATGTACAACTCACACATGAGAGGATTTGGTAGATCCTTGGGAATCTTCTCAGTACTAATAATGCTTGTTTACAAGCATAGTAAAAGGAAAACTTATGACTATCGTTATACACATATATGTGAGTCAGCTAAGAGGGACAAGTCCTAAGAGGGATTAATGAGTCTTGTGCATCATGCAGATATTTGGACAATTCAAAATGGTGAGGACGCGAAGAAATCAAGGTCAAGGAGAGTCATCACAAGGACCTCCTACAAATAACCCATTACCTTCACTAGAGTTGACTCTCATCTTGTGTTCCCTAGAAGCAATTAATGAGACTTTAAAAGGGTGCCAAACAAATGAAGTGGAAGTGGAGCACCCTCCATCAGGGTTAGGAAATATCGAGGGATCAAGAGACTCTGATAGAGGACCTCCAATCGAGGACATTACTAGGGAGCTCGAAAATATTAAGCTCTCAGAGTTTGCAGGAGGTCGTGCCAGCGAACATACAGAAGCCTGCTTAGAAGGAATGAGAAGGTGCTTCGCACTAAGGGATTATAATTCCAAATCAAAAGCTAAAATAGCAATATTCTAATTGAGAGATAGTGCTCTCAATTGGTGGGGTAACTTAGAGCGTCAACTACACATCACTCTAGACACAGTTACTTGGGAGTTATTTGAGGAGAGATTTAGGAAAAAGTACCTACCAGCATATTATGAAGAACAACAGGTAGGAGACTTTCATGCCCTAGTACAGGAAAATCATACAGTAGAAGAATATGAAATTAGATTCATGGAATTGGTCAAGTATGTCTCCTACATGGACACTAACCAGCACCAAGCAAATCGTTTTATTTATGGATTGAACCCTAATATTAGGGCAATGGTGCAGATGTGGAAACCATCCTCAGTTGCAGAAGCTATGTAATAGGCTTGTTATGTTGAAAAACACTTAGACTTAAAGGGTGGAAACAAAACCATTTTCCCATGCCAACCAAGGTTTATGAGGAAGGCCCCTCATACCTTCCCTAGGGGAGGCAGTTTGAGGCCACCACCATATGGAAACAGGGTTGTACACAGAGCATCGACAATGGGATTTCAATGGTTACTGGTGCAGCTTCACCCGCAGCTTCAAGGGCGTGTGCAAATCGAGGTCATATGTGAGGAGCAAAAAGTAGGGGCAGGGGTCCCAAGGGAAGGAACTCTTTCCAAAGAACTCCACAACATTCAGTCAAGGTCTACCACACATCACTTGTTGGGGATTTGGGGGACCTTGTTACCAGCATGACTACCCTAAGTTGCAAGCTGGTAACAACCATAGAGGAGGAAAAGCACCAATGGGGGGGGGGGGGGGGAAGTAGCCACCATCGAATCTATGCAGTTGTTGATAACCAGCAAGTTGAACACCATTCTACTGTGGTAAAAACCTCAAGTATGATAAACAAAGTAAAATTTAAAATTTTGTTTGATTCTAGTGCTACAGATAGTTTCATTTCACCAGTTGCATTAGAAAAATGTGGGTTGGCAGCCTATGATCACGATGACTTTATGCAAGTTGAGATGGCTTCTGGGATAAAACAAGTAGTAGGACCCAGTGTTGATCAATGTCAGGTAAACCTTGGGGTATGTATGACTAAGTTGAAGGCATACGTCACAACATTGGGGACATATGATGTAATTATTGGAATGGACTGGCTAGAAGCTCATCAAGCTTTGGTAGACACTTTCAAGAAGAAGGTGATTTTTTTAGATGATGAAGGTAGGCCAATTGAGATTTTTGGAATCAAGAGAGGAGTGTCACTACAATTCATATCCATGATGAAGGTAAAACGTTGTCTCTGACAAGGTTGCAAGCTATATGTGGTCGAGGTTGTAAGTGACCAGAAAGGACCCTCCCTAGATCATCACCCAATTTTGTCAGAATTCAAGGATGTTTTCCCTAAGGAATTTCCTGGATTACCTCCTGTAAGGGAGATTGATTTCACAATTGATCTAAAACCTAGTGCAGAACCAATATCTAAGACACCCTATAGGATGACAACTCCAGAACTTTGTGAGTTGCATATGCATTTAAAAGAGCTCTTAGACTTGGGATTTATCAGACCTAGCATTTCACTTTGGGGTGCACCAGTGATTTTTGTCAAGAAGAAGGATGGTTCCTTACGACTATGCATAGATTAGAGGGACTTGAATAGAGCCACAATAAATAATAGGTACCCGATACCTCGAATAGATGACCTATTTGATCAAATGAAGGGAGTAGTGGTTTTCTCAAAGATCGATCTATGATCTAGATACCACCAATTGAGGATTAAGGAAGAGGACATCTCAAAAAATACATTTTGAACTCGGTTTGGGCAATATGAGTTCGTAGTTGTTCCATTTGGTTTAACCAATGCACCAGCAATATTCATGAGCCTCATGAATGGTGTGTTCATGAAGTATTTGGACCAATTTGTGCAAGTCTTTCTAGATGACATTCTTGTGTATTCTAGGAATGAAAAGGAGCATGAAAAGCACCTAAGGGTTGTATTGACTTACTTAAGGGAAAATAAATTGTATGGAAAATTGTCAAAATGTTCCTTCTTTCAGAAGAAATTTCATTACCTTGGGCACATCATTTTAGGAGAAGGGATTTCGGTTGACCTGGAAAAGGTGAAGGCCATAATGGATTGGCTAGTACCAAAAAATTCTCATGAGGTAAGTAGTTTTATGGGGCTAGCAAGGTATTATCGTAGGTTTGTGGAAGGTTTTTCGAGGATTTCAAAACCCATCGCCAAATTACAGCGAAAGGGGGTCAGGTATGAATGGGCATATGAAAGTGACACTACATTCACAGAACTAAAGAGGTTACTAACTAGTGCACCGATCCTTCAAGTACCGGACATGGAAAAAGGCTTCACTATCTACACCAATGCTTCGAAGCAAGGATTAGGCGCAATATTGATGCAATAAGGTGGAGTAATAGCTTACGCATCTAAAAAATTGAAAAAACATGAAGATTTGTATGCTACCCATGAATTAGAATTAGCAGCAGTGATGTTAGCTTTGAAACTATGGAGACATTACCTCGTTGGGAGAAGATTTGAGTTAAGAACAGATCATCAAAGCTTGAAGCATCTCTTCACTCAAAGGTATTTGAATGCTAGACAAAGGCGGTGGAGCGAATTCATGAGTAAGTATGATTTTGAGATCTCATACATCAAGGGAAAGGAGAATGTGGTGGCTGATGCACTAAGCAGGAGACCATGAACCTTCTCCCTAGTAGCCTTAAAAGTAAATTTGAGGGAACGTGTGTTGGAGAAACTCTTTGAAGATAGTTGGTATCTAAAGTTCATCTCAACACTCCAGAGTGGGAAGAAGATAGAACCAAAATTTGAGGGATATGTCCTTGAACCAGATGGACTATTGAGATTTCAAGGGAGAATGTACATACCTAAGGAAGGGGGTATAAGAAGGACCATCCTTGAAGAGTCACATAGAGCACTCTATTATGCACATCCTGGAGTAAAGAAGATGTAGGCGGGCACGAAAAAACTCTTCTTTTGGGTAAGCATGAAGCACAACATAGTCTAGTTTGTCGCCAAATGTCTTGAATGTCAATGAGTGAAGGTTGATCATCGCCATCTAGCAGGACTCCTACAACCACATGAAATCCCTATGTCTAAATGGGAGGTAATTTCCATGGATTTTGTTGTGGGTTTGCTACTCACTTCACAGAGGCACAATGCTATATTAGTTATAGTTGATAAATTAACCAAAAGGGACCATTTCATTCCAGTAAGAGACACTTACGATGTTACTAATGTGGCACAAGTGTTTATAAGTGAAGTTATTCGATTGCACGAGTTACCCACAAAGATCATTTCTAATAGAGACTCTCGATTTACATCTAGGTTTTGGACAAGTTTGCAGTCAGCACTAGGGATTCAAATGAACCTGAGCACTGCATATCATACAAAAACATATGGGAAGACTGAAAGAGCAAATAAGGTTATGAAATACATGCTTAGGATGTACATCATGGATAATCATACTCAGTGGGAAAGGTGCTTACCATTGGTAGAGTTTTCCTATAATAAAAGTTACCAACGTTCAATCGTGATGCCTCCTTATCAAGCTCTATATGGAAGGCCATGTAGGACGTCGTTGAGTTGGTAAAAGTTGGAGGACTGAGTAATAGTTGGGTCCGAATTAGTTCAAGAAATGGAGGAACAGGTAAAGCAGATTCGACAAAGGTTAAAGGAAGCACAAGACAGACAAAAGAGTTATGTTAATTCACATAGGATTGATCGTAGTTATGAAGTAGGGGACCAAGCTTTTATTCGTATCCAACCCAACAAAAGCACCATTCGGTTTGGGAAGGACGAAGTTGTCACCTCGGTTCGTAGGATCTTTTAGGATGAAGGAGGATATTGGACTAGTTGCCTATCATCTTGTATTTCCACCCCATTTGCATAAAACTGATGATGTTTTTCATGTATTTGTTTTACGACATTACATTTATGATGAATCTCACAAACTGGATTGGAGGTAATTGCAGGTCTCAGACATGGGAACCATAGTGGTTGAACCATTACGCATATTGGACCGTAGGGTTCGACAACTCAAACGTTGCATGGTGGACCAAGTTAAGGTCCAATGGGACAAGTATAGCCTAGGATCTGCTACCTAGGAGGATGAAGAGACTATACATTGTGACTACCCCTCACTTTTTGAGCATTTGTGATGCCCGTTTTTGACTTAGACAACTACCTATGCTGAGGTTCTATTTTGTAGTTCCATGTTATTTATTTATGAATGTTATGTAATATTGATGCATTTAGTTGGACATGTGAAACTACTTATATAAATCATTTGACGGATTTCGTATTAATGATGCAAATGTTTGATGTATGGCCTAATGTATGACTCACTTAGTGATGAATTATCTAGTGTGTGAATTATCATAATTATTGTTGTTTCATGTATGGCTCAAGTGGATATGATTTATTTAATGAATGACTTAGTGAAATTATGATTTATTTCCAGTATGAACTGCAAGATTGACACGTGGATACTAGTCTTTATAACATGATGTTTAAATATCTCTTATCTATATATATCTTTTTGTTATATAAATGCATGAATGAGAGCTAACACACACATTGTTGGAAATAATATTGGTTGAGGGGGGGGGGGGGGGGGTGTGGGTGGATCAGTATTAGCAAATCAATAACTTTTTCATTTCCATAATCAAATTCATATACGCTACTTCAGTTAAGGGAACTCGCATGTACACGCAACTGTGATTAATGCAACTAGCGTATATCTAATAAACTTATGATTCAGTTAATTCATCATATGTTGATCTTTAATCAGTGCATCAAAACCTCATTAACCATATAAACAGTAACTAGGTGCAATAAAAATAGAATAGATCACCACACATAAGAAACAAACATGAAAACCAGATATAAGGTGGAAACCCAACGCGAGACAAAAACCATCTATTGTTGTCTTCCTTTAATATAAGAAAAACATGTTTACAATCTTGTACTAGAGCAGACTCATACCAGTACACAGGCACCCACCTGCAGAAGGCTATAACCTTCTCTCGTTCTCCAGCTACTACTAGAAGGGAGCTACAAATGCCTAGCTCTTGTACTAGCCGATATGTTTACTAGTACATAGGCGCTGACCTACAGAAGGCTACAACCTTCTCTCTTCCTCCAGGGACCACGTTTCATAAATTTTCATACTAGATACTCCTGGAACACAACACCATAATCTGAAGGCCACATTTCATCCAATTTTCATACTGGACCCATCAACAACATTGAAGCACAAAAGCAATCACCACTACAATGCAAATATTGCATCAACCAATCATCAATCTCTAAATCACCCAATACTAAATCATTGAAACCCTATCAACAAAACACAATCACTAGAACACAGAGCAAACCACAGAAATCTGTAACAACAACCAGATCCAACTGCAACTTCAAATCATACTTCATACAGTATACACTACTCTGATGAGCTGAACCAATGTTTCTATGCGCTTTTACCAAAGTGAACCTGCGTACAGATCTGTAAATATTTACTCATAACTTTGCAACTATTCCAGACATCAGTCATACCCAGATCATAACATTTATACAATAAAACATGCTTCAATAATTCAGATCTAGTCTATCCATGATCAAACCACATAATGATAATACATTCCAATCCTTATGATCTTGATCCATCATCTATCATCACCCGCATAGGTGCATCCTTGGTTCAGATCAAGTAAAGGATCACAAACCCATAACCAGCATACTAGATCTCACACTTCATCAGATATTCAATCCTTGCACACTTGCACTTTGGCCTAATGATCTTCTTCTCTTTATATAAGTTTAGGCCTCTCTCAATACCATGGTCCAAAACCACGTAGGACCGATACCTTGGACCCAATACCTGGGGTCAATACCTCGGACCAAATTCCATGGACCAATACCAAAATACCATGGACCAAATACCACAGACCAAAACTTAGTTTTCCAACATGTACACGCCTTTCGTTCTGTGAAACTTCATGTGTACATTATATGTGCCTTTGTATATAGTGAACCTACGTGTATATGTGACTTGGTATATAGTGAACCTGCGTATACCTTTTCATATACGCGACTTTCTATATAGTGAACCTGCGTGTATACGCGGCTTGGTATATAGTGATCTTGCATATACCTTTCTTTCTTCATTCTTGTTGTTTACCTGCTATACTATGATCTTTCATCTGAGAGAGTTGCCATCAAGGACAACACCTATGTCATACCTGTATCATAATGCCAACGATCTCCCCCTTTGGACTTGATGGCAACAACCACACCAAGTCACTCTCCCCCTTTGACATCAAGGGCAAAGGGCGAACCAAGATATTCTCTCCCTTGATATACATTATGTTGTCCATACTCCCCCTGAGTACACGCTGAAATCTCTGATCGAGCTCTCCCTTTGTACATGCTGAGATGTACCAATCCATCCATGCTCCTCCTGAGCACATGTTGAATTCTCTAATCAAACTACCCCTTTTTACATGCCAAGATGTACCAATCTGTCCATGCTTCCCCTGAGAACATGCAGACTTTGAAAAAATATTTTTCAAAAGAATAACATGACTCTACAACTCAACTAAGTGAGTATGACCTTCCTATCACTAATGACTCATACATACATCAATCTCCCAACCAAGTGGGGATACACCATTTTGACTCATCCACCCAGCCAAGTGGGGATATACCGAATGTTTATACATGACTGAAATAGACATTATTACATCATCCTTCCCATGCAAAGTGGGGTTACAAATTAGGTCTTTTCATGACTTTTACATCAAATGATATACATGACTTTTATGACAATGACCAGCAATCTAAAAAGGACCATGATAGTCATTAGTACCCATCATATATATGATGTGCAACATAAGCATCTATCACCAGCATTCAGACCTGTAACCTGCAATACCATTCTCTTGGCCAACCAAAAATAACTAGCAAGATGTATCATTTAGCCACATAAGCATCATCACCAAATATTTCTAACCATAATGCCAACAATGCATTATTCAAAGCATATGCTCCCCCTGAACCTGTTCCATCTATTCATTGTTAGATCTGATCATGCATATATCAACAAGAAGTATCAAGGCATCATCATCAATCAAATATACATCAAGTTAACTTGTGAGGATCAAAAGATCTTCTAAATAACATCTTATGAGTACCAACACACTTCCACACACCATCAGTAGATTGTAATCATCATCAAACATAGAAAATAATTGACTGAATCATATCAGACCCTTTTTCTTGAGTTTGTCCCACTGCTTTTCCTCAAACCAACATATACGTGACTATGCAGCTTCGAACTCGTGTATATACGCGACTTGTCTTCATGAAACTTAAGTATGATATTTAGAACACTGAGGTTCCACACCTTCAACTCCCTTTGAGTCTGTCGTGTCTGTATACTCTGCTATGCCACATCTTTCTAACTATACTTCCTTTTTCTTCCATATCTTTGACTCTGATGATGTTTTCTCCTTTTGGTATGGTCTGCAAAATCTTCTCCTGCATTCCTTTGCTATATGTCCACGCTTGTTATATGCATAACATCTTATATGTTTGATATTCCTTCTATAGCAGTCAATGGCTTTGTGACCAAGCATATTGCAAGAAAAACAGTATCCCTTAAAGTACCTAGAATGTGATGATCTTTCTGTGTGACAATCTTGAACCATTATACTTCTACATCTAGCTGCAACATGTCCAAAATTATGACATATGAAACATTCGACATTATTCATCAGAGGAAATAACCGTCTATCACTTCCACAGTTAAGAGTAAAAATTTTCTTTGAAGGATTTCTTTCCTTGTTTGTTGATGGGTTGACCTCTTATCTCCTTGTTGAGCATTTGAGGTTTTGCATTAGAGTTCCTTACCTCACCCTGTGAGCTAGATTCACCTTCAACAGATTCATAAAAACCAAGACCAGTTTTGATAGCAGGAGACCTATGACTACTACCAAAGGACTTACTCTCATACCAATTGTTGGAAATAATACTAAAAGGTGGGGCGGGGTGAATCAGTATTAGCAAATCAATAACTTTTTCATTTCCATAATCAGACTCATATACGCTACTTCAGTTAAGGGAACTCACGTGTACACGCAACTATAATTAATGCAACTAGCGTATATCCAGTAAACTTATGATTCAGTTAATTCATCGTATGTTGATCTTTAATCAGTGCATTAGAACCTCATTAACCATATAAACATTAACCAGGTGTAGTAAAAACAAAACAAATCATCACACATAAGAAATGCACATGAACACCAGATATAATGTGGAAACCCAATGCGGGACAAAAATGACCTGCTGCCATCTTCCTTTAATATAAGAAAAACATGTTTACAATCTTGTACTGGAGCAGACTCATACCAGTACGCAGGCACCCACCTGCAGAAGGCTACAACCTTCTTTCATTCTCCAGCTACTACTGGAAGGGAGCTACAACCCCCTAGCTCTTGTACTAGCCGATATGTTTACTAGTACGTAGGCACTGACCTACAGAAGGCTACAACCTTCTCTCTTCCTCCGGGGACCACGTTTCATAAATTTTCATACTGGATACTCCTAGAACACAACACCATAATATGAAGGCCACGTTTCATCCAATTTTCATATTGGACCCATCAACAACATTGAAGCACAAAATCAATCACCACTACAAATCAACTATTGCATCAACCAATCATCAATCTCTGAATCACCCAATATTGAATCACTGAAACCCTGTCAACAAAACACAATCACCAGAACACAGAGCAGACCACAAAAATCTGCAACAACAACGAGATCCAACTGTGACTTCAAATATCATACTTCATACTATATACGTTACTCTGATGAGCCGAACTAGCGTGTATATGTACTTTTACCAAAGTGAACCCGTGTACAGATCTGCAAATATTTACTCATAACTTTGCAGCTATTCCAAACATCAGTCATACCCAGATCATAACATTTATACAATAAAACATGCTTCAATAATTCAGATCTAGTCTATCCATGATCAAACCACATAATGACAATACATTCCAATCCTTATGATCCCGATCCATCATCCATCATCAACTGCATAGGTGCATCCTTGGTTCAGATCAAGCAAAGTATCACAAACCCATAACCAACATACTAGATCTCACACTTCATCAAATATTCAATCCTTGCACACTTGCACTTTGGCCTAATGATCTTCTTCTCCTTATATAGGTTTAGGCCTCTCTCAATACCATGGTCCAAAACCACTTAGGACCGATACCTTGGACCCAATATCTGGGGTCAATACCTCGGACCAAATACCATAGACCAAAACTTAGTTTTCCGACATGTACAAGCCTTTCCTTATGTGAAAGTGCGTGTGTACGTTATACGCGCCTTTGTATATAGTGAACCTGCGTGTATACGCGACTTGGTATATAGTGAACCTGCGTATACCTTTTTGTATACGCGACTTTGTATACAATGAACCTATGTGTATACGTAGCTTGGTATATAGTGAACCTGCGTATACCTTTCTTTCTTCATTCTTGTTGTTTACTTGCTATACTGTGATCTTTCATCTGAGAGAGTTGCCATCAAGGACAACACTTGTGTCATACTTGTATCATAATGCCAACAATCTTCCCCTTTGGACTTGATGGCAACAACCACACCAAGTCACTCTCCCCCTTTGACATCAAGGGCAAAGGGCAGACCAAGATATTCTCTCCCTTGATATACATTCTGCTATCCATACTCCCCCTGAGTACATGTTGAAATCTTTGATCGAGCTCTCCCTTTGTGCATGCTGAGATATACCAATCCATCCATGCTCCTCTTGAGCACATGTTGAATTCTTTTATCTAACTCCCCCTTTGGACATGCCAAGATGTACCAATCTGTCAATGCTCCCCGTGAGCACATGCAGAGTCTAAAAAAATATTTTTCAAAAGAATAAAATGACTCTACAACTCAACTAAGTGAGTATGACCTTCCTATCACTAATGACTCATACATACATCAATCTCCCAACCAAGTGGGGATACACCATTTTGACTCATCCACCCAACCAAGTGGGGATATACCAAATGTTTATACATGACTGAAATAGACATTATTACATCATCCTTCCCATGCAAAGTGGGGTTACAAATTAGGTCTTTTCATGACCTTTACATCAAATGATATACATGAATTTTATAACAATGACCAGCAATCTAAACAAGACCATGATAGTCATCAGTAACCATCATATATATGATCTGCACCATAAGCATCTATCACTAGCATTCAGACCTGTAACCTGCAATACCATTCTCTTGGCCAACCAACAATAAGTAGCAAGATGTATCATTTAGCCACATAAGCATCATCACCAAATATTTCTAACCATAATGCCAACAATGCATTATTCAAAGCATATGCTCCCCCTGAACCTGTTCCATCTATTCATTGTCAGATCTGATCATGCATATATCAACAAGAAGTATCAAGGCATCATCATCAATCAGATATACATCAAGTTAACTTGTGAGGATCAAAATCTCTTCTAAATAACATCTTATGAGTACCAACACATTTCCACACACCATCAGCAGATTGTAATCATCATCAAACATAGCAAATAATTGACTGAATCATATCAGACCCTTTTTCTTGAGTCTGTCCCACTACTTTTCCTCAAACCAACATATACACGACTGTTCAGCTTCAAACTTGTGTATATACACGACTTGTCTTCATGAAACTTGCGTATGATATTTAGAACACTGACGTTCCACACCTTCGGCTCCCTCTGAATCTATCATGTCTGTATACTCTGCTATGCCACATCTTTCTAACTGTACTTCCTTTTTCTTCCATATCTTCGACTCTGATGATGTTTTCTCCTTTTCGTATGGTGCGCAAAATCTTCTCCTGCATTCCTTTGCTATATGTCCAAGCTTTTTATATTCATAACATCTTATATGTTTCATATTCCTTCTATTGCAGTCAATGGCTTTGTGACCAAACATATTGCAAGAAAAACAATATCCCTTAAAGTACTTGGAATGTGATGATCTTTCTGTGTGACAGTCCTGAACCATTCTACTTCTACATCTAGCTACAACATGTCCAAAATTATGACATATGAAACATTCAACATTATTCATCGGAGGAAATAACCGTCTATCACTTCCACAGTTAGGAGTAAAAGATTTTCTTTGAAGGATTTCTTTCCTTGGTTGTTGATGGGGTTGACCTCTTATCTCCTTGTTGAGCATTTCAGGTTTTGCATTAGAGTTGCTTGCTTCACCCTGTGAGCTAGATTCACCTTCAACAGATTCATAAAAACCAAGACCAATTTTGATAGCAGGAGACCTTTGACTACTAAGAATATCATCCAAAATCTTAGTACTGTCTTGAAATCGTAACAATTTATATTTTTCTTCTAATTTACCTTTCAAGATATTTACCTCAACTTGATGTTGCTCTTCCTTTTCTAGATATTGCTTCTTCAAGATGGCTTCAGACTTTCTTCCTTCTTCCACTTGCTGCCTTAGTTTGATAATCTCATTTTCTTGTTCTTCATTCTACTCCTGCAGCATTTGACGTACTCTGAAGGCACACTCCAGCTGAGCTTTTAAGCTGATAACTTCTTCTTTGAGGGCACTCTCCCTTTTGTTAAATAGATCTTGTTGATCTATGATTTTATCTGATGCTTCATTTTCTTGTTCATCTTCAATCTGAGGTGATTCAGAATCTGAATATTTGCTTCCACTTAACGGTAGGCTGTCACTGTTTCTTTGAGCTGTCTTCTTCTTCTGACGCGCTTTCTTTCCCATTGTTCTATGGATCTCCTTCAAGCGATCAAGCTTCTACCAAAGGACCTGCTTTGATACCAATTGTTGGAAATAATACTAAGAGGGGGGGGGTGAATCAGTATTAGCAAATCAATAACTTTTTCATTTCCATAATCAGATTCATATACGCTACTTTAGTTAAGGGAACTCGCGTGTACATGCAACTGTGATTAATGCAACTAGCGTATATCTAGTAAACTTATGATTTAGTTAATTCATCATATGTTGATATTTAATCAATGCATCAGAACCTCATTAACCATATAAATAGTAACCAGGTGAAATAAAAACAGAACAGATCATCACACATAAGAAACACACATGAAAACCAGATATAAGGTGGAAACCAAATGTGGGACAAAAACCACCTACTGTCGTCTTCCTTTAATATAAGAAAAACATGTTTACAATCTTGCACTGGCGCAGACTCATACCAGTATGCAAGCACCCACCAGCAGAAGGCTACGACCTTCTCTCGTTCTCCAGCTACTACTAGAAGGGAGCTACAACCCCCTATCTCTTGTACTAGTTGATATGTTTACTAGTACGTAGGCACCGACCTACAGAAGGATACAACCTTCTCTCTTCCTCCAGGGACCACGTTTCATAAATTTTCATACTAGATACTCCTGGAACACAACACCATAATCTGAAGGCCACGTTTCATCCAATTTTAATATTGGACCCATCAACAACATTGAAGAAAAAAATCAATCACCACTACAATAAAACTATTGCATCAACCAATCATCAATCTTTGAATCACCTAATAGTGAATCACTGAAACCCTGTCAACAAAACACAGTCACCAGAACACAGAGCAGACCACAGAAATCTGCAACAACAGCCAAATCCAACTGCAACTTCAAATATCATACTTCATACTATATACGCTACTCTAATGAGTCGAACCAGTCTGTATACGTGCTTTTACCAAAGTGAACCCATGTACAGATATTTACTCATAACTTTGCAGCTATTCCAGACATCAGTCATACCCAGATCATAACATTTATACAATAAAACATGTGTCAATAATATAGATCTAGTCTATCCATGATCAAACCACATAATGATAATGCATTTCAATCCTGGTGATCCCGATCCATCATCCATATTCAACCGTATAGGTGCATCCTTGGCTTAGATCAAGCAAAGCATCACAAACCCATAACCAGCATACTAGATCTCACACTTCATCAGATATTCAATCCTTGCACACTTGCACTTTGGCCTAATGATCTTCTTCTCCTTATATAGGTTTAGGCCACTCTCAATACCATGGTCCAAAACCATGTAGGACCGATACCTTGGACCCAATACTTGGGGTCAATACCTCGGACCAAATACCACAGACCAAAACTTAGTTTTCCAACATGTACGCGCCTTTCCTTCTGTGAGAGTGCATGTGTACGTTATACGTGCCTTTGTATATAGTGAACCTACGTGTATATGTGACTTGGTATATAGTGAACCTGCGTATACCTTTTCGTATATGCGACTTTGTATACAGTGAACCTACCTGTATACGCGGCTTGGTATATAGTGAACTTGCATATACCTTTATTTCTTCATTCTTGTTGTTTACCTGCTATACTGTGATCTTTCATCTGAGAGAGTTGCCATCAAGGACAACACTTGTGTCATACCTGTATCATAATGCCAACACACATTGGAAAGAACTATATGATAGCCAAGATCTACTCTTCCATTGGGGGAAGGTAGAGACATGTCATGGGGAAAGGTATAATGTACATTGTTCTATTACATTTTGTATCTACTAGATATGCACTCTTATGACATGGGTAAAATGTGAATGACAGGTGACAAGACTACCTGACTGGATTATTTGATGACAAGTATCCAACTGGTGTTGTAGTGTGGTCCATATTAGGGTGTTGACCCTAGTTGTGAGGAGGGGTGGAGGTATTTCCCACCATGTAACCTCCAAACCTAGAATCGTGGGAGGGAAGTGGTGGAAACGCTCCCCTAGACGTGTGATGATGATTGCCAGTTTCCTGTTGGGGAAGTTAAGTCGATTTAGTCAACGCTTCCTCCATATTGGTTTTATCAGCGGTTAAATTGGTATAGCCAATGCCACCGTATATAGCAGCAGAGGATGGATAGGGTGGGAACAAAAGTAGGTCAGGAAGGATAGGAGGATATAGATTAGTTGGAGACTCTTAATGGAACGCGTTTTCATTGGCTGACTTATCAAATTTTAATACTATAACTATCTCTCTATTTTGGTATGCCTTATTGCCAAACTGCTTCAAACTCCTTGTATCTTTTACACTCTAACTTTGGGACGAAGTTTTGTAAAGGAGGAGTGTATGTAATTCCCAACTTAATCTTATCATGCAAAATTTACTAGTGTTTAAATTACCTTAAAATATTGACTTATAACTCAAATTTAAATTTTGATAGGATATGGTCTCCTCCAATTAATTATCAAATTATATATTCATATCTCATCCCCAAAATTTCCTCTCAAATTTACTTGGGAGAAGGCATGATCCTCTCCAATTAATTACCAAATTATATATTCATATCTCATCCCTAAAATTTCCTCTCAAATTTACTTGGGAGAATACATGGTCCTCTCCAATTAATTACCAAATTATATATTCATATCTCATCCCAAAAATGTCCTCTCATATTTACTTCGGAGAAGACATGGTCCTATCCAATTAATTACCAAATTATATATTCATATCTCATCCCCAAAATTTCCTCTCAAATTCACTTGGGAGAAGATAAGTCAAATGTAAGGATGAGGGGGTAGTTATGACATTAATGAGAGGTGGCTCAGGTGGAGAAGAGAAGGGGGCAGAAAAGGGGAAGGATGAGGGGAGGAGAGGGGATCCTTGGTCTTTATTTTGGTTTTGGTTTTGTTGTGGTTTTGGAGGATTTGTTTTGAGAGTAAGGTGTGGAAGAGAGAAGGGAGAGAAAGAGAGTATTGTTTATCTTGGACACACTACATCTGGTTGGACTTGGGCTCAAAGATCTAGGGAACTTGTGGAGGTTTCCTGGGCTAGGAAATACTTCCTAGTTGGCTGGGAGATAAATCCAGTCAGTAGTTAAGAGGAGCATCCCAGCAGGATCAGGAGCTCAGGGACATCTCAACTAGGCTATTAGAACAGGTATTCCTCTATTTATAGATTACTCATGTAAGTGATTGAAATGAAATTCTCACTATTTAATTGTAGGAAATAAATTTTAATGGTAAGTTATCATCGATTAAATGTTTAGTTAGAAATAAATTATTTCCCGTTTTATTGTATTTGAAATTCGAGAATTTATTCCTGTCAGAGGACCCACAGGTAGGATTCTTCGATGGGTAGGAGCCTTACACCTTCTTGCATTAAGACTCCACCAAGTCCTTCTTTACAGGCATCTATGCACACCATGAAATACTTGTTAGGATTTATAATTCTCAACACTGGTGCATTAGTGAGCAACTTCTTTAACAACTCAAAGCTCTCTGTAGATTATGAAATCCACTCAAATATTTTTCCTTTTATCTACAAGGTTGTAATTGGATGGCCTATCTTGGAGAAATTATGGATAAATATCTTGTAATATCTTATTAATCCCATGAATCAACTAACCTCATCCATATTTTTCGGAGTTGGCCACTCATTATGGCTTTGATATTTTCAGGGTGAACTGAGATTCCTTCCTTGGAGATGAGATGCCCCAAGTAATGTATTTATGATTGGAAGAAATCATGCTTGCTAAGATTTTCATAGAGCTTATGCTCCCTCAACAATTGTAACACTACACCTAGATAATTTTCATGCTCTTCTTCTGTCTTTCAATACACCAATATTTCATTAGCAAACACAATGAAAAACTTGTCCAAGTAAGTATGCAACACACAATTCATCAGGCACATGAACATGGAAGGGGCATTAGTAAGCCCAAAAGGTACCACTACGAACTCATAATACCCATATCTTATCCTGAAATCAATTTTATGAATGTCTTACTTCATGATTCTTACATGATGGTAGCCTAACTTCAAGTCAATTTTGGAGAAAGCAACTGCTCCTCTCAACTAATCAAAGATATTATCAATCCTTGGTAATGGGTACCTACTCTTGATGATCACATTATTTAACTTCCTATAATCAAGGAATAATCTGAGTGTTCCATCTTTCTTATTTACAAACAATATCGGTGTTCCACATGGGGACACACTTGATCTTATGTAGCCCTTGTCAAGTATTTCCTTTAGTTCAAATTTCAGCTCAACCAACTCAGGGGTGCTCATTCTATATGGCACCTTGGATGTTGGTGATGCTTAAGGTACCAGATCAATAGAGAAATGTATCTCTCTTGGAGGAGGTAATCCAGGAACCTCCACTAAAAACACATCAACATACTGCTTCAAAACAAGGTATGTTTGTAGCAATACAAGTTCCTCATCTTCTATTTCTTTTTCAGTTTTCTCATCCTTAGAAACATGCACTGCAAATAACATGAATACATTTATATTATTTTATTTGGCTTGCATAGCACTGATCGACCTTACAGAAACAGGCTTTTTCCTTTCGTGCAACACGCTCATCCAAGCTAATGAGCCCTAATATTGCAACAAGAATGTTGCAACTCCCAAGGCTACCAACTTAAATTATCAACCTAGGGTTCATACAAACTTATGAAGTGTCGGCACTATATGTGCAACATGCAATGTGTCCTTATTTCTTTGATCTAATGCAATGAATATCATGAAATCAAAGCCTAAACTGGTTGCACAAATGGAAATGTTACTATATTTGTAAGAAATGGAAATGATGCTTGTTCTAGTTGCATAAATGTAAAAATTAGGCAATTTACAAAACTCTAATTTCTATGCTACTTGTAGGAGTGTAAACACTAACTTAATTTCGAAATGTAAAAGTTGCATTGAAAAGGAAACCTAACCTATGCAATGGAAATAACAAGGTTTGCAAATAAAATCCTAAAGAATCATGAATCCAAGAGAAATGGCCCTAGTCTACCTTACATAGTTAAATGAGCATGAAATCAACCTTTAATCATTGTATTCAAATATATTATCTTTATTTACATAGTTCATTAAGCATGTGAAGAGCCAATCAAGCAAATCATCATTGTATCTTTAAATTCACAAATTTGTCCACTAACCATAACTATAGAGGTGAATTACAATTGATAATAGGCAATGTGTAAGAGGCCTTTGGTCTTACTCAATCATGTGTTTGGAGCCTAAGAGTCATTGTTAAAGGATAGGAGGAAAAAATCAATCTTAAAGTACAATTTTTGTCAATTTTGGAGGACTTTTACATGATGCTACAGGATTGCTACAGGATGCTACAAGATTACCCTGTTTTTCTATAGGATTGGATCCGTCAGCATTTTGAGGGTAGAAAAGGTGATATAAAGGAGGGAAAGGGTAGTGGAAGGTAGGATAATGTTTTATTTTTCCCTTTATAAGCTTAATACCTTTCAGGGTCATGTCTTACACAAGGGACAATGCACATGGTGGCCTTCAACAACCGATAAATGTACGATCGGTGAATAATGCTTTGGAGGCATTGTTGAGGTAGAAAGGAGTTGGTGGTATAATAAAGAGTGTAAATAAAAATTATATCCATGAAAAACAAAAGTATCACCTTCTAACTCTAATTCAAGTGAAATCATGCAAAAATACCATTTTTAACATATGCTAAAAAATAGCATAAAATTACTACTCCAAAAACTAGAAATTCAAGAATTAGTGAGCTAGTTAACCTACCAAATTCCTAACCTAATCAAGTGAAAATGATATGGGGTAATTTTTTTTATTAACTTGAATGTTTTTAGGACTTAATTAAAGTGGAATAAACTCAAATAGGCTCATTAACATGTGCTAAAAAATAACAGAAAATTACTATTTTTTTGTTACAAGAGACTTCCAGAAATTCTAGATTTGTGAACTAGTAAACCAATCCAAGTAGCTCAATGATGAATATGACTTTTAAAAGTTGTTATAAATATGAATCATGCTTATGGATATATAAATAACCTACAAAAAAGCTCACTTCAATCATTTAACTAGTATGAACTACACCAAAAGAAGCATGAATAGTAAATACATAAATAAGAAATGCAAGTGAAAAAGACATTCAAAGGAAATAAAGAAATTGAACAGGAGGCTTCTGAGGCTCCTAGGATGGCCAATCCCAAGGATAACCAGATTCCTACGAAGGAAACCAAGGTTTAGAATCTAAAAATGGCACCAAACTTCATTATTTGAATCAATCCAAGTACATCCCTGCTAGAAATGAAAGTGGAACTGCTACAAAACAACTTTTCTCCACAAGAAGACTAAGAAATACATGCCCCTGGAGGAAAATTCGAATTGGTACTTATACAAAAAGATGGGGAAGCATCCACCTTGAAAAGAGGTAGCTTTCCCCTCCAAAATCTCTCAAAAAGTGGATATGATTCCCAACACTAGGAATCTTCATTAAATTACAAAGAACACATTCTTATATTTTCTCAATCAGTGGAGCTCCAAAATTGTCAATAATTTCATGATATCTTGTTCATTTATTAATCGATATTGGTCCATCTTGTAGTAGGTCCCGGTTCATTCATTAAGATTTTACTCAATAATCTCTCAATATTCTATGAAAAATAAATAATATTAGGCACGTAATATGCAATTATCTCTAAACCTTCCTAAGAACATATTAAGCTAAAAAACATTATTAAGTGTAGAAGGAGAGATTTAATATAGCCTTTATGCACCTAAGTAAGGTTAGATGGGCCTTAATTTGTGTCTAATTTGGAGGCCCATCATACCCCCTATTGAAACAACTGCTCATCCTCTAAGCAACCGTTCCATCTTCTTGCCCTGTTGTTCCTTTTTTATGCCTCATATGAATTTTCATGCAATTCCATTCCTTAGGTCATTGTTCTTTGAGGAAAATGGCATATGATTTGGATGGCTACTTGCATTGGATGGCCTTCATAGACAAACTTTCCATGGTGGCAAGTTGTGCCTCCTTTTTCCTATAGTTTCTCTCTCAACCTTTTGTTTTCTAACTACAACTTCTCCTCCATGATTGATTCATTTAGCCTCAAGTCAGCCAATTATTTACTCATTTCTTTCAGCTTTTCCTCCATGAGGACCACATCCTCTAATTTCTTGGATTTTCAATTTGCATCCATGGATGATTTATGCCTCTCTCGTTTTCTAACTCAAATAAGAGGGGAATTGAAAACTTTGTAGGTATAATTATTCCCCCTTCAACAAATTTGTAATAGGATCTAATATTAGGTTGTTGAGTGGCCTCTTTGATTCTTTGTGGGCCTTCTCCCTCCTTTTGAGTTACTGTTGTCCCTTCCTGTAGAACTTTTTCTTCATCATGTAGCAACTATGTTCTTTCCTATAGCAACTCTATTCCTTCCTATAGAAGCTATGTTTTCTCCCGTGGCATATTTTTTTGCAACTTTTCCATTTCCTTTGAATATTTCCTTGCTTCCCAAGGGTCTAGTGGTTATTCTAGGTGAAATGTTCCTTCCTGTAGCATACTATCTCAATCTTGTAGAAGTTTGTTATGATCTTGTGGCAGGCTGTTTTGACCCTGTAGCACACAACCTAAATCCTGTAGCAACTAATATTTGCATGCCAAGAGGTGGTGGGTCCACCTTTTTATTTTTTAATTTTGTTTGTTTTTTTCTTTTCAAATTTTTCTCTTTTTTCATTGCATGCAAACTAAACTCAAAGTGCTTTGAGTTAAATGAGTTGGCCCCACCTACCCCTTTGCATTCCTTGTCCTCTATCATGACTAAATGATAAAAACCCAATTTATCAAGTCTTTTTCACTTTTGTCTTGTTCCTCTCCCACATGTGGGTGTGTTGGTGTAGATGCAAAGTTAACTGCTAGGTTTCTCTACTACTAAGTCTGGCTATAAAATACCTTTTCCTTCATACACTTGCAACATTTTTCAACCTAAAATAGTTCATAGGAGATGTTAAAAGCATTTCATACCTCAGCCTTACCCTGGGTGTGTTTTTTCAAGTGATATTGAGACTTTTGATATGATTGTTGAAGTCGCCTTTAGTGGTTCTGAAGCTTATGTGTTGATCCTAGAGTGCTTGCATGGAATTTTTGGACATAGATGAGATTGTTCTTGAGCATATTCTGAGAGGTATTGCTTTGTATCCCTTGCTTCTTGCAATTTTTTTGAGAAAAATATAAGAATTTTACACTTCAATGATGCAGGTCCTTTGTCTTTCATGTAGGTTTTGTTGTTGGTTGGGTGATCAAATACACTTTGGAGTGTTGAATCTATGGTATTCTTCTTCAAGGTTTCACTACTTCAGAAATAACTATGTTTGATCTGTTACATGCATGCTTCTTCTGTTATGATGATGATCTTGTAGCACCCTACAGGAGGTCTTATAGGTGCTTAGGTTCTTTCTTTTGATGGTGCATTCTTGTCTAAAGTCAAGACTATGTTTATTCCATTATGGTGGTTATCCTATATCACCATATATGATGTCATACAGGTGCACAAGACCTTCATTCTATTAGTGTAACCTCATGGAATCATATCTGTGTTTTTTCACATGCTAGAAGTGATTTTGTAGTAGCCTATAGGGTACCCTGTAGGTGCACAAAACTTCTTTCCCCAAAGTATCAAAATGATGGATTTTTTAAGAAATGGAGTAGCAGTGGCTATAGGATGGCCTAGAAGTTGCTACAAGACTCTCTGGAACCTTTTTATGTGTTTTTTTATTACACTAATGGAAGGAGAACCTTATTCTTTGGGATTGGTGAGTGAATCTCATGATGGGAAAAAAAAAGTGAAATGATGATAGGCATGACAAGAAAAATGATCTTTTCCACTAATTGGTGGCTTCCTACTATGGTCTTGTAGGGTCTTTGCAGACTACTACAAGAATGCATGTCTTCCTATAGCAGACACACAAACCCTTATAATATCATATTATCCTTCAGATAAAGCCTCCAATAGCACCGATAATTCATGATAAATCTAAGGACAAGGATTAGAAGGCTCTATTATGATGGAAATGATTGAAGAATGTGAAAATGGGTATTTTGTATGGAAATAGGTGGATATTTTGGTGGAAGAGAGGCCAAATGGTGTGGAGGATGGATGATGAGGGTGTGGTGGAACCCTCCTCCTGGTCCTAGATGGAAAACATAAGATATGAACCATTTTTCTATGTCGGTCACAATCTTGTAGCAATTCTGGTCAATCTTATGGCACTACAAGACAATCCTGTAGAAGATTTGTTTAATCCTTATCTCCTAAATGGTAAATTCGATTCATCTAAAAAAAATTTAGCATGTTTCCATCATACTTATTCATCGCCCCATAAAAAATCTTGGTTAATGCATGCACAAATATCTAGAAAAATAAAAAATGGTTGCAGGTGATGGTAGTCGATTTCTCAAAAAATGTGTACTGGAATTTGCTAAAATTTCTTGAGCACGTTACCATCATCCCTATGAATCTCCCCATGAAACAAATTAGCTAATGGATGCATGGTTTTCTAGGTATCGTAAAGATAATTTATGCCCCGTGTAATTTGGCAATCCTATTGTAAAACAAAACTTTCCCATAACACTTCGAGATAATGAGGAAAATGAATGGGAAAGGCTTGATAATGATGGGTGGATGTTGGAAATTGATGAGGGGGATGGATTGAAATGGCCTTGGTCCTATTGGAGCATCTGAGCAAAGGAGGTGAAAGCTTAACTTTGAATTTCCTTGACTACATTTTTGATCAACTTTTTCTTATGGTACTAGCTTATTCTTATTGCTTGTAGAGGTTGGAGAGCACCTGCATTCACCAAAGAGAGATACCTAGGGAAAATAATCTTTTATTTTTTCATTTTTTTCTTTATTTCCTAGGCCTACTAGCTTCCTCAATGAGGTTTTTAACTAGTAGGTTTTCCTAGGCGCCTCAGAAGAGTTTTTCAGCTAGGATATTATTATTATTATTATTATTATTATTCAACTCATTGACTGCCACATGGAGTTTTTTAATCAATGAACCAATCTTAGGAACCTCAAAGGGGGTTTTCACTGAGATTTTATTTTTTCACTTTTTTTCTCTCTTTTTCCATTTTTTAGTTTTTTTTTTCTATCCTAATCTACTTGAAAAAAACAAAAACTCTTTCAAGTACAGAAATAATTCCAATATAGCCTTGTGCACATCAAGATGACAGATAAAATCGTATGTAGGCTTGAAATACATGCTTTGAAATGTACCTAAATATGAGAGACCAACTGCTTTGACTGAGGTGAGATCAAGAATGGTTGAAGAAGAGTGTGTTGTTGCATCTTATTAATTGTCTAGAACCAAATTTCAATATAGTTGTGATGCCCTAGGTTCACTTGTTGATTTAGATAACCTTATATTTCTTCTTATTCCATGAAATTCATATCTTCTTCTTTTTGTTGATTATTCTCTTGAACACATAGAGGATATGATGGTAGCATAATTGAACTTTCTCAATATTTGATTCTAATGTTTGTTCTCCATCAAATGTAGTTTGTGATTCTTTTGTCTCCTAATTTGAATGTTGTTCTTCAATGACATCAAGAGGATATCTTTTTTGCAATATTCTTCCTGAGCTAAGATGAATACCATTCAGATCAGGAGGAGTTGTTTGGAAGTATTATAACTCAAAATTTTAAGTGGGTTGAGCTACTTCATTGTTTGGGTTTGAAAATGGTGGTACATGTAGTTGAGTCGGAGTGGATATTTGAGATGGATGTGGTTGATGTTGTGGTGGAGGTGGATGGTAGGGACAACATGAAGTTGGGTATGGAGGAAATTGAGGAAAATATTAAGGATATTGTGGATTTCCCACATAAGGTCCTTGCAAACCTTGTTTCCGAGATTGATTTTGGGGTTGAGATGGCCAAGGTTTCCAAGGAAAGGGTGTGTTTCAAGTACTTTGAGTGGATGTGCATAACCTTGAAATTGTGAATTAGGTTCTTGCATCATATCAGGTTGAATAGGTTTCCATGATCTTCTTAGATCTATATAACATAGTTTCTTTGGTGGTTAACTTGCTCCATTGTCCTCTTGGTAAACTTCCTTCAACGTCAGTAATGATGGGAAATATTTAGTAACATGTGATTCTACATGGATAACACAAATATCAACATCCTCTTTTTCTCATTTTGCATTCTTAATATTTTTACCTGTTTACTTAGATTACTAATAAATTTTTTTTAAAGTTATCAAACAAATTTCCAATTTCATATTGACTTAGAGATCTCGATGTTGATTTACTTACTCTTGCCCTTCCTCTTGATATGTGCTTGCATATTTCATAAATTTCTTCAAGTGATAATTGGTATACATCACCTCTGCTCATGAGATCAAGGAGATCAATCCACTCATCCCTAATTGTTCTAAATAAAGGGGTTTTTAGTGTCTCAGATCCTAAATGATGTAATTTTTCCCTCTTAGCATTATACATAAATCTATCTATTAGATCCTCAAGACTCTCATCTTCTTTTTTATTCAATACAAAGATTTCTTCTCTAAGATCATGAACTTTATATTTTTCTAGAAATACATTTTTCAAATCATTCCATGATATTATTGAATTAGTCCCTAAACTAATTAACCATTTAAGATTTCTATCCTTCAATGTTGCTAGAAACAATCTCAATTTTTGAGTGTTTAATAATTAACCATAAGATCTACAAGGGACCAAACAAACTTGGTGGAAATTTTCAGAGCGAGGAGCCGCGCGATGAACCCTAACAGCCTTGCCACCACCTCCCTTCCTTCGGCCACCGTCCGGCCTCTGCTCGGCCCTGCTGGTGATGATGAGGCGCGATTCAGTCATGGAATGCTGGTTTCATCCTTCAATGTTGAACCGCATGTCTTCCTTTCTCCTCTGAGTGCCCCCCTCACTCTTTTTTGTTCCGCTTGGGACTTTAGGGCAGCTAGATCGCGGCCCTCGGTTGCTGCTTCTAGCACCCGCCGCCCCCTTCAGATTGTAGACGCAATGGTTAAGGACGAACATGCAGATTACAATCATGCTTCTCCTCAGGCGGCGGCTCCTGGGAAGACATTCTATGCTCTGGAAGGATGCTCAGCCCCATTAGTACCTCCTCTGTTCCCCAAGAATAGCCAATACTCTGTTTTCAATCTTCAAAATTCCTTCAGGTCCCTGGATCTGCCTGGAAGTAGCATCTGGAAGCTCTATGGGGTGGAAGGCAATGACAGACTTGATGACGTTGGGATTCTCCCATCATCTCTTCACAAGCCCCTGCGGCAAGTTCAGAAAAAGAAAGCCCTTCAAAGCATCTACCTCCTCTCGTCTCAGATCTGCAGAGATAAGAGGAACTCTGATTTTTCTTCCTCGTTTCAAATCCAAATCAAGCTCATCTCTGGCAAAACTCTGCTTCAATGGGTGAGCTCTTCAGATCTAGTGCAGGACCTCAAGCATGCTCTGGAACTCAAGCTGGGGATTCCCTCTGTAGCTCAATGACTTCTCCCCGAAGGTAAACAACTTAAGGATCTCTATCCCCTCTCTTTTTACAGCATCAAGAGAAATGCCTCCATTATTTTTACCCTTCGTTTGAGAGGGGGAGCTGTAGGACAGTCATCCTCAGCTAAGGCGTTTTCATACAAAGATGTTGTCCATGCTCAGATGCCTGAGAAGACAACTCCACCAGTTCAGGCTCCCAAACCTTTTCTGGTGGACAAACTGGAGGAAACCCCCTCCATTGAAATAATGCATCCAACGTTGGATGAGCAAACCCAAAAGTTTGCAGAGCATGCCATTATTTGCAGGTTCAATGGGCTATGGCCACGCACAGCAGACCTCTACCAGTGGATTCACTCTAATTGGACCAACAATTGTAAGGTTCTGTTATGCTCAAAGGGCTTCTTCATTGTAGTGTTTGCCCTTGAAGAGGACTACCAAAGAGCTTTAACTGCAGGGCCATGGTTCTGGGGCTCAGCAGGTTTATTCCTCACCCCCTGGTTCCCAGATTTCGATCCCTCTACAGCAATCATCACCAAACTCTCAATCTGGGTCAGACTTCCTAATCTCCCGCCGCATCTATGGCACTTTGCTGTATTCCAAGGGATCGGCAATTCTCTAGTTCGCTTTTTAGACACAGACATTTCTAGAGGGAAAAAGGGCCTATACACCTTCGCCAGAATCTGTGCAGAAATAGACATGAGCAAAGGTCTCCCTGACCAGATCAATCTCAAAATTGGAGACTTCCATTGGACTCAGACCCTGGATTACGAGAACACAGCCTTTCGCTGCCGCAACTGCCACCACACAGGGCACCTTCAGAGCTCTTGTCCCTCGATGCCTGTCCAAAAGAAGAAAGCCAATCCTAAGCAGAAATCCAAAAGCTGGAAGCCTCACGACCCTCCCCCCATGGACGATTTTGATTTCAGCTCGGATGAAGAGGAGGAGATTGAGGAAGAAGTGGAAGCAAAGCTGGCACAGGATCCGCCCTCGGCTGAGCCTGAGGATTTGTCTGTCCAGCCAATCTCTCAGAAAAGGAATCATGAATCCTCTTCATCGGATTCAGACAAGGAAACCTCTCAGTCAGCCCAGCTCAGTTTGAAAATCTTGCCAGCTCAGCAATGCCCTACTGATTGGATCAAAGTTGGTAAAAAGAAAGGGAAAAAATGCTGAATAGTTGACTCTTCCCATGTTGGGTAGAATCCTCTGCTCTGTTATTGCTCCTCGGTTCTTCTAGTTTCTTCCTGCTCAGCTCTACTCTCTTCTCTTTTTCTTCTATGGGCCGAGGTGGATAGCCTATCCTTTCCGGCTACCTGTGCTCTTGCTACTCTTGGCTGTAACTTTCTATTGTACTATACGTCTTCTTAATAGAATTAGTTTTTACTGAGAAAAAAAAAAACCATAAGATCTAAAAAGGATTTCAAATTCAAAGAGAAAGGTTTTTGGATCCTCTAACCTCATACCATGGAATTTGAGAAGGGAATATGGAGGGATATACTTCATATGAACACTAATATCAGTATCTTGAATGAGAAATCCAAGAGGATATTCCTCATTGTCGTCATCTCCATCCATTTCTTCTACCTGAAAAAGTGGATGGTGATGTGGTTCTTACTACACCATGTGATTAAATGAGGGGGATTTAGTGTTGGAAAAGTATTTATTTATGTTTTTTATAAAAATAAAAATAAAAAAATTGAATAAGAAACCCAATGCAATGCATTATTCTATTTTTGAAATGAAATATGCCTAATGAATTTTTTTTTTTTGCATAAATGGATCAATTAGGGAAGAAAACAATGCATACTTTGACACCTCCCCAACAATGACGCCAAAAATTGATGAGCCTCATTATTGCAACCAGAATTCTGCAACTCCCAAGGCTACCAACTTATATTATCAATCTGGGGTTTGTACAAACTTAAGAGGTGTCAACACTATATGTACAACATGCAATGTGTCATTATTTTGTTGATCAGATGCAATGAATATAATGGAATCAAAACCTAAACTAGTTTCAGAATTGGAAACGTTACTATATTTGCAAGAAATGGAAATGATGCTTTCTCTAGTTGCATAAATGTAAAAAATAGGTTATTTTCAGAAATCTAAATTCTATGCTACTTGCAGGAATGTAAACACTAGCTTAATTGCATAATGTAAAAGTTGCATTGAAAAGGAAACCTAACCTATGCAATGGAAATAACAATGCTTGCAAATAAAATCCTAAAAGAAGCATGAATCCAAGAGAAATGGTCCTAGTCTACCTTGCATAGGTAAATGAGCATGAAATCAACCTTTAATCATTGTATTCAAAGAGATTAGATTTAGTTATAGAGTTCATCAAGAATTTCATGAGTCAATCAAGAGAATCATCACTATATCTTCAAATTCACAAATGTGTCCACTAACAATAATTGTAGAGGTGAATTGCAATGGAGAAACACAAGGCTTAAGAGGTATTGGTCTTACTCAATCATATTTTTTGATCCTAAGAGTAATTATTAAAGGATGGGAGGAAAAAATCAAGCTTTAAGGACAATTTTGGTCAAGTTTGGAGGGCTTTTACATGGTGCTACAGGATGTTATAGGATTTCCATGTTTTCCTACAAGATTGGATCCGTGAGAATTTTGAGGGTGGAAAAGGTGATATAAAGGTGGGAAAGGGTATTTGAAGGTAGGATAAGCTTGTATGTTTCCCTTGATAAGCTTATTACCCTTCAGGAACCCATCTTGCACAAGGGACAATACACACAGTGGCCTTCAACAAACCACAAATGTACTCTCGGTGAACAATTTTTGGGAGGAGTTATTGAGGTAGAAAGAAGGAATTGGTGGTATAATAAGGAGTGTAAATGACCATGCTAACCATGCAAATAAACAGTAGCACCTGAACACCACAAATAAAGTATTATTTTTATACTTGAAAAATTAAATACCTAGTCTTCCAACTCGTCTGTCCTCTGAGTTATCTCACCAATGATCGCGAAAATCGAATGAAAATGAGATGGGGTGAATTTTAATATTAAATAAGATGTCCTAGGACTCCAATACAAGTGAAATCACTCAAAAATACCATTTTTAACATGTGCTAAAAAGCAACAGAAAATTACTACTCCAAAAACTAGAAATTCAAGAATCATTGAGCTAGTTAACCTACCAAATGCCTAACCTAATCATGTGAAAATTATATGGGGTAAATTTTGTTATTAAAATGAATTTTTTTAGTACTTCATATAATTGGAATCAACTAAAAATATGATCATTAACGTGTGCTAAAAAAATAGCAATAAATTACTACTATTTTGCTACAAGAGACTTCCAAAAACTCTAGATTTGTGAACTAGTAAACTAATCCAAGTAGCCCAATGATGAATATGAATTTTAAAAGTTATTATAAGGATGAATCATACTTTTGAATTTGTAAGTAACCTTCAAAACAAATCACTTAAATCATTTAACCAATATGACCTACAACAAAAGAAGCGTGAATAGTAAATGCATAAATAAGAGATACAAGTGAAAAATACATTCAAAGGAAATAAACAAATTGTACAATAGGCCTTTGAGGCTCCTAGGATGGACAAGCCCAAGGATACCCAGATTCCTACAAAGGAAACCAAGATTTAGAAGCTAAAAATGGTACCAAACTTCATTATTTCAATCAATCCAAGTACATACCTACTAGAAATGAAAGTGGAGCTACTAAATAACAAGTTTTCTCCACAAGAAGGCTAAGAAATACATGCCCCTATTAATTTTCCATAGGGATACATTATTATTTTATTTGATAATTTAATTTCTTCATTAATACGTTAAGTTCACCCCATATCATCATTACATTATTCATATCTACACCATTGTTCATCAGCATATGCAATTATATAGAAAAAACATCATCATCAGCATCATCAATGCAGCGGAACATAAAGGAACAATAAATGACAAGCATGAACACACACACACACACCAAGTTTGGTCTAAGACCAGGGAAAAAACCACTATGGGGAAAACCATTGAAATTATTCTTCTTCCTAGATCATCATCAAATGATTCAGGAAAAGTGAGTACAATGATCCATAACTTTATCTTTGCAACAACAAAAAATATGATATCCATGAAATATATGTAATCATGCTTGAAGACAAAACCCTAATTCTGATGGTTGAAGTGTGTTGTCACTAACAGTAATCAACTGTTGAATATTTTTGAACACTACCATCACTAAGAAGAATCTTCAAAATATAGAAATATCATCCATGAGTCCTGGACATGGGGAGGAGGAGTTGTGTGAGCATCTATAGTAGATCTGGATGCTCTCTACATAATTGGATGAGGGATTTCAGGGTCAAACATACCCAGTCCTACTTCAAGCCCTGGATGCTCTCATAAGACTATTGAGCAAGCATCTATGGCATCCAGGACACTCTCAGGACAACTCTATGCGAGCATTCCAGGACTAGTACAACCCGATATGACCCTCAAGCCCTGGACACTCTCATAACTCATTGTGCCAGCGTCCAAGGCTCCCTAGATTCTCTTATAAGCCTATGTTCCAGCGTCTAAGTACTAAAATTCCCAGTTCTATGCCAATGTGTGAGGATCAGAAAACCCTAAGTCAGAGCGAACCTTACGCCTGTGATTTCAAACACTTGTGCGAACTTCTTCAGTCGAACCTGTGCAAACCAAGACAAAAAGAGAAGAGAAGATATAGAATGTGTCCAAATGATATTTAGGTCTCTTGTATATATAGGATTTCATGAGGGCCCACTTTGGGTTAAGGCCTACCTAAGCAGTTACCCATGTGGTTAGGGCCAACCCATCCCATAATACATGTATGAATAAAATAATTCATAATTCAACTTCCGCTTGACCAAATTGGGTGATATTTAGGTCAATTTTGGTCCTCTCGAAAAGAGGAATCTAATTCAATCATCATCTAGGTAATTTGAGTTGTTGAAGGTGGAATTTTACTGTAGTTGAAAAAATCAAGACTTTCTCTCAACTAGGGAGAATTTCACCTGCTAATATCTATCCATCGATCAACATGTCATTCTAGAATCTTCAAGTGTCATCACAGATCATATCTATCCTTTAGTCATCATGCCATGTCCATAAAAAGTGTCGCATCATCACAAATCATCACTATACATATCAATCTATCATTTTCTTATTCCTTCTTATCTCTTGATTGTTCCTGCTCATATGCTAAACATTCTTGAATCTAGAAGAAGAATAATTTGTTACCAGAGGGGAGCTTAAGCTACCACCCTTTATCTATCAGGCTGCTACATGGAATCTCTGCCAGCGGGCTTCTACCAAGAATATCATCATCAATTGCTTTTGGAGAGTATACCATCAAGGAGCGCATCTCAACCTAGAACCACATCGGGGAGAAATAGCTTCCACCCATACTGAGCAATAGGATAACTCATCATACAGGGGAGTACACCCTCAACCCTAAAATCTCATCAAGGAGCTTACCCTAAACCCGAAATCCTATTTCATACCGATCTTCCCAACAATGACTCGCATTAGTTATGTGGTAGAACTCATGCATCATAATCGCCTTGGGTTGTACACCCCAATTAAACTCTCAACTCATTGGCCAGATGAGGAGCAATATTCCCAACAAGCCCTACTTGTGGGCATGATGCCAACTAGGGTATACTTTGCAAAGAACAGACAGGGGAGTAGCACCCTCAACACTGTGGCTAACAAATAGGGGTCATGCCCTATTTTCCAGAGTTCCCTTAACCCTAGGATCCCTTCTCCATCAATTCCTCACCCTGGGAGATCAAATAGGTGGGAAGAGTTGGCTCAGTGTCCTCGATCAATGCTTCTCTCATCATACTCATATTTGGTATCAACTTGTCTCAATAGAAGTTGTTTCCTATTCATACAGGACATCAAATCAAATATCATGTTAGAACATAAATAATCATATAAATCACAAAAGGATACCATAATCATCGTCCCTCTCAAGGAGGTGCCAACCACAAGCCTGAGATTGTTTCGAACATCTGCACTGTCTCAATATATGAGAGTATCCTAGTCCCAACTATATATATATATATATATATATATATATATATGGGATTCTTTGTCATCACAATGTACCCACATAATATCTAGATCATACTCAAACATCTCTCTAAGGATATTTTGTATCCTGCCTCACAGCTAGTCATGCTAGCAGCATCATGATCAACCTTAGTCATCCTATGGATCTCTCATCCAAGATATCATGGAAGATATCATACTAAAGAAGCATCCAAATGTGCTTATTAGAAATAATCTCAAATGTTAGAAATACATCTATGTAGTCACATATCATAGGATAAATATCTCATCCTCAAAAATAGAATATCTCATGCAAATATTTCAAAGGATGCTCAGTGGAAACTCTATTTCTATGCACATAATATATATACAGATGGATGTGCAAAACAGAACATCAATGCTTCAAACAACTATCGGATGCCATTTCAATTTCAACGACATCTTGAATGACAAATCGAAGTATCAAAGGATTTGAATTTTTATTATTCAAAAACATTTTCCAATGGCTTTGCATTTTTTTCCCAAATTCTAGAAATCGATTCATCATGCCATGATACATCATTTCAAGTTTCAGAAGCCATCTCCCTCTATTTTTTATCATCAGAGGCTTATCACCTACCACAAGTAGAACATCATGATATAAAACCAAAACCATAATCAAAATCAAAGCCATACCTTGGAACTCATCATCCTAACTTCATCAGATAATTGTCAAATATAGAAATATCAAGATCAGGGAGCTTCCTTCATGCAGTGCTCCAAACATAATGCCTTGATAAGCTATCATAATCAACCTTACATAAATCAATTTCATACTATTATGAAATTCATCATTATCATAGTATCAATACTTTCAATCGGGTGACGAGGAGAGCTCATATCAAGTCGTGAATTCATTAATTATTATACCAACAAGTTACCATCAACCTTGCATTATCAATACGAACTTGATCAATTCATTCTCATAATCATAATACAAGTCATTTATGTCACTAGTTGAAAATTCATACACCAAGGATGAGTCATGCGGGTTCCATTTTCATGTTGAATCACAACTATCATTAACTCAACCATTGTGCTAGGAACAAGGAGGCCAATACTGTTATAGCACCATTTAACACTCTTGGTAGATCTGATGCTCTGTTTATGGCCTAGGGAAACCCTTCCTTCCAGACTTGGTCCAAAACCTTAAAAAACAGTGTTTTATTCCCTATACGCTACTTTTCCCTATGATAAAAGAGTGTACACGTGGATCAACATATACCCAACCCATGTACATATGTTAAAACACTTAAATAAATTAAATTTCCTTAATTTCGGGTGGAGTTCATGGGTTTTACCTATTACTCACCTCCTATTGCCCATGGCCCCATTGTTTCCCAACTAAAAAAACTAATTTGGAGAGGTATAAATAAACCTCCATGGGAAGGCCATAACGGAGAAAAGTATGAGATATTGATACTATAGTGAGGTTATCCTTGATCAACTCTGAAGAATCCCTATGCCTCCTGTTAGAGTCCTATAGTGATAAGATTCATAATTTTGTATTGGCTAAGGTTAAGCCTTGTAATATTGTACATACCTTTGCTTTCTACAAATGTTTTCCATATTAAAAATTAAAAAATGTAAAGAGGGTGTGTCCTAAAAGAAATATCAAAGGACAAAAAGAATAAGAAAAGATCAAAAAATGAAAATATATGAACCCCAAACACAAAAACAGATCATGAAAGTCTGTAAGTCTAAATGCCACTACTATTTTACTTCTTCTACAAATAATGGTTTTGTGCAGCTTATCATACATGCCATAACCCATGGTAGTAAAACTACTTAATCTTGACTATTTCATGCTTTGAATTTTATGTTTATAGTTAGGGAATAAAATCTGACCAAACAACTTAATCTTGGCAGATCATTAGATAGGTAGAGAAAATAAAAGGAGCTCATCAGTTTAATCTGAGCCCTTGGAAGATATAAGGTTAGAAGTAGATAGTTTGTTTTATAAAAAGAAAAGGAAAGAAAAGGGTCTGCTAGCTTAAATGCACCCAAATAAGTGAAGAAAAAATGTTAGGGTAAGTAATGGGTAAGTAGAAGAAAGGTTGTTGAATTATAAAGTTGATTGGACAAAAGCACATTTATCGTGCTTAATCATATGTTTCAATGTGCATGAGCAATTAAGAAAGAAAAAACAGAGGTTTACAAGTTGATTTAGTTGACTTCCCCTCATTCATTTCATCCCTATACTTACTAATTTCCCCATCCACAAGTATGTTCTAGTACTAAAAATCCTTCAAGTCATAAAGGCTCAGAGCATTTCTCTGACTTTTGGTGGGACCGGACCCTCGGCTTAATGACTTATGGACATCAAGTGTTAGAATTCCCTTCATAAAAGTCATTTCCCTTCATTACCCTAATAAAACCCCTTTTCCTAAGGTTAAACACCATTTGCCTATGAAAAGTAAAAGACCCCATGTTAAATTCCATTTTACTCAAAATACCCACAAAAAGATTTTATCCTAAGTATAAGTGTATGTAAAGGAAAAGCACAAATATTACATTATACTTAGTATTATTTTCATTCCGCTCATTTTAGTTCATATTAATTTCTAACTTAATAATATAGCTCCCGATATACCCTTTTTCCTCGTATATAAATAAATCCCCGTATATATTACCCCTACCCTTAGTTTAACTATAAACTATATTTTTACCCTATCCCCCCGAGAAAACCCTCTTAACTCACTAATTCTCCATAAAGATAAGATATTCCCTCCATTAACCCCGTCTGATCATTTAATACTGTGTTTAACTCCATAATAATCACAAACCACCATTAATTAAAGCCCTGAGCACCCCCAAAACCTTTGCCCATTTCATCTGTGTTAATCTGTCACCCGACTGTCGTCTGATTGTCAACACCTGAATCTTACGATTCACAGCCATATCAGGTTCACCCGATATCCAACCTTTACCCGCCCGATAAAGTGGTATTGCCTGGACCCCGTCTACTATGTGTCAGCGTTAAGGTAGATCGAGTGACCTCGCCAAAATATTGCCTCCTAGATAAAGCGACGTGATGGCTTGGGAAACCACCTCCCCACCCAACTCGAAAAACCGCCCACTATTCATTTGTAATTTTCCCGCCAAAAAATGACCCTTTTTCAATGAAAACGCTGAGAAGCCCTATTTGGCCTTTTTCGTTCAATTTCTTTGTAAACCTTTGCAAGCCATTGCGACACCTTCAAACCCTAAAATTACCAATTGATCTCAATTTCACTTCTGAAAAAGTTGCAGAGACCCCAATCAAGCTTTCAATCCGTACCAGAGCCCTTTCAACCTTCTATAGTTTCTGAGAACACAAATTTGAAGTTATTTCACCCCAATTCTAGGTGTTTTGAGAAAAAAACCAGAACGGCCCTCTCATTTCAAGATATATAGTAAAAGTCAAAAGTTTACAAAAAAAGTCAAAAAAGAACAGTAAAAGGAAAAAGATAAATCAGCCAGATGAAAGAGTATCAGTAAAAGTGTACCAGATTGAAAAATCAAAATGAATAAAAGCAGTCAGCAGGAAGAAAAACACCATGGAAGACAGTTACAAAGCATAAAGATAAAATAAATTCATGTCAAAGTAAATATAGATTATAAAAAATAGAGCAATCAAGGTAAACAGTAAAAGTAAACATGGAGGTAGTAACGGTTAAACAGAGATGGAGACACTTTCACCAGCAACAATGGAGTTTATCCAAAGTAAAGGTAAAACCAGTTAAAAGAAAATTAAGGTTAAAAGTGTAGGTTTTAACCCCATACAGAAATTACCTGCATATGAATTCTAAAACACAGAAAATAAACAATGCGAGATCATAACACATATACGCAGAGATTTTCCCCTGGATCCCAAAACTGGGACTACCAGCTTGATTTTTCATTATGTTCCTTTCAATGTTACAATACATATTTATACATGGCGAAGCATCCAATACCATGGACCGAAAACCATCACGTCCAATACCATGGACTGAAAACCATCGCATCCAATACCATGGACTGAAAACCATCGCGTCTAAAAAACATGTGCGAAAATCATGCACAAAACCATAGGTGGGTTCGCCCAACCTAACATAGGGTCCAAAACCAAAATTTTCCTGGGCATTGCCCTGGACCCCATAAAGTGGGGTTACGACTGCAATTCAAACCCCCTATTAACTACATGGAAAGAATATAACACAACCGAACATTCTCCCACTTGTTGTTTTCTTTCCACAGGGGGCCACAAGAGAGCTTAGTCATTTTCCCAGCCCTAAAATGCCCATTGTCTCTCTACACCAAGAGAACTTCTCAGAGCTCATAGATTTTGTCAATGCATCTACAGTATTCTTTAAAGTGTCCGCCTTTACCAGCAACACCTTTTTGTCTTCTATAATATCCCTCACAAAATGATACTGAACATCAATGTGCTTTGTCTTTGAATGATATGTAGGGTTCTTTGCCAAGAAAATTGCACTTTGGCTATCACAGTCTATCCTTATAGCTTCCTGTACTAACCCCATACTTGAACACAATCTCTGCAACCAAACTGCTTCCTTTCTTGCATGAGTGGCTGCCATGTATTCTGCTTCTGTAGTTGATAGTGCCACTACAGATTGTTTCTTACTCATCCAACTGACTACACCTCCAAATAGGTTAAACACATACCCACTTGTAGATCTTATCTGAGCCAAATCTCCAGCCTAGACTGCATCAACAAAGCCATGAATATCTAACACTCTGTCCAATCCTGGCCTTCCTTGGTAGCACAGACCATAATCACTAGTGCCACGCAAATACCTGAAAACCCGCTTCATTGTTGTCCAATGCTCCTTTCTTGGTTTTGAAATAAACCTGCTCAATACTCCCACTGCATGTGCAATGTCTAGTCTAGTATAGACCATTGCATACATAAGACTACCGATTGCACTTGCATATGGAACACGGGACATGTCCTCTTCCTCTTCTTGTGTCTTGGGACACTGTTCAACAGATAACCTCACACCTATAGGAATAGGAACCTTCACCAATTTACTATCCTACATATTAAACCTCTACAGTATTGTCTCGACATACTTCCTCTGGTTTAGCCAAAGCTTCCTTTTTTCCCGATCTCTTTTAATTTCCATGCCCAAAATATAGTTTGCAACACCAAGATCTTTCATGTCGAATTTGGAGGAAAATTGGGTCTTCAAATCCTGGATAATTTCTTTTTCATTTCCAACCAGCAACATATCATCCACATACAAGACCAGATAAATAAAACGGTCACCAATTAATTTAAAATACACACAGTGATCTACTTTGCTTCTGGTGAAGACAAGTCCCTGTATAAATGTATCAAATTTATGATACCACATCCTTGGTGACTGTTTTAACCCATACAGAGACTTCTTTAACTTGCATACCAGTTCTTTCCTACCCTTCACCGCAAAGCCTTCAGGTTGCTTCATGTAGATTTCCTCTTCCAGATCCCCATGAAGAAATTTTGTCTTCACATCCATCTGTTCTACCTCAAAATCAAAAGCAACAGCAACAGATAAAAGTAATCTAATAGAAGTTACCTTGGCAACAAGAGAAAAAATATCACCAAAATCAATTCCCAGCACCTGGGAATAACCTTTTGCTACCAACCGAGCTTTGTATTTCTCCATGTTTCCTTCTGCATTTGTCTTCTTTTTGAACACCCATTTGCTGCCAATGGGTTTCCTTCTAGCTGGCAACTCCACCAGATCCCAAGCCTCATTTTTGTGCAAAGATGCCATTTCATCAACCATGGCCTCTTTCCAGAGTTTTCCATCCTCTGAATCCACTGCTTCCTTCACAATTCTGGGATCATCATTAGTAATAGACAAAGCAAAATTTGAACAGAAAGCGAATGGACTATACCTTTCTGGATTCCTTCTTTCTCGAACTGATCTTCTCACAGCAGGAGTTTGTGGCTCTTCATCTTCTGATTCCTCCGTTGTTGTAGAGTTTGATTCTTCCTCCTTTAGCTCAAACTCTATCTTCTTAGGTTCCTTTGGTTGGACTTCATGTTTAATAACATCTTTCACCTCTCTAAACACCACATCTCAGTTGTACACAACCTTCCTTGTTACTAGGTTCCAAAGCTTATAACCCTTTAAACCATCCTTATACCCAATAAAGATGCACTTTTCAGATTTACTATCCAACTTGGTTCATTTCTCCTTTGGAACATGTACATATGCATCACATTCAAATACCCTCAGATGTGAAAGAGAGGGTTTCTTACCAGTCCATACCTCTCGAGGATTCTTATCCTTCAACGCTGATGAAGGTGACCTGTTGACCAGGTAACATGCAGTATCCACCGCCTCTGCCCAGAATTCCTGTCCTAACCCAGCACCACTGAGCATGCTTCTTGCCCTTTCCATCAATGTCTTATTCATTCTTTTTGCAACTCCATTTTGTTGAGGTGTATATGGAGTAGTCTTCTACCGTGCTATACCACACTTCTTATAGAATTCTTCAAATTCCTTTTTGCGAAACTCTCCACCATTATCTGTCCTCAGCACTTTTATCTTCTTCTCTGTTTGGTTTTCCACCAGAGCCTTAAATTCTTTAAACCTGTCAAAGACTTCAGATTTCTTCTTAAGGAAATATATCCATGTATTCCTTGAGAAGTCATCTATAAATGATACATAGTACATAGACTTACCCAGTGATTGAACCTTCAGAGGTCCAAACACATCACTATACACAAGTTATAATATTTGTTTTGCCCTCTTACTACCAGAGGGGAAACTCACCTGATTCTGCTTCCCATATACACAATTTTCACAGAAATCAAAATCCAAAGAGTTGTTACTCATGCCTTCTACCATACCTTTACCATGAAGTATCCAAAGGCCCTTTTCTCCAATATGTCCAAGCCTTTGATGCCACAGCATGGTCTTCTCTCCAGAGACCACTAGATTTTCTACTCCACTTTCAGGAACCATAGAACTATTGCACCCATCAATAACAGTGCTAACTTGCAACTTGTACAGAGTTCCAATCTAAACTCCCCGCATCAATACCAGTGCTCCCCGAACCATCTTGCAGGTATCCTTCTCGAACTCTGTTTTTACACCTGCATCATCCAGCTTGCTAACAGAAATTAGATTTCTGACTAATGCAGGAATATGTAGAACACCTGGAAGCGTTCTAACCCTTCCACCTTGCAACTTCAAATTTAATTTTCCACGAGCAACGATTCTAGCCTTCCTGTCATCCCCCAAGAAGACATCACCACCATCATATTTCTCATACTCGCAGAACCACTCTCTATGGGGAGTGAAGTGAAAGGATGCACCTGAGTCAATCAACCATGCCTCATGATCTACATGTGTACTTGAAGAAGCCAAGCACACATCCCCACCTTCATCTGAGGTGGTTTTTGCCTCTGCAGAAGGAGCCTCATCAGATCCTTTTCCTTTGTTAGGAGCTTTAGATTTACAGTCCCTTTTGTAGTGCCCTTCCTTTCCACATTTCCAGCACACCACCTTTACAGGTTTTCCTGGAGATTAGATCTCCCTTTAGATTTAGATCTCCCACTCAATGACTTATTTTTGTTCCTGTTCTGGGTTCGCCCTCCTAAAGAAAAGGCATCGCCATTTTGGCTCTCCATATTTTTCCGTCTCATCTCCTCCCTCAGTAAGGATGAGACTATTTCATCAAAATGCAAGGCAATTGCATTGCTACCTATTGCAATAACCAGACTACCCCGCGAATCTAGTAGAGAACACAACAAACTGATGCACTTATCTTCATCTGAATTTTTAATATCAACAGATGCTAACTAACTTACCACAGTATTAAATGCATTCAGATGCTCTGTCACTGAGTCTCCATCTTTTTCCACAGGAACAGTTTATTCACTGGAGACTTAGATTGGTACAAAGTCCCTAACTTGTCCCACAAAGCCTTCATCGTAGCTTCCCCTGATACATTCAGCAATACTGAATCTAAGACACACAATCATATTGTGCTCTTTTCCTTCCAATCCAACTTCTTCCATTCTTCATCGGACACTCCCATTGGTTTAGTACCTGGATCTACCGTGATCCATTGGTCTTTATCCACCAACAGATCCTCCACCTTGAGTTTCCACAACTCAAAACTCTGACCACTAAATTTCTTGATCTCTATCTTTCCATGGCTCGCCATCTTCTTTCACCACCAGAATCGATCTCGCAGATCTCCCACTGAACAGGGCCTACCACAGGCCCGAGTGAAACCCCTTAGCAACAAAGGCGTCCCCTTGAAGCCAAAACAGCTCTGATACCAAATGTAGGTTTTAACCCCATACAGAAATTACCTGCATACGAATTCTAAAACACAGAAAATAAACAATGCGAGATCATAACACGTATACACAGAGATTTTCCCCTGTATCCCAAAATTGGGACTACCAGCTTGATTTTTTGTTATGTTCCTTTCAATGTTACAATACATATTTATACATGCCGAAGCATCCAATACCATGGACCGAAAACCATCGCGTCCAATACCATGGACCAAAAACCATTGCATCCAATACCATGGACCGAAAACCGTCATGTCCAAAAAACATGTGCGAAAATCATGCATAAAACCATAGGTGGGTCCACCCAACCTAACATAGGGTCCAAAACCAAAATTTTCTGGGGCGCTGCCCCAGACCCCATAAAGTGGGGTTGAAGAACCCCCTATTAATTACATGGAAAGAATATAACACAACCCAACAAAAAGATGAAATCAGAGCAGGAATGGTACATTTTCTAGAAATTTCCTGTTTAAGTCATGATTGTGTAGAAACTATTGCGGCCAATCCAAGATGCATTTTGAGAAACTAGAGGAGGTTTATGTTCCTGAAAGGCCAATATAAAAAAACCTATATCACTTTTTACACAGATATTACAAAAATCAAGATAAATTCATATCTTCATAGCCTATGTTTCGGACTGTGCAAAATCTTGTTTTTGACATCTTTTTGCAGAGAATATTGTGAACATCTAGAGCTTAATTTTGGGAAACAGAAAGATTTGTATCTCAATAACATACTTATCTACAATAACATCTTTCATTTTTTACATGTATATCTTGGATTTGGATATAAAATGATATCCCTGGACCCTAATTTTGCAGAATTTCTGGGGCAGAATGCATAAAGGAAGGAGGTAGTTAGTGACTTGGAAGCCTCATCATCAATTAAGAGTTGCTATCAAATTCAAATTTCTCTTCTTTGTCACCATCAATCCATAAATACAGTGCCAAATAGATTCATTAGGTTTGAGTGTCCTTTATTTAAGTTCTATTAATGTAAAACAGTTTGAGATATTTGTAAAACCAACCTTGATATTTTTCAAGATATTTCAGTTTAGAATTTGTATAATTACTTCTTCATTTGAAGTATTTTGGTGTGGATTCTATTAGACATTTCTATAGAATTTCTAATCAGAAGACCCAGAAGGTTATTGTATCATTTGTTGAGCTAGTAAGCTAGATTGATGAATAAAGATCAGACATTTCAAAGGATTCATGTGTTAAGCAAATTTCAGACAAGTATTATCATGTGTTGTTGTCATTTTTCTCAAGTTATTCATAATCTTTAATTTTTTTCTCAATCTAAATGTTATAATTGGAATAATATTTCAAAATTTGTTTAACTACACTCTGTATTAATAATTATGCATTTGAATGTTTTCTTCAGATATTTAAATTAAAGAATTCTTAATTGCTCTTTGGTTTTAATTGATTTCATGAATATCCAGGTTAAATGATTATTAATTTCCCTTTGATTTTGATTACCCCTTCATTACTCATTCATTATCCAGGTTTAAGAACCCTTAACTTCTCTCTCACCCCGAGTGAAACCCTTTCACCCCTCTGTCTCAAAGATCTAAAAAACACTTTGCTATCTTGCCCTTTGAAAGTTCCCTTTAGTGAGTAAATCTAGTTTTGCTTCCTTATTGATTGACTCCATAGCCCAATGGTCTAAAAGAAATCATTTTATCCATCTATCTAAGCAGATCCCACCACCCAATCTCAAATACAAATCAAAAACCTCTTGAACATTCATAACTAGCCTAAAATCACATAACTAAAACAAAGTTAAATTATAAAGAGAGAGCCCTCTCTGAGCATCAAGAATGCTAGGTCCTGAACTCCAAAAGTGGTTTTTTTTTACCTCGGTGATTTCTTTCTTTAACCTTGAAAAAATACTGAGTGATAACACCTCCTACACTCTCCAAAGCTTCAGGAAACCCTTGTTTCCTTAATTATAGATATCCCCCATCTTGCTTGAGATATCCTTGTGTTGGTGATGGATAAAGATTGTTGAAGGATGGGAAAGGATGGATCTGAAGGACAATTCTTCTTGGAGTCATAGAAAGACTCAGGTCATATTTCTCCACCTTATCTATAGCTTACTTCAATAAAAAGGAATGATGTTCTGTTTCCGACATGAAATGTGTTTGTGCATCAAAGTTGTGTTGTAATTCATTTATGAATTTTTATTGATGTATAATTATTCATTCACTTATATTATTTGAATTTAACAACATGTATATCCTTTATGTTTCTACTATCATGTATGTTCTATTTGAATAATTTTTAGGTTTCAAGAATATTGGGAGAAGCTGAGGGTTGTACCCTGCGGGATCTACCCAAACGAAGGACATCGGGTAAGGACACTCCTACATGATTTAGTAGATTAAGGATGTTTAATGATTGTTTGAGAATTTCTTGTTGAGGTTTTCCCTCTGCTTTGTTGGGGTTCTCAACCCAAAGCCCTAGGGTGGTTTCACCCGTAACAGAATTGGTGACTCCACTGGGGATAACAATCTTATTATTCCTGGTTTGAGTTGTTTGTTCACAATCAGGGTTCACTTTCTTGATTGCTTGCTTTTACAGTATTGTTTCGTCCATTAGTGTCCCAAGCATCAAGTCTGATCTTCTTGATCAGACTTTGATTTTTGTTTTTCCTTATAAAGATTTGTATATGCCTTTTACTTTGTTTACAGTAGCGTATACACGTAGGTTTCTATAAAGCAGAATCGCGTATATGCAAGTTTCTTGTATTAGAAATGCGTGTGCACACTTTTGTGTCTTTACACAGTCACATATGCAATTTTTTGGATTATTTTTTCAAATATTTCTGCCCAGTTAGGTTTGTAGCCTGGTGATTTCTGTTGTTGTATGGTCATTTGCTGTCTGGAGAATCTATTTTTCCTGCAAGCTTTCTTTTTCAAAATCTCTTTCTCACTGAAAATATTTGGCCTAGGTTTGCTTCTTAAGCAAGTTTGTAGTTTGTATCTTGGTGTTCAAGGCTTCGTTTTGAAGTTCTTGGTTGTTCTGGTCTTCTAGAACAGGAAATTGTTTTCAATTTTGTTTTCAAGCCTGGATTTCAAGTTCTCTTGCTTTGCTTTCCCTTGTTTGGTGGCCTTATTGCTTTTCTTGCTTTTTGAGAGTTTCTTTTTGACAAGTTTGAAAGTATTTCTTTCTTGGCCTTTTGGTCAATTTGTCGAAATATTTTGCTGCTATTTGGGTTAGTTTGTACAAGTTGTAGTCTTTCTTGTTCAAGTTTCATTCATTTTCGAGTTTATAACTTGCAAGATTAAAAGAATCCTTATGCTTATTTATTGATCTTTTGAGTTTTAGTGGCACTTTTGTGACTTCAAAAAGTTGTTTTGTTTCCTTAAAAGAAAAAGCTTAAAAAAACGTTGCTTGTGTTTTTCTTTTTCCAAGTTTTTGGTTTACGGTTTCTTTTGTTTTATTGTTGAAAAGTGAATTGCAATCTTTTACAATTTGTTCTTCTTGCTTTGAAGGGAGATTTTTTGTCAATTTTTTGTACTCTTCAATTTTAAGTTAACTCATTGTTTCTATAAAGTATCGCATTTTCTTATTAAGGTTGTTTAGGATCTTGCATCATCATTGTAACTTGCATTAGGGTAGTTTGCATTTTAAGGCATTCTTAGTCTTTTTAGTTTTTGGGTGTGTAAAGATTGTTTCAGAAAAGAAAAGAAAAATATTTTGCTTTATATAAAGTTTTCGTAGAACCCAATTAGATATCACTCTTCATCAAAGAAAATGACTGCACTCATATAGTTAGTTTTCTATTAGTTTCTTTTGTGTCATAAAAACATCATCAGTTTCACTCTTGTAATTTCCCTTGACTTAAAGAAAAGCTATATAAAATCAAGCAATTAATAAAATGAACTAGAACTTTTATTGTTGTCATTAGAAAACACCAACAAGTTTAGGTTCATTAGGGCCTTGGATTAGGTGAGAAGAGATTTAACTCTCCAAGGCCGCTCAAATTACAAAACGTAGAAGTTGAATAAAGAGAGAAACCCAATATAGTTAGAAAGACCAGGAAAGCACCGTGACTAGGAGTTAAGCACAAGGGAGAGTGAAGAAAAGGAAGAGAGATACCCACTCTCCTACTTGTTGGATCCTACCTCATGACTGTTTCGCTGGCTTTTGATACGAGTTGGTATCCATAGTTGTCTATCCTAGGAATGGCATAGGTGGCTGCGAAGGGGAATCTTGTGGCACCTGAGGCTGACGTTGTATCACGTTCAGTAGTACTTCTGGAGGGTACCCTTGCGAGGCTTGGGTGCTTGCACCGGCAAAGGTTGTTGTCTAGAGGTCAGCGTAACTGCTTCTAATACCTTCGCTAGTAGACCTGGGGATAATTACCCCAGTCTATTTTCGGAAGGCCCTTGTTTTTGGCTTTCTTATATTTTGGTGTCCAGTCCTAATCACCTAAAGTGGAAATACTTGAGAGTTGTTTTATTTCTTGTATCTTTAGGGACTTTTAGAGATTTCTCTTTACTCCTAGTTGGCCTAGCTTTATAACTCTTTTGAGTCTTTAAGTAGATTTCTTTAAAATAATTCAAAGTGGTTGATCGACCAGCTCGTCGGTCTAGGAGACTTCATGGGCTATCACCTACGAGTCCTAAGCCTTCTCCTCGAAGGCATAGGAGAAATACTGCTAGTGGTTTTCAACCAGTGGCAGCAGGCGCATCAAAGATTGATCCTCCAGTTGGAGTCATTGATTCACAAGATAGACCTGGCACAAGTAGAGAGTTAGAGAGGAACACTCTAGTTCTTTCTTGAGTCCTCTTCCAATTGGAAGATAATATTGAGGTTGAAGAGCTTTCTGAGTCAATTGCGGCTCCTAATTATCCTCTTCCTCCTGATCATCTAGACGTTCTATTGTACGTCGAAACTCCGACCAACAAGCCTTCGAGCCCAAGTTTACATCAATCTATTCCTTCGATGACCACTGCTAGAAGCATGGCATCCACGACAAGTGTTACGAGTATGCAAACTCCCATATCTGTACAAGGAGGAGGAACAATTTCTATACCTTCTGTTACTCCTAGCACTATTATATTTGGTTCTACTTCCATTCCATCATCGAGTGGAAGTTCTCAAGTTGTTGCCTCTGGCATGGGCTTTTTCCCTTTTGGAATGCCGACCAGCGTGATTCCTTCGGTTCCTTTGAGTATTCTGTCAGCTGCTTCCACATCCATGGTGAGTGGATCGGCTTCTTTTCAGGGTTTCCTATTTAGGGGTGGTCATATACCACATTCCAACCCAATAGTAGGATCAATGCCTTTTTCCTTTACAGGTCAAGGTAATAATCCATTTCAAAGTTGGACAAACCTTGCAGTTAGTGGTTTAGGAGCTGGGAATCAATCTTATTTTAGTCAACAAGGGAATATTTCATATTCTTCTGACAATTCTTTTCAAAACTTTCTCCCTATGCTAACGCATGGAATCCTTATCAAGGGCTTTCTACTCTTTGTAACACTTCGTTAAGGGGTAACTTTACTAGTTACGAAGGATTTGCGGTAGGAGTTGGTCAAACTCAAAATTTTGCTGGATCATAAGGATATCCTTATGGTTCAGTTGGGTCAATGAATTACTTTGGGCAACCTGGTGCCTTCACAAATCTAGGTCATTCTTTTCAGAATGTTGGGAGTTCTACCCACACCGGGTGGAATCCTCAAGGTCTGCCACGACTCCATTTTTTGGAAATGTTAAACTTGCCAGATCTCACTAAATTGACTAATGATCTGATTAGGTATAACCCAGTTTGGCCTCTGGTCCCAACCAAAGTTCCCTCCGATATCCCAAAATTCGAGGGGAAGACAAGTGAAGATCTGGGTGACCACGTAACCACTTTCCACTTATGGTGTTTGTCCAACTCCCTGATAGACGATTCAATCAGGTTGAGATTATTTCAGTGTACCCTAACTAGAAACGTGGATAAGTGGTACATAGAGCTACCAGGGGGCACCTTTACTTCTTTTGGTGATTTGGCTACTATCTTTTTGAACCATTTTCAATTGCATGTCTGATATGATGTTGGAACTGAGCTTCTGGCTAATTTCCAACAAGATCAGGCAACTCACATTTCCGATCATATTTAGGAATGGAGGAGAAGGAAGAGGCTCATCAAAGCCAATATCCCACAAGAATTCCTTCTCGAATAGTTTCTTAATTCATTACAACCTAAGATCTCTAAGAACATGTCCCTCTCTGGTGTTTTCACTAAAGCGCAAGTTATTTTCAAGGCCCAGCAGTTAGAACTGATCTATTCTCAGTTTGGGGTTCTTCAAAAAATTCTACCTGATGCTCATAGATCCAAGGTGGTTATAACCAAACCGAAACCAGGTCCCCATGCCAACGGTCTAGTCGAATCAATAGATGTTAACACAGTGAACCTGTTGAATCAATTGCAGTAGTTGTCTCTACAAACTGCTTCCTCTATGCAGGCATCACCGTCTGTATCTACACCTTCCTGGCCTATGTCTATAAACATTGTCCAAAATTATAACCCCAAAGGAAATCAAAATTCGATGGGAAGAGGAAAGGACGAGGTAAGAAGAAGAACCAGGAAGGGAAGGGAAATGCGAACAAACCCGGAAATGATGCCAGAGAGGGTAGGAAAGAGTCCAAGAAAAAGGTGAAATTTCCATGTAAGTTATGCAATGGGGATCATTTTACTCATCTCTGCCCTAATATATAAGATGCTCAGCACTTATTAGCACAGCAGGGGTCTTCTAGCTCCCAGGTTGTTCTCACTAACCCTTTTCCCCAAGGGCAGCAATTACTTGCTGGCGCAAATTCTAATGCTGGTACCCCCGCAGTGGGCAACTAGGAAGGGGACAATTAATCGAATGTTTATATGATGAGCTCACATATCGATGCCACTACATGATCAAATGATTACGGTGAAATGGAATCATCTAAGGCTAAGTCTTCTTTTGATTCCTCAAAGCCACTCCATATTGAGAGGCCCTATGTTGAGTCTATACCTCGGATGTCGAAAGGCTCCGTGAATATCTCGACCATTAACCCTAATGCTAGGGCAGCCCAAAACTACTCTATTTTAGAAGATCTAGCTCAGAGTCCTTTTGCTATGTCAGTGTTAGAGGTACTCCAGTCATGCCCCACTCAGAGAAGTTCTTTGCTCTCGGTAATCGAAGTAATAGATCCAAAAAGTTCTCATGTGCTGACTTTTGATATGTCAAATGTCAAAAAGAGACTCCCCATCATATGGCTTTCCAAATAAAGTCTACATACCGAAAGACCAACATCTTTCAAACCATTATAGATGAGGGAGCTTCCATGTGCGTGATGTCCATGTCATGTTGGAAGGCCATTGGATCACCTCAAGTTGTTCCTTCACCAACTCTATTGATGACATTTGATGGACATTCTCATAGGCCACACGGGATTATTCCATCCTTTCCCATATGTGTTGGGGGAAAGGTGGTAAATATTGAGGTAGAAATTATAGATGTGAACCTGGATTACAACCTCCTCTTAGGAAGGAATTGGATTTACAAGATGGATGCCATAGTTTCATCATTATTTCGCATCCTATGTTTTCCTCACGAGGGAAGGATTGTAAGAGTTGATCAAATGGATTATTCCCCAGGTGACTCTCATGCATCTTCTGATTCTATTGTTCCTTTAGTGGACAATCCCAAGCAACCTATTGAGAATTTAGGAGTTGGGATGTACTCTTCTTTAATGGGTATTTTTGATCTCCCTGCTCCTTCAGCTATAATCAATGCTATTTCATCCTCCAGGGGACCTTCTCGAAGAGATTTCTTTTAAACTCATTATTTTTCAAACACTTGGCCCTTACCTTCATCTACTACCACATTAGATGGAGGAAAAGTAAGTGGAATGGCATTACCCATGTCTGTAGTAGAAATCCCTTATCAATCTATCGTTAACTCTGCAATCACCCATCCTACTCCTTTTTCACCAGAGGAGTTAGATGGAGATGTGGCTCCGGCCTGGACCCTCGATTCAACTTCAGCTGAGAATTTCCTAGATACAGTCTTACCATTTGAGGAAGCAATTCTGGAGGCAATGATGGGGGTTGATAGACCATGGGATGATTTAAATCATCGTTCATATTTCCTCCCTCATTTGTGCAAAATTGAGTCAAGTTTGTCCACTCCGTCAACTAGTGATGCTCATACAGTTTTAAACCCTTTGGCTCCAGCAAAGTTTTCTAGCGAAGGTAACATGTCGGTTATCTCGCGAACTGTACCTGTGAACATCTCTAGGAATCCTAACGTAATCGAGAATGTCTTCATTGAAGCTGACTATTCCCCTAAGGAAATTCAAATTTACATCAATCTCTTCAAAGAGTTTTGAGATGTGTTTTCTTGGTCTTATGAGGAAATGCCAGGAATTGACCCATCTATAGTTCAACATGAGATCAAGACATACAAAAATGCTAGACCTATTCGCCAAAAACTTCAACTAGTCAATCCTAGAAAAGTAGCAACTATTAAAGCTGAAGTTGAAAAGATGCTTAAGGCGGATTTCATATACCCCGTTCCTCTAACTGAGTAGGTCTCTAATCCAGTCCCCGTAGATAAAAAGCAAGGAACGATCTGGGTATGTATCGACTTTAGGTATCTAAATAAGGCTTGTCTGAAAGACAATTACCCCACGCCCTTTATTGATCAAATTATTTTTGAATGTGTGGGTAATGAAATTTTTTTGTTCATGGATGGATTCTCTGGTTACAATCAAATTACTATCCGTCCAGAAGATTAGCACAAGACAACCTTTATTTTTCCTTGGGGTACGTTTGCATACAAAAATATGACTTTTGGCCTTAAAAATGTTGGAGCCATGTTGAGGCTAATTTATTACCTATCATTTAATTATCAACCTAGGGGTTTCATGAAACTTGTGAAGCATGCGTGCATTATATATGCTAGAAATTAACTTCCAATTTAGATCAATCTAACTACTAAACCAAATAACAACAAACCAAATTCACCTATTCTAATTCAACAATGAATTCAAAAGAAATTATAGTATAATGTGTGGAATTGAAATCTTAATCTATCACACTTGCAAGAATTGAAATATTAATCTACCACACTTGCAGGAATTAAAGTCTTAATCTACCACACTTGCGGGCATTGAAAATCACACCACTCTTTCAAAAATGAAATTGCATGAAATGATATCTACTCTAAGGGATCATGTGTGCATTATCAAATCAAGATCCTAAGAAATGAATAATAAAAACCACGTGATATGAAATGAAAGAAAAAACAATCATTATTAACCTCTAGATATGAAAGAAATAAATCTTAATCTACGAAAGCAATAAATCTTAATCTATGAAAAACAATAAATCTCAATCTATGAAAAAAATAAATCTCACACATTATAGATAGCCAATCCAAAAGCATGAGGGATGGAAAGTTGAGAGGCTTCGAATACAAGCATAACCAAATCAAAGTGAACATCACTCATGAGCATGGTGCCAAATCCAAATTCTATATTAAAAACATGAGCATTTCCCCAACTTTTCACACGCCTTTGAAAGGAGGAGGCTCTCCTATTTATACAAAAACATAAGAAGCTACCTCATTAATGAAGATCCATTATTCTCTCTCTAGATCCCTAGAAAATCTCATATAGTTACAACTCAAATAGATAATCATGAGACTGTTACATAGTAATTTGTCACCGACCCTGCATTCCCTAATCCTGGACACTGCCAGTCCGTGTTATTGACATCTTCCTAGTGTCATGTTGCAAATTATGTATAAATGTCTTCCTTGTCATATCAGGAAGAATACCTCAGTTCATTACTCTTGGAGCAGACCCTTTTTACCTATGTTTTTGGGTCGTCGCGAGATATCAGTTGTTCCACCAGCGAAGATGGCCAAGATTTCACTAGCCCTAGTGAAGTCTTCACTCTGTCTCTATGTTGCACTCGTGCCGACCTACTTTTGGCAAGTTTTTTAAACAAATCGTCGAAGCTTCGAAGTGTAACAACTTCATGGGCGGTCCTAGGGTTGGTTGTTGGATCATATGAGCTCGCCTCTTTCCTTTGGGATGGTTGTTCCACCTTTTGTGCAACCTCTCAAATGGATAAGCTCTTTCTCCCATCTCTTATGGAAGCTCCTCCTCCTATAAATACTTCCTCCATGACTGAGATTAGCTAGCTTCAGAGTTCAAGAGTTCAATAGTAAAAATAGAGAGTTTTGCTAGAGTGTGGAAGTAGCCTCTTATATAACTTAGCTTGGGATGGTTTTGAGTGGAGTTGGCTTGATTGCAAGAGTGTTCTAGCATTAGCCTTTTGGGTAGGAGAGAGAGTTATTCGTCCTTTTGGGAGATAGTTCATGAGTGAATGCTTACAGAGACATGCTGACAGGACCCTTCAAAGGGGCTTACGACATCAAGGCTTGGTTGTAAGTTTTACTTTAATTTACATTAATACCAATGAATGGCTTATTTCCTCTATCTTATGTCGAATTGTGTATTAATAGCTTGAAGCTCCTTGACTCTTTAAGTAGATCATTTTGTCGTACTCTATTATGTTCGTGGTTATGCTCTGTATGTTGTTTTCAGGTACAAGTGATTAGGAGAACGATAGCTGGAGCAACACAACAGGGACTTCATCAAATGACGATTTGAAGGTAGGCCTTCATGACATCAACTTTCTAAGGAAATTTTCTTTGGTATTGTCTTTGTTGTTACTAAACCCACTCTAGGGTTAGAGGGGTTGCCTCTGTCCGTAGAGGGAACTTGCCTGCGTCACAAGTTGGTGACCATACTGGGGACCTTTTTCTTTTGTCTCTTGATTTGATTTTGTTTTTCTTGTTTATTGTCTCCTTTACTTTCGGGGTGAATTCTTCATGTTATGGGTTGTTTGACTACTCCTAGTAGTCTTCCCTCTACCATAAGTGATATGTTTGGCCTTCCCTCAGCTGTATTTTGGATTTTTTCCTTTGATTTAGGGTCGTCGTAGTTTATTTTATGATAGTCATGAAGATAGTTGTGCCTGTGCTATCTGATTAGTTGCGCCTTCTAATATTTGGTGCAATTAAATCACCTCACAGTCGCAAAGAGCTCCGAAATCAGCTCGGCACTATTAACTAGTGCACTTTGGCGACGATGTCGCAAAGTGGCTAGTTAGGGAGGTGTGACATTTCATTTTTGGTGCATGTTGTCAGTTTTACGGTCACGAAGATTCCTATAGGTTTCAATTTTGAAGTTTTGTTTGCTGATTGGTTAGTGTGTCCTATCCTTTTGAGCTTGTATTCTACCTTTTTATTGTGTGTCAAATTGTTGATTGCTAGAATATTTGATTCTAGGTTTCATTCCCTTGAAACTTTTCCTTTTGAGCTATGTGGCCTGTTTACCTTAGGGATTCTTGAAACATTAGCTTTTCTTGGGTTACTTGTTCGTTTGGATCTTTAGGCTATGTTTGGCACAATCCCTTGATTTGTTTGAGGCTTCTCCTTATTAGCTGTTTTTTCATCTTCCTGATTGGTATGTGACATTTGGTTACCAAAACATTCAAGTCTTGTTTGTTTTTTCCTTCCTTCACTTGGCATAGATCACATTTCTTCCCAGTCAGTGAAAAAGCTTTCTAATTTTGCAAAAAGAAACATCTTCTTGGTTTTGAGTCTTCAATTCGTTTTAGAGTAGAATGTTTCTCTTTACTTATTGAATGATTTCATTTGAAGAAGGCTTAAAACTAGCATTGTTTTGAGTTTTGCACTTGGTTGCTTGTCATTTATTTGAAAAATCAAAATATTTCATTCATTTTGTGTTAGGAAATAAGAACAATCTTTTGCATTAGCAAATTCTTGCCATTTATAAATTGAAAAGTGAAGGATGTGTTTTTCATTTTCTTAATTAGATTGCTTGTAAGTTAGTGAAAGATAGGACAATTTCTCTTTCCTCTTGATTGGTTTGCTTGCATTTTCTTGCTTGTCACTTTGGTTGCTTTGAAATGAACCTCTCACTTTTCTTTAGTTAGTTGTTCATTGAAAAGAAATGGTTTCTTTACTCATTTAGTTGCATTTTAAGAGCTTTTGAAGATACATTTGGTAGGGACTTGAAACTGAAATTTAATTCAATATTAACAACTAAAATTTATTGAATTAATCAAAAATCACATTGGAACTTAATGCTCACATATCTAGAGGTCTAGGCTAGAGACATGTTCTGGCGTTGTTAAACCTAGTGGTTGTTTTTTTCACTAAGGTTGGGTGATTCCTCCTTTTGTGATTCGATAAGTACTAGTACGAACTTGTGCTCCCTATACCATCACAAATATGATGGGAGACCCCACTAGGTTACAATTCTATTATCCATAGGAAGCTGAGTCTACCACCTTACGAATCGTAACGCACCGAAAACAACATTCGGGAAGATTAGCTGTTGTACAAAAAGTCCTTGGTCATTTCTCTTTCATTTTACTACCAAGGTGTATATCCAATTCTACGATTTGTTTGGTAAACCTTTTGCCTAGAATTCCATAGCAGTCACTTTCATTCCTTTTTGACTCTTTAAAAGTGAAAGGATCATCTGAGCACTTGTCCTTTCAAGCTCATTAAACTTTGAAGGAGACTAGAGTCATCTTTTTCCCTTTTTCTCGACTCTATAAACATGAAAAGGAAAAGTTTTGTTCCAGTGTCATAAAATTTATTTTCCCATGATAACATCCTACCTGTTAATTTTGGCCACATCGTGAGTAATATCCTTGAAAAGAATTTAAAGCCCTCTTAATTAAATCTTCTCTCCTGGTCTTTTGAGTTTAGGCCATCCTGGCGGACTCATCTGTTCCGTTGTCTTTACCAAGTGACAGAGAGCCTTCTTCCCCCGTCCCTTCTGAGGTATCATCTGTTAGTGGCTCTCTTGCTATTGTTCCAAGTGTTCAGCCTCTTGCCTCTCGAGCTTCAGGTGAGGAACCTTTTGATATCAATTGGACTCCTCCCAAAATTTGGGAATTTTTAGACGAGGATCTTCCGTCTACTCCCCTTGGTGCTTCAGTTCCTATGGCCTCTTCCAACATGGATGAGTCGAGTCCTGTTAGTAGTCAAGAGAGCCTTGTGTCGACTGGTGAATATCAGTTTCCTCTGGAAGGTTTCCCTTTCCACACCTCTCCAGATGTTTCATTACTGCTTCGTTATTGTGCTCTGGCTGACATACTTGGTTCTACATCTCTACACCAAAGCTCTGTATGGTCTCGTACAACGGTTCCAACTTCAGGGCCGTTCATGTCTACTCAGTCAGCTACGACCTCCATTCCTCGGATGCAGGTTACATCAGTTACATCTGTTCCATCGATGCCCACCGTTTGTGTGGCATCTTCAGCTCCTCTTGTTAGTGCGGTTACTACATCCTCGGTGGTCACTGTTGTTACTGGGATATCTTCTGGACCCGTTGATGGTGGTCCTTCGCCTCTAGCGTCCAGAGTCAGTCAACCTATGGGTAATGTACCTATCTCCTCAAATTCCATTCCGGGGGGGGTTTCGTATGATCAATATCTATTTGCTCTTCAAAATCTGACCTATAAACCTCTAGGTTCTCAATAGATGTTCATTCTACATAACCCTCCACACTATTACGATCACCGTGGAACCCATATGTATTATACTAGACCTCTTCCTCAGACGGCTCCAGTTGACAGTCAAATTCCACCTTCGGTTTCCTAGAATCACACTACTTACCACGGCTCGCAAGGACAACCCATTCAGGGACAACCTTATGCCTCGGTAGGTCAGTCTTATAGTCAGCAGGGGCAACCTTTGGGCTCGCAAGGACAACCCTTTCAAGGACAACCTTTAGCCCAAACAAGTTCATCCTTTGTGTATTTAGGACAACCTCCTTTATCTCAAGGACCACCTTCTAGTCAGTTAGGTCAACCTCAGTTCCAGCAAGGCCAACCTGCTGCCTAACAAGGACAACCTTCTGGTCAATTAGGTCAGCCCCAGTTCCAACAAGGCCAACCTATTTCCTAGGAAGGACAACCTTCTGGTTTGTTAGGTCAGCCCCAGTTCCAACAAGGCCAACCTGTTGCTCAACAAGGAAAACCTTCTAGTCAGTTAGGTTAGCCCCAGTTCCAACAAGGCCAACCTGCTGCTCAGCAAGGACAACCTTTTGGTCAGGTCAATCCAGCTATTAGTCAACCTGGTGTTCAAATGCAACCTAGACCTCAAACTCAAGCTAGTTCCGAAACTCAACCTAGTCCCCAGGATCAATTTGGATTCGAAGCTCAACATGTTTATCAGATACAACCTGGGCCCCAGGCGTAGTTTGGGCCTCAGTTTCAGTTCGGTCCTCAAGTGCCTCAGCAACCCCAAGGGAAACCTCAAGGTAATCCATATCAGAACTATTAGCAACCTCACATTAATCCTTATTAGAATTTTCAGCAGCCATATGCTGCCCCTGTTGGTCAATCTGGTAATCAATGGTTTGTTGGAGGTCAAAATCCAGGTCAACAACTAGGGTATGGTTTCAATCTGCCAAACTATAACCCTTATGGAAAAAATCCTCCGGGACAAGATCCATGGGGGAAACAAGGCCCAGGTTGGAACCCTAACACTGGTCCTTATCAAAGACCCATGATGTCTTTCAATCCTCAACTACCTTTTCTTATGACTTTGGAACTGCCCGATGCGTCGAAGTTGACAAATGATCCTATACTTCATAATCCATATTGGCCACCTGTTCCAACAAAGATTCCTGGTGACTGTCCTAAGGTTGAAGGCAAGTCCAGAGAATACCCCCAGGCACATGTCATGACTTATCACCTTTGGTATTCATCCAATTCCTGGCTTAACGATTCTATTCATCTCTATCTTTTTCAAAGGACTCTTACTGGTTCCGCTGCAAAGTGGTACATTGAACTCACTGATGGGACTTTCCAATATTTTAACTCTCTTGCGATGGCATTCCTTATGAATTTTCAGTTACCGATTCGTTATGAAATGGGAACACATCTTCTTACCTCTCTAAACCACGACACGACTACCCACATCTCTGATCATATTCATGAATGGAGAAGGCATCGCCATTTGATCAAGTTCTAGATTCTTGATCAGCTATTGACTGATTTGTTCACTACCTGTTACACTAAAAAATGTCACCTTGACTACTTACAGTTAGTATGGCTCAAATCAACAAGTCATGCTACCCTCTTAGGCAAGTCTCATGCCTCTGTTATCCATCTCAAACTCAAAGAAGAGAGAAAGTCTTGTAAAAATCATGTTTATCTCTGGGGTCGCAGGTTCTCTCTAGCCTTACCTGCGGGGACGCTGACCATGTTCACAAAATCTGCGTCCATGGACGCTCTGTATGTTAAGGGACAGGTGCGTCCCTCTGTAAAAGGCAAAATGCGCGAGTTTTATCTTGAAAAAGTTACTTGTGGTTACTTCTAGAACATTCTAGAGGTCGGTTTGATGAAATGGATGCGCCTCCAGTTGGTTCATGTATCTCTATTAAGGGGGAACTTATCCCATCAATAAGGGAGCTATCCCACCCAAAGAGGGGGATGATCCCATTGATAGTGGACCTGAATAACCTCTTTACAGCACTATAAATAAAGGCATTGAGCCAGAAGGAGGAGAGGTTGGAGCTATACATTTTCTTTGGGTAAATGCTGCAGGATTTAGGTCTTCCATTAGAGCCTTTGTGAGGAGAGATTGTCTTCACTTGATTCTACTTGGGAGAGGGTGAGCTTTGTCAAAGTAGAGGAAAACCCTTGATGGACCCTGGGAGGAACTTGCACAACACCAAGGCCAGGTTGTAAGAGTTTCTTTGTTTCGTTATTAATACAAACTGGTTTATTTTTCTCAATAGCTTGTGTTAATGAGTTATTTCATGTGTTCCTTGGTCTGCATGTTGAATATATGTTTTATTATATGAAATGCAAGTGCTTGGTAATTGTTTGATTGTTTGTGGTTACAGGAATTGACTTGAAGGAGGAGCTCATCTGGATCGTCAAGAACGGACTTCAACAACAGCGTTTTGGAATAAGGTAAGCCTAAACACTTGTAGTTTTCATGTTGTAAAAGGTGTATTTAGAGAAAGATCACTCCATTTTGTCTTGTTTGTCATTAGAATGTCTTAGACTTCTAGGAAGGTCAGTCGTGTCCGCACCCTTGACAGATTCCGTGTGACAAATTGGCGACTCCGCTGGGGAATCCATTAATGAGAGAGTCTTTTCCTTTATATGAACTTTGCTTTGAGAAAATCATTTTTATTTTCTGGTTTTTGACTGTGAGAATTAGTATTTGGGTGGCTTAGCTGTAGATTTAGTTGGCTTTAGTTTTTCTTCCTTTTTCCAGAAAGACGCAGTCTCTGTGTGCTGCACAGTGCGTCCTTGGACGCGCTGTTGTCGACTGCACAGTGCGGGGCCGCACCTGTGACAACGGGTGGCCTGCGTCTTCCTGTAAAAGTTAAGAAAATTCCATTTTTGCCTTAAATTACTTTTAGATTTTGTTTTTTCTTAGTGTTTTCTGCCCAGATCCTTTAGTACCCTGTCAAGAATTCTCACCTGAACTCGTTTTGTGAGCTTTGAGTGTTTTGGTGGTTTTCAACGAAGTTTAGACCTAGGGTTTGATTTTTGGAAAGGCTTTGTAGTGACTTTGAGCTTAGAAAGTTGTCCAGCCTTAGATATCTCTGGTTAGTCAACCTTCTTAGAAGTTGAGCCTGCTGTAAAGTCTCCTTGTTTGAGCAACTTGTCATTTGAGTTGTTTTGGGTCAAATTTCGAATTGCTTGTTTTTAAAGTATTGATTTCCATTTTCAAAAAGGACAAAAAGATTAGAATTTTGTTTTGACTAGTTTTTGGTTCTGCAATAAGCTAGTCCTTGATTTGATTGTGATCAAGTAAAACACCTTAGAAATAATCATTGTTAGTTTTGGCCTCGTTAAGATTGCTTAGAGTAAATTTGCCTTTAGTTTGCTTATGAGTGCATTTTCATAGATTTTAAGAGTTGTTAAGATTGTTTTTTTGGTTATATTAGATTTATTTGCTTTATTAAAAGAAAAATACAAAAACATCTTCTTAAAAAGTCTTGTTTCAAGTAGCTTTTTGTTTTCAAAAGAAGAAAAGAGTTTTTTTTCGTGCATGTAAAGAGAAATTATGTTTTTATGCTTGGAAAAGAAAAACGAATTGTTTCTTTGATTGTCTTCAATTAAGAAGTTGCTTTTATAAAGATTGCATTCTCTCAACTTTTTAGTTAAGCAATTCATCGAAAAAGTAAAGTAGTGGGTAAATCATTTTAGGTGCATTTTCTAGTGGTTTCGAGTCGAGTCAACACACCACTAGTTTCACTTCCATCACCTTTTGACTTAAGAAACAACCTTAAAAGTAACGCTTAAATTAAAATCAATCTAGTAATCTTTATTTTTCTAGGGCTCTGAAGCACCAACATAGCTTAGGCTAGGGTCTTGGAGTAGGTGAGTACTTAACTCTCCAAGACTACAAAACCAAACAGATAGTCTATCTTGAGTAGAACAAATCCAATTGTTTCAGTTACATTCTGGGAAAGCTCCTCTTAAAGGAGAAACACGAGCTCGTGTCCGAACCAGTGAGGGGATCATTCCTCCCTCGTTGGGAACGACGCCAGGCAGTACGTATTACAAACGGTAAACCTCGGATTAACCATTGTCGAGGAGCCAGGGGTCACTTATCGGTAAACCTTGGATTGTTGTCAAGGAGCCGGTAAGGGGATTGGAGCTTGCTACTCTGCCCTTGCGTGCTGTCGGAGTTTAGACTGTTCCCCCAGGTGTAATTGTTGTGATTGGTAACCTTAGTGGCCATAATATCTAGGATTCTACCCAAGGTGACGGTGGAGGGAAGGTCCCACTGTACCTGGAGCAGACGTCGGTTATACTCACTTGGATTTTCTGGGGGGTTCGCTTCACTTCGAGACGGTTAAAGTGGAGGAACTTGGTCCAGTCTATTCATTAAGCAGGTTGCCGGGGTAACTGTTCCACCCACTATTTCTGTACTGAATCCTGCGAGGTTGGGCCTAATCACCAACTAGCGCTTTTGGTCCGGAAGACTACTGTTTGTGTGTGGTTTGACGCTCTAGATTATTTAGGCGTGTGCTTCAAATTTGATTGGTTCTTTAGAAGACTTTAGGTGGTTTGATTTGAAATTTTTTACTTTGATTTCGTGTGTTGTAGTTAAAATCTTTAATTGTGGCGGAATTACCGAGAAGGTCCCGTCGCATTGCGGGCCAGTCTCCTGAAGTTGTTTCTGTGGCCGAATTGTTGAGAAGATCCCGTGAACTTAGGGGTTCACCTCCTCGAGACGACCCCAGTTATTTAGAGGGTTTAAAGGTCCTTGTAACTCCTCCTAGTGGCAGTAGAGTAGGTTCACCTGAAGAAGGAGAATCTTCCTTGGTAGTCCATCCAGATTACCAAAGATTAGAAACAGGTTACAATCCCGAAGCTGTTACAGTTTCCGAGCTTGCTGGTAGTTTTTCATCTGCCAGTGAAACAGGCGAAGAACCTGAAATTTCAGAACCTGTTACTCCAACTCCTAGTGTTCCTGATTCACCAAGAATAGAAAGAATTATCACCGAAAATCTTCCTGTTGGATTAATTGCTATAGAAGAACTTGTTCCAGAGGAAGAAATAGGCGTTTCTGATTCTGAAGATCTAATTACCCTTGATCTAAGGGAGCGTGAATCCATCTTTTACAGTCCTCCTAGAAGTGAGTCTTGGTACCTTGCATTAACCAATTTTTTAGACAACTCAGTAGGTTTTTCTACACCTCGTACTCCGGTTCCACCTAGAGGAATTCATTCTCCTGTAAATATGTCTGGTCAGTCATCTGTGTTTTCACAAAGTCCTGAATCATTTTTACATGGCGGTCCTTCTGTTCCTACTGGGTATCAGTCACTTTCTGGTACCTTTGCGGGAGCATCTCCTCAACCTGTTGATCATGGGTTATTAGTTGGAAACAGTGGTAATGTACCATTGAGTATAGGTGAAGTTTATATGATGTCAGGTTCAACTCCCATTAACCAACCTCAAGGTGGCCAATTACCGCCTGGGGGGCAACCTTCGTTAATGCCTGGGGGGCAACCTCAAGGTACTTCATTTGTGACTGGGGGGCAACCTCAAGGGTATCAACCCCAGCCTCAATACGTACCCCAAAGTCAACCTCAGTATCAGTATCAACCTCAAGGATGGCAACCTCAAGGATGGCAACCCCAAGGGTATCAACCCCAAGGGTATCAACCTCAAGGATACCAACCTCAAGGTCAAGGTCAACCCCAGTATTCGTATTTACCTCAAGGTTATCAACCTACGGGTCAATACCCTGGTCAAGGTTATCAACCACCTCAAGGGCAATCATATGGGACTACACCTTACAGTTATCAACCCTATCCTCAATACGGCTATGGATCTCAGTATCCTCAACCTGTTACGAGTCAATACCCTGGAATGTTAACATGGGATCCGTCACAGGGTCAACAGATGTCGCAACCAAGTATACAGTCGGTACCTCAAGCAGGACAACCTGCAGTTCCTGGTCCACCCCAGCAACCGCAACCTGTCCAGTCAAGTGTTCAGACCCCTGTAACTTCTGTAGTTACTCAGCCGCCAATTGCACCGAGTACTCCACCTCACACGGCTGCAGCAGCTACCGCTTCATCTACCATGCTTACATCTGGAGTATCGGCAGCTCCGGTTTCTACTGTCCCTGTAACCGCTCCTCAGACATCTGTACCGTTGTCTGGACCCACGGTTCAAACCACAGTCCAGATGCCTGCAGGTCAACCTGGTACAAGTACGGTTGTTACTACTCAACCTCAATTTGTTCAACCTCCGTACCAGGGACAGTATCAACCTGGTCAAGCTGCCCAACAACCGGTTTACCAGTATCAACCGTATCCTGGGTACAATTATCAACCACCTCAACAACCCCAGTACGGTCCGGTTAATCCTGGTTTTCCAGGAGGATATAATATCCCCAATGCGAATCCTGTTCCTAGTTATCCTGGATATCCTCCTCCTGGGGCTGGTATTGTGACTCAGAGTTTCAGAGATCCTAACCGGCAGTTACCATTTATTGCAACTTTAGATTTACCCGACTTGACGCGCCTAACGAACGATCCAATTCAATATCTTCCGTTCTGGCCGCCAATGCCAAATAAGTTGCCCAGCGATATACCCAAGTTCGAAGGTAAGTCTGGAGAGGATCCGTCTAATCACGTGATGACTTACCACCTCTGGTGTGCATCAAATTCCATCTCAGATGATTCTATCCGCTTACGTCTTTTCCAGCGTACACTCATTGGTCTCGCAGCCAAGTGGTACATTGAGTTGCCACGGGCTTCTTTTTACAACTTTAGCCAGTTAGCTACTTCATTCTTAACTCATTTTCAGTTACCAGTCAGATACGATAATGGTACGGAATTATTAACTTCGCTAAAACAATCGACATCCACGTACATTTCTGATCACATCCATGAGTGGAGACGTCGAAGAAGATTAGTGAAAGTTTTTATCCCGGACCAAATTTTAGCTGAATGGTTTGTAAAATCATTATTACCAAGAATTACTGAAGATGTAGCTAAGGCCGGCGTAGTTACTGAGGAGCAAGTCATTGCTCAGGCACAATACCTTGACTTAGTTTACACTCAGTCGGGTACGTTACACGAGAAAATTCCGGATCTTCCAAAGTCAAACCAAATCGCTGCTGCTCCTTCGGGATCTCATGCCGCTGATGGTATGATCGGTATCGTGACTACGAAGAGTAAGAAGAAGTCTTCCAAGACCTCCAATACTCCAATTATCACTTTGCCTGATTCTCCGACAGGAGAGTCTTCTCCTCCTGAACTTACCGCCGACATTCACGCTGTAGAGTCATCTACGGCCAAATCCAAAAACGGTGGAAAGAAGAAAGGAAAGAAGAAGGCTAAAGCAGACAAGGCTCCAAAGGAGAAAACGGAAAAGTCGGAAACTAATGACGAAAAGCGCAAACCTCGTTATCCTTGTCTCATTTGTGAAGAAGATCATTTTACGAGAGACTGCCCTCATCGGGCCGAGGTAGTGAAAATAGTTAAAGGTTCTCCGACTCCTGCTGTGTTAAAGAATCCATTCCCGAGCAGGAAAATAAGATGATAGGTTCTTCTTCGAATGCCAGTGAAGAACCCATTTTGATGATGTCTCATGTCAGGATTGCGACTCGATCGCAAGATTATGGTAGTAAGGCTCCTGTTGATGGTAAAGAAGCAGAATCTTCTAACTCTAACCCATCAACCTCAGCTCCTGGTTCCGATCCACTACAGATCGAAAAACCTAACCCAGACTTAGTGATTAAGCCGCCCGCCAAGGGTGTACTTCGAAGGTCTGCTTTCAATCCACATGCGAGAGCAGCCCAGAATTACAACATTGTTGAAGACTTAGCTGTTTCACCTTCAGCAATGTCGGCACTCGAAGTGCTGCAATCATGTCCAGCGCAACGAAAATTGCTTTTGTCGGCTATTGGAGCTGTCGATGTTCAGGACCCGAACCTAATGATCTTTGATCTAGAAAGTAGTACACCGCGTCTCCCCCATCAAATGGCTTTCCAAATTCCAGTGATAGTCAAAAACAGGCCTATTCATCGGACTGTGATTGATGAGGGAGCTTCTACGTGTATTATGTCGATTCAATGTTGGAGATCGCTTGGTTCTCCTTCGTTGAACCAATCCCCCACCATCCTTAAGGCCTTTGATGGCCGTGGGTTCCGTCCGTTTGGTATTCTACAAGAATTGCCTATAGGGGTCGAAGGTAAAACCGTTAGTCTGGATGTGGAAGTGGTTGATGCCCCTCTAGACTACAACCTTCTTTTGGGTCGAAGTTGGTCATATGCTATGACAGCGGTCGTTTCATCGGTCTTCAGAGTCATTAAGTTTCCACATAACGGTAAGATCGTGACTATTGATCAGCTGACATACTTTTCATCCGACCCAACCTCTTTAGAAACTATCCAGCATGTTGGTAAAACGACAATCCCTTATAGGGACATTGGTGTAGGTTTAGTTAAGGATTCCGGTTTACTGGGAACTTTTCCTCTCCCTCCACTCAATGCAGACCCTTCGTTCGCAACAATTCATATGATCACGTCAGAAAACATTATTTATGATGATCCTTGGTATGTTCCCTCTGACTCTGAGCTAGACTCACTCGGTGATGTTATGCCGTTGAGTCCGTATGAGATTGCTTATGAAGCTCTTATGTCTTTTACCGACTTTCATTCAACCGACCAAATGAATGTGGTCAGTGAAGAGTCACTTTTCACCTCACCCTTAGAACGGATAACGTTTCCCGAAGAAGTGTCATCTGACGAACAACTTCGCGAAATCCTAAGTGTAGATGATCTACCATGGGACGATCTCCATCACAGATCTTCGTTTTTACCTAAGGATGATGCCTTTGAAAATGATTTTTCATCTATCTTTACCGCTGAATATGTCAAAGACGCTCAGGATCCAACGAAACATTCTGATTCAGAGCTGAATTTAGGGAATATTTCTCGTACTATTCCCATTGATATTTCAGTGAAGCCCGGAATCAAGGAGAACATTCATATAGGTGCCGCATGTACTGAAGAAGAAATCCAAACTTACAAGGCCCTATTCCAAGAATTCCGCGACGTGTTTGCCTGGTCTTACGAAGAAATGCCGGGAATTGATCCTGCCATTGTTGTTCATGAAATCAAAACCTACCCGGATGCTAAACCCATTCGGCAACGGTTGCGTCAGATTCACCCTCGAAAAGCAGCTGCAATCAAAGCCGAAGTCGAAAAGCTGTTGAAAGCAGGTTTCATTTATCCGATCCCGTTAACGGATTGGGTATCGAATATTGTTCCCGTCAATAAAAAACAAGGAACAATAAGAATCTGTATCGATTATAGGGATATCAATCGAGCTTGTCCAAAAGACAACTATCCTACGCCTTATATCGATCAAATTATTGATGATTGTGCCGGAAGTGAGATGTTTTCCTTCATGGATGGTTTCTCCGGGTATAATCAAATCAATATTCTACCTGCCGATCAACCAAAAACGGCATTCATTTGTCCATGGGGGACATTTGCTTATTGCAAATTACCTTTTGGCCTTAAGAATGCCGGTGCTACTTTTCAACGGGCCATGTCTTATGCATTTCATGACATCAAGCACATTGTGCAACCCTATCTCGATGATTTGCCTGCTCATTCTTTACACCGAGCTGATCACCTTGTCCATTTACGAGCAATCTTTATGAGGTGTAGGCATTATCGAATTCGGTTGAATCCCCACAAGTGTGTTTTCTGTATAGAAACAGGTCGATTGCTGGGATTTGTTGTTTCCAAAACCGGCATTCGCGTCGATCCCTCGAAAGTCGAGGCTATCATCCAATTGCCTCCTCCTTCGAGTTTGCGCCAACTCCAAAGTTTGCAAGGGAAAGCGAACTTTTTACGCCGATTCATCCCTAACTACGCCGAGGTCACTAAAGGTTTTACACGGTTGTTGAAACAGAACGTACAATTCTTTTGGGACGAGATTGCTCAACAATCTTTTGATGCACTGAAACACGCGTTGACCCATGCACCGTTATTGCATCCTCCCAACTACAACCAGGACTACTTCTTATACCTCGCAGCTTCGCATTCCACCATTGGAATGGTGTTAGTTCAAGAAGATGAATTCAAGGCAGAGCATGTGATATATTACCTTAGCAGAACCTTAAATCCAACTGAGTTAAAATATTCACATGTGGAGAAATTGGCCCTGGCAGCCGTTCAAGCTGTCCAGCGTTTTCGTCACTACATTCTTCTCCGCAAAACTACTGTTATTTCGGATTGCAACCCTATGATTTATATATTGACAAAACAACTGCTAGGGGGCAAGTACTCTAAATGGATCGTCATCCTGCAAGAGTTCGACTTGGAGTTTGAGAAGTCCAAGTCTAAGAAATCTTTAGTCTTCGCGGAATTGATGTGTGATTTCCCGAGTGCTGACACAGAGACTGTGGCAGAGGAGTCCATTGCGGACGAATCTTTGTTTCTTATTAGCACTGTAGATCCGTGGTATGGGGATATAATCATCTATCTCCAAACCCAAACCTTTCGGCCTGAAACTTCCAAGGAAAACCGTCGAAAAATTCGGTTTCAATCCCAGCAATACAGAATTATTGGAGATACACTTTATCGCCTGGGGGCAGACTTAGTTTTTCGACGTTGTTTAACTCACGATGAGGCTGAGAGAGTTTTGAATGATTGTCACTCTGGAGCATGTGGCGGTCATATGTCTGGGTATGCCACAGCTCAGAAGGTGTTGCGCGCTGGCTATTTCTGGCCGTCTATGTTTAAAGATTGTATCCTTGCCGTCAGAAAATGCCACAACTGTCAAGTGTTTGATCGCAAGATGCGCGCTCCACCTGCTCCTCTCCACCCTATAATTGCCGCTGGTCCATTCGCCAAATGGGGCATTGACTTTATTACTTGTAACCCTCACTCGGCCGGGGGGCATGCGTATATCATCCTTGCGGTTGATTATTTTACTAAGTGGGCCGAGGCGATGCCTACATTCGACGCAAGCGGCAAGACAGCTGCACTTTTCGTATTCAATCATATCATAACTAGGTTTGGTGTCCCACAAGCAATCATTACGGACCATGGAAGCCATTTTCGAAATGTCATGATGACTGAACTTACAAGCCAGCTTGGTTTGCGCCACGATAGCTCTACACCTTATTATCCGCAAGCCAACGGTTTGGTTGAGTCAATCAACAAAGTTCTAGTCGTCATGATTCGACGGATCATTGGTATCCATCGAACGAATTGGCATAACATGTTATTTTCGGCACTATGGGCATATCGAACTTCAGTGAAAAATTCAACAGGTTTCACCCCTTTTCAGCTAGTTTATGGCTTAGAAGCTGTGTTACCTATTGAGTGCGAAATCCCATCACTTCAAATGGCTGTCGAATTACTTCCAGCTACTTCCGAAGAGGAGAAACGGTTGTTATACTTAGCTAAATTAGATGAGACTCGACGTGACGCTACTTTAGCTATCGAGACTCACGCGAAACGAATGAAAGCTCAGTACGATAAAAATGTAACCCCTCGAAGTTTTTCGGAAGGAGACCTAGTACTATTATATGATCAAGCGAACGATAAGCTAGGTGCTGGAAAATTCGTTCCCATGTGGCATGGGCCCTACATTGTAAAGCGAAAGCTAGCAAAAGGGGCTTATGAGTTAGTTGATTTTGATGGGGACTCTTTGGGCAAACCCAGAAATGGACTTTACCTAAAGAGGTATTATGCTTAAAATGATGGATGGAGAAATTTTTAGATAGGTTAGATTTCCTTTCTAGCTAGCAAGTGTGTTAGTTTAGTCAGTGTGCTTAGCTTAGCAAGTGTGGTTTTTCGTCATTATTTTGGCTCATCTTGGTTTTACTCTTGATATTGTAGATGTCGACGCCTCTCCAAACATACATTGGATTTGCTGATGGTGCTTGTCGTAGTACACGGAATATCTCTTCCGCAGCTTGGGTTATCTATTCACCCTCTGACGAGTTAGTTTCTATGCATGGGGTAAGCCTCGGTCAAACAACGAATAACATTGCAGAATACAGTGCAGTGGTTGAATTATTATCCGAATCTATTTCATTTGGAATTCGACGTTTGATAGTGAGGTTAGATTCTGAACTTGTTGTATTACAGCTTAATAGAGTTTATGCCATTAGAAATCCTGTGTTATTAAGGTTGTTTTTGAGAGTGCGTCTCTTGGAACGTGAATTTGATTACATTGAATATCAACATATTCCAAGGTCTTTGAATACATTAGCAGATGCAATTGCTTCTCGAGTGTTGGACAGACATTTATAATAATCATGCAAGTAAATTTAAAGACATTTCATCATACATGTTAAACAAGATAAGCCGATAATAGTGATATATAGATATAGATAGAAGTGTGTCCAAAAATATATACATCGTCTTCGATCATAGGTTTAACACACCTTATGATCGGCAAAATGATAGTGCAAAAAGTCAAAAATGTCACATGTGACTACAAAAGTGACTAGTCAATCACTGGTGGTGCTCTCTGTACGACACCACTGCGCGGGCTATCTTGCGCAGAAATCTCCTAAACGGTCCAGGGACCGCGACCACGAAGCGCTGAAGCCTCATTGGAATATCATCCATAGTAGTCTCAGGTATATCTGCCGTGAGACGCTCTAGATCATGCTCCAAATCGGCTAGTACTTCTGCTGTCGCATCCTGTAAGGCCGGTGCCGGTGCAGCTGGATGTCGTCTGTCGTAAGGCCGGAGATTGGCTGGACGCTGTGGTCCAACATCTGCATTTTTAAAATTTTACTGTTACTTTGAGACGATATATATGAAAAATAAAAAATACATAATTAGAAAACTTGTGAAAATGAAAGTACCTCTGTCATCCCATTGTTCTCCCTGTGGAAGAACCATGTCCGGATCACCTCTGAAATCCATTCCGGCATATGGAAAGTCTTGTATCACAAAAAGCTGGCCCTCTAGCCAGTCGAAGTAACTGTCTGAGAATCGAACCACTGCAGCACCCTCGTCAGGATGCCGGGCCATCACCGCAACCCATCGAACAAGCTTTGGCTCCCGAGGACCCAAGTCATCAACAGTGAGTTGCTGAGGGATCAGCATAGGAACTCTCTCCAAGGCAAAGCTCACGACTAGAGGCCCATATCCAAAAGTCTTTAGTCGTCCGTTCTTTGCCTTGGTTAGTTGGCTCTTCATATGAGCCGACACAGCTTCGCACCAGTTGAAGATGGTGCCTTGGTAACAGTCAACTGCCATCCGCATTTGGGATCCGGAGGCAATGTGCAAGGCGGCCGCGCCACAAATCCTAGTGACCGTAAATGCAATAACTCTAAGTTCCGCCAGAGCGATGTGCTTTATCTCCACGCCTTTTTTATGGCGAGTCCCTGGTCTGCACCACTCCTCGCGGAGATCATCAAGGGATTGGCCACCCGGCCTGGTCCCCGCAAGGTTGAGTTGCTCACCTCTGTTTGGCAAGCCAGTGAGAAAGTATACATCCGAGGGCTCTATCTCGAGCTGGTGCCCTCCAATGTAAAAACATTGATCTTGAACGTTCCATCGCTCAACCAGCCATTCCAAAAATCTTACCTGGCCCCTCATGCCCGGTATGGTCCAATATTTGTACAATCCACATGTTCTTAAGGCATCCAGAGAGGGTTGGTGGTTAATCGCAGCTTCATCGTCCTCTACGTGCTCTCTCTCTCTCCAGTCTAACATGTTTAAGGTCCTGCACATCAAAAGAGTCAATTAGAAATTAATTTGAGAAAATTTGGTGGTTTTTTGAGAGAGTTAGGGTTTTGAAATGCGCCCTTTGCGGAAGACGCACCCCGGCTTTGTAGCACAGGGCGTCCGGACGCAGCTCGCCTGAAGGTGGACTGCGTCTCCCGACCTTTTTCCCGTGTGAGAAAAAGTCGGGGGACGCGGGTCACCCGAAGGGCACCTGCGTCCGCCGAGGGGCGCATTTTGAACCCAAAACCCCCCCAAAAATGAAACAGAGACCGAAAACAAAAAACTAAATGGATAAAAATGAAGAGTGGGATGTGTAAAATACCTCGGTGAAGCGGCGTTCGATTCCGACGGTCAGATTTTCCGCAGCAACCACGGGAAGTTTCTTGTCAAAAGCTCCTTTTTCAACCTCAACAGTGAAACGGTAAAAATGACATGGTAAAAGGTCTTTTTATAGGTTTTTTGGATGAATTAGTTCATTTTTTACCATGAAAAGATGTTTTCAAATGTATTTTTGCCTATTTTAAACAGGTATGAGTAATGTGTCGCTTTTGTGCAGGACGAAGGGATTTCGAGGGAAATTGTAATTTTTCACAAACAAAATTTCAGAGTCATCTTTTAAGCCCTTTTCTGACTCCTAAAACATGAAAAGATCGCCGAGTGTTTCTTTTTCACTCGTTAAAACGGAATTAAAAGACGGTCCCCTTTTAGCTCTTTTCTGACCGCAAAATCAGGAAAAGATTGCCGGGTTTTTGTCGTTTCAAACTCGATAAGGAAATAAAACGACGTGTCTTTGATCGCTTTTTACTTTTCAGGTCAACGATACTATTATGAAAGTACTCCTTGGTCGCAAGATCAAGCGGTTCCCCCAGGTATTATTTTATACTTTTTCGGGCTTGAGGGACACAAATATACGAAAAAGTTCAACGTGGAGTTTCCTTAAGTTTTTCAGACTCTCTAAAAATGAAAAACGCCGAGTTTCTCCTATACTGGGCTCGTTAAACTTTTACAGTAAAGGACCTGTTCAATTACAAACAGGAACGAACCACTCCTTCCTAGGGTTCGCATTTAAACTAGGTTGGACTCGTCCAAAGGATGAGCTTATAATCAAGCATATGTTATCCTCCTCAAGCTTGTTAAAAATAAAGAGGTACTTGCCAGAAATGGTGGGGGAAAAAAGAGAAGAATGAACCTATTTGTCACCTTTTGCCTCAGAAGAAACTTTATTACCACTCTTGAACACGACACTTTTCATTCACCTGGGTTGGGAAATCTTTTACCTCACAGTTGACTAAATCACTTTGAAAATCTTTAACCGGGTTCAGGGATCAACTTTGAGTTATTCGTCACCAAACCATCTGTTGTGTCGTTATGTGTTCAAGAGGTCTGCAAGCAAAACTTTCATCTGCAAAATACTTGTCATCCATTTGACCATCCCTGAGTCAGTCCTTACAGCAACATTTCTTCAACTTGAACAATGATTTCGTGTTGCGGGCTTGCCTGCAACGGGTCGCTTTCTATCGACATCGACACATTATCTAGAAAGATGACTTAGGAATCGACAGTACCTTGAAGTCTGCATGCATCAATGGCAGGTTTCTCGCCTTTGACGTCAGTTTACATCATTGACTTTCGATCAGAGGATTCCGTGAAGTGTTCGACATCAAAACATCTATTCACATTTCACGGGTTGTGCTTGGTACTTTGAGGACCATTGACATTACTGGTGGTTTCTCTCACACTTGTTAACAGTTTACATCATTGACTGGTAATCAAGTGGTTTCTACCATGTTCGACATCGAATCATTTAATCACATGACTAGAATCGTACCAATTCGGGAAGTAGAAGTGAAGACCCTGGATCTAGTTTCTACCATCCAGGCTGCGAGGAGTTTTGTATTCATTGTCTATGTAGACTTATCATAAACAGATGGCTGCGTCCATACTGTGTCTACAAAAGTCTATAAAAATAATGTACTGCAAGATCATTCCTGTATCAGGATAGTTAGTCCATTAGTTAAAGTTTTGAATCTGAGTATGGGAATGCCTACCTCAGTGATGATATAATCTTATCCATGTATTTTGTGTTGAAAATTGCAGGTTCCAACCAGGCCATCCACAAGGCAATCCTTGAAATGATAAAGCGCTTCACCCTTCCTAGAATTACAAAACCCTATTCTATTCCAGGCTTCGCACTTTAGGGGGCAATCTGTTACACTAAAAAATGTCACCTTGACTACTTACAGTTAGTATGGCTCAAATCAACAAGTCATGCTACCCTCTTAGGCAAGTCTCATGCCTCTGTTATCCATCTCAAACTCAAAGAAGAGAGAAAGTCTTGTAAAAATCATGTTTATCTCTGGGGTCGCAGGTTCTCTCTAGCCTTACCTGCGGGGACGCTGACCATGTTCACAAAATCTGCGTCCATGGACGCTCTGTATGTTAAGGGACAGGTGCGTCCCTCTGTAAAAGGCAAAATGCGCGAGTTTTATCTTGAAAAAGTTACTTGTGGTTACTTCTAGAACATTCTAGAGGTCGGTTTGATGAAATGGATGCGCCTCCAGTTGGTTCATGTATCTCTATTAAGGGGGAACTTATCCCATCAATAAGGGAGCTATCCCACCCAAAGAGGGGGATGATCCCATTGATAGTGGACCTGAATAACCTCTTTACAGCACTATAAATAAAGGCATTGAGCCAGAAGGAGGAGAGGTTGGAGCTATACATTTTCTTTGGGTAAATGCTGCAGGATTTAGGTCTTCCATTAGAGCCTTTGTGAGGAGAGATTGTCTTCACTTGATTCTACTTGGGAGAGGGTGAGCTTTGTCAAAGTAGAGGAAAACCCTTGATGGACCCTGGGAGGAACTTGCACAACACCAAGGCCAGGTTGTAAGAGTTTCTTTGTTTCGTTATTAATACAAACTGGTTTATTTTTCTCAATAGCTTGTGTTAATGAGTTATTTCATGTGTTCCTTGGTCTGCATGTTGAATATATGTTTTATTATATGAAATGCAAGTGCTTGGTAATTGTTTGATTGTTTGTGGTTGCAGGAATTGATTTGAAGGAGGAGCTCATCCGGATCGTCAAGAACGGACTTCAACAACAGCGTTTTGGAATAAGGTAAGCCTAAACACTTGTAGTTTTCATGTTGTAAAAGGTGTATTTAGAGAAAGATCACTCCATTTTGTCTTGTTTGTCATTAGAATGTCTTAGACTTCTAGGAAGGTCAGTCGTGTCCGCACCCTTGACAGATTCCGTGTGACACTACCTCTTTTGTCGATCCAATAGCCAGAGACATTGCTATGGGGGCATGCGTTACTGAAGATCAAGCCATCACGTAAGCTTAATATCTTGATTTGGTATATTCCCAATCTGGCACGCTTTATGATGTCTTTCCTGATGCTCCATGACCTAGAACTTCTAAAGCCCTGCCGACACCTTCTGTCGATGGTTTTATTGGTTCCATCACTCAGTCTTCTCGAAAGTCTTCCATGACTCCTATGAAGCAGAAATCCACTGCTCCTACTGAAACTACTTCTCATTCTTCATCCAATCCTGGGAAAACCTCAAAAGTTAACGTCGTCCAGTCCACCACGACGGAGAAAAATTCGAAGGGTAAAAAGAAATGGAAAGGTAAAAATAAGTCTGAAACGCCAAATCAAGAACCTCCTAAGACTCCTACCGATGATGGGTCTAAACGCAAACCTAAGTATCCTTGTCTTATATGTGATGAGGATCACTTCACTAAGAATTGTCCTTGATGGCCTGAGGTAAATCGTTTGCTTAAGGGGACTTCAGGGATTCCTATTGTGCTTAAAGAACCTTTTCCTTCCCACCAAACTCAAATGGTGGACCAGCCTCAATCCTCTTCCTCATCTAGTTCTCAGGTCTTTATGGCTGGTACTATTATTATTCACATGTCTACTTGATCGAAAGATTATACTCCGCCGTCCGGGAAAGAACCTAAAGTTCCTTCTAGTGTTCCCCCGTCTAGTTCTGGCCCTCTTCATATTGAAAGGCCTAGTAATGAGTCTGTCATTTGACCACCTGGTAAAGGAATTCTCTAGAAATATTCCTATAATCCCAATGCTCATGCTTCACAGCACTACAGTATTGTCGAAGATCTAGCCCAAGCTCCTTCGGCTATGTCTGCATTGGAGGTTCTCTAAAGTTGTCCTTCCCAATGGAAGTCATTACTATCTCCCATTGGTGGAATTGATCCAGCCAATTCTGAGTTGATTACTTTCGATCTTGAAAATAATGTGCGGTGTTTGCCTCACCAGATCACTTTTCTCATCCAGGTTGTTATTAACTCAAAGACCATTCATCGTACTCTTATCGATGAAGGAGTCTCGACTTGCATCATGTCTATTGCTTGTTGGAAAGCATTTGGTTATCCATATTTGAGTCAATCTCCAAATACCCTGGAGGCATTTGATGGAAGAGATTCTCATCCGTTTCGTATTCTCTCGCACTTGCCTATCACCTTGGAAGGTAAGACGGTCAATGTTGAAGTAGAGGTTGTCGATGCCAATCTCACTTACAACCTTCTACTAGGTCAAAGTTGGATGTATGCTATGCATGTCGTTGCTTCCTCTATTTTCCTCATCAAGGGAAAATTGTTACGGTCGATCAGTTGTCCTTCTTTTCTTCCTCTTCCTTGGAATGCATTGTTCCATATGTGGAGCATACCATTATTTCTTATGAGAGTGTGGGTGCTGAGCTCTTTAAAGCTCCTGCCCTCATGGGCGTTTTTCCGCTCCCACCTCCTAATGTCGCCTCTGTTAATATGATCTCTGTTAACCCTGATCCTTGGGTGATTCCTCCTCTCGATTAGGTAAATTATTGGGGTGATGTTATGTCATTAAGCCCTACTGAGCTTAACTATGTTGAAATCATCTTGGCTTCGACTTCTTCTTCTTACTCTACTCCTTCGAGTAGATCTCTTGACACGTATGTGAAATCCCCTTGGCTTGGAGATATTGCTTCTCCTAATCCTTTGCAAGAAACGTTTCCTTATGATGAGGCTATTCTTGAAACTTTGTCTTTTGAGGATCCTCCTTGGGTCGATAGTCATCATTGTTCCTCGTTTCTTCCTGGCTTTGGGGCAATGACTTCCTGTCTAGATAATTTTTCTTCCCATGTTCCTTCTCAACCACTTCAGATGCCCATATTAACTCATGAGGTATTTTTTGAAGGGAATATGGGAAATATCATGCAAACCATGCCTATCAACATCTCTATTAAACTAGGGGTTGTCGAAAATATTCACATTGGAGTAACTTGTACTCCCGAGGAGATCAAGATTTACACTAGCCTCTTCCGAGAGTTTCGCGACATGTTCGCTTGGTCGTATGAAGGAATGCCCGGTATATATCCAAGTATTGTGGTGAATGAGATCCCTATGTATCCTGATGCGAAACCAGTTCATCAATGTTTATGTCCTGTGCACCCAAGAAAGGCAGCTGCCATTAAAGGAGAGGTTGAAAAACTTCTCAAGGTTGGGTTCATTTATCCTATTCCATTGACATATTGGGTCTCTAACATTGTCCCTGTGACTAAAAAGCAGGGCACTATTCGATTTTGTGTTGATTATCATGATATTAATAACACATGTCCAAAAGATAACTACCCCACTCCCTTTATTGACCAGCTTATTGATGATTGTGCTAGGAGTGAAATATTCTCTTTTATGGACGGCTACTTTGGCTATAACCATATCAATATTTTACCTGCTGATCAGCACAAGATTGCCTTTATCTGTCTGTGGGGTACTTTTGCTTATAAAAAGCTTCCTTTTGGTGTGAATAATGCTGGTGCAACTTTCCAAAGAGCAATGTCCTATGCCTTTCATGATATTAGACACAATGTTTAGCCTTATCTGGATGATCTTCCTGTTCATTCAGCTAAACACGTAAACAATCTGGACCACCTCCACCAAATTTTTCTTTGCTACAGACATTATAATATTCATCTCAATCCACACAAATGTGTCTTCTACGTTGAGTTCGGCAGACTCCTTGGGTTTATCATTTCTAAGGAAGGTATTTGTCTCGATCCACTCAAGGTCGGAGCTATTTTGAATCTCCCACCTCCTGCTACTTTGCACTAGTTGTAGAGTTTGCAAGGGAAGGCTAATTTCTTGCATCGGTTCATCCCTAACTATGCCGAGGTCACTAAAGGTTATACGTGTCTACTTAAGCATGACATTCCATTCATTTGGGATGAAATTGCCCAAAATTCATTTGAGCAACTCAAGACCCTTCTTGTTTCTGCTCCTTTGTTGCGTCCACCTAACTATCACCGTGATTACTCGCTTTATCTAGCTGCCGCTGATAGTACCATTGGCATGGTTCTAGTACAGGACGACGATGATGGTTCCAAGCATGTCATATATTATCTTAGCCACAACCTTCTTGACACCGAGACTCGCTATGCTTATGTCGAGAAGTTGGCCTTGGCAGCCGTTCAGGCTGTTCAACGTTTTCGTCATTACATTTTGTTGTGTACCACAACCGTGATTTTTTATTGCAACCCGATGACATATATTCTGTCATGTCAATTGCTGGGGGGAAAATACTCCAAGTGGATTGTTATCTTCTAGGAATTTGATTTGGAGTTCACTACTGCCAAATCTAAGAAATCACTAGTTTTTGCTGAGTTGATTTGCTCCTTACCATCTGTTTTCGCTCCCTCTCGGATAGAGGACCACATTCCAGATGATACACTCTTCTTGATTAGTACCCTCGATCCCTAGTATGGTGATATCATCGTTTACCTCCAGACGTCTTCATTTCGCTCTAACTTGTCGAAGGATGGTTGGCAACACATTCGCCATCATTCTCAGCCATATCATATTATTGGAGACACTTTGTATCATGTCAGAGTTGATTCTATTCTCTACCATTGTTTAACCCTTGAGGAAACTGAGAAAGTCTTAAATGACTGTCACTCTGGTGCCTGTGATGGTCATATGTCTGGCTATGCCACTGCTCAGAAGATTCTTTGTGCTGGTTATTTTTGGCCATCCATTTTCAAGGATTGCATTCTTGTCGTCCGTTCATGTCATGCATGTCAAATTTACTAGCGTAAGATGCATGCGCCACCTTCTCTTTTGCATCATGTCATTACAGTTGGCCCTATTTCAAAGTGGGGCATTGATTTTATGACCTGTAACCCTCGCTCGGCTGGGGAGCATGGGTATAGCATCGTTGTAGTTGATTACTTTATGAAATGGGCTGAAGCGATGCCTACATTGACTAACGACAGTAAGACAGTTGCTCAATTTCTATTCAATCATGTGATTTCCAGGCTCGAATTCCCTCAAGCCATCGTCACAGATCATGGCTCTCATTTTCGTAATTATATGATGGCTGAGTTGACAACCCAGTTGAGCTTGTGTCACGATAGTTTGACGCCATATTATCCCCGGTCCAATGGCCAAGTCGAAGCAACGAACAAATTGTTGGTCACCATGCTTCAGCGTACCATTGGAATGCATAGGTCCAATTGGCATTTGATGTTGTTTTCTGCTCTATGGGCCTACTGAACCTCGGTTAAGGATGCTACTGGATTTACACCATTTCATCTTGTTTATGGTCTAGAAGCTACCCTTCCGATTGAATGTGAAATTCCTTCTCTTAAATTAGCTATTGAATTATTGCCAAATACCACTCCAATGGAGGAGCATCTTCTTTATTTAGAATGGCTTGATGAGACTCATCGACTTACTTCATTGGTCATTGAAGCACAGAAGAAGCAAGTGAAATCTCACTTCGATTAGACGGTCAAACCACGTTCCTTCATTGAAGGGGATTTAATCCTGTTGTATGATCAAGCTCATGATAAGATGGGGGCAGGGAAATTTGAAACCATGTGGCATGGGCCCTACATTGTAAAACATGTTTTGCAAAAAGGTGCCTATGAGCTGATTGATTATGAAGGCAATCCTTTAGATAAGCCCCAAAACAGGCTTTATCTCAAGAACTATTATGCACGAGTCTTTCGTGCATTTCTGTGTACATAAGTGTGTTTTCATTTTTGTACATGTTTAGCTTAGTGTGTAAGCATTTTCTGCTTATTATGTCCTTTTGCTTCTTATTCAGATGTTTGTTGCACCTTATGTCGGTTTCGCTGATGGTGCCTATCACAGTACTCATAATCTTTCCTCTGCAGCATGGGTTATCTATGATCCTCACGGTGAGTTGGTAGATCATCAAGGTGTTTGTCTAGGATGTACTACGAACAATGTCATTGAATATAGTGCAGTTATTGAGCTATTCACTGACGTTGCTGCCCTCAATATTTGTGCTTTGATCATAAATCTAGATTGACAGCTTGTTGTTCTCCAGCTCAACAGGCATTATTCCATCAAAAACCCTTAGATTTTAAGGTTGTATTTACATGTTCATCTACTGAAAAGGAATTTTGATTACATTACATATCAACATATTCCTAGAAGACTAAATACATTAACAGATGCATTAGCAAATCATGTGTTAGATAGACATTTGTGACATTTGTAAAAGTAAACATTGAGACATAATAAGTTGATAAAACAAAACATAGGTATGTATATATATCATGTATTGCACATTGTAATGCTCAAAAATTATGTGTTCAAGTTACATCACGAGACAACATGTCTCTCAAAATTGTAGAACATAAACCTAGGGTTCTAATCTGCGTGATGCTCTCTATAGCACACCACTGCTCGGACAACATGTCTAAGCAGTTGGTGGATCCTATTTGACACCCCTGATGTGTGTCGCTGGTACTGTCGAGGGACATCCTCGAATCCTGTGTAATCTGGGATCCCCTCTGTCAAGCCCTCCAGGTCACAAGCAATCTCATCCTCCACGTCTCCACCAAGAGGAGGTAGCTCAAACTCCCTCTCAACTCTCCAAGCAATGGGAAACAAACCTGCAGGTCTTTCTGGTCCAACATCTACAAGATTGAAACATAATAATCAAGACATATATATATATATATATATATATATATATATATATATATATATATATATATATATATATATATATATATATATATATAATTATTACAAAACTCTTTAAAAATCAAAAAATGAGTTTGTTACCTCTATCATCCCAGTGTTCCCCAAGAGGGAGTACTAGGTCTGGATCACCTCTGAAGTTAGTCCCGACATATGGCCAGTCCTCTACAACAACGAGTTGGCGATCTAGCCACTGGAAGAACTCCGGTCTCCATGACATTTGTTGACCGCCACCTCCTCGAGGCATCAGTATCACCCACTAGGTAATCCATGGCTCCCGTGGTGGTGGCCTTGCCACGACCACTTCCTATCTCTGAAAGATGGGAAGCCATTCCAGGATGAACGGTACGAGGATTGAGCCATACCCAAACTGTTTGGTATCACCTCATCGGAATTTTGCCAATTGCCTTTAGAGGTTGTCTAATACCACCTCTGCCTAGTTGAATACGGTGGGGTTTAGGTAGTCAGTGGCCAGCCAGAGTTGAGTCTTGGTGGCCTCATGTAGGGCCTGCGAACCAGCTACTCTAGTGATGGTGGAAAAGAGGACTCGCAGGGACAAGTCAATGACTATTGTGATCTTTAGTTTGCCTCCCTTGTCCAATTTCTGGGCCTCTAGACACATCCTTCCGATGAGCATGTCCATCATCCCTCTTATGATCCGAGTACCTGTCATTCGGGGCCTTTCTCCCCTCCGTGATAACCCTGTTAGGAAGTAGATATCGACTGAATAAATCTCTAGCTCCTGCCCCTGAATGTTGAATCTCCCTTCATTTGGATCCCACGCTCCAACGAGATATTGGAGTAGATCCGTTTGTGCTCTTAGGCATGGCACCATGAAAAACTTTAGAAGCCCACAATTCCTGAGCACATCCAAACAATTTGGATCCCCCATGGCCAACTCATCATCGTTGCTATGTTCCTGCTCTTTCCATTCGATCACCATGATTTTCTCCCTACAAACACACAAATATGTAATTTGAGGAATTTTTGTTCTCAACACTCGTCGTGCTTGTTTTTCAAACAGGTGCACCGAGCCGAAATCTGGGGTTCAAAAAATTTGGGCTCTTCGTGACCGTTTGGTGTACAGTCATGAAGAGCTCATTTTCCCTCCGTTGGAAAATTTGACTCTTCGTGGTCCTGCACTGGGAACCCATGCCAACCGCTGCGGACACTCCCGTCCACAAAACTCCTCTAAATCACAACTAAAAACTTAACAAACGAGATATATTCTGTGTAAAAATGAAGGAAAAAAGTGTGGTGCCTACCTGGACCAGACGGATTCACGAACGAGCTTCTGAATCTCCTCCAGTCGATCGCCGAAATTGCAAGTGCACAAGGGTAAATTTTTTCCACTCCAAGGTAAAAGTAAAAAGTGAATTGTTTTTTACCAATTGGCCCTTTTATAAGCTCTTTTTGGCAAATTAGGGTTTTAGGTCTATTTTTGAATATTTTATGCATATTTACGTCAAAAACAAATTTTACACTTGTTTTTGGTGCAACAATAGGTTCCAAATACTCAGTTGATGATGATTTACGAGTTGTATTTTATACTTATTCGGACTCAGTAAAAACATGAAAAAGTCCCTATTGGAGTCATCTTTAAGCTCTTTTTTTACTCTCAAAACATGAAAATATTATCGAGCTCTTGTCACTTTGAACTCATTAACAGCTGCGAAGCATCATCTACCCAATATAATTTTACACCTTTTACGGACTGGGATAGATTACTTACAAAAAAGGTATATGTTGATCTATCACGATCAATAAGTTCCCTTAGGTATTGTTTTCTACCTTTTCAGATTCAAGGGACAAATTTACGAAAAGGGCCCTTTGGAGTTTTCTTTTCCATGTCTTTTTCAAACTCTCTAAATATGAAAAGGACTCCGAGTTTTACCTATGTCGGACTTGTTAAACCCTGACGACATTGGACTTGTCATCATGATGAGATCGAGCTTCTCTTTCCTAGGGCTTGTTAAACTTTACTAAGTCAGATTTTTCCAAAGGACAAACTTATATTACAAGCATATGCTATCCCCTTCAAGCTTGTGTTTCATAAATAATTGGCGTACTCGCCAGAAATGGTGGGGGGAAATTTGGAAGTATTCTTTTGGTTGTATTAATTATTACGGTAGCTTGTCGCTCTTGAACATCGACACTCTTTTTGCTTCGTGTTGGGTTGGTATATCCTCACTTTATCATTGGCCTTCCAGGTTTTGGGTTATCCATTTTAGCTCATTCCATCTGTTCCTTGCTGCATCATCATGAGCTTTGATTCCTTGGCACCAAAATGTTGCCAAACTCTGGAGTCGTGTTGCCGATATGTTCAAGCGCTTAATCCTTTTAGAGTTTGTATCCTTACACACCTTCCTCAGATTCTCTGTCTCATCCACATTCATCTTGTTCCTTTGTCTCACATCGATGATGTGGGAAACATTATGGCCCTCCTTTGATGGATGGCTTCCTGTCGACTTCAACTCATTATCCGGGAAGTTGATCTAGAGACTCCTTTTTGGTACCTTGGAGCTTGCATGCCTTAATGGCAAGTTCTTCGCATTCGACAACATGCTCTCATTATTGGCCTTCGATCGGGTGATTTCGCGGGTGTTCGACTTCGGATCATTCTTCACACGTCGTCAATTGTACTAGTGGTACCTTGAGAACCATTGACATTACTGGTGGTCTCCCTCACACTTGTTAACGGTTTACATCTATTCGCATATTAGAATTTGTACCATGATCAGGTTGGGATTCAAAACCCTGGGCTCATATTACACAAGTCCAGGTTGCATGGATTTGTTCATGATTGAATACATGACTCTTTTGATTGGATGGCTGTGACCATACCTGAGTCTTTTATATGGTCCTTTTGATTGGATGGTTGCGTCGGTAACAGAGATCATTTATGTTCATCTTCTGGATGGTTGTTCCCATGCCTTATGCACATGTATTTCCTTTCACTATGTACTCATGTCTCAGAGATATCATTTGTAATTGCATTTGCAGGTTCTCTGTGATGGTGTTCTGTTTCAGTTATCGATTCGTAAATAATTTCACCCCTCCCACTCTCTCGGCCTTCATGCTTTAGGGGGCATCTGTTAGACAATAATTTTTCACGACCCTGCATTCCCTAATCCCGAACACTGTCGGTCCGTGTTATTGACATCTGCCTTGTGTCATGTTGAAAATTATGTGTCAATGTCTTCCTTGTCATCTCAGGAAGAATACCTCAATTCACTACTCCTGGAGCAGAGCCTTTTTACCTATGTTTTTTGGTCATCGCAGGACAGTAGTTTTTCCACCCGCGAAGATGGCCAAAATTGCACTAGTAGAAAAGTCTTCGCTCTGTCTCTGTGTTGCACTCACGCCGACCTACTTTTGGCAAGTTTTTTAAAAAAATCATCAAAGCTTCGAGGTGAAACAGCTTAATGGGAGGTCCTAGGGTTGGTTTTTGGATCAGATGAGCTCGCCTCTTTCCTTTGGGATGGTTGTTCCTCCTTTTGTGCAACCCCTCAAAGGGATAAGCTCTTTCTCCCATCTCTTTTGGAAGCTCCTCCTCCTATAAATACTTCCTCCATGACTAAGATCATCTAGCTTCAGAGTTTAAGAGTTCAATAGTAAAAGTAGAGAATTTTGCTGGAGTGTGGAAGTAGCTTCTTATATAGCTTAGCTTGGGATGGTGAGCTGGCTTGATTGCAAGAGTTTTCTAGCATTAGCCTTTTGGGTAGGAGAGAGAGTTATTCGTCCTTTTGGGAGATAGTTCATGAGTGAATTCTTGCGGAGACATGTTGACAGGACCCTTCAAGGAGGCTTACGACGTCAAGGCTTGGTTGTAAGTTTTACTTTAATTTACATTAATACAAATCAATAGCTTATTTCCTATATCTTATGTCAAATTGTGTATTGATACCTTGAAGCTCCTTGACTCTTTAAGTAGATCGTTTTTGTCGTACTCTATTATGTTCGTGGATGTGCTCTGTATGTTGTTTTCAGGTACAAGTGATTAGGAGAATGAGAGCTGGAGCAACACAACAAGGACTTCATTGAACGACAATTTGAAGGTAGGCCTTAATGACATCAAATTTCTAAGGAAATTTGCTTTGGTATTATCTTTGTTGTGACTAGGCCCACTTTAGGGCTAGAGGGTTTGCCTCTGTCCGCAGAGGGAACTTGCCTGCGTCACAAAGACACATATCCTCTTTGACCTTTATCCAAATCTTCTTCCATATCTTGAAGGAATTCGAATTTAAGCATTGGAGGCCACATAAGGGTGCCTTGGAAGCTTCCAAATGACCTACACATGTCGTGAAACTCAAGCCAATTTTAAGTATTAACAAGTATATGCCATTTTTCTAAGTTTTAAACACTTAATTCACTTATAATACTAGGAATCATTAACTTTTGGAAAACACAAATGGAACCCATATAATTATGAAAATGGAGGCTAATGAAAGGTTATATGGTCATGGAGTTGCGACATGTGAGTGAAATGGTGGTAATAAAGGTGAAAGTGGATGATATTTTGAATACATTTTGAAGACTCTACAAGCCACATTCGAGTGGGCCATGTCTTATGCTTTTTATGACATCAAACATGTTATCGAAGCATATCTGGATGATTAGCTGCTCGTTCTTGAAAGAGAATTGATCATCCTAAACACCTTCGGTTGGTCTTTGAATGGTGTCATTTTTATAAAATCTGGTTGAATCCAAATAAGTGCATTTTCGGTGTCACATCCAGTCAGTTGTTAGGATTCGTCATATTGACAGAGGGGATTCATGTTGATCCCTTCAAGGTTGAGGCAATACTTTAGTTGCCTCCCCCGTCTTCCATTTGTCAACTTCAAAGTCTCCAAGGAAAGGCAAATTTCTTAAGGAGATTCATAGAAAATTATGCCGAGATTACAAAAGGATTTATGCATTTTCTTAAGAAAGGAGTCCCATTTTTATGGGATGATTTCGCGCAGCAATATTTTGATGCTTTGAAAAAAGCATTAACCTTTGCTCCATTGTTGAGTCCACCTGATTATAGCAGAGACTTCCTTTTGTATCTCGCTGCTGCAGAATCAACTATTGGTATGGTTCTGGTTGAGGAAGATGATGCTTTATGTCAACATGTAATATACTACTTAAGTCGAGGCTTGGTAGGTCCTGAACTACGCTATTCTCTCATCGAGAAATTGGCTTTGGCAGTTTTCCATGCTATCCAGCGGTTACAGCATTACATTCTACCTCGAAAAACGTTTGTATTAGTAGCCGTCAATCCATTTCAGTTTGTTCTCAGTAGGCGAGTGATTGGGGGAAAATACAATAGATGGATTATTATTTTGCAAGAATTCAATCTGAAATTCATGTAGGCTAAATATAAGAAATCTTTAGTATTTGCAGGGATGATATCAGAGCTTCCTTGTGAAGAAGCAATTATTTACGACGAAAACTTTCCCGACGAACATTTATTTCTCATTTCTTCACAAGATCCTTGGTATGGAGATATCATTATATATCTCCAGACTTTGAAGCTTCCACCTGCTTTCTCTCAAGACAAGCATAGAAAGTTGTGTCACCTCGCTAAGAATTATGTTATTATAGGTGACACATTATATCATCATGGGATTGATTCAATCCTTAGGCGTTGTTTAACTTTGGAGGAAGCTGAGTCAGTTGTTAATGATTGCCACAATGGAGCTTTTGGCAGTCATCTATCAGGGCTTGCAACAACCCAAAAAATTTTGTGAGCGAGCTACTTTTGGACTTCAATTTTCAAAGACTGTATTGAAGCGGTCAAAAGATGCAATCCTTGTCAAGTCTGTACTCGGAAAATGCACGCACATCCAGCTCTGATTTTCCCTGTTATCACTGTTGGTCCTTTTACGAAGTGGGGCATTGATTTTACTACTTGTAATCCGCCTTCAGCAAGAAATCACAAGTACATCATTGTAGCCGTAGACTACTTTACTAAGTGGGTTGAGGCCATGCCTACTTTCAAAAACGATAGTGAAACAATGGCCTTGTTTCTCTTAAATTAGGTTATTTCACGATTTTGTATCCCTAAAGAGATTGTCAGTAACCATGGTAGCCACTTCCAAATCAACTGATGTCTGAATTGGCTCTCAAGTTGGGTTTCCGGTAGGAGCATTCATCTCCATATTATCCTTAGGCCAATGGGCAGGTTGAAGTTGTGAATAAATCACTTAAAATCATCTTGCAAAGGACGATTGACAAAGCTCAATCCAATTGGCAAATCATTTTGTATCTGACACTTTGGACATACCGAACATCAGTTAAGACTACCACTGGTTTTACTCCTTTTCAACTAGTTTATGGGTTGGAATCTATCTTTCCTATCGAATGTGAAATTCCTTCTCTTAAGCTAGCTGTAGAACTTCTTCCAGAGACTTTTAGTCTTGAGGAATGCATCGTTCATTTGGAGAATCTTGATGAGCAGCATCGAGATGCCGCCATAATAAATGAAGCCCATAAGAAAAGGATAAAAACTCAGTACGATAAAGTTTTCCGTCCTCGAAATTTTTCTGAAGGCAACCTTGTCTTGGTCTATGATAAAGACAAATACGCCCTAGGGGCAAGCAAGTATAAATCCATGTGGTACGGTCCCTTTATAGTCAAGCGTGTTTTGAAAAGGGGGGCTTATGAATTAATTGACTTTAAAGGAAACAAGTTGGCAGAATCCAAAAATGGGCTCTACCTTAAGAAGTATTTTGCTTAAGCTTCGGCCAAGCACTTACTTGTTTTTTATATATTGTATGTTTGTACATATCTATCTAGCGGTTTTAGTGATATCGATATTTTTGATCTACTATGGTAGGTATTGATGGATGATTTAGTATATATAGGATTCGGCGATGGTGCGAGTAGGCATATGTGGAACCTTTCTTCTGTGGCTTGGGTGATTTATTATCCATATGGCCAGTTGATGGTTTCGAGAGGAGTATGTATTGGTCCTGATTCGAATAATATTGCAGAATATACTGTCGTTATTAATTTTCTATCTAAAGCAATATCTCTTGGTATTGATTCATTTGTGCTTTTTTTGAACTCACAACTGGTGGTATCTCAGCTAAATGACACTTATCAGGTACGGGATCCCTATTTGTATCACCAATTTTTTAGAGTGAGATTGTTGCAACGATCATTTGTTTATATCACATATGTTCACATTCCACGATCAAAAAATTCATTAGCAGATTCTATTGCTAATAAAGCATTAGATTGGCATATCAATCATTCATCAAATTAAAAAATATCAAAAATAATCGCAAGTGTCATCTGTATATATCATTAAATCGCCTATATGTAGATAGATTGTTTATTTCCAAAAGATAATATACAAAATTGGGACAAAATGCCCTACAAAATCTGGGCTTATGTAAATCATCATGTCCAATCATAAAAAGATCTAATCATCTATCTAGCTGGCTCAGGATGAGTAGCTAGAAAATATACAACAGCATTGGCTACACACCAGAATAACGCACCCAGTCCCGTGGTACTCCTACCATGCGATGTTGCATCTCCTCAGGTAGATCCTCTATGGCTATCATGGGTACTTGGTGAGTCAGCCTCACCAAGTTCCTCTGAACTGCATGGAGAACTCTCTCTGTCTTAGCTGCAGCCCCTTCGGCATCTCTTCTGTGACGCTTGTATCTTAGAAATCCGTCAGGTCTCACTAGTCTAACATCTGAAACATGATCAATATATTTTGTAAGTTTCTTGTCTCATCAAAAAATATTTTTAAGTTCATTTATATTAAAAATCCAAAATAAAAAATCTTAACGAAGCTTAAAATTTTAAAAATTGTTACCTATGGCACCCCATGCTTCATTTGGTGGTAACGCTAAGTCTGGATCTCCCCAAAAATCCATACCGACATAGGGGTAGTCATCGACTGTGATGGGCACGTTGCCATCCCCAGCGTGCTTCATCAAATCATCCCATCTACCCATTCGTGGATATTTAGGGCTTCTGATAGTCGATAATACCTTGGGTCAAAGCGCAGGTACTTTCTTGAAGAAGAATGAACATAAGATTGTGCTATACCTAAAATTCTTTATCTGACCCTTCTAAATGGAGGTAAGTTGATTCTTCATATTGGTCAGTAGAGGTGTGCACCAATCAAACACTATGGTGAGACATTCCACTACTAGGCTCATCGATACTCATGAGGCCTGATGTAAAGAAGTTGAGCCATTTACCCTGGCAATGGTAAATAGTAAAATCTTTAAGGACAAGCTCTCTACGTGCTTTATTGGAATCTGACTTCCAATCTTCTGTGGATGACCAGGACAATATATGTGGACATAGTCTTCTACATAAATACTACCCCTCATCTAGCCAGTCGAGTGCACCACCTCTCCACTTCGGGAAAGACCGGTAATAAAGTATATATCTTTGATCTCAATCCTTAGAGGCATCTAATTGATCATGAAGGCGTCATCTTCTGCCCTCTAGTAATGAATCAAAAGCTAAAGAAATTATGCGTTGGCTTTCATATTCGACACCTTAAAGAATTTTAGTAAGCCGCAGCCTCTTAAAGCATCCAAAGCATTTGGGTCCTTCATTACTTCATTATCTATAGCACTATGCTCTCTTTATGTCCAGGTGATGGTCATCTTGTCCAAAAAGATGTTTCAAACCGTTAGTTTTTTGTTTTAAATTTTTAACTCGCACACACACAGGTTCCCTTTACACACAATCACATGTAGGGCTGTCGTATATGTGGGTTACCCTTATTCAACCCGCGTGTACATAGAGTTGAATTTTTTGACATATTTTCCCACTGTTAAACCTTGAAAAAAATATCTGAAAAGTATGACAAATCATTAAAAGCAGGATATAAGGGTTACCTGGAAACTTTGGAGTGATTTGAATAGTTAAATTGGTCAGAGGAAGCTTACTTGAGTTTGTCTCCATAGCTCCTTGCTCAAAAATAAAATGAAAAAGCTGTGAGTCCAAAATTCCTTATATAAGTTGGAAAATACAAAATATTTCTTCAAAAATTGATTTTTGTCTTATGGATTTTTTTACCTTTTGGCTTGAAGTGTCGAGACTGGGTTGTCTTTATAGGAAGTTTTGGAGACTTCTTTGAGACATTATTCTGGTCCCATGACCGCAGACCCATCATGGCAGGTATCATTTTCTTACTGGCATATAGGTTAGGGAATACCACTTTCCGTTGCATTTTGCACACTAGCCTCCATACTGCGATACATTGGCCATAGGATCGACCCCATCGTGTCTTGGTTCACAAACCATTTTTACTCGCTGACTTTAAAAATCATGATACGATAGTAGAGCCAACCTTTACATGGGTATCTTAGTTATATCCTCGCTAACATTGGCTGCTTATGCTACTATATTGAGTAGGCTCGGGAGGCCTCTTTAGCCCTACCATGACTTATGCATTGAAAACTCATTCTCGTTCTTCTCCGTTGCTTTCTGGCCTTATACACTAGAGGCTCCTTTGTGTTGATTTGTACTGCTACATTGCATATTGACTACTTGCACCTTTTGGCCTTGAGTTGGCTTCACTTGGACTCGTGTTTAAGCCACTTTTTCGACCATGTATTCTGCAAAATGAACCATGCAATCACTTAGCTTCTACAACTTGACACACCCTTTTACCCATGGAAAGAATATCCCTTTGAGTGTCCTTGACCAGTTTCGCCACCTTGCATTGAGCATAGGAATGTTCCTCTCCCAAGAAATATAGAATCTGTTTTTTCCAACACTCATTCTTTCCACTGTACTATTTCATTCTTTTATTCTTTTTCAAGCTTCATATAAAAAAAAAAAAAGACAAAAAAAATTATATATTCCAAAAAGAGTGGGAACGAGACATTATTTCCATATTTTGATGGCAGCTAGAGTCAGTCGTGTCACCTTTGAACAAAGCACTCAAAAGAAAGTCTTTCCTCCCTTGGGGTGGGCTTTAGTTTGACTTAGGAAAACCTTAACCTTGTTATTGAGTCAGTTCTCCTCAGATTGGTTACCTCTTCCAATCATATGGAGAGTTTTCTTATGCCTCCTGCATGACAAACTTATACAGAATTGTCATATGTTGACATATAGTCATAGTTGAGTCGTGCTTTTGTTCAAGGGAAGTAATCCTGAGTCGGCCTCTCCGTTACCGGGAATAGTGTCTATGCAGAACTGCTAATCCCACTAAGGCTAGTGGCTACCTTAGAAACAAACAAAGTAAAGACTACTTTCATTTTCCTTTATGAGAGATAGATGAGAGAAGAATAAAGGAGACCAACCTTTGTCTTGCACTCGGTTCCTTGCTCGGTTCCTCTCTCTTCTGATAGTCCTTTGCTACTTGCTTCCTTGTATACCCAGCTTCACAGAGTACTTGTAGAATCAAAGCAGCACAATACTATACGAGAACATGGATCTATTATCATAAACAATCTAGGATCAGATGTAAATTGACCATACAAATGCATAAAACATCAATCATACAAGAGTATGGAGGAAAACTTGAATAGCTTTATTGATAATCAAGAAAGAACCAAGAGAGTTACAACCAAATGTTCTGACCCAGCATCATCCTCTCAGCAAGAAGAAGCCCTTCTTCACCTCATGACAAGCTTAGATCACCCAACACTATGAGATTGCACCAATAAACCAGCAGCACTTCCTTAGAAGATACAAAATTCCAGCCTCTGGATCTTTGGGATGAGGGATCCATATATAGATGTCTACAAGGGAGGTGAGTCAGCTTTTGAGATTTGATTAGTGTCTTCCCTCTGATAGTTATTGCTTCCACTTGGAGATTGATGATCTCTTACTCATCCCTAGTCGAATTCAGAGAGGCAAGTGTCACAGGAGAAGTTTCTGGAAGATTCCATGCTTCTCCACCTCGCAGATTGACACTGCCATTTGTCCCTTCTCGCCCATCACACCCCATAGAAGGTATTTTTGAAATGCAACACACCTACTGTGTGTATTTAGGTGATATGCAATGCACTTTGCCTATGGAGCAGGTGAAATGGTCCAGTTTTGACCAATTCTGAGTAGTTTTTCATGGAGAACTTCTGGGAGAAGCTATAATCAGTTGACCTTGTTCTTTTAGGGGTTGGAACAACACCTTTAGGGACTTAGGAGCCCTTGGTTTATGGACATTTATGCTTGGGGTTGTAGTGCCCAAAAATGTCTATAACAGTTGCCCCCTAAAGCATGAGGTCGTTAATCTTTTTGATGTCGGGTGAAATGCTTTATCATGAGGATCCGAAGTTCTTTCAAGCTGGAAGGAGACCTGTAATAAGATACAATACAAGACATTATCTTCATAATATTTTCATGATCTAGCTGAGGCGGGCATTCCCATGCTCAGCTTTACAAATTCATTTTCATGTACATGAGACAGACAATCATCTGAGTGTAGACTGGTGATTCTGGTAGAGCCATCATCCCTTAGATTGGATGATTATCTGTGCAGCAATGATGTACATTTGATGTCTTTATTTTCCTGAATATATATCACAGCCCGGATGGATGAAACTAGATCCGGGGTCTTCAATCTCGTTCGATCTTCACTCAAAGTACAAGTCGATCCACGTGAGAGATGTTCTGGAGTCGAACATGGAAAGACATCGCCTGATTACCAGCCAATGATGTAAGCTGTTAACAGGCACGAGAGGAATCACCGATAATGATGATGACCCTCAAGGTACTATAGTACAATTCACGTGGTGTGAATAGAGGACTTGGCGTCGAACAATACACAAAATCTTTTGGTCGAAGGCCATTGATGTAAACCTGTCGCCGGAAGTGAGAAACTTGCCATTGAGGCATGCAAGTTTCAAAGTACTGAAAGGGTTGTTCCTAGATCGACTTATTGGATAATGAGCTGATGTCGACAAGAAGCGATCCGTCATAGGAGGGCCTTAGTGAATCCCACATCAATGACATGGAATGGAGCAAATGATTTTAATGGAGGTGAAAACGATCTGGTGATATATGGCTCAGGGTGGCGGTCATGAAAGAATGGAGCGAAGATGTATTATAGTGGGTGAGACACAGGTGAATTCTTTGAGTGACTTCTCTTGAACATATCAGCGACACTGACATGATGGATTGGTAGCATTAACCCCAAATGTGGATGGTGTGATGGAACCATGGTGATGTGACCAGTGAATGGAACAACCCAACCCAACTTGGATGCGGAGTGAAAGTGTCATGTTCAAGAGCGACTTGCTACCAGTAAAGTTTCTTCAAGTTTTCTTCCCAATTTTTCCCTAGTCATTGCTGACCAGTACCTCTTTATTTTTTTCAGGCTTGAGGAGGATAACATATGCTTGTTCTATAATTTTCCCTTCGGGAAAACCCATCGCTATGTTTTAACGAGCCTAGTGATAGTGAAACTCGCTCTTGTCTGCTATGGACAAGTTTGTCGATATTAGGTTTTAACGAGTTTAATGACAAAGATAACTCGGTCCTTTTCAATTTTAGAGAGTCTGAAAAGGGACGTAAAGGAAACTCCAAAGATCCTTTTTCGTTATCTAATCCCTTAAGTCCAAAAAAGTATAAAATAATACAGAAGGGATGAATTTTCGGTACTTTTAACGAGCCGAACAAAACAAGCGCTCGATCTTTTTGTGTAATAATCCCTCAGGTCCAAAAAAATTAAAATCTAAAGGAGGGATAACACTTCTGGTCACTTTAATGAGTTGGAGAGGCCAATGGCTCAGCAATATTTTCATATTTTACGAGTCAGTTGAAAAGAGCTTAAAGGAGACTCGTCTTTGAGGAACGAGTGATAAATTCGGGTAGCAGCTGATTCCAGGTAATGTTTGGAATTTCCCAATCATGGTAGTGTTACAAGGATGGCTAACAGGATCACTCTTCGCAACTGTTCCTCAAAAGGGGTAAACAATCAAGTGGAGGTGAATGATCGGCCAATACAGAGTGGAGGTGATGATGAGAACACGACCAAGGCTTTAAAGGCTGAAGTACTACATTCACGACAGTTATTTACCAGAAATTGGTTCATTTTTTATTGAGCTTAAATGCTGGGGGAAAATTTTCTCATTTCTTATGTTTATTTTTTAACGAGCATGAAGTCCGCGTTAAAACTGCTCGATTAATCCAGTCGTATAATAAGAATGTCTCATATAAAACGGCATTATTTCAAAGCTTTGCCCCACATCCTTTCTTTATGCAAGTTAGGAAACGACCAATCCTACGAGTTTAGAGGGTTAGAGGACCTACAAATTTAAAAAAATAAATGGTTGCTCTTCGCTTGCATGCCAAAAGGTTTGCATGCCCCCAGGTATAGAGACATAGAGTTTCAAGGTTACCCCGCAATTTCGCAGACAAAACATTTGTTTTGCCAAAAAGGGCCTACCTCTTTCAAGTTACCAAAGATTGTTCTATTTGTACCACAAACAAAACACTTCTTCGACGATGTCTATCGAAATAGAAAAAGGCGAGTGGCACAGACGCCTCCACTCACATAACTTTGACGAGGGAATCATATTCCAGTCTAACCCCCTTTTCCAATTACGGGCGGGAGTGTCAGACTAGTTAGATATCCTTCGCGGAAACCTATGCTATACCTGAAGCTTTCCTGCCGAAGCAGACCAGGGTGCATGCCCCCTGGGTTTCAGTCATGTCCCCCGAATTACTCGCGCTCATCAGGTGGACGGACTGGGGATTGATGAGACATTCCTTGCGTGAAAAGACCATTCAGGGATGGTATATGACTATTTGCTATGCGTGAACCGGGGAATGAAAGTTGGTCTACGAGCTTGACCACTCCTCCTTTGTGCAGAAAACACATTACTCTAAAGAGTGAGGAGACAATTGCTCCCATGCAATAAATATAGTCTCGTCCAAGGAGTAGATTATAATCCAGGGGTCCTTGGACTACCATTACGTTTATGTGAACGATTTTCCCTCTGTCACACGGAATCTGTCAAGGGTGCGGACACGACTGACCTTCCTAGAAGTCTAAGACATTCTAATGACAAACAAGACAAAATGGAGTGATCTTTCTCTAAATACACCTTTTACAACATGAAAACTACAAGTGTTTAGGCTTACCTTATTCCAAAACGCTGTTGTTGAAGTCCGTTCTTGACGATCCGGATGAGCTCCTCCTTCAAGTCAATTCCTGCAACCACAAACAATCAAACAATTACCAAGCACTTGCATTTCATATAATAAAACATATATTCAACATGCAGACCAAGGAACACATGAAATAACTCATTAACACAAGCTATTGAGAAAAATAAACCAGTTTGTATTAATAACGAAACAAAGAAACTCTTACAACCTGGCCTTGGTGTTGTGCAAGTTCCTCCCAGGGTCCATCAAGGGTTTTCCTCTACTTTGACAAAGCTCACCCTCTCCCAAGTAGAATCAAGTGAAGACAATCTCTCCTCACAAAGGCTCTAATGGAAGACCTAAATCCTGCAGCATTTACCCAAAGAAAATGTATAGCTCCAACCTCCTCTCCTTCTGGCTCAATGCCTTTATTTATAGTGCTGTAAAGAGGTTATTCAGGTCCACTATCAATGGGATCATCCCCCTCTATGGGTGGGATAGCTCCCTTATTGATGGGATAAGTTCCCCCTTAATAGAGATACATGAACCAACTGGAGGCGCATCCATTTCATCAAACCGACCTCTAGAATGTTCTAGAAGTAACCACAAGTAACTTTTTCAAGATAAAACTCGCGCATTTTGCCTTTTACAGAGGGACGCACCTGTCCCTTAACATACAGAGCGTCCATGGACGCAGATTTTGTGAACATGGTCAGCGTCCCCGCAGGTAAGGCTAGAGAGAACCTGCGACCCCAGAGATAAACATGATTTTTACAAGACTTTCTCTCTTCTTTGAGTTTGAGATGGATAACAGAGGCATGAGACTTGCCTAAGAGGGTAGCATGACTGTTGATTTGAGCCATACTAACTGTAAGTAGTCAAGGTGACATTTTTTAGTGTAACAGATTGCCCCCTAAAGTGCGAAGCCTGGAATAGAATAGGGTTTTGTAATTCTAGGAAGGGTGAAGCGCTTTATCATTTCAAGGATTGCCTTGTGGATGGCCTGGTTGGAACCTGCAATTTTCAACACAAAATACATGGATAAGATTATATCATCACTGAGGTAGGCATTCCCATACTCAGATTCAAAACTTTAACTAATGGACTAACTATTCTGATACAGGAATGATCTTGCAGTACATTATTTTTATAGACTTTTGTAGACACAGTATGGACGCAGCCATCTGTTTATGATAAGTCTACATAGACAATGAATACAAAACTCCTCGCAGCCTGGATGGTAGAAACTAGATCCAGGGTCTTCACTTCTACTTCCCGAATTGGTACGATTCTAGCCATGTGATTAAATGATTCGATGTCGAACATGGTAGAAACCACTTGATTACCAGTCAATGATGTAAACTGTTAACAAGCGTGAGAGAAACCACCAGTAATGTCAATGGTCCTCAAAGTACCAAGCACAACCCGTGAAATGTGAATAGATGTTTTGATGTCGAACACTTCACGGAATCCTTTGATCGAAAGTCAATGATGTAAACTGACGTCAAAGGCGAGAAACCTGCCATTGATGCATGCAGACTTCAAGGTACTGTCGATTCCTAAGTCATCTTTCTAGATAATGTGTCGATGTCGATAGAAAGCGACCCGTTGCAGGCAAGCCCGCAACACGAAATCATTGTTCAAGTTGAAGAAATGTTGCTGTAAGGACTGACTCAGGGATGGTCAAATGGATGACAAGTATTTTGCAGATGAAAGTTTTGCTTGCAGACCTCTTGAACACATAACGACACAACAGATGGTTTGGTGACGAATAACTCAAAGTTGATCCCTGAACCCGGTTAAAGATTTTCAAAGTGATTTAGTCAACTGTGAGGTAAAAGATTTCCCAACCCAGGTGAATGAAAAGTGTCGTGTTCAAGAGCGGTAATAAAGTTTCTTCTGAGGCAAAAGGTGACAAATAGGTTCATTCTTCTCTTTTTTCCCCCACCATTTCTGGCAAGTACCTCTTTATTTTTAACAAGCTTGAGGAGGATAACATATGCTTGATTATAAGCTCATCCTTCGGACGAGTCCAACCTAGTTTAAATGCGAACCCTAGGAAGGAGTGGTTCGTTCCTGTTTGTAATTGAACAGGTCCTTTACTGTAAAAGTTTAACGAGCCCAGTATAGGAGAAACTCGGCGTTTTTCAATTTTAGAGAGTCTGAAAAACTTAAGGAAACTCCACGTTGAACTTTTTCGTATATTTGTGTCCCTCAAGCCCGAAAAAGTATAAAATAATACCTGGGGGAACCGCTTGATCTTGCGACCAAGGAGTACTTTCATAATAGTGTCGTTGACCTGAAAAGTAAAAAGCGATCAAAGACACGTCGTTTTATTTCCTTATCGAGTTTGAAACGACAAAAACCCGGCAATCTTTTCCTGATTTTGCGGTCAGAAAAGAGCTAAAAGGGGACCGTCTTTTAATTCCGTTTTAACGAGTGAAAAAGAAACACTCGGCGATCTTTTCATGTTTTAGGAGTCAGAAAAGGGCTTAAAAGATGACTCTGAAATTTTGTTTGTGAAAAATTACAATTTCCCTCGAAATCCCTTCGTCCTGCACAAAAGCGACACATTACTCATACCTGTTTAAAATAGGCAAAAATACATTCGAAAACATCTTTTCATGGTAAAAAATGAACTAATTCATCCAAAAAACCTATAAAAAGACCTTTTACCATGTCATTTTTACCGTTTCACTGTTGAGGTTGAAAAAGGAGCTTTTGACAAGAAACTTCCCGTGGTTGCTGCGGAAAATCTGACCGTCGGAATCGAACGCCGTTTCACCGAGGTATTTTACACATCCCACTCTTCATTTTTATCCGTTTAGTTTTTTGTTTTCGGTCTCTGTTTCATTTTTGGGGGGGTTTTGGGTTCAAAATGCGCCCCTCGGCGGACGCAGGTGCCCTTCGGGTGACCCGCGTCCCCCGACTTTTTCTCACACGGGAAAAAGGTCGGGGGACGCAGTCCGCCTTCAGGCGAGCTGCGTCCGGACGCCCTGTGCTACAAAGCCGGGGTGCGTCTTCCGCAAAGGGCGCATTTCAAAACCCTAACTCTCTCAAAAAACCACCAAAATTACTCAAATTAATTTCTAATTGACTCTTTTGATGTGCAGGACCCAAAACATGTTAGACTGGAGAGAGAGAGAGCACGTAGAAGACGATGAAGCTGCGATTAACCACCAACCCTCTCTGGATGCCTTAAGAACATGTGGATTGTACAAATATTGGACCATACCGGGCATGAGGGGCCAGGTAAGATTTTTGGAATGGCTGGTTGAGCGATGGAACGTTCAAGATCAATGTTTTTACATTGGAGGGCACCAGCTCGAGATAGAGCCCTCGGATGTATACTTTCTCACTGGCTTGCCAAACAGAGGTGAGCAACTCAACCTTGCGGGGACCAGGCCGGGTGGCCAATCCCTTGATGATCTCCGCGAGGAGTGGTGCAGACCAGGGACTCGCCATAAAAAAGGCGTGGAGATAAAGCACATCGCTCTGGCGGAACTTAGAGTTATTGCGTTTACGGTCACTAGGATTTGTGGCGCGGCCGCCTTGCACATTGCCTCCGGATCCCAAATGCGGATGGCAGTTGACTGTTACCAAGGCACCATCTTCAACTGGTGCGAAGCTGTGTCGGCTCATATGAAGAGCCAACTAACCAAGGCAAAGAACGGACGACTAAAGACTTTTGGATATGGGCCTCTAGTCGTGAGCTTTGCCTTGGAGAGAGTTCCTATGCTGATCCCTCAGCAACTCACTGTTGATGACTTGGGTCCTCGGGAGCCAAAGCTTGTTCGATGGGTTGCGGTGATGGCCCGGCATCCTGACGAGGGTGCTGCAGTGGTTCGATTCTCAGACAGTTACTTCGACTGGCTAGAGGGCCAGCTTTTTGTGATACAAGACTTTCCATATGCCGGAATGGATTTCAGAGGTGATCCGGACATGGTTCTTCCACAGGGAGAACAATGGGATGACAGAGGTACTTTCATTTTCACAAGTTTTCTAATTATGTATTTTTTATTTTTCATATATATCGTCTCAAAGTAACAGTAAAATTTTAAAAATGCAGATGTTGGACCACAGCGTCCAGCCAATCTCCGGCCTTACGACAGACGACATCCAGCTGCACCGGCACCGGCCCTACAGGATGCGACAGCAGAAGTACTAGCCGATTTGGAGCATGATCTAGAGCGTCTCACGGCAGATATACCTGAGACTACTATGGATGATATTCCAATGAGGCTTCAGCGCTTCGTGGTCGCGGTCCCTGGACCGTTTAGGAGATTTCTGCGCAAGATAGCCCGCGCAGTGGTGTCGTACAGAGAGCACCACCAGTGATTGACTAGTCACTTTTGTAGTCACATGTGACATTTTTGACTTTTTGCACTATCATTTTGCCGATCATAAGGTGTGTTAAACCTATGATCGAAGACGATGTATATATTTTTGGACACACTTCTATCTATATCTATATATCACTATTACCGGCTTATCTTGTTTAACATGTATGATGAAATGTCTTTAAATTTACTTGCATGATTATTATAAATGTCTGTCCAACACTCGAGAAGCAATTGCATCTGCTAATGTATTCAAAGACCTTGGAATATGTTGATATTCAATGTAATCAAATTCACGTTCCAAGAGACGCACTCTCAAAAACAACCTTAATAACACAGGATTTCTAATGGCATAAACTCTATTAAGCTGTAATACAACAAGTTCAGAATCTAACCTCACTATCAAACGTCGAATTCCAAATGAAATAGATTCGGATAATAATTCAACCACTGCACTGTATTCTGCAATGTTATTCGTTGTTTGACCGAGGCTTACCCCATGCATAGAAACTAACTCGTCAGAGGGTGAATAGATAACCCAAGCTGCGGAAGAGATATTCCGTGTACTACGACAAGCACCATCAGCAAATCCAATGTATGTTTGGAGAGGCGTCGACATCTACAATATCAAGAGTAAAACCAAGATGAGCCAAAATAATGACGAAAAACCACACTTGCTAAGCTAAGCACACTGACTAAACTAACACACTTGCTAGCTAGAAAGGAAATCTAACCTATCTAAAAATTTCTCCATCCTCATTTTAAGCATAATACCTCTTTAGGTAAAGTCCATTTCTGGGTTTGCCCAAAGAGTCCCCATCAAAATCCACTAACTCATAAGCCCCTTTTGCTAGCTTTCGCTTTACAATGTAGGGCCCATGCCACATGGGAACGAATTTTCCAGCACCTAGCTTATCGTTCGCTTGATCATATAATAGTACTAGGTCTCCTTCCGAAAAACTTCGAGGGGTTACATTTTTATCGTACTGAGCTTTCATTCGTTTCGCGTGAGTCTCGATAGCTAAAGTAGCGTCACGTCGAGTCTCATCTAATTTAGCTAAGTATAACAACCGTTTCTCCTCTTCGGAAGTAGCTGGAAGTAATTCGACAGCCATTTGAAGTGATGGGATTTCGCACTCAATAGGTAACACAGCTTCTAAGCCATAAACTAGCTGAAAAGGGGTGAAACCTGTTGAATTTTTCACTGAAGTTCGATATGCCCATAGCGCCGAAAATAACATGTTATGCCAATTCGTTCGATGGATACCAATGATCCGTCGAATCATGATGACTAGAACTTTGTTGATTGACTCAACCAAACCGTTGGCTTGCGGATAATAAGGTGTAGAGCTATCGTGGCGCAAACCAAGCTGGCTTGTAAGTTCAGTCATCATGACATTTCGAAAATGGCTTCCATGGTCCGTAATGATTGCTTGTGGGACACCAAACCTAGTTATGATATGATTGAATACGAAAAGTGCAGCTGTCTTGCCGCTTGCGTCGAATGTAGGCATCGCCTCGGCCCACTTAGTAAAATAATCAACCGCAAGGATGATATACGCATGCCCCCCGGCCGAGTGAGGGTTACAAGTAATAAAGTCAATGCCCCATTTGGCGAATGGACCAGCGGCAATTATAGGGTGGAGAGGAGCAGGTGGAGCGCGCATCTTGCGATCAAACACTTGACAGTTGTGGCATTTTCTGACGGCAAGGATACAATCTTTAAACATAGACGGCCAGAAATAGCCAGCGCGCAACACCTTCTGAGCTGTGGCATACCCAGACATATGACCGCCACATGCTCCAGAGTGACAATCATTCAAAACTCTCTCAGCCTCATCGTGAGTTAAACAACGTCGAAAAACTAAGTCTGCCCCCAGGCGATAAAGTGTATCTCCAATAATTCTGTATTGCTGGGATTGAAACCGAATTTTTCGACGGTTTTCCTTGGAAGCTTCAGGCCGAAAGGTTTGGGTTTGGAGATAGATGATTATATCCCCATACCACGGATCTACAGTGCTAATAAGAAACAAAGATTCGTCCGCAATGGACTCCTCTGCCACAGTCTCTGTGTCAGCACTCGGGAAATCACACATCAATTCCGCGAAGACTAAAGATTTCTTAGACTTGGACTTCTCAAACTCCAAGTCGAACTCTTGCAGGATGACGATCCATTTAGAGTACTTGCCCCCTAGCAGTTGTTTTGTCAAGATATAAATCATAGGGTTGCAATCCGAAATAACAGTAGTTTTGCGGAGAAGAATGTAGTGACGAAAACGCTGGACAGCTTGAACGGCTGCCAGGGCCAATTTCTCCACATGTGAATATTTTAACTCAGTTGGATTTAAGGTTCTGCTAAGGTAATATATCACATGCTCTGCCTTGAATTCATCTTCTTGAACTAACACCATTCCAATGGTGGAATGCGAAGCTGCGAGGTATAAGAAGTAGTCCTGGTTGTAGTTGGGAGGATGCAATAACGGTGCATGGGTCAACGCGTGTTTCAATGCATCAAAAGATTGTTGAGCAATCTCGTCCCAAAAGAATTGTACGTTCTGTTTCAACAACCGTGTAAAACCTTTAGTGACCTCGGCGTAGTTGGGATGAATCGGCGTAAAAAGTTCGCTTTCCCTTGCAAACTTTGGAGTTGGCGCAAACTCGAAGGAGGAGGCAATTGGATGATAGCCTCGACTTTCGAGGGATCGACGCGAATGCCGGTTTTGGAAACAACAAATCCCAGCAATCGACCTGTTTCTATACAGAAAACACACTTGTGGGGATTCAACCGAATTCGATAATGCCTACACCTCATAAAGATTGCTCGTAAATGGACAAGGTGATCAGCTCGGTGTAAAGAATGAGCAGGCAAATCATCGAGATAGGGTTGCACAATGTGCTTGATGTCATGAAATGCATAAGACATGGCCCGTTGAAAAGTAGCACCGGCATTCTTAAGGCCAAAAGGTAATTTGCAATAAGCAAATGTCCCCCATGGACAAATGAATGCCGTTTTTGGTTGATCGGCAGGTAGAATATTGATTTGATTATAACCTGAGAAACCATCCATGAAGGAAAACATCTCACTTCCGGCACAATCATCAATAATTTGATCGATATAAGGCGTAGGATAGTTGTCTTTTGGACAAGCTCGATTGATATCCCTATAATCGATACAGATTCTTATTGTTCCTTGTTTTTTATTGACGGGAACAATATTCGATACCCAATCCGTTAACGGGATCGGATAAATGAAACCTGCTTTCAACAGCTTTTCGACTTCGGCTTTGATTGCAGCTGCTTTTCGAGGGTGAATCTGACGCAACCGTTGCCGAATGGGTTTAGCATCCGGGTAGGTTTTGATTTCATGAACAACAATGGCAGGATCGATTCCTGGCATTTCTTCGTAGGACCAGGCAAACACGTCGCGGAATTCTTGGAATAGGGCCTTGTAAGTTTCAATTTCTTCGTCAGTACATGCGGCACCTATATGAATGTTCTCCTTGATTCCGGGCTTCACTGAAATATCAATGGGAATAGTACGAGAAATATTCCCTAAATTCAGCTCTGAATCAGAATGTTTCGTTGGATCCTGAGCGTCTTTGACATATTCAGCGGTAAAGATAGATGAAAAATCATTTTCAAAGGCATCATCCTTAGGTAAAAACGAAGATCTGTGATGGAGATCTTCCCATGGTAGATCATCTACACTTAGGATTTCGCGAAGTTGTTCGTCAGATGACACTTCTTCGGGAAACGTTATCCGTTCTAAGGGTGAGGTGAAAAGTGACTCTTCACTGACCACATTCATTTGGTCGGTTGAATGAAAGTCGGTAAAAGACATAAGAGCTTCATAAGCAATCTCATACGGACTCAACGGCATAACATCACCGAGTGAGTCTAGCTCAGAGTCAGAGGGAACATACCAAGGATCATCATAAATAATGTTTTCTGACGTGATCATATGAATTGTTGCGAACGAAGGGTCTGCATTGAGTGGAGGGAGAGGAAAAGTTCCCAGTAAACCGGAATCCTTAACTAAACCTACACCAATGTCCCTATAAGGGATTGTCGTTTTACCAACATGCTGGATAGTTTCTAAAGAGGTTGGGTCGGATGAAAAGTATGTCAGCTGATCAATAGTCACGATCTTACCGTTATGTGGAAACTTAATGACTCTGAAGACCGATGAAACGACCGCTGTCATAGCATATGACCAACTTCGACCCAAAAGAAGGTTGTAGTCTAGAGGGGCATCAACCACTTCCACATCCAGACTAACGGTTTTACCTTCGACCCCTATAGGCAATTCTTGTAGAATACCAAACGGACGGAACCCACGGCCATCAAAGGCCTTAAGGATGGTGGGGGATTGGTTCAACGAAGGAGAACCAAGCGATCTCCAACATTGAATCGACATAATACACGTAGAAGCTCCCTCATCAATCACAGTCCGATGAATAGGCCTGTTTTTGACTATCACTGGAATTTGGAAAGCCATTTGATGGGGGAGACGCGGTGTACTACTTTCTAGATCAAAGATCATTAGGTTCGGGTCCTGAACATCGACAGCTCCAATAGCCGACAAAAGCAATTTTCGTTGCGCTGGACATGATTGCAGCACTTCGAGTGCCGACATTGCTGAAGGTGAAACAGCTAAGTCTTCAACAATGTTGTAATTCTGGGCTGCTCTCGCATGTGGATTGAAAGCAGACCTTCGAAGTACACCCTTGGCGGGCGGCTTAATCACTAAGTCTGGGTTAGGTTTTTCGATCTGTAGTGGATCGGAACCAGGAGCTGAGGTTGATGGGTTAGAGTGAGAAGATTCTGCTTCTTTACCATCAACAGGAGCCTTACTACCATAATCTTGCGATCGAGTCGCAATCCTGACATGAGACATCATCAAAATGGGTTCTTCACTGGCATTCGAAGAAGAACCTATCATCTTATTTTCCTGCTCGGGGAATGGATTCTTTAACACAGCAGGAGTCGGAGAACCTTTAACTATTTTCACTACCTCGGCCCGATGAGGGCAGTCTCTCGTAAAATGATCTTCTTCACAAATGAGACAAGGATAACGAGGTTTGCGCTTTTCGTCATTAGTTTCCGACTTTTCCGTTTTCTCCTTTGGAGCCTTGTCTGCTTTAGCCTTCTTCTTTCCTTTCTTCTTTCCACCGTTTTTGGATTTGGCCGTAGATGACTCTACAGCGTGAATGTCGGCGGTAAGTTCAGGAGGAGAAGACTCTCCTGTCGGAGAATCAGGCAAAGTGATAATTGGAGTATTGGAGGTCTTGGAAGACTTCTTCTTACTCTTCGTAGTCACGATACCGATCATACCATCAGCGGCATGAGATCCCGAAGGAGCAGCAGCGATTTGGTTTGACTTTGGAAGATCCGGAATTTTCTCGTGTAACGTACCCGACTGAGTGTAAACTAAGTCAAGGTATTGTGCCTGAGCAATGACTTGCTCCTCAGTAACTACGCCGGCCTTAGCTACATCTTCAGTAATTCTTGGTAATAATGATTTTACAAACCATTCAGCTAAAATTTGGTCCGGGATAAAAACTTTCACTAATCTTCTTCGACGTCTCCACTCATGGATGTGATCAGAAATGTACGTGGATGTCGATTGTTTTAGCGAAGTTAATAATTCCGTACCATTATCGTATCTGACTGGTAACTGAAAATGAGTTAAGAATGAAGTAGCTAACTGGCTAAAGTTGTAAAAAGAAGCCCGTGGCAACTCAATGTACCACTTGGCTGCGAGACCAATGAGTGTACGCTGGAAAAGACGTAAGCGGATAGAATCATCTGAGATGGAATTTGATGCACACCAGAGGTGGTAAGTCATCACGTGATTAGACGGATCCTCTCCAGACTTACCTTCGAACTTGGGTATATCGCTGGGCAACTTATTTGGCATTGGCGGCCAGAACGGAAGATATTGAATTGGATCGTTCGTTAGGCGCGTCAAGTCGGGTAAATCTAAAGTTGCAATAAATGGTAACTGCCGGTTAGGATCTCTGAAACTCTGAGTCACAATACCAGCCCCAGGAGGAGGATATCCAGGATAACTAGGAACAGGATTCGCATTGGGGATATTATATCCTCCTGGAAAACCAGGATTAACCGGACCGTACTGGGGTTGTTGAGGTGGTTGATAATTGTACCCAGGATACGGTTGATACTGGTAAACCGGTTGTTGGGCAGCTTGCCCAGGTTGATACTGTCCCTGGTACGGAGGTTGAACAAATTGAGGTTGAGTAGTAACAACCGTACTTGTACCAGGTTGGCCTGCAGGCATCTGGACTGTGGTTTGAACCGTGGGTCCAGACAACGGTACAGATGTCTGAGGAGTGGTTACAGGGACAGTAGAAACCGGAGCTGCCGATACTCCAGAAGTAAGCATGGTAGATGAAGCGGTAGTTGCTGCAGCCGTGTGAGGAGGAGTACTCGGTGCAATTGGCGGCTGAGTAACTACAGAAGTTACAGGGGTCTGAACACTTGACTGGACAGGTTGCGGTTGCTGGGGTGGACCAGGAACTGCAGGTTGTCCTGCTTGAGGTACCGACTGTATACTTGGTTGCGACATCTGTTGACCCTGTGACGGATCCCATGTTAACATTCCAGGGTATTGACTCGTAACAGGTTGAGGATACTGAGATCCATAGCCGTATTGAGGATAGGGTTGATAACTGTAAGGTGCAGTCCCATATGATTGCCCTTGAGGTGGTTGATAACCTTGACCAGGGTATTGACCCGTAGGTTGATAACCTTGAGGTAAATACGAATACTGGGGTTGACCTTGACCTTGAGGTTGGTATCCTTGAGGTTGATACCCTTGGGGTTGATACCCTTGGGGTTGCCATCCTTGAGGTTGCCATCCTTGAGGTTGATATTGATACTGAGGTTGACTTTGGGGTACATATTGAGGCTGGGGTTGATACCCTTGGGGTTGATACCCTTGAGGTTGCCCCCCAGTCACGAATGAAGTACCTTGAGGTTGCCCCCCAGGCATTAACGAAGGTTGCCCCCCAGGCGGTAATTGGCCACCTTGAGGTTGGTTAATGGGAGTTGAACCTGACATCATATAAACTTCACCTATACTCAATGGTACATTACCACTGTTTCCAACTAATAACCCATGATCAACAGGTTGAGGAGATGCTCCCGCAAAGGTACCAGAAAGTGATTGATACCCAGTAGGAACAGAAGGACCGCCATGTAAAAATGATTCAGGACTTGGTGAAAACACAGATGACTGACCAGACATATTTACAGGAGAATGAATTCCTCTAGGTGGAACCGGAGTACGAGGTGTAGAAAAACCTACTGAGTTGTCTAAAAAATTGGTTAATGCAAGGTACCAAGATTCACTTCTAGGAGGACTGTAAAAGATGGATTCACGCTCCCTTAGATCAAGGGTAATTAGATCTTCAGAATCAGAAACGCCTATTTCTTCCTCTGGAACAAGTTCTTCTATAGCAATTAATCCAACAGGAAGATTTTCGGTGATAATTCTTTCTATTCTTGGTGAATCAGGAACACTAGGAGTTGGAGTAACAGGTTCTGAAATTTCAGGTTCTTCGCCTGTTTCACTGGCAGATGAAAAACTACCAGCAAGCTCGGAAACTGTAACAGCTTCGGGATTGTAACCTGTTTCTAATCTTTGGTAATCTGGATGGACTACCAAAGAAGATTCTCCTTCTTCAGGTGAACCTACTCTACTGCCACTAGGAGGAGTTACAAGGACCTTTAAACCCTCTAAATAACTGGGGTCGTCTCGAGGAGGTGAACCCCTAAGTTCACGGGATCTTCTCAACAATTCGGCCACAGAAACAACTTCAGGAGACTGGCCCGCAATGCGACGGGACCTTCTCGGTAATTCCGCCACAATTAAAGATTTTAACTACAACACACGAAATCAAAGTAAAAAATTTCAAATCAAACCACCTAAAGTCTTCTAAAGAACCAATCAAATTTGAAGCACACGCCTAAATAATCTAGAGCGTCAAACCACACACAAACAGTAGTCTTCCGGACCAAAAGCGCTAGTTGGTGATTAGGCCCAACCTCGCAGGATTCAGTACAGAAATAGTGGGTGGAACAGTTACCCCGGCAACCTGCTTAATGAATAGACTGGACCAAGTTCCTCCACTTTAACCGTCTCGAAGTGAAGCGAACCCCCCAGAAAATCCAAGTGAGTATAACCGACGTCTGCTCCAGGTACAGTGGGACCTTCCCTCCACCGTCACCTTGGGTAGAATCCTAGATATTATGGCCACTAAGGTTACCAATCACAACAATTACACCTGGGGGAACAGTCTAAACTCCGACAGCACGCAAGGGCAGAGTAGCAAGCTCCAATCCCCTTACCGGCTCCTTGACAACAATCCAAGGTTTACCGATAAGTGACCCCTGGCTCCTCGACAATGGTTAATCCGAGGTTTACCGTTTGTAATACGTACTGCCTGGCGTCGTTCCCAACGAGGGAGGAATGATCCCCTCACTGGTTCGGACACGAGCTCGTGTTTCTCCTTTAAGAGGAGCTTTCCCAGAATGTAACTGAAACAATTGGATTTGTTCTACTCAAGATAGACTATCTGTTTGGTTTTGTAGTCTTGGAGAGTTAAGTACTCACCTACTCCAAGACCCTAGCCTAAGCTATGTTGGTGCTTCAGAGCCCTAGAAAAATAAAGATTACTAGATTGATTTTAATTTAAGCGTTACTTTTAAGGTTGTTTCTTAAGTCAAAAGGTGATGGAAGTGAAACTAGTGGTGTGTTGACTCGACTCGAAACCACTACAAAATGCACCTAAAATGATTTATCCACTACTTTACTTTTTCGATGAATTGCTTAACTAAAAAGTTGAGAGAATGCAATCTTTATAAAAGCAACTTCTTAATTGAAGACAATCAAAGAAACAATTCGTTTTTCTTTTCCAAGCATAAAAACATAACTTCTCTTTACATGCACGAAAAAACTCTTTTCTTCTTTTGAAAACAAAAAGCTACTTGAAACAAGACTTTTTAAGAAGATGTTTTTGTATTTTTCTTTTAATAAAGCAAATAAATCTAATATAACCAAAAAACAATCTTAACAACTCTTAAAATCTATGAAAATGCACTCATAAGCAAACTAAAGGCAAATTTACTCTAAGCAATCTTAACGAGGCCAAAACTAACAATGATTATTTCTAAGGTGTTTTACTTGATCACAATCAAATCAAGGACTAGCTTATTGCAGAACCAAAAACTAGTCAAAACAAAATTCTAATCTTTTTGTCCTTTTTGAAAATGGAAATCAATACTTTAAAAACAAGCAATTCGAAATTTGACCCAAAACAACTCAAATGACAAGTTGCTCAAACAAGGAGACTTTACGGCAGGCTCAACTTCTAAGAAGGTTGACTAACCAGAGATATCTAAGGCTGGACAACTTTCTAAGCTCAAAGTCACTACAAAGCCTTTCCAAAAATCAAACCCTAGGTCTAAACTTCGTTGAAAACCACTAAAACACTCAAAGCTCACAAAACTAGTTCAGGTGAGAATTCTTGACAGGGTACTAAAGGATCTGGGCAGAAAACACTAAGGAAAAACAAAATCTAAAAGTAATTTAAGGCAAAAATGGAATTTTCTTAACTTTTACAGGAAGACGCAGGCCACCCGTTGTCACAGGTGCGGCCCCGCACTGTGCAGTCGACAACAGCGCGTCCAAGGACGCACTGTGCAGCACACAGAGACTGCGTCCTTCTGGAAAAAGGAAGAAAAACTAAAGCCAACTAAATCTAAAGCTAAGCCACCCAAATACTAATTCTCACAGTCAAAAACCAGAAAATAAAAATGATTTTCTCAAAGCAAAGTTCATATAAAGGAAAAGACTCTCTCATTAATGGATTCCCCAGCGGAGTCGCCAATTTGTCACACGGAATCTGTCAAGGGTGCGGACACGACTGACCTTCCTAGAAGTCTAAGACATTCTAATGACAAACAAGACAAAATGGAGTGATCTTTCTCTAAATACACCTTTTACAACATGAAAACTACAAGTGTTTAGGCTTACCTTATTCCAAAACGCTGTTGTTGAAGTCCGTTCTTGACGATCCGGATGAGCTCCTCCTTCAAGTCAATTCCTGCAACCACAAACAATCAAACAATTACCAAGCACTTGCATTTCATATAATAAAACATATATTCAACATGCAGACCAAGGAACACATGAAATAACTCATTAACACAAGCTATTGAGAAAAATAAACCAGTTTGTATTAATAACGAAACAAAGAAACTCTTACAACCTGGCCTTGGTGTTGTGCAAGTTCCTCCCAGGGTCCATCAAGGGTTTTCCTCTACTTTGACAAAGCTCACCCTCTCCCAAATAGAATCAAGTGAAGACAATCTCTCCTCACAAAGGCTCTAATGGAAGACCTAAATCCTGCAGCATTTACCCAAAGAAAATGTATAGCTCCAACCTCCTCTCCTTCTGGCTCAATGCCTTTATTTATAGTGCTGTAAAGAGGTTATTCAGGTCCACTATCAATGGGATCATCCCCCTCTATGGGTGGGATAGCTCCCTTATTGATGGGATAAGTTCCCCCTTAATAGAGATACATGAACCAACTGGAGGCGCATCCATTTCATCAAACCGACCTCTAGAATGTTCTAGAAGTAACCACAAGTAACTTTTTCAAGATAAAACTCGCGCATTTTGCCTTTTACAGAGGGACGCACCTGTCCCTTAACATACAGAGCGTCCATGGACGCAGATTTTGTGAACATGGTCAGCGTCCCCGCAGGTAAGGCTAGAGAGAACCTGCGACCCCAGAGATAAACATGATTTTTACAAGACTTTCTCTCTTCTTTGAGTTTGAGATGGATAACAGAGGCACGAGACTTGCCTAAGAGGGTAGCATGACTGTTGATTTGAGCCATACTAACTGTAAGTAGTCAAGGTGACATTTTTTAGTGTAACACCCTCTCAATGTTATGGGCACATTGGGAAGGATCCCTAACGGTCGACTGGTTCCTTTTTCAAAGCCTGTTAGATTTCTCATCTCAGGCAAAAGCAATGGCGAACCAAACGCTTTCCAAGCAGTCGAGGAAAGGATACTCACAGAAGCCCCTTCATCTATGATGGTACCGGCCATAACCATTCTATATATTTGAGCAATGATTCGGAATGGTGTACTAGCAGGTAAACGGGGTCTGCCTAGTAGATTCCAGTCAAAGGAAACAACTAGGTTGCTTGGAGGTAGGACCGAATAGACGGTCGGGTACGACTCTGACGAACTTCCTTCCTGCGGTAAAGGAATGGGTGAACTGTCCCCATGTTCATCGGAGTCTGTGCTTATGAAAAGAATTTAGACGGTGTCATCCTTGTTCTCTTTAGTGATTGTATCATCTGAAGATGGAACCTCTGAAGGCAAGACTGGGTCAACTACCGCCTCGACCTTTTGACTTTCGTCTGGGGTGGATTCAGATGGTTCATCTTCAATGATAGGCACTTCGGCCGACCACAAGGGCGTGTCAGCCGGATTCTCAACTAGTGAGGACTCGGCAAGAGTTTCTTATATCCAGGAGGAAGTCGTAACAGTGAAACCGGACGATCGTCCAAAACTCTTTTAGCCTCATCTAAGAAGGGACAACGGTGTATGGCGTGATCGCCTTCACACAGTTTATAAGGAAATTTACATTTTCCTTTTTGTCCAGGGGCTTCACTTTCACTAGTTGATGGTGTACTTTCAACATGATCACCAGAGGTTGACGACATCGGGTTGTGCAAACGAGGAGACCAATCCCTTAAGATCCGAGGGATGCAAGGACAATCTCGATGATAGTGGTCTCCTTTGCAAATGACACATGGCGATTTAGGCCTGGTCAGTGTAGTGTGTGGATTTTCACTAGACGATGCTTGGTTGCCCCTTTTCGCCTTTAGCTCCTTCTTCTTCTTCTCTTTCTTCTTCTTTTCCTTCTTCTTCTCAGGCACTTGATTTTTGGCGTTACCAGCTTCATCAAGCGAAGAGGAAGGAGGAGAGCAAGAATTGGACGAAGTAGAGGGTTGGGGGGTAACTCAGGAATCGTTTAGTTGTTGACTCGATTGTTCAGGAATCACGGTGTTCTGAACGACAGAGGTTGAGAAGAGCCATACGAGCAAGCCAATTGTCAATCCTGGGAGCGATAATGTGGCCATATGGGGTGCACCAACATCTCCCCAAGAGGAGAAGGGACTAGGATTTCCTCCAAGGGGAACTCCTTGGTTGGTGGACTCCATTTTCCTCAACCTAAGACCAACGTAGGAAAGGTGACAATTATTCCGTTTAAAATAAATTTCAGACGCTTTGACACAACTTGTTTTTTCAATTTTAAAGAGTCGAGAAAAAACAAAATATGACTCTAGTCACCTTCGATTTTTAATGAGCCTGAAGTGACAAGTGCTCAGATGGACCTTTTCTGTTAAGGAGTCTGAAGAGGAATGAAAGGGACTGCTCTGGAAATCTAGACGGAGGGATTACCAAACCAATCGCAAAACTACAGAATACTTTTTACGGTACGGTAGTCAATCTTCCCGAATGTTGTGTTCAGTGCATTGCGATCGATAGGGCGGCAGACACAGCTTCCTATGGATAAAGGATTAAGCCTATTGTGGTATCCCAAAATATACTCGATGGTATGTGGGAGCACAAGTCCGTACTGGCACTTATCATCTTAAAGTGGAGGAATCACCCAACCAACAGTGAAAACAACAGTTACCAGGCTTTACGACGCCGGAATATGTCTCTAGCCTAGACTTCTAGATGTTGTGCATTAGGTTCCAAAGCGTTGTTAGATTCATTAAATTTATTTTATATTTTATCTTGTTTAAGAAATTTGCCTTTCAGGTTCACCACGTGATGTAGATGTACAATTCCTAAAATGCAATCTAAGATGACAAACAATCGTTTTATCTTCTTTGTGCAATGAAAATCCTAGCTACTAAGGAAAGAGAAACAGTATTCTTTCAACAAAGAGCAAAGAGCACACACTATATGCACTGTCCTAAATCAAACCAATCAAACAGTCTAAATGCAAATGCACATGCATGTATTTGTTTTCAGCCTTCTTAATATGTGAATGATAAAAAGAAAGCTAATGCGCAAATCTGAATTATTTTTCACAGCGACAATTACTAACAAGTTTCTTTTCAAAATCAAAATGAAGACAATGACAACACTTTGCGATTTGGAAATGAAAACTTGCTTTCGACACTAGAAAAAACTACTAATTCAGATCAAATACAAGAGTAACAGGGTAATCGACTATCAAGAGCAATCAGACTCTCCTCTATGACTAAAAACGACACTTGCGACACTTTCAAATCAAGAAACGACAGTACAATTACGTTACTTCTTTGAAAAGGAGAACTGAAAATGACTCAAAAAATACATAAAAACATTTACAGTTCTTTGCACATTGGAGGCGGAATAACAGCAAGGAAAGGGGTTTAAAACAGAGGTGTACTGACTATAGGCAGCAAAACTCCTGAATAGATCTGCAAAGAGTGAACACATAAACCAAAAATTCAGGAACAAGGCCTTGTCTGATCAGCGCACCTATAACACAGTGAAACTGAAATGCAACGCACCTGCTACACTCGGGAAGTGCACTGCATTTGAAGTTCACAGAACAGACAGTGCACTAGACCAGGGACAAGACTTTGATTGGGTTCCGGGTCACAGTTTGCAGTTCATTTCAGGGATTTTGGCCGAGCAAGTGGTAATCAGTAAATCAATCACAAGGGTAGATCTAAGGAGGTTACTAGAGCCACCACAAGGGCAATTAGAGAGTTTGTAAATCAATTGTTTAATTCATAAACAAAACCCAGAGATTGACTAAAGCGGCATTTATCTACTTTGCATTTGCATAGCAAATGCAGTTCGAAGGCTACCTGGCTCAACTTCAGGCTCCGTCTGTAAGTTTATAAAGTAAACAAATGTAGATAAACAAACAACCTAGTCACTCCCCAGCGGAGTCGCCATTTTGTTATCGGGAATAGTGTCTATGCAGAACTGCTAATCCCACTAAGGCTAATGGCTACCTTAGAAACAGAAAAAGTAAAGACTACTTTCGTTTTCCTTTATGAGAGATAGATGAGAGAAGAATAAAGGAGACCAACCTTTGTCTTGCGCTCGGTTCCTTGCTCGATTGATCTCTCTTCTGATAGTCCTTTACTACTTGCTTCCTTGTATACCCAGCTTCACAGAGTACCTGTAGAATCAAAGCAGCACAATACTATATGAGAACATGGATCTATTATCATAAACAATCTAGGATCAGATGTAAATTGACCATACAAATGCATAAAACATAAATCATACAAGAATATGGAGGAAAACTTGAATAGCTTTATTGATAATCAAGAAAGAGCCAAGAGAGTTACAACCAAATGTTCTGACCCAGCATCATCCTCTCAGCAAGAAGAAGCCATTCTTCACCTCATGACAAGCTTAGATCACCCAACACTATGAGATTGCACCAATAAACCAGCAGCACTTCCTCACAAGATACAAAATTCCAACCTCTGGATCTCTGGGATGAGGGATCCATATATAGATGTCTGCAAGGGAGGTGAGTCAGCTTTTGAGATTTGATTAGTGTCTTCCCTCTGATAGTTCTTGCTTCCACTTGGAGATTGATGATCTCTTACTCATCCTCGGTCGAATTCAAAGAGGCAAGTGTCACAGGAGAAGTTTCTGGAAGATTCCATGCTTCTCCACCTCGCGGATTAACACTGCCATTTGTCCCTTCTCGCCCATCGCACCCCATAGAAGGGATTTTTGAAATGCAACGCACCTACTGTGTGTATTTAGGTGAGATGCAACGCACTTTGCCTATGGAGCAGGTGAAATGGTCCAGTTTTGACCAGTTCTGAGTATTTTTTCATGGAGAACTTCTGGGAGAAGCTGTAATTAGTTGACCTTGTTCTTTTAGGGGTTGGAACAACAGCTTTAGGGACTTAGGGTCCCTTGGTTTATTGACATTTATGCTTGGGGTTGTAGTGCCCAAAAATGTATATAACACTCTCTACGGTGTCTCTTAACCTATTTTTCAGTCGTCCATCCCTGGTTGTCAGCGTCATGTTCGTTATCACATCAGTTGTATTGGTCCTTTGCTCGTGTCGGTGTGAGAAGGTCTCCATTAACTTCTTGCTGGCGGGTCTTATCCTTATCGGCTACGACAAATTGCTCCGATGGAAGACCTAGAGCCACACCCTGGCCCTATTTTCATTATTGATAGGTCACCTTGTGCTCAGCATTGATCAGTATCATGGGTCTTTGACTCGGTGGTTTTCCTTGTGTTCGAAATCAGCTTTCATTATCACACATTGGGATTCGTGTAGTGACTTGGTTTCCATTTGACCCTATAGGTGGATTCCTCGCCTCTATGTCAGCTTTCATTATTGGTTGGTTTAGAGGGTTTCTATCGTGCACTAACTACATCTTGTGTACACCGGAAACATGCTTCGGTTGGGTTACTACATCTTTTTTCATTTGATTCCTTCCACATTATTGGCCTACGAGTTACACTCGTGCTAGATTGATGATGGATGTTGTAATGCCTTCCTTCTAGCAGATCTTTTCCCATTGACTTCATCTCATTGCTCTAGGAAAGAGATCTAGAGTCCATTTGGGAGTACCTTAGGGTTTGCAGTCATCAGTGGCAGATTCCTTCGCTATCGACAGTGGGAAAACATTATTGTCTCCTAAAATATAGATTCTTTCAAGTGTTTGACTATAGCTCATTTATTCGCACTTGTTAGATTGTACTAGGTACCTTGACTCTCATTATCATTATCAGAGAGTAGTCTCACATTTTTTAACATTATACATCAATGAACGGTAATCAAACGATTTCTTACATGGTCAACTTCAGATCATTCATTCCCATTGTGTATAAATATACCACGGCAATTGGTGAAGACCTTGTGTTTACATCAGCATGTCTTGGCTCACTTGTTAGTTGCTCCTGTTTCTGCGAGTTGATGCCATCCACCTTATATGTTGTAGTTCCTTACAGCGACATCTTATATGCTGGAACCTGAGTTGTGATGTAGTATCATTTATTCCATCATGTTCACTTGGTACTATTAGGATCAGTTTCTTGACTTCAGTGATCAGCTTCATAATTCAGCATCATTGATCAGCTCTTTATATGTGATATTCAGACATGTACTTTCTTAATTATGATCAGATGATCCATTATGTATTTCCAGTTCCTTTATACTTTTATACATATTGGATCTGCTTTTGTACTTGATATGCAGACATACTTTACTATTTCTGAGCATTGGTATTGTTGGGCCGCTAATATGTCATTATTATTATCACTTTTTAACACCTATTTCATCTATTTCTACCCTTCTTTATCACTTCATTTATCATGATTTATCATATAATTCTATTTTATAATTATTTATGCTCTTATGGATAAATATTATTTATTTTCCTTTATTTTTAATAAATTGATGATTATTATGCATTATTTTACCAATGATGGTTTATTAACAAATTTGTTGTAACATCACTCACCATTTTAGCCTCCAAGATATTTTCCAGATTGCAAATTTGATCTCCAGCTCATCATTAAATATTCCAACTCATAAATTTGTTGGAATAAGAAGTGACAGTTTTGCATTGGACGTTTTGGGCAAATGGAGAAGAATCTAGAAAATCTGAAACATGAGTTTTGTCCAGAATAGACCGAATTAGTTTAATAATGAGTAGTTTTCCGAAATTCGGTCTGTATTAAGAGAAATGGAAGGTTCTCTGAAGACGATTTTCTCAAATTCATTGTTGCCGCCATTTTTCAAATTATCTCAGTTGCAATACCAAATTCGACCTGTTCCTGTTAAATGCTGATGGAAAGATATTTCAGGCATGATCTTGCTAATCAATTTGTTGTGAACAATCCAATTTTGTTATGAGAATCATTTTGTAATCATCTCTGTTGTAACTTCTCTCTGCTCTCTGTGTATTTAAATGAGAATAGAGATCAAAGAGGGATATCGATAAATAGAGAATTAGAGGGATAATAGAAAGATTTAGCTTTTTCCTTAGGACCTCAATTGTAATTTCAATATACAAAACGTGATTCTGAAGGAGACCATACTGTAATGAGGATTGAATTCAATGGTTCATACATAATTTACGTTGTCATTCATTCGTATTCTCTGAAGTAGCTCAGCAGTATTCGCTGGTGGCTAAGGGCCTGGCCTCTGGTGGATCAAACTGCTATCCTCTGTGTTATATCTTTCTAATTCACACGAGTCTAATTGGTTTGATGTTTTTCCATTTTCTGCGAAGTTTACCTGTTTGATATCTTTTGATTTCCTGTGAGTTGACATTGCAGTTAGTTGACTTTCCTTTATTCTGATCTCATGTACTTTGCAAATTTTCCATTTGATTTGATTTGTGCTCACTACAGGTTGAATTAATTATCAGTTAAGACATTAATTTTTGGTTGATTACGATAAGAGTGTGGTTAGTATAGAATCAACTGAAAGAGATTGGTTAATACTATTAAACTCTCGGTTGACATCATTTCCATTCGAATTGCTTAATTGAGATAGAGTGTGATTCATATAGAATCAGCTGAAAGAGATTGGTTAATGCTAATATGCTCTCAGTTGATGCTATTTTTAATTGAATTGCTTGCTTAAGATTGGAATATGGTTTTGCTTGAGATTAAGTCCTGATGCTTAGATGTATTATTTCCCTTAAAAGTTACAAGCTTGAGATTTATGGTTTGATCTGTTTACTTTTGTATTGAATTTAATAGATTATCTTAAATCATTACTCTCTAGATTTATAGCATGCACATATTACGTACACTCTTGAAACAAAAAGACCTACCCAGGTTGATAATTAATGTGTGGCAATTAGGAGTTTTAAAAGACACCTTTTAGCACCCAACATTTTGGCACCATTGCTGGGGAGAGTGATGTATGTTTGATATTTGCTACTGGGAAAGAATTGGGTATTAAAAACGGAAGGTAATAACCTATGTAATGAGCAAGTAAAGTGCTTTCTCCTCTGCCCGCTTTTCAGCACAATTGCATATAAGTTGAAGTAGGTGTTTGATGTTTGTCTGTTGTGAAAGAATTGGGTATTAAAAACGGAAGGTAAGAACCTGCGTAGCGAACAAGTAAAGTGTTTTCTCCTCCACCCACTTTTCAGCAGAATTGCGTAGGAACTGAAGTAGGAATTTTAGAGGTAGAATTTTTGAAAAAATATCATAATTCCACTTGAGTGCTAATGTAAGCAACACCCATTTCACTAACCAATTGACAGGAACATTTGAAGGAGGAGCCCCAAATAAACACATGAAAAACATCTTCTATTATGGTAAGAAATGGCTCACATCGCAACTTTTGAATTCCCTATCAAAGATCTAGGATGAGTGAAACAAATGCATATAATTCCCCCATCTTCTCTACCAAACTTTCATGGTTTGACAAATGAATATCCAGATACATTCTTATTTGAGTTTGAAATACTTTGTAGAGGATACGATTATTGTACTAATGATCAAAGGTTGAAAGTGTTTCCTCTTACTCTAAAAGGAGCAGCTCTCCGATGGTTCATGAGCCTAGGTGGGAATTGCATCCAAACATGGGAGGATATGAAGAAGATATTCTTGAAGAAGTACCAAGACTATCGCAAATCCAATGAAGATATTTTTGATATGATACACGGGGAAGATGAAAACTTGGGGGACTATGTGGAGCGATTTCGATACAACCTTCAAAAATCAAAGCATAAGTATTTGGAAAAAGAGATCTTAAAAACACTCCTACTCAAAGGAATCAAAGATGAATTTTTAGAACTCTTAAATCTGATAGGAAAAGGTGATGTTTTTTAGTTATCATATGATGATGTTTGTGAATTATGCATAAGGTATTCAAGAGGAATCTCCAAGGCTGGTAATAATTCTAAAGAATTTTCTTCTTTCTTTTCCAAATTTGCTACAAGAACAGGAGACATAAGAGCTGAAATCAATGTTTTATTTGAAAATTTTAAAGTTGATTTTATTAGCTCTCTAAATTCAAAATTAGATATTTTGCAGGTTCAAAAAAATCAAGAAATTGAAAAAGTGTTTTTCTCTCATTACTGAATGGAGCATCACATAGATAGTTGTTTTTCCTTATCTAGGATGGAAGTAGCACATCAAAGAGATGAGGAAGCTACAACAAGGTTAAAACTAGGGAAATCATGGCCTACATGTGTGGTTCAAAACACTTCCTCTCCATTCTCTTGCTTGCATAATCCATTATGGAATACTCATGTGTTAGGGCAGCGATGTCAATCTCAATATAACCACCACCAATCTTGTCTACAAGTTTGGCATGGTTCATCTTATGATTGTATGACTACTCTCTCTCATCTTGTAACACAAACACATCATCCATATTCTTCACCAACTCTTCCACAACATCTTGCTTACCCATCAAAACCATCCACACAACCCAATCAACCACATCATCAAAATGCTCCATGCCCTACACAATTTCTTGCTCAACTCATTCCACACCCTCACCATAATAAACCAGTACAACATTCTTACAGTGTTGAAATGCAAAATTTACCCACCCTCTCCACCCATTATATCTCACATGTGCCACTAGACAAAACTTACAATGAGATTTAGAATGTTTCAAATTCAAAAATTGCAGAAGTTATGGAAGAAAATGACGTTTCTTCTAGACTGCATCAACAAGTCGTTTTAAAATCTCAATAACTTCATGATATGATGGCTATGGGAAATCAAAAAAGTAAAGGATATATTGAAGATTGGTTTCACTCCATCATTTGCTTGCAGCATCACTCCATACTTCAACAATTTTTGACACCATCTTTTCAAGGGAAGTTGGCTTCTCATACCCTAATATTTATTAACATGCATTTTTCAAATTTGGGTATGTACATACTTGAAGCCTTATTTCGAAAATGGTTCCACTAGAAGTACTCTTATACGTAATCATATTCATTTTTTAAATCAGAGTAGGTTAGTGTAAAAAAATAAAATAAATAAGGACATAAATAAATACATTTTGTTTTTATGTAAAAATAGTTGTTTTTGTTGCAACACGCTGTGGAAATCAACATCGGTGATAAATGTTTTAATTTATTTGTGTATATAGATGAATTATAATGGAAATAACAGTTCTACAAACACTCATATTTATTTTTATCACCGATTTGGAAAAAATGCTTGAATATCATATTTTTTTGGCTTCTGGGCTTGATGAAATTTCTGAAAACACAGCTGGTACAGTCATGTTTTGAAGGACCTTAAGGGAATATTTTTAAAACCTATTTCCATCCTAAGTATTCCTTGATGTCTACTTTCTAACCCAATTTGAATCACTCAATTTGGATTTGAAATAAAAAAAGTTATAACCAAAACATTGACTGGGTGTCTAGTAGGTAGCTCAGGAACAGAGTTGGGACAATCCGTTTTTGGATGCCTAAATGACTATATTTTGAAGACCTGTTTCTACAGTGTATTTTTCTATGAATTTAGTTTGCAATGCAATTTGAATCACTCATTTTTGACATCGTATGAGAAATTTATGACCAAAATACTGACTCTCTATCATAAATCAGCACTCTTAAAACTTTGTTTTTCTAGTTGTTCACTTGTGTATTTGACCCATAAATTATTCTTGTCTTCAAAAACTGTTTCTATTGGAGATAACGAAATAAATCTACTTTCATTTCCAATTTGAATCATTCTAATCCACCATCAAACGAAAAATCTATGCTTAAAATATCCACTGTTGTTTTAAGTGGGGAAATCAAAAATGACTCCATTATGCAGGTTGTTCTATGTAAAATTGACATATCATATCATTGAATTTTTAAAACATGTTTCTATTGGTAATATATATTTGAATTAGCTATCATTTTTCTTTTGAATCACTCGAATCGAACCAAAAACAAAGGAGTTGTGATTAAAACACTGCTGGTTAGTATGGTCGACCACTCCTCTCCCGCAGGTGACAAATAAATTGTACTTTGTTATTTTTTCCGTAGATTTGTTTTACAGAGTAACTACTTGTTAGTTATTTACATAATTTTTGGATTAGGGGAGTCTGATCACCTCTCTTTCTCCATGATTTAATGTTTTATTGCAGGTAGACACTAGTTTTTTTACAGGTCTTAGGAGAATAAAGAAGGTCAATTTATGGACGAGCGATTCTTGAAAGAAATTTTAATGAAACAAGTGCATTTCATCCAATTCATTACTTAATGGATTCATAATAGAAGAAGTGAAGAATTGATGTCCATTTGAAGATTCATGTCACTGCTGTCAAAATTATTTTCCAAGAGATCATTTTTTTTCCATTGATAGATTGATATTCCCTTAGGAAATAACATCATAGTTGTTGTAACTTAATTTATTTATTTATATATTTTTTTTTCTTTTTTTTTTTATTTCTTTTATGTTTTTGTGTTTCAGGTGTTGTTTCCTTCAAATTGTAGTTTCTGCTCCATTGGCGATTGAACAATGAGGACCCTACCATGCAAGTTTTAGTTGCAAAAGGCAATCCTTCAGCAGCTTCATTTCTGTAAAAAGTTATTTCTTTACTGTAAATATAATTGTTTTATGTGTTTTTCTTTGTTTGTTTGCTACTGTAAATATGATTGTTTTTCTTTGTTTTTCTGTAAATATAATTGCTTTTCTCTGTTTTTCTGTAAATACAATTGTTTTTTCCTGTTTTTCTCTATTTCTTTTATTTCTTTTTATGATTGCCCTTCTGTTGTTTAGAGCAATAAGGATGATTGCTTGCCTGTGTTTTTTCTCTCCTTGTTTTCTTTTTTTTGTTCCCTACAGGGAACAGCTGCTATTCCCTAAAGGGAACAACACTTTTTCGTGTGTGTTGATTTGTTGTTCCCTACAGGGAATAGCTGTTGTTCCCTAAAGGGAACATCACTTTTTCATGTGTGTTGATTTGATGTTCTCTACATGGAACAACACGTTTTCGTGTGTGTTGATTTGATGTTCTCTACAGGGAACAAAACTTTTTCGTGTGTGTTGATTTTATGTTCCCTACAAGGAACAGCTATTGTTCCCTAAAGGGAACATCACTTTTTCCGTGTGTTTTTGTTGTTCCCTACAAGGAACAGTTGTTGTTCCCTCCAAGGAACAGCACTTTCTGCAAGTATTTTTTTGTTGTTCCCTAAAGGGAACAACACTTTTTCTGTATGTTTTCCTTTGTTGTTCCCTCCAGGGAACAACACGTTTTTCTAAGTATGATTTTGCTATTCCCTCCAGGAAACAACACTTTTTCTGAGTGTTTTTTTGTTGTTCCCTCCACGGAACAGCTGTTGTTCCTAAAGGGAACAACACTTTTTCTGAGTTTTTTTTGTTGTTCCCTCCAGGAAATAGTTTTTTTTCCCTAAAGTGAACAACACTTTTTCCGAGTGTTTTTCCCTAAAGTGAACAACACTTTTTCCGAATGTTTTTTTGTTCTAGGGAACAACACTTTTTCCGAGTGCTTTTTTTGTTGTTCTCTCTAGGGAACAACATGTTTTTCTGAGTATGATTTTGTTGTTCCCTCCAGGGAACAACACTTTTTCCGAGTGTTTTTTTGTTGTTCCCTCCAAGGAATAGTTGTTGTTCCCTAAAGGGAACAACACTTTTTCCGAGTGTTTTTTTTTTTGTTCCCTCCAGGGAACAACACGTTTTTCTGAATATAATCCTTCTAGGGAACAACTATTGTTCCCTAAAGAGGACATCACTTTTTCCTAGTGTGCTTTTGCTATTCCCTCTAGGGAACAGCTGATATTCCCTAAAGGGAACATCACTTTTTCGAGTGTTTTTGTTGTTCCCTTTAGGGAATAACAATTTTTCCGAGTGTTTTTTTGTTGTTCCCTCCAAGTAACAGCTGCTATTCCCTAAAGGGAACAACACTTTTTCCGAGTGTTTTTGATGTTCCCTCCAGGGAGCAGCTGTTGTTCCCTAAAGGGAACAACACTTTTTCCGAGTGTTTTTGTTGTTCCCTCCAGGGAACAGCTGCTGTTCCCTAAATGGAACAACACTTTTTCGAGTGTTTTTGTTGTTCCCTCCAGGGAATAGCACTTTTTCCGAGTGTTTTTTTGTTTTTCCCTTCAGGGAACGACACTTTTTCGAGAGTTTTTGTTGTTCCCTCCAGGGAACAATTGCTGTTCCCTAAAGAGAACAACACTTTTTTGAGTGTTTTTGTTGTTCCCTCTACGGAACAACACTTTTTTCGAGTGTCTTTTTACTGTTCCCTTTAGGGAACAACACGTTTTCGAGTGTTTTTGATGTTCCCTCCAGGGAACAGCACTTTTTCAAGTGTTTTTGCTATTCCCTCCAAGGAACAGCTTCTGTTCCCTCAAGGAAATAACACTTTTTTGAGTTATTTTTGTTGTTCCCTCAAGGGTACAACACTTTTTGAGTTTCATTGTTCCCTCAAGGGAACAACACTTTTTTTGAAGTGTTTTTTTATGTTCCCCCAAGAAAACAACACTTTTAGAGTTCTGATGTTCCATCAAGGGAACAACACTTTTTTGGATTGTTTTTTGATGTTCCATCAAGGGAACAACACTTTTAGAGTTTTGATGTTCCCTCAGGGGAACAACACTAGTGTTATTTTTTTTTTGCCGTTCCCTCAAGGGAACAACACTTTTTAGAGTTTTGTTGTTCCCTCCAGGGAACAACACTTTTAGAGCTTTTGTTGTTCCCTCTAGGGAACAACTCTTTTTTTGAGTGTTTTTGGGGTTTTTGTTGTTCCATCAAGGGAACAGCACTTTTAGTGTTTTGTTGTTCCCTCTAGGGAACAACACTTTTTTGAGCATTTTTGAGTTTTTGTTGTTCCCTCTAGGGAACAACACTTTTAGAGTGTTTTTTTTGTTCCCTCTTCGAAACAACATTTTTGCTTCTTGTGAAGTTTTGAGTGTTGTGATTAGCACCTCCTTCCTCTTGTGGGATTATTCCTAGCTCATCCCAGCCCATTTTTCTGATTCCCTTTCATGGCATGAAGTACAATACTTTTATGAGGACAAGAATTATGGAGTCTATTGAGGCAAGTGAATACCCTTAACGTTATGATCTTTAACAAGATAACTTCTTGATGATAGGTTTTTTTTTTTTTAACAAAAGGGACACAATTATTTATATATTACTTTACTGTATTGATTTCTGTTGTATATGATACTGATTGATCATCTTTACCATGTTGGTTCCACTTCTCCTGGCTATAATTCTCTCTATCTATTATAAGTAAGATTATGGGTATATTTTTCTTTCTATTGACATGTTCAACTTCTTCCGCCATCCCTGCTCTTAAGGAGTACTGAGCCTCCCTCTATTTATCATAAAAATGTGTAATAACAACAAAATTTCAGATGGAGGATAGGGGGTCTCATTACAAGCCAGCCTACCATGTTCATAAGGCTGTAACAAAGTGACATTCCCATTCTGGCCACCACACCAGGGTTATGATCCATTTGATAGCCAAAATATCCTTCGAACAGGAAGTCTCATCACGAGCCAGCCTAATCACTTTTGCTACATCCCAATGAATGGCAGTGTGGTCATCTAGTTACCACACCAGCACACTAATCCCTTCTGTAAAACAACACTAGAACTCTCCATTTATAAATTGAGGATCCTTGCTCATATGGGTTAAAAAGCAACCCTACTGGGGCTATAGATGCCTGCTGGTAGTAGAGGCTCTGCTTATGGTATTGAAGTTCTATTTTCAACATCAATAATTATTATAATACCCTCTTCTTTCTTTTCCTTTTATCAGAGAGATTATTTCCCTAATTTCTCCCTACTTTGAACATTTATGCATGAGTTAATGTTTTTAATCAATCATATCATTTTCAGATGGAATATCATCAACAAGGTATCTTTTCTTGCATATTGTTGTCCTTTTTGCTTACCACATAACCTATCATCAATCAAAGCATCTTATCTCTTATTCATAACTATCTTTACACACTCCGCTCTCATTATAACCATACCTCTTGTTGTCCTATCATTGATATGTGTACTCTGCTTCATTTACTGTCGTAGTGTTCATTCCCCTGCCTTGCCATCAGAACAACACTCTTCCTATGCTTTATGGTCATAAACGCCCTTTTCCAATTGGAGGGGAAAGGTATGCATTATGGGATAGCATGCGATATAATTACTACACTCTGCCATAACTTCTTGATTTGACAAAATATTAGTATTCCATTTATACAAAAGTTTTTTCTGATTGAAATTTTTGCATGCGGCTTATCTATTGTTGTTCAAAACTAAAACTGTGGATTCAAGAAGTTTGCATGCAAAACCGTGATTTTTTTATAGGAGAACAACAAGTATGGGGGGGAACTATATTCACAGCAAGTCCACTTTATTGCAACTAACAAAAGAGGCTTGAGCAACTCGCAGACAGAATGTGCTTGCATGGCTTCCACCTTTTGCATCACTTTCAGCATCATCTCAGCCAACATCAGCTTCAACAAATATCAGTCCATACATGTCATTCCACATTTTTCCAGAGGTAAAACTTGAGGTAAAATAGCATATTTTTCTGATTTATTACAAATTTAGGAGAATTTCATGAAAATCCATTGAGCATTATTTATCATCATTTATTCCACATCTTTACCACTTCCCATTTTTCAAAGACATAGATTCTTTCAGTTTGGGGGAGTGTTCCTTTCATTTATTTATTTATTTATTATGACCATGCCATTAATATTCTTTATCATCCATTGATCTTCTTATTCATTCTCAACACCTCCCTTATTCCATGTTGTTTTACACCAAGCATAGATTTCAACAGATTGTAGCAACCACCTCAATTTGTTTTCTAGCATTGCATGAGGGCATGCTAATTCTCCAGTTTGGGGGAGGAATTGCTACACATGATGGATGTTTTCTACTTTCTTTCTCATTTAAGGCATACAATTTCATTTTTATATAGTGTAGAAATTGATTTACATATATCTTTAAAACTATGAACTGAATTCTTGTGATTTCTGGAAAACAAAGAGGTATCATTAAAATACACAAACCCATAAAATTTCAAATTAAATTAATTTGTCAAATTTCAGAAATCATGCACTGTCACCTACAACCATTTTTTTTATATCTCATGATCGTGCACCTCAACGATCTGATTTTTGGATCATAGAAGCATTAATATAGTAGAAATCTACTTGCAAACTTTCAACAAAATCTGGCTTGTAGTTTTTTTGAGAAAATGGTTAATGAAGTTTGTTGTTACTTATATCATATTTTGCTGCAACTTCATATACATATAGTTGAATGTCAATGTAAAAATTGTTACACCTTCATCAACATTATTAAAATTGAATATTCATTATCTGAGGAAGAAGTCATTTTTTCCATCCATTTCATGAGTTGGGATGAACAATTTTTGTATTCTTGCTTGGTTAATACAGAGGCTTTGGGTTGCATGAGGACATACAATATATTTAGTTTGGGGCTGTGTTGGGCCACTAATATGTCACTATTATTATTATCACTTTTTAACACCTATTTCATCCATTTCTACCCTTCTTTATCACGTCATTTATCATGATTTATCATATAATCCCATTTTATAATTATTTATGCTCTTATGGATAAATATTATTTCTTCTCCTTTATTTTTAATAAATTGATGATTATTATGCATTATTTTACCAATGTTGGTTTATTAATAAATTTTTTGTAACATCACTCACCATTTTAGCTTCCAAGATATTTTCCAGATTGCAGATTTGATCTCCAGCTCATCATTGAATATTCCAACTCAGAAATTCGTTGGAATATGAAGTGATAGTTTTGCATTGGACGTTTTAGGAAAATGGAGAAGAATATGGAAAATTTGAAACATGGGTTTTATCCATAATGGACCGAATTAGTTTAATAATGAGCAGTTTTCCCAAATTTGGTCTGTATTAAGAAAAATGGAAAGTTCTCTAAAGACAATTTTCTCATATTCACTGTTGCAGCCATTTTCCAAATTACCTCTTTTGCAATACCAGATTTGACCTATTCCTGTTGAATGTTGATGGAAAGATATTTCAGGCATGATCTTGCTGATCAATTTGTTGTGAACAATCCAATTTTATTATGAGAATCATTTTGTAATGATCTCTGTTGTAACTTCTCTCTGCTCTCTGTGTATTTAAATGAGAATAGAGATCAAAGAGGGATATCGATAAATAGAGAATTAGAAATAGATAGGATAGGATAGGATAGGAGGAGAGGGGCTAATAGAGAGATTTAGCTTTTTGCCTGGGACCTCAATTGTAATTTCAATATACAAAACATGATTATGAAGGAGACCGTATTGTAATGAGGATTGAATTCAATGGTTAATACATAATTTACATTGCGGTTCATTCGTATTCTCTGAAGTAGCTCAGCAGTATTCGCTGGTGGCTAGGGCCCGACCTCTGGTGGATCAAACTGCTATCCTCTGTGTTATATCTTTCTAATTCACGCGAGTCTAATTGGTTTGATGTTTTTCCATTTTCTGCTAAGTTTACCCTGTTTGATATCTTCTGATTTCCTGTGAGTTTACATTGTAGTTAGTTTACTTTCCTTTATTCTGATCTCATGTACTTCACAACTTTTCCATTTGATTTCATTTGTGCTCACTGCAGGTTGAATTAATTATCAGTTAAGACATTGATTTTTGGTTGATTACGATAAGAGTGTGGTTAGTATAGAATCAACTGAAAGAGATTGGTTAATACTACTAAACTCTCGGTTGACATCATTTCCATTCGAATTGCTTAATTGAGATAGAGTGTGATTCATATAGAATCAATTGAAAGAGATTGGTTAATGCTACTATGCTCTCGGTTGATGTTATTTTCAATTGAATTGCTTGATTAAGATTGGATTATGGTTTTGCTTGAGATTAAGTCCTGATGCTTAGATGTATTATTTCCCTTAAAACTTACAAGCTTGAGATTTATGGTTTGATCTGTATACTCTTGTATTGAATTTAATAGATTATCTTAAATCATTACTCTCCAAATTTATAGCTTGCACATATTGTGTACACTCTTGAAACAAAAAGACTTACCCAGGTTGATAATTAATGTGAGGCAATTAGGAGTTTTAAAATACACCCTTTAGCACCCAACAGGTATGCCTGCCTCAAACAACAGTTTCTTTCTCATCTCTTTCGATCACTTGGTAGGCTAAATTTTGGTGAACTCCTCCTCAGTCTTGGCATGATTCTTTCCATACACTTAATACATTTCGGCCATCATGTACCCCTTTTGACCTCATATAGTAGGGGACATCTGTTATAGCACCATTTACCACTATTGGTAGATTTGGTGCTCTATTTATGGCCTAAGGCAACCCTTCCTTCTAGACTTGGTCCAAAATCTTAAAAAACAGTGTTTTATTTGATACATGCTACTTTTCCCTGTGACAAAAGTGTGTACATGTGGGTCAGCATATACCCAACCCACGTACATATGTTAAAACACTTAAAAACATTAAATTTCCTGAATTTCAGGCAGAGTTCATGGGTTTTACCTGTTACTCACCTCCTATTGCCTGTGGCCCAACTGTTTCCCAACTGAAAAAACTAACTTGGAGAGGTATAAATAAACCTCCATGGTAAGCTTTAAGGGAGAAAAGTATGAGATATTTATACTATAGTGAGATTATCCCTGATCAAGTCTGAAGAATCCCTATGCCTCTTGCACTCCCCAAAGCTTCAGGAAACCCTTGTTTCCTTAATTATAGATATCCCTCATCTTGCTTGAGATATCCTTGTGTTGGTGATGGAGGAAGATTGATGAAGGCCAGCAAAGGATAGATCCGGAGGACGGTTCCACTTGGAACCAGAGAAAGACTTAGCTTGTATTTCTCCACCTTATCTATAGCATACTTCAATAAAAAGGAATGTTGTTCTATTTCTGACATGAAATGTGTTTGTGCATCAAAGTTGTGTTGTAATTAATTTATGAATCTTTATTGATGTATAATTAGTCATTCATTTATATGATTTAAAATTAAAATCATGTATATCTTTCATGTTTTTACTATCGTGTATGTTCTATTTGAATAATATTTAGGTTTCAAAAACATTGGAAGAATTTGAGGTTTTGCACCCTGTGGGATCTACCCAAACAAAGGACATCGGATAAGGACACTCCTATGCGATTTAGTAGACTAAGGATGTTTAATGAATGTTTGAGCATTTCCTGTTGAGGTTTTCCCTCTGCTCTGTTGGGGTTCTCAACCCAAAGCCCTAGGGTGGTTTCACTCGTAACAATACAAAAACATTTTTCTGAATACTCACGTAAGTCATTATGCCCACATAGCACAGTGTTTCGGGTGGAAGCACCCTAGGGCTTTGCATTAGAACCCCAACAAAGCAAAAGCAAACTACTACAAAAAATACTCATACACTTCAGGCAAGATGCTTATATTAACAAACTCGTAAAAGTGACCATACACAAATTTCCTTCATTCGAGTAGGTCCCACGGGGTTCACACCCTCTGCAACTCCCGATGTTCTTCAAACTTGAAAATCATTCAATTCGAACATACATAGCAGTATAGAAGTAAAGCATATTCATGAAATTGAATTTATATCATATAAATGAATGATTGATCATAGATCAAAACAATATTCATATATGAATTAAAACATAATTTGATGCATAAACATAGTTAATTTCGGAAACAAGACAACATTTATTTTATTGCAGTAAGCTATAAATAACATGGAGAGAATTCACCTGAGTCTTTCTCTGGCTCCAAGCGGAACCATCCTCTGGATTTGTCCTATCCTAGCCTTCAACAATCTTCTTCCATCACCAACACCATGATATGTCAAGCAAAAGGAAGTATATCTATAATCAAGGAAACAAGGGTTTCCTAAAGCTTGGGGAAGTGCATGAGGCATAGGGATTCATTAGACTCAGTCAGGGATAATCTCAGTATAATAAATCTATCTCTTCTCCTCCTTAAGGCCTTCCCATAGAAGTCTATTTATACCTCTCCCAATTAGTTTTTTAGTTGGGAAACAGTTTGGAAACAGATTGGCCACAGGCAATAGGAGGTAATCAACAGTTAAAACCAGTGAACTCCACCATAATTAAGGAAATTTAATTTTTTTAATTGTTTTAAGACATATATGTGGGTTGGGTATTGACTGACCCACGTGTACACGCTTTTATCTCAGGGAAAAGTAGCGTATAGGGAATAAAACATTGTTTTTTATATATTTGGACTAAGTCTAGAAAGAGAGGTTTCCCTAGGCCATAAACAAAGCATCACATATACCAAGAGTGGTAAATGGTGCTATAATAGATGCCCCCTAATATATGAGGTCAGAAGGGGTACATGATGGCCGAAATGTATTAAGTGTATGGAAAGAATCATGCCGAGACTGAGAAGGACTTCACTAAAATTCAGCCTGCCAAGCCATCAAAAGATATCAAAAATAAACTGATGTCTGAGGTGGGCATACCCATGCTCAGAGAAAGTAAAGCATGTCTGCATATCAAGTACAAGCGGATCCAACATGTATACAAGTATAGAGGAACTGAAAGTACATAATGGATCATCTAATCATGATCGAAAAAATACATGTCTGAATATCACATATAAGAAGACGATCAATGACGTTGAAGGATGAAGCTGATCACTGATGTCAAAAACTGATCCCAATAGTACCAAATGAACATGATGGAATAAAATGATACCACATTGCAACTCGGATGCCAGCATATAAGATATCGTTGTGAAGAACTGCAACATATAAGGTGGATGGTGTCAACTAGCAGCAACACAAGCCACTGACAAGTGAACCAAAATATGTTGATGCAACCTGACATCTTCACCGATCACCGTGGTACATTTCTACACAATGGGAGTGAATGATCTGAGGTCGACCACATGAAAAATCATTTGATTACCGTTCATTGATGTATACTGTTAACAAACGCGAGACTACTCACCGATAATGATAATGAGAGTTAAGGTACCCAGTACAATCTAACAAGTGCGAATGAATGAGCTGAAGTCGAACACTTGAAAGAATCTATCAATCAGGAGACAATGATGGTTTCCCACTGTCGATAGTGAAGGAATCTGCCATTGATGACTGCAAACCCCAAGGTACTACCAAATGGACTCTAGATCTTTTTCCCAGAGCAAATGAGTTGTAGTCGATAGGAAAAGATCTGCTAGAAGGAAGGCATTAAGGCATCCTTCATCAATCTAGCACGAGTGTAACCCGTAGGCCAATAATGTGGAAGGAATCAAACGAGAAAGATGTAGTAACCCAAACGAAGCACATTTATAGCTTACACAAGATGTAGCTAGCGCACGATAGAAACCCTCTAAACCAACCAATAATGAAAGCTGACACATGTTGTAACATGATTAGTTTTGATAATTTAAATTTTCTAATACAAATTTCCTATTTAAGACACCTTTCTGCAGAAACTATTGTGTATAATCATATATGATTCTTGAGAAACTAAAGGAGGTTTTTGTTCCTAAGATGCTAAAGTACAATAACCCACTTCTGATTTTACTCAGCTATTACATAATCATAGATACAAGTACATCTTCACAGCCTATTTTTCGGACTGTGTAAATTCCTTTTTAGACATATTTTTGTAGAAATTATTGTTAGCAGCTGGAGCCAAATTTTTGGAAACTGAGAGAGGTTTATCTCAAGAACATATTCATCTACAATAACCTCTCTAAATTTTTACATAAATATCTCGAATTGAGATATACAAAGGCATGACTGGACCCTATTTTTGCAGAATTTCGAGAGGAAAATGCTCAAAGACAGTTAGGCCACCTCATCAACTAAGAGTTACAATTCAATTCGAATTTCTTTTTTTTGTAAAAAGAAATGAATAATGATAGTGCCAAATAGATACATTAGTTTTTAATGTCCTATATTTCAGTTCTATTTTTTTAAAACATTTTAAGATATTTGTAAACAAATCTTGATATTTTTTCAAGATATTTTAGTTTAGAATTTGTATAAATACTTCATCAATTGAATTAATTGGTGTTGGATGTTGATGCCAAGACTCTTCACTCTATAATAAGGCTTCTGTTATAGTTTTTCTAATGAAATCCTTATGGCTCTAGTTTTGACAAAATTTTGTGCTTTGAGTATGTTTTTCCAGTTTTTCATATCTTATTTCTACACATGATAAAAGTGTTTATAAGAAGGTCTGCAAAATAATTATCTTTAGAAAGAGATTTGTTTATTGGATTGTTTGTTCATCATAACTCCTCTTTAACTGGTTTTTTTTTGTGCTTTCTGATAGCCATTAAAAGAGATTAGCTTATTGGACTATCTGTCTGAAATATCTCCTCTTAGAATTGGTTTCAGTTTGGCCTTCTTGAATACACTGAATATGTTTTGTTAGGTTGTAGAAATCTTCTACACACATCCAAATTTCCCTAGTTGTTAAGTAGTCAGTTTGATTGCTCAATTATTAGGAATCCCCTTACATTCTTCTACCATAATTCTTTAAAAAGCTAAGTCATTCTGTCAGGCTGGAAGCTGACACTTTTAGAAGGGACCCTGTGAGAGGGGCCTTTAATCATGATTAGGGATTGTCATCGATCGCCAACCACCCCCAATTAAAACCATAAATCTGGCCATTGTGCTTCAAAGGCTGTTGTTCAGTGATAGGTGAATAGCATTAAAAAATTCCTCGTAACAACTGAGGGAGCCCCCTCTGGTTCAAGGGCCAGCTTGAACCTAAAGGCCGGTTGAGTTCGTTTCCTGCCATAGTTTTTGTAGCCAAGGACTGCCTACGAGAAATAGGTACAACATTTGGCACCATTGCCGGGGAGCGAAGTAACAAAGATCTTTCTCCGAGGAACGATAAAATTTAGATCTATTTCTTGCTGGTGAACAAGGAAAAGTAATTTGTATTGGTTGCATTATTTTCACCTCGCGACTCCACTTTGTCGGATGGCGATTCCACTGGATTACCGATCCCACTCTTTTTTTGAGATTTTAGTTGGCTTTACTACTATGCAAGGTTCATTGATACTTTCAATCAGTAGTATATGTCTTTCCCTCTTAGCCATCGTCAAAAATCTAACATGTCTACAGAGGATGCAACTTTTAAAGTACACTTGTGAGTATAAGTTTTCCATGGGATTTTTGGCTCATATTGTATATATTCTTCAGATTTTCAGCTACTGGTAACTTGGTTGGTCAATAAATCCACTCCACACTTGGTTACATTGGAAAGCATATTACACCTAACAATGTAAAGTTTTTCAGTTCAGTTAGATAGGGGTGTGGGGTTGATTAGCTACTTTCAGATTCAGGGTGCAGTAGATCTACAATTGTTTCAGTTATATTTCAAGATTGGAGTATTAAGTTTGGTTTGGTTGAGTGCAATGACTTCCAAGGGATTAAATGATTAACTCCATAGCCCATTACTTAGGCACTCTTGTGCTTATTTCCACTTACATTGTCCGTTGTTTCACTTCAGCAGTTTTCAAGTTTCAAATTTCAATGTGAAAGAGTATCTAAATAAGTGCAGGCATATGGTTGCATTTTACAGTTGTAGGTTGCAGTGTGTAGTAGCAGAGTATTCAAATGACAACATTGATCCATGGGGATTGGTTATATTTCTACATAAGATGGAAAATTAGTGGTTGGTGGTTTTATGGTATGACTCCATGCCCAACACTAAAGGCAACTGGTCTACTAGTTCTCTGCATCCCACGGGGGGAAGCAGTCCCCATTGGAGCCAATGTTGTAACATGATTAGTTTTGATAATTTAAATTTGTTGATATAATAGGTTTTAGTAGTTTAGAAATAATAAATGGGTCTGCAAGAGTAAATGCACCCTCAAAATGTAAATTTAAGTTTCATTAGCTGGTTGATTTAGTTAATCATGCATTTAAACATGATTAAATTATGTAATAAAGTAAATTCAAACATGGTTTACAAACCGCTGAGAACTAATTTTCAAAAAATGAAAGAGGTTTTTGTTGATAACATCCTCATGTACAAAAACCTCTCTCATTTTTGTAACAACTATTATGGATTGGGAGATGCAAATGCATCTTTGAAGGAAATGTTTCCAGAAATTTCATGTTTTAGTCACCTTTTTGCAGAGGATAGTGTGACTAAACAAAGATGAATATTTGGAAACTGGAAGAGGTTTGGTTCATAAGATCCCATAATACAAAATCCTATCTCACTTTTGAAACAGGTGTCAAGGGGTGGTATATACACTCTCATCATGTTTAGCCTATATTTCCGGCTGTGAAATGTCATGTTTAAGCCACCTTTTTGCAGAACCTATTGTGTATAATCAGATATGATTATTGAGAAACGGAAGGAGGTTTGTGTTCCTAAGATACTAAAGTACAATAAGCTACTTCAGATTTTACTCAGCTATTACATAATCATAGATACAAGTACATCTTCACAGCCTATTTTTTGGACTATGTAAATTCCTTTTTAGACATCTTTTTTTAGAAAGTATTGTGAACAGCTGGAGCAGAATTTTGGAAAACTGAAAGAGGTTTATCTCAAGAACATATTCATCTACAATTACCTCTCTAAATTTTTATATAAATATCTCGGATTGAGATATACAAAGGTATGATTTGACCCTATTTTGCAGGATTTCAGGAGGAAAATGCTCAAAGACAGTTAGGCCACCTCATCAACTAAGAGTTGCAATTCAATTCGAATTTCTCTTTTTTGTAAACAGAAATGCATAATGATAGTGCCAAGTAGATACATTAGTTTTTAATGTCCTATATTTCAGTTCTATTTGTGTAAAACAGTTTAAGATATTCGTAAACAAATATTGATATTATTTTAAGATATTTTAGTTTAGAATTTGTATAAATACTTCATCAATCGAAGTAATTGGCATTGGCTTTTGATGTCAAGACTCTTCACTCTGTAATAAGGCTTATGTTATATTTTTTCTAATGAAAGCCTTACAACTCTAGTTTTGATAGTATTTTGTGCTTCGAGTATGTTTTTTCCATTTTTTTATATCTTATTTCTACACATGATAAAAGTGTTTATAAGAAGGTATGCAAAATCATTATCTTTAGAAAGAGATTTGTTTATTGGATTATTTTTTCATCATAACTCCTCTTTAACTGGTTTTGTTTTGTGCTTTCTGAAATCCATTTAAAGAGATTAGCTTATTGGACTATCTTTCTGAAATAGCTCCTTTTAGAATTGGTTTCAGTTTGGCCTTCTTGAATACTCTGAATATGTTTTGTTAGGCTGTCTAAATCTTCTACATGCATCCAAATTTCCATAGTTGTTAAGTAGTCAGTTTGACTGCTCAATTGTTAGGAATCCCCTTACATTCTTCTACCATAATTCTTGAAAAAGCTAAGTCATTCTGTCAGGCTAGAAGCTGACACTTTCAGAGGGGACCCTGTGAAAGAGGCCTTTAATCATGATTAGGGATTGTCATTGATCGTCAACCACCCCTAATTAAAACCATAAATCTAGCCATTGTGCTTCAAAGGATGTTGTTCAATGACAGGTGAATAGCGTTAAACAAAGCCTTGTAACAACTGAGAGAGCCCCCTCTAGTTCAAGGACCAGCTTGAACCTAAAGGCTGGTTGAGTTGGTTTCCTGCCATAGTTTTTGCAGCCAAGGACTGCCTACGGGAAATAGGTACAACAACACAGAGGTGAGGAATCCACCAATAGGGTCAAATGGAAACCAAGGCACTGCACGAATCCCAATGTGTGATAATGAAAGTTGATTTCGAACACAAGGGAAACCACTCAGTCAAAGACCCATGATATTGATCGATGCTGAGCACAAGGTGACCTATCAATAGTCAAAATAGGGCCAGGGTGCGGCTCTAAGTCTACCCTCAGAGCAATATGTCGTATTCGATAAGTACAAGACCCACCACCAAGAAGTCAATGGAGACCTTCTCAAACCGTCACAAGCAAAGGACCAATATAACTGATGTGATGAAAAACATGAAACTGACAACCAGGGATGGCTGACTGAAAAATAGGTCAAGAGACACCGCAGAGAGGCCAACTCAGGTTTACTTCCCTTGAACAAAATTACAACTCAATGATGACTATATGGTAGCATATGATAAGTCTGTATAAGTTTGTCATGCAAGAGGCATAAACAAACTCTCCATATGATTGGAAGAGGTAACCAGTCGGAGGAGTATTGACTCAATAACATGGTTAAGGTGCACCCAAATCAAACTAAATCCCACCTAAATGGAGAATATACTTTCTTTTGAGTGCTTTGTTCAAGGGCGACACGACTGACTCTAGCTACCAACAAAATATGAAAATGTTTTCCCATTCCCTCTCTTTTTGGAATATATAATTTTTTTTGTCTTTTTATTTAAGCTGGAAAAAGAATAAAAGAATGCTATAGTACAGTGGAAAGAATGAGTGTTAGAGAAACATATAATCTAGTTCCAGGGAGGGGAACATTCCTATGTTCAATGCAGGGAGGTGAAACTGGTCAAAGACACTCAAAGGGATGCTCTTTCCACGGGTAAAAGGATGCGTCAAGTTGCAGAAGCTAAGTGATTGCATGGTTGACTTTGCAGAAGACATGGTTAAATAAGTGGATTAAACATGAGTCCAAGTGAAGCTGGCTCAAGGCCAAAAGGTGCAGACAATCAAAATGCAATGCAAAAGTACAACTCAACACAAAGGAGCCTCTAGGGTATAAGGCCAGAAATTAGCGTGAAATAAAGGAGAATGTGTCTTCAACACATCAATCATGGCGAGACTAAAGATGACTCTCAAGCCTACTCAGTATAGCAGCATGGGAAACCAATGTCAGTGAGGTTCTAACTAAGATGCCCATGTAAATGATGGATCTACCATCACATCATGATTTATAAACCGACGAGTAAAAATGGTTTGCTAAACAAGATATGATGGGGTGGACCCCATGGCTAATGTATCGTTGAATGGAGGCTAGTATGCAGCATGCAGCGGAAAATGGTTTTCTCTAACCTAAATTCCAGTGAGAGAATGATACCTGCCATGATGGGTCAGCGGTCATGGGACCGAAATAACATCTCAAAGAAGTCTCCAAAATTTCCTGAAAAACAACCCACTCTTGATAATCTAAGCCCACATGTCAAAAAATCCATGAGACAAAAATCAATTTTTGAAAAAATATTTTGCAATTTCAAAGTTATATAATGACTTTTGGACTCACAATTTTTTCATTTATGTTTGGAGAAAAGAGCTGTGGAGCAAAATGAAGCAAGTTTTCCTCTAAACAATTGGACCATTCAAATCACCCCAAAGTTTCCAGGTAACCCTCAAATCCTACTTGCAATGTTTTATGATAGTTTTTAGAATTTTTTTCAAAGTTTTGACCATGGGAAACTATGCCCAAAATTTCAACTCTGCGTACACGTGAGTTGGATGTGAACAACCCGCATATACGACAGCCCTACACACGACTGTGTGTAAATGGAACCCACATGTACGCGAGTTAAAGTTTTAACATAAAAACTAACGGTTGAAACTTCAATTTTTTGTAGGATGACTATCACTTGGAGGGAAAGAGAGCATACCACTATAGATAATGAGGTAATGAATGAAAAAAATTCATTGGATGCTCTAATAGGATGTGGCTTACTTAAGTTCTTCAAAATGCCAAATATGAAAGCCAATACGTGCTTGGAAGAACTTTTGATCCACTACTGGAGCACAGAGGATGACGCTTTCATGATAGGCCAGATGCCTCTATGGATTTACGTTGAATATATATATTTCATTACCAGTCTCTCTCGAAGAGGGGAGGTCGTGCATTCGATAGGTAGGACGAGAGGTAGTCTTTCGGTGGAATACTATGTCCATATATATTTTCCTGGATAGCCAGAGAAGATTGGAAGTCAAATTCCAATCAAACATGTGGAAAGTTTATCCCTGAGGATTTTGCTATTTACCATTGCACGAGTAAATGGGTCAGCTTCCCTACATCAGGCATCACGAGTATCTATGAGCTTGGCAGTGGAATGTCTTACCATAATGTTTGACTAGTACACGCCTCTTTTTACTAACATGAAGAGTCAATTGACCTCTATACAGAAGGGTCAAATGGAGAATTTTGGATACGGAACCATATTGTGTTCATTCTTCTTCGAGAAGGTACCTGGGCTACGTCCCAAAGTATCAGCATCCATTAGTAGCCCTAGAGATCCATGAATGGGTAGATGGGCGGACTTGATGAAGCGCCTTAGAGGTGGAGACATGCCTAGAACGACTTTTGATGATGATTTTTTCACCTGGTGGGATCAACAGATCATCACAGTCGATGACTACCCATATGTCAGCATGGATTTCCAAGGAGATCTAGACTTAGTGTTACCACCAAATGTGGCATGGGGAGACATAGGTAACAATTTTTAAGTTTTTGTGAGTTTTTAAAGATTTTTTGGATTTTTGTTATGAAATGAACTTAGAAAATATTTTTGATGAGACAAAATACTGATAAAATATAATGACCATGTTCCAGGTGTGGGTCCAGTGAGACCTAATGGATTTCCAAGGCACAGGCGTCGCGGAAGAGGGGCCGAAGAGGTGGCAGCTGAGACAGAGAGCGTCTTATATGTTGTTCAGAGAAACTTAGTGAGACTAACTCACCAGGGACCTATGATAGCCATAGAGAATCTGCCTGAGGAGATGCAGTGTCGCGTGGTAGGGGTACCATGGGACTGGGTCCAGATACTTCGGCGTGTAGCCAACACTATGGTTAACTTTTTAGCCACTCATCCTAAGCTGGGTCAATAGATAGATCTATGTATGACTGGACATGATTATAGGCATAAGCCCAAATTTTGAGGGCATCCTGTCCAATTTTGTATATTACTTTTTTGAATAGTCCATCTATATACAAGTGATTTTATGATATATATACAGATTCTATTTTTTGATGTTATTTAATTTGATGAATGATTAATGTGCCAATCTAATGCTTGATTAGCAATAGAGTCAGCTAATGACTTCTCAGACCATGGAATGGGAACATATGTAATATAAATAAATGATCATTGCAACACTATCACTCTAAAAAATTGGCAATATAAATAAAGATCGTGAACCTGATAAATTTTATTTAACTACGACACCACCAGTTGTGAGTCTAGATAAACTACCAACGAATCAATCCCATAAGATATTGGTTCAGATAGTAAATTAAGAACAGAAGTATATTCGGAAATGTTGTTCGAAGTAGTGCCAATACATACTCCCCTCGACACCATCAACTCGCTAGATGGATAATAAATCACCCAAGCTGCAGAAGCAAGATTCTGAGTGTGCCTACTTGCACCATCGGCGAAACCAAAATATATCGAATCATCCATCAATACCTCCTAAAGCAGATCAAAAAATTCGATATCACAAAATTCCAGACAAATATGTACAAATATACAATATATACAAATAAGCAATTGCTCGGCCGAAGCCTAAGAAAAATACTTCTTAAGGTAGAGCCCATTTCTAGGCTCCGCTAGCTTGTTCCCTTCAAAATCAATTAATTCATAAGCCCCTTTTTTCAAAACACGCTTGACTATAAAGGGACCATACCACATAGATTTGAACTTGCCTGCCCCCAGGGCATCTTTGTCTTGGTCATAGACTAAGACAAGGTCGCCTTCAGAAAAAACCCGAGGATGGAAAGCTTTATCATATTGAGTTTTAATCCTCTTCTTATGGGCTTCGTTTATTATGGTTGCATCTCGACGCTGCTCATCAAGATGTTCCAAATGAACGAGGCATTCTTCGAGACTAGATGTCTCTGGAAGAAGTTCTACAGCTAGCTTAAGGGACAGAATTTCACATTCGATAGGGAAGATAGATTCCAATCCGTAAACTAGTTGAAAAGGAGTAAAACCAGTGACAGCCTTAACTGACATTCGATATGCCCAAATCGTCGAGTACAACATGATGTGCTAATTGGATCAAGATTTATCAATTGTCCTTTGCAGGATGGTCTTAAGGGACTTATTCATGGCTTCAACCTGCCCATTGTCTTGAGGATAATCTGGAGATGAATTCTCCTGCTCGAAGCTCAACTTGAGAGCCAATTCAGTCATCAGTTGATTTTGGAAGTGACTGCCATGGTCAGTGACAATCTCTCTTGGGATACCAAATCGTGAAATAACCTAGTTAAAGAGAAACAAGGTTGTTGTCTCACTATCATTTTTGTAAGTAGGCATGGCCTCAACTCACTTCATAAAGTAGCCTACAGCCACAATGATGTGCTTGTGATTCCCTGTCGAAGGTGGATTACAAGTAGTAAAATCAATGCCCCACTTCGTAAATGGACTGACAGGGATAGCAGGAAAAAGTGGAGCTGGATGCACACGCATTTTCTGAGTATAAAATTGACAAGGATGGCAACGTTTGACTACTTCAATACAGTCTTTGAAAATTGAAGGCAAAAAGTATCCTGCTCGCAAAATTTCATGGGTTGTTGCAAGCCCTGATAGATGATCGCCACAAGCTCCACTATGGCAACCATTAAGTACAGACTCAGCTTCCTCCAAAGTAAAGCAACACCTAAGGATCGAGTCAACCCCTCTGCGATATAATGTGTCACCAATAATAACATAGTTTTTGGCAAGTTGATGTAACTTTCGACGCTCATCTTTGGAGAAAGCAGGTGGAAACTTCAAAGTATGGAGATATATAATGATATCTCCATACCAGGGATCTTGTGAAGAAAGGAGGAATAAATGTTCGTCGGGAAAATTTTCCTCATAAACAATAGCTTCCTCACAAGGCAGCTCCGAAATCAATTCTGAAAAAACTAATGACTTCTTAGATTTAGCTAACAATTATTCGAGATCGAACTCTTTCAAAATAACAATCCATCGATTATACTTTCCCCCAATTACTCGCCTACTGAGGACAAACTAAAAAGTATTGATAGCCGCTAAGATGAATGTTTTGTGAAGAAGAATGTAATGATGAAGTTGTTGGATGGCATGGGCAGCCACCAAGGCCAATTTCTCGATGGGAGAATGGCATAGCTTAGGTCCTACTAAGCCTCAACTCAAGTAGTAGATTACATGCTCACTGAGAGCATCATCCTCCTGAACTAGAACCATACCGATGGTTGATTCTGCCGAAGCGAGATACAAAAGGAAATCTCTATCATAATCTGGTAGACTCAATAATGGACCAGGGCTTAATGCTTTTTTCAAAGATCAAAAGATAGATGCGCGAAATCATCCCATAAAAATGGAACTCCTTTCTTAATTAAATGCATAAATCCTTTGGTAATCTCGGCGTAATTTTCTATAAATCTCCTCAAGAAATTTGCCTTTCCTTGGAGACTTTGAAGTTGACGAATGGAAGACGAGGGAGGAAACTAAATTATTGCCTCAATCTTGAAAGTATCAACTCAAATCCCTTCAGTCGATATGATGAATCCCAACAGCTAACCGGATGTGATCACAAAAACACACTTATTCGAATTCAACCAAATTTTATAAAAACGACATCTCTCAAAGACTAACCAAAGGTGGCTGGATGATCAATTCTCTTGTGAGAATGAGTAGCTAAGTCATCTGAATATGCTTTGATAACATGTTTGATGTCATGGAAAGCATAAGACATGTCCTGTTGAAAAGTAGCTCCAACATTTTCAAGGCCAAAAGTGTTGTAGATCTAACCCGGAAATATTATAGATCAAATACGAAAATATAAGATAATGCAAATAAACCCAAGAAAGAATATGAAATGATTCTTTATTGATCAAAACCCTTAAGGTAGGGCAACACCATACATTCACTCCTTAAGGAAGGAGAACACTCCGCAAGCCATATGCCTGTTCATACAATAATCCTTCACTATATCTCCACATGGAGTCTCTAGCCTCTATATAGGCCTCATACATACAATACCATGGGTCATTACCATGGTTCCCTCATACCATCAACTAATACCATGGTCCCATTACATTATTATTAACTACTTGTGGTCCCTTACATGACATGGGTTAACCACCTTATTTATTACTATGGCCCATCCCATTATTACATTATTACCTTGGGTACCTCCCTTGGTACCCCATATTATCCCCGCTGGGTATATAACATTCCACCCCCCTAAGCATGTTTCATCCCCGAAACATGGGAAGAACATAAATAATAAGATCTACTCAAAAGAGTAGTCCACTAGTACCATGCGCGTGCATCTAGCCATCCAAGAGAAAGGTGAACCCTCGATCTCGCTGGTGCCTCGCTCGCTTGAGATGGAAGTTGACCATGGCAGCTCTTCTGTGTGTAGTAGGTGGATCGTTGCTCCTCGCTATCCGTCATACGGGGTTGTTGTCCTTGTGGCTAATTGGTTTCCATCTTGTTGGTTGTTGCCTTGCGGGGTGATGTGGGTGATGATATGTTGAAGTTTTAACCCACGGTGTCTTTTTCTTTAATTCACCCTGCTGTGGTGCCCGTTGTGGTGTCTTCTTTTCCAATATGTCTTCAACCACTGAGCCCTCCTTTGATGTATCAACACCTGTAACCTTTTCTGCTTCAGTCTCTATTTGTGTTTGATTTTCTATCATCACTGGCTCATCATCTAATATGTCAAACCCTGGAACATCTTCTGCGTCAACCTCTGTGGACTCTACCTGTTTATTGATGGAAATATCCTGTAATGTAATTTTCTTCTTTTTATACCAGAGCTTCAGGAATTTCTTCTGCACATTAATATTGATAGTACCCATAGATTCCATCCAAGGATATCCCAAAACAACATCCATATTATCTGTCTCTGAAGCATAAAAATCACCATGCAACACATACTTATCCATAGAAATCTTCAAATCCTTATACACTTGAACATCCTCATTATCAATTTGTGCAGTTTCAATGTGTTTTGCTGGAACTTGCAATCTTTTTGCCAAATTAATACTTATAAGATTTTGCTTGCAACTAGGATTTATATACACAACGATTTTCTCCTTCTGAATCAATCCATGAACCTGCAATAAAGATATACCAGTAGGAAATAACCCTTTAGGTTCCTTGGTTTCCTTCTTTCCTATAAAAATAAAATATTTGCTAGGCTATGTGTCTATCTGTGTGAGCTTATCCACAAGATTAGCTTTACGGTTAAAGTGGTCCATAAGAGCTTTTGTGAATTTGTCCCAAGTCAAGGGCCTTCGATAGCCACGTCGATGCCTTTGCCACCATTGGAATCTTTCACTGTCCAAGTACATTGTTGCCACACTTAGCTGAGTCTCATCATCCATGATGTAATTCAATATAAAACATTTCTCCATTTGTGCTACCCATTTGGCTAGATGAGAGCCATCAAATGGATACAAGTCCCTCAAATTCAGATCTAGGCCCGCCATCACAAAAAAATTGGCGAAAATTTGAAATGGTCACAATTCTGTCAATATTGCTCAGAATCCCTATTATAACATGTTTTCAGAAATGGAACAATCATTCTGCATCTGCCCATGTGATAGAAATATTGATACAGGCACTAAAATTTCAGATCTGCGCCGCAAGTCTCCCGCCGTCACCAAAAATTCTGCAAAAAAGAGTTGATTTTAAATCAGCGATAGCTCCCTCATCCGGACTCTGATTCAACTGATTTTTTTTCGAAATTAGGTATTTTTTCCCAAAGAATCCATATCTGCAATTAGATTTTGCAGATCTTGTACCAGGACATCTAGATCTGCGCCGCAAAATCGCTGCCCTGAAAATTGTCTGCAACCCCACTGATTTTTAGATCAGTGATATCTCCTTCATCCGGACTCCGATTCAACTGATTTTTTTTTTGAATTCGACTATTTTTTCACAAAGAATCCAGATCTGTAATTATATTTTACATATCTTGCACCAAAATGTACAGATATGACCTGCAAAGTCGTCGCCCCTGAAACCCTGCAAAAAATAAAAAAAATAAAAAAATCTCCACTTTTGTGCCCAAGAAAGTGCTCTGATACCAATTTTTGTAGATCTAACCCAAGATATTATATATCAGATATGAAAATATAAGATAATGCAAATAAACCCAAGAATAAGATGAAATGATTCTTTATTGATCAAACCCTTAAGGTATGGTAACACCATACATTCACTCCTTAAGGAAGGAGAACACTCCACAAGCCATATGCCTGTTCATACAATAATCCTTCTCTATATCTCCACATGGAGTCTCTAGCCTCTATATAGGCCTCATACATACAATACCATGGGTCATTACCATGGTTCCCTCATACCATCAACTAATACCATGGGCCCATTACATTATTATTAACTACTTGTGGTCCCTTACATGACATGGGTTAACCACCTTATTTATTACTATGGCCCATCCCATTATTACATTATTACCTTGGGTACCTCCCTTGGTACCCCATATTATCCCCCCTAGGTATATAACAAAAAGGCATCTTCTTGTATGCAAATGTGCCCCAAGGACAAATAAAGGCTGTCTTGTGTTGATCCTCTGGATGGATATTAATTTGATTGTAACCAGAGAATCCATCCATGAATGAAAAAATTTCATTACCCACACATTCATCAACAATTTGATCAATAAAAGGTGTGGGGTAATTTTCTTTTGGACAAGCTTTATTTAAATCCCTAAAGTCAATACATACTCGGATCATTCCTTGCTTCTTATGATAATCTTATCTACCGGGGCTAGATTGGAAACCCACTCAGTTATAGGAACGAGGTATATGAAACCCACCTTAAGCAGCTTTTCAACTTCAACTTTAATAGCTGCCGCTTTCCAAGGATTAACCGGTCGAAGTTTTTTATGAATAGCTTTGGCATTTTCGTATGTCTTGATCTCATGTTGGACTATATATGGATCAATTCCAAGCATTTCCTCATAAGACCAAGCGAAAACATCTCGAAACTCTTTAAATAGATCGGTGTAGATTTGAATTTATTTAGGGGAACAATCAGCTCTAATGAATACATTTTCAATTACATTAGGATTCCTAGAGATGTTTATAGGTATAGTTTGTGATATAACCAACATGTTACTTTCGGCAGAAAATTGTGCTGGAACCAAAGGGTTTGAAACTATACAAACATCACTAGTAGACAGCTTGGACAAGCTAGATTCAACTTCACGCAATGGAGGAAGAAAATATGAACGATGAAGTAAATCCTCCCATGGTCAATCCACTCCCATCATTGCCTCCGAAATTGCTTCTTCATATGGTAAGACTGTATCCAAGCAATCTAGTGCTGAAGTAGAATCGAGGGTCCAAGCTGGAGCCACATCGCCATCTAACTCCTCTTGTGAAAAAGGAGTGGGATGGTTGTCTGCGGAGTTAACGATAGATTGATAACTAAGTTCTGCTGCAGACATGGTAAATGCCATTCCACCTACCTGCCCTCCATCTAATGTGGTGGTAGATGAGGGTAAGGTCCAAGGGTCCGAATAATAATGAGTTCGAAAGAACTCTTTCCGAGAAGGTCCCCTAGAGGATGAAATTACATTAATTCTAGTTGTAGGAGCAAGGAGGTCAAATATACCCATTAACGAAGAGTACATCCCAACTCCTAAATTGTCAATGGGTTGACGGGGATTGTCCACCAATGGAATAGTAGAATCTGAAGTTACGTGAGAGTCACCTAGAGAATAATCTAACTGATCAACTCTAACAATCCTCCCCTCATGAGAAAAACAGAGGATGCAAAATAATGATGAAACTATGGCATCCATCTCATAAATCCAATTCTTGCCTAAGAGGAGGTTATAATCCAGATTCGCATCGACGATTTCTACCTCAATATTCACTACCTTTCCCCCAACACAGATAGGAAATGTCGGGATAATCCCATGCGGCCTATGAGAATGTCCATCAAATGTCGTCAAAAGAGTCAGTGAAGGAACAGCTGAAGGTGATCCAATGGCCTTCCAACATGACATAGACATCACGCATGTGGAATCTCTCTCATCTATAACTGTCTAAAAAATATTGGTCTTTCGGTATGTGGACTTTATCTAGAAAGCCATATGGTGAGGAAGTCTCTTTTTGACATTCAACATATCAAAAGTGAGCACTAAAGAAATCTTTGGATCTACTGCGCCGATTACCAAAAGAAAAGCACTTCTCTGAGCAGGTCATGACTAGAGTACCTCCAATGCAGACATAGCACAAGGACTTTGAGCCAGATCTTCTACAATTGAGTAGTTATGGGCTACCCTAGCATTATGGTTAATAGTCGAGCACTTTACGGAACCTTGCGGTATCCGAGGTATAGACACAACAGAGGGTCACTCAATATGAAGTGGTTATGTGGTTTCAGGAACAGATTTAGCCTTAGATGTTTCTGATTCACCATAATCGCGTGCTCGCCTAGTGACGTCGATATGAGAGCTCATCATATAAACATTTGACGAATTTTACCCTCACTGGTTGCCCGCGAAGGAGGTACCAGCATTAGAATTCCCGCCAGTAAGTAATTGCTACCCTTGGGGAAAAGGTTTAGTCAGAACAGCTTGGGAGCTAGAGGCCCCATTTTTACTAATAAGCGTTGAGCATCTTGCATCTTAGGGCAGAGGTGAGTCAGATGATCTCCATTGCATAACTTGCATGGAAATTTTACCTTTTTCTTAGACTCTTTCCTACCCTCACCGACACCATTGTCGGGTTTGTTTGCATTGCCTTTCCCTTCCTGGTTCTTCTTCTTACCTCATCCCTTCCTCTTCCCATCAGATTGTTGATTTCCTTTGGGGTTAGAGGTCTGGACAATGTTTATAGAGGTAGGTTGGGAAGGTGTAGGTACAGACGGTGCTGCCTGGTTAGAAGAAGCAGTTTGTAGAGACAACTGTTGTAATTGATTCAATAGGTTCACTGTGTTAATATTAATCAATCTGACTATACCATCGGTGTGGGGGCCTAGTTTCAGTTTGGATAAATCAACCTTAGATCTAGGAGCATCAGGTAGAATTTTCTGAAGAGTCCCAAACTGAGAATATATCAATTCCAATTGTTGGGCTCAGAAAATGGCCTGCTCTTCTGAATAAACACCAGAAAGAGACACATCCTTTGAGATCTCAGGTTGTAATGATTTGAGAAACCATTTGAGAAGGAATTCTAGTGGGATTTCAGCTTTGAGAAGGCTTTTCCTCCTCCTCCATTCCTGGATGTGATCTAAAATATGAGTTGCGGTGTCTTGCTGAAAGTTAACCAGAAGTTCAATTCCGGCTTCATATCGGACAGGCAACTAAAAATGGTTCAAAAAGATATTAGCCAAATCACAGAAAGAAGTAAAGACTCTATATACCATTTGGTTGTATTTCTGGTTAGGGTGTGGTGAAATAACCTCAACCTAATCGAATCATATATCAGGGAGTTGGATGAGCACCATAAGTGAAATGTGGTTATGTGGTCTCCCAGATCTTCACCACTCTTCCCTTCGAATTTTGGGATATCTGAGGGAAGTTTAGTTGTGACCGAAGGCTAAGCTGGATTGTACCGAATCGTATCATTTGTCAATTTAGTTAAGTCTGGCAAGTTCTGCGTGGCCATAAAAGGGAGTAGTGGCGGACTTTGTGAATTCCATCCAATGCGGGCGAGGTTCCCAAAGGTCTGAAAAGAATGACCTGGATTTTGAAAAACACCAGGTTTCCCAAAGTAACTTGTAGAGCCTACTGAACCAAAAGGTGCTCCTTATGGTCCAAAAAAATTGGAGTTTGACCAACTCCTGTCGAAAATCCTCCGTAACCAATGAAGTTACCCCCTAATGAAGTATTGAAAGGAGCTGATAGCCCTTGATAAGGATTCCATGCATTAGCAAAGGGTGGAAAATTCTGAAACGAATTAACAGAAGGATATGGCACATTCCTTTGTTGGCCGAAAAATTGATTCCCAACTCCTATCCCACTAACTGCAGGGTTTGTCCAACTCTGGAATGGGTTACCTTGACTTGTAAAAGAAAAGGGCATTGACCCTATTGTTGGATTGGAGTGTGGTATATGACCACTTCTAAATGGGAAACCCTGAAAAGAAGTCAATCCACTCATCATGGATGTAGAGGCGGTCGATGGTATGTTCAAAGGAACTTAAGGAATCCTGTGAGACGGAATTCCATAAGGGATAAATCCAAAACCAGATGCAGTAGCCTAAGAACTTCCACTCATTGACGGAATGGAAGTAGACCCAAATATAGTTGTGTTGGGAGTAATAGAAGGGATGCAAATAGTTCCTCCTCCTTGTATAGATATGGGAGTCTGCATGCTTGCAACACTCGTTGTAGATGCCATGCTTCCAATAGTGGTCATCGAAGGAATAGATGGATGTAAACCTAGGCTCGAAGGCCTATGAGTCGAGATTCTTACGTATAGTAGAACGTCTAGATGATCAGGATGAAAAGGAGAATTTGGAGCCACAACCGACTCTGCAAGATCTTCAACTTCGATATTATCTTCCGACTAAAAAAGTACTCGAGAAAGAACTAGTGTGTTCCTCTTTAACTCTCTGCTAGTGCCAAGTCTATCTTGTGAATCAATGACCCCAAGCAGAGGATCAATCTCCGATGTGCCTACTGCCACTGGTCGAAAACCACTGGCAGAATCGCTCCTACACCTTGTAGGAGAAGGCTCAGGACCCATAGGTGATAACCCATGAAGTCTCCTTGACTGTCGAGATGGTCGATCAACCACTTTGAATTATTTAAAATATCTACTTAAAGACTCAAAAAATTGTAAAGCTACGTCGACTAGGAGCAAAGAACACTCACTAAAAAGTCCCTAAATATATCAACAATCAAACAACTCTCAAGTATTTCCGCTCCAGGTGATTAGGACTAGACACCAAAATACAAGAAAGTTAATAACAAGGGCCTTCCGAAAATACACTGGGATAATTACGCCCCAGGCCTACTAGTGAAGGTATCAGAGGAAGTTATGCTGACCTCCAAACAACAGCCTTTGTCAATGCAAGCACCCAAGCTTCGCAAGGGTACCCTCTAGAAGTATTGTTGAACGTGATACAACATCAACCTCAAGTTCCATGGGATTCCCCTCCACAGCCACCTATGTGATCCCTAGGATAAGAAACTATGGTCACCAACTCATATCAGAAGCTGGGCGCAACAGTCGTGAGGGGGGATCCGACAAGTAAGAGAGGGGGTATCTCTCGTCCTTATCTTCACTCTCCCTCGTGCTTTACTCCTAGTTACGGAGCTTTCCCGGTCTCCCTAATGCTATTGGATTTCGCTCATTAATCGAACTTCTATGTTTTGTAATTTTGAGTGACCTTGGAGAGTTAACTCTCCTCTCACCTAATCCAAGACCCTAATAAACCTAAACTTGTTGGTGTATTCTGATGACAACACAAAGGTTCTAGTTTATTTTAATTAATCACTTGATTTTAATGTTTGTTCTTTAAGTCAAGGGTCAAGATGTGAGTGAAACCAATGATGTTTGTATGATGCAACAAAAATCAATGAAAAACTAACTACATGAATGCAATCATTTTTTCTTCGATGAAAAGAGATCTCTACACGGGTTCTACGAAACCTCTACAAAGCAAATTACTTTTTCTCTTCTTTTCTTGAAACACACTTCACACACCCAAAAAATAAAAGACTATGAATGGTTTAAGAATGCAAACTACCCTAATGCAAGATATAATGGAGATGCAAGATCCTAAATAACACTCAAAAAGAAAAAATAATTGTTTATAAATAACAATGAGCCAACTTAAGCACTGAAGAGGATACAAATTTTGAACATACAATTCTCTCCAAACAAGAAGGACAAATTGTAAAAGATCACAATTCACTTTCAAAAACAAAAAGAAACCATAAACCAAACTTGGCAAAAGAAAAAACAAAAACAAAGTTATTTGAGATCTTTTCTTTTTTAAAGAAGCTACCAAAACAACTTTTTGAAATCACCAAAATGCTACTAAAACTTCAAAAGATCGAAAAAGAGAGCACAAGGAGTATTTACAAGTTACAAACTTGAAAATGAGCAAAAAATTGAGCAAAAGGACTTCAACTTGTACCAAATGACCCAAATAGCAGCAAAGAGTTTGAAAATCTGACCAGGAAACCAAGAAATAAATACTTCCAAATTCGTCAAAAAGACTTTCAAAAAGCAAGAAAAGCTATGAGGCCACAAACCGAAGGAGAGAAAAGCAAGTAGATTTGAAATTCGGGCTTGACACTGAAACTGAAAACAATCTCATGTTCTGGAGGACCAGAACAAACAAGAACTTCAGAACGAAGTCTTGTGTGCTAAAACACAAATTACAAACTCCCTAAAAAAGCAAACCTAGGCCAAATATTTTCAATGAGGAAGAGACTTCGAAACAGTAAGCTTGTAGAATAATTAAATTATTCATAGAGCAATTGACCACATAGAGACTGAAAAGACCAGGCAACAAATCTATCTGGACTGAAAGATTTGAAAAAACAATGCAAAAATTTGCATACGCGACTGTGTTCAAACACAGAAGCGTGCACATGCGCTTCTGACACAGGAAACTCGCGTATACGCGAGTTCACTTTACAGAAACAAGTGTACATACGCTATTGTAAACAAAGTAAAGAGCGTATACAAAGCTTTGTAAGAAAAAATAAAAACAAATTCTGATCCAAAAGATCAGACTTAAGGCCTGGGACTCTAGTAGACCAAATAAGACTGTAACAACAAGCAAACCAAAGATTGAGCCCTGATTGATAATGAACAACCCAAACTAGGAATAACAAGATTGTTATCCCCAGTGGAGTCACTAATTCTGTTTTAGGTGGAAGCACCCTAGGGCTTTGGGTTAGAACCCCAACAGAGCAGAAGCAAACTACAACAAGAAATACTCATACAGCTCAGGAAAGATACTTATATTAACAAACTATGTAAGAGTGACTGTACCCGATTTCCTTCGTTTGAGTAGGTCCCGCAGGGTTCAGACCCTCTGCAGCTCCCGATGTTCTTCAAACCTGAAAATCATTAAATTCGAACATACATAGCAATATAGAAGTAAAGCATATTCACGAAATTGAATTTATATCATATAAACAAATGATTGATCATACATCAAAACAACATTCATATATGAATTAAAACATAATTTGATGCATAAACATAGTTAATTTGGGAAACTAGACAACATTTGTTTTATTGCAGTAAGCTATAAATAACATGGAGAGAATTCACCTGAGTCTTTCTTTGGCTCCAAGTGGAACCGTCCTCCGGATTTGTCCTATCCTAGCCTTCAACAATCTCCTTCCATCACCAACACCATGATATCTCAAGCAAAAGGAAGTATATCTATAATCAAGGAAACAAGGGTTTCCTGAAGCTTGGGCAAGTGGATGAGGCACAGGGATTCATCAAACTCAGTCAGGGATAATCTCAGTATAATAACTCTATCTCTTCTCCTCCTTAAGGCCTTCCCATAGAATTGTATTTATACCTCTCCCAATTAATTTTTTAGTTGGGAAATAGTTGGGAAAGAGTTGGGCCACAGGCAATAGGAGGTAATCAATAGGTAAAACCCGTGAACTCCACCCATAATTAAGGAAATTTAATTTTTTTAAGTATTTTAATACCTATACGTGGGTTGGGTATTTACTGACCCGTGTGTACACGCTTTTAGCTCAATGAAAAGTAGCATACATGGAATAAAACATTGTTTTTTATATATTTGGACCAAGTCTAGAAGGAGGGGTTGCCCTAGGCCATAAACAAAGCATCACATATACCAAGAGTGGTAAATGGTGCTATAACACATACACAACAGGGAAAATCAATGATCGTAAGATGAAATCATTAGACATTAGGTCAAGTCCAAATTTTCTATCGTAGAGAGATCAATAGTCAATACATATCTCAATCATCAATTCAAAGTTATTGTCGATCATCATGACAAAACATTTTTCATCTATATCAATCAGCCAAATCATTCCAATATCTTGTAGCACAAACATAGTGACATATCTACATGTATGTCCCAGTCACCTGCAAACACAAGTTTAGTCTGCATGTTCATGTTATGGAAAATATTCAATATTTTCCCGCTAGCAGATCTTGCTATCTGCAACACATTTGTGGAACCGACAACTTCCAGGTGACCATCTGATTTCATGCACAATACTTCATTTTTATGTGATCGGAGATTTAACCCAACAACTTTATAAATCAAATTACAGTGGAAAAATATGTCAAAGACATCTCGATTCATAGTTCAGACAACTTCAAAAAATTTCAGATGATGGTAAACCATATTCACACCCCTGGACACTCCCTTCAGGTTAGCATGGGAGCGTCTTTAGCTGCCTGGACGCTGTCTAGGCCATAGCATGCATGCATCCAGGGACAAGATCTCCCAGACCTGTGACTGCATCTAGAGCCGAAACCCTAATTCTATACTGGCTTCAAATCTGAGACTCTATTGCAAATCAATACTGGCAAATGCACATAAATCATACTTTAGCAACACATAATGCAAATAGCAATATGAGTAAGAGTCTTGAGAATAAATTCTTCCTCTGACTAGGGATCTACATCAGTTATATTCATTCATGTTATCAGTTTGTCTCAACTAGAATCAATCAATAACAAATTTGTTACAACATATATCTATCATTGCTATTAGCATCATGACATCAATCATATCTCAAATATTATGAACACAATAGAACTTTCTATCAAGTTGCTTCATCAAGCTAGGACACTCAATTTAACCATATGCCATCAAGACATTACCATAGTTAGTAAGAGATCTACTTATCAATCTTACACTTATACTTCTCACATATAGGTTACCATGTTCTTAATGACCAATAATATCAAGTTAGGTCATTCAATAAAGCTTCATCAAAACAACAAGAGTGTTGATCTCTCTTTCCATATGATTTCATTATTCTTATCGCAAGCATTACCAGCAAACTCATGTATATGATTCAATGAGCTATCCTTCTATATGAAATCCATCATGAAAAGTATCAAGAGTATTATTTAATAGATTCAAGGTTCTAACCTTCTTTCTAGGATCATGATATCCAACAGATAGACCATAGATGTTAGCAAAACATCAAGTGTATCAATGTATGAACATTAGATAGCCTCATAAAATTCAAGAATATTAAAATGTTCAACACCAGGTGCATCATTTCTTCATAGGAAACATAGATCCAAGTCACTTTCATATGCATGTGTGAGTCATTAAAGAAAGAGACATTCTCATAGTAACTTAGGGCTTATCGAGTCAATAGTTAAAACACAACATACCTAGAATACCTTGTGGTATTCAAATACCTGTGCACCTTCTTATTAGACATAGGCCGCTTGAAGCACCTTGTCATCTTTTCATCAAGCACCTCTTTATCTCTTTCCATATCTGCATCTAAAAATGATACTCAAGAAGGATATACTCATCATATCTCATCAAGGAGGTTATAAACATCCATATACACATATACATATGCAGGAAGTAAAAGCAATAAACATAATCTTTAGATCTATAAGCCTAACAAGTAAGTACCATCATAAGTCAAGAAATACTTATCTTTAATGAGAGGTGATCCTCTCCCTCTTGAACCAATATTCAAGAGCCATTAGTGTCCATGGTCCATATACCAATGTTGACTTCAGCTGTCCAACTAGGTCTTCTAGGGATTATCCCATCTAGGGCTTCATCAAATCTCCCACAAGTGCTCGAGTATCTTCACATTGACCATACTAGGTTTCATATCTCATATCATTTCCATAAACCAGGGTTTCTCTCCAACCCTAACCTCATAGAATTCATAAAACCCTAATAATCAAGCTACGTAGGGTTTTCTTCAAACCCTAGAATTATTTTAGGTCTTCACCATCCTTTCCTTGCTTCCAACAAAGGTGTCATTCTCGAGGTGATCTCCATGGCTTTTCTTCATCCCACCTCTGATACCATGTTAATTTTCCATAGGGCTACATTGTTCTTTGCTTTGATAATTCCATTTATTCATTAATACATTTGGTTCACCCCATATCATTAGCATATCCAATTATATAGAAAGAACAAAATCATCATTATCATCAATGCAGCAGAACATAAAGGAACAATATAAGAAAAGCATGCACACACATAGAAACACCAGGATTGGTCCGAGACTAGGGAAAAACCCACTATGGCGAAAACCCTTTCAAATCCTATTCTTCTTAGATCATCATCAAATGGTTCAACAAAAGAGAGTACAATGATCCATAACTTTATCTATGCAACAAAAAAAATATGATATCCATGGAACATATCTGATCATGCTTGAAGACAAAACCCTGGTTCTGATGGCTGAATTATGTTGTCACTAACTGTAATCAACTGTTGAATAATATTGAACATTGTTATCACTGAGTGCAATCTTTGGAATACAAAAATCTCATCCATTATTCCCAAACGTGGGGAGGAGGAGATGTGCGAGCGTCTATAGCAGATCTGGATGCTCTCTGCATAGCTGGATGAGGGCGTCCGGCGTGAAACATACCCAAACCTACTTCAAGCCCTGGACACTCTCATAAAACTGTTGCACAAGCAACTATGGCATCTCAGATGCTCTCAGTGCAACTTTGTGTGTGCATATGGGACTAGTACAACCCAATTTGACCCTCAAGCCCTAGACACTCTCATTACTCACTGTATAGCATCCAAGGCTCCCTAGACGCTCCCATAAGCCTGTGTGCTAATGTCCAACTACTAAAATTCCCAATTCTATGCCAGTTTCTGAGGATCAGACAACCCTAAGTTAGAGCAAACCTTACGCATGTGATTTCTGACCTTATGTGAACTTCTTTGGTCAAACCTGTGCAAACCAAGACAAAAATAGAAGTGAAGATATCTTGATCGAATGTATCCAAATGAGCTTGAGGTATATTCTATTTATAGGATTTCATGAGCGTCCACTTGGGGTTAAGGCCTACCTAAGCAGTTACCCATGTGGTTATGGCCGACCCATCCCATAATACATGTATGAATAAAATAATTCATACCTCAACTTCCGCTTGACCAAATTGGATGATCTTTAGGTCGATTTTGGTCCTCTCGAAAAGATGAATCTAATGCAATCATCATCTCAGTAATTTGAGTTATTCAAGGTGGAATTTGACCTCAGTTGAAAAAATTAACAACCCCTATAGGAAAATTCAAATTGGTACTTACACAAATAGATGGCGAAGCATCCTCCTTGAAAGGAGGTATTTTTCCCCTTCAAAATCTCTCAAAAGTTGGATTTGGTTCCCAACACTGGGAATCTTCATTAAATGACAGGGAACACATTCCTATATTTTCTTAACTAGTGGAGCTCTAGCATTTGTCAATAATTTCATGATATCTTATTCATTTATTATCCAATCTTGGTCCATCATATAGTACAGAGAAAGTCCCTATATTATCTCATTCATAATTTACTCAATATTCTGCATAAATAAATAATATTAGGCACATACTATGCAATTATCTGTAAACCTTCCTAAGAACATAATAAAGCTAAAAAAACATTATTAAGTGTAGAAGGAGATATTTAATATAGCCTTTATGTGCCTAAGAAAGGTTTTATGGGCTTTAATTTGTCTCTAATTTGGAGGCCCATCACAAGCATATCACAAGCATTCAATTTCTTTTTTCATAGCAATCTAGTCCAATGTAAATATAACTAGTCCATGCCCAAAATTATGCCATACACACCCAATGGAAATACATTCAAATGGGCTATTGTGGGAATGTCAGTAAGCTTGAATACGCATGACCTTACTCAATAGTTGATCCTTCTCTTTTTCAAGCTAAATCATCCAAGGTTCTTCATGCAACCCTTTCCCAAACGACATTTCTCAACAAGGATGACATACCTATAATTAGAACATAGATCAATTAAAATAGAAATAATTTGATCTTGCATCTTACCTTCCATCCCAATGATGGATGCCTAGTGATCCTCTTGGCAGATGTCCATTGTGACATAAATTCTTTGCATACTTTGAGCTACCTCACCCATCGTGCAAGCCTCCTGAGCATTGTAAATATTTTGTTTTACATTCTGCTAATGTGGACAATATTTTTCTTTTGTGGTTCTCACCACAAGTCTAGCATTTGAGAATCTCTCGGCTTTCAAACTTAGGTTGTGTTGACACCAGTTGTTGTACATTTTTCTTGATAACAACATTGGCTTTATGTATATAAGCCTTACGATGCTCAATAATACATGAGTGAAGTTGCTTATCATGGCTCAAATATCTTCCCAAAAATAGTTTAAATACTCAATACACCATTGCACCAAGCATCCATGATATCCAATAATGGAAATACCAAACTGTCACTTGATCTCTCAAAAGAATGTACTAGCTTTCCTCTACAAGGTGCTCAAGGAGTCCAAAAACTAAAAGTCCTTCTAACTAGCCATGAGGATGTATTTATACAAAAATGAGGTGAAGCTTCACCTCCTGTGACTTTTCAACTCACCTTATATATGAATTTTCATTTCTAAATTCTATTTTACTTCTAATTTTAATATAGCTTTATTTATAAATTACATGAAAATTAAAAGACACAAATTTTTTCATGGAACAAGACTCAAGATGGCCATGTGAAGTGCTTCAACTTGCAACTCTTGCACCAAGTACGTGTACCAGGTCTTGTACTCGAAAGAAACATATTTTATCTTTTTTTACAATTCTCTCTTAAATATGGTTTTGCATTTGAGATCATATGGGAATAAAACTTTCATGTTTTTATGTATTTGACCCACAAGCATTGAGAATCTAGTATGAAACTTTGTTGGATACACAATATGTTCGGTAATTGCTTCTTTGGTAGGTTCCAAGTTACCTTGAGCAATAACTTGCTTCATTGCATCTAACATCTCATGGATTTCTTGTCAGACTTCTTCTTCAGGATTTATTACTCCTACTGCTCCAAAGGAGGGTATTTTTTGCACCTTAATGAGGGACTCCAATCTGCTATGCAGTGTCTGATATCCATTTACGATTCTATTTACAGCTTTAGTTAGCTTGTCATGTGATTACACTGACATTCTATTTTCCACCTTGTCCCTTTCTGTGCCCATTCTATCTTCTCTTGATAGTTCTGCTAGTGCATCTAGATATACCATATGTCATCCATATATGAGATTTGCAAATGTGAAAACTTGCTTTATCCACACTCACCTTCCCTTTAGTTCTCCTTGTATTTCTAACACCGGAGACATTTTTTTATGGAGGATAATCATTTCACATCAACCCAGTTCATGACTTCTTCCAATATTTTAATATCTTTGAAGATGTCTCCTTGAAAATATTCTTTGTGGGAACTTGCAATTGACAAAGTTTGGATTTTTGCATGTAGCTTGTTAATCTCCTGTTGTGAATTATCTAAGTTCCATTTTATCTATTTCACTACATTCATCAACCGTGTTATATTCTTTTCAATAGCAACAAAGAATGATGTTCTTGTAGAAGCTACTGTTGTGAGGTTGGTTGTGGTATCCATCATGATGTGTCTCTATGTGCTGACTGATATGGTCTTGCCTAGATCTCTTGCTAAGTATTTCTTCATTTATTTAGATATCATATTTTTGAATTGATTGAATCTACAGCTTTGGAGATCCAACATTTGGTCTTCCTCTTCAAACATGATGCACCTTTCTTTAATAAGGAAATTCCCAGCAATTATTGGTGTAGGAGGTTGGCCATCCAGAGGAGGTAGTAGGTCTTATGCTTCCTTTTGTTCTATCACCTTAGATCTAGCTTCTTCTGCTTCTTCTTTTTTCGCTTCTTCATCGTCTTCTTTCTTCTTTTCTTCCTCTTGCCTTTTCTTCCTTTCCTCCTCTTCTTTCCTCATTGATTCCTCTTCCCTTTTCTTCCTTGTAGACTCTATATTTTTCATTTTTGTTTTCTCCTGATTTTTCTTTTATTCTTCCTCTTTCCTTTTAGATGCCTCCTCATCTTCTTTCTTTTTGGCTTTTTCCTCCTCTACTTTATTTTTTACTACCTCTTCCTTGGTTTTCCTTTTAGCTTCTTCCTCATTTACTTGCCTCTTCATTTCCTATTCAGCCTTACAGTTTATTTGGATTTTCTGTCAGGCCAGGCAATAACTCCTCAAAGCAAAATTGATTCTTATATCATATTCCTTTAGGTTGGTCTTTATTATATACATGAGGGAGAGACTGTTCACTTCATCTCTTGATGATTGTTCATATTACTTATTATTTATTTACATTATATTCACCCAATCCTAATGATTAGGTGCCAACATTCCCCCCCTTAATCTGAAGGGATGTTGGTGAGTCCAAGCATCATTCTAATTCGTTCAAGCTTTTCTCTTCCAAGTGCTTTGGTGAAGATGTCGGAAATTTGCTCATTAGTGGAACAATGATGGAGATGGATTGTTTTGGCCTCAACATGATGTCGAATCAGATGATATTTGGTATTGATGTGCGTCGTTCGATCATGGAACTTTGGGTTCTTGGCCAACTTTATTGCAAAGGTATTGTCAATCATGAGTGGAGTTGATTGTACTTGTTTTACCTGCAAATCTTCAAGAATTTTCCTGAGCTACACAATATTTTTTATTGCTTTAGTTGCTGCCACGTATTCTGCTTCTGTTGTGGAATCTGCTGGAATTGATTGTTTGCGTGATCTCCAAGAGACAACTCCTGATCCAAGACTCATAGCATATCCTGAAGTAGATACCCCAATTTCTTTGTCTCCATCGAGGTCTGAATCAGAGTATCCAATCAAGCTGAAGACGTCCACCTGTGTATACTTGATTCCAAAGTCTTGAGTTCCCTTCAAGTACCTTAGAACTCTTTTTGCAGCAGACCAATGTCCCTCACAAGGCTTTTGCATAAAGCTGGAGAGGATTCCAACAGAAAACGAAATGTCTGTTCTGGTAGTAGTTAGGTAGTTGAGACTTCCTACAAGCTATCTATACTTTGTTGCATCCTCAAATTCTTTTCCTTCAATAGATGTGAGCTTTAATTTTTGTTCTATTGGAGTAGTAAGAGGATTGCATTCTGTCATGCCAAACCTGTTCAACAAATCTCCAATGTATTTCTTTTGAGAAAGAAATATGGACTTAGATGTTGGGTTACTTCAATACCAAGATAGTAATGAACATAGCCTAAATCAGTCATTTCAAAACTTTTCCCCAATTCCTTCTTTATGGATGCAATGTAGCTTTCATTATTCCCTGTCATCAAAAGATCATCTACATATACCACAAGATATACAATTGTTTTTCCAACTTTCTTGACAAATAAAGTTGCATCATCAAGATCATAATGTTTGAAATTGAGTTTCAGAAGATGCTCAGTTAGTTTTTCATACCAGGCTCACAGTTCTTGTTTGACGCCATACAAGGACTTCACAAGTTTGCATACTTTATGTTCATGTCCTTTCATAGAAAATCCTTCAGGCTAGGACATAAAAACATTCTCTTTTAGATCTCCATTCAAGAAGGCAGTTTTTACATCCATTTGATGGACTTTCCAACCGTTCAGAGCTGTTAGGGCAAAGAGTGTCCAGATGGTAGCCCATTTTGCTGTGGGGGCAAAAGTCTCCTCATAATCGACCCCTTCCTTCTGTGCAAAACATTTTGCCACAAGCCTAGCTTTGTGCTTGTCAAGTGAGCCATCAGCTTTATACTTGTTCTTGTAGACCGACTTGCAGCCAATTGGTTTGGTTACTAATGGAGGATCAACCAGCTTCCAAGTGCCATTCTTTATGAGGGCATCATACTCCTTTTGCGTCGCTTCTTTCCATTCATCATGAGAAGCAGCTTCTTTGAAGGAAAATGGTTCAAAATCTGTAGACAAGTTCAATTCACAATCATAAGAAACATCCATATCAACAGGTGAATTAGAGTCATCTACATCACCTCCATTTTGCCGGTTTGAATTTCTAGTTCCTATCTTTCCAACCTCATCAAGATGAAGACTTTCAAGTGTCTTTGTCAGCCACTTTGGGGGACCTTTCTCAGATGGTCCAGGCTGCTCCGCTGATTGATTTGGGACTGAATCAAGGTTGAGTCTCCCAATTCTGTCAATCACATCACTTAAAGCATCATCCATTATTGGAGTTTCATGCAGGGGAGAGTATTCTTCAGAAGAAGATTCCACATGTTGATCTAGTATAGGAACCCCCCCTCAAGATGTGGAATCTGATTATCAAATTCTTGAAATGATTTTTCTTTTGCAAATCTATCCAAGCGATCAAGTTTTCGCTCAACGACATTGTCAGTTTTGGATGATTCAAGAAAAATTACATCTCTAGATACAACAAACTTTTTATTTACTTCATCATAGAGATGATATGATTTGGAGGTGTTTGAATACCCCAGGAAGATACATTTATGACTTCTAGCACCAAGTTTGTTTCTATGTACCTTTGGTATCAAGGCATAACAGGTGGAACCAAAGATTCTGAGATGCTTTACCGAAGGAACATTTCCATACCACATTTCATATGGAGTCTTGTTTCTAATAGCATTAGATGGACATCTATTCTTTAGATATGCAGCACATAGAACAGCATCAGCCCAAAACATTATCTTTACATTTTTGAAGAAGAGCATGGATCGTACCATATTTAAGATTGTCATATTCATTATTCCATCTACACCATTCTGTTGAGGATTATAAGGCACAGTTGTTTGATGTTTGATCCCATGTTGGCGAAGATAGTTTTCAAATTCATTTGATGTGTATTATTTTCCATTATCAGTGTGAATAGACCCAATATGAGATTGTGCATCATTTTCAATCCATTTATGAAATTTCTTGAATGTTTGAAAAGCATCAGATTTGTTCTTCAATAAATAAACCCAACACATTCTAGTGTAGTCATCAATAAATGTCATTATATATTTGTTTCCATTTGCAGAAGGAACAGGCATTGGACCACATAAATCTGAATGAATGAGTTCAAGTTTTCTATGTGCTCTTGAATGTGAATCATGAAAAGACTATTTGTTATGCTTTCCTAGAATGCAAGCATCACATTGCTTAAGTTTCCTAGGAATTGTAGGCAAACCAACAACACCAATTTTATTCAACAAGCGAAGGATATCATAGTTCAAATGTCCAAATCTAGCATGCCATAATAAACTTGATGGAAGTGTACCTTCTTCATAATGAGAATTGTATGAGAAATGTTGTGCACGAGCAGAGGTTCCTTGCAGCTTGAGAAGCCTTTCTTCTTCTATTCCCCTCATGACAAGTGAATGGTTAGATGCTTTTCTTACCTCAAGCTTGCCATCAAACATATGAATGGGGTGACCTTGCTGGTGGATGTGGACCAAGGACAGCAATTTTCTCTTGAGCTGTGGGAGATATAAAACATGATGCAGAAGAAGGTCTAGAAGACCAGACAATTTAAGCCTAATTGTGCCAAGCCCTAATGGCTTGATTTTTTATTGGTCTGCAAAGCATACTGCTCCATCAACATTGTCAGTAAATTCCAAAAAAATATTTTCTATGAGTCATGTGGTTGGTTGCTCCTGAATCAAGCAACCAATAATTTTTCCAAGAAGCAAGTGAAGCATTAAATAAATCTTCATTTTCTCCAATATTACATTGTGCCACAACATAGTGAGCAGATTCAGGTGCTTTACCTTTGTCTGTATCATCAGTTTTACCTTTCTGTTGGTTTCTTTGCTGCTTAATTTTGTCCCATGGTAACTTGCATGTAGAGGCATCATGTGATCCATTTATTTTGCAGCGTATGCAGTGCAAATCTGCCTTTTCTCCTTGAGAGTTTCTGCCCCCCTGCCTCTGAAATATATTCCTCTTCCTCTTCGACCACCTATTCCTCTAGAAGAATCTTGAGCAAGATTATTTTCTTTGTGAGCAAGGCACACAGCCTCTTCAGAAGATTCAGGGGTTGTCTTCTTTCCAAAATCTTTCTCTCTTTCAGCAAACTTTTTCACAAGAGAGTCAAAGGTGATATCTTTGAGATTTCCATTTGATTGCAATGACTCAAGATAATTGGAGTAAGTAGGATAAAGTGCCTTGAGAAAAGAGATAAGAGGAATATCCAATTCAACCTTAGTGGATTTGATATCATGCATTATAGACTTTACTTCAGATGCAAGAGCAAGAGGATCATTATTTTGCAGTTCAAGAGTGAAGAGTTTAATCATGAGTTGAACAACTTCAAGTGTAGAATGTGAGTCATAGAGTTCTTTCAACTTTTGTAAGGCTTCAAAAGCAGTTGAAAATGGCGAAATATGGCAACTCATCTCTTCATTTACAGATGCTACGATTAATGCATAAGCTTTGTTGTTCTTGTTTTCCCAAATGACGAGCTCTTTGTCTGAGGTAGGTTGTTCTAGCTCTTTGTCTCCGTCTCCAACACACACTCCTTTCCACAACTCATTGAAAATGAGCATGTGTTTTATCATCCGGGACCACTCAAGATAGTTCTCTTTTCCAGTGAGAACTATTCCCACGATGGATATGATTGAATGCATACTGTAACAAAAAAACTTCTGCTGCAAAACTTTTACTCTTAATGGGAAAAAAATATAGTTCTGATATGACTGGACAGCAAACTCAAATTGACAGCAAATGTCAATACCCAAGAGATATATATCGGCCTTTTTTTTTTGGTAATACGCACTATTCAAAATATATATCGGTTTCTTTTTACATTGATCACCCAATGCAACCCTTCAAAAATTTTAAAATTACAAAGGCAAAAAGACAATGTATTAATGAACACTGCAACGTTTCCTAGCACTCCATTATCAAAGCGGTATTCCATCAAACTTTGTGGTCTCATTACATGCAATAATCAATCCTTCAACATTTCCTGGCAAGAGGAATTTTCTCAATTGACAATCAGTGGATACCCGTTCATCAAAACACTCTCATGCCATTGAACAACACCCATGACAGTCACTGTACTGCCTTCCTTGATGTGTCTGGAGTGAAACGTAAACAATCAAACCATCTGAAGGAGCAAGCTATGGCTCAAACTAATTCAGATTTTTGAGACTGAAACTTATCAATAATATATACATCAAATAATGTCATTACTTCAGACGCCTCTGATAGCCATAGACCACATAGAAATTGACTGGAAGATGTAACATTATATGAAGCCCTTCAAAAATTTTAACACACAGCTGAATATCGAAATCAATTATTATGGATTGATTGTTGAAAGCACAATGGAAATGTTCTCATCGGCTCCCTGAATAGAAGCAAATGCAACATACCCTCGTAGATCTTTGATTCACGCACCAGAGGCTTTGATTCATGCACCATCAGCATTGATTCACGCACCAGAGGCTTTGATTCATGCACCAGCAACTTTGATTCACGCACTAGAGGTTTCACGCAGTAAACTTGGTTATGGAGACGATTCATGCACTCAACACAGTAGTGCTCTCAACATAGCAGCAATAATGCTCTCAACGCAGCAACATGGAATGAGCAACGGTTCAAGAGTCCATCATGTCACATGGCAGAGATGGCCTTCAATCCGCTCAGAATAAAATTATGCAGTGGGCGCAGAATAATTATGCAACAATATAATTATGCAGTGGGTGCAGAATGGGTCAGAATCACTTATGGTAGACAGAGCGCACAAGGGCAGTGGACAGAGAGCGCAGTAGGCAGAAGGGAGTTACAACTATTTTGGGAGCTGGCTCTGATACCATGTCAGGCCAGGCAGTAACTCCTCAAAGCAAAATTGATTCGTATATCATATTCCTTTAGGTTGGTCTTTATTATATACATGAGGGAGAGACTGTTCACTTCATCTCCCGATGACTGTTCATATTACTTATTATTTATTTACATTATATTCACCCAATCCTGATGATTAGGTGTCAACATTTTCTTTCTCTGTAGCTTCTTTTTCTTACTTCCTATTTAATGAAACTTTCTTCCCTTATATATCCATATTTTGTGAAGATTCCACTTTTTTGTTTTATGGGTTATCAGTAGGCTTAAAAGGGTTGCCTCAACGGCTTTGACAACATTGAATATTTTTTTCACTTTTCTTCATTTTTGTCAATACTTGGAGTATATGACCAACCATACTTGATTGAAATACAATTTTGAGTGGCAATACCTTTTGAATCATACATGTGGAAGCTGAGTTCACGAAACCTGAACCATTCTAAGTTTTTTGCTTCTACTTGTGCCTCTTTGACATTTTTTATACAATAACCTCCTATACACAAAGAGAAGGTAGGCCATGTAGCTATATTTTCCTTTAATAGTGTGCCAATCAATCTTGTAGTAGGCTGATATGCCACCTATTGTGATACTACTTTGTCAATGAAAAACAAAGGCAACTGATGAGGGAGATTATAAGCTCCAAATATTGTTATGTACATTGCGTCCAAATGAGTGAACCAATCAGCAACATCTTGTAATGACATCCTTACCTTGTCTGACATGCACAGTTGCTCTTTATAAAAGAGATTTTGGCATATCGAGGAGATAAAGTGCTCAGTAATGTGATCATACATTCCCCTATACCCTATATCCCAAAAGTTCTTATAGTAAATGTGCATAGGTAGGATTTTTGTAGCAAAGGTCCACTTCCAACCTAATTCCTCAAATTCGCATCTTTCGCATATGGCATCCAAAAGGTATGATGCCATATAGAAATTTGGTTGTTTTGTTCCATAAACTTTCTTTTCTTTTTTAACATTAACCTGGAATGATAATGAATGGATGTCTGCCCAATTGAATACAATTCCTTCAATGGCACAAGTGTACATCATAGGCATATAGTCATCTTCAAATAATTCTACATTTGGTCTCCCATATATTCTACAACACATGGTTTCCAACATCTAATAAGCTTTACTCAACATCTTAGTTTTGTATATTTCGTCGGGTTGGTATCTAAACTTGTTAGACTCCTGCCATCAAGATATGATGTCCTTAGTTGGCTTAGAGAAGTTGTAATACCATTTCGTACTATGTACCAAATGATGTCTCAACATATTATAATATTGAAAAATGTCAGATGATGTGAATTTTTCTATTGTGACACCATGGGCATTTCTTATTTTTGTGTCATTTTCATTAGTCCATTGAATGATCCACTCAATGGTCTCGATGCATGGTAGAACAAGTGGATGTTTTGATATCTTATGAAACCATGACTTCTTGATGTTAATATATACTTCACATTCATCCTCCTCTTTAGGTACCTCCTTCCCAGAGAACGCTTGATATAATTTTAACCACATCATAGGTATTGATTTATCTATATAATAGAAAGTATCAACATAGATGAGAATTCGAATGAAAATACTTTCAACAACTCCTTCAATATTACTTTTTGTTACCTCCTTGCCACCAGTTTTACTAGTTAATGGAGCCATATCTCCTTTTGACGAGGAGATGTTGAAATAATAAATATAAAATGTACCTTACATTTCAAATATATTTATGGAAATACAAAATGTTAGGAAAAGTCACAAAAACATTATTCATGTTTATCTTGTGTCACATACTATGAAAATACAGTGTGATTGGCTTAGTCACGAATTGAAGAGGCAAGTTGTGATAAGGGGAAAGACTCAATCACAATTTACGGAGGTTGCTTTTGATAAGGGCACACAACGTAACCAAAGGTTTGGTTATAATCTTTAGAGAAAAACTATGATAAGGAGAAATCCTTAGTCATAAATTGCAATAGGGGATAGTCAACTGGGCAAATAAGTTAGTCATGATCAACGAAGGTAGTTTGTGAGTTAGGAAATGAATTAGACACAATCTACGAAGACAATTTGTGACTAAAGGTTAACATGGTTGTAGGAAAATCTTATTCACGATGTTAAAGGGTAAGATGAAATAATGGAAAGACTTAATTCCATCGGTAGGAGAGAGGCTAAGTCACGAAAAGAAATGTTGTGGTCATTTAGTTATCATGGGAAAATGGGTTAAAATGGTGAGGTGATGAGAATGTCATTATTGCTCAGGGAGAAAGAGTTTTTTATATTGCACCACTGAGTACAGACACTTGGAAAAATTATGAAAATTAGTAAGGGCAAGGAACTAACGGGCTATGAGAGAAAAGCATGGGTAAAAGAGAAGGATCTGAGGGTATATATTAAGTTTGGGCCAGGAAGACAAAGCATTGGGAAGGTGAAATGGAGGGTAACTAGAGAAGCATAATATAAAATGCCAAAATCACAAATTCACAAGGAGGATGTGAAAACTTACCCTGATCCCAACACTCTTGTCACAGTCGCAAGTTGCAAAGTCAAACCATGACAACTGTGAGCTCCTAAAGCAATGGATTCATAGACTCAGAGAAAAAGGCAATGTGAAACGAAATTTATGATGAACCCTTTATATACGTTTTACCACACATGTGAGGGTATCAATGCATTTAATGTGCTCTTGTAAGGAAAATTCTGAAGACTTGTAAGGCAGTGTGATGAAACCCCCATTGTCCCAATTTTAGAAGTCACAATGTGGTGGGTCCCATGTAATCATACTTTTGCACCTTATATTATGATATCGAATTTTATATTTGATCTGGATTGGATCGCTATATTTTTTTTCATCTACATCAATGCTTTCATGTTGGAAAAAGTGGAGGAATCAACTCACAGGTCCATTTTTACTAGCGAGACCCGGTTTATCAAGACATGGTTTGAAACCTTCCAGGAGCATTTTAAGGTATCAAAGGACATTTTTTGGGGATAAATTTTTTTCACTTTATCATTTCACATTTCTTCCATAGATCATTCTTATGATGCAAGAATCACATCAATCCGCATCTGTATGCAAAAGTTATGCCACTCAGAAGTTGACGTTCCTATTTTCACCACTATAATTCGAGAGGATGTCACATCAGCCCCCATTATTCATGGAAAATATGTTAGCCACGTTCTTATGATGTATAAGACTCTAGAATATTCTATATTGTAGCTTTGTTTAAGGGTTTAGGCAGTCAAACCTAACCATTGGTAGGTTATCGGGTTGTCTTATAACCAAACCACTAAGAGGAAAAGGGGTTTCATTATTTCGAGTGAATTTGTTCCATAGTTGAGAAAAAATGATGAGAGGGATAGGAGATAGAGCACACAGAGAGGATTTGTTCATTGTAATAGCCCACAAGCCACAGGCCATAATTCTTTGTACTCGCAACCAAATTCCATTTAGAGAAATATAACAAAGCAACCTCACCTTCTAGCTAGGTTTTTCTCCTGGAAGGGTTTCCTAGAGCATATCTTGTTTCAAATGTGTGTGCGAGATTTTATTTTTCTATCCTCTATTTTATGCATAATTTTCATTTACATGCCTACACTATTAACATTAAATCTAGAGATCTAGAAATCTAATAAAATTGTAATAGTGTAGAATTTCAGATTTTAAATATAATATTATCATATATGTTGTGACAAACTATCCAGTGGAATATCCATGGTAGTTTACAAATCAATCTTGCGAAAATGCATCTTTCTCGTAGTTTCACATCACAAGGTGTGATAGGTCACCAATAGTCGCAAAATCACAAGGAAAAGTGTGATGGCACAATTTCGATTTCTAAATTATGCACTTATTATAGATTAGAAATATGGATGTGTGATGTGACTAATAATAATAATTTGTGAAAGGCTTTTAGGAAATATTTAAGTAAAATGGAACTTAGAGCAATCATGGAGACAATGAAACTTAGGGAAAACATGAGGCTTATCTTTTGGAAGTTCAAGGTAGGGGGGACTTCAAATTTTAGAAAATGTTGAAAATTTAGGGTTGTTGTAGCGGCTACAACAAACACGTACAAAACTGGGAGTCTAGGGGTCCAGGAAGGTTACCACAGTGAAAACTTTTGTTTACACCTAGATATCACTTCAAATTAGATATAAAGGAAATTCATGATTTGCACGAAGAGGTCGAGTCCAGTGGGACACGTGAGCTAGACTGACATGGAAAGCACCACAAGTGTGTTGTTGATGCCAGGTATGTGTCACAAATCGTGTGGTGAGGCCATGTGGGTTGCAGATGTGTGCCACATGGAAACATATTGTTGATGTGGCAAGAGTTAATTGGTTAATATTTAAAATGGCATAACTTTTAACCTTGGACTTGCATTAAGGTAAAATTTATATCCCCTGAAATATCTTGACAAGCTAAAAGTGATGGTATTGTCCAAAGTTAATTTTGTAAACTTTGGTTAAAAATGAATTTTTGTAACCCCATTTCCATAGGGAGACCATGGAGGTCGACTTAGCTAAAATTAACACCTCTCATCAACCTGGAAACTCCAAGGGGCTGGGAGGGAGCATTGTAGTCTCCCTCTCTAATTTTCTTCCCCCTCTCCCTGTCACTCTCTCTATCTCTCTCTCCTCTCTCTCTCCCTCCCTCCCTTACTCCCTCAATCCCTCCTTCACAATAACCCACGTCCAATTTTATCTCTCCTCTCTCTCTTCCCCCTCCCCCCTCCTCTCTCTATCTCCCTCCCTCTCTATTCTCTATATTTCTCTTCCCCCACACAATCTCTCTCTAACTTTATATATATATATATATATATATATATATATAATTTATTTCTCTCTCTTTTTCCCTCTCTCTCTCCCTCTCTCTCTCCCTCCAACTCTATCTGTATCTCCCTCCCTATCTCATCTCTCACTCTCCCTCACTCCCTCAACCTTTCACCTTTTCTCCCCCACCACCACCCTATCCTTCTATCCCCCACTATCACTCTCTCTACCTCTCATTATTCCTATAGTTACCCCATCCTCACTTTCACTCCCTTACTTAGTACCTCCTTCACAAAACCCCCATCTAATTTTATCTCTCTATCCTTCTCTCCATCTCTCCCTCACTCTCCCTTCTATCATTCTCTCTTTCTCCTCCTCACCCTCCTCCTCCTATTTCTCCTCCTCCCTCTCTCTCTCCCCCCTACACCCCTTTAATTCAAACTCTATATACCTCCCATCCTCCTTCTCTACCTCCCTCCCTAACTACCATCTCCCATCTCTCTCCCCCTTCCTCTCTTTCACTATCCTTCCCATTCCCTCAATCCCTCTTTCACAACAGACCCATTTTATCTCTCTCTCTCTCCCTCTCTCCCCTTCTCTTTCTCCCCTAATCCTCTCTCTCCTTCTCTCCCCTCCTCGCTCCCCCATCCTTTATCTATATATCCCTCCTTCCTATTTCCAGGAAAACTAGTGTCTATTTGATCTGATCGTCCCACTAAGACGGGTAGCTATCTTAGAAACAAACAATTCAAAGTAACTTGTGTTTTCCTTTATGTATGATAGATAAGAGAGAAGAAGAGAGCACCAACCTTAATCTTTCTTTTGGCTCCTTGCGTGTTTCCTCTCTCCTTTGATAGAGCTTGCCACTTCTTCCTCACTTGTCCCGCTTTAAAGAACACCTGTAGAGACAAAGAAACAAAACACCATGAAAGCATAGAGATCTATAATACCATAAACAATGCAGAATCAGAAGTACATTAACCATACAATTACATTCACAAATACAAGATTCACAAGTACACAAGTATATGGAGGAAAACTCAAATAACTTTATTGATAGTAGAAGTAGAAGAGAGGATTACAACCTAGCTATTTGATCCAGCATCATCCTCCCAGCATGAAATCCCTCTTCACCTCATGAAAATCAAGATCACCCAACAATACAATGTCTCAAATAGAAACCAACAGCACTTCCTTACAAATTACAAAATTCCAGCCTCTAGATCTCTTAGCTGAGGGATCCATATATAGATATTTGCAGAGGGGTGAGTCAGCTTATGGGTTTTTGATTAGTGTCATTTCACTGATAGTTCTTGGTTCCACTTGGATATTTCACGATCTCTTACTCATCCCTGAGCAAATTCAGAGAGGCAAGTGTCATATGAGAAGTTTCTAGAAGATTCTCTGGGTTTCCACTTAGCAAATTGTCTCTGCCATTTGTCTACTCTCGCTCATCGCACCCTATAGAAGGCATTTTCAGTATTCATCGCACCTCTTGTGTGTAGCAGGTGAAATGCATCGCACCTTGACCAAGAAGCAGTCTGTATGGTCCAGTTTTGGCCAGTTCTGAGTGGTTTTTCAGCGAGAACTTCTGGGAAATGATGTAATCAGTTGACCTTGATCTTTTAGGGTGTGAAACAACGCTTTTAGGGGTTTAAGAGCCCTTGGTTCCTTGAGTAAAGAGACATTCCTTGTACTATGATTCGGAATGTACATTAGATGGAAGGCAAGGTCCCTCTAGTAGATTCCAATCAAAGGAAATGACTAGATTACTTGGAGGGGGGACCGAATAAATGGCTGGACGAATCTCTTGAAATGGGGAACTTCCCTCCTATGGTAAAGGAATGGGTAGATTTCCCCCATGTTCATCAGACTCTGTGTTAACAAAAAGAATTTGAACGGTGTCGTTCTCATTCTCTTTGGAGACTGTATCATCTGAAGGTGGACCTTCTGAAGGCAAGACTGGGTCGACTGCCGTCTCGACCTGTTGACTTTGGTCCGGTATGGACTCAGAGGGTTTATCTTCAATGATAGGTGTTTCGATCGACAACTGAGGAGTGTCAATCAGATTTTCAACTAGCGATGTATCCAAGTGGAAGTCGCTGCGGTGAAGCAGGACAGTTATCCAAGACACTTTTAGCTTCGTCCAGAAAAGGACAATGGTGGAGGTCGTGATTGCCTTCACACAACCTACAAGGAAATCTAGATCTTCCTTTTTTTCCATTGACTTCACTTCCACTAGTCGATGGTGAGTTCTCAACATGATTGACAGAGGTTGATGACACCAGTTGGTGCAAGTGGGGAGACCAGTCTCTCAAGATCCGTGGAATTCAAGGACAATCTCGATGAAAGTGGTTTCCTTTGCAAATTATGCATGGAGATTTGGGTTTGGAAGGTGCGGTGTGCGGATTTTCATTGGACGATGCATGGTTGCCCCCTTGCTTGACTGGCTTCTTCTTCTTCTTCTCCTTCCCTTTCTTCTTATTCTCAGTTACTTGGTTTGTAGTATCACTAGTTTCACCAAGCGAAGAGGAAGAAGGAGAGGGAGAAACAAACGAAGTAGAAGGTGAGGCAGTAACTGTAGTATCATCTTGTTGCTGATTCGATTGCTAAGGAATTATGGTGTTTTAAATGACAGAGGTTGAGAATAGCCATACCAGCAAGCCAATTGTGATTCCTGGAAGGGACAATGTAGCCATGTATGGAGCACCAATATCTCCCCAAGAAGAGAAAGGACTAGGATTCCCCCCAAGGGGAAATCCTTGATTGGTGGATTCCATTACCTCAACCTGAGATCAAAGAGGGAACAAGGATGTTATTCCGAATTAAATAAATTTTATGACGCTTTGACACAACTTGCTTTTTCAATTTTTAAGAGTCGAGAAAAAGCTAAAGGTGACTCTAGTTTCCTTCGATTTTTAATGAGCCTAAAGTGACAAGTGCTCAGATGGACATTTTCTTTTAAGCAGTCGAAAAGGAACGAAAGTGACTACTTTGGAAATCTAGATAGAGGGATTACCAAACCAATCGCAAAACTACAATATACACCTTGGTGGTAAATTAAAGAGAAATTATCAAGGACTTTACGTACGGTAGTCAATCTTCCCGAATGTTGTGTTCAGTGCATTGAGATCGATAGGGTGGCAGACACGGCTTCCCAAGGATAAAGGATATCAGCCTATTGTGGTCTCCCAATATATACTCGATGGTATGGGGAGCACAAGTTCGTACTGGCACTTGTCGTGCCAAAGAGGAGGAATCACCCAATCTTCAATGAAAACGATAGTTACCAGGCTTTACGACGCCGAAATACGTCTCTAGCCTAGACTTCTAGATGTTGTGCGTTAGGTTCCAAAGCATTTTTATGTTCATTGAGGTTTATTTTAGAGTTGATCTTTTTTAAGAAGTTTTCCTTTCAAGGTTCACCGCATGATGTAGATGTAAAATTCCTAAATATGCAATCTAAAATGATAAACAGTCGTTTGTTTTCTTTTAGCAATGAAAATCCTAGCTACTAAGGAAAGAAAAGTACAATTCTTTCGATAGAGAGCAAAGAGCACACACTAAATTCACTTTTCCTAAATCATTTTCCGCATGCAGTCTAAATGCAAATGCACATGCATGTATTTGTTTTTCCATTTCCTTAATGTGAGAATGCCAAAAAGAAAACTAAGTACAGATCTGAACTACTTTTCTTCAAAGCGACACTTCAACAATTTCTTTTCAAAACGAAAGGAAGACTAAGATGACACTTTCAATTTTGAATGGAAAACTGCTTTCGACACTTCAAATATTGACAATTCAAATCAAATACAATGGAAAAAGTACAATCGACTATCTAGAAGAGGAAGACTTTACAACACTCTTCTTTTTGACTCACAATGACAGTTGCAACACTTTTGAATCAAAAGACGACAGTTCGATTAAGCTACTATTTGCAAAGGAGGACTGTAAATGATGAAAAATACATAAAAAACATTCACAATTCCTGATCAATGGAGGCTGAATAATGTAAAGGAAGAAGGCTTCAACAATGATATACTGATCATATGCAGCAAAACTACTGAATAGAGCTGAAAACAATGAAGAAAAAACCAAATTCCAGAGAGGGAAACAGTCTCATTCAATCATCACACCTATCCTTAAGGGAAATAGGGATGCATCTCACCTACAACACACGGGAGGTGTGATGCATCCAGGCTGCCAGTTAGAGACAGTGCGATGGACCAGGGAACGAAACTGAGCTTGGTTTTTGCTCAAAATTTGCAGCTAAGTTCAGTGATTTAGGCTGAGTTATGATAGAAAGTAAAAACAAAGTATAGGGGTATGATCTTATGAGGTTAATGAGCTACCACAAGGGCACTTAAGATGTTTGCAAGTCAGTTGTTTAGTTCACAAATCAACCCAGAGATTGACTGAAGCAGCGTTGATCTACTTGACTGAAGCAGCGTTGATCTACTTTGCACTTGCATAGCAAGAGCAGTTCGAAGGCTAGCTGGCTTAACTTCAGGCTCCGTTTGTAGTTTATAAAGCAAACAATAGTAACAAACAAACAAACTATTCACTCCCCAGTGGAGTCGCAATTTTTTTCTGACAAAACTAGTGTCTATTTGATCTGCTAGTCCCACTAAGACGGGTAGCTATCTTAGAAACAAACAATTCAAAGTAACTTGTGTTTTCCTTTATGTATGATAGATAAGAGAGAAGCAGAGAGCACCAACCTTAATCTTTCGCTTGGCTCCTTGCTTGTTTCCTCTCTCCTTTGATAGAGCTTGCCACTTCTTCCTCACTTGTCCTGCTTTAAAGAACACCTGTAGAGACAAAGCAACAAAACACTATCAAAGCATAGAGATCTATAATACCATAAACAATACAGAATTAGAAGTACATTAACCATACAATTGCATTCACAAATACAAGATTCACAAGTACACAAGTATATGGAGGAAAACTCAAATAACTTTATTGATAGTAGAAGTAGAAGAGAGGATTACAACCCAGCTGTCTAATCCAGCATCATCCTCCCAGCATGAAAGCCCTCTTCACCTCATGAAAAGCAAGATCACCCAACAATATAATGTCTCAAAGAGAAACCAACAGCACTTCCTTACAAATTACAAAATTCCAGCCTCTAGATCTCTCAGCTGAGGGATCCATATATAGATATTTGCAGAGGGGTGAGTCAGCTTCTGGGTTTTTTATTAGTGTCATTTCACTGATAGTTCTTGGTTCCACTTGGAGATTTCATGATCTCTTACTCATCCCTGGGCAAATTCAGAGAGGCAAGTGTCATATGAGAAGTTTCTAGAAGATTCTCTGGGTTTCCACTTAGCAAAATGTCTCTACCATTTGTCTACTCTCGCACATCGCACCCTACAGAAGGCCTTTTCAGTATGGATCACACCTCTTGTGTGTAGCAGGTGAGATGTGTTGCACCTTGACCAAGAAGCAGTCTGTATGGTCCAGTTTTGGCTAGTTCTGAGTGGTTTTTCAAGGAGAAATTTTGGGAAATGATGTAATCAATTGACCTTGATCTTTTAGGGTGTCAAACAACACTTTTAGGGGTTAAGAGCCCTTGGTTTATCGACATATGTGATTGGGGTTGCAGTGCCCAAATATGTCTATAAAACTTCCTTTAAAATAGCTTCCCTCTAACTCTATCCCTCTCTGTTCCCTCCAACCTTGTCTCTTTCTCCCTCCCTCCCTCTCACTTTATCTCTCTCCCCCTAAATCCCTCCCTCTTTCTTTTTTCTCCCCCATCGTCATCTCTCTATGTATCACTCTTCCTTTCTCTTGCCCTCATCTTTCTCTCTTTCTGTCTCCCCCCAATCTCTCTCTCTCTCTCTCTCTCTCTCTCTCTCTCTCACACACATGTTCCCTCTATCACTCCCTCTCTTTCCCTCAACCTCCCCCAACCCCACCTCAATTATTTCCCATGTGTTAAACTTCCTAGCAACATGAGCGTGCACACATTCCTAGTGGTAGAAATGCACATGCATTCTTGTTGCTAGGAATTCATATGTGTTCCTATTGTTAGGAACACGTACACATTTTTAGCTCCAAGAACACATGCACACTCTTGCCACTAAGAATGCATGTGCAGTTTTAGCAGAAAGAATGCACATGAAATTTTATGAATTTAAATTTCTTTCCAGCAAGAAGCTTACATGTGTGATGAGTTGGTTGATTCAGATATAGGATTGAGATCACAAACCTGTTGGTTTGGACTGCAAATATATGAAACATCAATTTTTGAGAATATATATATATATATATATATAGATATTCATGAAACTATGGACATATATAGAGTAAACTGTGTAGATTCTAAATATGTAATATTTCTAAAAACTATATATATATATATATATATATATATTCTCTTGACATATGTCAAAATCTAAAAATAGATCCCTCACCTATTTCCACTATAACATTTCTAGGCCTTGACCATTTGGAAAAAGATTTATATGATGCACTAGAGGACATTAAGACCTACAATATCGAAAAAAGGGGATTTTTATCATGTTAAGACTCTTTAAGTTTGCACTAGTACAAAGCCTTATATTTTGAAGGATACAATGACTTTCATAATTTAAAAAAATATTAAAATTCATATAATAATTTTTTTAAATAGTTTGCACAAGAACACTCTTTTCTCTGCAACTCTATAAATTTTAGTAGCAAGATTCCATCATTTAGATACTTAAAGGTAGCACTAAAAGAAACATACACATTATATTTTGCATTAAAATAACATACCGATAACAAGAAAACTCAAAATTCACATCGTTAAACATAATTTCTATAAATAAAAATTATATATCGAGAAATTTAATCTATTTTTCTACATTTCATCTTTATACACCATCTTCAAATTCATTGTGTAAATACCCATAATCATTCCTCCAAGTTAGCATATTGTTGTTTTTACAAGTTTTCATTGCCACCAACACATCATGAGAGACCATCATTAGCTTGCACCCACCCTAAATCAATATTTTGTTTGAGTGGTAGGTACAATTTTACTAGGGTCATGAGAGAGGAATTCAAAAATAAATACCACCAACATCTAGGTACATGGAAGGTTTGGTGCTCTTGATTATATGCTAGTCCATACCCTCATACACGATAGAATCCAATGGAAATGTTGCAATCCCCCTAATTTTGAAATCCTAAAATTGTTAAATACGTTAGATTTTGAGTGAGATATAAAATTTACTTTCTCCATATGAAATCCAATGAGGTTGGAACTACTCCCAAACGTCTTGAAGCAATTAACATTTAAAAATTTAAGAATTTAACATTATCAAAAACTACATAGCTTTAGTAGGGCCCTAGTGTTGAATATTTGACTTCCTCACTAATAAATTATTGTTTTCAAACAAAATTCAAAGGGGGCACCTGACACTTTTTGAAGAGGGATGCCCATAAGAACCTCATTTGGGGAAACACATCCCCCACATTAGGGAAACATTTCCTCCTGCGTCTCCCTAAGCTTCACCAAAAATGGGACATGGGGATGTTGGCATTGACGTCAAAAAACACTCAGTATTGTGTGTATTGTGATGATGTCAACCTATATTATATCTCACTCTTTGCGATTAGAAGAATAATTGCATGAGGATGCAGAGGTACTTGGAAATATGGAATCTTATGATGATGTCTTGATGCTTTCAAACGAAGTTGAACAAGTTTAGATGATGTCTTGATGCTTGCAGAGGAATTTGAACAAGTTTGGAGGCTTTGACATGGTGATCAGTTGAACAATTTTGGAGGCTTTGACATGATGATGTGAGGTGTTATTAATACGTTTCAAGGCTTGGATAGGTCCTATAGGTGTTGAAGAAGGTGTGTCATAATTTGGAAGCAGTTTGACTGAGTTTTGGGTTGAAAAATAGGGCAACTCGGGTCGTTGTGGAGAAACTTACATTAGTAACCCACTTTCCAGTTATAGAAAACCTACATTACCCCTTCTAGAGTGAATTTCTTGGATTATGTGTGCACTCAGTCAATTAAAGGAGCATATACTTTGGTTTTTTCACTTGGTAATTCATCCAAAAGTTTGATGTGTTGGGTGTGGAGCCTCATTATATTCCTTCTTCAGAGGTCTTGTTTCATTCATGTTTGCATCCCAATTTCTGACAAGGAATACCAGAGGGCTTCCCCCCCATTGTTGTTTCCAAGGGAGTCGAGACGGTGGAAAAAATTAGAGAAACAAATTCCTTGTAAAATATTTTAATTTTGAGTCAATATGGGTTGTTCATTAGACGAAAGATATGACAGTATAAGTTATGTTAATTTAGGGTTTTTTTACCTAGAAGGTAACCCTCTATTTATATGAAGGAATTTTATTGTAGCTGGGTATTATACTATGTGAAGAAAAGAGAGGAGATTGTGTGAGAGAAAAGAGGAAGTTACTACAGATTTGTTGTAGTTTGTATCCCTTAAGTTTTTTGTATAATATAAAAGGAAGGACTACTTGTTTCTCTACGAATATAGCCCAAATTGGGTGAATATCTGTCTCTCTCTTGTTTTATGTTTTTTTTTTTTTTGTGTTTCGGCAACATTGTATGTGTTCCTTTTCTCTGTTATTTAATTTCTAATTAGAGGAAGTCGTCTAGAAGATGGTTAAATTTGATATTATCTCTCATTTAATGAAGATCATGGAAGATCAGGTCAAGAAGGAGAAATATCACAATGTCAGACCAATCTATAACATGTGATCAAAGATGAATAGTTCTCCATTACTCTATTTTTAATTGTTATTTTAATCATTCCATAAAATTATATATTGGATATTGCTTTTAGTATTTTTGGTTGGTTTCATTATTTGTTGAGTGAGTGTGTGAGAAGAGAAGAGTATACAAGTGGAGCAGACTATGCAGATTTCTCAAAGACTTGCAGAGATGGATTAGAACTTGCAAAAGGTAGAAGAAGCATGTTTCAGTCATCATCTTGAGTAGACAATGAGGAGATGGAGCAAAGGAAGTTTTGAATATCATTCTTGTGTATTTTATTGTTGCTGACGTATTTATTAGATTTTCATATGCAACACATGTTTTGATCAGATTTATCATATTACAGAGCACTGATATGTTGTTGTTGAGTTGTGTCACATTGTGTAATTCTCCTTGGAGTCCAGTTTGAAAATGAATGAAAGTGTGGCTCTAACAGTTTAAGGAGGTGGCGGCCTCTATTCAGTAGTGGTTGAACAAGATAAGGATGGTGTCTCCTTACTGGTAGTGGCCAACAAAACATTATATTGGGATTGGTATCTCCATCTAGTGGTGGTTGGGAAAGGCTTATTAGGAGTGGTGACTTCCAGCAGGTGGTGGCCTGCAAAGTCATGTGAGTAGAGAGTTCCTAGCTAGTGGTGGCTATAAATACTATTCATAGGGGTAGTGGCTCGTAGCGGGTGGTGCCTAACTGAAAGATGCAAATAATTTATTCATATAATAGTAAGAGAAGGAGAAGCAGCACAACAGTAGCGGGTGGATTTTCTCCCCTTAAGGGTTTCCACCAGAAATCTTTCGTGTCTCATGTGTTGAATTTTTTTATGGTTTTGTGTTTAAATTTGATGCTCTAATCTCTCCTTATGTGTTTCATATTGTGAATGGTTAAAAGGTTAATCAATTGGCGAAAATTTTATAAATTCCATGTGTTAAACTTCCTAGCAACACGAGCATGCGCACATTCCTAGTGGTAGCCATGCACATGCATTCCTGTTGCTAGGAATTTGTATGTGTTCCTATTGTTAGGAACACGTACGCATTTTTAGCTCCAAGAACACATGCACACTCTTGCCACTAAGAATGCATGTGCAGTTTTATCACAAAGAATGCACATGAAATTTTATGAATTTAAATTTCTTTCCGCAAGAAGCTTACATGTGTGATGAGTTGGTTGATTCAGATATAGGATTGAGATCACAAACCTATTGGTTTGGGTTGCAAATATATGAAACATCAATTTTTGAGAATATATATATATATATATATATATATATATATTCATGAAACTATGGACATATATAGAGTAAACTGTGTAGATTCTAAATATATAATATTTTTAAAAACTATTTATATATATTTTTTCTCTTGACACATGTCAAAATATAAAAATAGATCTCTCACCTATTTCCACTATAACATTTTTAGGCCTTGATCATTTGGAAAATTGATTATATGATGCACTAGAGGACATTTAGACCTACAATATAGAAAAAAGGGGATTTTTATCATGTTAAGACCCTTTAAGTTTGAACTAGTACAAAGCCTTATATTTTGAAGGATACAATGACTTTCATAATTTAAAAAAATATTAAAACTCATATAATGTTGGGTAGCAAAGGGCCCACGTAACGGTTTTGGGGCTCAAAGCCCGCAATTTTGGGAAAGGTATGGTAAGGGCTCCGCAAAATGCGCGGAGCGCGAATTGTAACGAGTCAAGTCAAAGGGTTGTCTGCCCAAAGATAGTGTAAAATAATAGGAAGTGAGTCAGCCTGCCCATGGTCTGTGGACCATGGAAATGTATAAATAGAGCGAGGCTCTATAGTTAGAAGATAGTTAAGTTTGATATGTTTCTTTGATCTAAATTGTAATGGGTTTATAAGGCAAGAAGTTTTGGAGCGTCTGTAAGTTTGAGTCAAGGGTGTTGGTAGGTAGATAGAGCTCTGCAGCTGTGTGCGCAGAGGCCTGGTAGAGTCCGCAGATGTGTGCGCGAACCCTTGCAGCTGAGTGCGCAGGGCGAATCTAGATGTATTGGTGGAAAGTTGAATAAAGATAAGTTGATTTTGAAATATTGTGTTGAATCTGAGATATTGTGGACCTGGTTCATTTATGGTTGATATATCTGTTTAATCTGTACGCTTATGCTATGTTGTGAATGTATGAAAATCTATAACTTTTCTAAGTGTGTGCACTAGTTATCTCTATTAAATGTTTGCTTAAAAGCCGCGAGAAACAGATCTGACCTATAACAACTCATTAATAATCAGTATTAAAGAAATTGCCTTGTTCGAGATCTACGTGGAAGCAGAGTGGTGTGAGGCCACAGAACGGCACGCGAACCCTCTAGACCACGTCAAGACATCCCAAGGGTGCAGAAACCTAGTTCCAGCACCCTCCCCTGCTACCTCGGGTGAGACCTCAGTCCGTGCTCCGCGGGCTATTGCCGAAAGGGGTGGTAGCTGTGGGATTTTCTTGGCTAAATGATTCTTCTGAACCTGGGTCAAGCCCATATAAGCCAACAAATGGTTCCATTGCTGGGACCGGGATTTGCCTAAGGGATGTCTGATGTCGAAACACTGGAACCCTACAAACAAAGAGCTTGAAGATTGGTTGGATCAGAAGCTTCACGAGTTCATGGTTCAGGAAAACAAAAACCCACAGATATCAGAGGAAGACTGGTTGGATCGCTACATATACACAGATATCCACGAGATCTTCTTTGTGACATTCCCGATAGAATTGTACGAGTGGATCGTGAGGTTAGCTGACAGTGTGGGAAGGTGCAGACTAGATCAGGCTATTGTGTGGACTCCAGAACTGGTGCGCAGGCTAGAAGCCACTGAAGATAAAATTGCACACACAATAGATCACTGGTTGGATCGGGTAATAGTAGGGTTTATCACTGAGTTCGCAATAGACACAACCGTGAGTTATAGTGAAGCCGAAAGGTGATTTCTCCAAGGATTGCGGGGTAAGTATATCAAATCATTGAATACTTGGATTAAGATGTTGTTGTGTGAAAAATAGATTATGCCCATTTATTGATGTCTGGCGTAACACGTAGCGGAAGAGGTTACTGAGGAACCGAAGGATTAGGGAACAATCCTCTGATTTCTATTTCATGAGAGAGCGAGGAGGAACTTGCAGGGTTCTCTCCAAGAAGTGTAGTCCGGTTGATTAAGGGGTGCTTTCCACTGATACCACCTCTGTCCACGCCATCACCTACTTCGCCTACATCAAATCCATCTTCACCGACTCCACCTCCACCTCCGCCAAAGGTTGGGATGGCGAGAGCAGTCAAGTTGTCAGTATTTAAGGGTGCAGGAAATGAGGAACCGGGTCAATTCTGGTTTGTGGTAAGGGCTATATGGGAAGCCCAAGGCATAATGGATGATAACATAAAAAAGGCTACTCTAGTTAGCGCGCTGCAAGACCGCGCGTTGACATGGTATATAAAATACTCAAGCGATCATCTGAATGTGGGAATAGCGGCGATCTAGGACGCATTAAACAAGGAATTTGGTTGGCCAAAATCAGAGACATAGTAGGTCATTGGGTTCAAGGAGATCGCAATGTTACCTAGCGAAACCCCGTGGGATCTGGATCAGAGATTGAAAAGCACCATCTGCGAGGCTAACATGACATTGACGGATGCGCAACACTGCACGTGGTTTGTGGCATCTTTGACACCACATTTGAGGATGACACTCTCACAGCAAAAGATCTCAACCCAAGCTGAAGCATTAGAGACCACAATGAGGTTGCGAGAAACTCCAATACAGGATCTGAGATTAGGAGTTCAACAAATCCACACGCATATACAAAACCTATGCTTAGAGATGCGAAGTTTGAAACAAGGACAGGCGCAGTGATCAGAAGTACGCGAGGAGGTGTGGTGTATCAAATGTAAGGGCTAGGGCCATGATAAGGATCATTGTCAGGCCTTTGCGAACTATGTGGTGGCGAGGGGACCAATACCATTGCGACCAGAGGTACAAGTAGGGACAAGCACGGCAGCTACACTCTGGTGCGCAATCTATCAAGTGGGAGGGAAGCATGCCATAGACAATTGTCATTTACTGCAAAACCTGAGACAACCTCCCCCAACAATTATTTTGCAATTTCTGTAGGACAATGGGCCACAATGAAAGGAATTGTCGCAGTTATGAGATGTTGATGGATCGAACACCTGCTTACAGGATGCAGATGGAGAGGCATGGACAGGATCCTGCCACAGCAATCGCGCTAGGCGGATTCCAAGGACGCAGACGAGGGTGCAGGGGAATGGGACCCGAATGCGGACGGGGACAATTAATCTGCTATAATTGTGGAGGACCGGGGCACTACGCGCATGATTGCACGAACCTGACCAGAGCCTGTTTCCTGTACTGTTACCAATTTGACCACGAAGCAATCGATTGCCCCACGCTAATTTCTCAGATGCGGGAAAAGGGGGTGCTTCCGACTAAACCCACTCAGAACGTCCAAATGATGAAGGCTAAACCGCGCGAGGAAGACCCTAACGTGAATATGATGTTTAGAAGTGGCGCAACTATGGGGGAAGATAAGGGGAAGAAGCCAATGGAGGATGCCTGGGTTCGTAAGGCCCCCTCAAAACAACTGGAATTTGATTTGGAGCGTGCGAAGGAAACCTTTATGGAAGCTAAGAAGAGCTTCGGGGAAGCTTCTACTTCAGGAAGCAAGAATCAACCAGAGTCGGAGAAGGTTACTTCTATGCTAACTACCTTCTTAGAGACATGCATGAAGTTACTCAAGGATGCTAAAGTGGTGAAGGGACTGCAAGAATTGATAAATCAATTCGCAGGATCGGATGAACCTCGAATGGTCCGGAAGCTAGGCAAGCATGCCTTGCGCACCAGGCGGGAAATGCGACTAACTATCCAGATTGGGGACTATGAGATGGATCAGGTCGTTCTGGACCTGGGATGCAAGCCCGCACTGCAATGGTCCCCGATCCAATTGTGGATGGCTAACCAACAAAAGATCCTGCCCATGGGAAGACTACAAGGAGTTACAGTAGACATCAATGGTGCCAGTACACAAACCGATTTTGAGGTCATAGAAATTGTGGATGACAATAACCCATATCCTGCATTGTTAGGGATAGATTGGGCAACGGATATGAATGGAGTCATCAATATAAAGAAACGAAAAATGATATTCAAAAAGAAATCTCTCTGTGTAGTGGTTCCGTTGGACCTAGCCGAAGGGGCGTGCTATACTAAGCCAGTGCGCGATGAGGACAGTGATGGTGAATTGGACTGTATCTACCAGATCACAGCACAAGATTAAGACCGGGTGAATCCAACAGCAAACGAAAGAATCTCATGGGACTGTGATAGTTCCTGCACGTTGGACTCAGATGAAGAGATTGAGCGATGGCAAAACCGACTACATGAGGTAACGACACTAAATTGTAATAGTATGGTTAGATCATTATGCCATGTAATAATAGGGGCAAAGGAGCAGCTAGCTGGTGAGGTTGCCACGAAAGCAAAGAAACCAATCGACTAGTGTGAACCGATGAAGTTGAGACCAAATCCGTTGGAAGTATCCGCGGAGGCACCGCACACAACCATTGCTTCAGGAAAGGGTACATTCCCAAAGATGCAAAGGAAGTGGCGCGGAGGTCGAAGGCAGGTGTGCGCATGGGTTGGAAGGCAAAACGGGGTAATCATCCATCACCGGCATAGGCTGCAGATGTATGTTGTGCAGACACCCAACCAGATTAAAATTAGAAGCCCGAAGTCACCCCAGCAATCTAGTTCGCCAGCGGCCTGTGACAAAATTAGGAGGGAACCAGGGGGAAGCATGCACAGTGGCTTCCCAATAAAGCGACCCAATGGGAAGTTGTGGATACCGCGGGTTTGATGCACCTGTAATAGAAGGCAGAAGCAAGCCCAGAAAAAGCGGGGTAGCCGCAAGCCCCACGAAATCAACAAACTATGGGCACGACTAAGAAAGAAAAGCGCACTGATAGGGGAAGGAATCAGCAGGATGGCAAGTAGCAACACCCACAGAAGTCGCGCCAGTCTAAGGAAATCAAGCCCGGTCAGGTATCCCACAGAACGAGAACGAGCCGCGACCCTACTATCATGGTTGCGCCCGCACCTATGAAAGAATACACCCCACACAACGACGCATGAAGAAATAAGGGCTACAAAGGCACTCAAAAGGTGCTTGTAGCCAGGGCTAGCAGGGAAGTTGAGAAATCGCACCAGAGGTGCGACCACCTGACTAGCTGTAGAAAATATAGTCTCAGTGCCCCAAGCACTTGAAAGAAGACGCGAGACTATAAACAAGTCTATGGGAAGCCGACGCGGCAAAAAGGTTCTGTACAGAGTCATTCAGTCCACAAGATCACAGCTACACCCGAAGGACTGCGCTACCGCATGGAAAGGTTGAGAGGTGACCTTTAGCACCACTATTCCTGACAAGAAAGTCGGGTTATGTCAAGGAGGAGCGGGCGGCGGGACATTAAGGCGAAATTTCCGAGCTAGATATGAAAAGATCTGTCGTCCAGACGCTGTTAATAAACTGGAAGTGGAGGGAAGGGATCCATTCAAAATTACATGTTCCTCTACCAACCTATGGACGGCACCGGGATATTTGAGAATTGAACCAGTCACGACCAGAAAACATGCGGCTACCAGGAGTCCCATGAGTACCATGGCAAGAACCCAAGCATGGTTCGCTGAAGAACTATACTCAACCCAGGAGATAGATGAAGCAAACGAGGTCCCCGAAGTTCCAAAATCCCCATGCACACCACGGCCTCAAAAAAACAAGTAGATGATGGGGCCAGTCAGGATATCGCCGAGGTTCAGTAAGTTATTAGGAGCTGAAAAAGGCAAAGCAATCACCACTGAACCTGAGGAGGACGACGAAGATTTTCAAGGTTTGATCGCTCAGATTGATGCCCAAGATGAGGACGAAGAGGATGCCTTCCAAATCCCTTCACGACCCCCATATATCTCCCCATGGACTAGGACGACCAAGATACCAAGATACCGAAGGACTTGGACACTACAAAGACTATGCTCCAGACCCCGCTTCTTCTAGATGAGATAAGGTTCAACGGGTTGCCACTGGGGCACATTCTGAGCATCAAGTTCGAAGACTGGGACCTTGCAAACAGTGACAAGTTCCCCAAATTGGCCGAAGACAAATTACTACGGCGGAAGTGGTTACTAGGTGTGGAGAAGGCGGGATTACTTAATCTAAGGTGGATACCTCACTATCACCACGCGACCATCACCATATTTGTGATCCGACAGCTGCTCTGTCTGATACATGATGGGTATCTTTGGTTGGAAGAGCCAATTCCGATCACAGCCGACTTAGTCCACCAAATTATGCACCTGCCGGTTAAAGGGAACGACCCCACAGACATAGCAGGAACAAGTAGCAAGGTGGGCCTCACAGAAACAATGAAGGCTAAATATCAGCTGGAAAAAGGAAAGCATGGGTATGTAATAGCAAGCATCAACAACCACACAGTATGAGTCACCACTCAGCTACTAGCCAGTAAACTCATGAGGAAGTGTCGCGTAGATGAGGTGCCAGCTCTTGTCATTGCGCTTGCGGCACAGTGCGCAGAAGGGGTTCAGTTCAACTGGGCATAGTTTTTATGCGACGAATTTTTGACAAATTGTCAGGAAGCACAGGACAAAGGTAAGACATTTCATTATGCATGGTTGCTACTATCAATCCTTCTGGTTGCAGGAGAACTGTCGTAGGGTAGCCAGTTTCCCAGCATTGAGGACAACCTACTTGAAGCAGTGCGGTATACTTCGCTCTGGGCTACAAAGGACGCAGCGAGGGTTTCTGACATCAAGGTTTTTTGGACCTTCATGGAAGGGAGTATCCAGACACGGATCGCTTGTAGACCACGGATGTCTCCAACAATATACAACAATTTCCAAAGCACGGTCGAGTTCAAAGTGGACATGCATCACCTATATATCCGGGCGCGGAAGGATCCAAAGCAAGCATGGGTCACCCTTCCATTCATTGCAATAGACAATGCCATTTATGAGGTATTAGGAGCATGGCCTCCAGAGTGGCGTGCCCCAGACAAGGCCGTTCTAGAAAAGATGGCAGCACAGTAGCAGAAAAAGGAACGCCAGCAACGACTCACTCAACTTGCAGAAAAGACACACCAGGGACAAAAGGCCGCTTCGTAGCAGGAGGCAACCAAGAAACCGATAGCCAAAGAGACCCCGACAGATCAGGAAATGGACTTGGAACAAGACACGCAAAGGGAAATGGAGACACAAGACCACACGGACCATCTCATAGAATCGACCCAGGTCAAGCAGCCACGCGGTAAGGAATCACCACACACACGCAAAAAGTCCAAAATAGCGAAGGCTTTTGAGAAAGAGTTTATTGACAATAGCCAGCCAGCAAGCAATGTTCCTACTGGTGCATTGGTAGAACTAATTACAGAATAGACAACTGTGTTGGGGGAGATCCGAGCGCAGTTGCAGGCATTACAGGTGTGACCCCCAGGTGGGGTCATCCCAAATCTTGCAGAGGACAAAGTCACAGCCGAGTAGATGGTGCACACTCACACAATAAACACCTTAGCGTTGCCAGTAGGCACTGTCCTAGCAGAAGCCACAGGCGAAGAGCGTAGTTGGGGTTTAAATCTGGCTACCCTACCAAGGGAAACACTATACCAACTACAAGATGGGGTAACTAATGAGCTTCGTGCCAGGGAAGGTCGCGCCGTCCACACCCTGACAGGGCAAAAGGAAAAATTGGAGCAGGTCACTCTCCAACACGATGACTTGGTCACACACTACCAGGAAGTAGAACAAGCTATGATGGAGGCTTGGAGCAAGGTATTGGAGCTAGCTATCCCCGAGGACCTTCCAACAACTACCAAGATTCAGCACATGGCCGCAGGATTTTGTACGGCCCAAGAGGAGGCCACAAAGGCTTAATGGGAATTAAATTTACAAATTTCAGAGCTAAGATTGAAGGCGTAGCCACCCATACCTCCGAAAGTTTGCGAACGACAACATGGTGAAATTCAAGTTGGACTGGAAATGATAAAGCGCATTGTCCAATATTGCTCAGGACTGTTGGATCAATCCCTCCATACGCTCACCTCCCTTCAGGAAGACCCAACCATACAGCAAGTTGAAACCGAAGCACGGGAGTTACAACAAGCTTATGACACAGTCCGAGGGGTTGCACAGACAGTCACTATCACGCAGAGGTTGGCTAAAATGAAGGAGGCCCAGGCTCTCAAGGCACAAGTTGATGCCGCGTGGCAAAAGGAGGCAGTGCTTAAACAACGCATCTAGCCCTAGCTTGATGAAGCATTCACAGTCTCTACAGCCATCGAAGGAAATTTAGCACACATGCAGGCAGTAGGTGATCCCGGACAGGCAACTGCAAGTGATACGGATGCATCAGCAACTCACGTAGAACAGGTACAGAGGATAGCAGCAGAATTTGTTGAAAGCATAAGAGACGCGCAGAAATTGCTGACCGACCTCCGCGCGAAGATTACCGCACCATCCGAGTGACTCGGGACGAGTCACAATGATTTTGTTGGGGGACTTTTAGGTAGCAGAGGGCCCACGTAACGGTTTTGGGGCTCAAAGCCAACAATTTTAGGAAAGGTATGGTAAGGGCTCCGCAAATTGTAACGAGTCAAGTCAAAGGGTTGTCCGCCCAAAGATAGTGTAAAATAATAGGAAGTGAGTCGGCTTGCCCATGGTCCGCGAACCATGGAAATTTATAAATAGAGCGAGGCTCTATGGTTAGAAGATAGTTAAGTTTTGATATGTTTCTTTGATCGGAATTGTAATGGGTTTATAAGGCAAGAAGTTTTGGAGCGTCTATAAGTTCGAGTCAAGGGTGTTGGTGGGTAGATAGAGGCTTTGCAGCTGTGTGTGTAGAGGCCTAGTAGAGTCCGCAGCTATGTGCGTGGAACCCTGTAGCTGAGTGCGCAGGGCGGATCTGGATGTATTGGCGGAAAGTTGAATAAAGATAAGTTGATTCTGAAATACTGTGTTGAATCTCAGATATTGTGGACCTAGTTCATTTATGGTTGATATATCTGTTTAATCTATACGTTTATGCTATGTTGTGAATGTATGCAAATCTATAACTTTTCTGAGTGCGCGCACTAGTTATATCTATTAAATGTTTGCTTAAAAACTGCAAGAAACAGATCTGATCTATAACAACTCATTAATAATAAGTATTAAATAAATTGCCTTGTTCCAGATCTACGCGGAAGCAGAGTGGTGCGAGGCCAAAAAATGGTGCGTGAACCCTCCAGACCATGTCAAGACATCCCAAGGGTGCGGAAACCTGGTTCCAGCACCCTCCCCTGCTACCTCGGGTGAGACCTCAGTCCACGCTCCGCAAGCTATTTCAGAAAGGGCCGGTAGCTGCGGGATTTTCTTGGCTAAATAATTCTTTTGAACCTGGGTCAGGGCCATATAAGCCAACATATAATAATTTTTTTTTAAATAGTTTGCACAAGAACACTCTTTTCTCTGCAACTCTATAAATTTTGGTAGCAAGATTCCATCATTTATATACTTAAAGGTTGCACTAATAGAAACACATACTATTTTGCATGAAAATAACATACCAATAACAAGAAAACTCAAAATTCACATCGTTAAACATAATTTCTATAAATAAAAAATATATATCGAGAAATTTAATCTATTTTTCTACATTTCATCTTTCTACACCATCTTCAAATTCATTGTGTAAATACATATAATCATTACTCCAAGTTAGCATATTGTTGTTTTTACAAGTTTTCATTGCCACCAACACATCATGAGAGACCATCATTAGCTTGCACCCACCCTAAATCAATATTTTGTTTGAGTGATAGGTACAATTTTACTAGGGTCATGAGAGAGGAGTTCAAAAATAAATACCACCAACATCTAGGTACATGGAGGGTTTGTTGCTCTTGATTATATGCTAGTCCATACCCTCATACACGATAGAATCCAATGGAAATGTTGCAATCCCCCTAATTTTGAAATCCTAAAATTGTTAAATATGTTGGATTTTGAGTGAGATAAAAAATTCACTTTCTCCATATGAAATCCAATGAGGTTGGAACTACTCTCAAACGTCTTGAAGCAATTAACATTTAAAACTTTAAGAATTTAACATTATCAAAAACTACATAGCTTTAGTAGGGCCCTAGTGTTGAATATTTGACTTCCCCACTAATAAATTATTGTTTTCAAGAAAAATTCAAAGGGAACACCTGACACTTTTTGAAGAGGTATGCCCACAAAAACCTCATTTGGGGAAACACATCCCCCACATTAGGGAAAAATTTCCTCCTGCGTCTCCCTAAGCTTCACCAAAAATGGGACATGGGGATGTTGGCATTGACGTCAAAAAACACCCAGCACTGCTTGTATTGTGATGATGTCAACCTATATTATATCTCACTCTTTGTGATTAGAATAATAATTGCATGAGGATGCAGAGGTACTTGGAAATATGGAATCTTATGATGATGTCTTGATGCTTTCAAACGAAGTTGAACAAGTTTAGATGATGTCTTGATGCTTGCAGAGGAATTTGAACTAGTTTGGAGGCTTTGACATGGTGATCAGTTGAACAATTTTGGAGGCTTTGACATGATAATGTGAGGTGTTATTAATACGTTTGAAGGCTTGGATAGGTCCTACAGGTGTTGAAGAAGGTGTGTCATTATTTAGAAGCGGTTTGACTGGTTTTTGGGTTGAAAAATAGGGTAACTCGAGTCGTTGTGGAGAAACTTACATTAGTAACCCACTTTCCAAATAGAAAACCTACATTACCCCTTCTAGAGTGAATTTCTTGGGTTATGTGTGCACTCAATCAATTACAGGAGCATATACTTTGGTTTTTTCACTTGGTAATTCATCCAAAAGTTTGATGTGTTGGGTGTGTAGCCTCATTATATTCCTTCTTTAGAGGTCTTGTTTCAGTCGTGTTTGCATCCCAATCCTTGACGGGCAATAGTGGGGGGGCTTTCCCCCCCATTGTTGTTTCCAGGGGAGTCCAGATGAGGGAAAAAATTAGAGAAACAAATTCCTTGTAAAATATTTTAATTTTGAGTCAATATGGGTTGTTCATTAGACGAAACATATGACAGTATAAGTTATGTTAATTTAGGGTTTTTTTACCTAGAAGGTAACCCTCGGTTTATATGAGGGAATTTTACTGTAGTTGGGTATTATACTATGTGAAGAAAAGAGAGGAGATTGCGTGAGAGAAAAGAGGAAGATACTACAGATTTGTTGTAGGTTGTATCCCTTAAGTTTTTTGTATAATATAGAAGGAAGGACTACTTGTTTCTCTATGAATATAGCCCAAATTGGGTGAACCACAAATATCTGTATCTCTCTTGTTTTATGTTTTTTTTTTGTTTGTGTTTCGGCAACATTTTATGTGTTCCTTTTCTCTATTATTTAATTTCTACCAAGAGGAAGTCATCTAGAAGATGGTTAAATTTGATATTATCTCTCATTTAATGAAGATCATGGAAGATCAGGTCAAGGATGAGAAATATCACAATGTCAGACCAATCTATAACATGTGAAAAAAGATGATTAGCTCTCCATTACTCTGTTTGTAATTATTATTTTAATCATTCCATAAAATTATATATTAGATATTGCTTTTAGTATTTTTGGTTGGTTTCATTATTTGTTGAGTGAGTGTGTGAGAAGAGAAGAGTATACAAGTGGAGCAGACTATGCAGATTTCTCGAAGACTTGCAGAGATATATTATAACTTGCAGAAGGTAGAAGAAGCATGTTTCAGTCATCATCTTGAGTAGACAATGAGGAGATGGAGCAAAGGAAGTTTTGAATATCATTCTTATGTATTTTATTGTTGCTGACGTATTTATCAGATTTTCATATGCAACACATGTTTTGATCAGATTTATCATATTACAGAGGACTGCTATGTTGTTTTTGAGTTGTGTCACGTTGTGTAGTTCTCCTTCGAGTCCGGTTTGAAAATGAATGAAAGTGTAGCTCTGACAGTTTGAGGAGGTGGCAGCCTCTATTCAGTAGTGGTTGAATAAGATAAGGGTGGTGTCTCCTTGCTGGTAGCGGCCAACAAAAAAATATATTGGGATTGGTATCTCCATCTAGTGGTGGTTGGGCAAGGCTTATTAGGAGTGATGGCTTCCAGCAGGTGGTGGCCTGTAAAGTTATGTGAGTAGAGAGTTCCTAGCTGGTGGTGGCTATAAATAATATTCATAGGGGTAGTGGTTCCTAGCGGGTGGTGCCTAACAAAAAGATGTAAATAATTTATTCATATAATAGTAAGAGAAGGAGAAGCAGCACAACAGTAGCAGGTGGATTTTCTCCCCTTGAGGGTTTCCACCAGAAATCTTTCTTGTCTCATGTGTTGAATTTTTTTTATAGTTTTGTGTTTAAATTTGATGCTCTAATCTCTCCTTATGTGTTTCATATTGTGAATGGATAAAAGTTTAATCAATTGGCGAAAATAGCTTAATCTCTTGAGAGTAGATCATGGACCAAGGCCAAGAAAAAGAAGAAGGCGTCTCCAAAGAAGAAGAGTAAAAAATAAGTCAAGAGAATTTCATATTCAAGAGAACCTCTCTTTTGTTGGTCAAAAATGGTGAAGAATTACTAGTTTCCTCTTGCGCATGTACTGATGATGATGCTCTTGAGGTTTATGGATTAGAAGATGATAATCAATCAATTGATATTGATCTTTTGAGTAGAAGTGGAGGAAATAATTTTGGAGAATAATTCAGTAGCAATGTTGGAGAAAAGGGGGGACCAGATGAAGATCAACATTAGCTTATAACAACATTGGGTATAGTACAAAGGATTTCACTTGAAAATGCATATTTGAATAAACTGCTTCAAATTCTTGAAGAAAGAGAGCGAAATTTCAAGGAAGAAATTTCTGATTTGAAAATAAGTTGAAAGAAGGAAGGAAAATCGAAAGAAGGAATTGGGAAGTAGTATAAGGAAATGGAAGATCAGTGTCAAATACTAGAATTTTAACCAGACTTTGCAAAATAAGAACTAGAAAGGACAAGATCTAACACTCAAGAAACTACAAGTAAATCAAAAAATATTGGAGCAACTAGTAGCAACGTGAAAAGGGAGAGTCATGAGAATACTAATACACAAGAAATGAGCAAAATAATGAGCCAAGAAAGTTATATTCACCAAGAAAATATATTTCTCCCATAATGAGAAATGTTAAGTGTTTCAACTGTCAAAAATTTGGAAATATAGTAGCAAATTGCAGAAGTAAAGAGATCAAGTCCTCTCAACAAAAGGAGCAGCCAAAGGAGAAGAAACCTTAAGAAAGCATGCAAGGAATATTTCCCTCATCACAAAGATCATCAATAGTCAGGTATAATAGTCATTTTTATGGTTATTGTTTCTCATGCAATGATTTTGGCCATAGGGCTATTGACTGTAGGGCATATGCAAGGAATAGAAAATAGATAAGCATAATATATGGGACTATTCCATTGTTCCTTGGTCACATAAGGTGTTATGTTTGTGATAATATTGGCCATAAGGACAATTATTGCAAGTTTCTCATGTGTTACAGGCAATCTAATCAAAGAGAGAAGATAATGCAAGGCCAACCACATAATAAGGAAGGTAATGTGCATGTCAAAGATTAGCCTATCAAAGTATGGAGAAGAAAGGAGTAGCAAGAGACTCCCATAACAAACTGAGGCCTGCATGGTCTCAAAGGGATCATATGGTGGCATATTGAGTTGCATGTAGACCATTAGAGGTGCATCCATATCGGAGAGATTGGACGAAGAAGAATATCCATGTTAGGAAGATGACGCAAGGTTCATGGGGAGTTCCATGAGGTTTGAAGTACTGTTTCTAATCCATATTTTATCCTTATTACAGATTGTTAGTGGTTGGATCAGCCACATATATATTTTGTTGATAGCTTGGGAGTAGTTTTAGGTTTATTTTTATTATATTTTTGAGGACATGAAATCCATGCCTTTGAACTAATGTGTGCTACAATGATTTATAATTATACTAATGGTGAATATGCTTAGAGTGTTGTGATAAAGTTTTAGAGCATGAACTCTTCATAGAGAGAGTTGTGAAGGAGTAAAATAAGATCACATATTTATGGGAGGATTATTTCTTCCAATGGACCAAAAAATTGTTGCCGTTGTGTTTTTTGTAGAGGAGATTGTGATGCATATATTTGACATGAGTTTATTGGAGGAAGATATTGAGTAAGGGTTTGTGATTGCTGCCACATATTTCTAGTAGGATGAGATAGTGTTATTGCATGGAAAAGTTAGTATGGTGTTAGTACTCATATTGTTAGATCACATTTATGTCATGTATTGTCATGCATGTGAGGTTTCTATGGAGATTAGATGATGGTACATTGAAGTTGACACATCTAAAAGTGTACATATTGTTATTTATGCCTAGTATATCTATATGTATGATGCATGTTGTTGTTGATATGTTTTTCATTTCAATGGCTAAGCTATAATGATCGTATGCACTTGTGTGAGTTGTATTAGAAGTATATTGTTGTTGATGCATGGAGAGAGTATGTTGTTGCTTGAGTATCATGAGAGTATGTATGCTTCCAATGATGTTTTGGTCCAAGAGATAGATACACTTCTACTACTTAGTATTTTTATTTTGTTGTACGAGGGGAGAGTGTGTTGACCTTGATATCATGAGGTCAAGGAGATGATGAGGTGATGACAATTCTATACCATAAGAGATTATGTTGTTGTTGATGTTGCATAGATTAGTTCTCTATTATTTCTTCTCAAATGCATTAATTATTTGGCCATGCATTCATGATGTTGGGGAGATTGCTTGTATTGGCTCATATGTTGCTAGTGATGATTATACTACTTGTTGTTTTGTTGCTTGGAGCTAGAGTTGTTGCTACATTAGTTTGCTTCTATATTTTTGAACATCATGGGTGACTTGTTCATTGATGATGAGGATGTATATGTTGATGTTATTATGTCATGCTATTCTTGTTGCTGCTATTATATCATTATGTTGCATATGCCTATGTGAAGTACGGTGGCTGCTAGTGTTTTACCATGATTATGCTACAAAGAGATCATTGTTGGTGCAGTTAAGAGCTCCACATATGTTGCTGTTGAATTCCTTGCTTATGGTTGAGATGTTGAGAGTAGCCATGTATTATTATATGCCATGTATTGTACTTTTATTTTTGTTGTTGTATAAAGCACATATCATTTCTCATGGATGTCATATATTTGATGCATATCATTGTATTGGGCATGCATAGAGGCGAGCACACTTGTGTGAATTTTTAAAATTCGTATATCATTATCGTTTCATCCTGTTGGTGCTTTTCTCATGGAGAGACCTGTGGTGTCTAGCATGTATTGTAAAAATTGTCAAATTCGGTTATGTATGGGCTAATGGGTGTCAAATTCATGTCTTATTTTATATATCATTGATGTAGCCTTATTGCATTGAGTGAATGATGTAAACATGGGTCCATAGGGTCATTGGTTGGTGATAGGCGTGCTTCTAGAGGAGTCATATATCATTCTTATGCACTTATCACGATAATTTATTTGCTCCATAGAGCATTGTTTTGTATTGCACTTCATTGTATATCATTGGTCAAAGTTGTTCGGATTTCTAGTTTTTGAGGGGTAGTCTCTTGTGCTTCGCAATGAGGCTTATTGGAGAGAAGCAGAAGTGTTTCTACAACAACAAAGAGGGTGTGTTTGTAGCTCCATTACATGCTTAGGGGGAACATGTTCAACATGAGAGGATATATGGTATTGGCTAGAGACATGGTTAGGAACTAAGCTCATTGCTTCACATGCTTGTATCAGCCCCGTAGTCACCATCATGTTTATAATTTTAGGGGGAGTACTTCTCTCAGCCTCTCACATTGTTGGCATTATTCTTAAATATTTGTATTTCCCTTTTCCATTGATGTCAAAGGGTGTGAGAGAATGGAAAGTATGGAGATCAACTTCAGAGTTTGGAGACCAGCTTCAGAGTTCAGATCAGGTTGAGGTTGATATGAATGCTAAAGGGGGAGGATGTTAGCATTGTAGTGTTGGCATTGATGTCAATAGGCACTTAGCACTATTTTTCTTCTGATGATGTCAACATAGATTGCATCTCACTCTTTGTGATTGACATAATAATTACATGAGGATGCATAGGTACCTAGCAAGATAAAATGTTATGATGATGTCTTAATGCTTGCAGAGAAAGTTGAACAGGATTGGATGATGTCTTGATGCTTGCGAGGAAGTTGGACAAGTTTGAATGATTTGACATGATGATCAATTGAACAATTTTGAGTGCTTTGACATGATGATCTGAGGTGTTATTGATACTTTTTAAGGCTTGTATAGCTTCTACAAGTGTTAAAGAAGGTTTTTCATAAGTTGGAAGCAGTTTGACTGAGGTTTGACTTAGTTTTGGGTTGGAAAATAGGGTAACTCGAGTCACGATGGAGCAACCTGCTTTAGTAACTTACTTCCCAAATGGACAACTTGTGTTACCCATTCTAGAGTGAATTTCCTGGATTTTTTGCACACTCAGTCAATTCTAGGAGCATATACTTTGGTTTTTGCACTTGGTAATTGGTCCAAAATTTTGAGGAAGTCTTCTAGAAGATGGTTAAAGTTGATATTATCTCTCATTTAATGAAGATCATGGAGGATTAGGTTGAGGATAAATATCAAGATGTCGGACCAATCTAGAGCATGTGAACAAAGATGATTAGCTCTCCATTAATTTCACTGTAATTATGTAATTATTGTTTTAATCATTCTAGAAAATTATATATTGGAGATTGTTTTGAGGAGTTTTGGTTGATTGCATTATTGGTTGAGTGAGATGTGTGAAAAGAGAAGAGTATCCAAGTTGAGCTGACTATGAAGATTTCCTGAAAACTTATAGAGATAGATAAGAAATTGCAGAAGGTAGAAGAAGCATGTTTTAGTCAACATCTTGAGCAAAGAATGAGGAGATGGAGCAAAGGGAGTTTTGATTATTAATCTTATGTATTTTATTGTTGCTAATGTATTTATCAGATTTTCATATGCAACGTTTATTTTGATCAGATTTATCATATTGCAGAGGACTAATATGTTGTTGAGTTTTGTAGTTCTCCTTGGAGTCTAGTGTGAAAATGAATAAAAGTGTGGCTCTGAGAGTTTGAGGAGGTGGTGGCATCCATTCAATAGTGTCTAAACAAGATAGGTGTGGTGGCTCCTTGCTAGTAGCGGCCAACAAAACAATATATCGAGAGTGGTATCTCCATCCAGTGGTGGTTGGATAGTCCATTGGTGGTTGGGTGAGGCTTATTAGGAGTGGTGGCTTCCGACAGGCAGTGGCCTGCAAAGTTGTGTGCATAGAGACTTCCTAGTTGGTGGTGGCCAACAATATTATTCATAGGGGTAGTGGCTCCTAGCTAGTGGTAGGCAACTGAAAGATGTAAATAATTTATTCATATAACAATAAGTGAAAGAGAAGCAAAACAACACCAACAGGTGGTTTTTCTCCCCTTGAGGGATTCTACTAGAAATAATTAGTGCCTCATGTGTTGAATGTTTTTATGGTTTTGTGTTTATATTTGATGCTCTGATGTCTCCTTATGTGTTTCAGATTGTGAATGGTTAAAATGCTAATCAATTGGTGAAAAATTTATAAGTGTCATTACTACTGATTCACTTCCCCCCTCTCTCAGTAGTGATCTACAATTCTAACAAGGAAAATGGTTCCCCTAGCATCCCCCATCTTGAAAGTGAGAAACATGGGGAACATGCTCCCCATCTTGAAAGACACATCCTGGAACAATGGTTAAGAATATGAAATTAGATTCTTTAGTAGATGCAATGCCACTTTCAATGTATGAAAGAGCATAACATAGTAAAAGATAAGTATTCAAGTAAGACAAAAGTTGAAACCTAAAACATTTAGCATTTAGCTTATTCCATGTCATATTCATTTTCCACCACTTATTTAGAAAAACATCCAACACTTCCTTTCTTCTTTAACATTTATTAAATTCATGCATGCAAATCTTATTTTCAATGAAGTTTAAAGGTTGGAGTATGACTTCAATCTCTTCTAAAAAAATTAAAACCATCACATCAAGAAAATATAAATAATGATTCAGAATATCCAACACTTTCCTTTCTTCTTTAACATTTATTAAATTCATACATGCAAATCTTATTTTCAATAAAGTTTAAAAGTTGGAGTATGATTTCAATCTCTTTTAAAAAAAAATTAAAACCATCGCATCAAGAAAATGTAAATAATGATTTAGAATTTATTACTGTAGGTTTTCACCGTTATGAAAATGATATTTAATCTTGGAGAAACTATGTATTAGTTTATGAAATTTAACTAAAAACTTAGCATTAATGTTTATCTTTTCAAATTTTTATTGTTAATTCTTTTTCTTTTATAAAAATAATTTCAAATGTTAAATTATTAATTAATCAACTTTTTCCAGTAGCTATTTCTTATTTTGTTTTTCTATATTTATTTCCAATTTCTAATTTTCATCATTTATAATTTTTGCTATCTTTAAAAATAAGTGAAATTTTACTTTAAACTTTAAATATTTCATAAATTAATATATATTTTTTCCCAAAAATAAATAATGCATTACAGTGATTTAGATACTTAACAAATATTTTAAACTGCAAATTAAGTGTAACGTATCTTATTTATATATTTATATATATATATAGATATAATATAAGTAATCTAAAACAATAACTTATATTATTAATGATTTCCTTCTCAATTTATTGCTATTTTAATGAATAAATATATAATATATATTTTCCAAATAAATATTATATTTTTCCAAACCGGATGTGTTCAGTACATATAAAAATTATGTTACAATTAAGTTAGGTCTTATAGATTGGTAGAGATCACCGGGGGAGCTTCCCGCACTACTTTAGCCGGAAGCCCCGTTAAAAATTTATAATTATAGAATTTGTATATTATTTTTCAAATTAAAAATTAAAAATATTGGTTTTTTTAATTTATAATATATATATTGATTTTTTTTGTTAAGTTTAGTAAGATTTCTTTATTTTGGATTTTATAGGTTCATTATTCACCTGAGAGAGTAGTACAAGATTTGAACTCAAAATTTCTGGTTCAGTAAAACTTCATTCTACGACCATTGTCACTTCGGCTACTCCAAACAAACTATAATATTTTTAATTGCACAAGGCTGCAGATAATTCTTTGAATGTAGAGAAAGGCACGAGGCCACAGAGAAATTTATATCAAGTATTCAAATAGATGTTTGTTATATCAAGCATATGCATACATGAGGCCGTAGATAAAGGCAGAGAAAGGCACGAGGCCGCAGATAATTCTTTGAATGCAGAGAAAGGCACGAGGCCACAGAGAAATTTATATCAAGTATTCAAATAGATGTTTGTTATATCAAGCATATGCATACATAAAGGCACGAGGCTGCAAATAAAGGCATGAGGCCGTAGATAAAGGCAGAGAAAGGCACGAGGCCGCAGATAATTCTTTGAATGCAGAGAAAGGCACGAGGCCGCAGATAATTCTTTGAATGCAGAGAAACGCACGAGGCCGCAGAGAAAGTTATATCAAGTATTCAAATAGACGTTCGTTATATCAAGCATATGCGTACATGAAGGCACGAGGTCGCAGATAAAGGCAGAGAAAGGCACGAGGGTTTCTGCTCTTGTAAAATTATCCTTTTCTTGTCTAGAAAATTGCAATGACCATTGTTTTCTTGAATATTGCTCCCGATCCAATTAGGTCTGCGAGCTGTGGTGGGCACGTGCAATTTGCAGTCAGGTTTGCTGATATCAGGTGCACACATTCCTTATCTTTTTCTAATACATATTTGCTCCTATATTTTCAAGTATGAATATTTTACCACAGCTACCAAAGATCACCAAAGGCAGACCCAGCACAGTTACTCTACAAGGCCTTTATGAGTATAGAAAGTCTTTAGAGAAACGTAGAGAAGAAAGAGAAGTCAAGCTACAAACAGAGTTAGAAGCCATGCTGGAAAATAAATTTGCATCTCTTGAAGACACGATCCAAAAATAAATAGAAAATAAAATAGAACTATTGGAGAATAAAATGGAGGCAATAGAGACTAGGTTGCAGGTTATAAAAAACAACACCAAGATACTAACCAAACATCCCAGTAAGGAGATGCTGATACTTTAGAGAGTCTTAAAATGAAGGACATGATTAGAGAACTAGAAGGAAAAGTGAATAGCCGCCTCACCCTAAATAATGTGGTAGATAAATTAGATAGCAAACCAATTAAAGATGAAATGAAAAAATTAATAGAATTATACCATGAACGTAACAAAATGACCTTGAACCTTATAATGTTCAGTTTAAAAGAGGAGGTAGATGAGGATACTTTAGCCATAGCCTTGACATAATTACATAATAGATTACAAATTGAAACAACGTGTCTCACAGAAACAACAAGGTTGGAGAAATTAACCGAGAATAAAGGAACACTGATCCGAATAAAGGTGAGCTCTATTGATCATAAGTACGACATACTTAGTAAAACCTCAAGTCTAAAAGGAACGGGAATATTTATAAATGAAGATCTCATTCCAGAAGATCAAGCAGAATTAAGAAAGGAGGTTCAAAAGGTAAAAGAAGCCAGAAAGGAAGGAAAATGAGCAATAATCAGAAATAGAAAAGCCATTATTCGAGATAGAAACCAAAAAGATAGTAATAAATAGCAATTCAACATGCTCCGAATTCTTTCTTGGAACTGTCGGGGTTTTCCATGGAACAAAGGCCCCAAGCTAAGTTGGATCTCAAATGATGTTGATATTATTTTGCTTGTTGAAACTTGGGAGCACGAAGAATCTAAGGTCCCTAACATAGATGGCTTTACGCTATGGTCTACCTGGAACAAGCGATCCTCCCGTAGAGGCATTGGGGGAATAGTTTATTACATTAAGAAGAACATCTCCCCCCATGCTAGGATTTATAAAAACGACCCTTACAACCAATATAGTTGGATAGAGATCAGTGACATTAATAATAAAAATACCTACATAGCAATATGTTATTTCCCCCCATCAATTCTAACTTCTATAAGAAGAAGAATCTAGATAAAAAATAGTCCTTACAATGGTTTAGAGAATGATATTTATAGCCTAAGGAATGAAGTTAATATCCTTTTAATAGGTGACTTTAATGCTCAAACTTCAAGCAACCAAGCTATTATTCTAAGCAATTATTACAACCCTAATCCTCTTTGGTTAGAGGAAGACCCTACTTTGGCTAGTAGGTACAAAAGGAGCTCTAAAGACCTTGGGGAGAATATGGTTGGGTCGGAGCTAGTCAAGCTCTGTAGTGCTCAGGATCTCATAATTTGCAATGGTCTAAAGAAGTGGCCCAATTCTAGCCAGATGACCTGCATCCATGGGCTTGGTAGCAGCATGGTAGACTATGTTATTTCCGATCTCCCTTTATACAACGAAATAATAAATTTTGACATCTTAAACGACCACGAGCCTGACTCTGATCATAGGCCTTTACTTATAACTCTCAATTTTGTCATGCATAGAGATCCCATAGAAAATAATCCTTATAGCCAAAAGAACTTAATATTTGATAGAAATAAAAACGATCTCTTTCTAAATGAATTAAAAACTAATTTGCTTCCTTTATCTAGTATAGACAACATAGAAGACCTCTATCATAATTTTACTACAACCCTCTCATATTCTATTAACAAGTTCTCAATTGAAGTCTCAAATAATAAAAGAAATATCAAAACCAACCCATAGTATGACAAAGATTGTAAAAGTGCAAGGAGAGAAATTAAGGAAGCTGTTGATGAATCTCTTAAAATGGGAAAGATAAAAATATACAAAGCCCTAACTAAAAGGAAAAAGAGGCAGTACATTCGTAAAAGACAAGAGAATCTCTTACACCTCTCTAAGGTAACTCCTAAGAAATTTTGGAGGTAGATTCTGACTAGGAAAACTAAAGATAATAATAAAATTGCTCTACATGATTGGAATTCCTATCTTAAAAAGCTTTATGAATCTCCAAATGTCATGGATAACTTTGAAACCCTGCTCACAACGAAAGAAGTTTTCTCTTTAGAAGACATTGAGTTTGGGGTTAAACGCCTGGCTAATGCGAAAGCTAAGGACATTGAAGGTTACCAGGTGGAAATCTTAAAAATTGGAGGTCTTGTCCTCATCCCCACATCCACAAGATTTTCAATCAAGCAGTCAAGCAAGGGTTCCCTAAACCATGGACTGAGAGCCTCATTATCCCTATTTTGTAAAATTGGGGATACAAATAACCCCTCTAATTATCAGACAATTATGATCAGCCCTCTCTTAGCCAAGTTATATGGTAGTATTTTGGAAAAGAAGTTGAGCATATGGCTTGAAAGTGAAGGTAAGCGGGCTAAAGGCCAAGCAGGTTTCAGAAGGCATCACTCAATAATAGACCACCTCGTTACGCTTAGGATCATTGTGGAGGAATGTCGTAATGATAAATCCAATCTATTTTGTTGCTTTGTGTACTTTAGAAAGGCTTTCGATACGGTTCCTAGAAATAACCTTTGGAATAGATTAGAAGAGCTAAAGGTTCCTTTCGAGTTGAGAGCTGTCGCTATAAGGTTATATGGGAATGTAATTTCCAATCTAAAGAGCAATGAGGGGTGATCGAAAGACATTAAGTATAATATCGGAGTTAAACAAGGTTGCCCCCTCTCCCCTACCCTATTTGGCATCTACATCGACAAGCTCGAAGGTTATTTAGAGGAAGCAGGATGTGTTGGCACGATCTTAGCTGGGATAGTCGTCATCCTTCTTCTCTATGCTGACGATATTGTTCTTCTCGCAAGGTGCCCATCTGATCTTGATAAGAAACTTAGGCTTCTTAAAGATTTCTGCTCCACCATGGGTATGACTGTTAACACTGACAAAACAAAAGTTATGATTATCAAATCCAAGAAGGACATTTTCGCTAATTTTATGTATGACAATAATAACTTGGAGGAAGTGTATTCTTACAAGTACCTGGGAATTGATATTCATCAGAAGCTCAACTGGAACTATAGCATTGAGAAAAGGATTAATGGCGGGTGGAAAGCTTATTTTGGTCTTGAAAATAATTGTAAAACGACAAACCTCATAATGTGGGATAAAAAGAAGTTCCTCGTTGAAACTTTAGTCACTCCTGTTATCTTATATGGATGTGAGGTTTGGGGTTGCAGCATCTCTAGAGAATACTGGAGAAAGATTGAGCAAATCTAGAAGCGTTTTATAACGTATAACCTGAAAATTAAAAGCAATACACCCTATCCTATTCTCCTTATAGAAGTGGGTTTTTCCCCTATCGAGAGCCTAGTTATGATTAGGCTTCTGTTGTCCATAGGAGATCATAAACTTCCTAATCTAGCTTTAAACTCCAATCAAAACCACCTAAGGCTCAAACGAGAGTGGTATCAAGACACGAGGGCCTGGTTAAACTATTGGGAGATCAACGAGAATGATGCATTACAAAACATTAATAACATTAAAAATATTGTTACTTCTAATTTCAAAGAAAAAATGTGGTGTGAGAAAGATTTAGCAGCTAAAATAAAATTAAGTTATTATAAGAAGGTCATCAACCCCACCCTAAAAGATCAAAAGTATCTCTCTATTTTAACTAGCTCAAAGAAGAAAATTAATATAGCAAAGATTAGAACGAACTCTCAAGAGTTTCATAGTGAAATAGGTCGTTGGGCGGTTCCTAAAACACCGTGGATGGAAAGGATCTGCCATCTCTGTGAGAATAGGAACATCGAGGATGAAAAGCACTTACTCTTAGAGTGCCCCGCATACAACCACATTACATCTCAGTTTCATAATCTTTGTCACAACACTGACCTTCCTAGCCTTTTATGATGTCAAAACTATAGTGAGCTCGGAAGGCTTCTCTCCAAGCTTTTTGAGCATAGGAATAAAATCTTAAATCAAACTAAATAAGTTGTTTCTTTAGGTCCGATAGACCAAAGTTTGGTCTCAGTGGACGTTAACCATCGTCATCATCATCAAAAATTAATTAATTTCAGTGATATCTCAATTCACATCAAAAAGATTAAAAATGAAAACCAAATCTTACAAAGAGATTAAGCGAATTTTTTTGCCTCGGGGCCTACAATTAATTGGTCACTATGGCAGTGTCACCCAAAAGGATGGCCTCCTTGCATCTATGACTGTTTTACAAAGTCAAGTCAAAATTAGTCAAGTCAAAATTAACCTGTGATGAATGTTTTTTTTAAATAAATTATTAATTAAAATTTGAGATTTCACATTGAATTTAAAAAATAAAATAAAATAATTAATATTTTTATCATATTTATAAAAATAAAAATGTGGTTGAGTATGCATTTAATTATACTGATTTATTATATTGTTGTTGATTTTTTAAATAAAAAATAATATATTTTAATTATTAAAGTTTAATATAAAAAAAATAAAAAATTAGTATATACAAATATTTTATTAATAATTTTTTTGAATAATAAATAATATTATAATATTTTAAAGATAAGGAAAGAAAAAATAAAACCCAAGTTTTTTTTTATATCTTCTATTTATTTCCAGAAATATGGAATTAAAGTTTAATATTAAAATAAAAAATAATATATATAAATATTTTATTAATAAATTAATTTTCTTTAAATAATAAATAATATTTTAAAAGATAGGAAAGTAAAACTTTTCCTTATATAGAAAGATAGAATTTCAATGTGTACTTTATAATGGCCTTCAAGTGGCCAACAATGAGAAGGTCGTGCACAACTGAATCAAATTAAAGATATACTTGACAGTGCCCCAATACAAACAAAATTGAAGGGGGATATGAAAACGTGTAAATGAAGGCTTATCGTTGAATCTCAGCCCTCCCGCGATGTGATCTTAAAGGAAGGGCCCAAGGGTGATTGTACTTAGCACTGCAAGATTTTTCCAAGATTCGGATATGTTGATCATTTGGTTTAAGATTTTGTCGGTTTTTTTTTTAATAATATTTTATTTTTAAATTTATGATTAAATTAAATTTTATAAATTTTTTATTTACCAAATTAAAATTTAATAGTATTTATTTATATAATATAAATATAAATGAAGGGACTATGTATTAAATATAAAATTAAAATAATTTGTCTTAGGATTCAGAAATAGTTGATGATATAATAGTTTTATCTTTAAATAAACATTTATAGAGAAATTCTAAAGTTGCTTTGATTATTAATGTTGTGAATTTCATTGTAATATTTTAAATTTAATTATAGTTTAATTGTTAAAATTGTATATTTTATAAAACTGTTTTAATTATCGAAGTTTAATATAAATTATAAAATTATGTTTTAATATTTTAAATTTATTTTATATATATATATATATATATATATATATATATATATATAAAATATTTCAAGTAAGATATAATTTGTTTTGTATAAATAAATGACGTCAAATAGTAATTTATTTTATATAAATAAGTGACGTTAAATAATTATGTTTTCAATAGTAGGGCATCACGATTTATTGTATCATGAATTTGTAAGAGAAATCTGTAAGATTGACCAGTAGAGTTATAGACATGAAGTTAGTTGTTGTTAGTTTTAGTGCTGGGAGAATGGATCGATAAAAAATTTCAGTAAATTTGTTGTAAAACTTATTTTCAATATAATATTAAATATTTTAAATTTAATTGAAGTTATTGAAATTAAATTAGATATTGTTTAAACTATGCAAATTAAGTGACATTAATGAATATGGAAAAGGTATTAATAAGATATTTCAACAAAATTTTCACGAGTTGTATATGATTGTCTATTTTGTTATAATTTTCAATTAAATTTTTTGATCCATACATCATAAATGATTCAATGAAATAGAAATAGTAAAATCATTCATTATTCTATAATCTAAATTTTAGTACTAAGTAGCATATAATCTCAATGGAATAATAAATTGAAATTACTCAAACTCAAAAATAGGAAAAAGTGATGAGTCAAAGACTTGGTCTAAGGTCACCCCAAAATTAGGAACCCCCACAGGAAATGAAAAGAACTAGACCAAAAAATTGGTAGACCAAAAAATCCATAAATATTCAAATATTGAAAAAAGAAGGTAAATATTCATGTGCATCCAATTATGAATCCAAAACATTATATGCAAAGTTTCTCATATATATAGCAAGTAAGGGTGCATATAACCAAAATAGCATTAAGTGCAATCCACATTTGAATCAAAATACATCAGAAAGAGGCTCCAGATGGCCTTTACAGTCCAAAAAAAACATGCTACAACAAATACATACATATCATCAAAGTCAAGGCCTATATTGGGATCTTCATCCTCCCTCTAAGCATTAAAATAAGATAAAATAAGCTCACCGTGTCAAAGGTTGCTCACATGAAGATGATGGCCTCAAAAGTGGCAATGGGGCGATCACGAACATGATCACATAGGAACGAGTGCACATTCTTAAAAAGATTCATGTATTCCCTATCCCAGAGCCTTGGTGCTCCCTGAAACACCATGCATTTTTTCCAACTTGTATTTTTCAGGAACACCCTCACATTTTTAAAAACACACACACACACACACACACTTTCAAGAATGCCTGCACATTTTCAAAAGTGCACACATGCTTTTGAAAGCGTGTTCACATTTTTGAAATTGTGAACATGTTTTTTAAAGAACACGTTCATTTTCAAAAGTTTTCGCGCATTTTTTAAAGTGCATGTATGTTTTTAAAAGTACCAACATTTTCAAAAGTGCACACTCACTTTTTAAAATGCATGATCATTCCTTAAAGTGTGTGCATGCTTGTATGACTATAATATTTGAGAAGAAAGGAGGTAGGGGGGAGAGAGATATATCTAGGGGTGTTTTTGTGAAGGAGGGACTAAGGAAGGGATGGATAAAGAAAGAGAGAAAGGAAGAGGAAGGAGGGTGGATAGATAGGGGAAGAGATAGAGGGAGAGGGAGTGAAGGATGGAGGGGTAGATGGATATAGAGGGAGTGAACGAGTGAGATATGAAGAGTGAGAGAGGTAGTGAGAGGAGGGGGGAGAGAGGCAGAGGGGAGAGGAAGGAAGATAAACCGGTAAAGAGGGAAATATGGGAGATACTAGGGAAAGGAGAAAGCGAGGGAGATTTAGGGAGAGAGAGAGGAAAAGGGATAGAAGGGGAGAGAGCGAGGGAGTGTGCATGAGAGAGAGGGGGAAGAATGTTTAGAGAGGAGGGGAGAGAGAGAGGGAAGGAGGGATGGGTAGAGAGACAAATATTTTGGGTGGTTGTTGGGAAGGAGGGACTGGGGGGAAATAGAGGGATAGAGAAAGAAAGGAAGGGATAGTAAGGAATTTAGAGAGATAAGGGGAGTGAAGTGGGAAAAATAGAGATGGAGTGAACAAGTGAGAGAGAGAGATATGGAGGATAGGGAGTTAGGGGGAGAGAGGTGTAGATATTTGTGGGTGTGTGTGCATGCATCTGAGAGAGAGGGGGTGGGTGGGGGAAGAGGGGGAGAGAGATTTGGAGAAAGAGGAGGTGGGATGGGGAGAAATGGAGCTAGAGATAGGAGGGAGTGAGAGTGAGGGGTAAATGGGGGAGAGTGAGATGAGGAGGGAGCGAGAGAGAGACAGGGGCATAGAGAGAGGGGGTAGATTGAGATAGATAGGGAGGAAGAGAGAGAGGTTGAGAGGGAAAGGCAGAGAGTGAGGGGGTAGATTGAGATAGAGAGGGAGGAAGAGAGAGAGGTTAATAGGGAAACAGGGGATAACAAGGAAGCGAGAGAGAGGGGGAGTAGAGGAATGAGGAAGAGTGGAAGAAAGAGAGAGGAGAAAAGAGTGAGAGAGGGAAAGAGAGGGGGAGAGAGAGAGAGTAGGGGAAGGTAGAGGGGGTATGTCTCTCCTATCACTATGTCTCTCTTTGCCATCCATATTTGTATCTGTCTTCCTCTCTCTCTCCTTCTCTCTCACTCTTCCTCACTCCCTCTCACTATCTCATTATCTTCCCACTCTCTCATCACTCTCTTTGTCTCTCACACTTACTCTCTCTCCCCCCTCCTCCCACTCCCTCCCTCCCTCACTCTCTCAATCACTCCTTCACACAAACCCCCATCCAGCTCTCTCTCCCCCCCCTCTCTCTCTCTCTCACACACACACACACACACACTTCCCCTACTCTCTTTTCCTCCTCTCTCTCTTTCTCTTCCCCCACTCTCTCTCTCTCCATATATATAATTATATTTCTCTCTCTCTCTCTCTTCTTCCCTCTCTCTCTCCCTCACTTTCCCCCACCAATCTCTATATTTAGCTTCCTCCCTCTCTCCCTCATCCCTCTGTTTCTCTCTCTCCCTCTCTCTTCCCTCTAGTTCTATCTTTGTCTCCCTCCCTATCTCCTTTTCTCTCACTCTCCATCACTCCCTCAACTTATCCCCTTCTCTTCCCCATCATCACTCTCTTTATCTCTCACTCTTCCTATCTCTCCTCCCCTATTTCTCCCTTCTTCCCTCATTCCCTCAGTCCCCCTTTCACAATAAGCATTGTCCAATTTTTTCTTCTTCCCTCCCCCCCTCTCTCTCTCTTCCCCCTTTCATTTTGTCTCTATATACCTCCCTCTCTCCCTCTCTCCCTCCCTCCCTAAATACCAACCCCTCTCTCTCCCCTTTCCTCTCCTTCTCTATCCCTCCCTTGCTCCCTTAATCCCTCCTTCACAACAAACCCCTTTCAAAATTCTCTCTCTCTCTCTCTCTCTCTCTCTCTCTCTCCTTCCTTCTTCACCTCTCTCTCTCCCCCTCTCTTTCTCTCCTTTCTTGCCTCCCTCCCCCTCTCCTTTCTCCCTTTCTCTGTCACTCTCTCTCTATTCCCCCCACTCTCTCTCCAAGTCTCTCTCTACCTCCCTCTCTCCCTCCCCCCCCCCCACCCACCCACTCTATTTCTCTCTCCCTTTATCACCCATCTCATTATTTCTCTATCTCCTCCCTCTCTCCTTCTCTCTCTTTCTCCCACTCTCTCCCTCCCTCCTTCTTTGCTACTTTCCCCTCATCCCTCCCACTTCCTCTATTTCTCTATCCTTTCCTCCTTCAAAACAACGACCCTCCAACTCTTTGTCTCTCTATGCCTTTTAACCCTGTCTCTATCTCCCTCCCTCCCCCTCTTCCTCTCTCCCCATCAATTCCTCCCCCTTTCTTTTTATCCCCTCTTTTCATCTCTCTATGTCTCACTCTTCCTCTCTCCTCCCTTTCCCTATCTCTCTCCCCTCCCTCTTCCTTCCTCTCCCTCTCTCTCTATCCCTCCCCCAATCCCTATTTCACAAAACCCCCCTCCAACTCTATCTCTCTTTTCCAACCTATGACTCCTACAACTCTCTCCCCTCCTCTGCCTTGTTCTCCCTTCCCCACGCTCTTACTCTATCTCTCTCACTTTTCAACCCTCTCTCTCTTTCTCTCTCTCTATTAAGATCCTTTTAGGTTGCACTAACAAAATGCCTTGTAATTTGAAGGACATAATGATTTTCATAATTAAAAATTATTAAATTAAGATCATGAATTTTGAAAAAATAGTTATGCACAAGAACACTCTTTTCTCTACAACCCTACAATTTTATCATAGCAAGATTCCTTCATTTGGGAACTCAAAGGTTGCACTAACAGAAACATATGCATTATATTTTGCACGAAAAATAGCATACCAATGACAGGAAATCTCAAAATTCACATAGTTAAACAAAATCACTGTAAATAAAAATTATATATTTGGAAAGCTAATTTATTTTTCTACATTTCATCTTTTGTACCAACTTCAGATTCATTGTGTAAATACATATAATAATTCCTCCAAGTTAACATATTGTTGTTTTTCCAAGCTTGGATTGCCACTAAGACGTCATGAGAGACCATCATTAACTTGCACTGTTTGAGTGATAGGTACAATTTTACTAAGGTCATGACAAAGGTCTCTCATTAGCTTGCATTGTTTGAGTGATAGGTACAATTTTACTAAGGTCATGACAAAGGAGTTCAACAATCTGTGCCACCAACATCTAGGTACATAGAGGGATTCAGGATCTTAATTAAATGCTAGTTCCATACCCTCATACATGATAGAATCCAATGGAGACGTTACAATCCCCCAAATCCTGAAATAGTGAAAATTGTTAAGGCTATTGGATTTTGAGTGGGATCTAAAATTTTAATTTCTCCATATGAAATCCAATGAGGTTGAAACCACTTTCAAACATCATGAAACAATTAACATTTAAGAATTTAAGAATTTAATATTACTATTAATTACATAGCATTAATAGGGCCAGTGTTGAATATTAGGCTCCCACAATAAAAAAAAGGTTTGCACCTACAGAGATTGGAGGATCCCTCTCCTTGATAGATCCCAAGTTAACATGGATCTATACTAGTTCTTAATAATATTATTTATACTATATAGATTTCACTTCTTTATATATATAAGTATTCTCATTTTTAACTTTATTAAAACCTTAATTTAATTTCTATGGGAATATTTTTAGTAGTCGTGAAATAAGTTCTGGTTTTTTGGAATGTAGTATTGATAAGCCATTGTATTGTAACAAAACCTATTTATAGGTTAATAATATCCATGGTTAAGAATCTTGTCATATTGTTATAAAATATTTTGATTATGAAATAAGTTATGAGTTTTGGGCATGTGATATTGATAACCCATGGTATTGTAATAAAGCCTAGTCACAAGCTCATAATATCAATGGCAAAGTGGGAGTCAATATCTATGGTTAAGAATCTTGTCGTATTGTTATAAAATATTTTGATTGTGAAATAAGTTATGTTTTTTGGGCATGTGGTATTGATAACCCATGGTATTGGCCTGTAACAAAGCATATTTACAAGTTAATAATATCCATGGTAAAGTGGGAGTGAATATCAATGGTTAAGAATATTTTCATACTGATATAAATAAATTATGTTTCTTGGGCATGTGGTATTGATAAGTCATGGTATTGGCCCATGGTGTTGTAATATTATGATTGTGAAATATGTTATGTTTCTTGGGCATGTGGTATTGATAATTCATGGTATTGGCCCATGGTGTTGTAATAAAGCCTATTTTTAACAAGTTAATAATTTCCACGGTAAAGTATCCATGGTTAAGAATATTGTATTGTTATAAAATATTTTGGTTTTGAAATAAGTTATGGTTTTTGGGCATGTGGTATTAATAATCTATGGTATTGGCCCATGACATTATAATAAAGCCTATTCACAAGTTAATAACAAAATCAAAATATAACAAATTGAATTTTATTATTTTTATTACTTTAACTTTTTATTATTAATTGAGCCAACATTTAAATGTTTACACTCATCCTTGATACTAGGGTTTATATTATTTTTAACTTTTTATTTATTACTTTTAACTTCTTGTTTATTATTTTTAATTTTTTATTATTATTTGAGCTAACATTTAAATGTTTACACTCATATGTCCATATCACTTCTAACAATTTTTATTTTATTTTTTAACTGGCCGACTTTTAAAATTACATACTTACATTACAGCTACACATCTAACTTATACTCGTTTGAACATAATTAACTTGTAAATAAGATACCACATACCCAAAAAAACATAACTTATTTCACAGTCAAAATATTTTATAATAATATGGCAAGATTCTTAACCATGGATATTCACCCCCACTTTGTCATGAATATTATTAACTTGTAAATAGACTTTGTTACAATATCATGGCTTATCAATACCACATGCCCAAAAAACATAACTTATTTCACACTCAAAAATTTTATAACAATATGACAAGATTTCTAACCATGGGTATTCACCCTCACTTAGTCATTGATATTATGATCTTGTGAATAGGCTTTGTTACAATACCATGGGTGAATCATAGCTTATCAATACCACATGCCCAGAAACCATAACTTATTTCACATTCAAAATATTTTATTTTAATTTAATTTTATACCATTTTTTTAATTAAATCTAAAAGGAAAATGGTTATAATTACTTTTGAGATATATCTAAACCCTTTATCCTCACGACTACTAAAAAAATTCCGATAGAAATTAAATCAAAGTTCTAATAAAATTAAAACAAGAATAATTTTATAGATAAAGATGTGAAATTTAAATAATATAAATAATATTATTAAAAACCAACATAAATCCATCTTAACAAAGGATCCAAGCGATGAGAGCAAGCAAAGTAGATAGTGCATGATTCTTTTAAGTTTTTCATTATTGTATATTCTTCCACATGATTGATCCAAAATATAGGTTTAATATTTTACAACCAATTGAGTTTTTTTTATTTTAAAAACTATACAATGGGATCAAATTTAAGAGGGGAGGGGGTGGAGAGAGGGACAGAGGGAGATAGTGATAGAGTTGGAGGTTGGAGAGAGAGAGAGAAAGAAAAAGTGTGTGATGGGGGGGGAGAAAAATGAAGGAAGAGATAGAGGAGGGGGGAGAGAGAAGGGAGAGTGAGAGAGAGAGAGAGATGGATTTGGAGGGGGAGAGAGAGGGAGGAAAGAACAAAGACATAAAGAGATAGAGTTAGAGAGAGAGAGGGAGTGACAAGGGAGAGATGGAGAGAGAGTGAGGGAGAGAGGAGAGGAGGGAAGAGAGAGAAGAGGAGTTGAGAGAGATAGGGAGAGAAGGGGAAGAGAGAGAGATGGAGACAAAGATGGATGAGAGCGAGAGAAGAAGAGATGGAGGGAGATAGTGATAGAGATGGAGAGAAGAGAGAGAGAAAGATTGGGGTGGAAAGATAGTGGGAGGTGGGATATAATTGGAGAGAGAGGAATGAAGAGAGAGATGAATAAGAAAGAGAAGGAGAGAGAGAGGGAGAGATGGAGTTCAAAAGGGAGAGGGAGGGAAGGAAGAAGAAATACATATAGTGAAAAAAGTGAAGAGGGAGAGGGAGTGACAAGGGAGAGATGGAGACAGAGTGAGGGAGAGAATAGAGTGGGAGGGATGAGAGAGAGAAGGAGAGAGAGAGAATGAGAGAGGGGGAAGAGAGAGAGAGGGAGAGGAAGAGGGAGGGAGAGAGAGAGAGATAGACATGGAAAGAGTGTGTGTATGTTTGGGGGGTGATATAAAGAGATGGAATAAGAAAGAAACACATAGATATAAATATAGATATTATATAACCATCCTAGGTCCATCTTAACCCCAGATCTATTAAACGCAGAGAGGGATCAAATCTCTCAAGGTATAATGTTTTATGTTTAACTGAGGGAATATTAAAAAAATTACCTTTGTGTAGTATATATGACAGTTGTAGATGCCTAGATATAAACATAATTTGCATAATATCATAAACAAAAACTTAGAGAAAAACTATCCAAAAAGTAGCCTCCAAACTAGGCACATCTTTAGGATTGGAGCTCATAGATCACTTTTGCTACTATGGAGCTTGAACCATCTTCCCTCTTTTTCGAGATGTGTCTTTGCTAGATTCAACCTTTGAAGGAGATAATTGTAGTCCTGCGACGAACATGTCCTCTATCTCCACCATTTTGTAGTGAATGGTTGTCATCTCGGTCCAACTAATAAATCGAAACTCAACGGAAGCTGACGGGAACACAATGTCGTGAAAGGAGGACTCCACATGCCATGTGTGAATGCTAGCTCGAGATGAGTACATCAGGGGAGATGATCGAGTCCTGTTAGTAGATGACGACAACCAAACCTTATAACCCATCACATTTGAGACATTAATTTTCCAACTAATTAATTGCTGCTCATAATTCTCACCTTCCCTCATTTTTAATTTTCCATAAATGCAATTTAACTTTCCCTTTTTTATTTTGAGACATCATGGCAATGAGGAATTTATTTGACATTCATTATTTAGCTCTATGATCCCTTGATTCAATCTTGCTCACTTATTTGCTAAAGTATTGCCAACGAGTTTAAATTCCTTAATACATGATAGAGTTCAACTTGTTCAAATGACTGAAGTTGAAGAAAGATTTGAAGCACCATGGGAGAATGGTTGCATTTATGTTGATGTTTGGCTTCCCATACTCATTGGATTACTATCATTGAATTAGCAAATATCAAAATTTTCTTAATCTTCTTTTCAATGGCTAGATTTAAACATTTTTGAAGAGTAAAAAATTCACTTGATTGTTTGTTGTTACTCATAATCCCCAAACATATGGTGTCTCAAATTTTCCGTTATTAAAACAAAGGATCACCTCTCTGGCTTCTACCACCCCTAATATATATATATATAAAATGATATAGAAGATAATTATTTTGTCATCTCTCGATTCACGATTCACAACAATGGATTAACTATTAAATCAAAATTTATAGAAAGAGATTAAAGATGAAAACAAAATCTTACATGGACAGATTAAGAGAATCTTTAGCCTCAGGCCCTGCAATTAATTGGCCACTTTACCACTGTCGCGTAACAGGATGGCCTCCTTGCATCTATTATAACGTCATGTCAGAATTGGTTGACCGCCTCACCAAAAACTCTGCATTCAATGCATGGCACGTCCTCAAGATGAATTGACACTCCACGAAGAGCGAAGGCCTCTTCTTCTTTTCGCGACCACTTTCTTTGACCAATGCGGTTCACTGCTTCTTTAAAACGCATGCAAGGAGAACACTCGTAATATGTCCTCTTTTTCGCCTCCATGCTTTCGACCAGTTTGTTTATGATCACCACTTCCACTTTTTCGACTTCATGCCTCGACCAGTTTGTTTATCCAACATGTTCACTTCCTCTAAGCTTCAGAGCAGTTTGTTTATGATCACCACTGCCATTATATTGGCAATTCTGAGCCTCAGTTGCAGTGGCTCGTCCACTACTTCTGGGTCGCCACAGTGTGGGGGAGGAGACCTGAGGGCACTGCTGCGCTTCAAGGCTGGGATTATCGATGACCAGTCTCGGCGCTTGCAGTCATGGAACGTCTCCAACTGCTGCCAGTGGAAAGGAGTATCCTGCAATAATAAAACTGGACGCGTTGTGGGTGTTCGGCTGCCGGGACTGTTCTCCCAAGGAGTCAACATATTCGATGGCTATATGAAGGGCACGCTGTCGGAATCCGTGGGAGATCTGGAGTTTCTGGAGATTTTGGACCTGGAGGACTCCAAACAAATCACCGGCTCCATTCCTTCCTCCCTCGGGAAGCTCCAGCATCTAAAGAAGCTCATTCTCGATAGTAATAACCTCAGCGGCTCCATCCCTCAGTCGCTGGGAAATCTCCACAATCTCCAGGAATTGTATCTGTCCGAGAACAGCCTCAGTGGAAGCATTCCCGACATTTTTGGAGGCCTCAGGAAACTTCGCGTTTTGGATCTCTTCACCAACCAGTTCAAGGGTCGGATTCCCACCTCTATAACCGGTCTCCGCAACCTCACTACTCTCGATCTCCATGGCAATCTCTTCAGTGGCTCAATTCCGCCGTCTCTGGGAGAATTGGGTTTTCTGCAGACGTTGGATATGTCTGACAATAGGCTCACGGGAAGCATACCGGATTCTATTGGTATGTTAACCAATCTGTCCCTCTTGTACCTCTTTAGCAATAAACTCAGCGGCAGCATCCCGTCCTCAGTTGGGAATATGAGGTCTCTGGGATTTCTTCGTCTGGAGGAAAATGAATTGAGCGGAGTGCTGCCATCTTCAATTGGAGGTATGGTCAATCTGCAGCGAGTTTATATGTCGAATAACATGATCGGCGGCTCCATTCCTGCTTCCTTGGGTAATCTTTCAAGGCTTAATGACCTCTACCTTAACGGTAACAGATTGTCGGGTTCGATTCCCGAGTCTATCGGAGAGCTTTCTAACCTTCAGGAGCTTGATCTCTCTCACAACTATCTCTCAGGGAGCCTTCCGAAGGAATTATCTAAGCTTCATTTTCTGCAAATCTTCGATATTTCATTCAATAATTTCAAGTTCGGTAGTGTGCCCACAGTGATATCGAATCTCACTGGATTGTTTCAGCTCTCTCTCGCCGGTTGTGGCATCGAGGGTACAATACCCAAGTGGTTGTCGATAATGCCGGCCGGTCTGAATACGCTTGACTTGTCGAGCAACAGCCTCACGGGTACCCTACCGCCATGGCTAGGCAACATGACGGATTTATATTCTCTCAGCTTGTCAAACAACGCGTTGACATCAACTCTTCCAGACGAGATGCGCAACCTGCGAAATCTGGGCGTTCTGGACCTCCATTCAAATCACTTAACGGGGCCCATAACTGCCTTATTCTCAATGAAGAGCCGGTCTCCAGAAGGAAATTTTGACATCGTGGATTTGTCCCAAAACAAATTCACGGGTTCAATACCTCTGAATGTGAGCCAACAGAAAAACATGGAACAGTTGGTTTTGTCGCACAATTCTTTGAATGGAGCGGTACCATCTTCATTGGGTACGATACAGCGATTGACGGTGCTGGATCTCAGCTTCAATACACTTTCCGGCAGCATACCCAATACGCTAGGGGGCTTGGCACTATTGAAAACTCTGGAGCTCAGTGAAAATCGCTTGACCGGAAGAATCCCTAATGCGTTTCTGAACCTCACGGCTCTGTTGCAACTGAACCTATCGCATAATTCCCTGTCAGGGATGATTCCAGCTGGGGGCTTGCTTCAAAAGTTTCCAATATCATCGTACTCTGATAACAGCGGACTCTGTGGAGATCCTCTTCCTCATTGCTGATCATATAATAGATCCTCTTCCTGAATCCATGCGGGGTTAGTGGCGTCTTTTTGTCTTTATGTTTTCTGGTTTTGCTTTTGGACTTTCAATGGTTGAGGAGGCTAGTCTTATCTGGTCTCCCAATCTTAAAATCTGACATACCAAGCCTGCACCTATACTAAGGCTTGTATCTGGTACATATGGAATAAGTCGAATTTGTAATCATTTCTACTTAATGTTATGGCCCTTCTTTGTGGTTTGTGGATAGTAGGTTTTGTAACAATATCTTTTTAATATTTTCATTTCACAATATTGGATGGTTCTTTAGCGTTAAACTTGATGTTATGGCCCTTCTTTGTGGTTTGTGGATAGTCGGTTTTGTAACATAAAACATGAGCACATGGTATAAGACTGTTCCATGAAGTATTTGGGTGGGCAGGAGCTCTGGGTGGTACGGCACCATTAAATTAAATGAATTTTGTTATTGGGTTTTAGAAAATTCCAATAGAATGCATGCTGTTTTATTTATTTTTTACTAAGATAGAGTTTATCAAAGGCATGTTTTGGTTTTTTTTCAAAATTTTTATGATATAATTTTGGATGAAATTATAATTTAATGCTCATTAGAATGTGTTTTAGAATATGTCTACCTATTTTTAATACATAAATAATTTAATATATTTTTTTAAGTATATTCCAATTTTGTAAAATAAACCACTCAAAGGTAGAAAAACAAAACCATAATATTTCTTAATTAAACTATAGTTTTTAATAATATATTATATTAGTTTTGAGAGTTATCTTAATTAGTCGACTCTACATCATTAAAACACCTTTACCATTACTATTAAGAATTCACAGATTTAATAATATCTATATTTTTGAAATCAATAATTATATATAATATATTTATTATAAAATATATTTCATTTTAAAATATATATATATATATATATATATATATATATATATATATTTTAAATAAAAATAATTATTTATATATAAAACTTTGAATTTAAAATAAAAAATAATTTATTTATAGTGTTTATATATATATTTGAAATAGATCATTAGTTATATATATATATTTTTTCACTTTAAATTATATTCATATTTAAGTTTTTTTAAAATGTTATTTTCAATTTTTCCTTTCATGTTACTTATTTGTTATGCTTTCCAATTTGTATATATTCTTTATATGCATCTTGTGTGATCTTAGAAAATTAATTTTATATATATATATATTTATTTATATATATGGTTTGTTAGTATTTTTTTGTTTATTATTATTTTAAAATTTTCTCTGCTTTATTTATGTGTAGAAGTTTAAAAACAAAACAAAAATTGGGGTAAGTACACACTTAGAAATAAAAAAAAAATGATTTTTTTTTATAGAATTTTTGTATTATGTCACTTAATTATAAGTTATTTTATTAAATGAGAGGATTTTAGTTGACTTTTTTTTCTTAAATAATTTTTTGGAAAAGTTCATGCAATTATAACTTTTCAAATAACTTGATTATAAAGTGTATTTTACTTAAATGATTGATTCATATTATAAATAACTTTAATGTTTTTTTTCTAGAAGTTTTGCATGTAGTTATAATTTATAAAGTAATTTTCACTTATTTTATAATAGTGAATTATTTATGTAAACATAACTTATTTGTAACAACATTTTTAAAAGTAAAGTTAGAAAATGGATGAAAATTTGTTTTTACCTGGAAACCTTATTGTGCACCCATCACCACATTGGAAAACATCTACCTACTGCATGGTTGTGGCTATTTGGTTATCTTTTTTACTTTTCTTAAAAGTGACATGACTTTGACATTTATAGTTTTTTTCAATGCCCATTTTTTTTTAGAGCTTTCTATTTAGATAGTGAGTTCTGCTTTCAAAAACATCTTACATGTATATTTTAATAACACTAGGCCAGGTAATCTTTTACTTACTAGTTCAAACTATTTCTCATGGAAATCTCAATTGGAGAATGTTTTACAAAGTAACGGGCTTTATTGAACTACCTTAGGAGAAGAAGCTACCCAGAAGGTAAATGGGATAGTTAAAAAAATAAAGCGCATAGTTCAATCAAAATGTTTATATTTAGCAATTTAAAATTCATGTTCATATTTAACAACTTAAAATTAACCTACAAGTAGCAATTTAAAATTCACCTACAAGGACCTCATAAACTAGATAACGCTTGGAAAAAACTGAAAGTGGTACTTGGTAATCACAATGTTATTAAGCCTGCTGATTTGAAAAGCAATTGATTTATTTAAATTCTTGTGATTTCTCTTGCATTGAAGACTATATCCAAGTTAAAACCACTTATAATTTTATTTGAAGAGTGCAACATATAAAATAATGATGATTAATTGATACATGTTATTCTTTCTGAACTTGGTAGAGTATACTCAGTTTTTGTTTCTATCTTTCACTTTACTAGAAAAAATCTATGGACTACTTATAAAGCACTTGATATTGAAGATTTTTAAAATTATTTTATTAGAAAATAATATAAACTCTTACATCTTGGAGTGATTAGGGTTGTAGGAACTTCTAACAAATACTTAATGGTAAAAGATAAGGATAAAATTGAACCTATGAAGAAGCAACATCCATGCAATAAAAAGAAAAACCAAGGTCCAAACTCTCCTAGCAAGATCCTACTCGTAATGGTGACAAATGACCAAAACTGAAAAGTAAGAAAATGAATCTAAACATTGAATTTTTGTGGAGAAGCTAGTTGTTTCGAGTTTAAATGTTTTAGGAAGATAAAGGTCGTCAAAGTAGTAATGGAGAAGTGCACCATCAATCCCAATTCATTTTATTTTAACTCATATTCTCATCGAGATGCACTTTCGGCTTCTGGTCTCTCCTTCAATATAACATCTATTTCTTGTTCTAATGAGTAGCTTATTATTCTAAAGCATGGTATCATATGGATAAGGAAGCAACCATTGCTGGTGATGATAGATATCTCATTGTTTTGGGGTTTGGAATAGTTTAACTAGGTCATTTTAAAGATGCATTATATGTTCCAAGTCTCTCCTACAATATTTTATCAATGTGTCAAATAATGTAGTGAGTTCAAGGTAAAAAAATAGAGTTTTGATCTCACCAAGTTGTAATAAAGGTTTTAAAAGATCATAAGCATCTCCTGGCAACTAAAGTTATTAATGATATTACTAGGTTATAGAAATTTGATAGCTTTGGGTCATCATATTTTCCATCGATTTTTGCTACTCATAGATATGACTTGAACAAAATTTAGCATGCATTATTTGGTTGTCTAAACTAATGGTTCATTACAACTGTTATTAATCAAAATATGGTGACCTGTCTTCCTCTTGTTTCATGTTGAGATGGTGTTTATGTTGGCTATGTTCTCGATAAACATAATAGGGATAATTTTGACAAATGTACTTCTTAGCATGCCTTAGCTTGCTTGCAACTATTTTATAGTAGTTTGTGTAGTCTACTTCCTTCACCTTCTTTTTTTGGGTTCAATTTTTTCTTAACTTTCAATGATGATTTTTCTAGATGCACTTGGGTATATTTGTTAAACCCTATAGGCTCCATGTTAATCCTAAAACCCCTTATTCAGTCCAAGATTTTTTTTTTTTCTGAATATGATTAATTCTATTATCGTACAAAACATAGATACAAAATAGAGTACAATGGGCAAGGCTAAGAAAATTTGCCTCTCAGCCCTTGCCTTGCCCTGTTATCAGTTCCAAAATTGAAAAGATTCAAAATTGGAATTGTTGCTTGACCATTGTCGACACAGTTACATAACATAAATTGACTGAACAGACACCAAGACACCAGGGCCATGGACTGACCCGGACAAAGACAAACATACATCTGGACAAAGACGATTGACACTTGAACCATTACAGTTGACACCTGAACCATTACAGTTGACACCTGAACATTACAGCCGACACATTGACAGAGATAATGCCGCCACTTAGCCGAGATACACATCGATATCCCAACAAAAATAACAGAGATTACCCGGGCGAGTTCAATCATCATCAGTAGTCTGGGGCGCCTCTGCAATTCGGCACCCAAAACGGAGCGTGTCCTCTGAATCTGAAAGCTGGATGACCGCGTCTGGGCTTCCCTCTCGGGCTGGCCTGCTCGGACCAGCAAGTGAATAATCAGCATGCGTAGAAGGGCCAGCATCCGGGTCATAATTGGTAGCACGGCGCTCAAGATCCGGCCCATGTTCACGTCCAGGCGCCAACCAACCCGGCCCAGGTTCACGTCCAGGTGCCAACCAACCCGTTCCAGCTCCAACCAGAAGGCACACAATAGGGGAATTCTCTCTGCTGGAGCGCTGCCCTTCCGGCAGAGGCTCGACCTCCACGTTCTGAGTGACTCCAGGCTCGACCGTTATAGAAACAACCAAAGTGGAATTGACTTGAGGGCAGGGGAGCCGATACCTGAGCATGGGGAGCTCCCTCTGCCCTTCTTCAGAATTTGGGCTTCTGCCATTATGCCCACCCTCCTCCTCATTGCTGCCCTGAAATCTCTGAGGCAGCAAAGTTACCTCGAGGGAGGAAGAGGGTGAATAGTAATCGTTCTGCGGGAGGGCCCTGCCCTGAATTCCCCCTCTTCGGCTGCCCATTCGTGGCCTTGCCCGCGGCATTACTGCGCTCCTTCCAACACAGGCACTCTGAGCTCCAACAGCGACAAGAACTAACACCAGCGCCAAGAACCAACACCAGCGCCAAGAACCGACACCAGCGCCAAGAACCAACACCAGCGGCAAGAACCAACGCCAGCGCCAAGAATCAACACCAGGCTCGCAAACCAGCGGAACACCCCTCAGATCCTCATTCCCATTTCCATCTGAGCGGAGCAAGGTCTCATTGCTATGCTCACACATATCCTTCTGCCGAGCCAACTTGCTCAGTTTAAAACGCATCACAGCAACGAAGTCCAGCTTCCTCCCTCGAGCCGAGTAGACAGGCATTAATGCCTTCATTCTCCTGCATTCAAGCGGGTTAATACCCCGCTGCGCGTGGTACCGCCGGACGCCGTAGGCATGCCACCTGCCCACGTGATGGCGCGTGCCATTACCATATCCCCTATGCACCCGCATCCGGGATGATGAAATCCTTCTTCGCCAGAGAGATGCAGTCATTGTTGAGCTTGTCATCTTCTGAGTTATCCAGTGAGCCTGCAAAGTAAGGAATACACTGGGAAGCACCTTGGTTGGCTAATCTATCAGCCACCTTGTTCGCTGTTCTTCGTACGTGCTTGAACGTTATACTTTGGGGAGTTTGTAGCTTTTCCTCCATAGATTCCAACCTGCTTAATAGTCTCCAGCTTGTGGCGACCTTGACCGCGGGCGTACCTGCCTGGATTCTTTGGGCAGCACTGATAAGGATTAAGGAGTCTCCTTCTACTTCCAAAGGGAAGTAATTATTCTGCTCTGCAAGGCATAAGCCTCTCCATAAGCCTTCTAATTCAGCTACATTATTCGTATCTTTACCCAACGAGCCATAGAAGATCTGAATTATTTCCCCTGTGTGATTTCGGAAGAGTCCTCCATAACCTGCGAGCCCCGGATTACCTTTGGCTGCCCCATCGAAGTTTAACTTGAAGGTAGCATAAGCTGGAGGGGACCAGCTAGAAGGAGAGGCGCTGCTGTTAGAGGAACGGGTGCCTTCTTTCTTTATCACTGAGAGGTTTATGTTCCAAGCCTTCAGGATCCGGCATTCTAAAGGGGAGTCTGGCATATCCGCATCTGTCCAGGATTTGAGGGCCAGAGTTTCTTGCAGCTGTTTGTTGAGGATTAACCATAAGGCTTCAGTGGGCCGGGAAGAGTTGTTGAAGATTCTGTGGTTTCTTTCTTTCCAAAGAATCCAGTATATGAATCCTGGTAAGAGTCTCCACAGAGAGTTGAGAAGCTGACTCTTGAAGGGGGAGGGAGCCCAATTCCTTAAGTTTTCGGCTATGTCTTCTGTTCTGGCCTCTGATCTCATGTTGCAGCTCTCAACTTTCCTCCATATTTGCTCAGCGAGCGGGCAGGTTTCCATGAGATGTCCGATTGTCTCAGAGTTAATGTTGCAATTCGGGCATCTTGAAGGCCCCACGAATCCACGCTTTATCAGGTTGTCCCAAGTGAGTATTCTTCTTTTACTGAGCAGCCATAAGAAAGTGGAGATTTTGGGCCAAATTCCTGGTTGCCAGATCTTTTCCCAGATCTGGTCCTTGTTGAGCTGGTCTCCAGTGTATCTGAGCTGATGGGCTTCTTTAGTAGTAAATGTGCCTTTATGCTGATGGCCCCATCTGAGGCGATCCTGTAGAGTGGAGTATCGAATTTTCCTGAATGATAATTCTCGCTCTATGTCCTCATATGTCTCTCCTTGCCAATTACTTTGCCAGAGATTGGCTTTCTTCCAGGTTCTGAAGTCGGTGTTTGCAGAATGTTGCCAAAATTGATTGACTTGAGTGAGGTGTGCTTGCTGCATCTGCTCTTGCCAGAGAGGCTTGTGAAAAACTGTGGCTAGCTTGGGGAGCTGCTGCCACGAGTCCTCCCAAAATCTTGCTGTAGTGCCAGAGTGAATCTCCCAGAAACTATGCTCTTGAATGAATTTGCTGTGAGGTTTGGCTGCGTTCCATATAGGTGATCCCTGAGTAGTGGAGTTGATTCTGATTAAATCATTCCATTGACTGCCTGGTGCATATTTTGCTTGCCATAGTTTGGCCCATGGTACGTTGGGCTTAGTGATCCAATTCCACCACATGCGAGCACCCATATTATTGTTGCTCTGTAAAGGGTCTCGTAGTCCCAGGCCCCCATCAGATTTGGGTTTGCAGACATCTTTCCAGTTTACGAGCGCCCATTTTCTGTTCAGGCCAGTAGACCCCCAGAGGAAGTTTCGCTGGAGATTGCGGATAGATTTAAGAACCCATTTAGGTGCGGCCAATAGTGAAAAGAGGTACAATGGCATGGCTTGAAGGACCGATTTGATCAGGACAAGCCTGCTGGCAATATTGAGAGCTCGGAAGGTCCAAAGGGAGAGTTTGGATTCAAGCTTATCTAGAAGAGACTGCCAGGAGGAATGTTTGATAGCTGCAGCAGCCAGGGGTGCCCCTAAGTAGGTCGACGGAAGCTTGGAAATAGTAAACTGCAAAATTCGAGCTATGTTCCTTTGAGTGGAGAGGGGGGTATTAAAGAAATATAGCTGAGATTTCGACGCATTGATGGAGGTACCTGAAGCTTTGGAAAATATAGAGAGCAGAGATTTGAAGACAGAGGCTTCTTGCGAGGATGGGTGGCCAAAGAGCATGGTGTCGTCAACAAATTGTTGGTGGGATTGGGGAGGAAGGCCATGAACAGAGATGCCTTTGAGCATTTGAGTAGAGACGGCTGCCTTTAACAATCTGCCTAGCCCTTCTGCCATAAGAACAAAGAGGAAAGGCGACAAGGGGTCCCCTTGTCTTATGCCCCTTGAAGGCCGAAAAGGATGAGAAGGAGAACCATTTAACAGAACAGAAAAGCTTGGAGAGGAGATCAAATTGTAGACCCATCTTGTCCAAGTATGACTGAAGCCAAAAGCTATAAGCACTTTTTGTATATAGTTCCAACTGAGCTTGTCAAATGCTTTGGATAGATCTAGTTTTAGAAGCATACCTGGCTTTTTTAGTATCTTGAGAGAGTGAATCACCTCATTTGATAAGACGATGCCATCCATGATCTGCCTCCCTTCAACATAACCTGTTTGTTCCGGTGAAATGAGTAAGGGTAGGAGAGGTTTGAGCCGATTTGCGATGACCTTAGAGATAAGCTTGTATATGACATTGCATAAAGCAATGGGTCTAAAGCTTTCAGGCTTGCTTGGTTCCGCACATTTGGGAACTAGTGCGATGAAGGTAGTATTGAGGGCTGGAAGAATCCAGTGCATGCTTCTTGATTCTTCCACCAGCTCCCATACCTCTTCTTTGATTAATTCCCAGAATTCATGGTAGAAATTGGCAGTAAAGCCGTCTGGCCCCGGGGCTTTGCCATCCTTGAGCTGGTTCATTGCTTCTTCAATTTCTTTCAGGGATGTGGGCTGAAGTAATTTGTTGTTGTGCTCATCTGTTATTATTCTGGGAATATGCTGTGTGATGGCTCTAATTTCTGCGTCCCTGTTTCCTTCCGGCTCTTTAAGGATGTCTTGAAAGTAATGTATTAATTCCTTTTCCATGTCTTCGTGGGCTTCGACTCGCTCTCCTTGTTGGTTGTTGATGAATGTGATGTTGTTATACATGCGCCTTTGAAGAGCTGTTCTATGAAAAAATTTTGTATTCTTTTCGCCCTCTTTTAGCCAGCTGATTCGTGATTTCTGTCGCCAGAGTATTTCTTCTTGCTTTCTCCGTTCTTCTAATCGATTCCAGAGGATTTGCTCTTGTTGGGATTGCTCCTCCGTGCGTCCTTCTTTGATGATATCTTGCTGTAGTGCTTCCATTTGCTTTTCCAACCTTTGTCGATCCTCATGAATGTTGCCAAATTGAGTTTTGTTCCAATTCTTGAGTACTTGCTTTAGGTTTTTCAACTTTTGCTGGAATTGAAACATTTTGGCTCCTTCTGATGGCCTGTAAGACTTCCATGCCTCCTCTACTATCTGCCTGAACTTTGCGTTTGTGAACCAAAATGCTTCAAAGCGGAAGGGCCTATTGCATCTTGTACCGGGCCGAGACCAATGAAGCACGATGGGCCAGTGGTCCGAACCTCCGTGGGGCAGAATTGATGCATTGAAGTCTCCTCCTAGATGGATTGCATTGTCTGAGAGGAGGAACCTGTCAAGCCGAGAGGCAATATGATTGGCCCCACTGCGCTTGTTGGTCCAGGTGAAAATCCCATTGGTGGTTGGAATATCCATTAAGTGGTTGTCCTGTATAAAGTCTCTGAGTCCTTTGCTATCGTTTTCTAATCTTGTTCTTCCCCCTGTTTTCTCCTCCAGTGACTGAATGATGTTGAAATCGCCTCCACTAATCCAGAGCGGGAACTGTCTGTGCTCATTTAAACTGGAGATCGTGTTTAGCAGATCTAATTTCTGCTGAATGCTTTGCGGAAAGTAAACATTGGAAAGGTGCCCGTGGATGTTTGTTCCAATGAGATGAAAGGAGGCTTGAATGAGAAAATGGGTGGCGTGGAAGTCGTAAAGATTGAGTATCTGTGGATTCCACAGAATAGCTAAACCACTCGAAGCCCCTGAAGAGTCTACTGACATTGAGCTACTACCAGCCCAGATCTTGTTTCTTACTTTGTCCATGGCTATTGTGCTATTTTTGGTTTCTTGAAGAAAAACTATAGAGGGTTTTTCTTGTTGTATCAAGTTCTTGATCATCCTAATTTTTGAGGGGCTGTTGAGTCCTCTCACATTCCAGGAGATGAGCTTCATGGTAAATGGGATGAAGGTTTGTAAAACTTGGTCAGCTTAGGGAATCTTCCTGATTCCATAAGCAATTCCCCTACTGCAATGGTCCTCTGCAAGTCAGTTTTGCGCCCCCTCTTCTTGGTTTCTTTGAGACTCTTTTTGATATCCCATGGACTTCCTCCCTGTATGCCTAGATGTTTGTTGTGCTGTACCTTGGCTAGGACTCCTTCCAGCCGCTCTATTTGCCAGGGAGGAATAGTATTGTATTCCTTTTGCTTGCAGGCTGCTTCAAGTTTTAAGATGTCTATTCCTTCGAGGATAATGTTCTCCGGATCCTGTTCCATGTTGCTAGGGGCATTTTGTTCATCTTCCGCTATGGTGTTTTGTAAGCTTAGTGCTAATGCTGCATCCATATCCATGTCGGATGCCAGTTGCTTGGGATCTAATTTTGATTTCCCTTTGCCAGCGGATGAATCACTGGGATCGGTGACTGCCTTTGGAATATCTTCAGAAGGTGAGAGGGGAGATTGAACAGCGCTGGGTTTAACTGAAGGCTTAGGAGCTTGGGGATTAAGGGATGAAGATGGCTGAGAGTCAGAGTCGAAAGGCTCTCCACTGGAAGGATCTTGGTTGGCAAGAGGCGAAAACTTGTTCCGAGAGTCTAATCTGGTAGGGATATCAGGGGCAGCCTGATTCTTCTTAGTATGCCGGCGGCGGTTGGGGATGATGGTGAAGCCTTCTGAGTCAGTCTGAGTTTCTGATGTAAAGGCTTTGGTTTGCTGATTAAGAGGGCAGTCCCTAAACAGGTGTCCATGAGCATGGCACTTGCGGCAGCGAAAAGGGATGTGTTCATAATCAAGGGTTTGTTCCCATTCAAAATCTTCGTGAAAGAGACTTACCGATTCTGCCAGAGTCTTGGCAAGGTGCATCTTGACGCAGATCCGTGCATAGGAAGTATATTTGCGCTTCTTTGTTTCCTCAGCAACTTTGATGAAGGTTCCCAATCTGTTTCCAATGTCTGCAAGCGTTTCTTCCTTCCAATATTCCACAGGGAGCCCGTACATTCTGATCCAAACTGGAGCCCAGCTGAAATCTTCTTTGTTCGGGTCAAATCGTGGCTTCCATTCTGTGAGGTACAGTCCTGATGAGTTGAAAAAGTATGGGCCTCCCTCAAATACCTTGGTTTTGTCCTCCAGGCAGTTAAATATGGCTGTGAAGAAGCCTTTTGGACCCAGTTGCAGTGTGACTTGTCCCTTTGGTTTCCACTTTGATTCGATCCAGCCATTCAGGGCTCTTTCTGTCGGCCAGAAGCCCAAGAATTTGCCTATCAGTGCATGGTCCTGCATGTACTGTATTTCGCCATTGATTCGGTGACTAGGCAGTTCTATCCTGATGTGCTCTGTCGACTTGGGAATGCATGTAGCCGAGGTCGCCTTTGGCTGTGACGAAGAGGCGTTTTGGGTCTGTGGCTGCAGTCTGATCTGTAGGGATCTCCTTATCGCTGGTCTTCTGTCCTTCTTGCACTTTTTCACGATTTGTGTCAGGAGGAGTCAGCGGCGTGCTATTCTTTTTTCCACCGGCGGTAGAGTCATTCGAAGGAGGGGGGGTAGAGCCCGCCCCTCCTGCAGGCGGTACCATGGAAAGCCTTCAGTAAAGGACTGGCGGCTTGACGAGCTCTGTCAAGAACGAGCAGGTAGTAGGGTTCAGAAATGGCGGCAAGTACTCAGGCATCCGTAGGGTTGCAGAGTGCAGTTCCGACACTGATCCTTGTTATGCATTGGGAGATGATCCAATTTTCCAGCATATACGACACATGTGATTGTTCAGTCCAAGATATTAAGTGGTTACATTTCTATTATTATATTGTTATGTAGGATATAACCTTTGATGGTCCCATTTCATTATAAGTGTACCCTTTGTCTCTTATATATATACAAAGAACACCTACTCTTAGGATCATAAAATATTGTATTATACATTGTATTCATTGTAAAGCAAAGTTTCCTCCTTAAAATGGATGGTAATTATTGGTTTCTTATCTTTTCCAAGGTGCAAGTTTCATAACATTTGGTATCAAAGCCAACAGACCTAGGATTTCATTGCTTCAAACATGCCATCTTGGAGATTCCACTATATATTTTTATAGGACATTTCAAATGGTAAAATTTTGAGCAGAGTTGGATGAGATCTTGGAGAACCTCTAGTTAAAATTTCATATTTAGGTTCATTATAATTTTTGAGATATATTCTATGGAAGTTAGGATTTGTGTTGGTCTTGAAATTTGTTTCAAACGAGTCAAATTGTTATTTTTCGCTATAAATTTTCCTAGGAAGCTTCAGACCATGAAATATTTACTGGATAAAGAATAAATCTCATTGCATGTCTTGGAATTTTTTTTGTAACAACATCCCTTACCCAACACCTAGAGTATGAGGTGGTCACTATTCATACCCAATCTTCAATTTCCGTTATGAAAATGGGGTATAAAATATTTTACTTTTCCCAAAATAATCTAAACTCATAGCACCCATTACCATTACATTTGTCTCATTGAGATGAATCCAGTGATATAAATTTTTCCTCAATCCGACCCCCGAATTGTGAGATATTGCCTCCCAAAGATTTCACCTCACCACCTCATCGAGCTACCTCATGACAATGCACCATTATCCTACATGGCAGTGGGGCTTTTAGACCATTCAAGATCAACCTGCTTCACTTACCTATCAAAGACCTTCATTGAGTTAGACTGGATCTGAAGGTTATGGATTAACTATGTCATCTCGACTCCATTTTAGCCCTCCTTATACCTTTGAGATAACGTCTATAGACACATCATCCCACTCTTTCCATACTGATGGATTCCTAAGAATGCTACTCTAATAACCATCGAGGCTGTGTCATGAGGCTTACGTGTTTGTGGTTTGTATGTCCTCCTCTCCCATTGGTTAACCTTTCCACTTTTACTACCATTGCATGTTAACCCATGTCACCCCACTTCCTTCACCCTAGAGCCTCCTTTGTTGCACCTCTTTATTTCTCTAGGATCATAGTGTTAGGCTGACTTGGCTAGCAAGATCCCTTCTCCACCAATTGGATACATGCCCCACTAGCATCGTATGACTTATGTCATCCCACTAGTCTCCTCTTGACATTTATGATTGACTCCTTACTTTAATATTCTAGGGTGAGACCTCTAGGCCTATGTGGTCTGGTGGGTCTCACCTCCATGAGTTACTATTTCTAATTGGCTCAAGTGGCTCCACACTCTACCTATGGGAGTGCTACTCATGCACGGAGCAAGCAAGATATGTCCTCTTTTTTGCCTTCATGCTTTCCATATTCTTCCACACCCATCCAAGATGTCCGTTTCGTTGAAGTTTCAGAGCAGTTTGTTTATAATCATCACAACCATTATATTGGCAGTTCTGAGCCTCATGGCTCGTCATCCATATAAATATAAATATAAATATAAATATAAATAAATGAATGTAAATATTATCATTTTGTTATTACAAATAGATAAATGAATATTATGATTTTATCATGAAGTAACATATTATAATTTTATTAAGATGTTCTCTATAATTTAGTATATGGGTAAATGTATAGCTATAAATATTAGTGTTAAATATTTATTTATTGGTTCAATTAAAAAATAATGAAAGGTTAAAGCATAGTTACCAAATTTGAATTCGAATACGAATTTGAATTCGATTCGGTACGGAAAAAATTCGACTACCTAAAGTATAATACAAAAAAAAGTAGGAAATATAGATCTTCCAAAATTAAATTATTTTTAGAATTAAAAAAAAAATCTATATTTATAATGCATCTAAAAAAATCACTTAGTCAAATCCTAAATTTTAATATAAGGCTTAAAAATGATAACATTATTAATTAATAACTAAAACAACCTAAATGTCTCTTTGTAGATTTTTCAAAGAGTTGTTTAGAGTGTAGATAGAAGCACACCCAAACTTTAATTCATGGTTTCGATTTCTTTACTATGGGAAAGAAGAGAAGTATGAAATTCAAATAGAAAAAAATGGAGATTATATATTTTATAAATATTTATAAATAAAAATTTATTATTCTTTGTTATAAGAAATTATTATTTTTAACAACTTACTATTTTCTACAATATTTTAATATAAAATTTATTGTTTTTTACAATTGTAATTTTTTTAATATGCAATTTACTATTTACTATACTTTTTAAATATAGAAATTTCTATTTTTAATCTTTAAATATTTAATTTTTATTAACCAAAATATTTACCAAATTATTATGTTTTTAATGTTTTGAGTAATGTAGACATTTCTATTTAAGTATTACATTTTTTAGTAACAAATTTTAGATGGTAACTACATTTTTTTTGAAATTGGAAATTTATGCTTTTAATGTTTTGAATAATATAGAAATTTCTATTTAAATATTAAATTTTATATTAAGAATTTTTTTATAAAATTAAATAATATAGAAATATCTATTTTTAGATATTAAATTTTATATTAATAAAAACACTTTTACCAAATTCCATTATAATTGTAATTGTAATATTATTTTAAACATAAAATAAAATAAATTTATTACCTAATTCCATCCTAATTGTAATATTTTCAACCCACCATTTACAATTCATTATAATTTTTTTTAATAATCAATTTTTTTTTTTAAAAAAAAATACCGTACCGAATTGCAATTTCCGAATTTGCAACCGAACCGAATCGTACTTTCGAACCGAATCGTACTTTTGTATTTTCGAATTTTTCAGGCGAGTACGGCCGAATTTGGTAACTATGGTTAAAAGTAATATAGAGTTAAATATGGTGGAGATTTTGTAGTGTAAACGGCTAGATCTTGGTTCAATTATCAATAAAAAGTTAAGATTAATAAAATAATAAAATAATAAAATTCAATTTGTTATATTGTAATTTTGTTTTGCAGGGCAGTTTAGCTCTTCGAACTCAAGTTAGAAATTATACTCCAGGAAAAATTGCATAAATAGTTATAAGTTGCATTGGTCAATGCTAAATTATTAGTGATTAAAAAACAAATAGGGACTAATAATGATAACATTGCCATATTTAAATTTCATTAATATGCACATAAAAACTTAATACTTATAATGAACTAACGATATAACAAGTTTCTTAGCTATGGATATCCACTCCCATTATACCATGGCTATTATTAACTTGTAAATAGGTTTTGTTACAATACCATGGGCCAATACCATGGCTTGTCAATACCACATGCCAAAAAACCATAACTTATTTCTCAATAAAAAATTAAAATGTAAAATATTTTAAACATTACATATAGCATTGATTACATAGAGTGAAATTTCTCCATCATATGGGTGGAGAGAGGGAGGGAGATAGTGATAAAGTTGGAGAGAGAGAAGTGATGGGGAGGATAGAGAGAGAAGGGAAGGGAGAGGAGAGAGGGAGGGAGAAAAATGGAGTTGGAGGGAGAGAGAGACTAAGGGAAAAGCAAAGACATAGAGATAGAGGTAGAGAGATGGAGTGACAAGGGGGAGAGAGAGAGAGAGGGAGAGAGGAGAGGAGGGAAGATAGAGAGAATGAGAGGAGAGAGAGGGAGAGAAAGGGAAGAGAGAAAGAAAGGGAGACATACCGATGGAGGGGGGAAACAAGGGGATAGAGAAGGAGAGAGGGAGGGAGATAGTGACAAAGTTGGAGGGTAGAGAAAGAGATTGGGGATAGAAACATAGGGAGGTAGGAGAGAAAGAGAGGGAGAGGAAGGAAGAGAGAGGACTTGAGAGAGAGGAGTGAGGGAGAGAGAGAAATATAGATCTAACCTATTGTATGTGTGTATATAAAAACCAACCTAGGTCAATCTTAACCCTGGATGCGCCTAGAATGATCAATTTTTTTTTCACTTTCAAATTATAATTTCTAAGTTTCATTAATTATAAAAAAAATTGTTAATTTTTTTTTAATAAAAAATAGATTATTTAAATAAAAAATTACAATTATAAAATTCAGATATTATTTTTCAAATTTAAAATTAAAATAATATATTTATGTGGCGTTCTCTCAATTCAAATCAAATCATCGACTACTAATTCGAATTTTAAAGAAAAAGATTAAGGGTATCTTTAGCCTCTTGGCTTACAATTACGCCAAAAGAATGGCCTCTTCTTTGTGATTTATGGCACTAGTCGGATTTGTTAGCCTCACTCTCATAATAAAACAATTATAAATCCAAAATTATAATTAAATAAATCAAATATTGAGAATTATGAGTTAGTTCCTCAAACTAGGGAGTTTAGTTAGGATGAGAGATTCTCTCCAACTAGTTCTCCTAGATTAGTGTGTTGTTGAGATATTTTCTCAACCAAGTTTGTTCAAGATAGGTGCACTATCTTGAGACAAACTTCCTCATGTATTTATATGTATCATAAACATTATTTTAATAATGAGAATGTGAGGAATGCTGTAAGGCTGAGGCCTTTTCCACCATGTCTAGTTTTTGTATATTTATGCTATTTATTTTATGAGTGTTTTATTATTAGTTTCTTAAATTTCTTCAATTGGTATCAGAGCAAATGGTCAAGGGCTTGATGTGTTGTTATACCTTTGGTAATGTTGGTGTGTGACGATTGATTCGATGGAGGCAGAATTGGGTCTATGTTTTTCCCCTTGGAATTATTTGCAAGTGGACGTGATCGTTGATCGTGTGCCTAGTCTGGAGTGGTGCATCGTGGATCGTGTGCTTAGATAAGATCGAGAGCACATGGTTGATGGTGTTGTCACCAAGTTGGTGCCTGAGTCGATATCCATTGTTGCATTGGTCTATGGAGGAACAAGCTTGGTGAATTGAATGCAATGTTGCATCTTATGCATTGAGGAGATTCGATCCGAAATTTACGAGATCACACCCTCGAATCCCCCGATCCATTCCCATGAGCTGAATCTGCCATGATCTGAATCAGTTTAGATGTGCACAGTGTTTATTGAAATCTTGACATGGTATTTTATGGACTTGACTGTGTGATTTAGCATGCATTTGACCGAGTGGCATGGTACATGGTTTCTATTGAAATAGTTTCATTCGAATTCTCGTAACAAAGACGTAGCCCCGAAAGCAAGGAGAGTGTTCTTTGTCGAAAGCTCTAAAATCTGATACGTTGAGGAGCCAAGGCACAATGGAAAGTATTACGCTAAGCCACTATCGCTGCCATCATCATCATCGTGAGTTTTTATCGCCATAATCTACGAGGGAGGAGGCACTGCTCCCTCAAATCTCGATGGATCAAATTTCTCTGCATTGCTAAAATACTCAGATTTTCTATGGGTTGAATTCACAGTCCAAAGCACCTTCCATCCTTTAGGGATTGTGGATCCTTCGTAGGTAAAGTCCTCCATCGCCTTGTGAAACCCTCCTTGAGAAGGAGGTTGTAGTCTCAACATTTCTTGACCACTTCTCCACGAATAGTTCATCTTTGGGAAGTCTTGCCATTCGAGAGGTTGCCCCACCTCTTTTGAATTTGTTATATCTAATTGCTCTTTCACGTCTTCTTCATAGTAGTGAGGATTCTCGGCCAAAAATTTAAGCAACACTGGTAATTTTGAGCTGATAGTGCCTTGACCTGCAAATATAAGCAGGAGGAAGTTGTCCTTAACTTTGTCGTTAGTGAGGGATTCCCTTTCACCTCGCTCATTAACATGAGAGAGTAGGAAGGAGAACAGATCTTGCTTTGGAGAAGCCTTTCCATGCTGTAACTTCGGACTCGAATTTAAAGCATACCGAGACTCCACAAAAAAAATGATCAGACGTGTTTTTGTTGCGAGAGGTTCTAGATGAAGAATTTCAATGGAGGTGTTAGACAATGATTTTGAAGAAAATGGGCTTACTCTGCAAGTGAAAATCGAGTGAAACGCTAATCTCTGGACTCTATCTGAGAAAACCTTTCGATGATGGAGTCGGAAAAATTATATTTTGGGTTATGTTCATTCTCCCTTAGTTAAATTTACACAGTTGCTTATTTATTTATGAAAAAAATGAGGACTTTGAAATTGAGATATCGCGTGTGCTATAAAGAACCATGTTGGTACCATGGAAGGTATTCTAATAATATGATGCGAAGGAAGCCCAGAATCAGTCACAAAACCCCGCTTCAAATAAGTGGATGAACTGTTTAGCGAGTGTGAAGCTATATATCCTGCTGATAATCTATCCCCTACAATTTTAGGCCAGTGAGAATTTCTTGGGGCCGATTAAGAACATAAATGCTTGGAAAATATGTAGTCATTTCTGGACATGCTGCAGTCTATACATTTCTTGATAAATTCTAAGAAAATGTGTGTACATGTGTTTTCTGGATGACATCCTTACACACATTGGAATTTGCATCTCCCTTGGCACATGCTCTGTGCTCCAAATAAGAAGCAACCGTAGAATATCCTCATTCAAAGCCTCTCAAAATGCCACTTTGTTGAAGAGGAGCGTGGAGGTTGCGTGTGGATCTGCGAGCAGAAGTGTGGTGGGCCCATAATCCTTTCCTGAGAATTTTGTTAATCATTTCCTGTCAGTTGTTTGCACTTTCTATTGACATAGCATAGATCATCATCAAACGCATTGGCTCTAATACCTGCAGCATGCAAGTCAAAGGTAAAAGAAATAAACAAATTCATAAGTCAACAGATGAAGTTTACGTTTAAAGCTTTTAACATGGGCAACATTTTTTTATTATTATATTACTTCATGGGTGGAAAGTGTAAACTAATATTTCTAGGAAAGTTTGTTTTTTTTTTCTCCACGAGAGATAAGGTGTGTTTTTAATGTAAACAACATTTGAGCTTTGGAAAACAATTCACTTTATAAAGTGATTTCATAAAATGTTTGAAGTAAAGTGAATCTTTTGCAATGAAGTGATAAGGTATAAGTTGTAATATGGAGAAATAAGGTGTGAAGAGATAAGGAGTATATTTTGTAATTTTGGAGTTATAAGGATTCTGTATTTGGAGTGATAAGTGAATTTTTTTTTGAGAAAGTCATTGTTGCACTCCAAAGTAATATTTTACTTTGAGAGAGATTGAGTTAGTGTAGGCAATTTTTGAAGACAATTTTCTTCCAAAGTTTGCAAGTGTGACATTCTCATTGAGAAGTTTCCATAACAAAGTTGTGACAAGAAAGATGTACTCTAGTAATTAATAAAATCATAATTTTTTTTGGTGCTTGTATCCTAGATCTGCCCGAAACTGAATAAGGGGATCTTAGGTACACCGTGTGTAATGAATGTGTGTGCATGACTTGTGTTCAGATTATCAAAATGCTCTCTTTGTATTATTCTTAAATAACTACATGCACATAAGCACGCTTAAGTATAAAAACGTTTAATCAAGCTCTTGTAATCAAGCTTAAGTACACAAGCACAAAGCGTCACATCATCAACTTAATAAGATGATATTCCAAGAAAGCACATTTCACATCATGTAATCAAAGAAATCAAGTTAAGGACGCTACAAAATCAAACATTTCGAGCCAAGACAACATCAACATCATCAACACTATTTGTATCACTTGCAAATAAACATTATTTAACTGAATTGTACGGGTGTATTCTCGGTTGTAACTGACACCCTAATTTGAATTTTTAAGGTGAATACATTAAGTCAAGTAAGTCTTCAACTGAGTCATCAAGATTGAACTTGTCGTTTGTCTTTTGGGTGCAGTTTCGATAGTGTTTGACACCCTTCCTTTTTTTAAAATCAACACATTTAGTTACTACATTCAAGAAAGCACAAAGTGTTAGTAATCAGTCAAGCAAGTTCAAGCAAGCCATCGAACAAGCAATCATCTATTGGGTTGTGTTATATTCTTTCCACGACTAGCCCACATAGTTAACCGACGGGTTAGAGGGGGGGTTGAGCCGCCCCTTCGTTGCACCGATTGCATAGCGGGGGGGTCATAGGGGGTTTGAAGGGTGCAAGTAACCCCACTTTATGAAATTTTGGTTTTGGACCCTATGTTAGGTTGGGCGGACCCACTTATGGTTTTATGCATGCTTTTTGCACATGGTTTTGGACGCGATGGTTTTCGGTCCATGGTTTTGGACGCGATGGTTTTCGGTCCATGGTATTGGATGCTTCAGCATGTATAAATATGTGTTGTAACATTGAAAGGAACATAATGCAAAATCAAGCTGGTAGTCTCGGTTCTGGGATCCAGGGGAAAATCTCTATGTATATGTGTTTTACGTGTTATGCTCTCGCATTGTTTATTTTTTGTGTTTTATAATTCGTATGCAAGTAATTTCTGTATAAGGTTAAAACCTACATTTGGTATCAGAGCTGCTTTGGCTTCAAGGGGATGCCTTTGTTGCTGAGGGGTTTCACTTGGGCCTATGGTAGACCCTATTCAGTGGGAGATCTATGAGATTGATTCTGGTGGTGAAAGAAGATGGTGAGCAGTGGAAAGATAGAGATAGAGAAATTTAATGGTCAGAGTTTTGAGTTGTGGAAACTCAAGATGGAGGATCTGTTGGTGGATAAAGATTAGTGGATCATGGTAGATCTGGGTACTAAACCAACGAGAGTGTCTGATGAAGAATGGAAGAATTTGGTTCGGAAGGCAAAGAGCACAATACGATTGTGTGTCTCAGATTCATTGTTGTTGAATGTATCAGTGGAAGCTACGGTAAAGGCTTTGTGGGACAAGTTAGAGACTTTGTACCAATCTAAGTCTCTGGTGAATAAACTATTCCTGCGGAAAAATCTATATAACCTGAGAATGAAAGATGGAGATTCGGTGACAGAGCATCTGAACGCATTTAATAATGTGGTAAGTCAGTTAGCATCTGTCGATATTAAAATTTCAGATGAAGATAAGTGCATCAGTTTGTTGTGTTCTCTATTAGATTCGTGGGATAGTATGGTTATTGCAATAGGTCGCAATGCAACTGCCTTGCATTTTGATGAAATAGTCTCATCCTTGCTAATGGAGGAGATGAGATGGAAAAATATGCAGAGCCAAAATGGTGATGCCTTGTCTGTACGAGGACGGTCCCAGAACAGAAACAAAAATAAGTCATCGAGTGGGAGATCTAAATCTCCAGGGAAACCTGTAAAGTTGGTGTGCTGGAAATGCAGAAAGGAAAGGCACTACAAAAGGGACTGTAAATCTAAAGCTCCTAATAAAGGAAAGAGATTTGATGATGCTCCTTCTGTAGAAGTGAAAACCATCTCAGATGAAGGTGGGGATGTGTACTTGGCTTCTTCAAGTACACATGTAGATCATGAGGCATGGTTGATTGACTCAGGTGCATCCTTTCACTTCACTCCCCATAGAGAGTGGTTCTGCGAGTATGAGAAATATGATGGTGGTGATGTCTTCTTGGGGGATGACAGGAAGGCTAGAATCGTTGGTCGCGAAAAATTAAAGTTGAAGTTGCAAAGTGGAAGGATTAGAACACTTCTGGGTGTTCTGCATATTCCTGCATTAGCCAGAAATTTGATTTCTGTAAGCAAGCTGGATGATGCAGGTGTAAAAACAATGTTCGAGAAGGATACCTGCAAGATGATTCAAGAAGCACTGGTATTGATGCGGGGAGTTCGGATTGGAACTCTGTACATGCTGCAAGATAGCACAGTTGTTGATGGGTGCAACAATTCTATGGTTCCTGAAAGTGGAGCAGAAAATCTAGTGGTCTCTGGAGAGAATACCATGTTGTGGCATCAAAGGCTTGGACATATTGGAGAGAAGGGCCTTCGAATACTTCATGGTAAAGGTATGGTAGAAGGTATGAGTAATAGCTCTCTGGATTTGATTTCTGTGAAAATTGTGTATATGGGAAGTAAAATTGGGTGAGCTTCCTCTCTGGTGGTAAGAGGGAAAAATAGATATTAGAGCTTGTGCACAGTGATGTGTTTGGACCTGTGAAGGTTCCATCACTGGGTAAGTCTTTGTACTATGTATCATTTATAGATGAATTCTCAAGGAATACATAGATATATTTCCTTAAGAAGAAATCTGAAGTCTTTGACATGTTTAAAGAATTTAAGGCTTTGGTGGAAAACTAGATAGAGAAGAAGATAAAGGTGGAGATTTTGCAGTAAGGAATTTGAAGAATTATGTAAGAAGTGTGGTATAGCACGGAAAAAGACTACTCCATATACACCTCAGCAAAATGGAGTTGCAGAAAGAATGAACAAGACATTGATGGAAAGGGCAAGAAGCATGCTCAGTGGTGCCGGGTTAGGACAAGAATTCTGGGCATAGGAGGTGGAGATAGCATGTTACCTGGTCAACATATCACCTTCATCAGCATTGGAAGATAAAACTCCACAAGAGGTATGGATTGGTAAGAAACCCTCTCTTTCACATCTGAGGGTATTTGGATGTGATGCATATATACATGTTCCAAAGGAGAAACGAACGAAGTTGGATAGTAAATCTGAAAAGTGCATCTTTATTGGGTATAAGAATGGTTTAAAGGGTTATAAGCTTTGGAACCCAATAACAAGGATGGTTGTGTACAACCGAGATGTGGTGTTCAGAGAGGTGAAATATGTTATTAAAAATGAAGTCCAACCAAAGGAACCTAAGAAGATAGAGTTTGAGCTAAAGGAGGAAGAATCAGAATCTACAGTAGAGGAGGAATTAGAATATGAAGAGCCACAAACTCTGGGTGTGAGAAGATCAATTCAAGAAAGAAGGCAACCAGAAAGGTATATTACATCTTCTTTCTATTCAAATTTTGCTTTATCTATTACTGATGATGATCCCAGAATTGTGAAGGAAGCAGTGGATTCAGAGGATGGAAAACTCTGGAAAGAGGCCATGGTTGATGAAATGGCATCTTTGCACAAAAATGAGGCTTGGGATCTGGTGGAGTTGTTGGATGGAAGGAAACCCATTGGCAACAAATGGGTGTTCAAGAAGAAGACAAATGCAGAAGGAAAGGTGGAGAAATACAAAGCTTGGTTGGTAGAAAAAGGTTATTCCCAAATGTCGGGAATTGATTTTGGTGATATTTTTTCTCCTGTTTCCAAGGTAACTTATATTAGATTACTTTTATCTATTGTTGTTGCTTTTGATTTTGAGGTAGAACAGATGGATGTGAAGACAACATTTCTTCACGGGGATCTGGAAGAGGAGATCTACATGAAGCAACCTGAAGGCTTTGTGGTGAAGGGTATGAAAGAACTAGTATGCAAGTTAAAGAAGTCTCTGTATGGGTTAAAGCAGTCACCAAGGATGTGGTGTCAAGAATTTGATACATTTATATGGAGACTTGGCTTCACCAGAAGAAAAACAGATCACCGTGTGTATTTCAAATTAATTGGTGACCGTGTTATTTATCTGATCTTGTATGTGGATGATATGTTGTTGGTTGGAAATGACAAAGAAATTATCCAGGATTTGAAGACCCAATTGTCCTCCAAATTCGACATGAAAGATATTGGTGCTGCAAACTATATTTTGGGCATGGAAATTAAAAGATACCGAGAAAAGAGGAAGCTCTGGTTAAACCAGAGGAAGTATGTCGAGACAATGCTGTAGAGGTTTAATATGCAGGATAATAATTCGATGAAGGTTCCTATTCCTGTAGGTGTGAGGTTATCTGCTGAATAGTGTCCCAAGACACAAGAAGAGAAAGAGGACATGTCCCGTGTTCCATATGCAAGTGCAGTTGTTAGCCTAATGTATGCAATGGTCTGTACTAGACTAGACATTGCACATGCAGTGGGAGTATTGAGTAGGTTTATGTCAAAACCAGGGAAGGAGCACTAGACATCAGTGAAGCAGGTTTTTAGGTATTTGCATGGTACTAGTGACTATGGTTTGTGCTTCCAAGGAAGACCAAGATTGGACAGAGTGTTGGATATTTGTGGCTTTGTTGATGTAGACTAGGCTAGAGATCTAGATTAGAGAAGATATACAAGTGAGTATGTGTTTAACCTATTTGGATGTGCAGTCAGTTGGATGAGTAAGAAAAAATCTATAGTGGAACTATCAACTACAGAGGCAAAATACATGGCAGCCACTCATGCAAGCAAGGAAGTAGTCTGGTTGCAGAGATTGCGTTCAAGTATGGGGTTAGTACAAGGAGCTATAAGGATAGACCGTGACAGCCAAAGTGAAATTTTCTTGGCAAAGAACCCTGCTTATCATTCAAAGACAGAGCACATTGATGTTCAATATCACTTTGTGAGGGATATGATAGAAGACAAAAAGGTGTTGCTGGTAAAGGTGGACACTTTGAAGAACACTGTAGAAGCATTGACAAAATCTGTGAGCTCTGAGAAGTTCACTTGGTGTAGAGAAACAATGGGAATTGTAGGGTTGAATAAATGACTAAGCTCTCTTATGGTCCCCTGTGGAAAGAAAACAACAAGTGGGAGAATGTTGGGTTGTGTTATATTCTTTCCACGACTAGCCCACGTAGTTAACCGGGGGGTTAGAGGGGGGGCAGAGCCCCACCTTTGTTGCGCCGATTGCATAGTGGGGTTGTCATAGGGGGTTTGAGGGGTGCAGGTAACCCCACTCTATGGGGTCCGGGGCAACACCCTAGAAAATTTTGGTTTTGAACCCTATGTTAGGTTGGGTGGACCCACCTATGGTTTTGTGCATGATTTTCGCACATGGTTTTGGACACGGTGGTTTTAAGTCCATGGTTTTGGATGCGATGGTTTTTGGTCCATGGTATTGGATGCTTCGGCATGTATAAATATGTATTGTAACATTGAAAGGAACATAATGAAAAATCAAGCTGGTAGTCCTGGTTTTGGGATCCAAGGGAAAATCTATGTGTATATGTGTTATGCTCTCGCATTGTTTATTTTCTTTGTTTTAGAATTCGTATGCAGGTAATTTCTATATGGGGTTAAAACCTACATCATCATCAAACGAGTGTGAATTCTAGTATTCTATTCTTCAAGTGAGCATCAAATCAAGCCAGTATTTAACACAAGTGCAATAAGCAATAAATCAAGGGAGCGTGTCATTCAAACAACGAAGCACGCGAGCGTGTCATTCAAATAACCAAGCAAGCAAGCATGTCAAAATCAAGTGTGAAAGTTCAAAGCACGACACCTACAACAAACGAGCTAGTGTGAAATTGATTGAAACATTCATAAAGTGTCAGTGAAACATTCAAGCAAAGTATTCATCATCAAGCGAGTGTGAAATCAAGAGTTCAATCAACCAAGTTATAAAACTATAGCAAGTGTTTAAAGAATCAGCAATAAGCAACAGTACAAGTGAGCCTAAATTCAAAGTGAGCAAGCTAACATGGAGACACACATTCAACTATCCCAAATTCTTAACAATTTGATTTTACCATCAGCTGGCGACATGGTGAACATCAGAAAAACAACTCTTACTGATATTTAAGTGCATCTTCAACATGCACATGAAATGATTGAGTTCCTTCAACTGGAGTTGCAACTACAAAGAACTGAGTTGCTAGAGAAAAGTGATGCTTTCAAGTCTTTAAACAATACAAATACAACTGATGATTCCAAGTCACTAATCCAACCAACTTCAAGTGTCGAAGTGTTCCTTGATCCAGTTCAACTCTCTTCCAAACCAATCATCAAGCCATGGGAAGAAATCCAAAGTAACAAAATTGACGAGGATTAGGATATGACAAAGATGAAAACAACTTGCATATCTGAGATTATTCAAAGTCGATCAAGTTTGTCAGTGCAAGGTTTCTTGCACAAATCACATCAGCTAGTTCAGAGAAAGTTGAAGACAAACAGAAATACACACAAATTGAAGTTGCAGTCAAACCAAAATGCCTTCATTGTCAAAGAACCAGTCATCTAGAAGATCAATGTTTTGATCTCCATCCTTGTCACCATTGTGGCAAGTCAAATCATTCATCAACACAATGCAGCAAAAAAACACTATCAACTAGATTGAAGATCAATTATTCATGGATTGATCTCTAGGAATGGACATCCACGGTCAGAAGATTGTATAAGTTTTACAATCGAATTCACTCACACATATTGCAGCCAACAGTAAAAATTAATATGGTACTCTCGTGCAGTTGAATGGGGGAGTACACCAGTGAAACACTCCTACACCTGAAGGGGGGGAGTTTAGAAATAATTTGAAGAAGATTGTCTCTCCTTTCAGTTGATAAAGGGCGGAAAATGTCAATGAAATTGACAGTGGTTGTCAGATTGAAAGTCTCGACAACATCAGCAAAGCAGCCAGTGGGCATTTTTATCAGCGAGTGAGCATCAACAAATTCGCTAATGGGCAATCGACAACAATATCAGCGGTGAGCAGTTTTCAAACAGAGAAAAAGCAATAGTGAGTTGTTTTTCAACATCATCAGCCAATGGGTGATCATCATCAGCAGATTTACCAATGGGCGTTCATCAACTTTTGTCAGTGGACAAACAAATATGCCAGTGGGCATTCATCAAATTTTTTCAGTGGACACAGGATGTTGATTTCAGGCAAATGACAGTTGGATCCTTTTGCAGCTTGGAACATGATGGAGTTGTCAAGTGACATTCAGAGATAAATCAGACATGTAGTTGACTCATGGTCTCTTCATATTAGAGTTTCTTCAACATCTAGCTTTGGCGGTTTTTTCAGGCAAATGTTTTTTGAGGATCAACTTGAGAACTTGGAAGAGGGTTCCCTGTTCTTATTTTGGATTTATCATTGGGGGGAATGTTAGCCTCACTCTCATAATAAAACAATTATAAATCCAAAATTATAATTGAATAAATCAAATATGGAGAATTAGGAGTTATTTCCTCAAACTAGGGAGTTTAGTTAGGATGAGAGATTCTCTCCAACTAGTTCTCCTAGATTAGTGTGTTGTTGAGATATTTTCTCAACTAAGTTTGTTCAAGATAGATGCACTATCTTGAGACAAACTTCCTCATGTATTTATATGTATCATAAACATTATTTTAATAATGAGAATGCGAGGAATGCTATAAGGTTGAGGCCTTTTCCACCATGTTTGGTTTTTCTATATTTCAGCTATTTATTTTATGAGTGTTTTATTATTAGTTTCTTAAATCTCTTCAGGATTTGTGACAATATCTATTTAATATTTCGTATTGGATGGTTCACTAGTGTTAAAATAATATTGTCGAGCGAGAAAAAAAAAAAAAAAAAAAAAAAAAAAACACATTAGCACATGGCATAAGACTGTTCCCTTTTCTTCACGCGTATGCCAATACAGAGTGGATTGCCCATTTGACATTATAGAACATGCCTTACCCACTATCGTAGTTGCGGAAAGCTATAGCGCGAAATTACAAGGATTGCTATGCAGTGGCAGGGTCTCTGGGTGGTACGACAACATTAAATCCCTTGGCCTCCTAAAACTACATTGGGAATAAAATTACTGTACAACGAACACATTTTAAAAATAGGAATTAAAAAAGTTTAAATGAATTTTTTTATTGGTATATATATATCTATATATATATATATATATATCTATATCTATATCTATATATATATATATATATATATATATATATATATATATAAAAGAAAGTATTATATTATTTTATATATCAATATTACTGTAATATATTTTGGAGTGTGTTTTATTTTTTAATAAGGTATATTGGATGTATTTTTTTTTTTTATCAAAATTTTTATGATATAATTTTGGATATAATTCTAATTTTATGTTGTTTAAAATGTGTTTTTAAAAGCATAAATAAAGTAATTTTTTTTAATGCATTTAAATTTTGTAAATTATATAACTCAAAATTACTATTTTAAAAAATCTTTACCTAATTTAAAACAAACTTTACTTAAGAAAACCACAATGTTTATTAATTAAGATACAATTTCTCTTAATGTATTATATAAATTTTTATTATATATCATATTGATGTTAGATATTAACATTATATTTTTTTCAATATGGTTTTATTATAAAATGTATCTCATTTTTCTAGATTCACTCTAAATTACACACACAAATATTAAATAGAGTTGATTATTTATGAATGAAATTTGAATTTAAAATTACCAAAAGACAAATACATGTTGTTGGTTGTGGCAATAATTTATCCCATCCTCAACCATGCAATCAATTGTATTATTTGTATCATATATATATATATATATATATATAGATATCATTATTTTGATATTATATATATATAGAGAGAGAGAGAGGGAGGGATAAGATGGAATTCTTTTGTATAAAATCTATACATACATGCCAAAGGTGTAGGAGGTGAAAGAATTAATTCTTAAGGAGATACCTAGGGTGCCCTATGTAAGATACCCAAGATATCAAAAGATGGTTACATGTGTAAAAAAGTAGTATTTTTAGCCATTGTGAAAGAAAGATGTGGCAAATTACATAGTTGGGTGTTTAGAATGTCAGAAAGTTAAGGTCAAGCACAAGCACCTACCAAACTTTTTGTAGACCATAACCATTCTTGAATGCATGTGGAATGTGGTGTCGATGGATTTTATTGTTAAATTGCCCAAGACAACAAAAGGGAATGATACGATTATGGTGGTGGTTGATAAGCTTACCAAAGTTGTTCATTTATTTTTGGTAAAATCAACATATAGAGTAGCTAACATAGCTGATATTTTTGTGAGAAAATTTTCCAGGACACATGGAATCCCTTAGGTTATTTTTGATAGAGATCCGAAGTTTACTCCAATTTATCGATGGGATTATTTAAAAGGTTAGGCATGAATTAGAATTTTAGTATTGTCTATCCATGAGGGTCTGGTGGGTAGATCAAGTGCATTAACCAAGTGATTGAGGATATTTTACGAATTATGTGATGTATAAACTATCCATATGGGAGAATTATCTACATTTGGTGAAGTTTGCATATAATAACAAATATCAGGCAAGAAATGTTATACGCTCATGAGTTGGAGCAATCTAGTGGAACAAATTGTGATTGAAACATAACTGCTCAGAGACATGGAAGAACAAATTGTGAAATTAGGCAAAGTCTAAAGCTGCCCAAGAAAGGAAGAAAAATTATGAAGGTAGGCATAGCATGCATCGGGATTTTAAGATTGGGCATCATGTGTTTTTGAAAGTTAAATCATAGAAGAGCTCAATAAAATTGGGAAATCATGCCGAATTTGTGGCATGTTACTATGGGTCATTCAAAATTTTGGAGAGGATTGGTTTTATTACATATAAAGTTGCATCCATGCATGTTCATGATGTATTATGTGTATCTCTACGTAAAAACTATATTTATGGTACTGATCATGTGATTGATTGGCATCTGATTTAGGTGGAACCAAAAGGAACGTTTCAGGTTGAACCTATATAGATTTTAGACAAGATGGTTAAAGTTCTTCCGAATCAAGTCGTTGCCATGATAAAGGTACAATGGACCCTGCATTGTTCTTACGAGGCTACATGGGAGCTAGAGGATGTCATGAGAGAAGAATACCCTCATCTTTTTTACTGATGTTGTAATGACCCTGGTTCAAAATCCATGTAAGAATATATAAGACCACGGTCATGGGACACATATTCCAAGGTGAATGTTAGGAAAAACATCCTATTGGGTGTTCATTTTGGTTATTATGGCTAAGGAAATTGGAAAAGGTAATGGAAAATTCTTTGGAAAGGCACGAGGCATTTATTGGAATTTTATTTATGAAAATAATTGAAATTAGGAGAAAATGGAGGTGAAAGGTCACATGTTTCATGTGAGGAGGAAAATGAAGAAAATAGAGGCCTCATCAATAAAAAGGCTTCTGAGGATCAGTGGGTAAGCTTGGTCAATTTAGTTTTGGAGCTCTCTCTCTCTCTCTCTCTCATACTCTTGGAAACTTAGAGTTTTCTTGGAGCACTCTTGGAAGAGTGTGGCATACTTGGAATTTGGAGCAAGAAGGTAAAGGAAGAGTAGGAAAGTGCAACAAGACATTGGGATCAGATACTACAATAAGTTTTTCTTGCAGGTACCAAGTTGCATGTATGTTTTGCTCACTAATTTTGGCATGCATGGCATATGCATGTGGTTTATTGGTCATGATCTACTACTGGCATGGAAGATTTCCTGGATGAATTGTGGATTTTTCTAGCCTTTCCATTTCCTAGATAACCATGGAGATTGTGGTTTATTTGTTTGTTTTATTTTGGTTGGTTCTCATGTTTCCTTTAGCTTCGGTTCAGTTACTAGTTCCTAGAAGCCCTGGTTGGAAAACGCTCTGGAATCCCTGTAACAACTTGGGTTGAGTTACTAGTCCTGGAAGCCCTGGTTGGACAAATGCTCTGGAAGACCAAAATAAGTTAAGGGTTGAGTTACTAACCTTGGAAGCCTTATTTGGAACAAATGCCTTGGAGCAATGGAAGGCTTGGGTAAAGACCAAGCTGATGATGGTTTTGTGATGTCTGAATGTGAGGTGGAATCCTTGTTGAGGTGGTTGGCTTCTGGAATCCCTGCATGGTTTTGGATTGCTGGGTTTTATGAGATCCCACATTCATGCTTGGAATATGGCACATACGTGACTTCCTAAAGAGAGTTTTGGCTCAACCACATCTACGGTTAGGTGGTTCGTGGAAGTGCCACAACTGGTTGGCCTTTGCATCATTAATAAGAGGTTATTTCTCCTCATTATTTTATGAGTATTGTTCTTGTTTATATGTGGATTATATGGTTGTTGTTTCCATGGTATTTATATCCCTATTATGTTGGTTATGAATATGTATCATGGCTGTGGGTATGTATGGATCTCATCATGTTTTCGATTGTAAATGAATGAATAATGTATCTATAACCTAATTGATGAAATGGTAGCTAATGTGTTGAGGCATCAATTATTCTTAGAGATTCTCAGATGAGTATGAGACCCCTATGCTTACATATGTTATTTACGCTTGTAGATTACATATTTGTGATATGTTTGATGAAATGCTTGTCATGGCTAGTAGGGGTCTAGTCAAGGGATTGTTCAAGTAATTGCAATTGTATCATAATTTATGTGTTATATTTTTGTTCTGAAGGTTGCATTGAGTTCTGGACAGTGACTTGGGCTCTGGGATTGAAAAAGTGGCTCAAATTTCAGGGATGTTGGCAGAACACTGAGAAATTAGTGCTTGGACACTGACATGCATTGTCATGAGAGCGTCTAGAGTCTCTTGGATGTTGTTAAGCCCATAACATGGGAGTGTCCGGGGGTCAAGTGGTATAAAACCTCAATGGAACCTAGGGATTGGTTAAAAAAAAAGGTTGGGATGGTTCTTAGGAGTCTTGTTGCTAATGTTGAAGGTTTGTATGGTGTGTTTCCATTGGCTCCACTTCCTTAACATGACTTAGGAGGTCAAATCATATTATAGTAGCCTCTCATCACATGTTTACCCTAGTTGGCCAATTACTCGGGTAGATGTGGGAGGAGGGTGTTACAGAGTGGTATCAAAGCATGATTCACCCCTTGGACTCGATGGACGGTGTGTTGGTCATGCATTTATGTTGGTTGCATAGGTGTTCCTTATGTTTGTAGTCCACGTGCTTGTTGCATTTACATGTTGTTGATCATGGTTGTAATGATGTCGCAATGTGAAGGTTGATGGTGTTGTTGTAAGATATGTTGTCATGGTTATAGTTATGCATGTATGGTAGGTTAGACATGCATTATGAGGTCATTGTATGAAATTAGGTCATCATGATGATATTGGTTTGTTATGATGCTGATATGTTGGATGAGATAGAGCGGGAGATGCATATCATCAAAGTGAAGTTGCATCATTGGACCCCAAGGCAAGCGTAGATCATCATACAAGTTTGTATTTTTAGCATCCAGGTATTTGATTCATGGTTGTTGTAAGAATTAGGGTTACTTATATGTTTTTCATTACATTATTACTATGGTTATGTGTATAAATTTTGTTCTATGGATGTTATGGTTACATACATGATAGATGCTAGTTGACTAGTGTAGTCATATACACATGTGTCAAATAGTCATGAATGACAGTAACTTATGGTTGCATGCATTGCTATTGTGTTTTATGTTAGATAGCTTGATGATTAGGTTATATGTTGTTGATGAGCATGATATATAACTTCTTGTTCTTATATGCTAGTAACTTGATGATTAGGGTTATTACATTAAGATGTTGATGTTATACGTATCATACTAAGTTGGATTGGTCTATGTGAATGGTTAGGGTTATGACATTCAGGTATGAGTTAATATGTTGTGATATTATGTCATACTAATCTAGACTGACTGTGCATATGTGATTATTTTGTCTAAATGATAAATGTTTACGAGCTTATGGTGTGGAAATGTTAGTTAGTGACTATGATGGATATCATGAACTTATTTATGGTTGAGTTAATATGTTGTGAAGTTATATCATGCTAATATGGATTGATTGTGTAGACCAGATTTCCTCCCCTGAGATACATTAAGGTACGAACTTTCTTATGTTGTTTACTTTCTGCTTGATTGTTTGATTATGATGTCTATTTGGTGTTTGATTGTTTGGTGTCTATTATGTTGTCTAGTTGATTTATTTAACATGGTATGTTTGCAAGTTGGTTGAATGTTTGATGAATTGCATAATATGAGGATGTGCTCCAATGATCCGATTTTAAGATGATTGTACTAATACATATGTGTTGAGACAGTTGATATGTACTTGAGTGTAGTAGGTGATAGTTGTAGCATTATGTATAATGACTATGGGTTGACTATGGATTATGACATGATTGTTAGTCTTTGTAAAGGTTGATTTAAAATTGATAGATATGATTAGCTTGATATTTGAAAACGTGGTTGACATGTGTGAAGAGTTGCAAGAAACATGTTTGGTATTAGCATGACAAGGTAATAGTTGATGTGTTTATATAACTAACAATCGGGTGATGTGACATCACATAGTAAACCTCGATTCCAACAAAGTAAAAGGTAGAAGAAAGGAATTGGGCAAGAATTCCTTTGGCTATGTTTGGAAACCCTAATTCCAAATGAATGAGTTCTTTGCATACATGAAGTCTTCTTAGCCTTGATTTTGTGTGACATTATGGGGATATGTGATAGATTCATGAACATGTACTTGACAAGTATATTAGCTAGTATCTAGTTACAGGTAAATTTGGCAAGGGAATTGGAGTCCCTTGAGAGAGGTCATGGATGTGTTTAGTTGCAAGCAACGTGATTGACACAACAATGTAAGGTAAGCAGTGTATTTTTATTTTTATTTATGCACTGATAGTTATGTGTTGATGGAAGTATGATGCAAGGGATTGCATGGAAAAGAGGCTGCCATGAAATCTCGAAGAAGGTTCAGGTTGAGGTTTTCCTTAGAATAATTGGGAACCATGGGGATTGAGACATGGCGTATGTTGTCATTCTTGTGCTTTTGGTCTTTTGGTGATTGTTGTGCTTGATTGTGTTTTTAGTTGCATATTATGCATGGCCATGCCACTTTGTTTGCAATGTCGTATTGTTCTTGATTTTCATGGTTTTTTTCTTGTCTTAACTTTTATGATTGAGGGTCTTGGGAATTGGTTTTGGAAAGAGAAATTTAATGGAGCTCAGGAGATTTTTGTGGAACCCAAAAGGTGATGTAAGGCTCGGATGAAACTTAGTGTATATATAAGTGCAGCTGAACACAAGCATATCACATCTAGTTGGATTTGTTGGGTCCATTGAGGTAGATGGACTGTGATAGGAAAATCATGAGAAATGTAATAGAAAGGGTAAAGTAAATGGATTTGAGGTTTCAGATGCCTTGGCTATGTTGGGAACTATTTTCCTTAGTATTGTGTATGTTGACCACAGATAAAAGGCATTCTCTTAACCTTGACCTTAAGCTATTTGGTAATTATGTTATGATCATGATTATGCTAATGTTTATATATGTATACATGTATGTATGTATGTATGTCGTGTTTGATAGGGTCGTCATGGATCATGATTATTTTATGCTATTGTTTATGCATATGTATCTATGTATCCATGTATCTATGTCACCGTCCAGCAAGTTTTTTAGCGATAATTCTTGTGGAGGAATGGTTGCTTATGCAGGTGAGTGGCATGAAGAGGTTCTTGGTCTTATGGGGAATCAAGTGGGAAGAGTAGCCGTGAAAAATCTATAAGGTTAGTGTCATGTGGATATGAGTTGATATTATGTTATTATAATATGTTTATGTTATGGACAGGCTAGATTGAGGGTAACATCAATGAGATGAAAAGCAATATGGTTTGCAACATGCTAAGATAAGCATGGAAGGAAGAGAGACACTGGAAGAAAGGTTTCTTGGTAGGGACAATGTAGTTTTGGATGTATAGTGCTACTCTTGTGTATACGTTGTATATGTTGTACAGGTTGCACCTGTGATGTTGTGTGCATGCGGTGTTGTGTATATATAGTGTGTGTACATGTTGTTTATGAAATGTTATGTATAGGGTGGTACATATAATGTTGTGTGAATATGCATATCAAATGTTGGGTATAGATGGTATTAAGTACATGATAGATATGCAATGTTGTGTACATATTGTAATATGTGCATGATGTATATGCGGTTTTGTGTGCATATGGTGTTGTGCACATGTTCGATATGCACTGTTATGTGCATGTTGGATATGTAGTGTTGTGTACATATGGTGTTGTGTGCATGTTGTACATGTGGTGCTATGTACATATGGCATTGTATGCATGATTGTACAAGTGGTTCTATGAGCATGTGGTACTGTGTACATGTAGTACATATGGTGTTGTGTGTAGGTGGTGTTGTGTACATGTCGTGCATATGGTGTTGTGTACATGTGGTGTCATGTACATGTTGTGCACGTGGTGTTGTGTACATCTGACATTGTGTACACATTATATAGGTGGTACAATGTACATGTGGTGTTGTGTACATGTTGTGCAGGTCGTGCCATGTACATGTGATGTTGTGTACACATTATGCAGGTGGTGTTGTGCATAGGTGGTATTGTGTACATGTTATACATGAGGTACTAATGTATGTGTGGTATTGTGTGCATGTCATACATGATGTGTTGTAGGCATGCAATACTATGTATGTGCATTGCATAGTTGTGGCATAGTGACATGTGTATTCGCTAGATCATACTATGTGTACATATATGTATTGTGTTGTACACTGGGTGTAGGTGTATGTGTCTTGATGTATATCCAATGAAGGCATATGTATTATGTTGTGTTGTACAATGGGTGTAGGTGTATGTGTGCTATGTCAGGTGTAGGTATATGTATTGTGTGGTGTTGCACATTGTGTGGATGTATGTGTTGTGATGTACATTGTTTATGTGTATGTGATTGTAGAAAAGAAATGGCATTGGGTGTTTGCTGGGTGTGGCAGCCGATCTGGTGTGTGTACAGAAAGAACAAAGGTAGAAGCTAAGGATTGATTAAAGGATAAGTATCAACATTTTGTTTCAGTTTTATTATGCATGTGTTTTATGATTCTAGTCTATGCTGATTACATTTGATCTATGATTCTGGTTCATGATGATTGCATGTGATTCATGATTTTGATCTATGATGGTTGTGTTTTGAGCTATCCTGATGTGATATTTTTATACATTTTGTTTTGGTCAAAGATTTTAGTTTGACTTGTTGTGATAGGAAATAACTAGGATTGCAAGTGTGCCTTATTGACAAGCTACCAATGAGGTATGACGTGAATTTATTTCAATTTGTTTTAAATCTAATGGAAATTATGTATATGGTACATAAATGCATGAACATGCCCAGTTGGGTGGCTGAAATTGACTGCAAGAATTTGCAACAATAAAAGGAATTGGAAAATGTAGCAATATGCTGGTAAAGTATTTAGGAATAGGGCCATTGTGGGATGTTGGTACCCAATAGTGTCCATTGATTTCCATGAGCATGATATGACTAGTGTGATGGTTGAGGCAGTGATATTCCTTGGTTTTTCATCTTCTGATGTGAGGAAGCCTTGCCAAGGGATGGGCTACCTGGGATGGGGGTGCCAACAGAACTTGGAAGGTGTGTGACTGCACACAAGGGGGTGACCATACTTCCTAAGGGACTATGTAGCAGAGAAGAGAAGGCTGGAGATATATTTGTTTTGGTCATTAGCATTTCTAGATGGAATTAAATGCACATTGGGAGTGTTCCCTGGAACAATGAGTTAGTAACTGTTCACTGAGAGGATAAGTGGTGCAGGATTATAGCACTAGACATTGGATGCAGATTTGACTTGGTAGTGGATTTTGGACTTCCTGGGAAGGAGGTGAATTGTGGTATTACTTTGAGGGTGGAGGTGTGAGCATCTAGATTCCCTTATTGTGGATGCAAGCATCATATCCTTTTATTTTCAGGATGAGAAAAATTATATATGTATATATGTGTATATCATTGTAAATATTGTATCGAGCTAGATTTATAAATCTCCATACACAGTATGATTATTTGTTGGGTGAAGCAAATTGGTATTTGTGTATATCTGGTTATTATTGTAAATATTGTAATGAGTTGTGTTATAAAGCTCTAGTAAATAGCATGTTTGTCATGCTTTAGTAGATGGTCATTATAAATACTACAACAAGCTATGTTATAAAGATTCATGGGAAGTATGTTTTGTTTTCAATGGTCTTGTTGGTTATAGGTGTCATTGAACACTGAGGACAGTGTTCCCCCAAGGGGGAGGGTTCTGTAACAGCCCTGGTTAAAAATCCATGTAAAAATATATAAGACCACAGTCATGGGACACGTATTCCAAGATGAATGGTGGGAAAAACATCCCAGTGGGTGTTCATTTCGGTTATTATGGCTAAGGAAATTGGCAAAGGCAATGGCAAAGGCTTTGGAAAGGCATGAGGCATTTATTGGAATTTTATTTATGAAAATAATGGAAATTAGGAGAAAATGGAGGTGAAAGGTCACAGGTTGCATGTGAGGAGAAAAATAAAGGAAAATAATGGAAAATGAAGAAAATAGAGGCCTCATTAATAAAAAGGCTTCTGAGGATTAGTGGGTAAGCTTGGTCAGTTCAGTTTTGGATCTCTCTCTCTCTCTCTCACACACACACACACATACTCTTGGACATTTAGAGTTTTCTTGGAGAACTCTTAGAGGAGTGTGGCATACTTGGAATTGGGAGAAAGAAGGAAAAGGAAGAGAAGGAAAGCATAAGAGGACATCAAGATCAACAACTACAACAAGTTTTTCTTGTAGGTACTGAGTTGCACGTATGTTTTCCTCACTAGTTTTGGCATGCATGGCATATGTATGTGGTTTATTGGTCATGACCTGTCATTGGCATGGAGGATTACCTAGATGGACAGTGGATTTTCCTACCCTTTCCATTTCCTAGATAGCCATGGAGATTGTGGGTTTATTTCTTTGTTTAGTTTTGGTTTGTTCTCATGTTTCCTTTAGCTTGGGTTCAGTTACTAATTCCTGGAAGCCCTGGTTGGGAAAATGTTCTGGAAGCCCTGTAACAACTTATGTTGAGTTACTAGTCATGGAAGCCTTGGTTGGAAAAATTCTTTAGAATCCCTAGGTGTGTTAAGTTACTAGTCCTGGAAGCCCTCGTTGGACAAATGCTCTGGAATCTCGAAATAAGTTGTGGGTTGAGTTACTAGTCCTGGAAGCCTTGGTTGGAACAAATGCTCTAGAGCCTTGGAAGGCTTGGGTAGAGACCATTCTGATGATGGTTTTGTGATGTTCGACCGTGAGGTGGAATCATTGTTTGATGGCTTGAGGTGGTTGGCCTCTCAAATCCCTAGATGGTTTTGGATTTATGTGTTTTATGAGATCCTGCATTCATGCTTGGAATGTGGCATGGGGGTGACTTCATGAAGAGAGTTTTGGCTCAACCATGTCTACGGTCAAGTGGTTCATGGAAGTCCCATAATTGGTTGGCCTTTGCATCATTAATAAGAGGTTATTTCTCCTTGTTATTTTATTAGTATTGTACTGGTTTATATGTGGATTAGATGGTTTTTGTTTCCTTGGTATTTTTGTCCCTATTATGCTGGTTATGAATATGTATTATGACAGTGGCTATGTATGGCTATCATCATGTTTTCACTTGTAAATGAATGAAAAATGTATCTATGACCTAATGGATGAAATGAAAGCTAATGTGTTGAGGCATCAATTCTTCTTAGATATTCTCAGATGAGTATGAGACCCATATGCTTAGATATATTATTTACACCTGTAGATTACATATTCATGATATGTTTGACGAAATGTCTGTCATAACTAGTAGGTGTAAAGGGAAGGGATTGTTCAAGTAATTGCAATTGCATCATCATTTATGCGTTATATTTCTGTTATGGACAATGACCTGGGCTATGGGCCTGAAAGAGTGGCTCAAATATCGAGGGCACTGGCACAACACTAAGCAAATTAGTCCCTAGACACTAGAGTCTAGCATGCCTTGTCATGAGAGCACCCAAAGTCTCCTGGACATTGTCAGGCCCATAACATGGGAGTGCCTAGGTGTCAAGTGGTCTAAAACCTCAATGGGACCTAGGGACTGGTTACTAGAAAGGTTGGGATTGTTCTTAGGAGTCCTGTTGTTGATGTTGAAGGTCTGTATGGTGTGTTTTCATAGGTTCAACTTCCTTAATGTGACTTAGGAGGTTGAATCATATCATATTAGGTTGGTTGGTTACTTGGGTAGATGTGGGAGGTGGGAGTTACAGATGTATATATGTGTGTGTGTATGTGCGTCACTAAGGACAATGCATAAAATAAGGGTAGGAGGAATTTAATTCCCCTTTCGGTTTATGATGTAAATATATGTACCTTGATATTAGGCTGGTGATCCAGAGTCATTTTTGTAAACATGTGTGCCTATTATATGTGTATATGGATTTTTGGGGCTATATTTCCTAGGGACATATAAGTTATTCTATAAAATTGGTCGGAAGGAGAAGTTGGTAAATATTGTAAAATTTTATACATATTTGTATATTGATAAAACAATGGCTGGCAACATAGTTGTTCCATAGAAAAGAGTATGGGGGGTAGTGCCACTCCATGGAAACATGCAACAAGAGTCATTTTTGGTGTTTGATAAGAGGGAACTCAGGTGCCCACATGGCTTAAGGGAGGTTCCACATGGATAAGAGTAGTGATGCATTATAAAAGGATACTTACAGAGCCATTATCCATTCATTTTTCTTTATTTTCATTAATCATCAACATTTTTTCACTCATCCATTACTCATTATAACCATTAGTTTCCATTAATATCATTGGTTTCTCATCGCCACTCTTTATTATAATCAATAACGCATTATTATGCTTTCATCATGATAATCTGGAGGGACCATTTACGATGATAAGAGGTGGGTAGATGATTTGTGTTCTGGACCAGTTGATGAACTAGTGTGGGGGGATTTAAAATTGGCTACAAATTTTTAGTGAGCCCTGTGCTATACCCTAGAACCAACAACACTTCTGGTGTAGCCACCTACTCCCACACTTACCCAAGTTCATTGGTCCACCGGGGTAAATATTTGACAAGGAGTTACTATGATATGACTCAACCTCCTAGGTGTAGTTAAGGAAGTGCAATCGACACACCAAAAAATTATTGACTTCCCTCAGGTGATACAGAACCCCCAAGAGCTAAACTACCCTTCTAGGTGCCCAAACCTCGAGTTAAACTCCTTTTCTAGTGACTTGGACTCCCAGATACTAAAAAAGCACTGTAAAAAGTTAACTCTAGCCCTTCAGTCACATGCATAAGCCTGCAAGGTAGCGACTACAATCTTTTTCTCCCAGTTCTGTGCATGTGACTGCGAGATTTGAGCCACTTTTTCAGGGCTAGTCTCCATACCACTGCCCAAAACTTGATGAAACTTTCTAGAACATTGAATGACACTAGGAAAAAGCTAGTAATACAAAACTTAGACAAGAACATGACCTAGAAAGGCCTAAGCATGATTGTAATTCCAGAAAACACATGATGAAAATTAAAACTACAAGTTATAAATGCACATATGAACATAGGGGTCTCATACTTATCTAGAAATCATCAAGAAGATTATTTTCCCTCTCATAATAGATGAAAAATCATTTATTAAGTGATGCATTCAATAACCATTCATTTACCAATCAAAACATGATGAGAGCCATAACTAAAATATGCCATGTAACCATGCTTATAACCAACATATAACTAGAATAATAACAATGATAGAAAAACCATCAAAGACACATAATAACAAGTAAATGTACTCATAAAATACAAGAGGAAAAGAGCTCTTACTAATGTATGTGAATCCAACCATGTTAGGGACTTCCATGTACCACTTGACCATATATTAGGTTGAACCAAATCTCTCTTTCAACCAATCACCCCCAGTCATATTCCAAGCATGAATGTGGGATCTTATGGAATAAACCGAGAGAAACCAAAGTAGGGCTTCCAGACGCCAAACCACCTCAACCCTCAACCACTAATTCCACCTCACGGTCGTACATAACTAACATCAACAGATTAATATCTACCCAAGCTATCTAGGTCTCCAGAGCATTTGTTCCAACCCATCTCCAATACTAGTAACTCAACCCATAGCTGCCATAGGGCTCTAGAGCATTTTTCCAACCAAGGCTCCAAGACTAGTAAGTCAACCTACCAAGGGTTCCAGAGCATTTCTCCAACCAAGGATTATGGGACTAGTATCTCAACCCAAGTTGTTCCAGGGCTTCTAGAGCATCTGTCCAACCAAGGTTCTAGGAACTAATAACTAAACCAACAACCATAAGGAACATGAGCACCAATCAGAAAACAAAAGGCAAAAACCCACAACACCATGGCTATTCAGGAAATGAAAAGTCTAGGAAAAGCTACTTTCAATCCAGGGAATCCTCCATTCCAATGAGAGATAAAAACTTAATAATGACATGCATACACCACGAATGCAAAAACTAGAAAGTAAACCATACATGCAACTCAGTACCTACAAGAAATCTAGTTGTACCCACTGATCTTGCTATCCCCTTGTGCTTTCCTACTTTCCTTTGTCTTCTTTCTCCAAATCCAATGTGATCCAAGAATGCTCCAAGAAAAAGCTAAGTATGCAAGAGTATGAGAGGGAGAGAGAGCTCCAAGCTAAAATTGACAAAAGTTTGTGAATTGATCATCATAAGCCTTTTTATCAGTGATGCCTCTATTTTCTTCATTTTCCTCTATTTTCCTTTAATTTTCCTCACATGAAATTTTGTGACCTTTCACCTTCATTTTCTCCTATTTTCCTTTATTTTCATAAATAAATGCCAATAAATGCCATTTCCCTTTCCAAATCCCTTGCCAATGCCTTTTCCAATTTCCATAGCCATTAATTAATCACCAGTGATCCCCATTACTATATTTTTGTCCAACATTAAACTTGGAATATGTGTCCCATGACCTTGGTCTTATTTCGCCTTTATTAACTTTATTACATGGATTTTTAACCGAGGATGTTATAGAACCCTCCCCCTTGGGGGAAAACCATCCTTGGTGTTCAGTGACACTTATAAACCAACAAAACACATGCTTCCCATGGAGCTTTATAATATAACTCGATGCAACATTTACATCATATGATATTACTGAAAACAAAATCAAAATATCATGAACACCATACTTCTTATTGGAGCCTATAAAACAGTTCGATGTGGTATTTACATCATACATATGCATATACATAAACATAACCAAAACACAACTCCAAAACATATACCAAAAGATATCTGCTCAACCAGCGAATAAAGAAGGATACATGGCCCACATCTGATCAACCATATCCCATGTAGCTTTATTAGGCCCAAAGTGCTTCCATTGCACTTTAACTTTCTCGATTTACCGATTCTGAACCATGAGCATATTTCATTGCAAAATGCACTGAGGTTCCAGCTAGAATTCTCCTTCTTGTTCCACCTGTAATACAGACCAATCAACCACATCATCAACAGCTTTCACATACTTCTTAAGCAATGACACATGGAAACAAACATGGACTTTCATTGTTGGAGGCAGTGCAAGTCGGTAGGCTACTATTCCAATCCTTTAAAGAATCTCAAAAGGCCCTCAATACAAAGGTTCTATCTTAGCACATGACCTAATCCTTAAGGATCTCTTCTGTGCTTGATTCACACGTACACCTTTTCCCCAACTTGAAACTCCTTAAATACCCTGTGTTGGTCTGCATAAATCTTCTTTCTATCCTTTCTTTCCTTTAAATTATTCTTGAACACCTGCATTACCTATTCCATCTATGCCAACATGTCTGGTCCAATCAATACCCTATTAACTAGGTCACTCCAACTTATGGGAGTATGACAACTTTGTTGATAAAGTGCCTCAAACAGACTCATCCTCAAAGATTCTTGATACCCGTTTTTGTAAGCAAACTCAACCAATGGAAGATACTCTTCCCACTTTCATTGCTGATGCATAACATACATTCTCAACATGTCCTCCAAAATCCTGTTGACCGTCTCTATTTTTCGATATGTGCGTGGATGATAAGTTGTACTAAAGGCGAACTCTATACCCAAACTTGCAAATAACTATTGCCAGAACCTAGAAGTGAACTTGACATGTCTGGCTCACACAATATTCTTTGAAACACCATGCAACCTCACTATATCTCTAATGAAGACCTGTGCTACCTCGCTAGCTGAATGAGTAGAATTCACTAGAATGAAGTGAGCTACCTTAGTCAACTTGTCAACCACAACCATAATGGAATCATGTTTTCTAGATGTCCTCCACAAAACTATGATGAAGTCCATAGAAATGACCTCCCATTTCCATTCTGGAATTAGAATCAGTTGTAATAACCCACGTGGAAGCTTACACTCTACGTTTACCTATTGAAAATTCAAACATCTAGCCACAAACTCTTCGACTTCCTTCTTTAGATTCGGCCAATTGTAGAACTTCTTAACCATTGTCAATGTCTTCTGATATCCCTAGTGACCTAAATATGGTTTAGCATGAAATTACCTCAAGATAAGCTTCATGAGTTCATTGTCATTTGGCACATAGATCTTGTCCCTAAATATGACCAAACCATCTACCGTGACATGATAATCCACATCCTGTTCACTTATACCCTGCTGTTGTAACCTGTGACTAAGTTTTTTGTACCTATCATCCTAATATCCTTCCTACAAGATCCTAGCTTGTAAATCTATTCCATTTGAACTCATAGTTGCTATGTGATTTACCTGTACTCTCATGCTAAGAGAATATGCAACCTTGTTTTCTTTAACCTTGATGTACTTAATCTCATTTAGTCAAAATCATTAATCGTATCCAACCACCTAGCTTGCCTGACGTTTAGATTCGGTTGGTCAAATAAATATCTCAATCCACTATGATCACTCATCAAGATGAATCTTCTACTAAGAAGATAGTGTCTCCACATATTCAATGCATGGATGATCGTTACCAACTCAAGATCATGTGTCACATAGTTCCGCTCATGCTCATTCAGTTTCCTTAACTTGTAGCATACCACCTATCCCTCCTACATCAGGACTCCACCATGTCCTCTTTTGTAAGAATTTGTACACACCATGAACTCTTTATCCCGATTTTCAATATTTAGAACTGGATCATTTGTAAGTAACTGCTTCAACTACTCAAAACTAGTTTCACATTCCTCTCTCCATTCAAATTTCTCTCATTTTCTCTGCAATGATGTACTATTATAGGAAATGCGCGAGAAGTTCCAGATGAACCGCCTATAATAAATTTCCAACCACATGAATGATCTAACCTCATCCACTACTATGCCTTCCTTGGAAACCACATGCCCCAAATAATGTACCTCTATTTGAAAGACGTTGCATTTACTAAGCTTGGCACACTGTTACACAGTAATTTGTCACTGTCTCCCTGTCAGTCTCTCTACTATGTCATGAATTCAAATCAATCATGCTCATGCTCTCTAATCTAGCCAAATGACCCACTTTGCCAAAGTTTTTGCTATCAGCGCGCCTTTTGGCCAAATAACCGCGCTGATGGGCAATGAGATTTAATAGGATGACAGTTCCTGATTACGGATCTGTATGATCGGAACTTGTGATCAAGTCACACATCGCAGTATACTAGACCTTCTAATTCTTTCCAAGTTTTAGCTAATAGATTCGCAATATAACTGGGAAGGCTCTTCCTCTATTACCACCCACATATATGGGATATTTAAGGAAGTGAGCTTCTTTATCAGTAGAAGGATCTGGTGAAAGGATGGGGAACACAAGTTCACTATATTTTTGACCGGGAACAGGACCTATTACAATAATGTTTTTTTTATTGGGACGATAGTTCTGAAAATGAAAATTACCCGTCTTTTGTCTAATCTCGCCAAGTGCTATGTTAACTCATGGGTTTGCTACTTTAGGTCTTCCAGAGGAAATGCAACGATCCGGAATGTTAGTACCCGCGCTACAATCTCATTGGTCAATGATGCATGTAAGTATGATATTGTTTAGCTATGCAACCCTTTTATGTGGATCCCTAGCATCCATAGCTCTTCTAGTAATTATGTCCGGAGTAAATAGACAGGTTATTTTTGGTGCGATGGACAATTTATTTTCCCGAGCCATTCTTCCCAATGAAAATTTTTATTCACATGAAAAGCAAAAAAGTGATTTGCAATACACTGTTTATTTTTCATCGCTCCATAACAGACCGAATGCGCTGTCAGCGCGGAAGCACACGTGTTTTCTGCGCTGATCAAATTTCATGAGCCAGTGCATTTGTTATTCATATCTGATCGCGTTGACATGACCTTCTTTGTTATTCAGCTGCGATGTCAGCGCTCCAGTGCAGTTATGGACCCGCGCTGATCCTGTTTGGGCGAGTTTGTTCTAACAGCCGGCCTTCCAGATGACTCCAGACCTGGTTGTTGGCCTTGTGAATGTCGCCCTACAATCTATGGCATGTCTGTTCGTCATTTGAGCCACCTTCCTTGGAGATAAGCTCATCCTCCCACCATTCATGGAGACTCCTTCTCCTATTTAAACCGCCACCATTGCCATGAGCAGCTAGTTTTTAGTTTTTGGATAGTTTTTGGTAGTTTGGATAGTGTGGAATTCATAGTGCTTAGACTGCTGCTGCTAGTAGGTAGTTGGTGTGACAAGTGTGGTTTTGCTAGAGGAAGCTTAAGGAAGGTTGTGAGTATTGCTTGTGTGAGAGAGAGCTTTGTTTTGGGAGAATCTACCTCCAAGGGTGAATGCTTAAGAGACTTGCTGGCTGAACCCTCAAGAGAAGGACTCAGCGTCAGAACTTTGGTTGTACCTTTCTCTGTTATTGATTAATAATAGATGACTACTGTTATGGTTCCATTCTCATTTGTCTTTGTAATGGTTAATGTGAATTACATCCTTTCTGACTGATGTATGATTTCTTTTATTAGATTTCACGCTTGTGTTTGTCTTTCTCTTCGTGTGTGCAGGTATCTATTCACGGAGATCGTGGAGGATCGTGACCAGCCAGAGCGAAGGAGCGAGAGTGGCATCTCTTCATCAAACAATAGCGTTGGAATCCAAGTAGGTGTTCAGTGCCTCTCTTTTATTTGCAATTAGGAACTTTCACAGTAGCATTGATTGATTGTTGCTAGACCCATTCTGGGCTAGTAGGGATCGCCTCTATCCGTAGAGGGGATTTACCTCTCCAACAATTTGGCGACTCCACTGGGGAGCTGGCCTTTGTCTCTTTTCGTTTGTTCTTGTGTTTGAGTTTGATTGTTACTCTCTTTTCAAAATTAGGGATTAGTTCTCTGCTTTTAGACTTCCTCGTTCAGTCTGGGAGGTGTATAAATTGTTTAAAGAGTTCTGGCCTTGGTTTGGGAGTTTTTGGCTGGATTCTGCCTCTTTTTTAGCCTCAGCTCGGCTTAATCAAAACAGTTGCACTGACAGTGCATAGCTGTCTCTTTGACCCCGTTGTCATCGCGCTTGTACGTAAAACAGTCGCGACGGTTCTGAAATCGAACCAGTGCACTTAAGTCGTGTCCTTCCGCACTGACATCGCCTAGTTGCTACGCGTGACCTTTTGTCAGCGCATTATTGTTGAGCGCTACCCGCGCTGATCCTGTAAAATTGAATTTGTTTCAATTTTGCCTCCTGAGCCTGTTGGTTTGACTATCTCCAGCTCTTTCTACTTGGTTTATGACTTGGTATTTATTGTTTGAATTGTGAAACACTTGCGTGCGAAGTCTTGTCGGACGAATTTCGTTTTTGTGTCCCGTGACCTAGTGCCATCATCCCGTTGTCATTGGATTGACCTTGTTTCATCACTCTTTCACAAAGATTCGTTGCTGCTCGTCTTTGCTATCGCGGAAAAATTCCTCTTTTTGCTTTCTTTGCTTGTTTTTTTGAGGTGATTGTCGTTGAACCGATCCTCGGATTGTTTCACTACCCAGACACAGATCACAGTTGCTAGGGTTCAATCAGCTCTTTTCACGCTTGTTGTGTTCGTCATTGAGTGATTTTACTTCTTTTTGCTCGGTGTTGCTGTCTCTCAAAATTCATTTTAAAGTGCACAGTGCCATTGGAAAAGAAATCAAACTAATGTCTTTTGCATTCAATAGTTAATGAAAAGAAGAGCATTTCATTGATTTGTGTCCTCAAATGAAAAATTTCATTTCTTTGTCATTAGCTGCATTAGATTGTTTGATTGTTTGAGTTCATTTTGTTTGATTGAAAACTCTTAACCTTCTCATAGTTAGAATTCATCGAACGAAATGGTATTCTTTGGCATGTAGTTTGCATCTAGGTAATTGTGAGAGATCACACTATAAGGCCTGAAACCGAAACTTAATTCAAGATCAACCATAAAATAAACTGAATAAACCTAAAAATGCATTAGAACTTAACGCAAACATCTAGAGGTCTAGGTTAGAGACGTGTTCCGGCGTCTTTAAACATAGTCACTATTGTTTCACATTACGGTTGGGTGATTCCTCCTTCTGTGACTCGATAGTGGTCTAACACGGACTGTGCTCCCACGTACCGTCGCGTATATAGAGAGACCCCACTAGGCTTTTATCCTTGATCCATAGGAAGCCGAGTCTGCCGCCCTGCGAACCGTAACGCACCGAACACAGCATTCGGGAAGATTGACTGCAGTACGGAAAGTCCTTGGTTCTCATACGATTGCCAAGGTGTATAAGCAGTTTTACGGATTGCTTGGTAAACCCTTTGCCTAGAATCTCCAGAGCAGTCACTTTTGATCCTTTTCGGACTCCCTAAAAGAAAAGGTGCCAGTGAGCGTCTTGTCACTTCGTTCTCATTAAACATTCGAAGGAGACTAGAGTCATCTTTTCGTCCTTTTCTCGACTCTTGAAACATGAAAAGGCCAAGTTTGGTTCCTGTGTCTTAAAAATTTATTCGGCCACGATAACATTACCTGGTTAAATCTTGTGTTAGCTTGAATAGGTTTCCTTTTTGTTTGCCATGGCAACTTTTCCAGGGTTCACCAACCCAAGTTCCTCTCCTGACGGGAATCCTGGTCATTTCCCTCCTCTCGGGAATGTTGGTGCTCCTTATATGGCAACGTTATCCCTTCCAGGGTTAACTGTCAGGTTGCCTGTATGGTTGTTTTCAACCTCTCTGGTCCCTGTCGTGTCGGCTGTTAGCCCATCAGTCCCTCCACCTGAAAAACATCATGTTGATCCTAAGGTGGATCTCTCCCCTTCGACGCCTACTTCTACGTCTTCCTCTTCTACTTCGCCTGGTGAAGGCCTCGTTTCGAGTAACCAGGTGGCTAAGAAGAAGAAGAGGAAGACCAAGAAGAAGAAGTCTCCTAAGGAAGAGGCTACAAGTATAACTCTTACTCCCTCGAGTACACTTGAGGTCGGGCCCCCTTCTGCTCCTCCGCGGAAGGTTAAGTTTCCTTGTCGATTATGCAAGGAGGACCATCTTCTTCGCGATTGTCCCGGCATTCCTAGGGTATTAGAAATATGGTCTCGCGATCCGGCCCACCCCTCATCGTCCTCTGGAGCTCACGGCGATGCTACCTTATTAGTTGGGAATGGTAAGGGAAAAGGGAAGATTCGAATCCCTTGTAGACTTTGTGAGGGCAATCATCCCCTTCACCTTTGTCCACTCATGGATAAAGACTTCAGTGTCTTGGAAAGTATCCCAGCTCCCTCACCCCAACTTCCCGTTGGATATCAACGTCTTTCTGCAGTTGCAGATCATCCACCTCCCGACAATGAGATTGGTTCACATTCTTCTCTTGTCCAGGCCCCTCTTCCCGAACCCGGCTGTGTCCAGCCTGTTCCAGACCAACCATTGGTCGGAAAGAGTGTTGACTCGAGTCCGCCGCTCGCTCACTCTGTTTCGGAAGAGAATCATGCCCATGTTCTTCTCGTCTCTTCAGATTCTCCTGAGTCCCGAAATGACTCTCCTAACCCAGCTGCTCCCGAAGGTTCTCCTTCGGTTCCTTTAGCACATGGGGGCAATCATACGATTCCCCCACCAAGTAGTCTGGTCGCTTCCTTTGATTGGAATCGCCTGATCGCCAGTCGCCTTCCATCCCATATGCCTTTCCAGATCACAGTACATGCCTGTGCTAAGGCAGTACCTGGCACTGTTTTGGATGAAGGGGCGTCTGTCAGTCTTATGCCGTACACTACTTGGCAAGCTTTAGGTTCCCCGCAGCTCAGGCCGGTTACACAGAATCTGTTGGCCTTCGACGGAGGAGCCTGTCCATCTTTAGGAGTTCTCCCGAAGTTCCCTATTACTTTGGGAGCAAAAACCGTCTACATAGACGTCTTGGTTACCCAAGGTGTTTTAGACTTTAGTCTTCTCCTTGGTCGCGACTATGTTTACGCCATGAGGGCACTTGTTTCTTCGCTTTTCCGTGTGGTCTGCTTTCCACACGATGGAAGAATTGTGACTATCGATCAATTGTCGTTCGTTAGTCCCCCAATTTCTCCTGCGCAGTTGTCGCCCCCTCCTAGTTTTTATCCACCAGTTGTATCTGCCCCACCGCAGATCAACTACGTGGCCACCTACCCCGTGCCTATATCCAGTGCTGACACCGTTGTGCATAGTGTCCTGGGGGCATTAGGTCCTGACTTCCAAGATGTGGTCCTTTCACCGGGAGTAACACTCTTGGAAGCACCGACTTCCTGTTCATTATGATGCAGTTCGGTCGGAGCATAGTTCACTTTCCTATGTCAAGCTCCCTAAAAAATGAAATTGGGTCTGGTTGGAGCATAGTTCCTGATCTTGTGTCAAGCTCGTTAAAAAATGAAACAAGGGTTATGAGGATAGTTCTTTTACTGTGTCAACCTCATTAAAAAATGAAACACCTCCCTTTCAAAATCGAGTCTTTTGATTAAGATCTCGTAAAATACAAGTCGAGTCTTTCATCGATCTCGAGAGTGAACCTTCATTCCATCCACTTTGTTGAATGCAATGAAGCTTGGGGGGCATGTACCTAGATTTGCGTCATTATGTTGGGGCATGCGAACTTATAACAAGCATAGTTTTTCGTTTCAAGCTTGTGTAAACATGAAACCGAATCCAAGCAGAGTTCTCCATGGTTCAAGCTTGTGTAAAAATGAACCCATACCCGATTTACATCTCGTGATTGCTATCTTTATCCGCTAAATTCTGTTAGATGAGCCTTGGTTGTTTTCATTCCATCGCCACCATCTCTTTGGCCGATCATATGCTTTCACTTGGTTGTTTTACCTTTCCTGAGGGACCGCATTTATGAGTGGTTTTGATTAGCCAACCTCTTGACCATTACATGTTTTGAGCAGTTCCACCATTGCCGGAACCAGTTGCTACCCTTTATACCACTCGTTCCTCTAGGACGAGTCGCCTTTAAGCTCTTTTCTGACTCGTAAAAAATGAAAAGATTGCCGAGTATTTTTCCCTTTTTGAATCGTTAAAGAGAATAAAAACGGAGGTCTGCTTTCAGCTCTTTTCCGACCGTTTAAAGACGAAAAGATTGCCGAGTTCCCTCTTGACTCGTTAAAAGGAATGAGAGGCGGTCGCCTTTAAAGCTCTTTTTTCGACCGTTTAAACTAAAAAGATTGCCAGGTTTTTGTCGTTTCGAACTCGTTATTGGCTCCAAAACAACGTACTTCTGATCACTTTTTTACTTTTTCGGGTTGAAGTCACTACCTATGAAAAGTACTCCTCGATCATACTGGTCGAGCGGTTCTTTCGAGCATTGTTTTATACTTTTGCGAACTTGGGAGACACAACTTTACGAAAAAGGACCCCCCTGGAGTTTACTTTTCTGCTGTCTTTTCAGACTCTCTAAACAGGAAAAGACGCCGAGTTCTTCCTTTGTCAGACTCGTTAAAACTCAATGACATTGGATTCTGTCAAAATGACACCTTCCAAGCATATGCTATCCCCGTCAAGCTTGTCATCAAAAAATAATCGGGGTACCTGCCAGAAATGGTGGGGAAAATGGAACTGTAATAATGGTCGTATCGGCAGTATGTCGCCCTTGAACATGGCACTCGTCTGCATTCGTGTCTGGGTGGGGATTTCTCATCTTGTTTTACACTAGCCTCCATGGGTTTGGGTTATCCTATTTGACCTCTCATTTGCTCATTGCCTTGTCACCATGACCTCTGCTCATTTGATGTCAGATACTGCCAAATCCACTGTCGTGCCGCCGATATGTTCAAGAGAAGTTGACCTTTGCAAACTTACAACCTCCCTCTGATGTCTCACACAAAATATTTTATCCTTCTCTGTCTCGTGTCGATGATGTGGGAAACATTATGGCCCACCTTCGATCAAGGTTACCTCCTGTCGACTTCAGCTCATTATCCAGGACGGTGACCTAGAGACTCCCTTCAGGTGCCTTAGAGCCTGCATGCCTCAATGGCAGGATCTTCGTGTTCGACGCGAGGTTTTCATCATTAGCCTCCGATCGAATGATTCTGCGGGTGTTCGACGCCAGCTCATTGAATTCACATGCCGCGGATTGTACCTATAAGTACCTTGAGGACCATTGTCATTATTGGTGGTACCTCTCGCGTCTGTTAACATTTTTCACTATTGGCTGGTAATCAGACGATGTTCACGCATGTTCGACTTCAGCTCATGTATTCACATGCTTGGACTTGTACTTTGTTCGGGTTGGGATGGAGCGCAAGACCCTGGTTTTTGTCTGTTGCGAACCAGGCTGCGATTTTGTGGATTATTATTACATGACTCATTGATGGATGGCTGCGCCCATACTTGAGTCTTTGGGATGGCTGCGACCATACCCTCTTATCATCATGGTCTCTTCAGCTGGGTGGCTGCGTCCATACCACAGACCTTCTTCGTATGTCTTTTGGATGGTTGCGCCCATGCCTAGACTACATGTGATCGAGATATCAGTTGTACATTCATGTAGGTCCTTCCTGGTGGTGTTTCAGTTCAGCAGTTTTGTAAAGCATTTCACCCCTCCCACTCTCTCGGGCTTCATGCTTTAGGGGGCATCTGTTACACAGTAATTTGTCACTGTCTCCCTGTCAGTCTCCCTACTATGTCATGAATTCAAATCAATCATGCTCATGCTCTCTAATCTGGCCAAATGACCCACTTTGCCAAAGTTTTTGCTATCAGCGCGCCTTTTGGCCAAATAACCGCGCTGATGGGCGCTCCATAACAGACCGAATGCGCTGTCAGCGCGGAAGCACACGTGTTTTCCGCGCTGATCAAATTTCATGAGCCAGCGCATTTGTTATTCATATCTGATCGCGCTGACATGACCTTCTTTGTTATTCAGCTGCGATGTCAGCGCTCCAGTGCAGTTATGGACCCGCGCTGATCCTGTTTGGGCGAGTTTGTTCTAACAGCCGGCCTTCCAGATGACTCCAAACCTGGTTGTTGGCCTTGTGAATGTTGCCCTGCCATCTATGGCATGTCTGTTCGTCATTTGAGCCACCTTCCTTGGATATAAGCTCATCCTCCCACCATTCATGGAGACTCCTTCTCCTATTTAAACCGCCACCATTGCCATGAGCAGCTAGTTTTTAGTTTTTGGATAGTTTTTGGTAGTTTGGATAGTGTGGAATTCATAGTGCTTAGACTGCTGCTGCTAGTAGGTAGTTGGTGTGACAAGTGTGGTTTTGCTAGAGGAAGCTTAAGGAAGGTTGTGAGTATTTCTTGTGTGAGAGAGAGCTTTGTTTTGGGAGAATCTACCTCCAAGGGTGAATGCTTAAGAGACTTGCTGGTTGGACCCTCAAGAGAAGGACTCAACGTCAGAACTTTGGTTGTACCTTTCTCTGTTATTGATTAATAATAGATGACTACTGTTATGGTTCCATTCTCATTTGTCTTTGTAATGGTTAATGTGAATTACATCCTTTCTGACTGATGTATGATTGCTTTTATTAGATTTCACGCTTGTGTTTGTCTTTCTCTTCGTGTGTGCAGGTATCTATTCACGAAGATCGTGGAGGATCGTGACCGGCCAGAGCGAAGGAGCGAGAGTGGCATCTCTTCATCAAACAATAGCGTTGGAATCCAAGTAGGTGTTCAGTGCCTCTCTTTTATTTGCAATTAGGAACTTGCACAATAGCATTGATTGATTGTTGCTAGACCCATTCTGGGCTAGTAGGGATCGCCTCTATCCGTAGAGGGGATTTACCTCTCCAACACACACAACTGATGCTTTCTGGGTAGTCTTAAGACCGTTGTTAAGTGTTTGACATGATCTTCCTCATTCTTAGATTATGTCAATATATTATCAATGAATACAATAACAAACTTGTCCATATAAGGACACAATACACTATTCATCAAACATATAAAAGTAGTTAAAGCATTATTCAAACCAAAAGGAACTACAACAAACTTGTAATGCTCATACATGTTCTGAAAGTAGTTTTGTAGATATTCTCTTCTTTGATGTGTACCTGATGGTATGCTGATGTGAAGTCAATCTTTGAGAACATTGTTTCTCCCTTTAATTGGTCAAACAAATCATCAATCTTCCACAACATATACTTGTTATTAATCGCCAACTTTTTGAACTGCTTGTAATCAATGCATAACCTCAGAGTACCATCCTTCTTCTTCACAGACAATATTGGTGTAGCCCAAGGTGACACACTTGGCCTAATGTGTCCTTTTTCAAGCATTTCCTTCAAATGCAACTTCACTTCCACTAACTCTGGATTGCTCATCTTGTAAGGTGCCTTTGATGCTAGTGTAGCTCTTTGTACCAACTCAATAGAAAATTCACTTCCCTATGAGGCGGTAACTTTGAGATCACTGCTAGAAATACTTCTTCAAACAACTGCAAAACCTTGTACCTGTTCAAGACCTCAACATCCTCAGCATACTTACCTTTTTCACTAGAAATATGAAATGCAAACAAGACACTCCCTTTCCTGTGATTGCACTTTGCTAGCATAGTTGTTAACCATTCTAATTGATGTAGCCCTCTTCTTACTCTACAATATTCTCTATTCTCCATTGTCATCCAAGCACTCAATAGCCTTATCATAAAAATCCACCTTAGTCCTATGAATATACAACTAGTCCATGCCCAATAGCATGTTGTACGATCCCAAGAGAAGCACATTTATATGCATTGATGTAGGCATACAATTCAATTCAGATGCCAAAGTTCTTACACAATGATGAACTCTTTTCTTTGTACCTATATCCAACTGCACTAACCAAGATTCTGCATGTACTTCTTTATTCAAACCACACTTATCCACCAGGTCAGGATTAACATAACTATAATTAGATCTAGGTTCAATCAAAATAGAAGCAAATTGATCACAAATCTTACCATCCATCTTGATAATAGATTCCTGATGGTCAACTTGCATATTATCCAATCCTGCATAGATCCATGGAATACTTTGCCCACCATCCCTCCAATTCAACTCTTCTTCTCCAATTCCTATGACACTCTTCACATCATCCCACGAAATGTTTGCTTTTGCTTTAAGACTGAAGGTGGTTATCCTGGGTTTCATATTTCCTGAATAGTCATGCAATCTGAAGAATTTATTCATTGCAAGCAACCAAGCCTTTGTATCATGTGAATTCTTCATTTCTACATCGAAGGTAGGTGGTTTTGTTTTCTTAAACTCTTATGGAAAATGATACTTTTCACTCCTCCTATACGGATAGTAAAAGTGATGACGATACTATCTCTCTGAATCAGAACTATACTAAAATCCATGATCATTATCCCTCCTATCAGGTGTATCTAAGAACCTACTATCTCTAACGATATCATCCATGTCAAACCTATACCTTGATTGAAACCTACTGCCATATGCTCCATTATTTATTTCCTCTTGTCCATGACTGATCCTAAGTGGTCCCTGCCTCTGCAAGTCTGACAAACTCTAAAGGATAACTACATTGACCTCTACTTGTTTCTCCTGTTCCCTAGCAAGTCTCTCTTATGACTGAATTATCCTATCATTATATGCCTTGTAACTTCTTATCTCTTCCTTAAAACTTCTTAGTGTGTTTTCTATGTGAGGAGAGTACTCATCACCATGATGCTCATCTCATCTATAAAGAAAATCACGTGAACTGTAGTACACCATTTTTCTTGTCATATTTGATCCTCTACTTCCTACAAGCATACCATGTCAAATAAAAAAATATAAACAAAATCAAATGCACCTTAGGGAAGTTCAGGGGAGGTTATCACGTTTGCACCAATCAGTCCAAATTAGCATAACATATGTATATATATAATGAAATCAACATATTAAAGATACCAACATAAACATCATCACTTCTACATGACGACACAATTGCAACAGTGACCATCACCATGCATACATATCAAACACATATACAACTGATATACATGCATGAAAAACACATTTCACCCATCCAGTCCAAGTGTTGAACCTGGGAGATATGATACTGCTTTGTAACCACCTCCTGCCACACTTACCCAAGTTCACCGGTCTACCGGGGTAAATATGTGATGAGGAGTTACTATGATATGAATCAACCTCCTAGGCGTAGTTAAGGAAGTGGAATCGACACACCAAAAACTTACTGACTTCTATCAGGTGCAATAGGACCCCCAAGAGCTAAACCACCCTTCCAGGTGCCAAAACCCTGAGTTAAAATCCTTTTTCAATGACTTGGACTCCCAAACGTTGGCACAACACTGTAGAAATTCAACTCTAACCCTCCAGTCACATGCATAAGCCTGCAGGGTAGTGACTGGACCAGTTATGTGTTTGTGACCGCGAGATTTGAGCCACTTTTTCAGGGCTAGTCTCTAGACCACTGCCTAAAACTTGATGAAACTTTACATAACACTGAATGACACCAAGAAAACACCAATAATACAAAACGTAGACATGAACTTGACCTATCAAGGCCTAACCATGATAGTAATTCTGTCAAACACATGGTGAACATGAAACCTACAAGTTATAAATGCACATATGGACATAGGGGTCTCGTACTTATTTGAAAATAATCAAGAAGGTTTATTTCCCTCTCATAATAGCTAAAAAAACATCTATTAGGTGATGCATTCAACAACCATTCATTTATCAATCAAAACATGATGAGAGCCATAGCTAAAATTTGTCATGTAACCATGGTTATAACCAACATATAACCAAAATAGTAACAATGATAGAAGAACCATCAAAGCCACATAATAACAAGTATATTTACTCATAAAATACAAGAGGAAAAGAACTCTTACTAACATATGAAAATCCAACCAAGTCAAGGTCTTCCACATACCACCCAACAATAGATTGGGCTGAACCAAATCTCTCTTTCAACAAATCACCTTGTGCGATATTCCAAGAATGAATATGGAATCTCATGGAATAAACTAAGAAAAAACAAACCAGGGTTTCTAGAGGCCAAGCCACCTCAACCCTCATATAGTGATTCCACTTCACAGTCGGACATCACTAACATCAACATATTGACCTCTACCTAAGCTGTCTAGGACTTTAGAGCGTTTGTTCCAACCCAGCTCCAGGACTAGCAACTCAATCCACAATTGTCGTAAGGCTCCAGAACACTTGTGCAGCCAATGCTCCATGACTAGTAACTCAACCCACCAAGGGATCCAAAACGTTTTTCCAGCCAAGGCTTCTAGGACTAGTAACTCAACCCAAGTTTTTCTAGGGCTTCGAGAGTGTTTGTCCAACCAAGGCTCTAGGAACTAATAACTGAACCCACAACCATAAGGAACATGAGCACCAATCAAAAACAAAAGGGAAAAACCCACAACACCATGGTTATCTAGGAAATGGCAGCGCTAGGAAAAACCAGTGTTAATCTAGGCAATCCATCATGCCAATGATAAATCAAAACCAAATAAGCAAATGTATACACCATGCATGCCAAAACTAGCAAGTAAACCATACATGCAACTCGGTACCTGCAAGAAATCTAGTTGTAACCACTAATCTCGTTGCCCCTTAGCGCTTTCCTTCTTTCTCCAAATCCAACATGCTCCAAGAAAACTTTGTGTGCAAGAGAGAGAGAGAGAGAGATCCAAGCTAAAACTAAGAAAGGTTGTGAACTGATCCTCAGAAACCTCTTAATCATTGAGGCCTCTATTTTCCTTCAATTTTACTCACATGCAATGCTACGACCTTTCACCTTCCTTTTCTCCTATTTTCCTTTATTTTCATAAATAAGTACCAATAAATGCAATCTACCTTTCCAAAGCCTTTTCTAATGCATTTTCCAATTTTCATAGCCATTAATTAATCACCAGTGATCCCTATTACTATGATTTTCCCAACATTCATCTTGGAATACGTGCCCCATGACCTTGGTCTTATTTTTCCTTTATTAACTTTATTACATGGATTTTTAATCGAGGCTATTAGATTTGGCGATCAGTTTTTGAGCCCTGGAAGGTGGGCATCATAGAGGGAACTCATGACTCCTAAAGAAGGGTGCACCACCTAGTTTTTCATACTAACTAATGATCCAAATTCGTTATGGCCTGGAAAGGAGCCTAGAATCCTTGGAAGTAGAAGGAACTCCTAAAGCCCTGTGATGAGAAGTTCTTGGCTGGTTGTAAGGTGGCCTAGAAGGTGGACATCATAGAGGGACTAACAAGTCCCAGAGAATGGTGTGCCACTTTGAATCCCTAGAAGTAGCATGAGCTCGTAGTGACCTATGTTGAGAAGTTCTTGACTGGTTGCAAGGTGCCCTAGAAGGTGGACATCATAGAGGGACTACTAAGTCCTAGAGAATAGTGTACCACTTAGGTGCAAGTTCAGGGAAGTAAAGTGTAGAGGTTGGAGTCAACATAGTTACTGATCAAATGAGAACTATTACAACATAGTTACTGATCAAACGGGAACTATTTCCCCAAAACGGGTACCTGAGCCCAAAAATCCCAAAAAAAAAATGAAAAAACAACCCAAAAATAAAAAGTGTTGATTCTGCATCACCATTTTTTTTTCAAAGTAAATTTTCAATTTTTTTTTAAAATAACACTAAAAAACAATAAAATCCATTTTGTCTGGTGCAAAAAACACCTTGAAATAAAAAATTGTTGATGTCAGAATAACGTCTTTTTTCAGGGTACATTTTCAACATTTTCAACAAAAATTCAACATTTGAAAAAAAAAATTAAAAATAATAACAAGTAATAAAACACAAAAAAAACATGAAAAAAAAAATCAAATATAAAAAATATATAGAAATGCAAAAATTCAAATATTGAAAAAAAATAAAATAATAACAAGTAATAAAACATAAAATAAACATGACAAAAAAAAGAGAAATATAAAAAATATATATATATATATATATATATATATATATATATATATATATATATATATATATATATATATATATATAAAATGTAAGAAAAATTAATCATACCATGTAAAATTAAAAATATACTAAAAGAAATAAAATTGAAAAAAAAAGAAGAAAAATAAAATAAAAACCAAATAAAAAAATAAAAATTAAAAATTAAAAATAAAACAAAACATTAAAAAATAAAAAAATTCCCTGGCCACCCCTAGGCACAACCAGCAAGAGGTGGCAAGGGAACGATTCATGACCAAAAAAAAAACACCTAACTTGTAAAATTATATATATATATATATATATATATATATATATATATATATATATATATATATATCAAAAAATTAAAACATATATATAATTTAAGAAAAAATAAAAGAAGAAACCATTTTTTAAGTTGAAAAAAAAAATAAAAAATAAAAACATCATTTAAAAAAAGGGTTAAATAATTACCAAAAATAAAATTAAAAAAAATAAATAAAAAAATCAAAACAACTATATATATATATATATATATATATATATATATATATATATATATATATATAAAATTTTAAAAATTTTAAAAATTATATTCTAAAATTTAAATTATAAAAAAAAGTAAAATTAAAATAAAAATAAAAAATATTTTACTTTAAGAATTAAAAAAAAAAAAATACAAAATACAAAAATAAAATTAAGAAAATAAAAAAAAAAAATAAATATATATATATATATATATATATATATATATTCAAATTAAAAAAAAAAATTATATTAAAAAAAAACATTTATTTTTTATTAAAATAACCCCAGCCCCCCTCGCTCAGCTTCACCACACCCCACTACCTCCCCTCTCTCTCTCTCCACCCCCTCTCTCCCCCTCTACTCCCCCGCTGCAACCACCCTCCTCCCCTCCCCCCTCCCCCTCGCTCCCACTTCGCTCCCCCATTGCAGCCCCCTTCCTCCCCTCTCCCCTCCCCTCCTGCCCCCCGACGCTCCCTTCTCCCCTCCTCCTCCATACCCACACTTCAAGCTCCGCCCCCACCCTCCCTCACCCCCATGCCCTCCCTGCCCACCCCGACCTTTATCTAGCGGACAAGAGGCTGCTGGCTAGGGGCCAAGGCGGGCGTGGAGGTCGGGTGGAGAGGCGATGGGGGGTGAGGGAGAAGGGGGAGAGGAGAGGGAGGGTCAGGGAGGAGGAGGGGGAAGGGGATGGGGGATGAGGGGGGCTATGGTGGAGGAGTGGAGGGGGAGTGAGGGGATGGAGAGGGAGAGGGAGGCGGTGGGGTGGGCTGACGCTGAGCGAGGGGGGTAGGGGTTATTTTAATAAATAAAAAAATTTAATTGTTCTTTTAATATAGGTTTTTTTAATGTTTTTTTTTCAATTTTAATTTTAATTGTTTTGATTTTTTTTTTTTTATTGTTTTGACTTTTTATTTAATATATATATATATATATATATATATATATATATATATATATATATATAAAATGTAATTTTTTTTTTTAATTGTTTTGAAGTTTTTTCTTTTAATTTTCTTTTCTTTTCTTTCTTCTTCTTCTTCTTCTTCTTTTTTTGTTATTTTCTTTTACGTTTCTTTTATTTATTTATTTTTTTAATGTTTTATTTTTAATTTTTTAATTTTTAAAATTGAATATTTTTTAATTTTAATTTTAAATTTGTTTTTTTGTTTTTTTTTTTTTTTTTTAATTGTTTTGATTTATTTTTTTTAAATTTTGTTTTTCTAATTTTTATAATTTAATTTATTTTTTAATTGTTTTGAATTTTTTTTTTTTGAATTTTGTTTTCAATTTTTATAATTTAATTTTGGTATTTTTAAATTTTGTTTTCTAATTTTTATAATTTAATTTTGTTTTTTTTAATTGTTTTGAATTTTTGTGTTTTTTTTTTTTTTAGGTTTTTTTTTTTTTAATTTTTGTTTTTTTTTTTAATTTTTGTCATTTTGTTTTAATTTTATTTTATGTTATTTATTTATTTTTATAATTTTAATTTAAAAAAATAATTCTTAAATTTTTATTTTATTTTATTTCTAATTTTAATTTTGTTTATTTATAGTATTATTATTATTATTTTTAATAGATATTTTAAGTTTGTTTTCTAAGTAGGTTTTTATTTTTTTTTGCTTTTTAAACTTAAAAAAAAAAAAATGTTCTTTGATTTTTTTTATATATATATATATATATATATATATATATATATATATTTTGAAAAAAAATCATTTTTTATTTATTATTTTTTTCCGGTTAATTTCGTATTCAATTTTTTATTTTTATTTCTACGAGTTAATTTTGGTTTTTTTTTACATTTTTATAGGTTTTTTTTTGTTTTTTTGTTTTTTGTTTTTGTTTATATATATATATATATATATATATATATATATATATAGTTTAATACTAACATGAAATCACCAACATTTAAAAAAAATTACCCACACTTAATTCATTAAAAGATTTAAAATGTAAAAACTAAGCCCTGTCAACAAAAAGGATTGATGCTCATCAGCTCTTTTCAAAATCAAGACGAAAATCACTAACAAAAGAAAAAAAATGTTCACACTTGATACATAAAAAAAATTTAAGTGTCAAAAATAAGCCCTCTAAAAAAATGTGTTGATGGTGCATCAACACTTTTCAAAATCGACATGAAAATCACTAACATTAAAAAAAATTGTTCTTACTTGATACATAAAAAAATTTGAAGTGGCAAAAATATGCTCCGAAAACAAAGGTGTATTATGAATCACCATTTTTCAAAATAGAGTGATTTTTTGCTACCTCAAAAAAATGAGTACTAGGTCATTTTCTCGTTTGATCGGCAACTATGTTTTACCTTGAAATGATAACTCTAGCCCCAAAACCCCCAAAAAGCATGAAAAAATAACTCAAAAACAAAAAATATGTATACCAAAATGATGTTTTTTAGGTTTATTTTTCAACATTTTTCTTAAATGGCACTAAAAACTAATTTCATTTTTGCAAAAAAGATGAAAAAAACACCCTCAAAACAAAAAGTGTTGATGCTAGAACAAAAAAAAAATCAGGTTATAATTTTGACACTTTTTAGTAATGGCATTAAATATAAAATATCAGGACTTTGAAAAAACTTAAAATTCCAACAATTTTCAGACATGATGTTAAAGATAAAATATCATGTCTCAAATCCTTATAATTTCAACAATTTCCATTGATGTCATTAAAGATAAAATATCTTAACTCTAAAAAACCCTAAAATTGTAATTGTTTTCAACCATAGCATTAAAGATAAAATATCATAACTTAGAAAAACCTTATGATTTTGACAATTTTTCGACCATGGAATTAAAAACCTTAAGTTTTTAACATATTTCAACCACGAAATTATGGAAAAATTATATGACTAAAACAATTCTTAAAAATGAACATGTAAATGAACGATTCATTATTCCAAGAGTAATTTTTATTTTAAAAGCTAAAAGTATAGCTCTTTTCAAATATTAGCCTAAGATAACTTATCCTATTGCAACAAAAACCTAAAAATCAACCATCAAAACAAAATGTCCCCTTTTAATGAGACATTCAAATTTCAACAATTTTAAAACTATCTTATACCAAATGATAACAATATATAATATCATGGCAATATCACTGTATAATTTAAAAATTCAACATTAATTTCTAATATTTTTTTAATTTTAATTAAAATATCAATTTTGGTAGATTGAATATAACATAAATTATTTTTGTAATTCATTGCTGCATTGTGGATATTCTAAATAGATGAATTCTTCATAATTAAAACATATAATCCAACAAACATAGAAATGACTAATAACTTCATGTAAGATCATATGGAAGTCAAAATATTTATTTCAAGTTACCATGCAAACATCATTTACATAAAATATCTTAGACATTTATTCGAAATCACTCATAGGTTTTGGAACAACATCAGAATCTACATTTTCAGATGAATGACTAAATGTAGATGAATATGACCCATATTCTTCTCTTTCATCAAGTAGTGCCCCATATGAGTCAACATGCATGCCCAACATTTCAGGTTCCAAAAATATTCTACATTTACAACAAGGTTCAATAGACTTCCATCTCAACATTGTTTCTTCTTGTAGCAACTTCTTCAAAATCTCTATGGTCCTAAAGTGAAGAGTTCCTCTCTTTGTTAAATTGGAATGATAAACAAGTATCTCAATAGCCTCCAATTTTAAGAGGTTTATGTAGTGAAAATTTATGTGTACCCTTTCTTTTTCTCTTTCTACCAATTTATTTATCAACTATCATCTATGGCTTGTACAAACCATTGAATGGGTGGGTATTTGTGGCATACCAATGTACTTCAACAACTGTAATATCTTCATTTTCTTTAAAGACATTTAAAACCTTGGCAACCCAGAATGGATAGCCATGTGGATCTCTATCTACTAACACTACAATCATGCAACCCTCCTTAACATCCTGCACAGAACCCCTGTAAAGGTCTTCCATGGCTTCACGTTGTGCACGTGATCTTCTAGAACCAATATAGATTTATCTTTCCTCTAGCTGTGGAAAATTAATAATTGTTGAGATTCTTGTTATTCAATAATGTGTCTTTCCTCATGTTCATTGGCATTTTTGTGGCCAAATAAATGAAGTCTTCAAAAGCATATCTTCATTTCTTGATCTTGAAATGATAGCATTTTGATTATTGAAAAAACACTCCCACCAAACTGAATCAGCGACATCAAAGAACTCATATGTTTCTCTAATATATCTTTTAATTTCTTCCAAACATTCAAAATAATTTATATCTCTTATGGCTTCGTGCATTATGGAGTTCAAAACCTGATTGTAATACCAATATCTTTGATGCAAATATTAGATGATATGGAATGAATTTCAACAATGCAAAACCTGATGATGGCTCCCATTCTGCAGCAGATGAATACTTCTTGCCCCATAAAAGTGTTTTCCCATCAATTTTTTTTATACGAAATTGATGTTGGAAGCTATTGTCATTAAGTTGTTCAATGCATCTCTCCTCACCATGAGATTCCAGAATAAACCTTTGCATGCCAATTGTTTCTTCCAACACATGAAAAACAGGCTCTAGAATGTATGATTTATTGATACATTCAATTAATAATGGCATGCTCCCAACATCCTTCCTCCTCGATGTTACTGAAAAATGACTGAACATCTAATCAATATGATCATGAGTGTGCTCAACAAAAAGGAAACCAACCTTTATTTTTTTCTAAATTCTCAATCCAACAAGCATGTTTAGATATCCAAAAACAACTTGATTTTTGTTTTCATGACTTGTGTTGTCTAATTGCAGATACAAAACTTTAGGAAGATTACCAAACCAATGAGAAACCACAACATGGATTATGGTTATGGTCAGATTTGCATCATTATGAATATTTGATGTTCTGAAGTAAACCCTTGACAACATCTTCCCATTAAAGACCATACAACTAACCAAGTGAAACTGAATAAAATTTTCCTCTTGCAAATTTTTTGGTGTGCGGACAAAATGTGGTAGAAGAGTTTTTTTTGTCCATACCATCAGTTATCAAACCCAAATATTTATTTGGATTATAATAAGACTTCTTTCGATGCTTATACAATTTTTCCATTTCATTTGTTTATTGATTGTTATGCTCTTGAAGTGCTCTGACAATGGAATCTACACATAAAATAAAAGAAACCTATTAATAAATATATTTTCATAGTGGATAATTATCCAATTTTTAAAAATAATGTTATGAATGCATACCTCTTTTTGTCCCTTGGCACTTATTCATTTTTTATTTAAGACAAGCACATGTAATGTAAACCCCCATCCTCATCTTCCTGGGAATATGAACATTGTTGAATTCATTCTTCCATATTCTTGTAAAATATGAATATGTAATAAAATTACCATTTCCTTCATCACCTTTTGCATATTCTTTGTATAAGTTGTAGATTTATTGTCTTGAGAAATAATCTAGAATATGTATTGTGCCTTTATTTTCATACACTCTCCATGCTTCAAAAATAAGTATTTCATCCATGACATTGCAGTATTTTATAATGGCCCAAACTCTCATCTATAACATACTTTTGAATAAAATGTAGGATCTTTTTCTAGTCTTTCTTGGATTCTTGACAAATGAAAATTACCAATTGAATGCAACATTTTGAAAGTCTTTCTTTAGAGCAATACATTCCCAATATGATAATCGTAACATGCTAGTGTAGATTGCATGCAACCCACTAAATATAACTTTTTCATGCTTTTATTCATTGAAGAATATCTCTTCCTTTTCTCCAAAGCAAACTTGAAATCCATATGTTTCAAGCAATCTTTTCAACAACATTCATTTGAAATGAGATCACTGATAAAACTTCTTCATGTGATATATTCTACCCTTAACCTTGTATAACTGGAATATCTTGGATTAATATGAAAATGTCTAATCCTACTCCTAGATGCAATATTTTATTGCAACGTCTCCATCATTTCATTATCCTATATAGATGCATTTTCATCATCATTAGGAGGAATATTATCCTCACTATGATCATTCTAAACATGGTTAGGAAATTCATCACCATCATTTCTCAGCAAATATTCATTACCATCATGACTTGAAGGAAAATTTTCACTACCATCATCTGCATTTTTCAAATCCCGACTCGGATGAAATCCTTCACCATCTTCATCCGTGCTTTTGAAATCCTCCCTTGGAGGATTCAATTCGTCATCACCATGAGTGCCTTTGAAACATTGACTCAAAGAAAATGCATCATTCACATCTGTTCCTCTAAAATTATGATTTGCAAGAAACTCTTCATCCTCCCCTTCATAATTGGTGCTCTCATAATCCTTAGAATTAGGACTAAGTGGAAAATATGATTCTCTATTCATAGTCAAATCATCATTTGTAGGAAATTCTTCATATTCCCCTTCATCACTGGTGCTTTCGTAATCCTTAGGATTAGGACTAAGTGTAAAGTTTGACTCTCTATTCATAGTAAAAGTATAATTTGCATAAAATGCATACCCCCCCTTCATCATTGGTGCTCTCATAATCAAGACTAAGTGGAAACTTTGAATCTCTATTTAATGGAAATTCTTCATCCTCCCATTCGCTAGTGGTTCTCTCATAATCCTTAGGATTAAGACTAAGTGGAAAATTTGACTCTGGAAATTCTTCACCCCCCCCCCCCAAATCAGAGGTGCTCTCATAATCCTTAGGATTAAGACTAAGTGGGAAATTTGGCTCTCTATTTACTGGAAATTCTTCATCTTGTCGTTTGTCAGTGGTGCTCTCATAAGCCTTAGGATTAGGACTAAGTGGAAAAATTGACTCTCTGTTTACATGAAATTCTTTTTGCTTCCCTTCATCAATGTTTCTCTCATCATCTTTAGGATTATGACCAAATGGAAAATTTTACTCTCTATTCATAGTGAAATAATTATTTTTATATTCATCAATATGAATAGAGTTGTTATGTGACAAAGATGTTGATGCTGCAACAATAAAAACTTCATCATCATAAGAATATGTGACTTTCAAATAGAAGATGTTGAATGATACAAATACACTCTCTCCCAATGGAAATTTATAGCTTAGAGATTGAAAATTTCCCTCTAAATTCCCCCCCAAAATTTTTCGCCAAAAATTTCCCCTTCAAAGTCCCCCCCCCCAAGACTTTTATCCGAAACTTTTCCCTCCAAAAATTCATTTGAAATATTTCCGTCTAAAATATATTTGAAAATATTTTACTAAACTTTTGGTCTTGAAAAATTTCACCCTACTTTCTATTCAAAATATCCACATAAATTTTCCTTTAATGCATTCCTTCAAAATTAAAATATTATATTTTACTTAAATTATTTAACATTGACTACGTAACTAAATTAATTTTTATAATTTATATTTTATTTTTTATCCTACATTGAATAAAATTTAATATAAACCTATAATATTAACTATATATTATTTTTCTTAATTTTAATTTTAATCTCACATTCAAAAAATGTTAAAGCAATTTCACAATTTTTGTTATATAATAACATTCATTGTTTCTATTCTTCACATCACATCAAGTCTTCTATGTTTTGTTAAAGAATTTTGAGCAATTTTGCGGAGGAGCTGCATTGTTATTAATAACACATTGAATGAGAGTTTGTTTGCATTTCAAAGGTTAGTTTTCCTTCTATTTTGACCATTTAAAGAAGAGTTTGGGGGAAATTTGTTGTTTTATAGTTTTTATGCTCTAAAACTTTTTAACTTTTTTTTTCGAAGATTTTTTTTAATATCATATTTTATGAGAAAAAACATATAAAAAACTCTATTTTTTTATATTTTTATAGTGAAGAAGACGAAAAAAAACCTCAAATTTGTAGGCTTTTTAAGAAAAAAAAAATAGGTGATTTTTTTTAATGTATTGCAGGGCATTTCAATTCGTTGATTCAAAATTTATGCAATAGTTGAAACAAGGTAGACCCAAATTCAAATACCCCTGAGGTTACTAATTTTTAAACAACATAATTTTTTTAACAAAAAATATAATATTTTTGACCAAAAAAATATAATTTTTATTTATTTATAATTTTTTTTTTTAACAGTATAACTTTTTTTTAACATACAATTTAAATTTATTTATTTATATGTTTTTTTTAAGAAGCTTAGGGGCCAAAGGCCTGCTGGGTTGAGGGGTTGATTTGAGAATCGACCCCTCGGTCCAGCGACAGGCCTGCCCATAGGCTTTCGGTACCACGCTGGGTCAAAAGCCTATGGGCAAGCCTATTTTGGCTTGGCAGACGTGCCTGTGTTTATCTGACCCCCTTCTGGGCTGAGGGGTTGATTTGGGAATCAACCCCTCAACCCCTCAACCTAACAGGGGATGAAGGCCTATTGGTGGGCCTACCATGGTTTAGCAGCCCCACCCATGGGTCTCCGCCCCTCGATGGGCTAAGGGGTCAATTTGATAATCAACCCTCGGCCCAACGGGGGCCTTGGCCTCGTTGGCGTGCCTATGACCCCCTACTCGACTGAGGTGTCGATTCCCAGTTGGCCTAGTGGGGTGCTTTTGGTCCGCGGGCTCTTGGCCCCCCCAAAAAAAGGTATATATATATATATATATATATATATATATATATATATATATATATATATATATATATATATATATATATATTAAAATAAGGTCTTTGTGGATGTTTCTGGAACAAGGGAAAGAATTAGATTATCTAAAGTTGCAGATGGACACTCTATGAATATTGTTGAACATCAAACTAAGAAAAATCGTAAAAGTCAAGCAATTGGCTTGCCAAGTACATTGAAGGTTATTTCAGAATGGAGAAATGCATGAGAAATAAATAGAGCAAATTGTACATGGCATGTTAAAGATAGTGAAAGTGATGAAGGTATACATATCTATCTATATTGTGGTATGACTAACTTTGGTGAACCATATGAGGTGATGGGAAAAGTATGAGACATATGTTTGGTGCTAAACGCAGACATTTTTTATGTTCTTACAAAATTTCCGAAGACACATAAAAATGTTAGATATCGTATTTCAAAGGTCAAGTATGAGACATGAATAATCTACAAAATTGTGTGAAGAAATTGCAACCAACATTGCAAATAACATTGTAAGCATGCTTATTTATATCTATTTGTTATGCATTATTGTAAGGATCATTAATTATTTTATAAGTTATTTATCATTGACATATTATATTTTGTTTGATAGGATTTTGATGAGAGTATTTCAATGATGTTGGAGGGTATTTATTATCTAGAGCTAAATATTATAAATGTGATCAGCAGTTTCCACACAGAAACAAAAGAAGAAAGGAGAAGGAAGCAAAGAACAATAACTCATGAAACTATAATAGTACATACAAGGGATCAACAAAAAATCACTAAGGTGGATCAATCTAGTAAAGATAAACATGCTACTTTTGAAGATGTGGAAGTTGAAGTTGAAGTTGAAAAATATGTTGCCATTATTGAGGACGAGATTAGAACTATTGTTCAAAAGGAGAAAATAAACTAAACATAAAAAGGAAAAATGCCCACGGATGTCTCTTTTCGAGTTGATGATGAGGAGATTGTGTATCTAGAAGAAAATATGTTGACCAGTAAGAAAAATAAATCAAAAGTTAGTCAATCTATAAAAATCATCAGCAACAGTGAAGATCAGAGTGAAAGATCTAAAGGCAACAAAGAAATCATAACACCAGGCGTTGATTTAGAGGATGACATTATTTAAACAAAAAAAAAAATCCATTCAAGATCATTTGATGAAGAATAAATTAATTAATGGTGACAAAACATTTTAGTTTAATGTCATCCAATCCTATAGGCCAAATGAAGGACAATCTCACTATCAAATTAGAAATCCACATCACCTACTTGTCCATAACTTGAAAACATTGTTCAGGTACAATTCATATTCACATGTGGTGGATTATGTGGTTCTTGTTTATCCAAATCAAGTTCCCAGCAAAGAGGCATTTGAGAGGACACGATGTTTTGAATAAAAATATTATGTAATTGGAGGGAACCATTCTGCAGAGGCTAGAATAAAATTGATTGACGAATATCCCAATAACTCTCTTTTTGAAATAACCATATGCATCATTTATATTGGTTTAACAGAAACAAAAGAAAAGTTATTGGCATGGGATCATAATACATATAATGAGTATAGAATTTATATGACTTTCATCCAAAGGATCAAATTTATTCATAATGAATTTGAAGAAAAACGTGGTGGAGATAAGACAAAAGTCAGTCTGATCTTTCAGAAGGAATGTTGTATGGAAATATGTTATCAAATTGATGACAAAATCAATTCAAAATGTGGCAAAGTAAATTCACATTTATTCCGAGGCATGGATAACATTTTCCAATTGGCATTTAGAACTGGACAGATATGATAATTGATTGATGAGATTTTCAACATGTGGGAGAATATTCTCATTAAAAATCAGAAGGTTAAAAAGTCTAAACTCTTAATATGTACTAACAGTAAGATAGGGATTAAAATCAAGCAACTTATAGATGATATGACTATCTCACCTTGGAGAACAATGCAAGGAGTGGATGATGACAAACTAGTCAAATCAATACTATCTCGTGTGAAGTTAGGTGAATTATCATTGGACAAAATGTGCTTGGAATTTCAAAAGTAAGTTTGTTGAATTATTTTTACTTTTTCTTAGATTATAATTTTCTTTTAAATATAACATATTGTTGTTGGTATTATTTGTTATACATATCATTATATTAAAAAAATTTACTTTATTTATTCAATCATAACATTTATATAAAAATACAAAAACATATGGTTAAAATGTTGAATGAAAAGAGTTGAGATGATGTTGTACACAACTACCCATAAGCAAGTTCTACAACACTTAAATATTTTTATCTTGCATTCAAAAAGGTATGTTTATTTATACATTTATTTTATTCATACATAGATTATTTTTGTTTTATTACTTATACATACATTTGTTTATTTCATTAAAGATGTCGATGAAGGATGCAGATGGTGTACCAAATACTTTCAAAAGATTTATTGAAAATATTAAGTTGGAAAGGATGAGAAAGAAACGTCTTAGGAATGTTGATCTTAATCCCACTCTTACTCATTTCATTTGGAATGGTCTTGACTCTATCCCATATCAAATAATACAAGGTGATTTTGAATACATTGGAAATCTCATACCTAAAAGGGATTATGCCCTAGTTATTGCCGATATTCCTCATGGTTTCAATTTCCCAGACATTGGATATGATAATGATCCTTATAATTATCAAACTTTTAATAAAATGGTTATGGGCTTTCAAGAATTCACAACATCACCACTTTGGATATTTGTAACATTTCATTCAAAGACACGATTTGCAATGTTAGTAACAAGCTTCAAGGGAAAATCAAACTCAAGGATGCAGCTTACATGGTAAGACATTGAAATTGTATTTTTGGTTACTATTAAAAAAAAATATTTATGTACAAGTCAATTGAACTTTTACTATATCATGTTACAGGAAAAAGTCAAATATTATTTGTTCTAGAGATCAACCAATTATAATTGATTATGAGTTCATGTTAAATGTTGGAAAAAGATGATAACTATAAGCCTATTCTTTTGAATTGAGTAGATGGAAAGAGTCATAGCCAAGTAGTAGTTCATGATGTTGTCGTAAGAAAACTAACATATGAGGAAAATATGCAAAAGGAGATATAGTTAACATTTATCAGAAACCACAAACATTGATTAACTATCTTATAGATTTATGTTCAAATGAAAGAGATTGGGTTTTGGATTTATTCTCGTGTTCAAATTAGTTTTATTATATTTAATTGGATTTTAAAATTTATTTTTTATTTTTTATATTTTTATACTAGTTTACTTAATTATTTCTTTTGTGCTTGATGGTTACGTACAACGCTACCATGTTGCCTACAAAAATGAAGAAATTGCATTGCCATTGAAAAAGACTCACTACAATGCAGTTTTATTCAACAAATAATTATTTTTCTTCAATTTCTTCCAGATGTAATGAAAGAAGTTGGTTTGAGAAAAGGTGATTTTAATGAATTGCATGTAACAAATAAGGCAAAGGAACCTCAGTCACTGTTAGATGGAATGATTGGAAAATGATACTTCGGGATATTTACAGACATCAAAGATCCATTAGAAGAGGAAAATGACCAAACTAAAGCAGGAAATATTGTGGAAGAAGACAATAATGAAGCTCTAGAAGATGATGAACATTGATTATATGATATTATTGATTAATTTTAAGTTATGATTGCAAAATCAATCTTAATTTGGAGAGCTATTCATTAGTTTTATTGTAATGTTTTAACTTTGATATTTTATGAGAGGAATAACCATTCGATTATTGTTGTTATATATTTAATATTTGTATTATCTGGTTTTCAATTTAATTTTTATGTGGATCATTATTTTTTGTAAAAAATATTGTGATTACTATTAATTTTTGACATAAAATTCATAAAAAATGTTATTAAAAAAAAAATGTTAATATTTTCCCATAAAAATCGTTTATTTGACATGTCGTTTTTAACAAAAAGTCTCAAAATATGTATTTTTTTTCAAATGTTTAAAATTATTGTTTTTTTAATGAAAATTATTTGATGTATATTGAAATATTAATTAACGATACATAAACATATAGATAATCTTAACTTTAAAATATTGACCCTTTTTTTAACTATGTAAAAAAAATGAAGATTTCACTACAAAAAAATTTGAAAAAAAAAAAACATAGATACACTTAAAAATAAATATCTTAAGGAATAAGAAGAAGAAGACATTAAAAAATTTAAACTGTAAAAAATAATTCCTCTAAAAAAGGGGTTGATGTTGCATCAACGCTTTTCAAAATCAACATGAAGATCACTAACATTTAAAAAAATGTTCATACTTGATACATAAAAAAAAATAAGTGCCAAAAATATGTTCCAAAAAAAAATGTGTATTCTGGATCACCACTTTTCAAAATCGGGTGAATTTTTTCTACCTCAAAAAAAGGGTAATCGATAAAGTTCTCATTTGATCAGTAACTATCTTAGTTTTGATTGTTGGGTTGGCACCTTGGCCATGGATATGCAATTATTATTAGTTTATCGTTTCTTGAGGAGTTACAACCCTAGCTCGACAGTGACTTATGGTTGAGATTGATGAACCACGAGATCTATGGTTGGGTGGAATATGGAGAACCAGCAACTAGTTGTCTACTTTAATAAATATAAGTGTTCCTATTTATTAAGCTATTGATTTAAATATTTATGATGTTCATATTAGTTTCTATAACTATTTGTGAATATACACTTGAAACCCTAGTTGAAAATTAAATGTTTAATTGTTGCTAATTAATGAATTCATGTGTTAGAAAACCTGGTGTCTTGGATTATATGCTTTGTTATGGAAAATAATGTAGTTATTGTTAAAATTATTCTAATGTTTAATTATGTAATTAAATGGTTGCTAATTAGTTATTTATTCCACTATGAAAATCATGTATTATGAGGTACATGATTAAGATGTGTTAATACTTCATTTCAACATTTTTACATAATGTATACTCATAATTTTCCACTGCATGAATTGCCCCTAAGGTTAATTTTTTGCTTGTGAGTAGCAAGAGTGTGGTAGCATTTCTCGGATGAGGCCGAGGCGTTACAACTGCACATGGAAGTTCACTTCTCCATACAATTAATGTTTGGAATAATGAAAACATCCAAATCTCTTATCGAATGAACACTCCATAAATGATAGAGTTGAAGCTTCAACTCAAGGAAATGTTACAAAGGTTGTATTAGGTTGAGTTTTTTGTCCTAGGGAACACTGATCTTATTCATGAAGAAAATGGATGTCACACTCAGACTGAGTATGGACTGCAGGTAGCTTAATAAATACACCATAAAGAATCAACATTGCCATGGATTGATGACTTGTTTGATTAATTATGGTGAGAAACCGTATTTTCAAATATTGATTTGAGGTATAGGTATCACCATGTGCACATTAAGGATGAGGAAATTTACAAGATAGTGTTTAGGATGAGGTATGGGAATTACAAATTTGTGGTTGTGCCCTTTGGGCTTACTAATGCACCTACTACCTTTATGTTCCTGATGAACAATGTACCAAGTCCATACTTGGACAAGTTTGTATTGGTGTTTGTTGATGACATACTGATATATTCAAAGACCAAATAGGAGCACAAATAGCATCTAGCTATAGTGTTACAACTATGAAGGGAGCACAAACTTTATGCAAAGCTCAACAAGTGTGAGTACTTTTAGTCTTAGATTCAATACTTAGGACATATAGTCTCAAAGGAGGGTGTGGTAGTTGACCTAAAGATTGTCCAAGCTATTACGGAATGTCCAAATGAAACTGAACTCATATCATTTATGGGATTGGTAGGCTGTTGTAGGAGGTTCATTAGGAACTTATCCAATATTTGCTACAAGGAAAATACCTTCTAGCGGAGGTTATAACTGAGGTTTTTAGTTTTATAAAATTGGAAAATGAATTCAAAAACACATCTGCTAAAAAATACATTTGCGATAGCAGATGTTTTAGTGGATATCTTATCGGAACTTCATCACAACTGAAAAAATTTGGACAACCAGAGGTTTTAGTGGATGTTTCTTTTGCAGTACGCTTCATGAAACAAGTAGCATCAATGTGCTACATATATAAATACACCAGGCTACATACATAACTAAAAGAACCGAGGCTGTTATAAAACCAGCTCAAGAAAAGATAGATCAACGCCTTAGAATTTAGCCTCTTCAAGGGGACAACCTCCTTTACATTACATAAATGAACAATTCTTAGATGATTCAAGTGACAAAACCTCCTTTCTATATATAGGAGTCTAAGGAGTCACAATATAACCCAGCCGACCTAACAATAATAATATAAAGCCACAAAAATAACAATAGAGGGATTCTATGGGGCACAGTAATAACAATATGGGGAAAATAGGGGCACAACAATATTAATAAGGGATGCAACTACAATAGTAATGGTGTAATCACTAGTATAATAGGGACCCAACATGCCCCTCTCCTTCAAAAAAAAATTTTCCTCAACGCTTGAGTAGTTCTAGATGCTTCTGTATAAAATTCTCATCCTCCCATGTGGAATCTTCAACGGATAAGTTCTTCCACTTGATAAGATACTCTGAAATTGATCGATTTCGTAGCTGTCGAGTTCTTGTTTCTGTGACTGCTTCCGGTTCCAATATAATTTTTCCTTCCTCGTCAAGTTCTGGCAATATTGTTTGAATTGGGAGCTTTTCACCTATAACCTTTTTTAAACATGAAACATGGAAAACTGGGTGCAATCGAGAAGCTGTAGGAAGCTCCAATTTGTATGCCATAGTACCAATCTTTTTCAACACCTTGTATAGACCATAATACTTTGGTGATAATTTATTTTCCTTCTTAACTTGCCTGAGGGACATTTGCTTATATGGTTGTAGCCATAGGAATAGCCAATCACCTACATCAAAACTTCTTTCGCTGCGATGTTGATCTGCCTGTTGTTTCATTCTATTTTGTGCCAACACGAGGTTATCATTTAAGAGTTGGAGGACTTATTGTTGATGTTCGATGTGATGTTCCACTGCTTGAACCTTAGAATTTTCTCTTAAATATGATGTGATGGATGGTGGCCGATATCCATAAAGTGCCATAAATGGGGTCATTTTTGTTGTTGTATGGAAGGAAGTGTTATACCACCATTCAGCCAAAGGCAACCATTTGACCCAATTGTATCTATTTATCAGATACAAAGAAACGAAGATATCCTTCCAAACATTTGTTTACTATCTCAATTTTCCCATCATATTGAGGATGATAAGATGAACTATGAGCTAACTTAGTACCAAGACAAGAAAATAATTCTGTCCAAAAATATCCAGTGAAAATGGGATCTCTATTACTTACACTAATCTTTGGGTTTCCATGTAGCTTTTGAATTGTTTCCATAAATCCAGAAGAAACTGTACTGGCTTTAAATGGATGTGATAATGCACAAAAGTGTGCATACTTGGTAAGTCTGTCAACTACCACCATGATGACAGTCTTTCCCTCAGACTTGGGTAAACCTATGATAAAATCCATTGAAACCTCCTCCCAACATTGGCTTGGAATGGATAAAGTTTGTAATAGACCTGGTGTCTTAATTGTTTCCACTTTATTTTTTTGGCAAACCAAACATTCTGCCACAAATATTTGAATATCTGATTTAAGGCCATCCCAAAAAAATTCCTTCTTAACCCTGTGGTAAGTTTTTAAAAATCCTGAGTTCCCTCCTAAGGGAGAAGTGTGTAATTCCATAAGAATCTTTTGTTTTAGTTGGGAATTCTTACAGAGGTATAAGCGATATTTGTACCATAAAGAATCATTTTGCCAGCTAAATGTATCAGACATACTGGAATCTTGTTGTAACTTTCCAATAAGTGCCCACACTTTTGCATCATTCTTCCATTCCTCCCTTGCTTCGTTTATCCAATCTGGTTGGATAATAGAAATGGCGCACAACAATGCTTCCACATCCTCATCCTTTCTTGAGAGTGCATCTGCCACCACATTTTGCTTCCCTTTTTTGTAGATGATTTCAAAGTCATAACCCAACATATTTGTAACCCACTTTTGTTGCTCTTCAGAGGATAATCTTTGTTCTAAAAATTATTTAAGGCTATCATGATCCGTCTTTACCTTGAAGTGCCTTCCCATTATATAGGGTCGCCATTTCTTAAGTGCATGGAGTATTGCCAACATTTCCTTCTCATAAATAGCTTTGTGTAAAAACTTTCCCTTGATTGGACGACTTTCAAAAGCAATGGGTCTTTCATCTTGCATTAAAATAGCACCAATTCCATTTCCTAAAGCATCACATTCCACAATAAAGGTTTTTTTGAAGTCCGGTGTAGCTAAGACCGGTGCATGGCACATTTCCTCTTTAAGATGTTCAAAGGCTTTTGTTGCTTCTGGAGTCCATGAAAATGCATCTTTCTTCAATAATGTTGTTAGAGGTGCTTCTATTCTCCCATAATTCTTAACAAACTTGCGATAATACCCTGTCAACCCGAGAAATCCTCGCAAATGCTTTATGGATGTGGGGATTTTCCATTCCTTAATGGCTTTAATTTTACTAGGGTCTACCTTAACTCCTTCATGAGATACAATATGACCCAAATATTCCACCTCTTGCACTCCAAAGAAACATTTGGACCTTTTTGCATATAATTGTTTCTCCTCCAATAGTTGTAGCACCCTGTCAACATGTTCAACATGATCCTTCCAAGACTTATTGTAGATTAGTATATCATAAAAAAATACTAACACAAATTTTCTAAGGAATGGTTTGAAAAGGGAATTCATCAAACCTTGAAATGTTGAAGGTGCATTGGTAAGGCCAAAAGGCATGACCAAAAATTCATAATGACCCTCATGAGTTCTAAATGTTGTTTTCGGAATTTCTTTAGTCTTCATTCTGATTTGATGATATCCTGAACGAAGATCCAACTTGGTGAAGTAAATTGATCCATGCAATTCATCTAGTAATTCATCAATGACAAGAATGGGAAACTTATCTTTAATAGTGAGCTTGTTCAGCTCCCCATAATCCGGACACATGCACCATGATCCATCCTTCTTGTGCACTAATACTACTGGAGCAGAGAAAGAACTTTGACTTGGTTGAATTATACCAGCCTCTAGCATTTCTACAACCATACGTTCAATTTCACTTTTTTGGGAATAGGGATATCTGTATGGCCTGATGTTTGAAGGAACACTCCCTGGAATCAGATGAATAGCATGATCATGATCACGAATAGGTGGGAGACCTTTGGGAGTCTCAAATACCTTGGAATGATTGTCCAAGACTTTTTGGAGATCTGGAGAAATAGATGATTCCAATGTGGAAACATCTAGCGAACATAATTGTGCAATTACACCCCTTTGTTCCTTTCTTATAAGCTTTGTCATACCGTCAGAGCCGGTTATCTTTCTCGGTTTCCCTGCAATACCCCTTAATTCAACTTCCCTTCCTTCCACAGAAAATTTCATGAAAAGTTCTTGAAAATTAAAAGCTATTGTACCCAAGGATTGTAGCCATTAGACTCCTAGTGCAACATCAACACCTCCCATTGGAATGGAAAGCATTGGGCTAGTCAATACATATTCTCCCATCGATAGCTTGATATTATAGCACTTTCCAGAGCAATTTATTGTTTCTCCATTTGCAACCATCACTTGACACTCTGGTGCTGGATATAAGAAGCAATTCAATTCTTTTGCTACCTTACAATGAATAAAATTGTGGGTACTTCCTGAATCAATCAACACTATTACCTTTTTCTTCTTGATTTGTCCTTCTATCTTGATGGTTTGAGGAGTGGTAATTCCCGCCAATGCATTACAAGATATGGTTGGATTCATTTCTTATTTATCTAGGCTTTGTTCCTTGAGTATATCCTCTTCTTTTGAACTTTTTTTATCCTTTTCTTCTTCCTCTTTGCAATCTATGTAGAATAATTTCTTCTCGGCACACTTATGACCTTTATTGTATTTGCTATCACAACTGTAACAAAGCCCTTTTGCTCTTTTTTCTTCCAATTGTTTTGGTCTCAACCTTATAGGTTGTAGAAGACTAGAGGCAACAACACTTCCATCTTTATAGTTGTGAGTGGTATACTTCCTGGTTGCCATAATTTTGCTTTCCATTTTTCTTGCTAACCTGAATGCCTTCTCTAATGAATCAGGTTCCCAAAGGCGAACATCATGTTGGATATTATCCTTTAAAGTCCCTATGAACACATCAATCCTATGATCCTCTGGAATATTTTTACCCTTATGTTCAATTTTTGGAACTCCTCAATGTGCTCCATTATTGAACCCTTTTGTTTGAGACTTATCAATTGGCTAAAAAAAGTGTTTCTTTTTGTATCCTCATAATGTGTCGTCGATTCTTCCATAAAAATTGCCCAAGTGATAACTTGTTTACGAGAGCAAATCCATTGATACCATACAAACTAATTTGGTTCCAAATATAAAGTTGCAATACGTACCTTTTGTGTGTTTTGCACATTATTGAGATCGAAAAATTGCTCCATCTGTAATATCCATGTTGCGGGATCCTTGCCATCAAACTTCCTCATATTGATTTTTGGAATATGGTGGGTCTTCGATCCAACATTAGAGTCTATGAAATCATGATTGACATTTCTTTTGTTCTCATCATGAGTTTCCTTTACTACCCTTTCACCATTAGTAAGCATTTCTTGTAGAAACTTTGTCAAATCTGTCTTCAAATCTGTCTTCAAATCTTCCATGCCTATCTTCAAATCGTCTATCTTAGCTTCCACGTCCTTCATCTTAGCTTCCACAACATTCATCTTAGCTTCTACGCCTTTCTTTAAACAATCCATCTTAGCTTCTACGCCTTTCTTTAAACCATCCATCTTAGCTTCTACTTCTTTCTTTAAACCATCCATCTTAGATTCTGTTCCTTTTTGTGCAAAGTGACACTTGTTGCACTTGGTCTCGTAATTTTGATATATCATGTTGCATTTCTTCCTCTTCTTCATGAGTCATGCTAGAGCTTTCAGGTTGCTTACTAGGTGTTTGCATTTTCTTTCATCGGGGCATCAATTACCGATAATAATGCTTTACTATGCCCTTTGAATTCCTTCAACTAATTTTTCAAACCAAGCTTATGCAAACATTTAAAAAAATTACACACCTTTTTTCACTTTGTAGGAGCTTGATATTGAATCTGATGTATCTCTGTAATTTCGGATCATCTAGTTCTGGAATTGCGACCTAAAATAGCCCTCTGCGTCCTCTTTCCAATGCCACCAATCTGATCCAAATTGGATTCTCTACGGAAGAGTTATGCCAAATCTCCCACAGTGACCTGATTATAGACTTGTTCAGTAGAACGAACTTGTACGACGTGCCACGAGTCACTGTTTTGAACTTCGGCTTTGAAAAATATATACAAGAAACTACAGCCTGTATTCGTTATGTAACTTCTTACGAAATTTCAATTCGATGCATAGAGGGAAAGTTATGACGATTTTCCTCAGGTCACCTGTTTGGAATTTAATTCAGGAGTCTGCAAAAAGACCAAATTCCTCATATCATATCTCCACAAATATAGCGCAAAAAGCTCTGAAATTCGGACCCAAGCTTTAGTGCGATTTCATCTCAAACGAATTTTTTTTTTAGCTTCTGAAATGTTGCATAAAAAAAGTTATAGCGAAAATGCCACGATGACCTATTTGGAGTAGCGAAACCCTAGAATCCAAAGCTCTGATACCAAATGTTATGAAACCAGCTCAAGAAAAGATAGAAAAGATAGATCAACGCCTTAGAATTCAGCCTCTTCGAGGGGGCAACCTCCTTTACATTACATAAATGAACAATTCTTAGATGATTCAAATGACAAAACCTCCTTTCTATATATAGGAGTCTAAGGAGTCACAATATAACCCAACTGACCTAACAATAATAATATAAAGCCATAAAAATAACAATAGAGGGATTCTATGGGGCATAGTAATAACAATATGGGGATAATAGGGGCACAACAATATTAATAAGGGATGCAACTACAATAGTAATGGGGTAATCACTAGTATTATAGGGACCCAATAGAAGCATTGAATACAAAGAACATCGTTGCATAATATATACCACACCAGTGCTAATAGATAAAAAATCCCTGAGGCGTTCTTGTAAGGAATGACACTGAGGCATGCAAAAAATAATTTTTGCACTGGTGCCTTTGTTTAAAATTGGAGCGATGATGCGTATCATTTGTATAAGCACCCCAATGCATTAGTTATATAAAAAACCAACGCTATTAGTTTTCATAATGCATCGGGGCTCGAAATAATATTTTGTAAGATTGGGGTGTTAGTTTTATGAAATCACTGGTGTGTTAAGAATTACAATGCACGAGGGTGTTAATTTCAAACAATGTTGGTGCTTGAATAAATAAGCGCCCTGGTGCTATCGTTTTCTAAAAAGGATCCAATCATGCAAAAAGGTGTCGTCAAGGTGATTTTATATAACAAAACACACTAATGCAATTGTATGTTATGGACACACCATTTTTTGTATGATATTTTTTCTTTTTTGGAAACATCCACCTGTGACAGTCAGGGAAAATTTTTAGGATGGAAAATTATCTTGAAGTTTAAAAGCATTGACAAATATCACTAGTCCCTAATATACAAACTATAAAATATTTATTGATATCTTTGTAAAATTACTCAAATTTATAATGATTTTATATATAGTGTCTTTGTAATGTTGGCAATTTTTATGGTAAAATAATTTTATATTGTAAAATTTGGATGAATCATTTTTATAAAAAAATGGAAATTGACGAATCATTTTTGTGGAAAAATCATTGAAAATTAGCCCACCTGCAAATATGAGCCCCTAAAATTTTCCATGGTGACAGTGCAATTATTGCAATTTTTTAAATCCATTATTTATCGAAAAATCGACATATATCTTATAAAAATATTCATATAAATTTAAATTTGATTAGTACATTTGTATATGATGTTTGGATTAATTTGTTATATTATCAAATCTTCATTATAATATTTAATCAATGGTGAAAGATTTCACAACGAAATTGGATTACATAATAGAATAAGTTAAAATGTATTTTATTATATATCAATAAGAGACTCTTTGTCATACAAAATGAAATTGTTATTGGTGATCCATTGTCTTTCAATTGGGACATTATGTCCATTACATTAAACAAAATGTTTGATTTTCATAGACAATTATTTCAAAAAATGCATCAGGTTGCATTCATATCCAGATAGATCATCATTCTATGATGTAACTGTTGTTAGTGCTCGAGCTACTTTCATGACTTGGGTTATTTGGAAGAATGTTTTGTTGATTGCATCGATTGTTTTAGTCTTCTTGATCTTGTTCCATATGCAAACATAAAAATAAAGTGTAATGAGGATATCTACATTGGTGAGAATAATGAAAACTGAAATAAAGTATATACATCAACGTAAATCGAATAGCAATGTACCATAGCAAGAAGTGGCTCATAAACTATGCACATGGTTTCATAACTAAGTCTCATGCCTTGTTGCAAAAAATCTTTTGTTGGCGTAGTTCTATACTTTGTTTCCTACATATTTTAAACCCCATTATAAATCATAGATTTCATATAAAAGATTTTTTTGTCCTATTAATTATAAACTCAGATAATTAAAACAACATACACACTTACAAATTCCACAATTAATTTTTGATATGCCAACATATACTCACAACCCTTATTTAACCCAATGTCAATCAATTCTTCCGATGGCTCTTCTTTGAATGTTAGCACCTATTTGAAGACATTCAAGGATGGTTGTTGTAAAACAACTTAAAATATACAAAAATAAAACTTTGAGTTGTTATAAGGAAATATTAACAATTACTCACAAACTTGGAAATCAACACTTTTCTTCCTTGTTCTCATGTTTTATGTGCTGAATGAGTTCCATCTTGTTCTCCCTTCTAGAAGAAAGTACTTGAAAATTAATATTCAATGTTAAATTATTTTTATATGTACAAAATCAACCATGATTACATACATTTGAAGCATGTTGTTGTTGATATGGCTCCTCCTGTAGTGCAATTATGTCCATTTCTTTGACCATATCCTTGTACACTTTTTTGGACATTCCTACTGATATGTTTTTCATATCAACTCATTGATCATTTGAGATTTTTGTGATCTTCCTGAAAAAAAAGTAATAAACTATTTATATATTGATATTTGAAAACTAAATATAATAAAATCGATATTAATAAATAAATTATTTGTAGTAATATATACATATAATTCTAGAAAATCATTTTAATTAGGAATATTACATTTTGAATTATTCTTCTTTGTTGTTGTATGTTTTTACTATTTCAAGCGTGACATGTCTCATTGACTATTTCTTTGGAAACGATTCCTATAGTTTAGATATAGTTTGGTTCTTAGAATCATTGGATTGATTTTTGTATTGTAAGTGGAAAGAACGTCTATATGTTCATTCCACTAGATCCCTCATAGTTTTGAAAAAAAAAATCCCCTTTCATTAACCTCCAACGCCACTCAAGATAAGCTAAGGACCAATTCATCATCATTTACATGTTCTATAATTTTTTTCTTAGAACAATATTAATCTTTTCCTTCGTTGTTACTCCCTGTCGAAAATTAAACATATATGAGTTAATAGATTGTTTGAAACATGTTGCTTAGTATTATTAATGAAAATTAAGAAAAAAACTAATATTAAATAGTAATTTTTCATTTACCCGATTCATCATTTTTCAATTTTTCTATCAGGATTTTGTACTCTTCTTCACTTAGATGAGAAATAATCTTATCAACCTTCTTCATTTTGTGGCTTTTCATGACGCACAACAACCAATATATATTAGTTAAGCTTACATATAGTTCAAACATATTAATTTTGTAAATAATTTACAAAGAACTTTATTTCTCTGCTTTTTTTGATGTGCTATGATTGTGTCAATCAATATTTTTGTTACTTGACAACTTTTGAGACATTTTTTATCAATATAAAACATGTACCGTTCAATATAGAAACCATTAAATATATTTTACAAATAAATCAAATAATTTTCATCCAAACAAATCTCTCGTAAGTGGTGTGTTTATATGAATAAGGTGCATTTATCCCATTAAATGCACCAGGTGTTTAGTTGTTCAGCACCATCATGGAACATTAAATTTTTAAAATAATTTTATATTGTGACTGTGCTATTTGTAACGCTAAATGCACTGTAATGATTTAACAATGTTATTTGGAAGAAGTGTGTCAGTGCGTTATATTACACAAGGAGAAATATAGTATAATTAGGAGGGATAGTATGGGGTACAGAGGGAGGTACCCAAGGGAATAACGTAATAATGGGATGGGCCATAATTATATGGTAAGCACATAGTATTAGATATATGGTATTGAGAGAACCATGGTAATGACCCATGGTACTGTATATATGAATCATATATAGATGATAGAGACTCTCCATTGATGGAGGTCAAGGAATATTGTATTCGCAAGCATATGGCTTGTGGAGTGTTCTCCTTCCTTAAGGAGTAATTGCATGGTGTTACCCTATCTCAAGGGTTATGATATTAATAGATATCTGAAGTTTATCTATTTCTATCGTGTTATTTATGGGTATATTTTATTTTATCACATATTTGCAGATCAATGATATTACAAGTGGTATCAGAGCACTTTCTTGGGCAAAGCAGAGATTTTTTTATTTTTTTATTTTTATTTTTTTTTGCAGGAATTTTTTGGGCCAATGAGATTGCAGACCAGATCTATAACTTCTGGTGCAAAATTTAAAAAAAAAAATTGCAGATCTGGATTATTTGTGAAAAAATACCTAATTTCAGAAAACAAATTGGCCAAATCGGAGTCTGGATGAGGGAGATATCGTTGATTTAAAAATAAGTTGTGTTGTAGAAAGTTTTTGATGAAAATTCGTGGATGGCAGATATCCAATTAATGTTTGTCATTTTTGTGGAGAATTTTGAAAAAATAATTGCATATCTGAGATCCTCTTGACAAATCACCCAATCTAAAAAAATAATCCATCGAATCGGAGTCTGGATGAGGGAGATATCACTAATTTAAAATCAGCTATTTTTTCAAAAAAAATTAGTGAAGGCGGGACAGTTGCAATTCAAATCTAAAATTCCAGAGTGGCTAGATTGTGATTTCTATCACATGGGAAGATGAAGAATGGTTGTTCCAAGTCCGAAAACAGATCATAGTAAAGACTCTGAGCAATATTGGCCAAACTGTGGCCATTTTAAATTTTCGCCAAATAAGTGATTTTTTCAAAACCCTCTTCTTGGCTTCTAGTAAGGATCTTATGTTTACAGGAAAAGATGATGGCCCTATTATTGAAGAATTCATAAGAAGTGAAAAGTTCACATATGGGAAAAATTGGAAATGTTTCATATGGCTTGGTTTGAAGGATGAGGCTTCCATATGGTTGAGATCACTTGACATCAAGAAGTTGTATAAAACTTTCAGATGAAGAATTTGAAAATTTCCTTTTAGACAAATGGTCTCATGCTGGAAAACAAGATAATGAGAAACATATGAGGTTATTTTCTACTGGTATGTCCTTATTACAGGTTCATGGATGTATTCAGAAGGAGAAGATCATTGTGTCTATACATCCTAGTTGCAAGCAAAATTTTATAAATATTAATTTGGCAAAAATATTGAAAATCCCAGCCAAACAAATGGAGCACACACAGGTTAATAATGAATAGGTGCAATTTTATAAAGATTTGAAGATTTCTATGGATAAGTATGTATTGCATTCTAATTTTTATGATTTATATATGGCTAATGTGGTTGTTGTTTTGGGATACCCTTGGATGGAATCTATTGGTACTATTAATATTAATGTGTAGAAGAAATTCCTCAAGCTCTAATATAAAAAGAAGAAAATTAAATCACAGGATATTTCCATCAATAAATAGGGAGAGTCCAAGGAGACTGAATAAGAAGATGTTGCAGGTACGGACACATCAGATGAGGAATTAGTGGTTGAAGTAATATTGGAAAATAAGAAACAATAGCAGGTGCCACAACATGTACCAGATACCAATCAAGCTCCATTAGGTGGTGAATTAAAGAAAGATACACAGCTGGTTAAAACTTCAGCATATCACCACCCATATCACCCCGCAAGAAAACAACCAACACGATGGAAACAAATTAGCCACAAGGACAACAACCCACGCATGACAAATAGAGAGGGGTGATGATCCACCCACAACACATCAAAACAGAAGCGCCGCCAGGGTCAACTTCCATCTCAAGTGAGCAAGGCACCAATTAGATCGAGAGTTCATCTTTCTCTTAGATGGCTAGATGCACGTGAATGGTACCAGTGGACTACTCTTTTGAATAGATTTTATTATTTGTGTTCCTCTTATGTTTCGGGGACGAAACATGTTTAAGGGGGTGGAATGTAGTATACATAGGGGGGATAGTATGGGGTACAGAGGGAGGAACCTAAGGGAATAATGTAATAATGGGATGGGCCATAGTTATATGGTAAAACCATGGTATTAGATATATGGTATTGAGAGAACCATGGTATTGATCCATGGTATTATATGTATGAATCATATATAGATGCTAAAGAATCCCCATTGATGGAGGTCAAGGAATATTGTATTGGCAAACATATGGCTTGTGGAGTGTTCTCCTTCTTTAAGGAGTGATTGTATGGTGTTACCCTACCTCAAGGGTTTTGATATTAATATATATCTAAAGTTTATCTATTTCTATCGTGTTATTTATGGATATATTTTCTTTATCAGTTATTTGTAGATCAATTATATTACAAGAAACGATGAACATACAACACATAATTGACAATGTTATAATATACCGATGCATTGTATTACACAAGACATATGGGTGCATTATATTAAAGGGGGAGCACCGCAGAACATATAGACATTAAAAAAAAATTAGAGAGGGTCGACACAGTTTGGATCTAATTCGATAAGTAATTCCCCTGCTTTACATGTCAAACACCCTATATATAGTAAGCACACAAACTCATTAAATCTAAACTGAAGAAATTGAAAAATCCTAATTGCGAAGTGGTAGAGGAAGTTAAACCCTAAGGTGAAATTTTGCAAGAAGAAGCAAGCATTTAAGGTAAGTATTGATTTTTTTTTTATCTGAATTTTAATTAAATTTAAATAAGAGCAAAGATCGTAAAACTTTTTACTAGTGAAATCTATAGTAATTTTTTTATTATATACGGTTTTTATTTTATTTTTCTAAATTGTGAATAAATCTAATAGAAATTGTAAACAAATTTAACAGCAAAATTGAAAACTTTTCCTATCCAAAGTTTTGAGTGAATCACCATACCTTTCAAATTTTGATCTTTTTGTGGATCCAGAATATTTTGTAGCTCCACAGTGCTCCCAGAATGTCTCTCTTGCAAATGATCTCTTTTTTAGTTAAAACCCTAACGAAAATTGTAAAAAAATTTATTGGTAAAATTAAAATTTTTACTATGCAGGGTTTTGAGTGAATTACCATATCTTTTAGCTTTTGATATTCTGAATAGTTTTGTTGCTCCAAAATATTTTTCTGCTGCACAATGCTCCTAGTATGTCTCTCTTGCAAATCACTCCCTTAAAATTTTGAGTAAAATAATGAAATAATGAATGAATTTTTCCAATTTAAATGACTTTGTGAAATTATATTTTGAAAAATCAATTGTTGCTCATTTCTGAATTAAAAAAAAAAAAAAAAAAAAAAAAAAAAAAATCACATTTATTTTTCCAATTTCTCTACACATCGATGCGTTCAATATTTAAGCGCATTGGTGCGTTTATAAGAAAAGCACACCAACATTAATGGAGCGCCAAATTTTTTCAACGCACCAACATGATACATTTTTTTTGAAATCCTGAAATTATTTGATTAATTTTTTTAACGCAATGATGCGATTTCTATTTAAAAGAACTAGTGCTCTAATTATTATAAGAGCATTGAATTGGTTGAATATGTTTTTATTTTATAAAATCCGAAAACAAGTGCATAGCAGTGCTTTTTTTTTTTGAAACACATTAGTGCATTTTTGGAGAAGAGCACCGATATGATAACATTTTTTTTTCGAAATGTTGAAAACTAGTGCAGGTATTATTTGAACACCTCGGTACTAGTATTTTTTTAAACATATCAGTGTGCTTTGTTCTAATTAGTGCACCAATTGGGTTTAGAAGTTATCTAAAATTTTATTTTCACATAAAATGACATTAATCTCAAATTATACTTTAGGAAACATCCACATAATATACAGTAGTTCATAGTATATATTTTCTGCTTAAAGTTACCTTATTCTTGAAAAATGGTTTGAAATCTATATTCAAATTCAGATTGTGGTTATATGGTTCTAAATATTATTTTCAGATATGCACACAAATTTTTATTTCTGATTTTTCTCAAATGCGGGGACAAAATTTCAATGATATAAAATGGTGAATTCTTCAAATTCTAGTTCATTCCATATTGTTGATCAAAATCTTTCATGAACTTCTCCCTTTCCATCTCTAGTAAGTTCAGGTTTTATTTATATTTCGATTATCTAATTGATTTTTTTTAAACCATGTTAATTTGAATAAAAATGTATCCAAATTTGTAGGATCCGATTCAGAATCAAGTTCAGATGCATAAAATATTTCTCCATTTCAAAAATGTTGGAAGCTCTTATGAAGAGCAACATATCGCAAGTAGTTGGTAGTTGAAAATGGATAACATCTTCATCCTGCCAATTGGAACATGGCATCTTCCAACCGTAATCCTGGATCAACGATGGTAATAATTGTTTGGTATAATGTAATTTCAACAAACCAATTGCATTAACGTGCTTACTAATATCATTTATATTGCATTAATGACATTCACTATTTTTTGAAATAAGGATTGTAGTGATGATGAGCGACCCACCTACCATCTTTTGGTGCACCCCACTACAATGTTAACTCAAGAGAAGGATGCATTAAGAGAAAGACTCGGAGAGGAAGCATACAAAGAATGGTTGAATCAACCACCTATTTAATTCCTACTACGTCTAGATTCACCAATTAGGAATGACTACAATAATAGTATTTATTCATCAGAAGTTGGAAATGGAGGAAATGAAATAGAGGTTGGTATGGATGATTACTTACGAGATACAACTTCCTTGGAGGCAATGTGTTTAGATGCATTCTAGAACGATGAGCTAGGGGATGATGCTCATATCATTGATACCTTATTCGAAAGCCTGGAATTTTCTTCTGTCACCCCTCTCTTTGGACCTAACGATGAGTCAAAGTCTACTCAGTTGGGGACAATGATCTTGTTGTATAACTTGAAAGGAATGTTTGGCATGTCGAATACCTGTTTTTCAATAATATTGAGGTAATTTATGTGCATGATCAATCAAGTTCCTTATATTTTGTCACACAATCAAAATTAAAAATAGTCAATTTATGAATGTTAAATATTGACATTGTACAATTATATACCCCACCAACTGTAGGTTATTCAAAAATAAGGTTATTGTGAGTGATAATGTCTTTTCGAGTGGTTGCAAAGAGGCAAATAAGTTGTTGAAAATATTGGGTGTTGAGTACATATCATATCGTGAATGTCCAAACGATTGTGTTCTATATAGAGGAGAATATGCATACAAAGAGATATGTCTGAAATGTGGGCATGAAAAGTACCATAATTCAAATAAAAAAGGATAAATCACGTGGTCCTCCTCATAATATATTGAGGAACATGCCTATAATCCCAAGGATTGAAAGACTCTTTCGTTGCAAAGAATTAGTTATGTTGCAGTGATGACATGCCTCACACAGAAGTGATTCAGGAGTTATACAAATCCCAACATAGTCAATAGCCATGAAGTATGTAGAGGATACATGGCCTGAAATATTCAAGGATGAAGTACGAATTCTACGACTCAACATAGCCGTGGATGGCGTCAGCCCATATTCCGTCCAAAACACCAACTATTCTATTTTGCATGTAGTAGTGATCAATAATAATATCCCCTAAGGTTGTCCGTGAAGAATGAACATCTTATATTGGTTCTCATAATCCCTGGTAGAAGACAAGTGAAGAATATGGATATCTACTTACAACTTTTGGTAGATGAATTGAAGAAATTATGGGAAGGGATGCATGTGTATGATGCATCAAGACCCATCACAACAAAGAGGAGTTTTACATTGTATGGCATATTTGCTTATGCCGTACATGATTATCCAGGCTTAGGAGTTTTCTCTGGTAAATAAACTTTTTATTGATTTATTTATATATGTAACAATATTGTTTCACATACTTATTTAATTTGATGCAATCGTTCAGATCTTCATGGTCGTTAACATGTTAGCTTGTATACAATAATTTCGTAGATCTTGTAACAAAAGGGCATCATCGACGTAAATTTTTTTGACCTTCTTTGAAGGCTAGGTGGTCCTCTTAGATCTAGGTAAGACACTTGGAATGTGTATTGTAGGAAAAAAATTAAGTGTTCTCCCTCTCTCTTGCCTCCCATGGTCGAATCATATTGTATGGGTCTGCCATTTGGTCCTAGTCCCACTTTTCCTCCCTTTGTTGATGTCTTTGCTATGTGATATACATATAAAATGCATTAGCCTCATACGTAGAATAATTTTTTTTTTATTAAATGAAAAATGTATTTATTAATATGGAAACATAAATTTCAATTTCAAAAAAATAAATCGTCGGTGCACCTAAAACATAGTCACACACTGCCTATAGTGCACTGTCAAACACAACCGCAATGAAAACGATGCTCACATATGTATGGCACACTATTCTTAGTTCACAAATTAAAATTTTCATCGCGGTGCATCACAATTATGCACCAGTGCGTGCATTTAACCTTTTTGCGCCAAAATGGAACATTTAGGTTATCGAGCGCACCGAACTATAGCTATATTTTTAAATATTATTTGTGTGGTGTGTTTGGTAAATATTATCACGTTGAGTGTAACCTAAAAAGTTGTACCTGTCGATGTACAATTTATACCTTTCTCAGTGTGGTTTAATTTATGAAACACACCACAACAGTAGTGGTGCATTATGTTCATGCATCGAACTGTGGTGCACCCTATAAATTTATAGGGTGCACTATTATCGGTGTGAGCATAACATATCAAGCACACCGCATTTGCGATGGTGATTAAGAGGCATTTGTTTGAGTTTCAAATAGACTTGGTGACACATTTTTGTTTCCTGTTTAGATTATGTAACTACATATCTATTTTTATGTATTTATAGGTAAATTATTTAGAGTAGAAATGTCTTTATCATTGAGAACATGATATAATATTAGCTAGGAGAAATGTGAAAACATTAATTTTAGTGACTATCTCATGATAAGTATGTGGTAAAAGTAATATTTTTTTATTTGTTCATTAGGAAATAATCAACTATATTATTTGTCAAAAGTTGAAATATAATATAGTAGCATTTTTGTATTATTTAGCTCATATTTATTATTAAAAAGAGTTAAATTTAAACGAGTAGAATAGAAAATAAAGAACCAAAATTGCACCAAGATGTTATATTTTTATTACTAGAAAAAAGTTCACTTGCCTCTTTAAGGGAGAACTTCTAATAGAGCAAATACCCAAGTACAAATAACTTCACAAGTCTTATTTTACATTTCGTGATCCTCATCTTTATAGAGAGAAATTTATAATTTAAATTGGTAAGCGTTTCTATAAATATTAAATCTAAATTGTTTGAAAATCTCATAACTTTAGTAATAAATTAAATTTTATAAAAATAGTATTTTTTAAGTTATATTAAATCTAAATAAAGTGCATCGAGAGACGCTCTACAGCTCATTATGGAAGAGATGGTAGATCTCATTATGGGAGAGATGTTGTCATGTAATGGTACACTAAAAAATAGTGAAATAATAATTTAAATTAACAAATTAAAAATAGTAATAAAAAAATTAGTGTCCACCATAACTACAATACTTCAATTTACACCTTAATCTTATACAACTTTATATAGATATATAAAGTAATCGAAAGTAAAAAAAGTGATTTAGCTTTTATTACGAGGAAGAAATGTAATGAGCAAAAAAAATGTAATTTACTTTTTACTACAAGGAAGAAATGATTTTTTTTCGCATGACAAGAAATAATATTATTGATATTATGTTATGTGTAATTCATTCTATGTTCCATTTACATGTGGGATATATATGTGTGTGTGTGTGTGTGACAAAAAATATTTTACTCTTAACCATAAGTAAAATATTTCAATGTCCATATTAGATAACATAATTTTATATATACTCTGTATAGAGAAAAATAAAGTAATTTAAATTGAAATTTTTCTTATATTTTTCACTTTAGTGAGAAATATTGAGAAAATTGTTATTCCATTAATAGTTGCTTTATAATTGAATGTTTGGAGGATATTTGTAATTTTTTCAACGCTTAATATAGATTTGGTATGTAATATTTTAGAAAATATTAATAATAAAAATAATCAAATGTATACATATAGGGAAAAAATATGAGGGGGGCATATTTTAACATTTTAATGTGGAGAACTTGAATTATAATTAACATATTTCAATATCAACTACATATATATTATACCAGCCTAGATCCATCTTAACTCCAAATCTACCAAGGGCCTAGAGAAATCAAATCTCTTTTCACTCTAAAAGATATTTGCATCTCAAGAGATTTGATCCCTCTCGATGCTTGGTAGATCTAGAGTTAAGATGGATCTAGGCTAGTTATAAAAAATTCTAATTTAAGTTTTTAAAATTCAACAATAGATTGAATTTTATGACCAATATTGAATTAGTTAACTTGTATTTTTTGAATAATTTATTATTAATAATATTTTATATTAAAAATTGAATGAGCTACACATTTTCATCTTATTGAAGACTAACTAAATTATTTTACCTTTAATTATTTTTTTCCTTGTGAGTATTGCAATATTTTACTAATGAAGTCAGATTGAATATCAATGAACTATCTAAGCAATAGAAAAATATTAATCGTAAGTTTACATTCATCGTTTCGACATACTAAACTTTGTAATTTATAAAAATATCTTTTCATTTTCTTTAAATTTGTTTTACATGCAATTTAGAATATAAAAGTTTGATATAAGTACACCAATACATAATATATAATAAATATTATTTCATAAAAATAAACATCGTGATGAGACCCATCTAACAAACATAATCATCATTTAAGATACACATTTCAATTCACTACCATCATCTAATATATATACCTCTAGCACATATAAATGTTATTGTCTAGCATACAAATCTAATAATCTAATGGGGCATCATCATTGTGATCACATCTAACAAAACATAAACATTGTAATCTAACATCATCACTGTTGGCATTATGGCAGTAGGTTTGGAGCTATGTCACAGGTGTTGTCCTTGATGGCAACTCTCTTTGGTAATAGATCTCAGTGCAGGCTTTCAGAATGAAGGAAAAGACATATACGCAGGTTCATCTAGACGAAGACGCGTATACACGCGGGTTAGACGTTTCAAAGGCGCGTATGCATATACACAAATGTTCATGCAAGGAAAAGTGCGTATATGTTGGAGAACTTACCTTTGGTTCGTGGTAGTTAGTCCTTGGTATTTGAACCTATGGTTTTGGACCATGGTACCTCGTCAGACATGTTGATCCCAAGTATTGGGTTCGTGGTATTGGTTTATTATGGTTTTGGACCGTGGTATTGTGGAAGGCCTAAAACTATAAAAGAGGAAGGAGATCATGTGGCAAGGAATCATCTGAATTGTTATTGAATATCTGATAAAGTGATAGATCTGGAATACTAGTAATTAGGTTATGGTGCAGATCTGGATCTGAATGAAGGAGGAACCTTAGCGCAAAGAGATGGATAAGTTCTATTGATGGATCATAATCCTTAAGCTTGAATGATAGTATCTTTGTATGATTTTGATCTGTTATATGTGGCACTTGCTTGATCTATAAAACTGATAATCTGGGTTAATTAGTGTTTGAATATCTGAAAGAGCGAATTATCCTTTATAGATCTGTACGCAGGTTCAGTAAAGCGAAGGTGCGTATACACGCTGTCTCAGTGAAGTAAAACAACATATACGCAGGTTGTTCCATATGCAGAAGCGTATGCACGCAGGTTTCAGGCTATTAAAGTAGCGTATATATTTTGAGTTGTGATCTTGCTGCTTCTATTTATTGTTGCAGTGTTCTGGGTTCAGATTTGGTGTGTGGTTACTGTTACTGTGATCTGGGTATAGTCGTCAGAGAAGTGTTTATTTTGATTCAGTTTTGATTGGTGAAAAGGTGATTGGTTGATGCAGAAATTCTTAATGTTTGATTGATGCTATTTTTGGATCTAGTTTGAAAATTCATGAAACATGGTCCCTGAAAGAAAGAGAAGGTTGTAGCCTTCTGTAGGCCAGCACCTACGTACTAGTATCTTGGCTAGTGCAAGAGCTGAGGGGGTTGTAGCTCCCTTCCAGGAGAAGCTGGAAAACGAGAGAGGGTTGTAGCTCTCTGCAGGTTGTAGCCTGCGTACTAGTAAAGGACTGCACCAGTACAATTGTAAAAAGAAGTTTCTAATTAAAGAAAAGATAGAGACGAATTGTAGCAGGTGGTTTTCACCCACATTGGGTTTCCACCTTATATCTTGTGTTCTTGTGTGCGATTGTCTTTCTGCTCTGTTTTACTGTTTCCGGTTACTGGTTATTTGATTCTCAAACATAGATTAATAATCATCATCAAAAAGATAAAGTCATTTAAAAGTTTGCATTGTATACGCAGGTTTCCTTCTGCATAGTTGCGTATATACGTGGGTTTAATTAACTGAAGTAGCGTATATCATTTGATTTTGAAAAAGGAATATTTGACTTGATAATACTGATTCACCCCCCTCTCAGTATTATTTCCAACAATTGGTATCAGAGTAGGTCCTTCAGAAGAAGCTTGATCGCTTGAAGGAAGATCTTTCATCATGAGCAACTACGAGAGGGAAGCATCAATCAGGCCACCGATTTTTGATGGGACAAACTTCGTATATTGGAAGGTAAGAGTTATTTCCTATCTTCAATCTCTTGGTATAGAAGTCTGGGATATCATAGAAACAGGGTATACTTTTCCATGAGCAACTCCTACAGATCCGGCTGAGAAGAAGAAATATGAAACAAATGCAAAGGTGGTCAATACTCTATTAGGATGCCTATCTCAATCAAAATTTGTCAAGGTAATGTAGTTTAAATCCGCAAAAGAGATATGGAACAAGATTGTTCTGAGCTATGAAGGAGATGATCAGGTAAAACGAGCAAAACTTCAAACCCTCAGGATTCAGTATGAAAATCTCAGGATGTATACTGATGAAAGTGTGGCTAACTATTTTCTTCGTGTAGATGAGATTGTTAATTGTATGAAAAATTTGGGTGAAGAAATAAAAGAGGCTGTTGTGGTTGAAAAAGTTCTAAGATCTTTGTCCCCTAGGTTTGAATCTAAAGTTTCTGCAATAGAAGAAAAAGAGAATCTATAAAACCTTAAAATGTCACAGTTGCACGGAATTCTAACTGCTTATGAAATGAGGAAAGGAGGTCCATTAGACAAGAGAGAAGCTACCTTCAAGGCTTCAGGCAAAGGAGAGTACTATGAGTCAGGACAGTGTCAGAAGAAGAAGAAGAATCAAATTTTGTCAGAAATCTTCAACGGGGTACTAGATGGTTCCGAGGTAAGTTACCTTTCAAATGCTTTGCTTGTGGAAGAGTTGGTCACTATGCTGCCAAATGTCCTCATAAGGATAAGGTTGACAAAGGAAAGGAACCTGTTAAATGGAACAAGAAACAGAATGCAACTAAGAAAAGTTACTACACTCATGAAGACAGTGATGACCTATCAAATAATGACGAAGATGAACGAGGTAATGATTATAAACTTTTAATAGCTTTCGAAGATGATGATTACATGGATGCTATAGATGTAGATGGTTTTTATGAAGATATTTCTAGACTCAAAACATGTTTAGAAGAAAAGAATATGATCGTTGATACTCTGCAATTCCAACTTGATGAAAAAGAAAAATTTCTTGAGAAGTTAGAATGTGAAATTGTTAGCCTTAGAAAAGAAATTGAGAAAACAAAGGCTCTTAATCTTAAATTTGTTAAAGGATCTGAAACTCTGGATGAGATTGTCAATGTACAACATTCTCCACTAATCAAGACAGGTCTGGGGTATAATGGAGAAGCATCTCAAGCATCCACCTCAAAGAGTTATCTTGATGCAGCAAGGAGGAATGAGCAAAAGCCCAATGGAGATCACCAGGTAAAACAGGGATGAATTACATCAAGAATAAACAAAGACCACCAGGTAAATTAGGGGCAATCCATCTTAAGGGTGAACAAAAGCTACAACCAGCCACAGGTAAAAACTTCTCAAGTTGCTTCAAGAATGGATGACAATCGAAACTACAATCATTTGGCTGGTAGATTTGGTAATCATAGAATTTTCTTCAATGGCCAATGTTTCTCTTGCCATAAATTTGGTCACAAAGTAGCTCAATGTGTTGCCTATAAGACAATAATGACTAGAGAAGCTCAAAAACAAAGAAGTATGACTGGAATCACAAAAAGGACTTATAACAACTTTTCCGTCCTTGAAAATGAAATAGAATGTTCTATATGTAATAACTTCGGTCATGAAGATTCTGAATGCAGGAGCAGGTTTTGGAAGACAACTCAGAAGGAACAAACCTCAAGTGCCAGAACATGGAGAATAAAGGAACCACAACCAGAAAGATGTGGGATAGCTTTTTATGCAGAAGGACAGGAAAATCTATGGTACATTGACAGTGGATGTTCGAAGCATATGACAGGTGATAAAGAAAAACATGAATCATATACTGCTTTAGAAAAGGGAAAGAAAGTTTCTTTTGGAAATGATACTCCTGCAGCCATAAAAGGAAAAGGCATTGCTCAGTTGAAAGAAAAGGTCAAAGCTGGAAATGTTTTGTATGTTGATGGCTTGAAGCATAATCTACTGAGTGTCAGTTAGATGTGCGATCAAGGAACCGAGGTAATATTTCGATCAAATGGATGTAGTGTTCGTGATCTTGATATAGGAAAAACAATGATCAAAGGCAGAAGAACTCCAAATAATCTATACATATTTGAAGAAGGACAACAACAATGCTATTTGAGCAAGGATGATGAACATTGGTTATGGCATCGGAGGTTGGGGCATCTAAGCTTTTCACAAATAAGGAAAGCATGCAAATACCAGGCAGTTCGTGGTCTTCCAGATATCAAAATTCCAGACAACACCATATGCAAATCATGTCAGTTTGGTAAGCAAACCAGAACTAACTTCCCTGAGAAGGAAGGATCAGCCAACAGGCCTCTTGAACTAGTCCATACAGATGTATGTGGTCCATTTATGACAAGGTCACCTCGAGGAGAAGAATATTTTATATTATTCATTGACGACTTCTCCAGCACAAAGATGAAGCATTCGAAAAATTCAAATCCTTCAAAGCCTTGGCCGAAAACGAATCAGATCACAAAATTAAGTGCCTCAGATCCGACATAGGTGGGGAGTTTACCTCAAACGAATTTCTCGATTTCTGTGAAGAACATGGAATACGAAGGGAATTCTCTACAGCTAGGACTCCTCAGCAAAATGGAGTGGTGGAAAGGATGAACAGAACGGTCCAACAAATGGTTCATGCTATGCTTGATGAGTCTGGAACTCTCGCAACCTTCTGGGGTGAAGCTGCATTTGCTGCGGTTGTTATTCTCAACAAAACAAATGTCCGAGTGAATAGCACTCAAACTCCTCATGAGCTCTGGTATGGTGAGACTCCTTTGGTAAAGCATTTCAAAATTTTTGGAAGCAAATGCTATATTAAGAATAATGATGAACAACTTGGCAAACTTGAACCTAGAGCAGATGAAGGCATTCTCCTTGGTTATTCTCCCCACAGCAAAGCATATAAGTGTTATAATAAAAGGCTTGGAAGAATTGTTGACAACATTGATGTAGTGGTTGATGAAAAAGGATACATTCCTAGGCAAATAAATTATGAAAATATCGAAGAGGATGAAGACTACTCTCCAAATCAGACTGATGATGAAGAAGAACCTCAAGAGGCACCATAGGAACAGATAAGGATAGAAGAGAATACTCCATCCAGGTACGTTTAGAAGAATCATCCAGAATCTCAGATTTTGGGGCAGAAAGAGGCAAGTGTACAAACAAGAAGAACAATTGCAGAAGCCTCAAGCTATTTGGCATTTCTCTCCTCCACTGAACCACAAAATGTAAGAGAGGCATGCAAAGATGAATGCTGGGTCAAGGCAATGGATGAAGAACTTGAGCAGATCGAAAAGAACAACACTTGGGAGTTGGTTCCTAGACCAAAAGATAAGAATGTCATAGGAACAAAATGGATCTTCAAAAATAAGTTGAATGAAAATGGGGAAGTAATTAGAAACAAGGCCAGACTTGTTTGTAAAGGGTATGCTCAACAAGAAGGAATAGACTTTGAAGAAACTTTTGCTCCCGTTGCTAGACTTGAGGCCATCCGAATGTTCCTTTCTCTCTCAAGCTTTCAGAAGTTCAAAGTATTTCAAATGGACGTAAAATCAGCCTTTCAAAATGGAGACTTAGAAGAAGAAGTGTACATTGAGCAACTAGATGGTTTCATCCTTGGGAATGATCCAAATCTTGTATGCAGACTAAAAAAGGCTCTCTATGGTCTTAAACAGGCTCCAAGGGCTTGGTACTACCGTTTGGACAAATATCTTCATCAACAAGGTTTTTCAAAGGGATCAGCAGATATCAATCTTTATATAAAAATTGAAAATGACAAATTGCTAATACTTGTTGTGTATGTAGATGATATTATCTTTGGCAGCAATGAAGAAGCTATGAGTCAAAGCTTTGCCTTGGTGATGCAGAAAGAATTCGAAATGTCCTTGCTTTGAGAACTCACATACTTTCTTGGATTATAAATCCAACAAAATGAAGACGGTATCTTCGTGTCTCAAACCAAGTACCTCAAGCAGATTCTGAAGAAGTATGGCATGGAATATTCGAAACCAGTATGTACCCCTATTGTTACAGGATGCAGTCTTAGTGCAAATGATGAATCAGCAGCAGTACATCAACCAACCTATAGATCTATGATTGGAAGTCTACTTTATTTGACAGGTACCCGACCAGACATCATGCATGTAGTGGGAATAGTTGGAAGATTTCAGGAAAATCTAAAGGAAACTCATCTTCAGGCAGCGAAGAGAATTTTCAAGTATCTTTAAGGAACTTAAGACTATGGCTTATGGTATCCTAGAGATACAGATCTCACTCTTCATGCATATACAACTGTAGATTGGGCTGGAAGCATGGATGACAGGAAGAGCACAAGTGGTGGTGCATTCTTTATGGGTTCCAGATTAGTATCTTGGTTCAGCAAGAAACATAGTTCGATTGCTTTATCTACAGTTGAAGCGGAATATGTGGCTGTTGCATCTTGTTGCACTCAACTTCTTTGGATGATTCAAACCTTGCAGGACTTTCAAATCACTTGTACACCACCTATCTCCATCTTATGTGATAATACAAGTGCAATTAGCATTTCAAAGGACCCAGTCATGCGTTCAAAGACCAAGCACATACTGATCAAGTATCACTTTCTCCGGGAACAAGTGTTGGAACAAAAGGTCAAATTGGAGCAAGTTGTTGATATTCTCACCAAACCATTGCCCAGGGAGACATTTGAATACCTTAGACAGAAGATGGGAGTAGTTGATGCATCATCTTGCTGTTAAATCTTGTCCGTTTCAGAGAAAAATGGGTGTACGCGAGTTTCCTAAGGAGGATCCGCGTACATACGCCGGTTTGTGCAGAGACAGTCGCGTATATGGAGGTTTTGATGGATATCAGTAGGGACAGGCTCTGGTTGAAGATATTGTGATATGGGTCTGACAAAGACCATGTGGCACAGGTTTAGGGGGAGCAGATAATCTTCTAATAATGCATTGTTGGCATTATCTTAGAAGCTTTTGGTTCTAGTTCACAGCTGTTGTGTGGTTTCAGGTGGAACAGAGGCAGAGGGAGAACAGAAGGAAATCTTGGTTGCTGATCTGAATGATGATGGACAGATGCTGCTGCTATCAGTTATTGGTGACTTTCATAAGTCTTGTTCTAGATATTTCGTCTCTATGTCATGTATCTCTTTTGTGGTATCTCTTTTATGGTGTCAAGGTCATGTAACGGCCTATTTTGGTTTCCCCACTATGCCTGGGATGAACATGTAATGATCTTGGTTGTCATATGTAAATTTCTGATGTATCCCCACTTGGTTGGGTGATGGATGTATGTATTGAGTCTTTTGGTGATAGGAAGGTCTTTTATGATGCTTAAGTCATGGTTCTTCTTGAAGAACATCTTTTACAGATCTTGCCTACAGTCAGGGGGAGCATGGTCAGCACAACAGGGCAGAAATTTCAGCATGTACTCAGGGGGAGCACAATCCTTTGCCCTTGATGACAAAGGGGGAGAATGACTTTGAGGATTTTGGGTTGCCATCAAGTCCAAAGGGGGAGATTGTTGGCATTATGGCAGTAGGTTTGGAGCTATGGAACAGGTGTTATCCTTGATGGCAACTCTCTTTGGTAACAGATCTCAGTGCAGGCTTTCAGAATGAAGGAAAAGACATATACGTAGGTTCATCTAGACGAAGACGCGTATACACGTGGGTTAGACGTTTCAAAGGCGCGTATGTGTATACATGCACTTTCATGCAAGGAAAAACGCGTATATGTTGGAGAACTTACCTTTGGTCCGTGGTAGTTATTCATTGGTATTTGAACCTATGGTTTTGGACCATGGTACCTCGTCAGATGTGTTGATCCCAAGTATTGGGTCCGTGGTATTGGTTTATTATGGTTTTGGACCGCGGTATTGTGGAAGGCCTAAACCTATAAAAGAGGAAGGAGATCATGTGGCAAGGAATCATCTGAATTGTTATTGAATATCGGATAAAGTGCTAGATCTGGAATACTAGTAATTGGGTTATGGTGCAGATCTGGATCTGAATGAAGAAGGAACCTTAGCGCAAAGAGATGTATAAGTTCTATTGATGGATCATAATCCTTAAGCTTGAATGATAGTATCTTTGTATGATTTTGATCTGTTATATGTGGCGCTTGCTTGATCTATAAAACTGATAATTTGGGTTAATTAGTGTTTGAATATCTGAAAGAGCGAATTATCCTTTATAGATCTGTACGCAGGTTCAGTAAAGCGAAGGCGCGTATACACGTTGTCTCAGTGAAGTAAGATAGCGTATACGCAGGTTGTTCCATATGCAGAAGCGTAAGCATGCAGGTTTCAGGCTATTAAAGTAGCGTATATATTTTGAGTTGTGATCTTGATGCTTCTGTTTATTGCTACAGTGTTCTGGGTTCAGATTTAATGTGTGGTTACTGTTACTATGATTAGGGTACATTCGTCAGAGAAGTGTTTATTTTGATTCAGTTTTGATTGGTGAAAAGGTGATTGGTTGATGCAGAAATTCTTGATGTTTGATTGATGCTATTTTTGGATCTAGTCTGAAAATTCATGAAACGTGGTCCCTGAAAGAAAGAGAAGGTTGTAGCCTTCTGTAGGCCAGCACCTACGTACTAGTATCTTGGCTAGTGCAAGAGCTGAGGGGGTTGTAGCTCCCTTCCAGGAGAAGCTGTAAAACGAGAGAGGGTTGTAGCTCTCTGCAGGTTGCAACCTACGTACTGGTAAAGGACTGCACAAGTACAATTGTAAAAAGAAGTTTCTAATTAAAGAAAAGATAGAGACGAATTGCAGTAGGTGGTTTTCACCCACATTGGGTTTCCACCTTATATCTTGTGTTCTTGTGTGCGATTGTCTTTCTGCTCTGTTTTACTGTTTCTGGTTACTGGTTATTTGATTCTCAAACACAGATTAATAATCATCATCAGAAAGATAAAGTCATTTAAAAATTTGCATTGTATACGCGGGTTTCCTTCTGCATAGTTGCGTATATACGTGGGTTTAATTAACTGAAGTAGTGTATATCATTTGATTTTGAAAAAGGAATATTTGACTTGATAATACTGATTCACCCCCCCTCTCAGTATTATTTCCAACAATCACCACACATATCTTCAAATTAATATAAATATCATGTCAAATAACTACTACCACATACACATCTATCTACAAGCACGTTAAATGAACATATCTAACATGACCTAACAATATACACATCAACACCAACAAATAAATTAAGTACATAAACATGAACAGAAAATGCACCATATATATATATATACAAACAAGTCAAATAACTACAATCAAATATTTGATACAACAGACATAGTAGTGCCACCCTGGTCTACAGTAGAAGACTATGCATGGTCAACTATTGCCTCAACGACTATTGACTCAAATGAGGTGGAGGAGGAGGTCGCTAGTATGTAGTAGAAGATGATGGATGGTTAACTACTGTCTCAACGCAGTCTCTCAAACTCTGAGGTAGGGGAGGAGGTGGATGGTGATATTCTCTGTCAGAATAAAAATAAGGCATATCCTCTAGCTCTAGCTTCTCATCATTAGGTGAATGACGAGGAAGTGTACTACAAGAAGGATCATCGGCACCCTGACGACCATGATCTGATGGGGTGGTACTACCAGAAGCATCATGATCACCACCCTCATCATCATGATCATGATCACCACTCTCATCATCATGATCATGATCACCACCCTCATCATCATCATCACCACCCTCATCTGATTTATTTGTCATTGCATGACTTACATCTCTCATCACTGCCAATACCTTACTAGCTCTGATGATATGACACATAAGAGATATCATCTCACGCGGATATTCCCTATACAGATCCACGAACCTAGGATATTCATTGATATCTTGAGCCCTCACAGGGAAAACTCCCTCTTCAACCAAAACTCTGGAAAAACTTTCACAGTAGTTCATCTGAAATCGCAGACCATCCCTATGGCCTCAGATGCTCACACCCCCATTTGCATGTGCCTCACCCTCTTGGGCCTCACTGTTTTTGGGAAAAGTATCTATTCAGAACGCCCCTATCCCACTCTAAGGTGTGATAGTGCCTTAGCAACAAACAAGGAAAACTAATTGAGTATTCTTCTTTATGAAATGTAAATGAGGAGGAAGGATGTAACTAACCTGTGTCTTTCGCTAGTTTGTTGATCCAATTGCTCCTCTCTTCAATAGCTCCTAGCTCCCTGTTCCCTTACCGGCCCAGCTTCACCGAATTCCTGCAAGATCACAAGAGAGAGAAACTACACGAAGATATAGATATACATTCATAAAAAGCTCAAGATCAGATTAAGCTAAACATGCAAATATAACAAAACATCATTGATACACAGCATGTAGGAGAAACTAAAATAGTTTATTGATAGAATATGAAAGTCCAAGAGGAGATACAACCAAGTGAGTTCTGATCCAGCATCTACCTCCCAGCAAAGGAATCCCTTCCTCTCCTCCAACAAAGCATAAATCACCCAATGTACTAATCTCAATCTCAAACCAACAGCAATTCTCTACAAAGTACAAAATTCCAGCCTCTGGATCTCTGGGATGAGGGATCCATATATAGATGTAAGCAGAGAGGATGAGTCAGCTTATGTTTTGACTTGTGGCTTCTCTCTATCAGTTCTTGTTTCCACTTGGAGACTGAGAGCCTCTTACTCATCACTTGGTCGAATTCAGTGAGGCAAGTGTCATTGGAGAAGATTCTGGAAGCTTCCATGGTCTTTCCACCTCGTTGAATGACTCTGCCACTTGTCATTTCCCGCTCAACGCACCTGGGTAGTGCATTCAAGTGCGTTGCAACGCACCTAGACAGTGTACTGGGGTGCTTTGCAACGCAGGCAGCTAGTGGAGCACTTGAATTGATCCTGAATTGACTGTTTCTGAGTGGTTTTTGGTGGAGAACTTCTTGGAGAAGCTGTCATTGGTTGACCTTGTTCCTTTAGGAGCTGTAACAACATCTTTAGGGACTTTGGATCCCTTGGATTATGGACATTTCATGCTTATAGATGTAAGGCACAAAAATGTCTATAACAGTTGCCCCCTAAAGTATGAGGCCGTTTATCGGGTGAAATGCTTTATTAGGAGGATCCGAAGTTCATTCAATGCTGGGAGGAGACCTGTAATAAGATACAATACAATACATTATTTTTCATACTGTTTTCATGATCTAGCTGAGGCGGGCATTCCCATGCTCAGCTTTATAAATTCATTTTTATGTACATAGGACAGACAATCGTCTGATGGTAGACTGATGATTCTGATGAAATCATCATCCTTTTGGGAGGATGATTATCTGTTCTGCAGTGCTGTACATGTCAATGTCTTTATTTTTCCTGAAGATATATCGCAGCTCGGATGGATGAAACTAGATCCGGGTCTTCAATCTCGTCCGATCTTCACTCTAAGTACAAGTCGATCCATGTGAGAAATGTTTTGAAGTCGAACATGGAAAGACATCGCTTGATTACCAGTCAATGATGTAAACTGTTAACAAGCGCGAGAGGAATCACCGATAATGATAATGACCCTCAAGGTACTGCAGTACAATTCACGTGGTGTGAATAAAGGGCTTGGCGTCGAACACCACGCAAAATCTTTCGGTCGAAGGTCTTTGATGTATACCTGTCGCCGGAAGTGAGAAACTTGCCATTGAGGCATGCAAGCTTCAAAGTACTGAAGGGGGTGTTCCTAGATCAACTTCTTGGATAATGAGCTGATGTCGACAAGAAGCGATCTGTCAAAGGAGGGCCTTGATGTATCCCACATCAGTGACACGGAACGGAGCAAATGATTTTTATGGAGCTGAAAACGATCTGATGATATATGGTTCAGGGTGACGGTCATGAAAGAATGAAGTATAATGTATGGTAGTGGATGGGACACGGTTGACTTCTCTGGATGACTTCTCTTGAACATATCGGCGACACTTATGTGATGGATTGGTAGCATTTACCCCAAAGGTGGATGGTATGGCGAGACCATGGTGATGTGACCAGTGAATGAAACAACCCAACCCGACTCAGGCACGGAGTGGAAGTGTCATGTTCAAGAGCGACTTGCTACCAATAAAGGTTCTTTGAGTTTCTTCCCAATTTTTCCCCAGTCATTGCTGACCAGTACCTCTTTATTTTTGTCAAGCTTGAGGAGGATAACATATGCTTGTTCTATAATTTACCCTTCGGGCAAACCCATCGCTATGTTTTAACGAGCCTAGAGATAGTGAAACTCGTTCTCGTCTAAAGACAAGTTTGTCGCTATTAATCTTTTTAACGAGTCTAACGACAAAGATAACTCGGTCCTTTTCATTTTTAGAGAGTCTGAAAAGGTACATAAAGTTAACTCTGAAAGTCCTTTTTCGTCATCTAATCCCTTAGGTCCGAAAAAGTATAAAACAATACAGAAGGGATGAATTTTCGATAGTTTTAATGAGCCGAACAAAACAAGCGCTCGATCTTTTTGTGCAATAATCCCTCAGGTCCAAAAAGATTAAAATCTAGAGGAGGGATAGCTCTTCCTGTCGCTTTAACGAGCTGGAAGGCCAAAACTCGGCAATCTTTTCATATTTTACGAGTCAAATGAAAAGAGCTTAAAGAAGACTCGTCTTTTGAGGAACGAGTGATAAAATGGGTAGCAGCTGATTCCAGGTAAGGGTTGGAATTTTCCAAGCACGACAGTGTCACAAGGATGGCTAGTGAAATCACTCTTCGCAGCTGTTCCTCAAAATGGGTAAACAATCAAATGGAGGTGAATGATCGGCCAATGGAAAAGTGGAGGTGACGGTGCAAACATGACCAAGGCTTTAATGGCTGATAATGTTACATTCACGGTGGTTATTTACCGGAGGATAGTTCATTTTTTAACGAGATTAAACGCGGGTTGAAACACTTGCTCGATCTTATGTTTATTTTTTAACGAGCATGAACTATGCGCTAAAACTGCTCGATAATCCAGTCATATGATAAGAATGTCTCATATAAAACGGCAACATTTATATTTTTGCCCCACTTCCTTTCTTTACACAAGTTAGGAAACGACTAATCCAAAAAAACAGATAAATAATCGCTCTTTGCTTGCACTCCAAAAGGTTTGCATGCCCCCAGGTATAAAACAGAGTTTCAAGGTTACCTCTACTTCACTTCCGCCAAAACAATTGTTTTACCGAGAGAGGCCTACCTCTTTCAGGTTACCCAAAGATTGTCCTGTTAATCTTTCAAACAAAACACTTCTTTGGCAATGTCTACCGAGATAAACAAAGGTGAGCGACGATGCCCGCCAACTCACATAACTTTGACAAAAGAATCTTATTCTAGAACAACCCCTCTTCCAATCACGGACGGGGTACGGACTAGTCATATTCTCCCGCGGAAACCTACCCTATACCCAAAGTTTTCCTGTCGAAGCAGACCAGGACGCATGCCCCCTGGGTTCCAGTCATATCCTTCCGAATTACTCGCGCTCATCGGGAGGACGGACCGTGGGTTGAGACATTTCTTGCGTGAAGAGACCATTTAGGGATGGTATGTGACTATTTGCGATGCGTGATCCGAGAAATGAAAGCTGGTCCACGAGCTTGACCACTCTTCCTTCGTGCGGAAAACAAATTACTCTAAAAAGTGAGGAGACGATGGCTCCCATGCAATATATATACTCTCGTCCAAGGAGTAGGTTATAATCCAAGGGTCCTTGAACGACCATCACGTTCATTTGAATGGTCTTCCCTTTCAATGTTATGGGCACATTGGGGAGGATCCCTAAAGGTCGACTGGTTCCTTTATCAAAGCCTGTCAGATTTCTCATTTCAGGCAAAAGCGATGGCGAACCAAGCGCTTTCCAAGCAGTAGAGGAAAGGATACTCACAGATGCCCCCTCATCAATGATGGTGCCAGCCATGGCCATTCTGTATATTTGGACGATAATTCTGAATGGTATGCTTGCTGGCAAACGAGGTCTGCCTAGTTGGTTCCAGTCGAAGGAGACAACTAGGTTGCTTGGTGGTGGGACCGAGTAGACGGCCGGGTATCGCTCTGACAAACTTCCTTCCTGCGATAAAGGAATGGGGGGCTTGCCCCCATGCTCGTCGGAGTCTGTGTTGATGAAGAGAATTTGGATGGTGTCATCTTTACCCTCTTCAGTGACTGTATCATTCGAAGATAAAACCTATGAAGGCAAGACCGGGTCAACTGCCTCCTTGACCTTTTGACTTTCGTCGGGTATGGATTCAGCTGGTTTATCTTCAATGACCGGCGCTTCAGCTGACCACTTGAGCGGGCCAGCTGGATTTTCAACTAACGAAGGACTCGGCAAGAGTTTTTTATATCCAGGAGGAAGTTGTAACGGTGAAACCGGACGATCATCCAAAAATCTCTTCGCTTCGTCTAAGAAGGGACAACGGTGGATGGCGTGATTGCCTTCGCACAGTTTACAGGGAGATCTAGCTCTCCCTTTTCGTCCAAGGACTTCACTTTCGCTAGTTGACGGTGTGCTTTCAACATGGCTATCAGAGGTTGACGCCACCGGATTGTGCAAACGGGGAGACCAGTCCCTTAGTATCCGAGGGATGCAGGGACAATCTCTGTGAAAGTGGTCTCCCTTGCAAATGATACATGGCGATTTCGGCCTGGTCAGTGCAGTGTGTGGATTTTCGTTAGATGACACTCGTTTTCCCCCAGCCGCTTTTGGCGCCTTCTTCTTCTTCTCTTTCTTCTTCTTTTCCTTCTTCTCCTTAGGAACTTGGTTTTTAATTTTACCAGTTCCGTCAAGCGAAGAGGAAGGGAGAGAGGAAGAATTAGAGGAAGTGGAAGGTTGGTGGTTAACTCTAGACTGGTCTAACTGCTGATTTGACTGTTCAGGAATAGTGGTGTTCTGAACGACATTGGTTGAGAAGAGCCAGACCGGCAAGCCAATTGTCAGCCCTGGAAGCGACAATGTGGCCATATGGGGTGCACCAACATCTCCCCAAGAGGAGAAGGGACTAGGATTTCCACCAAGGGGAATTCCTTGGTTGGTAGGCTCCATTTTATCAACCTAAAGATCAACGCAGGAAAAAGGGTATGAATATTCCGTTTAAAATAAATTTTAACGACGCTTGGAAACAACTTGCTTTTTCAATTTTAAAGAGTCGAGAAAAAGCAAAAGATGACTCTAGTCACCTTCGATGTTTTAACGAGCCCGAAGTGACAAATTCTCGGATGGACTTTTTCCGTTATAGAGTCTGAAAAAGGCCAAAAGGAACTGCTCTGGAGATCTAGGTAGAGGGTGTGCCAAACCAATCGCAAAACCGCAGAATACTTTTTAAGGTACGGGTGGTCAATCTTCCTGAATGCTGTGTTCAATGCATTGCGATCAATAGGGCGGCCGACATGACTTCCTATGGATAAAGGTTTTATGCCTATAGGGGTCTCCCAATATATACTCGACGGTACGTGGGAGCACAATCCATACTGGCGCTTATCGTCTCTCAGGAGGAATCACCCAACCATCAGTGAGATCGACAGTCACCAGGTTTTACGACGCCGGAACACGTCTCTAGCCTAGACCTCTATGTTGTGCGTTAAGTTACAATGCGTTGTTAAGTTCATTCAATTTATTTTAGGTTGATCTTTCTTAGAAGTTTGCCTTTTTGGATCACCACGAGATGTATATACAACTCCTAAATGCAGTCTAAAGATGATAAGCAAGCATTTATCTCTTTTCAACAATGAAAATCCTAGCTACAAGGGGAAAAGAAAGACACAAACTTTTCTCAAAGAGCATAGAGCACACTGTAAATGCACTTTTCCTAAATCAAACCATACAAACTATCATTATGCAAATGCACAAACGCATGTATTTGTTTTCGCTTTCTTAATATTGATGCCTAAAAAGAAAGCTGTTGTACAAAATTTGAATTCGATTTCAAGTGAAAACACAAACAAGTTTCTTTTTGAAATCAAAAAGACGATTACGACACTTTATGGTTTTGAAGTAAACACTTGTTTCGACACTAGAAATTCATAAATTCAAACCAAAAGACAAAAGTAAAAGCGCAATCAACTGTCAACAACAAACAAACTTACTCCTAAGATCAAAACAACACTTACGACAGGTCCAGATCTAAGGGTGATAGTATGACTAGTTTACTTTTGTAATGGGAAACTGCAAATGATGTAACAAATACACAAAAACAAATACAGTTTCTTTTATACAACTGAGGTGGAATTAAGGCAGAGAAAAGGGGTTTTTAGATAGGTACACACACTGATAGCAGGCTGCAAAAGACATAGATAAAACTGAACACAAGGATGCAAAGAACCACAGCTGCACAGGGCAAAGGCTGATCAGCGCACCTGCAGCACAGAGAAACTGAATTACAGCGCAGGTAGCCCTCTCGGGACCTGCGTTGAAATGCAGAGTCTCTTCACAGAGCCTGCGCTGAAGCAGAAACGAGAATTGTCTCTGGGTTCTGGGTCACGGTTTGCAGTTTGATCTGAGGTTTTTGGCCGGATAAAATCTATCAATAAGGTACAATTAGGAGGATGATTTAAAGGAGGACTAAGAGCTATCACAAAGGGCAGTTAGAGAATTTGTGGATCAGATTGTTCAGATCATAAACAGGCCCAGTGAGTGGACTAGAGTGGCAGATCTCTACTTTGCATTTGTAAATGGCAAATGTAGTTCAATTCAGCACTCCTAAGTTTATGAGAAGAACAACAATAGAAACACAAATAAACTAACTAGATACGCTCCCCAGTGGAGTCACCAATTTGTTGTTGGGAAAAGTATCTATTCAGAACGCCCCTATCCCACTCTAAGGTGTGATAGTGCCTTAGCAACAAACAAGGAAAACTAATTGAGTATTCTTCTTTATGAAATGTAAATGAGGAGGAAGGATGTAACTAACCTGTGTCTTTCGCTAGTTTGTTGATCCAATTGCTCCTCTCTTCAATAGCTCCCAGCTCCCTGTTCCCTTACCGGCCCAGCTTCACCGAATTCCTGCAAGATCACAAGAGAGAGAAACTACACGAAGATATAGATATACATTCATAAAAAGCTCAAGATCAGATTAAGCTAAACATGAAAATATAACAAAACATCATTGATACACAACATGTAGGAGAAACTCAAATAGTTTATTGATAGAATAAGAAAGTCCAAGAGGAGATACAACCAAGTGAGTTCCGATCCAGCATCTACCTCCCAGCAAAGGAATCCCTTCCTCTCCTCCAACAAAGCATAAATCACCCAATGTACTAATCTCAATCTCAAACCAACATCAATTCTCTGCAAAGTACAAAATTCCAGCCTTTGGATCTCTGGGATGAGGGATCCATATATAGATGTAAGTAGAGAGGATGAGTCAGCTTATGTTTTGACTTGTGGCTTCTCTCTGTCAGTTCTTGTTTCCACTTGGAGACTGAGAGCCTCTTACTCATCACTTGGTCGAATTCAGTGAGGCAAGTGTCATTGGAGAAGATTCTGGAAGCTTCCATGGTCTTTCCACCTCGTTGAATGACTCTGCCACTTGTCATTTCCCGCTCAACGCACCTAGGTAGTGCATTCAAGTGCGTTGCAATGCACCTAGACAGTGTACTGGGGTGCTTTGCAACGCAGGCAGCTAGTGGAGCACTTGAATTGATCCTGAATTGACTGTTTCTGAGTGGTTTTTGGTGGAGAACTTCTGGGAGAAGCTGTCATTGGTTGACCTTGTTCCTTTAGGAGCTGTAACAACATCTTTAGGGACTTTGGATCCCTTGGATTATGGACATTTCATGCTTATAGCTGTAAGGCACAAAAATGTCTATAACACTCACCCATATCCTCATCTCTTCCATTCAGCAGGGGAGGAGGCATGTCCCCATCAATTTTGTTGATTTCTTCAAAATATATAGTACACAAAAATAATTGGACAATTTAATAAAACAAGTTAAAGAATGTGTTAAAATATATTTTATTCTAACTAATTAAAAAAGTAAAATTAAACTAGATTAATTTAAAGAAAACACTAATGTTACCTCTATCATCTGGAGGCTCAACCATTATGAAGAGGATGTTGGGACACTATCTCCAATCAATCCCCGCATAGGTAAATTCCGACATGACAATTGCATGGTCATCCTCACTAGCAAGAAGTGCTAGTGCCTAGGTAGAAATCCTAGTAGAATAATCTGGTAGGCCCCTCTCGGGAATTATCCTCCCCCACATGCACATTCAAAACTGATTGATCAACCTAGGAGGGTGACAATCAAATGTAGGCCTCATATCTAGAAACCTCTCAAAAAATGAACAAAAAAAATCTGAAGAGAAAGGGGAGGTTTCCCTCCCATGTCTCAATGCATGACATCTATCTAGAGCCATACAAAACTGCCTCAAAAAAAGGTAGACTATCTGATACAATGTGGCGCATGAATCAAAGAAATAACATAGTACAAAAGAGGGAAAATAATTCGATATCCATCACTACTAGAGTGTGCAATGGTGTGGCTAATAACGAGAGGCACCTAACCTCCTCTGTAGCAAAAGAATAAATATTTAGTTGTCCACCACACACCTGAAATTCTATTGGAAGTACTGCATGAGGCCCTACATATCTCTGAGTGTAGGTAAGTGGAGTCTCAACTGCAATTCCATGGGGGAAATTTATCCTCCCCTCTCTTGGATAATCCAATGATAAAGTATATGTCCTCCTCAATGGGCCTATACTATGCCCCAGGACTGACATGGAAAACCTTCTCCTATGCACTCCATTGCCGGATCAGATGCGTCAATAAGACGGAGTGCACCTTCAGGGATGTATCCAATTCATACTACTTGAGGAGGCCTACATTCCTTAAGAGCACTCAATTTGCTGCAGTAATAGGGCGAGGGTAGTAGTTCCTCTCCCACTCTCTGGCCTCCCATGTTTGTACCTATTGAAGCCCTGAAAATCGGGTCTACAATAAGGGGGATACCCACCCAGTCTGGACCTTGGTTAGCAGCTCCTTTTCCATTTGGTATAGTGGGTCTGACTAGGGATATGGAACCATTTTCCCAATCTATGTGTGTGTGTTTGAGAATTGATATTTCCTTTCTAATAATTCCTAAGTAAAATGCTTTTATTCTAAATATAATCTAACAACATGCAATTGTATTCTAATGAAAAGAAATATCTAATTCTAAAACTAACCTGGGGTGTAATCTTTATGTTATGTGATCTAAAATTATTTCAAATGGAAATTGGTAATAAAGTTCATTCAACTGCTATGAGAAAAGAATTTAATAAAGATAAACCATTTCGTATAAAAGGTTAGACGAAACAATTGTGAAAAACATATCACATAATAAGCTACTCATATATTAAGCATAAATAAATAGCTATCACCCTACAAAAGTGCCAAATGATAATTCAAGCATTCATATATAAATAAGTGAATATGAATATCACCTTAACACATAAGCAGAAATAGTTAAGAGATAAAAGTACCATTTATAACTGGTTCTACTCATGAGCTTCAGCAATAATGATCTATTTCTTATTAATCCAACATCTACTAAGAGTACAAAAGTGAAACATCAGTAGTAGATATTAAACATAAATATCAATAAATCTTGTTCCATTCAGTCATCAAAACCTCCTCGGAGTGTGCAAAAATGCATGTTCTGAGGACAAGTTTTTGACAAATTTCAGGACCCTTCTCTAAATCCATGAGAAGGGTTTAAATACTACTAGCTAAATATAAAAATAATTTATTACAAAAATGTAGGATGCAGTTTAAATGACCGTCCTCATTTTAGGCAAAAAATAAAGAAAAATTAAAACTAAAACTAAATTTAAAACTAAAATTGACAACTAACTATCTATGTATCTGTTCCTTGTAGTCGCAAGCATTCAACGTTTGCTTGAGGAGAGTTGGTTGGCCGACTTCCAACTTTAGCTGTCCTACAAAAACAGAATCGACAAGAGCTAGTGCCATCTTCTCGGCAAAGTTAATGATGGTTTTGAGAGTCATGCACTGGCTATGTGGTTTTACCAATTACGTCCAGTAAGAATCCCAATTCAACTTGGTTAACCTTTTGATGGACTCTGCTTTTTCTTGAGCCTTCTGTCTCTAGCTTGTCTGTAGATGTTGTACATTTGGTAGATATTTACATACAACTTGAGAATATTCTTGATAAATACCAGTGGTTTTAGAGTTCAAGTTTTTCCTTTTGCCTTTAGCATTTTTTCCTACAGATTCTTGGGCTTATAGGCGACTGAGCGATTAGAGGCTTTCCTTCTCGATGGGTTTTGCGTGGCGATCGTGCATTGGAAACTGCTTCCGTTTCTCAGTCCGAGCTTCCCTGGTGTTATTTTTACCTCTTGCGCACTTTTTGTTAGAGGATATAAACCTTAAATTGTGTAGAAATAACGACTCCATGAGTTCTTGGTTCTGAGTTTTAAATTGTATCTGTTATGTACCCACTTGACCATATTCGTGTATGGAATAATCTTGGGCCTTGTCGTTATCCGGTGCAAGAACGAACATGCTAGTTCTGTAATAGATGCCTCAGAATATTCACGTGAGTCTGTAGTCACTGTAACCTCCATCACCCTGGGATTTTCTTCCTCGAGTAGACAGTACATGCCCTCCCAAGTAGTAATGCCGACATCTCTGTTACAGGTGGTGTCTGTGTACAAGGGCGTCATTTCTTTATCTTCAAAACTCGTAGCTTTAGCATTCTTTCCCATAATGTTTTGAACTCTTCTATGTATACTTCTCTGCTCTTCGCTCCTGCAGTTTACAAATGAGGAGAGAGTAATGATAAGAAAAAAGGTGACGGGAAAGCTTTAAATGATGAAAACATATAAAATATATCACCCTACGTGAAATGGCTCTTCGATTAGATTAAAACCATATTTCATTAATGATTGCCAACTAACTCATTAATTAGCATTAACGCGCATAACTAGGCATCGGTTGATGGAAAAAGCTTTTTCGAACAGCGCGCCCTGTAGATCTACGATGAGGCGATTTTGCGATTTGCTTTGCAATATCACAGATCGGAATATCGCTAATCTGTTGCATATGGCAATCATCCGTTACTATGTTTTCTACGAAATGCGATTTGCGAGATGCGCCATCACATATCGACAGTTTGAGGCATTTCAACTTTAAGTGATATTCGAGGCATGCGATGCGATGAGTGTTTTTTAGTGTGTGATTTCGCATCATGATTTCACAATTTTAGGATTCCACTTGTAGGATGGCATCCATTACATTTTTGTGATGCGACGCTTTTCATTGAAGGAGTGGTTTTATATGAAATTTATCATAAAACTTAAGTGTTTTTTGGTTTTTTGGAAATTCTTCTAAGTTTATGATAGTAAGTTTTATCCAAAAAGGAAATACAAGCACTAAAGAACTTTTAATAAGGGTCCCCACTTATTTAGTATTAATGATAAAACAAAAATAAGAAGGGGGTTGTTGCTGGCCACAACAGTTGGCGATTCACTTGGAAGAACCAGTTATCTCTGCTTTTCTTTTGACTTTTCTAAACTTCCAAAACAGAAAGCTTTTCCAAAAAATCAAACTTTATTATAGAAAGATAAAATACACAATGCTTTCAACTGTCAATGATAGTTTGCTTCTTCTATGTCAACTTTGGTTATTTACTTCTTAGAGCTAGTCATTGTATCTACATCAGTCACTACTTGGTTTATAAAGATAAAAGCAAAGCCTTCTCTGTAAACTAGTTTTTAAATATGTTCATTTGTTGTAGGTAGAGCCTCTGCTGCCAGTGGGCGTTTATAGCCTCGACAGGCTTACCTATTACCCAGTAATGATCTTGTATCCTACTTGGAGAAATGTACGATTTTCAAAGGGAAATCCATATCCACACTTATTGCTTTTATTTTCTTTTAATCCTTAAAGAACAATGTCTTGGTTTGGTAGCCAAATTATGACAATGCCATTCACTTGATTTATAACTTTGCTGAACAAGCTGGCTTGTGATGAGACCCCTTATCTTTTGATTGCAACAATCTCGAGTCATTGCCCTGTTGTGCAGGGAAAATTTTAAGAACCCCCCCTAAATTTGTAAATATAATAAATGGGCAAATCTCCATGGTATATAGGAAAAATGGAAGGCGATTTTATCAATAATATAATATGTATATATAATTTTTTGGCGAATCTCTCACCAGGCATGGCGAATATTTTACTCAATTATAAAATCTTGTAAGATCTTGGCGAGTCTTTCACTAAATAATAAAACTTTGTAAAGTCCTAGTGAATCTTAGCATACGCTACATGCTGGTTTAATTCCCCCATTTAAATAGGCTACATTCCAGGTGAATACCATGGGTCAATACCATGTGCCATTTTGGTGAATACCATGGGTCAATATCATGTGCCATTTTTATTTTTATTAATTCTAATATTAGGGTTAATAATGGTTTTTTGCATGGTATTAATAACAATCTATTCCATGGTATTTGTCCCATAGTATTTTGGCCATAGGTTTCACCTAAATATAACCCATTTTTTGAGTGTTCGTAAATATAAGGTGACTTATGGAGTAAATATAAAAAAATGTTTTATTTGTTTACCATACCCCTCATTTATTTATATTTTTATTAATTTACCATACCTCTTTTACAAATATGGTATTTGGCCCATAGGATTCACTTAAATAAAACCTCTTTCTTGAGCCTTCATAAATAGAACGAGGGTTATGGACTAAATATAAAAAGAGGTTTTATTTATTTACGATACGTCTAGTTTATTTATATTTTTATTTATTTACCATACCTTTTGAGTAAGTATAAAAAGACGTTTTATTTATTTACCATACCTCCACTTTACTTATATTTTTATTTGTTTACACCCTTACATGTATATAAGGTGACTTATGGAGTAAATATAAAAAATGTTATATTTATTTACCATACCTCTCATTTATTTATATTTTTATTAATTTACCATACCTCTTTTATAAATATGGTATTTGGCCCATAGGATTCACTTAAATAAAACCTATTCTTGAAAATGGGCGAATGGAAGGTTGTAAGTCCTAATTTCAAGGGCTAAATTTACCTTTTTTACCCTCTCCCTTAAAATAAGGTGGGCTATTTGAGGTGATTTGTAAAAATGTACTATGATACAAAATATTCGCCCACTAAAAATTTAAAACCCCTTAATTTCGCCAAAGGGCGAACATTCGCCCCTAAAATTATCCTTGCTGTTGTGGTATGCAGTTTTGGCAAAGTCAGCAAGCTATAATATCTATGATCATGATAATTCAGCTCGTGATGAGACCTATTATTCTTTAAGTCAAAGTGTATCGTTGGATTATTCCTTGAAGCTCGTAATTCCCTATGTGGGGAGGAAGTCATTGTTTTTGGAAAGAGCTTTTCTACAGAGAATCTTTGTTTTGTTATTGATACCTTTCATTTGACTGATATAAAACAAATTCCAACTAAAGGTCACTTTTTATCAAAATTTACAAGGTTGAAACTAGTATCATTTTCAGGCTTATAGCCTTTGATTGTATCTTTGAATAATAATGACCAATTTTCTAAATCAGTTCTATTTATACAAGCGAAAAAACAAAATCTAAAAGAAATACTTGCCTTTTTTTGTGAATTCCAAACGTAACCATTTACAACAGGTTTTATTATTAAACTAAAGGAAAAACTAATTTACAAAAATAGAAGAATGATCTCCTATGGAAAGTATTTTTTGAGGATCTATCTGTTAACAGGTAAAGATTCTCTCTTTCTTGTTAAATCCTGTAACATAAAAGTAGATGGACCTATGATTTCTGCAATTTGGAAAGGACCAAGCCACATTCGTTGAAATTTCGTATGTTTTCCCTTTTCCTCATGAGCCTTATCCCATTTTAAAACTAGATCTCCCATCTGCAAGTCTTTTCTGGATATCATGTTTGAATCAAAAGAAGCTTTTACTAATGCTTGGCGATGAGCATGAGTTATTTTAGCCCGTTCTTGTTGCTCTTCTAGCTTAAGTATTTGCAGCTGCCTTAGTTGTAAGGAATAGGCTGGTGTTTCATCAATATATTGACCTAAGGCCAAAGAAGGAATCACTAGATGAGTTGGAAGGACCACTTCTTTCCCATAAACTAAATTAAAGGTAGAAGTTTCAATGGAGGCTTTCTGCGTTATTCGGTCTGCCCATAGAGCATATATTAAGGATTTGTGCCAATTCTTATGAGTTTGATCAATGGTTTGCTTAATGATTTTGATTAAGTTTTTATTCATTGATTCAGCTAATCCATTCCCCTATGGGTAATAATTGGCAGAGTATTTAAGTTTGAAACCTCTTTTGAGTGCAAATTCAGTCATAACATTGCCAGAAAAATACGATGCATTATCAAACATTAAAGCAAAGGGTAAACCAAACCTGGTGATTATGAATTGATCTATGAAATCAATGATGTGTTCGGCATTAGCTGTCTTGAGAGGAACTTCTTCTACCCATTTAGTAAAATAATCTGTAGCTGTAAGGATATACCTATGCTGTTTAGAAGAGTGAGGAACTATCTCACCTATTATGTCCAATCCCCATTGATCAAAAGGCTATTCAATGTTGACTGGTTGCAAAGGCAACGATGGTTTCTTTTGTCTCCTAACAGAAATTTGACAAACTTGACATTTCCTTACGTAGCTATGTGCGTCTTTGAATAATGTGGGCCAATAATAGCTAGCACGCAAGATTTTATGTGCGGTAACATATTCAGCATAATGTCCACCTGCTGGTCCATCGTGGAGTTCCTGCAACACTTTTTCAGCTTCAGATTTCTCAAGACATCTAAGGAGAACAAAATCATAATTCATCCTAAAAAGTACATCGTTCATGAGCTGATATTGTTTAGCCTTCAACCTTAGGGATCTTTTCTTTGTATAATCTATATTTTAAGGGGCATATCCATTGTTTAGATAAAATATGATATCAACGTATAATGATTCAACATTGTTTAGGCTTACCTCGTACATTTGTACTTCTGAAGATGGTATTTCGGAAATAAGCGATGCTCCAGCTAGCATTTTACAAAAGCCTTGAACTTTTATAATATTTGTTCATTTAATTTCTGCGTCGTATTCTTGTAAGGCAGTAACCCAATTGGATTTTTTCTCACCCATGTCTTTCTGTACTAAGAGATTTCTTACTTTTGGAAATGGTACTATGATTTTTGTATGGGTTTTAAGCAGAAAGGGTCTGAAATGTTTGATAACTTTGAAAATGGCATAAGCTTGTTTCTCGACGTCTGAATAATTTAATTCAGCCCCTTGTTGATTTGAACTAAAAAAGGCAATTGGGGCATCTTCCTTATCTTGATTTTCTTGAGTGAGTATCGCAGCATATGATTTATCAGAGGCAAATGTATATAAAATGAAAGGGTCAGAAAAATTTGGAGTTGCTAAAGATGGAGCGTTAACAATTGCTTGTTTAATCAGATTGAATGCTTGATATTCGTCTTGGCCCCATTTGAAGATTGAATTCTTTTTAATCATTACTTGTAAGAGAGATACAATCCTTGAAAAGTCGGGAACAAATCTCTTTACAAAATTAATCTGGCCAAGGAAGGATTGCATAGCTTTCTTGTTGTGAGGCAAGGGTATTTCGGAAATTTCCTTGATTATGTTGGCATCAATATGGATTCCAGATTTTGACACTATAAATCCAAGAAGTTTTCCTTCACTTAATGAAAGAAAGGACATTTTTAGGTTAAGTGAAATTCCATAGCTTAGACAACGTTGGAAGATCTGTTTTAAATCTCTAAGATGATTGCCTTGTTTTTTGGAATATACAGTTATATCATCCAAGTAGATTACTACTGATTTGTTTACTAATCCTTTAAATGTGATGTCCATGGCCCTTTGAAATGTGGCACTAGCATTGATTAGACCAAAAGGCATCTTTTGGTATGCATAAGTACCCCATTTGGTTCTGAACGTGGTTTTTAATTTATTGTCGGGATGGACCAAAACTTGGTTGTAGCCGGAGAAACCATCTAAAAATGACATTAACTCTGATCCTGCAACTGCTTATAATATTTGCTCCATGGGAGGAAAAGGAAAGTTATCTTTTTGGCAGGCTTTGTTAAGATTTCGAAAGTCAATGCAAATTCTCATATCTCTGTTTTTCTTTCTAACGGGAACCATATTGGAAACCCATTTAGAATTTTAAACGGGAAAAATGATTTTGGCTTTTAATAACTTATTGAGTTTAGATTTGATCTGATTTTCTAGATTGGGATGGATCTTTCTCAGCTTTTGCTGGATATGTTTTTCATCGTTTATCATTGGGATGGTATGTTGAATGATGAAGTGTCGTAAGTCTTAAGTTCGTCGTAGTTCCAGGCAAAGACGTTTTTGTATTGTTTCAAGGGACGAACATATGCTAAATCTTTCTTCAAGAGCTAGGCCAAGACCTAGATTAATATTCTACGGCTTGGTATCAGTTCCTAGATTTACTAATTCATAGTTCAAAGTTGAACTTTGAAGTTTTGAATTGGTAGATCTTTTGAATCGATCTTTCAAATCATATAGATCTTCCAATTTGACTACTGACTTTGGCATAGCATTATTAGTGTTATCTTGTTGCAATTGTCTGTCATGTTGGTCCTCATCAATTATCTGATTGGTGTAAGATCCCTCTGATGTGAGGAAGCTTACAATATCAGGATCATCGTTGAATATTCTCCAATTGGTAATGTTATCAGGAATCGAGGGTCTAAAGATTAATTCGATTGAAAATATATCAGGGCTAAAGCTTCCTGAGGGAATGAACTTGGAAGCTACGTTTGCCAAGAGGTTAGCACTAGCATTTTGGATTCTGGGAATTGATGAAATATTGAATGCTATAAAATGTTCAGTCAGATCTTGTACTAAAGATTGATAATGCTTTAAATGACCTGATAGACAATGTATAGTATTTCGTACCTGTTTGATAAAAATTTCAGAATCTCCGAAGAGTTGTAGATATTTGATATCAAATATGATTTCTTTGTATAATCCTTGGACTAAAGCCTCGTATGTTGCAGTATTATTGGTGCAATCGAACTCGAGTCTACAAGTTAGCATAGTTTTGTTTCCCTCTAGACTGATTAACACGCATCCTGCACCAACTCCCTTGTTAGACTTAGAACCGCCAAAAAATAACTTCCAAAATAAAGATTCATTTACAAGTCTATCTATAAAATTAATACATTTAGAACTATCTATTTGAGAAAAAAATTATACTTGAGATAAAATAGAATGTTCTAAGTAAGGTGAAGTATGAGCATTAAAATTTCCTAAGAAAGAATCAACAGAATAGTTGCCAATTATATTTTTTTTGTATGCTACATGTTCATTTTCTCCTTCCAATTCTGTCATTATGTATTTCTAATGTCTTTCTCACTCAACCTTTATTTGATTTGGTTTACCATTGTAAGGGATCCACATATGCGACCAATCAGTTGCAAAATATCCATGAAGCTTTTCAGACCAATCTCTGCTAAGAATTAATCCATAAAATTCTAGAATATCTGCAACTAAAATGTCGATAACTTAACATACCTTTGGATTAGATGACAACCTTATGGTAACCTGATTTAGTTCACCGGTCACTTCAACTTGTGACCGGTCCAGCTAAACTATGCGTACTGCTGATTTTTGAGTTTGAACGTTCAGCTTTGCACATATTGATTTAGGTAAGATATTAGATGAAGCTCTTGAATCCACTAAACAATTATGCAAATTTTTGTTGAAAACTTCGTAAGTAAGAAGAAATGGGGGAGTATGAGATATTGACCTTCCTCCAATTAGAGCGATATGGTTTGGATCAATTCTATTATTCACATTAGTTGGAGCTCTTCCCATCTCATGGGAAGCTTGAGAGATTACAGCGGCGGGCAGAGGTGCAACTGGTACTGTGGGCAATTCTTTCAAAAGTATCTTTTGCTGATGTTTTAACTTGCTCAATTCACAAAAAGTAATGTTAGCCATTTTCTTCTTCATGTCTTCTATAATATTATACTCCATCTCATAAAAAACAATCAACGTTTTAGATGGAGTTGGTGAATCTGTTTGGACTGGGCTTGTTTGAGTCGCTTTGGGTGACATTTTCTTAGCTGCGACTTTATCCTTAGGCATTGAGCTTGCGCTCTTTGGCTTAGGAGTAGGTTGAGGAGGATCGAGTTGATTTCTGCTTCTAGTACTGACTGACGATGCCTCTTGATCCTCTTCATCTGGTATGATGAAATACCACATACCTTGTACTTCTACAACTTCTTCTTCATTGGTAGGCTCTTCGTTAGCAATTTCCTCTTCTTCTTCTTCTGATTCAGCATTTGTAATAGCATTGGGAGGTTTTGAATCAGTCAAAGGATTTCTTCTATAAGGCTTGTATGGTTTTTTAGAGGAAGTTTCTGCTACTTGTTTCTTAATGTCAACCATTTCATTAGACATGGTTTTCAAAACTTTCTACAATCCTTCTAAATCGAATGGGTCTTTCAATTTTTTTCTTTGGATGTTCTTTAAAAGTAACCTTCTTAGATTTCCGTTCATCAACGATGTTTTTCTTTTCTAAGGCTGTGATACGTTTCTCAACCGCTATTGCTTCCTTCATATTGTCAGCTAAAGTTGTTTTGTTAGCCCTATCGACGAAGATTGTTATGTTTGATGGTAGAGGAGATATGTACCATTCACTTCGAACTTCTTCGCTAGGCTTGGAAGCAGTAGGAGTTTTGTTCAACAATTTATTGAAACTCGAATTAAAATCTTTGGTAGGTTCCTTTAACTCAGCCCTAAGGTTAGACAGGTCATTGATCAGTGTCACAGTAGACCTGTCATCACCGAAATTAGTCAAGAATTTTTCTTGGAAAATATCACAACTAGTGATAGATCCGGATGGTAATGAGAAATACCATGATCCAGCCACTCCTTGCAAAGTGTAAGGAAAGAGCCAAATAACAATGTCTTCATTAGTAACCCCATTGAGATTTATAGATAACATAAAGTTGTTAATATGTTCTTCTGCTAGCATGCCTGCTTCAAGATTAAACTTAGGCAGCCATTTTTCAGGATGGGTCGGTATTTGACTCAAGGACGCAGACATTAAGACTGCCCCTAGGTTATTCCATGGAGTTTGGGCCATCGTTGAGCTACTAATAGAGGAAAGTGCAGCAGATGATCCCTACGGTTGGGAAGATGAGGATATTACAGTTTCAGATGATTGAGAAGGAGATGTGGAAGTTTCAGTGGACTGATGGAAAATAATCTGAAGTGGAGGGGTGGATGGTTGACTTCGTGATGGAGAGTTTGAGATGGATGATGATGATGAAAGAGTCTCACTATCAGACCCTTTAGGTGATTTCCTTGTTCTCTTCCTTGTAGGTAGAGGTAACTCGGTTAGTTCAATACCAAACTTTTCACTCTTCAATCTGGTAAGAGGATGAGCAGGGTTATATTGCAAAGTCACACTACCTTGAGATTTTTCAGATCTTTGGGGTGATATAGAAAATCGCTGAAGTTTATGGATCAAAGATTCAACTTTAGGAGGTTCAATAGTAGATTTCTCTGAAATATTCGGGTTTGTGGCAGTGGTTTTTGTTTTATCAACTTCTCGCTCAAAATTTAAAGATTCTAAATGCGATGGGGAAGTCGGGGGAGTTGGTGAGGGCGTTTTACTCTCAGAATGGTATTTAGATTTAGATTTACTTGCCATTCACAATTCGGGGTGCTCCTTCTAGCTCCAAATATGTTGAAGCCCCAAAAATCGGGTCTACAACAAGGGGGATACCCACCCGGTCTGGACCTTGGTTAGCAGCTCATTTTCCATTTGGTATAGTGGGTCCGACTAGGGATATGGGACCAGTTTCCCAATCTATGTGTGTGTGTGCGTGTGTTTGAGAATTGATATTTCCTTTCTAATAATTCCTAAGTAAAATTCTTTTATTCTAAATCTAATCTAACAACATGCAATTGTATTCTAATGAATAGAAATATCTAATTCTAAAACTAACTCAGGGTGTAATCTTTCTATTATGCGATCTAAAATTATTTCAAATGGAAATTGGTAATAAACATCATTCAACTGCTATGAGAAAAGAATTCAATAAAGATAAACCATTTCATATAAAAAGTTAGACGAAACAATTGTGAAAAACATATCGCATAATAAGCTATTCATATATTAAGCATAAATAAATAGCTATCACCGTACAGAAGTGCCAAATGATAACTCAAGCATTCATATATAAATAACTGAATATGAATATCACCTTAACACATAAGCAGAAATAGTTAAGAGATAAAAGTACCATTTATAATTGGTTCTACTCATGAGCTTCAGCAATAATGATCTATTTCTTCTTAATCCAACATCTACTAAGAGTACAAAAGTGCAACGTCAGCGGTAGATATTGAACACAGATATCAATAAATCTTGTTCCATTCATTCATCAAAACCTCCTTGGAGGGTGCAAAAGTGCATGTTCTGAGGACAAGTTTTTGACAAATTTTAGGACCCTTCTCTAAATGCATGAAAAGGCTTTAAATACTACTAGCTAAATCTAAAAATAATTTATTACAAAAATGTAGGATGCAGTTTAAATGACTGTCCTCATTTTAAGAAAAAAATAAAGCAAAGTTAAAACTAAAACTAAAATTGACAACTAACTATCTATGTATATGTTCCCTGTACGTTCAACAATTGCTTGAGGAGAGTTGGCTGGCCAACTTCCGACTTTAGCTGTCCTACGAAAATGGAATTGGCAAGAGTTGGCGCCATCTTCTCGGCAAAGTTAATGATGGTTTTGAGAGTCATGCACTGGCTGTGTGGTTTTACCAAGTACGTCTAGTAAGAATCCCAATTCAACTTGGTTAACCTTTTGATGGACTCTGCTTTTTCTTGAGCCTTCTGTCTCCACCTTGTCTATAGATGTTGTACATTTGGTAGATATTTACATACCACTTGAGAATATTCTTGATAAATACTGGTGGTTTTAGAGTTCAAGTTTTACCTTTTTCCTTTAGCACTTTTTCCTACAATTTCTTGGGCTTACAGGCGACTGAGCAATTAGAGGCTTTCCTTCTCGATGGGTTTTGCCTCGCAATCACACATCAGAAACTGCCTCCATTTCTCGGTCCAGGCTTCCCTGATGCTATTTTCGCCTCTTGCGCGCTTTTTTTTAGAGGATATAAACCTTAAATTTTGTAGAAATAACGACTTCGTGAGTTCTTGGTTCTGAGTTTTAAATTCTATCTGTTATGTACCCATTTGACCATGTTCGTGTATGGAAGAATCTTGGGCCTTGCCATTATTCGGTGCAAGAACGAACATGCTAGTTCTGTAATAGATGCCTCAGAAGATCCGCGCGAATCTGCAGTCACTGTAACATCCATCACCCTGGGATTTTTTTCCTCGGGTAGACTGTACATGCCCTCTCAAGTAGTAATGTCAGCATCTCTATTACAAGTGGTGTCTGTGTACAAGGGCGTCATTTCTTTATGTTCAGAACTCAGAGCTTTACCCTTCTTTCCCATAATGTTCTGAACACCACTATGTATACTTCTCTGCTCTTCGCTCCTACAGTTTACGAATGAGGTGAGAGTAATGATAAGAAAAAGGTGACGGGAAAGCTTTAAATGTTGAAAACATATAAAATATATCACCCTACGTGAAATGGTCTTCGATCAGTTCAAAACCATACTTCATTAATGATTTCCAACTAACTCATTAATTAGCATTAACGTGCATATTTGGGCATCGGTTTATGGAAAAATCTTTTTCGAATGACGAGCCCTGTAGATCTACGATGAGGCGATTTTGCGATTTTCTTCGCGATATCGCAGATCGCGGTATCACTAATCTTTTGCGTATGGCAATCATTCATTACTGTGTTTTCTACGAAATGCAATTTGCGAGATGCGCCATCGCATATCGGCAGTTTGAGGCATTTCGGCTTTAAGTGATATTCGAGGCATGCAATGCGATGAGTGTTTTTTAGTGCGTGATTTCGCATCGCGATTTCGTAATTTTAGGATTCCGCTTTTAGGATGGCATCCATTACCTTTTTGCGATGTGACGCTTTTTATTGAAGGAGTGGTTTTATGAGAACTTTATCATAAAACTTACGTGTTTTTTGGTTTTTTGGAAATTCTCCTAAGTTTATGATAGTAAGTTTTATCCAAAAAGGAAATACAAGCACTAAATTTTGTTTAATAAGGGTCCCCACTTATTTAGTATTAATGATAAAACAAAAATAAGAAGGGGGGTTGTTGCTGGCCACAACAGGACCATATTGTATGGGTACACTTGTTGCTTCTGCTCCTACTGCTCCTCCCTCTAGTGACATCTCTGCTACATGATTGACATATACAATACATCATCCTCATACATAAAATACAATTTTTTTTATTAAATTAAACATGTATTTACACATATGGAAACATAACTTTCAATTAAAAAGAAAAAAAATCATTGGTACGCTTAAAACACAATCATGCACCGACTCTGATGCGCTCCCAAACTTAACTGCACCGATCTCGGTGCACACATAAGTATGATGCACTGTTATTGGTTCATAAATTAAAATTTTCATAACAGTGCATCACACTTGTGCACCAATGCACACGTATAACCTTTTTCCACCGACACGAAATGTTCAGGTTATCAAACGCACCAAGCTATAGCTATATTTTTAAATATTATTTTTGCGGTCCATTTAGTAAATATAAACGCACCGAAAGTAACACACCAATGTATAATTGATCACTTTCCTAGTACATTTTCATTTACAAAAAACACTGAAACAATCAAGGCGTGTTATGTTCAGTCACTGAAATGCGATGTACACTGTAAATTTACAGGGTGCACTGCAATCGGTGTGAGCCAAACATATCAAGTGCACTGCATATGGAATTTTATTTTTTTCAAAAGCAATGGAAAATTTAAGCTAATTTTCAATTCGAATCTACTAAAAAAAATAATTACAGAGAAACATAGATATTACCTAGACATTTGGTCGTCGAGGAGGAATTATTGACATGTAATGGAGAAAAACAAATTTTAGCATGGTTTGAAAAAAAATGGAAAATAAGGCAGTGAGCACAGTACAAAAGGATGGTTAAGAAGAGAAGCACCGATGTCAGAGAACTTGCATGCGACAAGAGTGGCATCGGTGCTTCAGATCTCTCCAACACTGTAGATGGTAAAAATGAAATTTATGGCCAGTAAGGTCCTGCCTTACCAACCATCAGTTTTATACTAAGGCTGACTCAAAATGTGATATTATTTTATTTTATTTTATTTTAAGTTTTTAAGACATAAAAGTTAATGCAAGGTCATATATATATATATATATATATATATATATATATATATATATATATGCATTCGTATCCTTTACACAACGCATTATTTTCTACTAACTAACTAACTAACCCATGGTAATTTTGATCTTCTCATCAAAGCTACAGGGGTCATGGTTCATCAAGATCCAAAACTTACAACCATAATACTTGCTTCTCAAGCTTAAAATCGCATTTAAATTATAGCGTCTTTATTGGGATAAATAATATTAATCTTTGCAAACCACAATTTCCAATAAGCTAATTGTTCATTCTGTTGCAAGTAAATGTGCTCAAGAGTGACTAATTTGATTTTGTTCTAAATAACATGCCTATGAATTCGTTGGTAAAAAAAGAAAGAAAAACAAGATAATTCAACCTATAAAGGAGTGGTATCCAATGATTATAAATTCATATGTGAGCAAACTTTACAACAATTCACTTACCCAAATTTGACTTCGTCAGCATGAATTTTTAATTCAGTGGAATTATCATGCTTATTCATTTACATATTTCTATAAACACCTTGGTTCCAAATCCTCAATTCACTTGGTCATATTTATAGACAATTCCTAGATGTAATTAGCTACAACCATGGAAGCATTATGACAAACAATTTGCATAGCATGAAATGTACATCAATTGACGCATTTTGTCAAAAACTTACAACCATAACCCTTAAGGCGATTTCACAACAATTAGCTAACATGAATATACGATTACATAACTTATTTTTCATTGTTAGTAATGCAAATAATTGAACTTAATAAGTAGAACTATCAACCATCTTCATTGCTGCATCTACAACAATTTAGGCACATAAATGACTATAAACATTTAGGAAATTTTACAAATAGCTTGCAATGATGTAGCTACAACCATTGGAGAATTTTGAACAACAGTTAGCAGTCACAAAACAAGTTTCCATAAAGTTATTTAAACTATCAAGGTATTAACCATTGAGACTTTAAAACAAGAATTCCAAGTTCATATAATAGGCTAGTTTCATCAATAGAGATCACCAGGTAAATCCAAGCTAAAAAAAATCAGCAAAACAAAACACTAGGCAGTTCATACAGGGAACAACAAATCTGCAAAATAGACAAGATTAGAGAATCAAAATCTGAAACTCTATTTTTTGAAATCAAATTTGGGGTGACATGGTCTTAAGATACAGATACCCCCTGATGTTAAGATGAATCACAATATAAATGCCCATAAATGTGATTCTTTAAAACAACAACCAAAAACAAATTCCTACTATCTCATTTATCACTTCTGTCAAACACATAATGTGAAAACTTATCTACAACTATAAAAGGAGAAGGAAAAACCAAATTTATGCTATTAATATGTTTTCATCAAACTCATGGTAGCCTGAATGCTTCAGCCATTAAGACCCGTTGTCAATCAACTTGCAACAAAACTGTACAATTTTTTTTTACATAAAATGAACTACAACTATTGAAAAATTTCTTCAACATTTAGTGTGCAACATTTTATATACGTCTAAGTTTCAGCCAACGACCAAATGGGAAAATACCATGTAATGAACTACAAAAAGACACATTATAATGTTGTCAACATACCTGGCATTGAATTTATTTTTCACTTCTTCTCAATACCACTCTTGTTCAACCTCAATATCTAGACCTACTTAGGAGTTTAGTAAGAATTTCAAATTTATTTTGGAAGCAATTGGCTCCTATAAATATCTCTCCCTCTCACCATCTTCGTCAAGTATCTTCCACTCTTGGCATCATAATCCACACACCCAAGTGAGAATACATGAGACTCATATAGCAGGAGCAACCAATTCTTGTCATAAAGGAGGAGTAATCTGCATGCCTTGTACTCCATTTAGAGGAGTGTAGCTTATTCCATTAAGGAGAAGTATCCATGCCTTATTTAAGGAGAGTGTAACATATGCAAGAGATCGTAAGAGGAATATTTTATGATATGTCTTTAATGAGTGTAAGAGGAATATGACATTAATTGCTAAGTGAATAAAATATAGTGTAATGTATTATTTAAGAGAGAGAGAGAGTTACATAGAGCCATGAGAGTCATGAAGCAGAGAGGTGTGAAGTGATTGAGGAGATGAAGTTGACTTGTAATTCCTATTTAATAATAATATCATAGTCTCATAAAAGATAATAATATTATTAATAATATTGAGGATTCAGTCAAGATTCAACTATTAGGATTGATTAATGATAAGTTAAGTGGTTTTCCTTCAACTATGCTTGATTACCAATTTATGCAAGGTGGTTTATTATTTTTGGAAAGTCGTGCTTGATATGCTAGACACGACTTTCTATTTTTATAAATTCATTCAAGAATTGTGAGAAAGAAATTTTATTTAAGTAAATTCATCCATGAGCTACCGATTTTCAACATCCATGAGTGGTATTTTTATTTCGGAGAATAGGGATTTTGTACACCTATTTCATGCATCTTCGTGCCTTATTAGATTTAGGAATCCACACCCTGATCTTTTTAAATATTTAAGACTCTACGTCCTAAATGTACAAGACTCCATGTCTTTATATTTCTTGGATTTAGGACTCCATGCCCTAATTTCCATGTCTTCTCATCTACAATTCTTTGAAACTTTGTGGTTCTCCTTATGGTACTGATTGTGAGATTTTTCCCACCTGATGGTTCAGTGGTAAGGCCTTATTCAAAGATCTACACACATTACAATCTCATAGATGAAAGGAATCAAATGAATTTCATAATGAAATTAATTTAATCACATTTTACCAAGAATGGTGCATGACTTCCACAGTGATTCATAAGTGAACATCCTTTTTGGAAAATGACCAGGTCCCCTACCACATCCTTCTTAGCACAATATTAGACATATATAATCACACAAATCATGTATCATCCATAAATCATAATTAACCATCCATTCCACATAACCATGAGCATCCATGGGCTTATGTGTCTCAATCCTGTATCACCATCCATGTCATACACCTACTTCATAAATCAAATGCAAAAACATAAACATATGTATAACATTTACTTTACCAAAACCATCTAATACACATAATCAAAGATAACACACATAAGAGGAAATATAACAATATTAAACATTGTTCCCCAATCCAGTGATCAATATGCCATACATAAACATAAAAGGAAATAAAACTATGTATATAAAACATTATTCCTTAATCAAGTGATCAATCTACCATATATATAACCTGTCAAAAATCACCATTGATAAGAGTGAAAAAACTATACTAGGAAAAAATAGGACACTACATGGCTAGGGTTTTTTTTTTTAACCCTCCTCCAGTGAGTTATTCTAGCTACACCGGTGCACAATAGATCCAAGAGCACCAAGTTATGTTTTTAAATTAAAAAATTTATCACAGTGCTATTCTTAATATGCCTTGGGGCATTCTAATACAGGTACCACACAAGTGCTTTGTTTGACTATAGCACCACTCTATTTTCAAAATTTAAAAACCACCTAGTGGTTCTCTTTAGAAGATGCCCCAAGGCGTTTTAGTACATTTACCACACCGACACATCGTGGGAAAGTAGCACCACATCTTTTTGAAAATTAAAAACTATAGTGATGCTCCTTAGTGGTATGCACCGGGACGTTTTTCCACATGAAGGGCACATGAGCTATCGATTATTCAAGCACTGATGCATTGTGTTATTTAGCACAATGTTTTTATTTTTATTTTATAAAAATAATTTTTCCACGATGCACCATGTTTTATGCAACATCGATGCTTGTATGGATAGTAAAGAATTGGCATGTTTGTAAATTGTAGACGCACCATCCAAAAAACATTCATTAAAACATCCTCCCACCCTCCTCCACCACAAGCATATTTTGGGTTATTTTTATGAGGGATTCCGCAAAAACCTTCGCTAGAAGGTATTTTCCTTGTAGTGATTAGTCACCCAATCACAACATTGCAAAGAAAAGGAATTAAATTCCTAATATGGATAGTGGAATGTGCTACAAGTTTTGAACGACTGAATCAATTTCTTACCCATGCACTAGTATTAAGAATAATAGAAAAGACTTGTGGTATGCAAAGATGCTTGTATGGAAGGACTTGGAGGAGACTTGATGCAAGAATGAAAAGTCGTTTGTTATGAATCTAGGAAGTTGAATGAACACAAGAAAAATTTCGTGACTCGCGATTTAGAATTGACTGCCATTATTCATTCATTGAAGATGAGTAGAAATTATCTCCTTGGAAGGAAATTATTTTTAATGACAAATCATGGGGTTTTGAAGTATTTATTTGACCAACCAAAGTTAAAATCCTAGAATGCTAGGTGGCCAGCGTTAATTAGCGAATTTATTTTGAAACTAAATATATAAAGATCATGGAGGACAACATCATTGACACGCTTAGCATGAGGTTACGACTGTCCTATATAGCAGCAGTGAATTCATATGGAACGAATATGTAAGAAAATATTAAAGCAACCAAATAATAGGCCAAGAGGTACAAACAAATAAACGAGGATTTGTAGCAAGAGCTTGAAGGTGAGAGAAATAAGAATTTCTTCCTCTTGGAGGACTGAATGTTATGATTGAAAGACATGATATATATTCCTTGTGGGATCTACTAGAAGAGGATCATGTTAAATGAGTTCCATTAAAAACCTTATTCCAGCGACCCAGGGTATCAAAAATTGCTAATAACCATAAAGAGGTCATATCATTAGCCTCATTTAGATAGATACGACCAATGGTGTATAGACTGACCTTCCCACCTACAATGAAGGTTCATAACATTTTCCATGTTTCTTTACTTAAAAGATATGTACCAAATGCTAATCATCTGATTGAATGGTTTGTGCTGCTAGTAGAACCAAAGGGAGAGGTCCAACTAAAACCTCTATGCATTCTAGATGAGAGGAAAATCATGCTCCATAATCATGTAATCAAGTAGTTCAAGTTGCAATGGAAACACTTTGGACTAAAGTAATCTACATGGGAGACGGATGAGCAAATGAAGGTATCATATCCATTTTCATTAGCTAGTTAAGAAAATGTGAATATGATGGAAAATATGAATGTGTGTGTAAATTAATTGGAAGATTTTTGCATATAAAACTCTTATAAATAATGCATGTTCGTATATATAACATCAAGGAAGGTGTTCCTCTAAGGGCATGGGGTCTATTTAAACCCTTTTTGTCAATCCTCCTGTAAATTTTATCATGAATTGTTAAATATGTGTAAATTAATGTGAATAACAAAAATGATGACTCACTGAGATGGGACATGTATTTAGAGGTCTATGGGAGGAGGAGTTTCTTGTAAGACATATATTGCATTTAAATTTCCACGTAAATCCCTATTGGAGGAGATGGCCCTGCCACAGGTAGTTAACGAAAGGAATGGGTTCTTGATTAAAGGATGAGTCCACAATCCACCTCATGGGTTATGTTGATAAGGTCAATATGCGAGAGGAGTTGGGTAGGAAAAAGAGGAGGTAGGAGAATAGAAGATTAACTATGCACAAAGGAAGGAGAGAGTATGCAGGAAGCAACAAGAGAACATGGAACTATTTTAGTCTCTTGTCTACATATCTCCTATGTTTTCACATCCTCATGTGATCGCTTATGTGATTTGTTTGATAAGTGAGGCCTGTAGAGGTGCATGAGTATTCCATGTTATCGAAAGGGATAGTAGTTGTGCCCATGTATTTATTGTTAAGACATAAGAATGCCTATGTGTTTAAATGCCAAAAGAGAGTTTAATGGATTAGGAATGATCTGGCAATAGATAGTATGAGAAACTCATGGGGGCTTGCTGGTTGAGAGTCACTAGGGCCATGGATATGTTCTATGGGCTACCAAAACCAATGGATATTGTGTAGGTTGAGAACCTACTAAGAGGTTGAGGCACCCGAGACTTAGTGGGCTAATAACACCTACTGTAATATTGGGGGTTGAGAATATAGGTTTGAGCACCATTGAGAAGTTGCAAGCAAGTACGCTCTTATTCCTACAGATCTTGATTATCTAGGAGCTTGATCTAGGAACCAATATTACCTTGGAGCTTGCAGACATCAGTGTCCGGATTCCTCACAATCGATAGTGGATTTATGTCATTAGCTCTTGATTGGTCAAGTTCACTAGTGTTCGACGTCAGCTCATCTATTCACACTTAGTGGGTTGTAATAGATTCCTTGAGGTCCATTTTCCTCATTGGTGTACTTCCTCGTGTCTGTTACTATTTTTCTTCTTTGGCCGGTAATTAGGCAAATTATATCATGTTCGACCTCAACACATCTATTCACATGATGTAGATTCGTACGAACAGGGTTATGTCGAAGACCCTAGGTTAGTAACATCTCAGTCTTATATGGCATCTTTCCCAGGCTACGTTAGAGTTATGTATCATTCATGTACTTTGAGGACTATCTTGAGACACTTCTTTGTTTGTCATGTGTCCATAGTCCTATTGATGTGGTGTAGCTTTTCCTTGCACTAGAAGATCCATTGAAAAGGCTACAATTTCTTTTGAAATTGCTAGTTTTTTTCCTGGAAAAATTCTTAGACATATGCTAATTATCTTGACGAAAGGATACATATACTACTTATTAGGTAATATTTAATAATAATTTTATATTGGAAATAAGTTTAATTTTATGGAAATGTCAATTTTTATAAAATTGTTTATTTTTAATATAAAATTACTATTATAAAAGACTACATGCCCAACATCAAAGTCATATTGTACTTGGTATCAAATAGCAAGCGCTAAGTTAACCATCAACCAAATACCAAAACAAGCTACATCCAACGCTAAGCCAAGTCAAGCCATGCGAAGTATAAGGAGTGCGCAACACACCGGAGGAGTGTTGAGGTGTTGATCAATATAAGCATCTCTTTTGCTAGACACATGTGGGATATATATCCCATTCCCATAAAAATAAAAATTCTTAGAGAACAAGAATAATGCCTGGGTAGTTTTTAACGACAGAGATGAGCACTATAAAATCAATGGTGTTTGTTCAATTGCAGACCCCCTAGCCTATCTGAGCTTTAACGGAAGGGGTGGGGGTTCCGAAATTTCTTGTTTAATGGAAACAACATTTCATACGTGGCAGTAGAATGCTAATTGTGCACCCCCCTAGATTTGAAATCGCTTACTTCCTGGACCCCCTCCGCATTCTACTTCCAGGTTTCAACAAAATCATCATTTTCCCTCTGCACACTCTGTCAACATAGGTTAAAAATTTGTTGTGACTTCTAGACTGTATGTACGAATTCCATATCTCAGGCGGCAATGTTGGACGTAACTTGCTTTAACTTCAGCGATCTTGGGATTGCTTTCTTTATCTGGCCAAATTCAATATTGGTATATATACTTTGATTATTTCACCTTTCTAGGAAACCTGCAATCACCTTTGTGCAAGGATTGTTTTCTGGCATAATACCAGCAACTGGAGGAATTTTGTGGAATTGTTTCAATGTTAATACATAAATTTTTGCAACTCTTTATCGTCCCTTCTGTCAAGAAAATGAGATAAACCTAGGCTTATATAGTTCCTGAATCAACTTCAATTATTTTGGATGTTTCTTTCTGGTATTATTCTTTGCAATGATAGGTTATGGAAAACCCTTGTGTGATTTTATTGAAATTGACAATGTGGAGTTATATATACATAGATGGTTAACTACGAGTCAGAATTCGTAACCCTTTCAGGCAACGAATTTCAGGTGTGGTTTCTAGGCAAATGAAAGTGAAATTCGAAAATCTGAAACACGAGTTTTTTTGTAGAACGACATTGATTATATCTACAGTGAGAATTTTCGCAAAATTGTCAATGGTTTGAGAGATTTCATCCGTTCTTTGAAAGAGAAACACCCAAATTTTGTGAATAGTCAATTTCAATTCTTTCAGGGAACCTGAGCAATAATATAATGGAGTCTATCGTGGAAAACAAATAAAGCAACATCATCAACAATTGGTTGCTTTAGGGGCATGTTTAGGGGCATGTTCAGATAGATCAATCCTTTTTGGATAAGAAATAGCTACAAGTGACAACCATATACAAGATTTGCAGGAATAATATCAAGGCAGAAAATCATTGTTCAATTCCAGTATAGGAGGTTCGAAGGACACCTAGCAGTAGTTTACATATACTAATCATCGATTTCATCATATCTACATTTACAGACAGAGTATTTAAATCAAAACATCAACATTTGGATTATTTCCAGATCTATAGAGGCTAGACACATTTGCCAAAATATTTTAAGCAACACAATAATTACTCGAGGAATATGAAGAGGATAGAAAAAATTTAAAGATTAATTGACATATTTAGAGTCAATAATATTTAATAGTTCCCAATTTCAAGCACAATGTTAGCAAGTTGAAGATTACTTCCAGATTTCTCATCAGGATAGTCAATAGTCAAAGGATCAGCAGGCATAGTAAAAGGGAGCTGACAATTTTTTAGTAAACAATTTAACCAATTCCATAAATAAATGCAATCAATCAACAATTACGCAGATTTGAAGGAACATTATTTTCGATCAATTCCATATTTCTTGCAATTAATTAGAAACTGTTTTTATTTTTAGTTTATTATTGAGATTTTTATTGCAAAAATATTGTAACAATTCTGGAATGTATTTTTCTATATATTCCGTATTGTGTAATGTAAGAGGGTTGGCTTTTGATGCCAAAACTCTACCATTTTTGTAAAGACTTCTATTGCAGATTCTTTAGTTGAAGGTTTCTCACTTTTGTTTTATGACAAAAATTTTCTCATGTATGTCTTTTCCAGTGATTTCATAATCTGTATGTTTGTATGTTTGAGGTAATATAGAAGTTAAGGCAAGGCTAGGTTTGAATAACAAGCTCCTTGACATCCCACTACAAATTTATCATCTACACTAAGACTAGCTAATTGAATAGTTTGTTCAAATTAGTTCTTTTTCATCATTAAATTATTTCCTTCTATGGGTTACACAGATTATCCTGTATGCATCTGCTCTTGTTAGATGATTAAGTATTCATGGAGGATACTTGGTTATCTAATTTCTCTTCTATTCTTCTACCAAACTCTTTAAAGCTATGTTATTATGTCGAAGTTGGACGTTGAAACTTTGATAAGGGCTTTGTAAGAGAGGGATTTATTTCTGAGCAAAGATTGGATACTCATCATCAACCACTTATACAAATCCTATATCCAGTCGTTGTGCTTCATAGAATGTTGTCCAGTGATAGTGAATAGCATTAAAAATCCTCGTAACACTTGAGGGAGCCCCCTCTAGTTCGAGGGTCAACTTGAACCGAAAGTTTGGTCAATTTAGTTTCTCAGCACAGTTTCACAGCCAAGAACTACCTTCGAGAAACAATACAACGTTTTGCGTCATTTCTAAAGAGTGAAGTAACGAAGAAATATTTCCCTAGAAAATGATCAAGTCTATATAAATTCCTTGTTGGTGAACAAGGCATAGACATTTCATATTGATTGCAATTCCTTCACCTAGCAGCTTCACTTTGTTTAAATGGTGATTCCATTGGGTTATCAATTCCACTGGTTCTAGGTGTCAGATGCCTTTACTGATGTGCTTGTGCAAGGCTCAATGATGGTTGCAGTCAGCAATATATTTTTCTTCCTTTTGAGGAAAACAACTATGTAGTATTTAAAGTTCTTCAATATTTTATGTCTCAGCAGCTTACTAATCTTCACTGATAAGTATCAACGGCTCATGGAGTCTATGTTTCATAATTAAAATATCTTTTAAGTTTTCAACTGCATGCAAAGTTGTCTGTTAGTCAATCCAATCCTTACATGGTTTCACTAGAAGCATGATTACAGCTAAAAGTGCAGATTTCGATCTCAGTTAGATAGACGTTGTGTGGGATTGAATTAGTAATTTTCAGATTTTTGTTTGTAGTATGGATTTTGTGAGTCTGAGTAAGGCACACCACATGTTACTGGTAGTTTACATATCGTTGTTGACAACTTAGCTCCATAACCCAATGAACAAATTATTACCAAAATTATTTTTCTTTTCAAGTAAATCAATTATCTAATTTATGGAAATTATCAGAGAAAAATGGTTTTGTAATACTTAGTAGCAGTTTTCAGTTTGGTTTCAGTTTTCGTTTGCAGTATAAGTTGTTTCAACTTCAACAATTTTAGTTTTCATATTTCAGTGTGAGTCAGTCTCTGGATTAGTGCAGGCAATATGGTTTTAGATTGCAGCTTCAGGTCACAGGGCTTCTGTGGTATGACTACATGCCCAACAGATTCAAGGCATAGGTATACAGGTTCTTTGCATCCCATCTGGGGAAGCAGTCCCCACTTGGAGTTGTTGTTGTAGCTTTTTCTTGCACTAGGGGATTCAGTGAAAAGGCTACAAATTCTTTTGAAATTTCCAGTTTGTTTTTTGGATAATTTCGCAGACATATGCTAATTATCATGACTAAAGGGTACATATATATTAATATTTTTATATTAAAAATAAGTTTAATTTTATGGAAATGTCAATTTTTATAAAATTATTTATTTTTAATATAAAATTATTATTATAAATTATTTGAAAATAAAAATTAAGAGAAATAAAATAAGTTTAATTTTATGGAAATGTCAATTTTTATAAAATTATTTATTTTTAATATAAAATTATTATTATAAATTATTTAAAAATAAAATTATTAATATAAAATTATTATTATAAATTATTTAAAAATAAAAATTAAGAGAAAGAAGGCCACATGCCCAATGCCCAACCTCCAAGTCATATTGAATTTGTTGTCGAACAGCAACTGCTAAGTTAACCAGCAACCAAATTCATCGTACCAAGACAAGCAGAATCCTTCAAGCGTTCAGCCAAGTCAAGCCATGAGAAGTATAATGAGTGCACCATGCATTAAATGAACATCAAGGTGTTGAGTAATATTAACATGAAAGAAGTTTCTTGTCAGACAAATGTGGGATATATATCACATTCCCACAAAAAAAAAATTGATGGGAGAAGAAGAATAAATCCCCAGCAATTTTTAACGATGGAGATGATAGCTAAAAAATCAACTTTTTTTTGTTCAATAGCAGACCCACCAGGCTATCCGAGATTTAACCGAAGGGGCGGGGGGATTTATTTTTTTATGGAAACAACCTTTCATACGTGGCATCAAAATATTAATTTCACACCCCCCAGCTCTGAAATCGCTTACTGCCTGGACCCCCTCCACATTCTACTTCTGGGTTTCAAAAAAACCATCATTTTCCCTCTGCAAACTCTATAAACAAATGGTAAAACTTCGTAGTGACTTCCAGACTGTATGTACAAATTCCATATCTCACGCAGTGATGTTGGTAGCTCTGTTTAAATTCAGCGATCTTGGTACTACTTTCTTTATCTGGCGAAATTCGATATTGGTATATCTAATTCGATTAGTTCACCTTTGTAGGAATCTCATGATCACCTTTGTAAAAGGATTGGTTTCGGGTAGAATACTAGCAACTCAAGGAAAATTGTGGAATTGTTTCAATGTTAATACACAAATATTTGCAATTCTTTATCTTCCCTTCGGTCAAGCAAAGGAGATAAACCTAGGCTTATAAAATACGCAAATCAACCTCAATTATTTTGGATGCTAGTTGTTGGTATTAGTCTTTGAAATTATAGGTTATGGAAAACCCAGGGGTGATTTTATTGAAATTTACAATGTGGAGTTATATATACAGAGATGGTCAACCCCGAGTCAAAATTTATAACCCTTTTTAGGCGGTGAATTTCAGGTGTGTTTTCTGGGAAAATGAAAGCGAAAATCGAAAATCCCGAAAGTGGGTTTTGTGCATAATGACATTAATTAGATCTCCTCTGATAATTTTCCCAAAATTGTAAATGGTTTGAGAGAATTCATGGTTTCTTTGAAAGGGAAACACTCAAATTTCATGAATGGTAAATTTCATTGCTTTCAGGAATCTGAGCAACAATATAATGAATTATATCATGGAAAACGAATAAAGCAACATCATCAACAACTAGTTCCATAAGTGGCATGTTCAAACGGATCAGTCCATTTTTGGATAAGAAATAGCTACAGGTGATAACTAGATACAACATTTGTAGGCATAATATCAAGGGATAAAATCATTGGTCAATTCCAGTATTGGAGGTTCGAAGGACACCTAGTAACAATTTACATATTCGAAGCATCGAGTTCATCATATCTACATTTTTCTTTTAAAATGGGAGGGGCTAGTTCCCTATAGAAGCATCATGGGCCCTCTTTTAATTACATATATTACATATATTGTACAAATGCGTGTCAGCAAGCTGACAGCCAACAGCCATCATATCAGATCGAAACCCATCACATCAGATCGAAACAATCGCCATCACCGGAGTCATGGCACAAGATATGCTACAGCATGCGTAGCCTCTGCAGGAATCGAACGCGGCCGGGGGGAGTGCAACTAAGCCGCCCCGACCTCTGCGTCATGCACATCACGTGCATTCATCATATCTACATTTACAACAAAGTATTTAAAGAAAAACATGAACATTTGGATTATTTCCAGATCTATAGAAGCTAGACACATTTGCCCAAACATTTTAAGCAACAAAATAATTACTCGGGGAATATGAAGAGGATAGTAACAACAAAGTATTTAAAGAAAAACATGAACATTTGGATTGTTTCCAGATCTATAGAAGCTAGACACATTTGCCCAAACATTTTAAGCAACAAAATAATTACTCGGGGAATATGAAGAGGATAGTAAAGATTTAAATATTAATTGGCAGATTTCTAGTGAAGAATATTCAACAACTCCAAATTTCAAGCACAATCTTAGCAAGATGAAGATTACTTCCAGATTTCTCATAGGAAAATCAATAATCAAAGGGTCAGCATGTAGAGTAAAAAGGAGATAACAAGTTTTCAGGAAACAGTTTAACCAATTCTATAAATAAAGGAAATCAATTAGCAGTCAAGCCATTAAGGTCCAGAATTGAAGACACAATATTTTCAATCAATTCCATATTTCTTGCAATTAATTAGAAACTGCTTTTATTTTTAGTTTATTACTGAGATTTTTATTGCAAAAATATTGTAACAATTCAGGAATGTATTTTTCTATATATTCCATTATTTGTAATGTAAGAGGGTTGGCTTTTGATGCCAAAACCCTGTTATTTTTGTAAAGAGTTATACTGTGGAGTTTTTAATTGAAGGTTTCTAGCTTTAGTTTTATAACAAAATTTGTTTCTCATGTATGTTTTTTCCAAGAATTCCATAATTTGTTTCTTCATATGTTTGAGGTAACATAGAAGTTATGGCAAGGCTAGGTTTAAGTATCAACTTCCCTGACATCCCAATGCAAAGTTATCATCTACATTGAGACTAGCTAATTGAACAGTCTATTTAAATTAGTTCCTCTGCATCATTAAATTATTGCCTTATGTCGTCTCTTAAACATATTTATGTGGGTTACATAGATTATCTTGTATGCATCTTCTCTTGTTAGATGATTAAGTATTCATGGAGGATACTTCATTATCTAATTTCTCTTCTATTCTTCTACCAAACTATTTAAAGCTATGTTATTATGTCGAAGCTGGATGTTGAAACTTTGATAAAGGTTCTACAAGAGATGGATTTATTTATGAGAAGACATTGGATACTCATCAACAATCACCTATACAAATCGTAGATCTTGCCATTGTGCTTCATAGGCTACAGTCTAGTGCCAAAGAACAACATTAAAAATCATCATAACACTTGAGGTAGCCCCCTCTGGTTCGAGGGCCAACTTAAAACCAAAGTTTGGTTGAGTTGGTTTTTTGGTGCAGTTTTACAGTGTAACACCGTCCTCCCACATCTACCCAAGTAACCGGTCAACCGGTATAAACATGTGACGAGAAGTTACTATGATATGATTTGACCTCCTAAGTCACCTTAAGGAAGTGAAACTGGCGGAAACACACCATACATACCTTCCATCAGCAACAGGACTCCCATGAACCATCCCAACCTCTCAGGTAACCAGCCACTGGATCCCACTGATTTTTTAGACCATTTAACTCCTGGGAACTCCCTTGATATGGGCATGCATGTGTCCAGGAGGCTCTGGACGCTCCCACAACATGGGTATGCCAGTGTCTAGGGAATATTTTTCCAAGTGTTGTGACTGTGTCCCCAGGATTTGAGCCACATTTTCAAGCCCAAAGTCTACGTCACTGCCCATAACTAAATGAAACCTTCATATATGATATATAACAGCAGAATAATGAAGCAGATTGATCCAGGAGGATCTTCAAAAGTACTAGTGGCATGGTATAAAGGCTCAAAATTTCAAAATGGCAGAATCTCTACAAATTTAGCATCAGATCGAAGTGTTCATCATCCTAATTCCAATGGTGTGAATGACATTCAAATCCGAGTTCATATGAAGAAGATAGAGTAATGTTTTTTTTATAAGTAGAACTTCGGCGTAAATCACATAAAGAGAGACATTTGTCCTGACGATGAGCCACACTGGTTGGTTCGAAACGCGTCGACAAATGTCTCTCTTTATGTGATTTACGTCGAAGTTCTACTTATAAATATTATGGATCACAGAAGCCTCAATTCAACAAGATAGAGTAAGTCAAAGTTTATGTTTGACTTGTCCAAGTGGCAGGAGGAGATGACGTGGCATACTCTCTCAGCGAATGGGGAAGCGCCAAGTGGCAGGTTGCCATTGGTCACACATATCGCTGATCACACATGGCAAAGGTCCGTGAGTAAAGGAATCGGACCCAAGCAGAGGCAGAGTACGATGCGATATCGCACATTGCATATCACAGGTGACAAGGGACAAAAATTTCAAATCTGCCACAGGCAAGAAAAGTTGCGATGTGATAAATCACATATCACAATTGCGGAGGGAAGAGCTTTATGAATCGGCCCCGACAGAGTGAGGTTGCGATGTGATAATCGCATATTGCAATCACAAAGGGAACTGCATTACAGATTCGGCCCCGACATGATCAGGTTGTGATTACGATATTGCATATCGCACATGGCACCATGTAATATCCCGACAACAAGTACCACCCCAATTCCGCCAATTGTGATTTGTAATGGGGTTTTCGGATCCAAAACTTTATGTGTTTTGGTTAATAATTCCGTCGAGTCTGCCTTTATCGTAGATCACTCATCGCTTGTTGTAAAGGCTTGGGTCTGTCTCCCGATTTAAATTTCTTAATACATATGTTTCCATGTTAAAGTTGTCTTTTGAAGTGTTAAATGCGCAGTTAAGTAATCAAGCGAGAAATGGACTATGGGAACTGTTTTCCAGTCGTTTTTACTATGTTTAAACAAGTTTTTACCCGCGCACTATTCAGGGACTAAGGTTCTCGGTTGTTGAAACCAACAACCTAAATTTATCTAAACTTGTTATTTTATAAAACTGCCCGAATAAGTTATATATTGGGCATGCACACAGCTAGAAGGGGAGAGTAGTTGTGGGATTTCTCAGAATACCATTCCAGAGCAGCGACACTGCTCCTGCCAGGTGGCCGAAACCTTGCCTTTAGTATCTAAAGGTTCTGAGAGGTGCAAGAAGTTTGATTATCAGAGTTGGGCATTTGGATAGGCATTTTTGCACGATTTTTCGCCAGGATTCCAGTGACGTTGTCTGTTTCTAGATATGGGCTCTCCATTTGTCAGCGATATTCAAGATTGGAGGTATAAGGGTGTTTATGTAAAATCTAATTTAGTTTCTTCTCTTTTCATGCCACTCAATAAATGAAGGCCTCCCCATTGTTGATCCGAGTCTGAAGACGTAGTCCAAATTGGACGAACTCCATAATCAAATCTTTGTGTCTTGATCTCATGCGTGATTATATATTTTTACTCTTTGATTATAATCTTATGTTTCATGGTTTTTAATAAACTTAGTTACATGTAATTCAAATGCATCTATAAGAAAAAAAACATGGATCAAGTGGTATCAGAGCAGGGCTTAGTTGATGCGAATTGCATGAGTACGCTAGCCAGAGATAAGCCTTAGAGGACGTGCATCATGAAGAGGAGATATGGTGGATGTTGAAGCTCGTTGGGAAGTGAAGAGGTCTTTTTTCTATTCAGAGTTGCGAATGTGAATGACCGAGTGTGAAGCCATGAAGGATGATAAAGAAATGCACGAAGCCTTCCTGAGGATGTCCCGAATGGTGGACATCATGTGTGGCACGTATGAGAAAAGAAGAGAGGATGAGAAAGGAAGATCTGAAAGTTATGTTTCATCCACATCTTCTTATGCTTATGTATCTTAATCACCGCCATCCTCATCTTCTCATCCCTCGAATGAGGAGATTAACCAGAGGCTTCAAGAAGAGAATGTCGAATTAAAGAGGCTACTACGGGAAGGGAAAGAGGAGAAACAGAGGTTGCTACACCATCTACAAGCTAAGGACGAGGCTTTTGAAAAGATGTAGTGTAACTCCCGTGAGGTAAAGAGGAATTCTTCGACTCCATGTATTTTTCCTGTTAATGATTTTGCCACTTTTGAAGAACATACCATAGGTATCGGGTCCAAACTGTTAAAGGAATGGGGTATGAGGGGGAAGACCTTGACATTAATGACCGGTGCATCATAAACCCCATCAAAGTAGTGGAATTACCCAACATACAAGACTTGGGAATGTCATGAAGGAGATTGGGGAATGCGCTAAAACAGCCAGCAAACCATCAACGACAAATGATGGGAAGCCCTAACCAAATCTTTCCAAATCGACCATGGAGGTAAAAGATGTTGATTTATCTTTAGTTTCATCTTCACATAGTATAATTTCCATCGGAACTATGAAAGTACCCAATACAGGGAAAAACATGAGACTCCTTACCGAGATGAGGTACAAGGAAGAAGAAGGAATTGTTGTTAATGGCTAAGGCATAACTTAGCCATTGGAGGTTGAGAAAAAACCTCAATTTTCAAGTTTGGGGTACATTGAAGGACAATGCTTAAAGGTGTCAAAAGTTTCCACGACATTGTTGAACCTGTTGAGGAAAGAGGATGATGGGAATACATCACCATCAACCTATGGTAGTATGCATTGTAGAAAAAGAGTTGAGGCAAGCTCTCGTTCCCATGATCATAACAGAGACCAACAAGAGAGGTATAACCAATCTCAATATTCCAATGTTCATTTTTATTACAAATGTATTGTTAATAATGAAAGAAAATCATGGCATAGAATAACTTGCAGTTTTTGCGGATTGCATAACCATGTGTTTGCTGAGTGTTGGAGGAGAATAGCATCACGGAAGAGGATGAGGTGTGAAACACCCTCTCCAAGGTAGGAAAAGAAGAAGAAGGTAAAGCATATCTAGAGGAAGAAGACTTATTGTTGTCATTGTGATAGAGGTGGTCATCAAACAACCATGTGTCGGAGGCTCCATCTAGAGTAGCATCACAAGGACAAAGCGTCCATGCACGAACCAGGTGAAACAATTGTTCGGCTAGAAAGTTCACCACAGGGATATGACCCATTCACTTTGAAGGTGAAAGATGGTTTTTCTAGGTGTGGTAGAATGTCATGGCCTTGTTTTTGTAAATCATATGTTGTATTGATGATGTGTTTTCCATCACTTGTTAAATAAACAATGGTGTTTGGCCTTATTTTGTAAATCAGGTGTTGCAATAATGATGTGTTTTCCATCACTTGTTGAAGCAATCATGATGTTTGGCCCCATATTGATAGTTGGGGTATTGTTTTCACTTTTACGTAAACTTGACCATAGAGTATGTGTTATAAACGCGTGGCAAGCGTGGGATGCTTGGATCATTATTGGTCATAAAATTAAGCATGTAATTTTCAAGATTATTGTACTAGAGGTTTGTAGGGGATGCAAGTGTCTGTTGATCGCTTATGGCTCCGAAGGATAAAGGTGAAGGAGAAGGAAGGATGGACCTTTTAGGACACTTGTGGTGCAGACAATGTACACAATAGCTACAAATTATTTTAATGCTTTTGGAGGTCCAAAGGATTCTCAATGGGGAGGTTTGATCCAGGAGGATCATCAAAAGTACTAGTGCCATGGTACAAAGGCTAAAAATTTCAAAATGGCAAAATCTCTGCAAACTTAACATCAGATTGAAGTTTTCTTTATCCTGATTCCAATGGTGAAAACGACACTCAAATCCGAGTTCATATGAAGAAGATAAAGCAATTCAAAGTTTATTCTTGACTTGTCCAAGTGGCAGGAGGAGATGACGTGGCAGACACTCTCAGCGAATGGGGAAGCACCAAGTGGTAAGCTGCCATTGGTCCCACATATCACTGATCACACAAGGCAGAGGTCCGTAGGTTAAGAAATCGGCCTTGAGCAGAGGCGGAGTGCGATGTGATATCACACATTGCATATTGTAGGCGATAAGGGACAACAGTTTCAAATCGGACACAGACAAGAAAATTTGCGATGTGATAAATCACATATGACAATCATAGAGGGAAGATCTTTACGAATCGGCCCTGACAGAGTTAGGTTGCGATGTAATAATCGTATATCACAATCACAAAGGGAATTGCATTACAGAATCAGCCCCAGGAGGATCAGGTTGCGATTGCGATATCGCATATCGCACATTGCACTGTGCAGTATCCCGACAACAAGTACCACCCCGGTTTCACCGATTGCAATTTACGATGGGGTTTTCAGATTTGAAAATTTATGTGTTCGGTTAATAATTTCATTGGGTCCGCCTTTATCGCAGATCACTCATCGCTTGTTGTAAAGGCTTGGGTCTGTCCACTAGTTTAAATCTGTTAATATGTCGGCTTCCATGTTAAAGCCACCATTTGAAGTGTTAAATGCGCAGTTAAGGAATCAAGCGGGAAATGCACTGTGGGAACTATTTTTCGGTGTTTTTTACTATGTTTAAATAGGTTGTTACCTGCACACTATTTAGGGACTAAGGTTCTCGGTTGTTGAAACCAACATTGTAAATTGATCTAAACTTGTTATTCTATAAAACTGCCTGAATAAGCTATATATTGGGCATCCGCACAGCAAGGAGGGTAGAGCAACTGTGGGATTTCTCATAATACCATTCCAGAACAGTGACACCTGCTCCTTGTAGGTGGTCGGAATCTTGCCTCAAGTATCTAAAGGTTTTGAGAGGTGCAGGAAGCCTGATTATTAGAGTTGGGCATTCAGACAGGCATTTTTGCACGTTTTTTCACCAGGATTCCAGTGATGCTGTATGTTTCTAGAGCTGGGCTCTCCATCTGTCAGTTATCTTCCAGATTGGAGGTTTAAGGGTGTTTATGTAAAATCTACTTGTACTTCTTCTCTTTTCATGCCACTTAATAAATGAAGGCCTCCCCACTATTGATCCGGGCCCGAAGACGTAGTCCAAACTAGACAAACTCTGTAATCAAATCTATGTGTCTTGATCTCATGCATGATTATGTATTTTCACTCTTCGTTTATAATATTATGTTTCATGGTTTTTAATAAGTTCAGTTACATGTAATTATGATACATCTGTAAGAAAAAAATCATGGATCACAGATGAAACTACTTGAACAAGGACTTGACCAGACCCCTACTAACCATGATAGGAATTTCATCAAACATATCCCAAATATGTTATCTACAGGAGCAAACAACAGATTTAATCATAGGGGTCTCATACTTATCTAAGAATCGCTAAGAAGCATTGATCTCTTATATCATTAGCTGAATTATCATCTATTAGATCATATATACATTGTTAATTTATTTACAAATCAAAACATGAGGAGATACATACACCATCATTGTCATAATACATGTTTACAACTAGCATAATAACAACATAAATATCAAGGATACATGACTCATATAATCCACATATAAACTAGTATATTTATACATAATATATCGATGAAAGAAACTCTTATTAATGAATGCAAAAGTCAACCTGGGATGGGAGTACCACGCTCCACCTAACCATAGAATGGTCGAGCCAATTCTCTCTTCATCCATTCACCCCCATGCCATCTTCCAAGCATGAATGTGAGATTCAAACCAAAAGAACCAACCAGGAAATCTCGAGGCTAAACCACCTCACCCTCATCAATAAAATCCAGGATTTACTGTAATCCATCCTGAATCACTAGGCCAACACAATAAACATGTAATAACATGATTTACCATAATCGCCACCAGATCACTAGGCCAAAAAAAGCATGGATGCCACCGAATTTCTCCACATACACTATGAGGAATTTTCTGCTCTTCTAGTCTCTCAATATTTACCGCAATCCATAGTCTGGTCTAGGGATCACTAGGCCCTAAACCAAGACACCACCCTCTAGGCTTTACCGTATATCCCACCATTCACTAGCAAGGATTCCTAGGCACACCGAGGCAACACAAAATCTGACTTTAACACAACCCACAGTCTAGTTCAGGTGTTACTAGGCCATGTGTTCTATTATTCAGAGATTCACCTCACTCAGCTTCAAATCCATCCAACAATCCAGCTCAACCAAAACATGAGAACCCCATCACACCATGGCTAACTGAAAATGACAAGGCTAGGATGAAAATATTGTCACACCTTGCAAAACCCATGTCATAATAGCAAATAAGCACATGAAATACCATGGATGTCAAATCTAGCAAGGAAAAGACACATGCAAATTGATACATGCAAAGAATCTTGTTGCATATGCTTGAACTTGCTCCTCCTTGCTTCCTTATTCCTTCCCCTTGACTTATTTTCCTTTCTTGATCCAATGCCAAAGTGATCCAAGAAAACTCTAAGTGTCCAAGAGTGAGAAAGAGAGAGAGAGAATAATGAGAGAGCTCCAAAACTAAATTGACAAAAGGTACCAGCTGATCCTCATAAGCATTTTATCAATTAGGCCTCTATTTTCTTCACTTTTCCATTATTTTCCTTCAATTTCATCCTCACATGCAACCTGTGACCTTTCACCTTCCTTTTCTCCTAATTTCCATTATTTTCATAAATAAATGTCCCAAAAATGCAATTTTTCCTTTCCAAAGCCTTAGCTATTTCCTTTTCCAATTTTCTTAGCCATAATAAACCAATGAACACCCATAATAGGATCTCTTGCCCATCATTCAACATCATACCAGAACATATGCCAAAAAATATACCAAACATAATACCAAAATTTCTTGGCCTCAAGCGGCAAACCATGAAGGATACATATCCCACATTTGATTTGTCATCTCCCATGTAGATTCATCGGGCCTAAAGTGCTTCCACTGCACTTTAACCTGCCCAATTTCTCGGTTCTAGAGAATGAGCACCTTTTTCTGCAATATACATTGAGGCTTTGGCTAGAATTCTCCATCTAGCTCCACTTGCAATATAAACGTGTCAATCACATGATCAACATATTTACATACTTCTTAAGCAATGACACATGGAAAACCATCATGGAATTTCATTGTCAGAGGTAGTGCAAGTCGATAGGCTACTCGTGCGATCCTCTCAATAATATTGAAAGGTCCACAAAACTAGGGTGCCAGCATGGAACAAGATCCAATCCGCAAGGATCTCTTCTTTGGTTTGATGCGCAAGTACACCTGTTCCCCAACGTGGAACTCATTGAAAAAACTATTTTGATCTACATAGCTCTTCTGCCTATCTTGTGCTTCTTTCAAATTTTTCTTGATTACCTGCATTTTTTGTTCCATGTCTGCAAACATGTCCAGTCTAATCAACACCCTATTAACTGGATCACTCCAACTGATGGGAGTATTAAAACTCCACCCATACAATGCCTCAAACACACTCATCTTCAAATATTCTTGATACCCATTGTTGTAAGAAAACTCTACCAGTGGAAGGTACTCTTCCCACTTTCGTTGTTGATGCATCACATACATCCTCAACATGTCCTCCAATATCCTGTTGGCCCTCTCAGTATGTCCATATGTTTGCGAATGATATTTGTACTAAAGACCAACTCTGTGCCTAAACCTGAAAACAACTCCTTCCAAAACATGGAAGTGAACTTCGCATCCATGTCTGACACAATCTTCTTCGAAACTCCATGCAAGATGACCACATCCTTGATGAATACCTATGCTACATTACTCGCAGAGAAATACTTCACTGGAATGAAGTGCACTACCTTTGTCAATCTTTCCACCACTACCATGATGGAATCATGTTGTCTCACTGTCCTAAAAAATCCTGTGATAAAGTCCATGGAAATGACCTCCCATTTCCATTGTAGAATCGCAATCGGTTGTAGTAGTCCACCTGGGTGCTTACACATTGCTTTCACCAGCTGATAATAAAAATAATTAGCCACAAAGTATACTACATCCTTCTTCAGATTCGGCCAATAATAAAACTTCTTCACTGAGATCAATGTCTTCTAATAGCTTAGGTGACCTGAATATGGTTTCACATGAAACTCCCTCAAGATCACCTTCTTGAGCTCACAATTGTTTGATACATATATCCTATCTCTAAACCTGACCAATCCATATGTTGTAAGACAATAGTCCACATCCTATGCACCTGCACCTATAATACTACATGTACCTGTACTCTGCTGCAACCTGTGCACAATCTCCATATATTTGACATCCTGCTGACCTGCATGCAAGATCCTATCCTATAAATCTGTCCCATAGGATATCATAGTTTCTATATGATTTACATGTATCTACCTACTAAGATCATCTACGACCCTGTTATCCTTTACTTTGATGTATCTAATCTCAAAATCAAATTCATTGATCGTGGCCAACCATCTAGCTTGCTTGGTTTTCAGATTCAGTTGGTCAAGGAAGTATCTCAACCCATTGTGATCACTCATCAATACCAACCTCCTGCCAAGAAGATAGTGCCTCCACATCTTCAATGCATGTATGATCACTTCTAGCTCAAGATGATGCATGAGGTAGTTCTTCTCGTGCTCATTTAGTTTCCATGACTATAGCATACTACCTGTCCTTCCTGCATAAGGTCTCCACTGAGTCCACTCTTGCAAGCATATGTACATAGTACAAACTCTTTGTCCAGATTTTCCATCTTTAACACTAGTTCATGTGTCAAAAGCTACTTAAGATTCTCAAAATTGGCCTCACACTCCTTTTTCCATTTAAAATTCTTACCTTTCCTCTGCAACGATGTAATAGGATAATCAATCCGTGAGAAGTTCCTGATGAACCTCCTATAATAACCTGCCAATCCCATGATGGATCTCACCTCATCTAAATTCCTAGGAGCTTCCCACTCCATGATAGCTCTTATCTTCTCTAGATCCACTACTATTCCCTCCTTGGAGACAACATGTCCCAAGTAATGTACCTCAGTCTGAAAGAAACTGCACTTGCTGAGATTAGCATAAAACTGATTCTCTCTCAACAATCTCAACACTAATGTTAAATGCTTGACATGCTTTTCCTCATTTTTAGAATATACCAATATGTCATCAATGAACAAAATAATGAATTTGTCTAGATACAAACGCAACACATTATTCATCAAGCACCTAAAGGTAGATGGAGCATTAGTAAAACTAAATGGAACTACAACAAACTCATAATGACCATACCTGGTCTGGAAGGTTGTCTTGTAAATATAATCCTCTTTAATTCTTACCTGATGATATCCTAATCTCATATCAATCTTTGATAACACTGCCTCTCTCTTCATCTGATCAAACAAGTCATCGATCCTCGAAAACAGATATCTGTTCTTGATGGTCACTTTGTTTAACTGCATGTAGTCAATGCATAATCTGAGAGTACCATCCTTCTTCTTCACAAACAATATTGATGCGCCCCAAGGTGATACACTTGGCCTAATGTATCCCTTGTCAAGCATCTCTTTCAGCTGCAACTTTAACTCTACCAACTCAGGTGTACTCATCTTGTAAGGTGCTTTTGATGTTGGAGCTACCCCTGGCACCAACTCAATAGAAAATTCTACTTCCCTATGAGGTGGAAACTCTGAAATCTCTACAGGAAACACATCCTAAATTGTTGTGGAACTGAGTACCTACTCAAAACATTTGCATCCTCAAATTCCTTACCTTTGTCACTAGACATATGTATGGAAAATAACACACACCCTTTCTCATGACTACGTTTTTCCTGCATAGCTATCACCATCATAACTTATGTGGCTTTCTTGTTCCCCTGTAAGACTCTTGGTTCCCCATTGTCATCCATGCACTCAATGGCTTTGTCATAATAGTCCACCTTGGTCCTATGAATGTATATGCAATCCATACCCAATAACATACCATATTATCCCAAAAAAAATACATTCAGGTGTGCTGCGGTAAGAATACCATTCAAATCAAATGCACAAGGTCTTACCCAATGATGAACTCACTTTTTTGTACTTATATCCAACTTCACTAACCAAGATTCTAGATGCAGTTCATTATTCAAACCACACTTATCCACCAAGTTAGGACTAACATAATTATAATTAGATCCAAGGTCAATCAAAATAGAAACAACTTGATCACAAAGGTTACCGTCCATCTCAACGATAGATGCTTGATGGTATTCCTGCCTATTATCCAATGTTGCATAGATATGAGGAACACTCTGACCAACATCCCCAACAATATGTGCCTCCTATGCACTATATATCTGAGGCCTACCACCCTAATTCTGTGAACAATCTCTCTTAAGGTGTTCCTTACCGCATGTCCAACACTCCAACCATCTAATACCATCACCTTTATGTTGCTATTGTGATCCATGTCCCTGTCTAGCTACATTGAAATTATTTTTTGGTGCCACATTTTATTTCTCTTCTGCATTTTGAGGGCCTGTTCTTTTCGGTTTCCATTTACCCTTACCTTTATCCTTATCCTTCCCTTTCCATCCTTGCTGAGATTCCTTCTTACACTTTGACTGTTCATAGAAATGCTTCAATTTCCCAATAACTTCCTCCAGTGATTGAGGCTCATCATACTCAATCTGAACTCTAAATGATAATGGAAAACCACTGACAAATCATTGAACTTTAGCCTTCTCATCTTTAATATACCATACATACCTTAATAGCTCCAAGAACTTGGTCGTATATTCCTCATTTGTCATCAATCCCATCTTTACTCATAGAATTATTTGTCCTTATTGTCATAGTACCTTTCTGACAAGTACTTCTTATTGAAAGGCTTCTTGAACTCATGTCAACTCAAGTCCTCCATCTTGATTTCTCTGACCCACTTTAGATCTTCCCACCAGATATTTGCTTTACCTTTTAGGTTGAAGATAGCAATTTTGGCCTTTATGTTTTATGTGTACACATGCACCCCAAAGAACTTGTTCATCCCAAGTATCCAAGCCTCTGCATCTTCTGATTTCTTCAAGTCTCCATCAAAAGTAGGTGGCTTTAATTTATTAGACTCGTCTAGAAAGTATCCCCTATCACTCCTCCTGTAAGGATGATAATGATGACGATCATGACGCCTATCAGAACTAGAACTAGAATAATTCCTGTATCCATGACCTCTCTTATCTAGAGTATCCAAAAACCTACCATCTCTCACTGTGTGATCTCTACCTGACTTGTGACCACCATGAAACCTAATACCATATGCCCCATTAGTTTGGGCCTCCTATCCATGGCTGATCCGAAGTGGCCCTTGTCGCTGCAATTCTAACAAACTCTGAAGGAGTATTTCATTAACCTCTACTTTTTTCTCTTGTGCCTACATGATTTTTTCATTGTCCACCTTACAACTCCTTATTTATTCCTTTAAGCTTCTCAATGTGTCTACTAAATCATAAGAGTGCCCAACACCATGTTTCTCATTTGATTCATAGGGAGAATATTTGTAGTCTGCCATCTTGCTAGTCATTTTGATATCTTTCCTGCAAGGCATACTATGTCATCTAAACCAAATCACAATAAACCAACGTACCTTAGCAAAATTCGGGGAGGATATCTCATCTACAAGATCATCCAAATCAGCGTAATACATGTGTAACATAATCATGAAAACGTATATAAATATAATACATAAGCACATAACCATATAACTAGCTAGAGTCCAGTCATCAATGCATGACCATATCAACTACACATACCATGACCTCATGCATGACAAAAACAACCATACCAATGTACACTGACAATACGCTAGAAAAAAAAATATGTAACCAATCATACATTCATGATGAAACAATTCACAACAACAACTTCCTCAAGCACATGGAAACATCACTATAATCATGACCGACACCATGCATATACAACAAGCATATAGACCACAAGGATGATTGACACACGTGAAACTGACATTAATGCATGAACAACACACACCGCTCATCTAGTCTAAGGGGTGAAACATGCTCTGATACCACTCTGTGGTATCAGATATGACCCAAAGAGAGTGCAACCCACTTTGATACCACTATGTAACAGCCTCCTCCCACATCTACCCAAATAACCGGCCAACCGGGGTAAACATGTGACGAGAAGTTACTATGATATTATTCGGTCTCCTAAGTCACCTTAAGGAAGTGGAACTAATGGAAACATACCATAAAGACCTTCCACATCAGCAAAAAGACTCTCAGGAACCATCCCAACCTCTCAGGTAACCATCCCCTGAGTCCCATTGAGTTTTTATACCATTTAAGTCTTCAACACTTCCTTGATATGGGCATGCATGCATCGAGGAGGCTTTGGATGCTCCCACAACATGAGTATGCCAGCATCCAGGGACTTTTTTGCCCAGTTTTGTGCCTACGTAATTGGGAGTTGAGCCACTTTTTCAGGCCTAGAGCCCAGGTCACTACTCAGAACTAAATTCAACACCTTCATATATGAAATATAAAATCGGAATAATGATACAAATGAAATTAATTGAATAAGGACTTGACTGGACCTCTACTAACCATGACATGAATTTCATCAAACATGTCCCAAATATGTAATCTACAGGAGTAAACAACAGATCTAAGCATAGGGGTCTCATACTTATCTGAGAATCGCTAATAAAAAAAGATCCCTTATATCATTAGCTGCATTATTATCTATTAGGTCATGGATACAATGTTCATTTATATACAAATCAAAACATGAGGAGAGCCATACATCATCAATGTCATAATAAATTCTTATAACCATCATAATAACAATAGAATTATCAAGGATACGTCAGCCATATAATCCACATATAAACCAATACATTTATACATAAGATATCAATAAAATAACCTCGTATTAATGAATGCAAAATCCAACCTGGGATGGGACTACCACATTCCACCAGACCATAGAATGGTTGACCCAATTGTCTCTCCAACCATTCATCCTTGTGCCATATTCCAAGCATGAATGTGGAACTTAAACCAAAAGAACCAACTAGGGAATCTCGAGGCTAAACCACCTCATCCTCATCAATAAAAACCAGGCTTTACCGTAATCCATCCAGATCACTAGGCCAACACAATAAACATGTAATAAAATACTTTACCATGATATCCACCAGATCACTAGGCCAAAAAAGGCATGGATTCCACCGAATTTCTCCACCTACATCGTGAGGAATTTTCCTCTCTCCTAGTATCTCATGCTTTAACGTAATCCACAGTTTGATCCAAGGATCACTATGACCTGAAGCAAGACACCATCCTCTAGGATTTACCGTATATCCCACCATTCATTGACAAGGATTCCTAGGCCCACCAAGGAAACACAAAATATGGCTTTATCGCAACCCATAGTCTAGTTCAGGGGTTACTAGGCCATGATGTTCTATTATTCAGAGATCCACCTCACTTAGCTTCGAATCCATCGGAAATCTAGCTCAACCAAAACATGAGAACCTCATCACACCATGGCTAACTCAAAATGGTAAGGCTAGGCTAAAAACATTGTCATGCCTAGAAAAACCCATGCCATAACAACAAAGAACCACATGCAATACCATTCATGCCAAATCTTGGAAGGAAAACACACATGCAAATCAATACATGTAAATAATCATGTTGTAGTTGTTTGATCCTGTTCCTCCTTCCTTGCTTCTTTCTTCCTCTTTCTTCCTTTTCCTTTCTTGATCCAATGCCAAAGTGCTACAAGAAAACTCTAAGTGTCCAAGAGTGAGAGAGAGAGAGATAATAATGAGAGAGCTCCAAAATTGAACTGACAAAAGGTACCAACTGATCCTCAGAATACTTTTATTAATTATGCCTCTATTTTCTTCATTTTTCCATTATTTTCCTTTAGTTTCCTCCTCACATGAAACCTGTGACCTTTCACCTTCCTTTTCTCCTAATTTCATTTATTTTCATATATAAATGTGCAAAAAAATCCATTTTTCCTTTCCAAAGCCTTAGCCATTGCATTTTCCAATTTCCTTAGCCATAATAAACCAATGAACACCCACACTAGGATGTCTTGCCGAAAATTCAACTTGGAATAAGTGTCCCATCAAATATGGTTATTATTTTTCCTTTATTAACTTTAACTTGTATTACATGGAATTTTCACTAGGGTTGTTACATGCGGCAAAGAACTGCATTCGAGAAACAATACAACATGATGTATATTGTGACATAGATCCACATTGTATTTACTGGTGTTTATACTCTATTTGTTGAGTCACATGGATCCGCTATGTATGTATTCATGGCCATATTCTGGCATTTTATGTCACAGATCCGTGTTGTATTTTATGGCGTCCCTATTTAGTATCTTTTTATGACCAAGCATGGGTATCATCACCTCAGGGATTTTATTAATAGAGTTGAGACTTCAACACTTGAGTTCCTTCGATCCAGCTTTGTAGTCTTGGCTCCTTCCTTTCATTTTGATCTTTGAGTATCATTGTAATGCATCTCAACCATTAGTTTCTCTTCTAACCTCATGCATTAGTGGGCATCTATTATAACCCAATTTTCCACTCCATTATAGTGAGAGAAACCTAATACAACTTACCTGATTTGTTCGCTAGAATGCATCCCCCTTAATCTTTTATTTTACTTATGTGAGATTTATCCCATGATAAAAGGGTAAAATTACATAATTGAGCAATTTTTCATAATTATTTCACCAAAATATTATAATTATGAGACAATAATTATTTCATAATTGAGATAATTGATCAAAATCTCATAATTGTGGTAAATATTTGTAGAGTTTTCCATTCTCAAGGAGATCAAATTTACCCGCTTGTGTATGAGTTGGCTAGGGGTCCATTATTGTAGAAGTTTCTTAACTTATCAAGCCCCTAGGTATCTAGATACATTCTCTTGGAGGATAAAATGAACCTATATAATATCACCAAGAGGAAAGGGGGTAAGATAGTATCCATGCTATAGCGCGAGAGCTCTGCTGCCTTGGGAGAGGATACCATACTACATGCTTAAGGAGGGGATATCATTTTTTGGAAGGTATATGTTTGTTGTAATTTCATTTTGGATTAATATATAGATGTTCATTTTCTTTGTCCATGCTTTGAATATGTTTTATGCTTGCATATGTTTGTTTTAAGCTGACAAACCCTCTGTGAAAAGGCCATTGTTTTCTTGTTTGGTTGTGTTGTGTGTAGGGTCTTATTTTATCGCAGGTTGAATGAGATCTTCAAGTGTAATAATTATTCCTCTGCATCAGACTCAAAATAATTCATCGATCTGCGACGATGCGAGGTTTCAGCTTCTGATCTCCATCCTATAATGTGCAAGTGTTGAATATATTTGCTTGTATATCAGAGGATTGGGGTCTAAATATTTGATATTTTTAATGATCACACACAAATATAGATATATCATTCTCTGATTCACTGAGTTAAAAGTAATCAACTTTATCTAGTAAAATAACATCCTACACACAACACCACCAAACAAGCAAACAATGGCATTTCCGCAAAGGCCTTGTCAGCTTAAAACTAACATATGCAAGCATAAAACATATTCAATACATGGACATAGAAAACGAACATGTATCTATTAATCCAAAATTAAAGTACAACAAATGTAATCCTCTCCTTAAGCTTGTAGTATGGTCTCCTCTCCTAATATAGCAGAGCTCTCGCGCTATAGTGTGGATACTAGATCTTAACCCCTTTCCTCTTGGAACACTTATTTCATTAAATTTGGAATTAAATAGTGGATCTAGAATTTCAAAATAACCAAAATATTCAATTATAATGATGTCCTTGTAATAAGAAAATTCCAATTTTAATGAAATATGTGTTTTGGTGATATTTTATAGGTTCATTCTATCCTCCAGGAGAATGTATCTAGACACCTAGGGGCTTGAGAAGTTAGGAAAATTCTACAATAATGGACCGATAGCCAACTCATATACAAGTGGGTCAAGCTAATCTCCTTGGGAATGGAAAAATCTATAAACCTTTACCACAATTATGAGATTTTTATCAATTGTCTCAATTATGAAATAATTATTATCCCATAATTATAATATTTTGGTGAAATAATTATTATCTCATAATTATAATATTTTGGTGAAATAATTATGATAAATTGCTCAATTATGTAATTTCACCTTTTTATCACGGGATAAATCTCATATAAGTAGAAGAAAAGGTTAAGGGGGATGCATTCTAGTCAACAACTGAGGTAAGATGATATTAGGTTTCTTTCACTATAATGGAATGGAAAATAGGGTTATAACAAAGAGGAAGAGGGAAACAGGGGAAGTGAGTGAGTGATCATTCCATATAGTGAGGGAGAGAGAGGATGGTGGGAGATGTAGGGGGCTCTCTATCCCACCACTCTCTCTCTCTCTCTCTCTCTCTCTCTCTCTCTCTCTACCCTACAACTCTATATATATCTCCCTCCCTCCTTCTCTCTCACTCTCCCTCACTCCCTCCCCTATCTCATTCTCTTCCCACCCTCCTTGTCACACTCTCTACTCTCTATCTCTCACTATTCTTCTCTCTTCTCCCTCCTCTCTCTCCTTCCCTCCCTCACTCCCTCACTCCCTCCTTCAAAAAAAACCCCATCCAACTTTATCTCTCTCTCTCTTCCCATGTCTCCCTTTCTCCCTTACTCTCCCTTCTCTCCTTCTCTATGCCTCTCTCTCCTCCCCTCCTCTCTCTCTCTACATATATACTTATTTCTTTTTTTCTCTCTCTTCTTTCCTCTCCCTCTCCCTCGCTCATGCCCCTCCATCTATATATTTACCCACCTCCCTATTTCCTTATCCATTAATCTCCCTCACTCCCTCCACCTCTCTCCTTATCTCCCCCACCACCACTCTCTCTATCTCTCATTCATCCTATATTTCCCCCCTCCTCTCTCTCCCTCCTTCCCTTAGTCCCTCCTTCACAAAAAGAACCCATCCAATTTTATCTATCTATCTCTCTGTATCTCCCTCTCTCCCTCATTCTACCTTCTCTCCTTATCTCTCCCTCTCTCTCCTCCCCTTCTTCTCTCTCTCTTTCTCTCACTCTCTTAATTCAATATCCATATACCTCCCTCCCTAACTACCACCTCCTCTCTCTCCCCCTTCCTCTCTTTATTTATCCCTATTTCTCTCCCTCAATGCCTCCTTCACAATAGCCTCCTTTCAACTTTGTCTCTTTGTATCTTGCTTCTCTCCCTCTCTCCCCCTTCTCTCTCTCCTCCCTCCCTCTTTCTCTTCCCCCTTCTCTCTCCTTCCCTCTCTCCTCCTTCCCTCTCTCCTTTCTCCCTTACTATCTCACTCTCTCTTTCTATCTCTCCCCCATCACTATGTCTCCACCTCTCTCTCTATTCTTCTCTCTCCTTTCTCCCCCCATCTCTGTCTCTCTATCTCTCCCCTCCAACTCTATCTTTACCTACATCCCTCTCTCTCTCTCTCTCTCTCTCTCTCCCTTTATCATCCACATCAATATTTATCTTTATCTCCCTCCCTCTCTCCTTCTCTTTATCTCCCTCTCTCCCTTTCTCTCTTTGTCTCCTTCCCTCCCCTCCTCCCCCCCCCTTCCTTTGTTTCCCTATCCCTCCCTCATTTGAAACAAACACCCTCCAACTCTTTGTCTCTTTGTTCCCTCCAACCCCGACTATATATCCCTCCCCCTCAATCTCACCCCGTTTCTTTTTCTTCCCCCCCTTGTCATATCTTTATGTCTCACTCTTCCTTTCTCTTCCCCCTCCTCCTCCTCTCTCTCTTTGTCTCAATCCCCACTCTCACACACACTCTCACCTCCCTATCCCTCTCTCTCTCTATCTATGCCTCCCTTAGTCCTTATTTCGCAACATCCCCCTTCAAACTCTATCTCTCTATTCCTCACTATGCCTTCCACAACCCTCTCCCCCCCCCTCTTTGCTCCTCACCCACTCATTCTCCTCTCTCTCTCTCTCTCTCAATATCCTCTCTCTCTGTATGTCTCTCTCTCTCTCTCTCTCTCTCTCTCATTATCCTCTCTCTCTGTATGTTTGTCTCTCTCTCTCTCTCTCTCTCTCTCTCTCTCTCTCTACACACACACACACACACACATGTTCCCTCTATCCTTCCCTTTGTTTCCCTCCCCATCCCCAAACTCCACCTCAACAATTTGTCATTTGCTAATGTTCTTAGCAGCATGAACATGTACATGTTCCTAGTGGTAGAAATGCACACGTGTTCTTGCAACTAGAAATGTGTTTATGTTCGTAACGTTAGGAATGTGTGAAAATTTTTAGTACCAGGAACACGTGCACGTTCCTTCCACTAGGAATGCATGTGCATCTTAGCACTAGGAATGTGCATGCATTTTTTTGAATTCAAATTTCTTTCAAGTGGGAAGCTTATGTGTGCAATGAGTTAGTTCTTCAGATATAGGTTTGGCATTACAAATTTATTGGTTTGGATTGAAAATATATGAAAAAACAAATTTTAAGAAAAGGAAGTTCATGTCACTGTGTATGAGGTCATTTCAGGACAAGGGTTAGGGTTTCCTCTCTCGCCATTCACACTGGAAGACCTTCCTGGGAGGTAAACTTACAAAGTTCTTGGAGTGTAGCATATGTTATAAGTATGAGGGGAGTATTGTTTCTCATTGCTATGGGTTATATGTGATACTCTCTCCATTGACAAGAGGCGGTCTGGCTGGCGTTGACAACTTCTGCAAGGATATTATTTTTCTAGAAATTGTCCTTCTATGAAAAAGTGGAATTTTGAAATGGAGGAGTAGTTAGTAGACTATTAAAAATATCCCTCCTCAAATATTTCCATCTAGAAAAACCCTCCATGTCAGCATTAGGGGATGGAGATGGATTGGACATCTAGAGCCGCAAATATGGGACTATTTTCTTTGCTGTCAGATTTATTGGAAGGGGTTCCCATCCCCACTAAATTCCTCCCCAAACTGCTTGATTTTACACAAGCTCACCCCGCATCTTGAAGACAAGACGATCCACAAAAATCCTACTCTAGGATGGTCGAAACTTCTGGAGCAACTTGGATGCATGGATAATTTCTCAATAGAATCCATAAGATTCTTGGAGACCTATACTTACCCTAAAAATGCATGCAATGCTATGGAATTTATAAGGACTAGAAGATCAACATAGGCTGGTCATATTGGTGAGAAGCTAGACCTACATCAAGCGAAGGAAATTATTAAGGATAGGGATCTTGTCATTCTACAACATTCATGACTTTTGGAAATGTTTCGAGACCCTCAAACCCTAGTGGGGAAGGGGGTTCTCAGTCTGCGGGTGAGTACAATAGAACTAGGGTCGACAATAGAATACCCACATCAACACTAAAAAGGGTTGAGTGTTGGGTCCCTATAATACTAGTGATTACCCCATTACTATTGTAGTTATACCCCTTATTAATATTGTTGTGCCCCTATTGCCCCCATATTGTTATTAATGTGCCCCATAGAATCCCTCTATTGTTATTTCTGTGGCTTTATATTATTATTGTTAGGTCGGCTGGATTATATTGTGACTCCTTAGACTCCTATATATAGAAAGGAGGTTTTTTCATTTGAATCATCCAAGAATTGTTCATTTATGTAATGTAAAGGAGGTTTCCCCCTTGAAGAGGCTGAATTCTAAGGCATTGATCTATCTTTTCTATCTTTTCTTGAGCTGGTTTCATAACATTTGGTATCAGAGCTTTGGATTCTAGGGTTTCGCTGCTCCAAACAGGTCATCGTGGAATTTTCGCTATAAATTTTTTTTCTGTGACGTTTTAGAAGTCGCAAAAAAAGCCATTTGAGAATAAATCACGCTGAACCTTGGGTCCAAATTTTAGAGCTTTTCGTGTCATATTTGTGGAGATATGATCTGAGGAAGTTGGTCTTTTTGTAGACTCCTGAATTACATTCCAAACAGGTGACCCGGGGAAAATCGTCATAACTTTCTCTCTGGGGATCGGATTGAAATTTCATAAGAAGGTACAGAAAGAGGACGGAATGTAGTTTCTTTTCTACATTTTTCAGATCCAAAGGTCAAAACAGTGACTCGTGGCACGTCATACAAGTTCGCTCTACTGAACTAGTCTATAATCAAGTCACTGTGGGAGATTTCGCATAACGCTTCCTTGGAGAATCCAATTTGGGTCAGACTTGTGGCATGGGAAAGAGGACACAGAGGGCTACTATAGGTCACAAATTCAAAACTAGATGATCAGAAAGTACAGAGATACATCAAAGGCAATATCGAGCTCCTACAAAGTGAAAAAAGGTGTGTAGATTTTCTTAAATTTTTGCTTAAGCTTGGTTTGAAAATTTATTTTGAAGGAATTCAAAGGGCATAGTAGAGCATTATTATCGGTAACTAATGCCCCGAGGAAATAAAATGCAAACACCTAGTAAGGAACCTGAAAGCTCTAGCATGACTCATGAAGAAGAGGAAGAAATGCAACATGATATATCAAAATTACAAGACCAAGTGCAACAACTGTCCCTTACACAAAAAGGAACAGAATCTAAGATGGATGGTTTAAAGAAAGATGTAGAAGCTACTATGGATGGTTTAAAGAAAGGTGTAGAAGCTAAGATGGACTATTTAAAGAAAGGCGTAGAAGCTAAGATGATTGACATGGAAGCTAAGATGGATGATTTGAAGATAGATTTGAAGATAGACATGGACGAATTGAAGATAAATATGAATAAGTTGCTACAAGAAATGGGCACTAAGGGTGAAAGGGTACTAAAGGAAACTCATGATGAGAATAAAAGAAATGTTAATCATGATTCCATATACACTAATTTTGGATCGAAGACTCACCATATTCCAAAAATTGATATGAGGAAGTTTGATGGCAAGGATCCTGCCACATGGATATTACAGATGGAGCAATTCTTCGATCTCAATAATGTGCAAAACACACAAAAGGTACGTATGGAAACTTTATATTTGGAACCAAATCTGTTTGTATGGTATCAATGGCTTTGCTCTCGTAAACAATTTATCACTTGGGCAATTTTTACGGAAGAATTGATAGCACATTATGAGGATACAAAAAGCAACACTTTTTTTAGCCAATTGATAAGTCTCAAACAAAAGGGTTCAATAATGGAGCACATTGAGGAGTTCCAAAAATTGAACATAAGGGTAAAAGATATTCCAGAGGAGCATAGGATTGATGTGTTCATAGGGTCTTTAAAGGATAATATCCAACATGATGTTTGCCTTTGGGAACCTGATTCATTAGAGAAGGCATTTAGGTTAGCAAGAAAAATGGAAAGAAAAATTATGGCAACCAAGAAACATACCACTCACAACTATAAAGACGGAAGTGTTGTTGCCCCTAGTCTTCCACAACCTATAAGGTTGACACTACAATAATTGGAAGAAAAAAGAGCAAAAGGGCTTTGTTACAATTGTGATAGCAAATACACTAAAGGTCATAAGTGTGCTGAGAAGAAATTATTCTACATATATTGTGAAGAGGAAGAAGAAAAGGAGCAAGAAAGGTCAAAAGAAGAGGATATACTCCAGGAACAAAGCCTAGATGAAGAACAAATAAATCCGACCATATCTTGTAATGCATTGGCAGGAATTACCACTCCTCAAACCATCAAGATAGAAGGTCAAATCAAGAAGAAAAAGGTAATAGTTTTGATTGATTCAGGAAGCACCCACAATTTTATTCATTGTAAGGTAGCAAAAGAATTGAATTTCTTCCTATATCCAGCACCAGAGTGTCAAGCGATGATTGCAAATGGAGGAACAATAAATTGCTCTGGAAAGTACCATAATATCAAGCTATCCATGGGAGAATATGTATTGACTAGCCCAATGCTTTCCATTCCAATGGGAGGTGCTGATGTTGTACTAGGAGTCCAATGGCTACAATCCTTGGGTACAATAGCTTTTAATTTTCAAGAACTTTTCATGAAATTTTCTATAGAAGGAAAGGAAGTTGAATTAAGGGGTATTGCAGGGAAACCAGGAAAGATAATCAGCTCTAATGGTATGACAAAGCTTCTAAAAAAGGAGCAAAGAGGTGTAATTGCACAATTATGCTCGCTAGATGTTTCAACATCAGAATCATCTATTTCTCCAGATCTCCAAAAAGTCCTGGACAATCATTCCAAGGTATTTGAGACTCCCAAAGGTCTCCCACCTATGTGTGATCATGATCATGCTATTCATCTGATTCTAGGAAGTGTTCCTCCAAACATCAGGCCGTACAGATATCCCTATGTCCAAAAGAGTGAAATTGAACGTATGGTTGCAGAAATGCTAGAGGCTGGTATAATTCAACCAAGTCAAAGTTCTTTCTCTGCTCCAGTAGTATTGTTACACAAGAAGGATGGATCATGGCACATGTGTCCGGATTATAGGGAGATCAACAAGCTCACTATTAAAGATAAGTTCCCCATTCCTGTCATTGATGAATTACTGGATGAGTTGCATGGATCAATTTACTTCACCAAGTTTGATCTTCGTTCAGGATATCATCAAATCATAATGAAGATTGAATACATTCCAAAAACAACATTTAGAACTCATGAGGGTCATTATGAATTTTTGGTCATGCCTTTTGGCCTTACCAATGCACCTTCAACATTTCAAGGTTTGATGAATTCAATTTTCAAACCATTCCTTAGAAAATTTGTGTTAGTATTTTTTGATGATATACTAATCTACAGCAAGTCTTGGAATGATCATGTTGAACATGTTGACAGGGTGTTACAACTATTGAAGGAGAAACAATTATATGCAAAAAGATCCAAATGTTTCTTTGGAGTCTAGGAGGTGGAATATTTGGGTCATATTGTATCTCATGAAGGAGTTAAGGTAGACCCTAGAAAAATTAAAGCCATTAAGGAATGGAAAATCCCCACATCCATAAAGCATCTGCGAGGATTTCTCGGGTTGACAGGGTATTATCGCAAGTTTGTTAAGAATTATGGGAGAATAGCAGCACCTCTAACAACATTATTGAAGAAAGATGCATTTTCATGGAATCCGGAAGCAACAAAGGCCTTTGAACATCTTAAAGAGGCAATGTGCCAAGCACCGGTCTTAGCTACACTGGACTTCGCGAAAACCTTTATTGTGGAATGTGATGCTTCAGGAAATGGAATTGGTGCTATTCTAATGCAAGATGAAAGACCCATTGCTTTTGAAAGTCGTCCAATCAAGCGAAAGTTTTTAAGCAAAGCTATTTATGAGAAGGAAATGTTGGCAATACTCCATGCACTTAAGAAATGGCGACCCTACCTAATGGGAAGACACTTCAATGTAAAAACGGATCATGATAGCCTTAAATACTTTTTAGAACAAAGATTATCCTCTGAAGAGCAACAAAAGTGGGTCACAAAGATGTTGGGTTATAAATCATCTACAAAAAAGGGAAGCAAAATGTGGTGGCAGATGCACTCTCAAGAAAGGATGAGGATGTGGAAGCATTGTTGTGTGCCATTTCTATTATCCAACCAGATTGGATAAACGAAGCAAGGGAGAAATGGAAGAATGACGAAGAAGTGTGGGCACTTATTCAAAAGTTACAACAAGATTCCAGTACGTCTGATACATTTCGCTGGCAAAATGATTCGTTATGGTACAAAGATCGCTTATACCTCTGTAAGAATTCCCAGCTAAAACAAAAGATTCTTATGGAATTGCACACTTCTCCCTTAGGACGGCACTCAGGATTTTTAAAAACTTACCACAGGGTTAAGAAGGAATTTTTTTGGGATGGCCTTAAATCAGATATTCAAAAGTTTGTGGCGGAATGTTTGGTTTGCCAACAAAATAAAGTTGAAACAATTAAGACACCGGGTCTATTACAACCTTTATCCATTCCAAGCCAACGTTGGGAGGAGGTTTCAATGGATTTTATCACAGGTTTACCTAAGTCTAAGGGAAAGAGTGTCATCATGGTGGTAATTGACGGAATTACCAAGTATGAACACTTTTGTGCATTATCACTCCATTTAAAGCCAGTACAGTTTCTACTGCATTCATGGAAACAATTCAAAAGCTACATGGAAACCCAAAGATTATTGTAAGTGATAGAGATCCCATTTTCACTGGAAATTTTTGGACAAAATTATTTTCTTGTCTTGGTACTTATTTAGCTCATAGCTCATCTTATCATCCTCAATCTGATGGGCAAACTGAGATAGTAAACAAATGTTTGGAAGGATATCTTCGTTGCTTTGTATCTGATAAATAGACACAATGGGTCAAATGGTTGCCTCTGGCTGAATGGTGGTATAACACTTCCTTCCATACAGTAACAAAAATGACCCCATTTATGGCACTTTATGGGTATCAACCACCATCCATCACATCATATTTAAGAGAAAATTCTAAGGTTCAGGCAGTGGAACATCACATCGAACATCAACAACAAGTCCTCCAACTCTTAAAGGATAACCTCGTGTTGGCACAGAATAGAATGAAACGACAGGTAGATCAACATCGCAGTGAAAGAAGTTTTGATGTAGGTGATTGGGTATTCCTACGGCTACAACCATATATACAAATGTCCCTCAAGCAAGCTAAGAAGGATAATAAATTATCACCAAAGTATTATGGTCCGTACAAGGTGTTGCAAAAGATTGGTACTATGGCATACAAATTGGAGCTTCCTACAGCTTCTCGATTACACCCAGTTTTCCATGTTTCATGTTTAAAGAAGGTTATAGGTGACAAGCTCCCAGTTCAAAAAATATTGCCAGAACTTGACGAGGAAGGAAAAATTATATTGGAACCAAAAGCAGTCACAGAAACAAGAGCTCGACAGCTACGAAATCGTTCAATTTTAGAGTATCTTATCAAGTGGAAGAACTTATCCGCTGAAGATTCCACATGGGAGGATGAGAATTTTATGCAGAAGTATCCAAAACTACTCAAGCGTTGAGGACAACACTTTCTTGAAGGAGAGGGGCATGTTGGGTCCCTATAATACTAGTGATTACCCCATTACTATTGTAGTTATACCCCTTATTAATATTGTTGTGCCCCTATTTCCCCCATATTGTTATTACTGTGCCCCATAGAATCCCTCTATTGTTATTTTTGTGGCTTTATATTATTATTTTTAGGTTGGCTGGATTATATTGTGACTCCTTAGACTCCTATATATAGAAAGGAGGTTTTGTCATTTGAATCATCCAAGAATTGTTCATTTATGTAATGTAAAGGTGGTTGCCCCCTCGAAGAGGCTGAATTCTAAGGCATTGATCTATCTTTTCTATCTTTTCTTGAGCTGGTTTCATAACATTGAGGCTCAGGCTGAGGAGCAACTACAAGATGAGGGTATAGCTCCTAGGACTAAGAGGGGAGTCAAAAGAAGAACTCCAAGGAAACAAAATTCCCTAAATTCAAGTATAAAAATAGGGCTCTTGTGTTGGGGGAGGGCATCATAATAGATGACATAATGGACACGAACAACAGGGTATTGGTTGTAAAGTCAAGGGAAGGAACTACTCCTCCCAGCTTAAGAAATGGACACATGAAATTTGGGGACAAGTATTAGAGGCCCTCTGTGCGGTTTCCACTATGTAAAAGGGATGGTTTTCTTTTAGGTTTAGCAAATAATAACATGTGAACTATGTCCTCTCATGCTACTCGAACATTGAGATGGCACTGGTATTATTGAAGTGATCGTCTCCAGTGTTCAACCTAGAGTGAGAGAAGTTGGGTGCTAGTCCCATTTGGTTCAGACTTCTGGGCCTTCCCCTTCAACTTTGTACAGAAGACATTTTTTGATTCATAGGTGACGATTTAGGACAATATTTGGATTTTAACAAATCTTATCTAGAGACCAACATAATTTCCTTTGCATGGATATTGGTATATCTAGACACTAGGGAGGGTTTGGTGGAGAATTTGATTATGCATTATAGAGGGCCTGTTCACAACCAAATACTTGACTACGAGGGTGTCCCTTTCAGATCCTGCCAGTGGTATCAGGTTGGGAATGTTTATAAATATTGCCCACTATTACCAAAGGAGAACTAGAGTGAAAACAAAGATAGCAATGGCAATCTGTTGGTTGAGGGCTCGGTGTCTATATAGAAATATTCCCCTGGAATTCTTATACAGGATTGCTCGATTCCTCAAACCAGAGATAACTCTACAAAAGGAAGGAGTCCGAAGGTCTTGGTGCCTCAGCTACACAAAGGCAAAGAGGATTCAAGGATGGCCCAACCGACATTTCTTGCCCTATCGGGTACTATTAATCTTTCACCTCCTCTTACTTGCAACATTGTTTCTAAGGTCTTTGCATATATGCCCTCTTCTATTATTTCCTCTTTTTATAGATATAATATCCCATCTCATAATTTGGCGGTTCTTTCCTACTTGGTAAACATTATCATTGTTTGTTTCCCTACTCCATGTCCTACATTTCCCGCACCTAGTGACACCTCCTCAGTGTCTGACAAGGGTCATAGATACAATCTTCGATCCCTGAAAAGATCTTCTATTTGACCTGTAGCTATTTTCGGCCATGGGTTTGGTTTGGGTCCTCTCTCCCCCTCTAGGGTTCCTAAAATCACTCGTGGAAGATAGGGTCCTCTCTCCCCCTCTAGGGTTCCTAAAATCACTCGTGGAAGATAATCTCATATATCTAATGCCATGAACAAATCTTGTCTTGATATTGTTGTTGGAAGACAATTATCACTGGAAGGGGTTCTTAGAGCAAGGACTGCCTCATCTCTAGTTCACCCATGAATTGGCTCTCTTATAAATACCGAGGGTTATCTAGCCCCTCTAAGAAGCTATCACTTAAACACTTGATCCTATTAGATGGTCTCGACATCATACTCCTTCAAGAAACATTGGGTTCATGCTCAGAGGTTGAGCATACTCTGGATAGTTTATTTAAGAACTAGAATTTATTTGTTGTCGACACAAGGGGTCATTCTGGGGGGGTGGCAATTGGTATCAACTATAAAATAGTAAATATTATTAATGTTTTGGGATATCACAATTATATTGCAGCTGACAGTTTTTTGGAAGAATTCCTATTTCAATTCAGTCTTGTTAATATATATGGTCCTTGCCAAAATCGAGTCTCCTTTTGGAACGATATGATGAATAAATGTTTGATGAATAATGATCATCTGATTATGGGGGAATCTTAATTTCTCTATTGGCAGGGTTGAATGTTGGTAAATCATCCTCAATAGGATTGTCTCTCAGATTACTTCTCCCACTTACTTGAATCCCACAACCTTATTGACATTGACATGGCTAAAACACTGCCTACTTGGAAAATATCCGAGGATATGATCGTTAGAAGACTGGACCATTTCTTGATTAAGGAACCTCTCCTATTAAAATTCTCCCTATTCAAATAATGGGTTGGATCGGCAGGCCAATTTGATCACCATCTTATCTATCTCTAGTTACCAGGTCATTTTGACAAGCCTAGCCCCTTTCAAATTTAACGCGACTTGGCCTAAAGAGGAGGAGTCTAGGAACTTGGTTACTAAGAACTGGCGTCCCTCTGAGTTTATAGAGGAAAGATCGATTGCTTCCCGAATTAATGAGAACCTTTTTAATATAAAAAGGAAAACATTGGAGTGGCTTAAAGGTAAAAGACAAAGGGACAAGGAAGCTCTAAAGAAAATTGATGTCGAATTGGAATAGTTGGAAAATCCTAGAGGAGGGGGATATTCATCAAATGAATCAAAATTACATCTTATACAATTAGAAATGACTAGAAGGAGACTTCTGGAAGCTAGAGAAGAGTCTTGGAGGCTTAAAAGTAGGGCGATATGGCTATAGGCAGGGGATGACAACACTAAATTCTTTCAACAATATGCAAAGGGAAGGAAAGCCATTAATACTATCTGGTCCCTCAAAGACGTTGCTGGAAATAAGGGATCAAAATTTAGAGATCTGGCCAAGATGGGAGTTCAACACTTCCAATATTTCTTCTCGATACCTAGGGAAGCCTCTCTTGGGTAAATCATGCATATCGCCCAAGAATTCCCTAGTTTTACTTATGAGGAGGACAATGAATACTTATTGCATCCTGTATCTATTGAGGAGTTGGAGGTTGTCCTACACTAGTTCAAAAAGGATAAAATTCCAGGACCAAATGGGTGGACTGTAGAATTTTATCTCAGTTTCTATGAACTTCTTAGACTTGACCTATTGAAAGTCATGGAAGATTGTTAGACATATGCATTCAAATCTACCTTCATGGCACTTATTCCTAAGATAGATACCCAGCTACATTTGAAGACTACATAACGATCTTGCTATGTAATATCATATACAAGATCGTTGCAAAATAATTTCCAATAGACTCAAGTTGATTCTATCTCGTCACGTGTCACAAGAATAATTCGCCTTCTTGGAGGACCCTCAGATACATGAAACCATAGGTGTGGCTTATGAGGGACTTAGTTTAAAGGCAAAGAAATGAAAAGACATAATTCTTAAAATAGAGCTATCAAAATAATTTGACAGAGCTATTTCGCTCTAAATCAGATTGATACTTACCCATCTAGGGTTTAACAACTCCATTAACTGGATTACGTGTTGTTACACATCTGGATAATTTGTAGTGTTGATCAATTGTGTTGCTTCAAACTTCTTCCATGCTGAAATGGGGCTTCGTTAAGGTTTCCCACTGTCTCCCTTATTATTCCTACTGATAATGGACGGTCTGAGAAGACTGATTCATAAAGAAAAAGGTATAGGATCTCTTAGGGGGGCACCTATTGCAAAGAAAATATTCATCTCTCACATTTTTTTCATTGATGATGTACTGATATTCCTAGATGGATCACGTAGTGACTCGATAGAATTCAAAATTATTCTGGACAATAGGTATGACTTTGAATAGCCTAAAATCTACCCTCACATTTAATGAATGTTCAGAGCTCGAAAAAAAAAAATCTCACAGTCTTTTTCCTTTCCAAATTAATATCCTTGATGAAGAGATTAAATATATGGGATTTCCCCTGAAACCAAATGACTACAATAAAGGTGATTGGATGTGGCTTGTGGCAAAAATTGAGAAGAGAATAAAATATTGGTGTCATAAGTGGTTGTCCAGAGCAGGAAGGTTGGTGCCTATCAAATATGTATTAGAATCCACACTAGTCTTCTCGATGTCTTTATTGTGGATTCCTAAAGGCATATTGAATATAATTCAGAGACATTGTTGTTTTTTTCTTTGGTGGGAAGTGAAGGAAGGGCTAACTTTTTCATGGGTCATATGGGAAAGAATTCCTCTTCCCAAAAAGTGGGGAGGCTGGGGCATTAAAGACCTATTCTTCTTCTCACAATCCTTGTCTGACAAGGTAGGATGGAGACTTATCACGACTCACGACCTCTGGAAAAAATTTGTAACTCGAAAGTAAATTAATCCCCTATCTATAGAAGATTGGATTCAGTTACCAAATAAACAGTCACTTAACATCTCCACTATATGGAAATAAGTCCTAGAATCCTTCAACATTATAGCTTCAGGTCTTGCATGGAAATAAATATATCCTCCCCACGGAACTATTTGCCTTCCTGTATTCATGTAGGATCAAATATCTAAATCATATTGAGGATCTGGAACATTCATCTATGTGGGGGTAGTGTTGGCTCTTTGCCAATGCCCTGCAAATTCCAAAACAATGGCACCAATCTTGGGACAACTCTGCAGAGGCATTAGTTGCATCTCACACCCGAATAATCGATTGGGAAGATGAGTTATTGTGGGTTCACTCTAAGCATGACTCATATACACCTAAATCTGGAAATTTATTCATCATTGCCTCAAAGGAACCTGATATACAACACTAGTGGTCAAAGCACCTCTAGAAGTTGAAAGGTCTAGTCATGGAAAGGATGTTATTATGGCACATAGTGGAGAATAAATTACCTACTAGCGACAATCTTAAAAATATTTCCTTCCCTGGTCCTACTTGTTGTGATTTATGTAGAGAATTGAGGAATTTGCAGAACACTTATTTTTAACATGTCAAGTGGCATGTTAGGTATGGAACTTGATTTACCGAGGGATGTACATAAACATTAGATGGCAGGGAGAAAATCTCCCTTAAGATTGGGATAGATGGTGGAACGAGGAAGCACCAAAAAAGTTATGGAATATACCTCTGATTACGTGTTGGGGAATTTGGATTGGGTGGAACCAGAAGATTTTCCAAGATTGTATTTTCACTCCTGAACTTACTATGTACAAATCTTGGCAATATATAACCTCCTTCCCAATGAAGTACATACTCACAGCTCTCACACCATCACTGCAGAGATTATTGATCAATCATACCCCTGGGCATATTTTGATGGCTCTTTGTAGCAAGGTAGATGTTGATGGAAAATGTTTCTACACATAAATTACTCTCATCATTTTGAATTAAAATCTGGTCTGGGTCAGGGCACAAATAATTATGTTGAATTGTACAGTTTAAAGCTTCTCCTCCTATTCTCTATTGAAAACAGTTGCCGACACCTACAGGTTTTTGGTGACTCAAAGGTGATAGTTGGTTGGTTTAATCAAATTTCTACATGTCACACACACACACTCAGAGGCATTCTAGATGAAGTTATGTTGCTCAAATCTCATTTTGATTCCATTTCCTGTCAACATATTTACAAGGAGCGGAACTCTCTTTCAGACAAGCTATCCAAAGAGACTCGCAGCAGGCATTTGGTGTATGGCATGCGACAAAAAAATGAGGGCCAAAACATTATCAGTTTTATCATCGTCCATTCATTGAGGCTACATTGGATACAACAGTTACACGGTGACATATTTTTAATATTTTTCTTATTTGACTCATCACACTTGTAATGGAAAATTTACAGTGACATCATTTTGGTTCTTTTTCTTATATGATACAACACATATTAGTACTCAGCATAATATTGATATATATATGCTCATCAGTATAGCTCTCAGACTTTTAGTTTATGATAATTCTACTTTTCATATGTATATGTATATATATCTTTGTACAATCTCATAAACACTATAAGGATTGTTGATATGATCAATAATCATTTTTGGCATGATATTTTGCTCATAGAACGTAATTTTCATCACCATATTAATGAAAATTACGACTTTTTCCTAGAGGAAAAAAGAAATAAAACACACACACACACACACACACACACATATATATATATCTATATAGATATACGATAGAAAAATCCATTGTTCATGAAAGTATGGACACATCAAGTAGCAAGATTCCATCATTTGGGTACTCAAAGGGTTCACTAACATAAACATATGCATCATATTTTGAACAAAAAATAACATATTAATGATAAAAAAACTCAAAATTCACATAGTTAAACAAAATTACTATAAACAAGGAAAATAGATACAAAACATCCTTAGAATTATGTTTATGTTATCTTGTCATGATTGTAGTATATTTTCATAAATAACCTAAACAAATAAATTTATTTTCAACCATTAATCTATGAGATGATGTTAATTTTATTATGGAGATAGACATAGTGTGTAGAAGTGAGAATCATAGTGTGTAGAATACACACACACACACACACACACACACACACACACACACACACACACACACACACACATATATATCGAGAGAGAGAGAGAGAGAGAGAGAGAGAGAGAGATCCATTGTTCATGAAATTATAGACACATTAAGTAGCAAGATTCCATCATTTGTGTACTCAAAGGTTTCACTAACATAAATATATGCATCATATTTTGAACGAAAAATAGCATGCTAATGATAAGAAAACTCAAAATTCACATAGTTAAACAAAATTACTATAAACAAGGAAAGTAGATACAAAGCGATGTCAGAATTATGTTTATGTTATCTTGTCATGATTGTAGTATATTGTCATAAATAACCTAATCAAATAAATTTATTTTCAACCATTAATCTATGAGATTATGTTAATTTTTTAATCGAGATGGACATAGTGTGTATAAGTGAGAGTCATAGTGTGTAGAAAATTTATATTACGATACGTATCTTTTGTATTATATAAAATGATCCTTAGTGTTCAGTATCAAAACTTGGTTAAAGTCAAAGTCGAGTAAGAAAACCACAAGCTTTGCATTTCCATCATTGCGCCACTAAAACCAGCTCTGAACTTGTAAACAACATCTACTTTATCAATGTTTTCCAAAGATCGAGAATCTAAATTTCTTGTAGTTTCACCTAAATTTTGAAAGCCAAGTCTCACCCATAATATTGTATATAGCAAATTTGATAAAAATATAGTACTAATTAGAAGAAGAACCACCAACTTTGGATGTTGCAGTTGATCAATAAACCAGTATTACATGTGAGGAAAAAATGTTGTGCGGGATGCAAGTGTGGGGAAGAAGTGTGCGGAGGTGGGAATGTGTACAGAGGTGTGGATGTGCAAATGTATGTGGAAGGGGAACGTGCTGAAGAGGAAGTGTTGTGTGGGAGAAGGATGTGTAGAAAGAAGTGTGTGCAAAGACTCTCTAAACAAATTGAAAGTTGATCTTCAACACTTTTGTTTCCCATCCCAAGAGTGGGAAACATGGGGAACATGTTCCCCACCTTGGAGGACACATCATGTAGAATTTTCTCTACAAATTAGCTAGCTCACTGATATCATGTAGAAATTTCACCTGCAGATCAAACTGATATATGCAATCTACTAAATCATAAAACTAGATCTACATCTACCATAAACTTTGGGAAGCTATTCAACCATGAGCAACATCAAGCATGAACACATATAACTCATAATAAGGAATCAATCAAACATAACGAAGAATATATCACTAGGGAAAGCACCAACATAAAACCCCAACTGTGTATTATCAATCAAGTGGAAATCCTCAACAACATACAAAAAGAATCAGCTCAAAAGCTATCCTGCTCTCTCTGTACTGTGATGATGTAGCTCATGGACTATCTAGGCCTGTATATATAGGCTCCACAAGTCCTCCAAGCTCCTATTTCCTTGCGCAGTTTTGGTTGGGGTCCAATTACAAAACACATGTAAATTTGCCTAATCATACTTGCTGTCAACCTCAGGTCCAACTATGCAATACTTGAGGACAAAGATTCCTCTTGCATGCAAGGAATATTCACAAGGAATATCCAAGCATCTGATAGTACATTGTCCCACATCTGATCTCAACTGGGTCTCTGACAAAACTGACATGCATCAGTTATCCATGAGAAAATACTTAGTTATCTGAAATAATAGTTGTCACTTGCATGAAAGCATCAACAAACTATATCTCATTAATTTAACAACTTGTTAAATTAATCTAACTGGACTTGACTAATTTAAACTAAGTCTACTGATCCTCTCAATATAGAACTCATCCTTAATTCCTCAATTAGTGGAGCAAATCAAGGAACATTCCCCAATCAGTGGAGAAATAATTGCATGCTCTCACAAAGACTTCAAGTTTTCTTTTCCTTAACTAATTAACTCATGGAGAATTAATTAATTAATATTCCAAACTGCTATTAAGAACAAATTCGATTTTACTTCCTATAGATAGACCAGGACTGCTATAAATAGGAAGGGACCCAGAAATGCTATTTCTAGAATATTCTATTTTTAGCAGTTTCACCTCTCACCCAAGGTGGCGAAAATGCTCATTGGCCAAATTGCTATTTTTAGCACTTCTATCGTTGCACATTTTTCAACACTCCCTCTCAACAAGAAAGACTTCTTCTCGAATCCAATCCTGTAACTCTGGAATGTTCTGCATGCAACACATCCACCAGGTCTGCTTGCTCCAACAACTCTTGGAACAAAAACACTCCCAACTGACAACTCTATTGGGCTAGAAACATACTCTGATGTTGAAGCTCTACCTGCTGCTGACAAGTGCTCCCTTCTCTGACATCTACCCTACTGCAACATCTCCATGCATCTCACACCATTGCACACCTCTTTGTGCCACCTAGCACTGTGCAAAACACTTGTGCCTCTCGCATTGCTGCAGCTTGCATGCTATGTGTTGTCCTGTGATTCCTTGCATTGTAGCTCTCTTTGTCGCTCCATCCGCATCTGTCTCTACCCAATCAGTCAGTTCCTGCTACTCCACATCGGGGCTCCCGTAGCAAGGTCTCATCTAAGAGGTTGGGTACCTCAAGGATCCTGCCCCTCCTCCTTGGGACCATCAATCCACATCACCCCACCTCCTACCTGGAGGTATGGCTGCATGCAATCCCTCTGCCCACTTGGCTCGAATTCCCCCCCTACTGGAGGTCTCTGCATGAGTATATGTCTCTACTCAATCTCCTCTCATCTTCCCCTGTTGTGGCTGCTCCACAACCTCCGGAAGCTGCTGCACCAATCGTGGCTCCTCCACAAACGTCTGAGACTTCTTCTGGCATTGCATGTTGAGAGGTAATATACTCTCCCTCTCAACCACCAAGTCTCCATCAGTTGCATTGCTGCTCAAGGCTTTGCATGCATCTTGAACCTCAAGAGCATACAGGTTCTTGACCCGTGAATGATCTGCTTCACCTGTCTAGTGATGATGTGTCTAAGGAAAACCTTTCCCTTCCTGAAGACTACATCATAGCCTCTGTCTTCTAGCATCGCGAGCGACACCAAGTTTCTCTTCAGTCCTGGTACATACTTGACATCAATCGAGGTAAGGCGATCTCCATGCTCCCTCTGAAAAATAACTGTGCCTACACCTAAGACACTATACTTCTCATCATTACCCATCGCTATGAGTATTTGGAGATCTTTCTCCTCCAAAGTACTGAACAAACTCTTGTCGCCAGTCATGTGGAAAGAAGCTCCACTGTCAAGAAACCAACCACTTCCCACCATGGATGAAACCATGCATGCGAAGAGTGTGAAATCCAACTCAAACTGTGAAGCAAGTGCCTCACCTTCAGATCCTTCCCTGGATCCCTTCTTGGATTTCCTCTATGGACAATTTGTAGCATAATGGCCCACCTCATGACAACGAAATCATCGCACTTTCGAATTGTCAACCTTCTTCCCACCATTGGAAGAACTGGATTCAGAAAGAGAAACCCTCTCCTTCCCCTTCTTCACCTTACTCGCTAAGGCATAGTTCTCCTCATCCTCCATGGATGAAGAACCGTCTCTGGTGCTTCGTTTGATCTCCTCCTGCATCAAATCCGACCATAGTCGTTCCCAATCTGGCAGTTTATCCCTTCCATTAACCGAGTCCTGGTAAATATACCAACTCTTAGGAAGGCCAAGGAGTGTTAGACTCACCATATCATCATTAGTTGTCACGACCCCTACACTTGCAAGCTCATCCCTCCATGTGATGATCTTGGTCAGATACATAGAGATCATTTCATCCTTTTCACACTTGATCTTTCGCAGTTTTTCCTTCAGTGCCAGCTTCCTTTGATCACTACTATTCTAATATAAATATTTCAATGTTTTCCACATTGCAAATGGAGTCTCCTTCCCATGGAGGTTCGAGACAATGTGATCTCGCACTCCCTCCAAGAGAATTCTCCTAGCTCTAGCCACACACCTCTTCCATTCTGCCAGTTGAGTAGCATCAGTAGGCTTAGGGACTTCTTGATCAATGAAGTCCTTAAGGCCGTTATCTTCCAATACTACCTCCATGCGATCCTTCCAAGCTATATAGTTTGAGTTGCCATCAAGGGCATACTCAAGCCTTAAACCATAGAACACCATCGGTGAAATAGATGTGATAAGAGCTTGAGATCTATATCCCGAATAATAAACTTTGAATTCCTTCTTGTATATTGTTCTTCCTTGATCACCTGTGCTCTGATACCATGTAGAAGTTTCTCTACAAATTAGCCAGTTCACTGATATCATGTAGAAATTTCACCTGCAGATCAAACTGATATATGCAATGTACTAAAGCATAATACTAGATCTACATCTACCATAAACTTTGCAGAAGCTATTCAACCATGAGCAACATCAAGCGTGAACACATATAACTCATAGGAAGGAATCAATCACACATAACACAAAATATATCATTGGGGAAAGCACCAGCATAAAATCTCAACTCTCTATTATCAATCAAGTGGAAATCCTCAACAACATACAAAAAGAATCAACTCAAAAGCTATCCTGCTCTCTCTATACTCTGATGATGTAGCTCGTGGACTATCTAGGCCTGTATATATAGGCTCCACAATTCCTCCAAGCTCCTATTTCCTTGCGCAGTTTTGGTTGGGGTCCAATTACAAAACACATGTAAATTGGCCTAATCATACCTACTGTCAACCTCAGGTCCAACTACGCAATACTTGAGGACAAAGATTCCTCCTGCATGCAAGGAATATTCACAAGGAATATCCAAGCATCTGATAGTACACTGTCCCACATCTGATCTCAACTGGGTCTCTGACAGAACTGACATGCATCAGTTATCCATGAGAAAATACTCAGTTATCTGAAATAATAGTTGTCACATGCATGCAAGCATCAACAAACTATATCTCATTAATTTAACAACTTGTTAAATTAATCTAACTGGACTTGACTAAGTTAAACTAAGTCAACTGATCCTCTCAATATAGAACTCATCCTTAATTCCTCAATTAGTGGAGCAAATCAAGGACACATTCTCCAACCAGTGGAGAAATAATTGCATGTTCTCACAAAGACTTCAAGTTTGCTTTTCCTTAAATAATTAGCTCATGGAGAATTAATTAATTAATATTCCAAACTGCTCTTAAGACCAAATTCGATTTTACTTCCTATAGATAGACCAGGAACTGCTATAAATAGGAAGGGACCTAGAAATGCTATTTTTAGAAGATTCTACTTTTAGCAGTTTCACCTCTCACCCAAGGTGGCCAAAATGCTCATTGGCCAAACTGCTATTTTTAGCACTTCTATTTTTAGCATTTCTTGTTGCACATTTTTCAACACATCTTCGTAAAACAATGCTTGAGAGTATGAGTCCAATTCTTTAATGGATGCATTTTTAATACGAGTCCAATTCTTTAATGATACATTTTCAATGTATGAAAAAACATTACATGATGGAAGAGAAGGAGTCCCATGAATCAAAAGTTAAATATTTAAACATTAAGTATTTAGCTTATTCTATGTTATCCTTAGTTTCCACCAGCAATCTAGAAAAACATCTAACAATTTCTTTTCTTCTTTAAAATTTATTAAATTCATGCCTACAATTTTTTATTTTCAATAAAATTTAAAAATTGAAGTATATTTTCTCTTTCAAAAACTTTTAAAGCCATCGCATAAAAAAAAATTGTAAATCATAACTTTTAAAACCATCACATCAATTATTTTCAATGAAGTTTAAAGATTGAAGTAGGTTTTCTCTTTCAAAAAATTTTAAAGCCATCACATCAATAAAATGTAAATCATAACTTTTAAAACCATCACATCAAGAAAATGTAAATAATGATTCAAAGTTTATTATCGTAGGTTCTCATGGTTAATCAAAAGTTTATTATGGTATGTTGTCATAGTTAATCAAAATGATATTTTAATTTATGAAATTCAATTGAAAAGATAATCTTTATTGTTAATTTTTTCCTTTTATAAAATTATTTTTAAATTTTAAATTATTAATTAATCATATTAATAAAATGTAAATCATAACTTTTAAAATCATCACATCAAGAAAATGTAAATAATAAACTTTTAAAATCATCACAGGAAGAAAATGTAAATAATAATTCAAAGTTTATTATTGCAAGTTCTCACAAATAATCAAAATGATATTTAATATTTTTGGAAAAAAAACTAAAATGCTTATTAATTTATGAAATTTAATTGAAAAGTTAATTTTTATATTTTCAAATTTTATGGTTAATTTTTTCCTTTTATTAAATTTACTATAAATATTAAATTATTAATTAATCAAGTTTTTTCCAATAACTGTCCTATTTTATTTTTCTAAATTTATTTTCAAATTTTATTTTTCATACTTTTACAACCTTTTCTATTTTTCAATATAGATAAAATATCTATTCTAAATTTTAAATATTTCAAAAATTAATATATAGTTTTTCTAAAAACATAAAGCATTACAAATTTATAAATAATTTTCTTAAAATGTAAATTATGTAATCTATCTAAATTGTCATATTTTTAATATATATGTGATTTAAATAATCTAAAACCACTATTTATATATTTATTTATAAGCTTGGTAAGATTATATCTTCATCATGTCTAATATATCAACCTCAATCCGGTACAGAATCAGTGACATCACATCAAGGAGTGTCTTAACAGAGCACCCGATCACGTCTATCCAAGACCCCGTGGAGAAAACCGTCACCTATATTATTAATGATTCCCTTGTCAATTTTTTTCTCTTTTCAATGAATATATAAATCATTATCACTATCCAAGTTTAAGGTCACCGCCAAGCCATATACCAAATTAGTGTATGAGACTTCCTTGTTTGTGGGACGAGGGACCCACCTCCACACAACAATTTGACTACTAAAACTACTAAAGCATAAATACTCTATCTCTGTAGTTTTGAAATTGTGATATTTTAAAAAGAAACACATACTTTTAATCATTAAACCCACTGAAACTATATATTACTATTCACATCAAATCATTAACTAGTATTACAACAGATTTTATTTTATATAACAAAATTAAAAATAAAAACTAATCTTACCGACACATATTAAAAGGAACTTTCCCAACTGGGCTACAATTAATCGGTCACTTTACCACTTGCCATGGTGCCACCCAACTGGGCTACAATTAATTGGTCACTTTACCACCTGCCATGGTGCCACCCATAAAGGTGGCTTCTTGCACGATACCACTTGCTATGGTGACACCCACCTGGGCTACAATTAATTGGTCACTTTACCACTTGCCATGGTGCCACCCATAAAGGTGGCTTCTTGCACGATACCACGAGTGTTTTTACAAAGTCAAGTCAAAACGAGTGTTTTTACAAAGTCATGTCAAAATTCGTTGCATGACACGTCCTCAAGATCAATTGACACTACGAAATATCCTTATTTCACTGTGTTTTTGTAAATTACACCGTGCAAATTTATTATTAAAAAAATCTCTGTCAAATTTAGAGAAAAATTGAAAAAAAAAAAATACATTTCTCAATTAAACAACACTTTTTAATAATATATAATATTAATTTTTATTTTATATATATATATATATATATATAATTGTAAAATGTATCTCACTTTTATCAATTCACTCTACATTATACCTATATATTTTTTAAACTATAATTGATTATCCATAGGTCTAGATGTCATCTTTGGATTGTAATGATCATATATATATATTTAAGTTGAATTGGTGTAGATATCATTCTTCTTAAGTTAATAATTATTAGAATTTCGTTTTTAAGGCATAATACTATTAGTATGCTTCTAAAGAAAGCTACTACACCAATAAAACCTCCTAAAGGTTCATTCAGGAATTGAGAAGAAAGTGAAGACCTAGAATTTAGGTTCTCTCATTTAGAGAAGAAAGTGAATGAAATATATGGTAGTATGTTGAAAAGGTGGATTTATAAGTTTTCAAGGAAACCATAAAAGATAAATTACAAATGAAATAAAAAAGAAGATGAATGAAAATAAGGAATACATACAAAACTTCGTTATGGAAGAAATAAAAAATTACAAACCATTCTATTAAGTGATCTCGCTAAAAGGGATATGAATATCAAAGGAAATCATGAACATAAAAAGAAGCATGGTGTTGAGACTCAATCACATATGGGGATTACTTTATTACATTTGGATAACACAAAATTGAATCACAAAAGCATAATCATAAATTTTCAATCCAATATCCATATCAACATGTCTTACAGCGAGCATTAAGGAACTATTACATTCTAAGGATGAATATGAGGAATTTTGATGGTAATGATCCTATAACATAGATATTCCAGATGGAGAAATATGTTGATATACACTAAGTAACAAACTTACAAAAGGTAAATATTGTAGCTATATTTTTATAACAAGATCAACATGTATGGTATCAATGACTTTGCAAAAGGGAAAAATATTTTATTGTATCTTCATCCATTCTTACAAATGAATTGATATCACACTATGGGGATATTAAGAGCAATGTGTTCTTTATTCAATTGGTAAATCTTCAACAACAAGGCCTAGTTACATAACACATTCAACAATTCTAAAAGTTGAGTCTTAGGGTAAAGAAAATTTCAAAGGAAAATTTGTTAGACCTATTTATGGAAGCTGTTGTTGTCTATCATAGTTTTATACACGTGTCAAGAGGCTTTCATTGAACACCTTTGGTTTTAAAAATAAATGAATTGAGTTAGTAGATAAGCTTGGGCCCTAGTGATACACTAGCCTCTAATACCAGAGCTCACAATTATGGCATGCTTCATCAAGCAAGCACAACGGGCATTAGGGGACTTTTGAGGTATAAAATGGGCCTCCTAAGGAAATTATAAAATAATAGTGGAAATAATAAAATAATATTAGATTACATCATCAAATTTTAGAGGGAAAAAAGACAAAACTATTTTTCCAACTCGTATTTTCAACTTATCTCCCTATGGGTTTACTCAAATTTTGAGTGGAAACAATTGTTGGATGTAGAATTTGATTCCTCATTCAATGATTACCCATATTGCATACATTTGATGGACGAAAAATGAGAAATACATGAAAAACATGATTGCAATCACGTTTTTTCATGTATTTCTTATTTTTCGTGTAGTGGGGTCCATCGAAAGTATTCAATATGGGCACTCCTTGGATGAGGAATTAAATTTTACATCCAAAAAGTACTCCCACTTGAAATTTAAGTAAAAACTTAGGGAGATAAGTTGAAAATACAAGTTGAAAAAGTAGCTTTATTATTTTTTAATCTTTGTACTTTTTTACTCAAGAAATGGTGAATCATCCCCCATGGTTGACATCATCATCTTTAATCCTATTAGTCCTTATAAATTTTATTTTGGTTGTACATTTTTCTTAAGAGGCCCATTTTAGACCTCAAAATTCCCCTAATGGTAAGGAAATAAATTAGTAGAGGAATGGTGTTTCGGTTAAAATCTGAGCAGGTTTCAGGGTAGATCATCGTCGATCTCCACCTAGCTAGTCCCCGGAAACACATTAGGGGGGTAACTTACATGGTAAATAAGTCGACGCTATCCCCCAGAGTTCAATAGTCAGCAGGGCGGGATCAATCGATCAATGACCCAGATTGATTTCGGGGGGTTGCAGCAGGATCCCACCCCTTATTCTTTCACCCACCAGTGGAAGGTGGGGACCACCTACCACATCACAAACCCACCAATGTTGTCAATAAGTGAGCGATGAAGGTAAAACAGTAAAATCCTCCCTCCGCTCCCATCTACCTGTCACCTGTCACTTCCCCAATCATATTTCACCACATGTTCCCCCCTTCTGACGTCATGTGACGTCAGACAACCATTTCCCCCTTTTCTCTCATCCACTTATCACCTTTCACTTCCCCAATCATATTCCACCATGTGTCCTCCCCTTGTGACATCATCTGACGTCAGACAACCATTTCCCCCTCCACCTATAAAAAACCTTCCTGATTCAGCCGTTTGAATTTAAATTTATTTTACTGTTGCAAATTCCCCCCATCATTCGACTGATCTGCAATGCCATTCGCTCATTAAGTTTATCCAAAGCTCCCACCAACATCATTTTTCAATTATCACTCGGTCAATTAGGTAACCTGTCGGTCTCCCAACCTGAAACTTGTTTCTATATATGATAAAAATGAAGAAAGCGGCCCCCAAGACCCCCAAAATCCGGAAAGTCAAAACTTCCTCCAATGTCGAGCTGCTAATGGACACGAAGGCACAAATTTCAGACCCCCCTTGCCCTTACCACCTGTCGGACTTCAAATTCGACATGTATGGCCACCATGTTAGAGGAGAGGACCCATTACGAGTAGTTGACTTTGGGTTATACTATCAAATTGTGCCCTCTATGTATTATTTCCCTAAGTTCATTTCTTAGCTAGTTTCTTCATATGTTGAGGAGAAAAACTACTTCATATTTTCTATGGGAACCAAAATCCCTGAGGTGATCCCAGAGTTGATTCAGAAGGATCTGATATACCCATTCTCCCTTGAGCCTAAAAAATTCATAGCTACCACTCTTATTTACAGTTACAGTACCCTCTCAGCTGGAGAGAAGCAATCTTTAATACAAATGGTCCTTTCCCCGGGATTGTAGTCTTTGCCCATCGCTGACAGTTTCCCAATATCTATCTTTACAGAGTCTGTGCAGCCTCCAACTCAGTAAGGATACCAGGGTAGGGGAATGATCCATAAACTACCGTGGATATTAGAGTGGGTAGTTCGTCACAACATATCTTATAATATTATATTAAAAATTTGATATTCTACACTATTACAGTTTTATTTAATTTATAGATTTGTAAAAATTAATTGTAATTAGTGCATGCATGTAACAGTAAATCAAACAGAAAAGTAGAGAAAGAAAAAATAAACTCACACACACATAATACACAAGATATGCTCTTTGGGAAACCCTCCCAGGAGAAAACCCAATTAGAAGGTGAGGTCGCTTCACTCTCTTTCTCTGTCTAGAAATATGGCTGCAGATACAAAGAAGTAATGTTTGTGGCTCGTAGGCTGCTACAGTGCACAGATCCTCTTTGTGTTCTCTACCTCCTATCTCTTCTTGCTATCTTTGCTCAACTATGGAAGAAAATTCTCTCGAAAGAATGGAATGCCTCTTCCCCCTAGTGGCCCGGTTATAACACAATTCGATAGCCTACTAGTGGTTAAGTTTGACTACATCAACTCTTAACTAGAGTTACAAAATAGACTCTTCTAGAGTCTTTTATATCATAGACACGTGGCTACCCCCTTTTCTATTAATAATGGGGGATGATGTGGCATCCTCCCAAACTATAGGTGTGAAAACAGGGAGGTAAACTTCTGAGTGGCATAACTTTTGCATACAGACTCCAATTGACATGATTATTGCGCCATTGGAAATATCTCTATGTGAAAAGTAGCATGAAAAGGTGCTACACTTTGGTGGAAAATTTTACCCCCAAAATATGTCGTTTGATGCCTCAAAACGCTCCCAGAAGGTTTCAGACCCCATTTTTCCAAACTGGGACCCCCCATAAAAATGGTCCCGTGAGATGATTCCTCCACTTTTTGCATTCCAAATGCATCGAGATGGATGAAAAAAAATATAATGATCCAATTTGGATCACTCCTCCCCATTTTGGGAGGCTTTTGGTCCCCAAAATCGTTTACTGAATGAGGTGAGGAAATTTTTCCTCCACCTTCTCTCTGGTGTACCATTTAGCTTTTCCTAGAAGTTGTCCCTTCAACCCAATCTACCAAAGGTCTTGTTGCCCTTGCCTTGTAGTTCTGAACCTCTTCTGTGAAACTGTATCTTCTGTTAACTCTGCCTGAGCGTTTGGTGCCAAATCCTCAACAGAAGGTACTTGTTCCTCTTCATGATATAGCATGGAAGGCTCATATATTTTTAAATTCTCTACATTTAAAACTGAGTAAATGATCATATTTGGTGGTAAACTGAATCGATAAGCATTATCACCCACCCTTTCCAGCATCTCAAAGGGACCATACCCTAGAGAATTGATTTTCTTAACAGGCCCCTGCAGCCTCTCCTTGTTCAAATGTAGCCGTACTTTAAATCCCACCTTGAATGATTTCTTTGTTCTGTGCTGATCATGCTTGGCCTTATACTTCACCTGCGACTTCTGTAGTGTTTCAGGTACATATCAATGGATCTGCCTGATCTTCTATATAAATTTTTCAGTCCTCAAAGCATCTCCTGTAAGGTCTTCCTTCACTCCTCCTTACTACCCATATGCAATATCCAAAGGTGAAGGTGGAAAATATCCAAAACAAGGTTGAAATGGGGACTTTCCTGTAGAAGTGTGGACTACTCTGTCATAAGAATGATGTATGTATACTAGATTTTCATCCTAGGTCTTCTGATGCTTCTGGTTTTAACCCTTGTGAAGCTACACCAAAGTCCTATTGACTACTTATGTCTTCCCATCTGTTTGTGGATGGAATGCTTTAGATATCTTCAACTTCATGTCCATCTTCTCCCACAATGTAGTCCATAATACACTTAGAAATCTTGTATCCATGCCTGAAATGATACTCCTTGGTATCCCAAAGTGTACCCAGACCTGTCCAAAGAACAAGTTTTTTGCTTCTTGTTTGATGATGGTCTTTTTACATGGCATCAGAACACACATCTTGCTGAACCTGTCAACTACCATGAACAGGTAGTCATGTCCCTTCCTAGTTGTCGGTAAACCTCCCACAAAAAGTCCATGGAAATTCTTTCCCAAGGACATGTAGGTACAAGTAAGGTATGATACAGACCCTGTTTCCTATTGCTAGGCTTGTTGGTACAACAAAGCATGCATCCTCTTATGAACCTAGCTACTTGATCTTGCATATTGGGCCAATACACATACCTCTACAAGTTATCCATGGTCTTTCCTACACCAAATTGCCCTGCAAACTTGGAGGTGTGAGCCTCTCTAATCAACTGCAAATGATCACCTTTAGGAACACATAATGTATCCATCTTGTAGAGTAACCCATCCTGGAGATGGTAGGCAATGGTGCTGACACCATCATGCACATGACTCTGACTCTGCAATTGCTGATACACCTCCATGAAGTAATCATCTTTTGAACTTGCCTCTCTGTATGCATCATGGGTGAATGGTTCCATGTGCATAAGAGTCCCCAAATCTATAATCTTTGACGTGGGTGGCCTTAAAATGATATCGACCAACTTTTTTGTGCTTTCCTTCTTATACTTGATCACCAAATGAAACTGTTGTAAAAACCCCATCCACTTGCAATGTCTGGTATTTTATAACTTATTCTGAGCCTGCAAGTATTGTAATGGCTAGTGATTGGTGTGGATTATTGTCTCCTTTCCAATCAGATAGGGATTCCACTTCTTCATAGCTTTCACCATGGCATAGAGCTCCTTGTCGTAGGTAGGGTAGTTAATAACTTCCCCATGAAATACTTAAGAATGGTAGTAAACATGCCTTCCTCCTTGCATCAAGATAGTTTCCATAGTATACCCACTCACACCTGTCTCCACTTCAAAGGGTCATTGCAAGTTTAATAATGCTAGAAATGGTGCTTCACTTAACTTCTTATTTAACTCATCGAAATCCTTTTTCTTCCCTTTTCCACACTGGAAACTCTTGCAACTTGTTGTTATGGCATGGAGTGGTGCTGCTACTGCTGAAAATAAGGATATGAATTTCCTTAGGTGTTGTGTTGCTCCAATGAAACTCCTAACCTCAGTAAAATTAGTAGGCACCAGCCATTTCATGACGGCCTCCACCTTGGAAGGATCTATCTTCAATTCTCCTCCACCATTCATATATCCCAAATACACCAAGGACTCTTGTGCAAACTCACACTTCTTGAGATTTGCTAGCAGTTGGTGCTTCTTCAATGTTTCCAGCACCTGCGTCAAATTTTCAATATGCTCCTCCCAGGTCGCACTATATACCAGTATATCATCCAAATAGATAATAAAAATCGAATCAATAAAAGGGCAGAGTACATCATTCATTAATCTCATAAATGTAGCTGGTGCATTATGTTGTAGTGTTTTCTTCTCAAAGATGTACGAAAAGAACCCAATTAAGATTATGATAACAAACAATCTCAACAATATAAATGGCTGCTAAACATTGTAGATCTGCACCAACTGATAGAAACAAAACTTGTCAAAATTCTGATCTATGCCACAATCATAGTTAAACAACAAAAAGAAATAGTAATAACTCCAATCATCCAATGGAAAGCAGATATACAAAGAATAGATTTTATTATAACACCTGCGAAGGGAACAAATAAATGTTACCAATCCCCCTCTATGGGATGGGTTCTTGGCTATCCTCAAATGTCTTCAGCTCGTGTATGGTCTCTCTCCTCTATAATGTGTAAACCCAACAAAAATATGGTGTGCGACAATGAAAATAATCAGAGTTACAATAGTGAGTGTGACAATGAAAATAATCAGAAGTGAATAATGAATGGAAAACCCTTCTATTTATAACAAAATATTGAGTTATCCTCAAATAATGAGCAATAATAAAATATTATTAACCCCATTATTGGAATAATCACTTGGAATATTTTATTATATTTGGTTAGGAGGGAAAAGGTATTTAAACTTTTATTTAGAAATAATAAATAAATAAATTATTTATTTATCATCTCAAGAAATTGGTTAAGGAATAATAAACAAATAATGATTTATTTAATTATTCCTAATGGATTGAGTCAAATTTGAGAAAGAATATTAATTAATTAGTGATTAATTAATTATTCTTAAATAAAAATAAGATAATTAATGATTTATCTGTTTATTTTTCATGATTGGGTGAAATATGACAAGGAATAATAATTAAACAATGGTTTAATTAATTATTCCTAGAAGAAAATTAAATAAATAGTGATTTATTTAATTATTCTTCATGGGTTTAACTGTAAATTACTTAACAAAGGTGATTTATTAAGTAATTTCTCAAAGTAAAAGAAATTTTACTATGGTAAAATTGGCTTTACATGGTGCACTTCGATCCATCTAGTAAATTAGGCTAGAAGATCAATTTTTTAGTGATAACACATTACATAGGCCAAATGGCATAACTAACCATTCATACAAACCTTGCCTGGTTTTGAAGGCAGTCTTCCATGCATCTTCTTCTTTGACTCGAACCTGGTGATATCTAGATTTCAAGTCCATCTCGGTGAAATACTTTGCTTGCTGCAACTGATCTAGAAGATTGTCTATCCTGGGTAGGGGGCATCTGTTCTTGAGTGTGATTTTATTCAACGCCCTGTAATCTACACACATATGCCAAGTCCCATCCTTATTTGGCACAATGATGATGGGTGATCCGCATGGTGATGTACTCGGTCGAATGACACCATGTTCCAACAATAACTATAACTATTTCTTCACCTCACTTTCTTCTATAACAAACTACTTATACAACCCAATATTTGGCAATAGCTGGATCTCATGCTTCACTTCTCTCTTCGGGGGTAACCCTTTAGGCTCAGGGAACACGTCCTTGTATGCTTGTAACAACTCCTCCAATTGTTGTTTTTGTTTCTTAGTACACCCCTCTAGGGATGCCTAGCCTCTTATTGACTCCTCTACAAACTAACCTTCTCTTAAAAACAATAAAACATACTTCTTACTGGAACTAATCAATTTCTTGGCCTGGTTGGCACTCACCATTGAAATTTTTGACTTGCCTTTGTGCTTGTCGATGATGATAAATTTTCCATGTTTGATGAGTCGGTACTAGTTAGCTCTCCTCATCAATATTGCATCATGCATATACATGTATGGTGATGAGCCTCAGTATTGCAATAAGAATACTGCAACTCCCAAGGCTACTGACTTTAATTATCAACTCGGAGTTCGTATAAACTTAAGAGGTATCAGAACTATATGTGCAGCATACAATGTCTCCTTCCTTTTATATCACGTTGTAATGGAGTGCATGTACTGAAGTCGAATCCTAAACTACTTGTAGAAAATGAAATGTTTGGAATGGAACCTTAACCTATGGCAAGAAAGAAAGTACAAGGAAAGAAACCTAGCTTAACCCTATTTCTCACATGTGATGATTTAAACTAACTAAGCATGAAATCTGATCTAGAGAGTACTAACTGTTGTGTTCTCGTGCAGATATAAAAGAACTCATTTTTTTAAATCTTTTTGCTTTATAAATGCAAATGCTAATCTTTTCTTGACCTTTTGCAGGGGAGACAAGTGTGGAGTAAGAGGGTTAAAATGGTCTTGATGGCATGGAGGTCAATTAGAGGCCTAATCCAAAATTCAATAATGATTTTTCTCAATTTGAGATCAAATCAAGCTTTCCTACAGGATGCTACAGGATTTCCTATAGGATCCCCTGATTTACTACAGGATGTTACAGAATTACTATATGAAATTATAATTCATCGAATGACGAAGAAAATCAAATCCAAATCAGATGGGAATTTTTTTTTATTAACTAGGATGTCTTAAGTCCCCATTCCAAGTGGAATCACTCAAAAAGACCTCTGTTAACCGATGCTAAAAAATAGAAAAACATTACTAGTCGAAAATCTAGAAATTCAATAACTAGTGAGCTAGTAAGTCTAAAAAATGCCTAACCTAATCAAGTGAAAATGCAATGGGGTAATTTTTGTTATGAACTAGAATGTTTTGTTATCCAATGCAAGTGGAACTAACTCGATTGAAGCTCTTTATCATGCTCTACAAAAATAGCATAAATTTATTGTTCTTTGCCACAAAAGAGTTCCAGAAATCTAGATTTGGGAATAAGAAAGCTAATCCAAGTAGCTCAATGATTACTATGACCTTTCAAATATTTTCCAAGGATGAAATGATGCTTGTGATCCTGAAAAAGAACTTACATTAACCATTTAACTCAATCCTACAACAAGAGAACATTAATACTAAATGCAGAAGTAGAAAGAAATAAAAACAAGAGATGCAAGTGAATAAGAAGTGAAAAGAAGGAAAGAAAATGATACAAAAGGGCTTTGAGTCTCTTGGGATGGCCAAGCTCAAGGAAAATAAGATACTTATGGAGGAGAACAAGATTTAGAAGCTGAACATGACACCAATCTTCATTATTTTCATCAATACAATTACATCCATGTAAGAAAATACAATGGAGCTGTAGAAATACGAGTTCTCTCCACAAGGAGACTAATGAAAATCTCTCCCTATAGGAAAGTTTGACTTGGTACTTATACAAATGATTAGGAATAATTCCCCATGAATGAAGTTTTTCCCACCAAAATCCATTGATTAAAGGATTTGGTCCCCAATACTACGAATTTGCATTAAATGGTAGGGAACACATTCCTAGATTTTCTCAATCATTGGAGTTCCACAATATGTGCCATAATTCCATAATATATTGTTGATTTATTATTTATTATTGATCATCCTGTAGTAGGGAGAAAGTCCCTAAATTATCTCCTCCTCCAAATCTTCATAATCTGCCCAATATTCTCATAATATTCCACAAAAATAAATAATATTAGGCACAAATATGCAATTATTCATAAACCTTCCAAATGAATATATTAAAGTTAAAAATACATTATCTAATGCAAGAAGAGAGGCTTAATATGCCGAAGGATGGTTAAATGGACCTTAATTTTGTTGAAAATAATACTGAGAGGGGGGGGGGGGGGGTGAATCAGTATTATCTGGTCAATTATTTTTCAAATCACAATCAGGTTTGTATACGCTACTTCACTTAGTCAATACCGCGTATGTACGCAACTTTAGTTAAGGAAACAAGCGTATATAAGTAGACTTGTATTTTAAATTATTCTTCAGATGTTGATCATTAATCTGTGCATCAAAACATATGAATAGTAACCAGGAACAGTAAAATAGAACAGGCAATCACACATAAGAACACAAGATGTAAGGTGGAAACCCAATGTGGGTGAAAACCACCTGTTGCAATTCGTCTCTATCTTCTTTCAGTTAGAAACTTCTTTTTACAATGCTTTTTTACTGGTGCAGTCTTATACCAGTACATAGGCTGCTACTTGCAGAAGGCTACAACCTTCTCTCGTTCTCCAGCTTCTCCTAGAAGGGAGCTACAACCCCCTTAGCTCTTGTACTAGTTGAGGTACTAGTACGTAGGTGCTGACCTACAGAAGGCTACAACCTTCTCTTTACTTCTAGGGACCACGTTTCATAAATTTTCAGACTGGATCCATGAATATCAATCAAACATCGAGTATATCTGTTTTAACCAAACTCCTTTGTACAAACAAATACTGAATCAACCAATAACTTCTCAGAATGTTGTAATCAGAAAAACAGTACCAGTAACCAAACACCAATTCAAAACCCATAACGCTGTAGCAATAAACAGAAGCAACTAAAACATATTACATGAGATGTACGCTACTTCAATATGAGGAACATGCGTGCATACGCTTCTGTATCAAGGACATCTAGTGTATACACTATTTTAAGTTAGTGAAGCAGTGTGTATACGTGCCCCTGCTGCGCTGAACCTGCATATATGTCTATAAAAGATAATTTACCCTTTTCACTTATGCAGACATCATTTATACTCAGATTAACATATTTATAGATCAAGTCATGCGCCAAATATAACAGATCAATATTACACAAAGATACTTCTCTTCAAGCCGCCTTAAGATCTTGACCCATTAATAGAACTTATCCTTCTCCTTGCGCTCAGGTTCCTTCTTGCACTATAACCCAATGACCAGTATTCTAGATCTTGCTCTTCATAAGATATTCAATGCTTAAGTCAATCCCCTTGCCAAATGATCTCCTTCCCTTTTTATAATCTTAGGCCTTACTCAAACCATGGTCCAAAACCATTGAGAACCAATACTTGGCACCCAATACCTGGGTTCAACACTTTTGGATGTAATACCAAGGACCAAAACCATAGGTTCAAATATGTCGGACTAAATACCATGGACCAAACATAAGATTTCGCACATGTACGCGCTTTTTTGTGCATGAAAGTGCATGCATACGCCCACGTGTATACGCACCTTTGAATATAGTGAACCTGCGTATACCTCATTTTCTTTCATTCTGAGAGCTTGAACTGTGATTTTCCCTTTGAGTGAGTTTCCATCAAGGAAAACACTTGTGCCATAGTGCCAAACCTGTGTCATAATGCCAACAATCTCCCCCTTTGGACTTGATGGCAACCCCAAGTCACTCAAAATCATTCTCCCCCTTTGACATCAAGGGCAAAGGGTTATGGTCCCCCTGAGTACATGCTGAATTCTTTGCTTTGCTGTGCTGTCCCTACTCCCCCTGACTGTAGACAAGGTCTGCCGAAAAATGATCTATAAGAAAGACCATGACTCTATACATCATAAGTGACCTTCCTATCACCAAAGACTTATACATACATCCATCTCCCAACCAAGTGGGGATATACCAATAGCTTACACAAGATAAAACAAGAACATTACATCATCCATCCTAGGCATAGTGTGGAAACCAAGATAGGTCGTTACATGACCTTGATAAGAAAAGAAATTCATGACATAGAGATGAAATATCTATAACAAGACTATGATAGTTATCAACAACTATCATCAGTACCATCTATCAATCAACATTCAGACCAATCTGTTCCACTTGAAATCAAAACCACTGTGAAAATGAACCAAGATCTTCTAAGATAATGCCAAAAATGCATTATTAGAAGAATATATACTCCCCCTGAACCTGTGCCAGATGGTCTCTGTCATACCCATATCAGACTCTTTTCGTCGTGAGCCTGGCCCACTGTTTGTATTCAAACCAACATATACGTGACTGTATCTTCATAAACTAGCGTATGTACACGGATCCTCCTAATGAAACTCGCGTACAACCACTTTATCTCTGAAATAGACAAGATTCAATAGCAAGATGATTCATCAACTACCCCCAGCTTTTGTCTGAGGTATTCAAATGTCTCCCTGGGTAGTGGTTTGGTGAGTATATTAGAAACTTGTTCCTTAGAGGGAACATACTCCAATTTGACCTTTTGTTCAAGCACTTGTTCCCGGAGAAAATGATATTTGATAGGTATGTGCTTGGTCTTTGAATGCATGACAGGATTCTTTGAAATACTGATTGCACTTGTATTATCACAAAAAATGGAGATAGGTGGAGTACAAGTGATTTGCATGTCATGCATTGTTTGCATCATCCAAAGGATTTGTGTGCAGCAAGATGTAGCAACCACATATTTTGCTTCAGCTGTAGATAATGCAATTGAACTTTGTTTCTTGCTGAACCAAGATACTAATCTAGGACCCATGAAGAATGCACCACCACTAGTGCTTTTTCTGTCATCCATGCTTCCTACCCAATCTGCATCTGTATATGCATGAAGTGTGAGATCTGTACTTCTAGGATACCATAAGCCATAGTTTTGAGTTTCTTGAAGATACTTGAAAATTCTCTTAACTGCCTGAAGATGAGCTTCCTTTGGATTTGCCTGAAACATTCCAACTATTCCCACTGCATGCATAATGTCTGGTCGGGTACCTGTTAGATAGAGCAGAATACCAATCATGGATCTATAGGTTGGTTGATGCACTGCTGCTGATTCATCATTTGCGCTGAGGCTGCATCCTGTTACCATAGGGGTACATACTGGTTTCGAATCCTCCATCCCATATTTCTTCAAGATCTGCTTGAGATACTTGGTTTGTGATAGAAAAATACCGTCTTTGTTTTGTTGGACTTGTAAACCAAGAAAATATGTGAGCTCACCAAGCATGGACATTTCAAACTCTTTTTGCATTACCAAGGCAAAATTTTGACTCATGTCTTCTTCATTGCTACCAAAGATGATATCATCAACATACACAACAAGTATTAGCAACTTATCATTGTCAACTTTTATATATAGATTGCTATCTGTGGAACCTTTTGTAAAACCTTGTTGATGGAGGTACTTATCCAAGCGATAATACTAAGCCCTTGGAGCCTGTTTAAGGCCATAGAGAGCCTTTTTGAGTCTGCATACAAGTTTTGGATCATTTCCAAGAATAAACCCATCTAGTTGTTCAATATATACTTCTTCACCCAAGTCTCCATTCAGGAAGGCAGACTTCATGTCCATTTGAAATACTTTGAACTTCTGAAAGCTAGAAAGAGCAAGGAACATTCTTATGGCCTCAAGTCTAGCAACTGGTGCAAAAGTTTCTTCAAAGTCTATACCTTCTTGTTGAGCATATCCTTTGCAAACAAGTCTGGCCTTGTTTCTAATCACATTTCCATTTTCATTTAGATTATTTTTGAATATCCATTTTGTTCCTGTGACATTCTTATCTTTTGGTCTAGGAACCAACTCCCAAGTGTTATTTTTTCCAATCTGCTCAAGTTCTTCCTCCATGGCCTTTACCCAGCGTTCATCTTTGCATGCCTCTCTTACATTTTGTCGTTCAGTGGAGGAGAGTAATGCTAGATAACTTGAAGCTTCTGAAATGTTTCTTCTTGTTTGAACGCCTGCCTCTTTCTGCCCCAAAAATGGAGTTTCTGGATGATTCTTCTGAACGTACCTGGATGGAGTCTTTTATTCTATCCTTATCTGTTCTTTTGGTGCCTCATGGGTTTCTTCTTCATCATGAGCCTGATTTGTTGTAGAAGGATAGTCCTCATCATCTTCGAAATCTTCAGCTGTTACTTGCCTTGGAATGTTTCCTTCTTCATCCACCACTACATCAGTACTTTCAAGAATTTTTCCAAGTCTTTTATTGTAACACTTATATGCTTTGTTGTGGGGAGAGTAACCAAGAAGAATGCCTTCATCTACTCTAGGTTCAAACTTGCCAAGGTTTTCATCAGTCTTTTTGATGTAGCATTTACTTCCAAAAATTTTGAAATATTTTACTGTGGGAGTCTTACCATACCAAAGTTCATGAGGAGTTTGAGTGCTGTTCACTCGGATGTTTGTCTTGTTGAGAATAGTGATGGCAGCAAATGCAGCTTCACCCTAGAAGGTTGCAGGAGTCCTAGACTCATCAAGCATTGCTCGAGCCATTTGTTGAACTATTCTGTTCATCCTTTCTACTACTCCATTTTGCTTAGGAGTCCTAGCAGTAGAGAATTCCCTTCTTATTCCATGTTCTTCACAAAAATCAAAAAATTCATTTGAGGTAAATTCCCCACCTCTATCAGACCTGAGGCATTTGATTCTGTGATCTGATTCATTTTCCACCAAGGCTTTGAATGATTTGAACTTTTCGAAAGCTTCGTCTTTATGCTTCATAAGTCCTATCCAACACATCCTGGAAAATTCGTCAATGAACAATATAAAGTATTCTTCTCCTCGAGGTGACCTTTTCCTAGATGGACCACATACATCAGTATGGACAAGTTCAAGTGGCCTGATAGCTGATCCTTCCTTCTCAGGGAAATCAGTTCTGGTTTGCTTACCAAACTGACATGATTTGCATATTGTATTGTCTAGAATTCTGATGTCAGGGAGATCACGAACCGGCTGATATTTGCATGATTTCCTTATCTGAGAGAAGCTTAGATGCCCTAATCTTCTGTGCCATAGCCAGTGTTCATCATTCTTGCTTAGATAGCATTGTTGTTGTCCTCCCTTGAGTATGTATAAATTATTTGGAGTTCTTATGCCTTTGATCACTGTTTCTCTTGTATCAAGCTCACGAACGATGCATCCATTTGATCGAAATATTACTTCATTTCCTTGATCACACATTTGACTGACACTTAATAGATTATGCTTTAAGCCATCAACATACATAATATTTCCAGCCTTGACCTTTTCTTTGAAAAACATAGAACCTTTACCTTTTATGAGTGTAGGGTTGTCATTTCCAAATGAGACCTTCTTTTCCTTTTCTAAGGCACTATATGATTGAAGTTTTTCTTTATCACCTGTCATATGTTTCGAGCATCCGCTGTCGATGTACCATTGATTTTCCTGTCCTTCCGCATATAAGGCTATCCCACATCTTTCTGGTTGTGATTCTTTCTTTCTCCATGTTTTAGAATTCAATGAAACTTGCTCCTTCTGAGTTGTTTGCCGAAACCTACTCCTGCATTCAGAATCTTCATGACCGAAGTTGTTACAAATAGAACATTTTACTTCATTCTCAAGAGCAGAAAAGTTATTGTAGGTCCTTTTCATGATCCCAGTCATACTCCTTTGTTTTTTAGCTTCTCTAGTCATGATGGTCTTGTAGGAAACACATTGAGTAGCTTTGTGACCAAAGTTATGACAAGAAAAACATTGGCCATTGATGAAATTTCTGTGATTATCAAACCTACCAACCAAATGATTGTAGTTTCCATTGATATTCATTCTTAAATTGTGAATGATTTACCTATGGTTTATTGAAGCTTCTGTTCATCCTTGAAGTGGATTGCCCCCGATTTACTTGGTAATCTTTGTTCATTCTTGAGGCAAATTGTCCTTGATTTACTTGGTGATCTCCATTATGCTTTTGCTGTCGATTGTCAACTTGTTCACTTTTTCTTGCTGCATCAAGATAACTTCTAGAGGTGGATGGTTTCTGTGCTTGCTTCTGTGCTTGAGACACTTCTTCAGTATATCCAAGACCTGTCTTGATTACAGGAAAACGCTGCAATTTGATAATATCATCTAAAGTTTCAGATCCTTTAGCAAATCTAAGATTAAGAGCTTTTGATTTCTCAATATCTTTTCTAAGACCCACAATTTCACATTCTAACTTTTCATTGTGTTTTTCTCTTTCAGCAAGTTGGAATGTTAGAGTATGTATAATCATATTCTTTTCCTCTACACAAATTTTGAGTTTAGAAATTTCTTCATAGAGACCTTCTTCATCTATAGCATCCAAGAAATCATCATCTTCAAAAGCCATCAAAAGTCTATAATCATTACGTTGTTCATCTTCATCACTATTTGAATATCCATCACTGTCTTCATGTGTATAATAGCTCTTCTTACTTACATTCTGTTTTCTATTCCATCTAACTAGTTCCTTAACTTTGTCAAGTTTATCTTTATGAGGACACTTGGCAGCATAATGACCAACTCTTCCACAAGCAAAGCATTTGAAACGTAGCTTACCTCTGAATCTTCCAATTCCCCGTTGAAGGTTCTTAACAAATTCTTCCTCTTCTTCTGACATATGTCCTGATTCATAGTAATCTCCTTTTCCTGAGGCTTTGAATGCAGCTTCTCTCCTGTCTGATGGTCCCCCTTTTCTCATTTCGTAAGTAGTTAGGATTCCGTGCAGTTGTGACATGGTAATGCTCTGTAGATTCTGTTTTTCTTCTATGGCAGAAACTTTTGAATCAAACTTAGGAGACAAAGATCTTAGAACCTTTTCAACCAAAACAACTTCTTTTATTTCTTCACCCAAGTTTTTCATACAATTAACAATCTCATCTATACATAGGAAATAGTTAGCCACACTTTCATCACTGTACATTCTGAGATTTTCATATTGTATTCTGAGAGTTTGAAGTTTTTCTCGTTTTACCTGTTCATCTCCTTCATAGCTCAAAATGATCTTGTCCCATATCTCTTTTGCGGTTTTGAGCTACATAACCTTGACAAATTCTGATTGAGATAGGCTCCCTAATAGAGTATTGACAACCTTTGCATTTGTTTCATACTGCTTCTTACCAGCCATATTTGTATGAGTTGCTAAAGGAAATGTGTATCCTGTTTCCATAATATCCCAAACTTCAGTACCAAGAGATTGAAGATAAGCAGTGATTCTTACCTTCCAGTAGAGGAAGTTGCTCCCATCAAAAATTGGTGGCCTGATTGATGCTTCTTTTTCGTAGTTGCTCATGATGATAAATATTCCTTCAAGTGATCAAGCTTCTTCTGAAGGACCTGCTCTGATACAAATTGTTGAAAATAATACTGAGAGGGGGGGTGAATCAGTATTATCTGGTCAATTATTTTTCAAATCACAATTAGGTTTGTATACGCAACTTCAGTTAGTCAATACTGCATATGTAAGCAACTTCAGTTAAGGAAACAAGCGTATATAAGCAAACTTTTATTTTAAATTATTCTTTAGATGTTGATCATTAATCTGTGCATCAAACCATATGAACATTAACCAGGAACAATAAAACAGAATAGGAAATCAAACATAAGAACACAAGATGTAAGGTGGTAACCCAATGTGGGTGAAAACCGCCTGCTGCAATTCGTCTCTATCTTCTTTCAATTAGAAACTTCTTTTTACAATGCTTCTGTACTGGTGCAGTCTTATATCAGTACGTAGGCTGCTACCTGCAGAAGGCTACAACCTTCTCTTGTTCTCCAGCTTCTCTTGGAAGGGGGCTACAACCCCCTTAGCTCTTGTACTAGCTGAGGTACTAGTATGTAGGTGTTGACCTACAGAAGGCTACAACCTTCTCTTTTCTTCCAGGGACCACGTTTCATAAATTTTCAGACTGGATCCATGAATATCAATCAAACATCAAGTATATCTATTTTAACCAAACTCCTTTGTACAAACAAATATTGAATCAACCAATAACTTCTCAGAATGCTGTAATCAGAAAAACAGTACCAATAACCAAACACCAATTCGGAATCCAGAACACTGCAGCAATAAACAGAAGCAGCTAAAACATATTACATGATATGTATGCTACTTCAATATGAGGAACATGCGTGCATACGCTTCCATATCAAGGACATCCAACGTATATGCTGTTTTAAGTTAGTGAACCAGTGTGTATACGCGCCTCTGCTGCACTGAACCTGCGTACAGATCTATAAAAGATAATTTACCCTTTTCACTTATTCAGACATCAATTATACCCAGATTAACATATTTATAGATCAAGTCATGCGCCAAATATAACAGATCAATATTACACAAAGATACTTCTCTTCAAGCCGCCTTAAGATCTTGACCCATTAATAGAACTTATCCTTCTCCTTGCGCTCAGGTTCCTTCTTGCACCATAACCCAATGACCAGTATTCTAGATCTTGCTCTTCATAAGATATTCAATGCTTAAGTCAATCCCCTTGCCAAATGATCTCCTTCCATTTTTATAGTCTTAGGCCTTACTCAAACCATGGTCCAAAACCATTGAGAACCAATACTTGGGACCCAATACCTGGGTTCAACACTTTTGGATGCAATACTGAGGACCAAAACCATAGGTTCAAATATGTCGGATTAAATGCCATGGACCAAACATAAGATTTCCCACATGTACACACTTTTTCATGCATGAAAGTGCGTGCATATGCATACACGAATTTTGATCATTAATCCCGCGTGTATATGCACCTTTGAATATAGTGAACTTGCGTATACCTCATTTTCTTTCATTCTGAGAGCCTGAACTGTGATCTGCCCTTTGAGTGAGTTGCCATCAAGGACAACACTTGTGCTATAGTGCCAAACCTGTGTCATAATGCCAACAAATTTATGTTTAATTTATAGGCATGGTGTTAATTTATGTCTAATTTAGAGGCCCATCAAACCCCCCTACTGAAAGTGTTTCTCATCCTATGAGAAACTTAGTGACCTCATTGTGCCTTAATTATGGCCCTGATGGCCTCTCTCTTGTGCATTAAAAATTATGTGTACAATTCCCCTAGATTGCAATCTTTTCAACAAAATAGAAGGCTTTTCTATATGTTTCTTTACTTGGAAACTGTGGGAAAGTTCAGCTCCTACCTCCTTATCACTGTCTGATGAAGCCAACCTCTGTTTTTCCCTTTTAAAATTGCTCATTGCCAATCCTGTAGGTGTTGTTCTGTATCCTGTAGGATCATGTAGGCTTTCCTTTAGGATCCTGTAGGTGCTCCTACACTGGAAAAAATGAATTCTTCCTTTCCTATAGACTGCTTGAGGGATGGGTTCTTGAATATTTTTCAGTTTAGCAAGGTCATCCATATCCTTATCAACCTTTTGCTACCTTGTTCCACCATTTGGACACCTCTAAAACGTTCAAACTTCCTTTAGATGAGAACTAGGACATCCTGTAGTAATTCCTGTGAATGCCTCATTTCCTTTTGTTGCCTTCTTCTTCTCTCTTGTGGCCTAGATGACAGCCTAATGGCCTTGGAGTTCTCTATTTTGATTAGGTCTCTCTTAAGCTCTGCCATCTTGGGGTTTAGCATAATTTGTTCATTTCTTCCTTCTTGTAGCAACATTCTACCTTCCTGTAGTAGTCATTCCTCCTATTTCAGGGTCTTCTAACTATATGGGAGTGAAGAGAAATGATGAAGAGGGATTTGATGATGATGCCAGGGCTCAAAGGGAGTAGTGTAGCTTTGTGAAAATGGAGAGGGTGCTCTGTTTTTTTTTCACGAATGAAATGGGATGGATGAATGATGAATAAATAGTGAATATGAAGTGGATGGAGAGCTTGGAGTGTTGTGGTGACTTGGCCTTTGCAAAAATTTCTTCTTTTAATTGCTATCCTCATTTCTTGAAATCATCACCCTCCATAATTTGATTTTTCAACATTGCATGAGTGAAGGAGTGAGTTTCAATTAACTAGTTGAAGATGGAAGAGACTGCTGACCCATCCTTAGCTTATAAAACCTCATCTCTCATGCATTGACAATAAATTTCTAACTTTAATATGCTCAAAAGAAGAGGTCAAGAATATTTCATACCTGTACCTATCTGATGGTTGTTGGAGAGACATGCATGTTGCTGCTGAGTTGAGGTTGATGTGCAGGTTTTGGGGGACTTATATCAACCTTCCTAAAGAATATCTGGCCCATTTCTCCATCATATTTACTCTTGTAGCTTCTTATCAGCCTTCCTATAGATGTTGTTTGTTGGAGACTGAAGTCCTTGCTTGTATTTGCTGCATGTGTTTTTCTCTTCTTCTTCTTTTGCCTCTGATGTTTTTCCTTGATGTGTAGGTACTGGATGGTGATGAGTTGGTGAGGTAGAAATTTATTTTTTTGACATAAGAAGGTCATCCCCTTTCTCTAGGGTCACTTTTTTTGGGATTCCCAAGCCACTGTAATTCATACAGGATCATCCTGTAGGTTTTCAAAGAATCCTATAGGTTTACAGGGAATCCTGTAGAAAACACAAAATCCTTGCAAACTGAGCTAAATAAGAAGAAAAATGGAAGGAATGATAGAATGATGAAGCATGTGGAATGGAGAAATGAAAAAATGAACTGTATAGGTCCCCTTTGATCCTCTCTTGTTGCTCTGATCCTCCTCCTGCTGTCTTGCAAACAATTTTTTCAAACTTCAGGACAACCCCTTGTGGCAGACTTGTTTTGTCCACATCTTCCAAATGGTAGAATGGATTGACCTGAAACTTTTAAAGCATGTTTCCATCATCATTATGCACCTGCCCATAAAAAAATTTGGTCAATGGATGCACGGATCTCATTAAAAATGAAAAATGGCTGAAGGTGATGGAGGTCGATTTCTTGGAAACTGTGCACTAGAATTCGCTGGAATTGCTTGAGCATGTTACCATCATCCATATGCATCTCCCTATAAAAACATCTTGACAAATGGATGCATGCTTTTGAAGTTATGGTAAAAACAAATTTCTTCTCTATGTATTTTCAAGTTGGTAAACCTATAAGCCCTTTCATTGTTAACTCCAGACAGGCCTTTCAGGCAGTTGAGGATTTACTGGAAATATATATATATATATATATATATATATATATATATATATATATATATATATATATATATATATAGATATAGATATATATGGGGATGTTTGGCATTATGACCCTCATGGTGTCATTGCAAAGAAGAGGAAAAACATAAATTCTTCAACTTATGATCATGAATATAGGCCTGAGATTGAATGGAAGGCTAACTTTGATTCATGGCCCATTAACACAGAGATGGAGATTGAGACTCCAACTGCAAAAAACAAGGTGTTATCACCAATAAATTATCACTTAGCTATTTCTAACTAGGTGGATCAAAATACTGTAGGATATACTTTACCATAGTAAAATCACTTTCACTATGGATAATAATTTAGTAAACCACATTTATTAAATTATTTTATGATTAAAATAAAATAAAATCCCATGAGAATAATTAGATAAATCATTATTTATTTGATTTTCTCTAGGAATAATTACTAAATCATTTTTTAAATAATTATTCCTTGTCATATTTGACTAAATATCTTAGGAATAATGAAATAAATCACTATTTATTTACTATTCCTTATTTTAATTATTGAAATAATTGTTAAATCACTATTTAATAATTATTTCAATTTCACACCATTCTTAATCCTCGTGAAATAATTAATAAATCATTTTATTTTTTAATTATTTCTAAATAAAGATATTTAACCGTTTTAAATATCTTTTCACTCTCCAAAAAATATAATAAAGTATACCTAGTGGTTAGATCTTGATTTGGTCAATATTATTTTATTATTCTCCATTTTCAAGATTAACTCAATACTTTGTTATAAATAGAAGGGTTTTGCATTGTTTCTTCACCATGATCATTATTATCATCACCATTATCGTCTCTTTTATTTTGAGCTCCCATTTGAGTTCTTCACACTGTTTTGAGTTTTTCACATATTGAGAGAAAAGATGGATTACTGAAGCATCAAGGACATCAAAGTATCCATCCATCGGAGGGGAATTTACAGACCCTTTCTGTAGATCTCCTTCACTAGGTGTTATCAATAAATAATTTATTTAATTAAAGTCTTTCCATTTGGGTTATTGCATTAGATACCTTACTTTTGTTTGCTATTCTGGATCGTATATGTTTTCGTTGCATGTTTTTCACTTTTTATTACAGATTTGAATCGTACGAATCCATAAAATTGTTGTTAGGGTCACTTGTCACCTACTAACTTAAGTGAAACATTTTTGGTACGCCTTCCAAGGAATTTCATACTAACACAAGGTGAAAACAAGGACTGTGATGAAACAGGGGACATGGAGATGGAGGATGTCCATACTAGCAAGAAAGCCAAGGCTCAAGTGGCAGAGGAAGGAGAAATGGAAACTAGGTTGGTGGAGACATAGCAAGACCAACCAGGCTTCCAGGTGACTCTGGAAGACCCATTGCAAGTCACTGTCTCATCATCCTTAGAGGTATTTATTCTCATTTCAACAGGGAGTAGAATTGTGACTGAGCCTAGTTAGCTTGTAGGGAAAGAAATCAAAGAAAGAACTAAAAATATTAGGGAGGGGATGCAACAACAAATGGAATCCCATTCACTCCCATATCATTTAGGTCTCTAGGTGTGTCTTTGGACTTTACAAGTGTCCCTCTACCTGAGAAGATCAACTTCCTCAAGGAAGTGGTATAAATGTTGTAGAGTGAGCTAAATCGAAAAGCCATGAAAATAAGTAAGGGCGAGAAGCAGTTAGAGAAAGTGGAAAACAAACTAAAGTAGGAGAGAGCTAATTCTAGAGCTCTACACATGCAGAATGAGAATTTCAAAGAATTGATTGTGAAGTTCGAAGTCAACCTAGAGGAAAAAGTCGCATTTTAGACCCTTCTCCATAGCTCACAAGAAAATATTCAGGAGTTGAGGCACAAGCTAAAGATGCCAGCCAGTGAACATGCACAGTACAAAGAACCTGAACAGGTGGAGGAATATAAAGATATCATGGCCAAAGAGCTTATAGACAGGAACAATGAGGTGGTGGCTCTCATGAATAAGGTATAAAATATTCAACAGAGGATAGACACTCACATTTGTGCAGTACTCATTCCCGAGAACCCTCAGAATCCCATAAAACAGATCACAAAGACCCTCACTAAGCTCTAAATCTCGGAAGGGGAACTTAAGAAGGTGAAAATCGACTTAGACACTACCCAACGAGGCCTGGCACAAAAGGAGAAACACCTTGAGATTGCTAAGATCAATGCAGAACTGATGAACTCGCAAACAACTAATCACGAGATCTATGAGCTTAAAGGCAAACTAAAGGAAAATATGTCCCTCCTACAAGCTAAACAATTGATTTTGGATGAGATAATATCAGAGATAAAGAATAACTGGGAATACATAACTCTGATGGATGAGAAAAATATTGTGATTAAAGACTATGAGTTCTTCATCCTAGCTATAAGAGAAGAGGGTGAAACAATTCCTATACTACCAAGAAAGTCATCCAGTATGTGAATGAGAAGCCACTTAGTGAGTTGAAGGCTATAGATGTGCTGGATAAGGTGTTTTCAATCATGGAAATTTCCAAAGTAGTCCAGAAGAATGAGGCTATAGCTAAAGCTAAAAAATCCCTGGAAGTAGCATTGAAGGATGTGGCTACCTTTGACTTAGAGTTTGAGGAGAGAGTTCCAGTAAGGTTGCCCAACTGTTGGGATTTCGTGGGATTGTTGATCCTATGGGAGAAATACAGTTAGATTTTGGTAGAGGCCAAGAGTAAGGTCGATTCATCTCATGAGAAGACTTCTACCCTGAAGGGTGAAACTATGGTAAATTATCTAAGGAGATACTTTCAACTGCTAGGGTCCGTGAAGACCTTATTCCATCCCAGGTTGAACTATGAAGGGGCTTACTAGTTTTAAAATTGCCTATAAGGTGTTATCTCATGCTCCTCTACCAATTCTATAGTTGTGGAAACAATGTGATCAATTCATTAATCCTCCAAAGCTCCAGATCATCGATCCAACAACATTGCCCCCTGAACCAGTCTATCACGATTGAAGATATTGTTGATTTTGTCAATCATGACACTTTACTATTTTATGTAAATATTTTATTTTCAGAGACTCAATGCCAATTAGTTAGGATATGGCTAGTACAACTGTGCCACTAAGCACGTTGATATATTTTTGTTATGATGATGCACTGTAAAATCAAGAAATAATATTTTGTAAGGGTTCTCTTCTTGAGGCCCTATTAAAAATAGTTTATGATACAGAACCAATGTTATGAAACCAACTCACAAAAAGATAGAAAAGATAGATGAACACCTTAGAAATAAGCCTCTTCGAGGGGGAAACCTCCTTTACATTACACAAATGAACAATTCTTAGATGATACAAATGAAAAGACCTCCTTTCTATATATAGGAGTCTAAGGGGTCATAATATAATCAGAGCCGACATAACAATAATAATGTAAGGGCACAATAATAACAATAGTGGGCTTCTATGGGGCACAATAGTAACAATATGGGGACTACATGGGTACAACAATATAATAAGGGGGTTATACTAATAACAATAAGGGGTTACACTAATAGTATAGTGGCCTAACATGCCCCTCTCCTTCAAAAAGTGTTGTCCTCAACGCTTGAGTAGTTCTTGATGCTTCTGTATAAAATTCTTGTCCTCCCATGTGGAATCTTCAGTGGGTAAGTTCTTCCACCTGATGAGACACTCTGAAATTGATCGATTTCGTAATTGTCAGGTTCTTGTTTCTGTGACTGCTCTAGGTTCCAATATGATTTTTCCTTCCTTTTCAAGTTCTGGCAATATTATTTGAATTAGGATCTTCTGAAACTTTTGAATGAGTGGCCATACTTCTTCATCCTTCTTCCATTCATCTCTTGCTTCATTTATCCAATCTAGTTGGATAATAGATATAGCACAAAACAATGCTTCCACATCCTCATCCTTTCTTGAGAGTGCATCTGCAACAAAATTTCGCTTCCCTTTTCTATAGATGATGCCAAAGTCATAACCCAACATATTTGTGACCCAATTTTTTCTATTTTTCTAAAGATAATAGTTGTTCCAAAAAGTATTTAAGACTATCATGATCCATTTTTACCTTGAAGTGTCTTCCCAATCGGTAAGGTCGCCCTTTCTTAAGTGCAGGTAGTATTGCCAACATTTCCTTCTCATAAATAGCTTGTTTGAGATGTAGCAGTAAAAATACCCAATCACCTACATCAAAACATTTTTCACTATGATGTTGATCTACCTGTTGTTTCATTCAATTTTGCACCAAAATGGCATCATCCTTTAAAAGTTGGAGAACTTGTTGTTGATGATCGGTGTGATTTTTCATTGCTTGAACCTTTTTATTCTTGATATGTCCTTCTATCTTGAGAGTTTGAGGAGTGGTAATTTCTTCCAATGCTTTACAAGATATGGTCGGATTCATTTCTTGATGCTCGATGTGATCTTTCTCTTCTTGAACATTTTTCTTGATATGTCCTTCTATCTGGATGGTTTGAGGAGTGGTAATTTTGGCCAATGCATTACAAGATATGGCTGGATTCATTTCTTCTTTCTTGATGTGATCTTTCATGTTAGGCCCCTATACTACTAGTGTAACCCCTTATTGTTATTAGTACAACCACCTTATTATATTGTTGTGCCCATGTAGTCCCCATATTTTTATTATTGTGCCCCATAGAATCCCACTATTGTTATTATTGTGGCCTTACATTATTATTGTTATGTCAGCTCTAATTATATTATGACCCCTTAGACTCCTATATATAGAAAGGAGGTCTTGTCATTCGTATCATCCAAGAATTGTTCATTTGCGTAATGTAAAGGAGGTTGCCCCCTCAAAGAGGCTGAATTCTAAGGCGTTCAACTATCTTTTCTATCTTTTTGTGAGCTGGTTTCATAACATTTGGTATCAGAGCTTTGAATTCTAGGGTTTCGCTGCTCCAAACAGGTCAACGTGGCATTTGTGCTATAAAATTTTTTTGCGACGTTTTAGATGCTAGAAAGAAACCCATTTGGGCCAAAATCGTTGTGAACCGTAGGTCTGAATTTTAGATCTTTTTGCACTATATTTGTGGATATATGATGTGAGGAAGTTGGCATTTTTGCAGACTCCCGAATTACATTCCAAATAGGTGACTTGGGGAAAATAGTCATAACTTTTATTTTGAGCATCAGAATGAAATTTCGTAAGAAGTTACAGAAAGAGGACGGACTATAGTTTCTTGTATATATTTTTCAGATCCTAAGGTCGAAGCAATGACACGTGGGATTTCCTACAAGTTCGCTCTTTTGAAAAGGTCTATAATCAGGTCATCTTGGGAGATTGTGCATAACCCTACCTTGGAGAATCCAATTTCGATCAGACTGGTGGCATTGGAAAGAGGACACAAGGGCTACTACAGGTCACAATTTTAGAACTGGAAGATCTGAAATTACAGAGTTATAGTCGTTTCAAGATCGAGCTCCTAAAATCAAGAAAAAGTGAGATGAGGAAGTTTGACGGCAAGGATCCAGTAAATTGGATACTACAGATGGAGAAATATTTTGATCTACATGGTGTACCACTATTACAAAAGGTATGTATTGCATCTAATTATTTAGAACCGAATCAGTTTTTATGGTATAAAGGGCTTTGTTCTTGTACACCACTTATCACGTGGTCAATTTTCACGGAGGAAATGATAGCACATTATGAGGATACAAAGAGAAACTCCTTCTTTAGCCAATTGGTAAATCTCAAACAAAAGGGTTCAATGGAAGAGCACATTGAATACTTTCAAAATTTGAATAGAAGGGTAAATTATATTCCAGAGAAGCAAAGGATTGATGTCTTCATATGGACTTTAAAGGATAACATTCAACATGAGGTTCGTTTTTGGGAACCTGATTCATTGGAGGAGGCATTCGAGTTGGCAAGAAAAATTGAAAGCGAAATTATGAAAACAAGGAATCCCACCACTCATGATTATAATTATGGAAGTGTTTCTTCTCCTAGCCTTCCACAACCTACAAGGCTTACACCACAACATTTGGAAGAAAAAGGAGAAAAAGGGCTTTGTTACAATTGTGATAGAAAATGCACTAAAGGTCATAAGTGTGCTGAGAATAAATTATTTTATATAGAGTATGAAGAGGAGGAAGAAAATGATCAAGAAACATCAAAAGAAGAGGATATACGCTAGGACCAAACCCCAGATAAAGAAGAAATGAATCTGACCATATCTTGTAAAGCATTGGCAAGAGTTACACTCAAACTCTCAATATAGAAGGACATATCAAGAAGAAAAAGGTTCAAGAAGTGAAAGATCACATCGAGAAAGAAGAAATGAATCCAACCATATCTTGTAATGCATTGGTCGGAATTACTACTCCTCAAACTATCAAGATAGAAGGACATATCAAGAAGAAAAATGTTCAAGAAGTGAAAGCTCACATCGAGCATCAAGAAATGAATCCAACCATATCTTGTAAAGCATTGGAAGAAATTACCACTCCTAAAACTCTCAAGATAGAAGGAAATATCAAGAAGAAAAAGGTTCAAGCAATGAAATATCACATCGAGCATCAACAACAAGTTCTCCAACTTTTAAAGGATAATGCCACTTTGGTGCAGAATCAAATGAAAAATAGGTAGATCAACATCGCAGTGAAAAATGTTTTGATGTAGGTGATTGGGTATTTTTACGATTACATCTCAAGCAAGCTATTTATGAGAAGGAAATGTTGGCAATACTACATGCGCTTAAGAAATGGAAACCTTACCCAATGGGAAGACACTTCAAGGTAAAAGTGGATCATGATAGTCTTAAATACATTTTAGAACAAATATTATCATTAGAAGAACATAAAAAATGGGTCACAAATGTGTTGGGTTATGACTTTGACATCATCTACAGAAAAGGGAAGAAATTTTTTGTTGCAGATGCACTCTCAAGAAAGGATGAGGATGTGGAAGTATTGTTTTGTGCTATTTCTATTATCCAACCAGATTGGATAAACAAAGCAAGGGATGAATGGAAGAAGGACAAAGAAGTATGGCCACTCATTCAAAAGTTGCAGAATATCCCAATTCAAACAATATTGCCAGAACTTGAAAAGGAAGGAAAAGTCATATTGGAACCTGGAGCAGTCACAGAAACAAGAACCCGACAGCTACGAAATTGATCAATTTCAGAGTATCTCATCAAGTGGAAGAACTTACTTGCTGAATATTCCACATGGGAGGACAAGAATTTTATACAGAAGCATCAAGAACTACTCAAGAGTTGAGGACAACACTTTTTGAAAGAGAGGGGCATGTTAGGAACCTATACTATTAGTGTAACCCCTTATTGTTATTAGTACAACCACCTTATTATATTGTTGTGCCCATCTAGTCCCCATATTGTTATTATTGTGCCCCATAGAAGCCCACTATTGTTATTATTGTGCCCTTACATTATTACTGTTATGTCGGCTCTAATTATATTATGACCCCTTAGACTCTTATATATAGAAAGGAGGTCTTGTCATTTGTATAATCCAAGAATTGCTCATTTGTGTAATGTAATTGAGGTTGCCCCCTCAAAGAGGCTGAATTCTAAGGCATTCAACTATCTTTTCTATCTTTTTGTGAGTTGGTTTCATAACGTTTCACTTCTTGAACCTTTTTCTTCTTGATATGTCCTTCTATCTTGAGAGTTTTAGGAGTGGTAATTCTTTTCAATGCTTTACAAGATATGGACGGATTCATTTCTTCTTTATTTGGGGTTGGTTCCTGGTGTATATACTCTTCTTTTGACGTTTCTTGATCCTTTTCTTCTTCCTCTCCACAATCAATGTAAAATAATTTCTTCTAAGCACACTTATGACCTTTAATGTATTTTTTATCACAATTGTAACAAAGCCCTTTTTCTCTTTTTTCTTCCAATTGTTCTGGTGTAACCCTTGTAGGTTGTGGAAGGCTAGGAGAATCAACACTTCCATCTTTATATTTGTGAGGGGTAGACTTTCTTGTTGCCATAATTTTGCTTTCCACTTTGTAACAAAGCCCCTTTTCTCTTTTTTCTTCCAATCGTTGTGGTGTTTCTCTAAAGAAGATGTTTCTCTTTGTATCCTCATAATGTGCTATCATTTCCTTCATGAAAATTGACCACGTAACAAGTTTTTTATGAGAACAAAGCCCTTTATACCATAAAAATTGATTCGGTTCTAAATAGGAAGATGTAATACATACCTTTTGTAACAGTGGCACACCATGTAGATCAAAATATTGCTCCATTTGTAGTATCCAATTTACTAGATCCTTTCCATCAAACTTCCTCATATCGCCTTTTCTTGATTTCAGGAGCACGATCTTGAAATGATTGTAACTCTGTATTTTCAGATCTCAAATTTCTAAAATTGTCTCTTGCAATAGCCCTTTGAGTCCTCTTTCTAACCCCGCAAGTCTGATCAAATTTTGATTCTCCAAGAAAGAGTTATGCCCAATATCCTAAGATGACTTGATTATACAATATTTCAGTAGAGCAAACTTGTGCGACGTGCCACGTGTCACTGTTTCAACCTTCGGATATGAAAACTATGCACAAAAAACTATAGTCCGTCCTATTTTTGTAACTTCTTATGAAATTTCAATTTGTTGCTCAAAGAGAAAGTTATGACGATTTTCCCAAGGTCACCTGTTTAGGATGTAATTTGGGAGTCTACAAAAATCCTAACTTCCTCAGATCATATATCGGAAAATATAGTGATACAAGATCTGAAATTTGGACCCAAGATTCAAAAAGATTTCTTCTCAAATGGGTTTTTTGTTTAGCTTCTGAAACATTGAAGAAAAAAGTTATTGCGAAAATACCATGATGACCTGTTTGGAGCAGCAAAACCCTAGAATCCAAAGCTTTGATACCAAATGTTATGAAACCAACTCACAAAAAGATATAAAAGATAGATGAATGCCTTAGAAATAAGCCTCTTCGAGGGGGCAACCTCCTTTACTTTACACAAATGAACAATTATTAGATGATACAAATGAAAAGACCTCCTTTCTATATATAGGAGTCTAAGGGGTCATAATATAATCAGAGCCTACATAACAATAATAATGTAAGGGCACAATAATAACAATAGTGGGCTTCTATGGGGAACAATAGTTACAATATGGGGACTGCATGGGTACAACAATATAATAAGGGGGTTGTACTAATAACAATAAGGGGTTACACTAATAGTATAGGGGCCTAACAACCAAGGGTTTTGAATTTTGTTTCAAGAGGGAAGCTTCGCAATTGTGAATGAAATGTATGCCCTGTTTGAAGATTAATGAAATATTTTAGTGATTTTGGCTCACATGAGACTGTAGTATGTATTCTCTTTTGTGTCTATTCCATGTACCTTCACTCTTCTTCTCATATTACATGTAATAGTAGCTACTGGATGTGTTTTTTATGAAATCATGGATTCATCTATGTCTAATTTTGATTTAAGATGTCTGTGACTAATAAAACTTAACATCCTTAATATGTGCTCCATGTAATTTAACATGTCATTTAAGTGTTTCTTTCATCTATTTCATGTTGAAGTCTAATGCACTAGATTCTTAAATAATCCCTATGTATTTAGTTTCATTCCTTTATAATTCTTCTCTCCAATTCACTGCAACAACTGATAAAACTAGATGTTCACGTAATATTGGCCACTAATGTCGAACCTTAATTCTTCTATGAATATTACTTTTCTACCAGATTTGCATTTATCTTCTTATTAGTTTCATTCCTTTATAATGCTTATCTCCAATTCACTGCAACAACTGATAAAACTAGATGTTCACGTAATATTGGCCACTAATGTCGAACCTTAATTCTTCTATGAATATTACTTTTCTACCAGATTTGCATTTATCTTCTTAAAGAAGATTATTAACTAGTTTGTATTAAAATATGTTAACATTGAGTGCGAGTAAACATTTCCAGCAAATCCTGCAAACACTCATCAAGATGTCCTAGGAACTGGTCTCTCCTCAACCCAGGGGATGTCGCTAGGAGCCACAACATCTTCCCTAGGTACGACACTTGTACATCCTTTAGTTAGGTGAGTAAGAATGGGTGTGTGTTGTTTTTTTCTGATGTATATGACTCCATTGTCTAAATCCCTGTTTGAACACCCTAGATTTCAAGAGACCTCATACTCGGTTTGACACTTCCAAACAAAAAACTCCCCCAATATTTGACCATGAAAAAATCATATCTAGGAGGGTTTGGAAAGAAAGAACTCCTATCATTCTAGATCTTGTGATCTCATTTCCTGAAGTGTCAACCTCTAGCTCTCAGAAGGCTACGATAAATTGCTCCGAGTCTTCCTCAAAAGTCTTGGAATATTCCGAAGAACGTTTCCCACTATTTAGCCTATTTTCCTCATGAGTAAAAAGTTAAGAAGCCTCTATCAGTACTCCTCTCTTCATATTCTAGACCTTTCGAGAAGTTGAAGAAGTCAAAGATATCCTCATAAGTAGCCCAACTCAGAGTATCACTAAATAGCCACCTCAGTTCCATCTAGCTAAAACAATTCATACAACTCCTCAACAAGGCCATGTAATAAACCTTCTACCACATCCCTTGCAAAACATGGTTGTCCCTGGTTTTCTCCTAAATAAATATGCTCCACTCAACTTGCCACAACCCCTGAATGGGATGCCACAATATTATCTTAAAATCCTACCAAGATTTTCTAGAGAGGATGATATCTCAGCTCAAAGGCATATAGAAATCTTCTGTGCATTTGCTGAAAACTTGAATGTAGAACATCTGAATGTAGTGTTAAGACTATTTTATGGGGAGGCAAAGAAATGGTTCAAATATCTACCAAATTCTTCAATTACTACTTGGGAGGAGATGAAAAACTCTTTTATGCAGAAGTGGGGAGAGAAAAAGGACCATGGGTACATCCTCACAGAATTTAATGCAATGAAGAAAAAACATAATGAAGATGTTTGAGAATTTATAAAAAGGTTTAACAAACTATACAATAGTTTTCCTATTGAAATTAAACCTCCACAGGTTGTTTCCAAAGTTTTTTTTGCTGGAGTCTTTGAACCAAAATTTGTGTTCACCCTTAGAGAAAGGAAGTTTCGTACCCTATACTAGATTCAAATATATGCTCTAGAAGTTGAAGAAAATTTCACCTCCACTGGGAAGTGGAAAGGGAAAATTTATTACAGTGATAGGAGGAGGGGAAGGGAAGAAGCCAGTTCTTCGGGCCATGGAAGGGAAACCCAAGAGCATAAACTACATGATATGAACAAATTGATAAGAAATTTGTCTAACAAGCTCGTGAAAGTGGAGTTAGAAAACAAAACCCCCCTTGACAAATTCAACGAACTCCTAACCAAAATTTCAACCCTCAATATAGGAGCCTACGCTTGAAGCTCTTGCAAAGGTAGAGAAAGGAAAAAAAAGATGATATTCAACCCCCTTTGTATGCAAGATGATCTTAAGGAGAATGTTGAAGAAACTATAGAAGTCAAAGAAAACCAATTCTCTTCTCTTTTCGATGAGGAACATGAAATAAAAGAACATGAGGAATAAAGGGATGACTTGGATGATGGTGATATTGATTACTATTGTAGACAATTTTTTGACTTCATGTAAGCTTAGTTGTACATAAAATATGACCTCAGGTACTTTAGGAAAAGGTCTAGAATGCAATATCAAAATGAGGAACCTCCTCACTCAAACCCTCATAAATCAACAGAGAAAGGAAAGAAACATCTTGACCAAATCCCACCAAACAAAAAGGAGTCCTCATATCCTATTCCTCATAAGCTTGAAGTCCCCAAAACAAAGAATTTTCGACCACAAGTCAAGCTTGCTTGGAATGAGGATAAATAACCTACTGATGTTGCCAAAATTGATAGGAACCCCTCTGCTTTCAAGATTCAAAAAGAGTTGGAAAAAGTCAAAATCGTTGTTCCTTTGACTGAATTGTTGAAGAAACCTAATTATAAATCTCAAGTATCTCAATTCGTGTCTTCACCCACTATATCCCCTCTACAATATAACCTAAACCTTCAAGAGGAAAGACCCATGGTTATGTTTGTAACTCATGTTGAGGAGAAAGACCCATCCACCACCCCTTTCTATGTTACCTTGGTAATTCATGATCTCCTACTACATAACTATATGCTTGAATCAAGAGCATCTCATAACTTGATGCCATTGTCTGTCATGGAGTAGTTGGGATTGCAAATAACAAAACCATACAAATATAAGTACTCCTTTAATTCTAAGAGGGTAAAATTCCGGGGATGATTAAAGACCTAGTGGTTAATTTGGCTCAAATCCCAGTAAAAAGTGTAGTAATGGAAATTGTAGTTGTTGACATCCCTGCAAGGTTTGGTATGATTTTTTCCAGGTCATGGGGATCTAAAATTGGAGGATCCATCAAACTAGATTTAACATATGCTACCATTCATGTGTTTGGTGGAGAAGAACGTCGATTGTATAGAGAGTCAATATTTGTGAAGACAATTACAAAGGTTGATTGTTCAACTAATGCTCATGTGTATGGTAAATAAAATCATTTTTATTGTTTGCTACTAGAAGAAAATGATCAAATCATGGATGAAATTCAGGTGGAATGCTTTGCCCAACTGAATAAACAGTCATTTGAATCTAACAAAATATGGAAATTATATATTGATGGTGCTTATTCCAGAGAAGGAAATTTATCTGAATTCGATCATTATATTGTTTTTCATCCATATCGATTCATTTGGAGTGGAAAAAGTGGAGGTATCAGCTCACAGGACCATTTTTACCAGCAAGCTAGTTTTGGTGAAATAGGGTATAAAACCTTCTAGGAGCGTTTGAGGCATCAAACGATGTTTTTTGGGGGTAAAAATTTGTAGCATTATTGCACACCATTTCATGTTCTTATACACACAAATATATTTCCAATGGTGAAAGAAGCACATCAATCAGAGTCAATATGCAAAAGGTATGCCACTCATAAGTTGACCTTCCTATTTTCACACCTGTAGTTCTGGAGGATGCTACGTCAATCCCCATTATTTATGGAAAAGGGACCAGCCACGTGTTTTTGATGTAAAAGACTCTAGAATAGTCTATATTACAACTCTATTTAAGAGTTGATGTATTCAAAATTAACCACTAGTAGGATATCAGGTTGTGTTAGAACCGGGCCACTAGGAGGAAGAGTCATTCCATTCTTTCGAGAGAATTTTGTTCCATAGTTGAGAAAATATAGCCAAGAGAGATACAAGGTAGAACACGCAGAGAGGATATATGCACAATAGAAGACCACGATCCATAGGAATTACTTCTTTGTACCTACAACCATATTTCTAGGCATAGAAAGAGAGTGAAACAAACCTCACCTTCCAGCTAGGTATTCTCCTGAAAGGGTTTCCCAAAGAGCATATCTTGTGTCTTGTGTGTGTGTACTTATTTTTTCATTATCTACTTTTCTACATAATTTCCATTCATATGCATGCACTAATTATAGTTAAATCCACATATATAAAGTTTAGTAAATTGTAATAGTGTATAATTTTCAGACTTTTAATATAATATTATTAGATATATTGTGATGAGTTGTCCAAGGGAATATCCATGGAACTTTATGGATCATTTGGTATCAGAGCAGGTTTCTTTGGGTATTTGTGGATATTTTCAGGGGATCTAGGTCAATGGGGTTGAAAATCGTAAAACCCTTATCATCACCAACGAATCTGTAAATTAACCTCCTGATCCTATAGAGGTGAGGTTTTCATGGCTTGAACAACAAGTCACGGATATAAACTGCAATGTAAAATTCCTCATGGTGGACCTAAGAAATAAGTTGGGGATATTTGGAGAAGATGGGGGTTCAAATGCAGAGGAAAAATCAGAAGGGGGATCAGGAGCCTGGGAGGACACAAAGAACCAACTGAAGAAAGAACCCAAAACAAAATCAACCCAGTTCGAGTGTTGTGAATCAATCCTTGTTCAAAATGGAAGAAAAAGCTGATATCAAGCCATACCATGTGTTACAGGTCTATTTGGGCACATCACTCCCGACATTCAGATCAGTACAATTAGGGCTCATCAAACCCTAATTTAGTTGTTACATGCCCTAGAAAAGTCATCAAATTGAATGCTTCCATCCATCAAAGTTTCCTAGCTTGAAACCTTGTTGAAATGCCTCCTTGGGACACCAACGCAGCCTTGGTCAGGGTTAATTGTGTTGTAGAGAAGGTAGGCCCATTTAGGCCTGCACTGCAGTGCACTTATGCCCTCTTTGACCTGCGTTGGGTGAGAATGAGCGAAATTGACATTGGATTCTAGGAATATTCTCCGATTCTAGAGAATTCTAGAAGGATTCCCAACTCTTATCTCATCCTATGAGGTCAACTTTGGATAGGCTATGGATCAATTACCCCTCTATCCTCTCATCCCTTTCTCCATGGAAACTAAATCCAATTTTGGAAAGCCATTCAATGCCAAATTTATGACATAACCACCTACATTTCCCTATAAATTGACCACTCATTATAGTGATCAAGGGGGCTAGAATCTGAAGTTTGTAAGGAAATTATATTGGTTTGAGAATTGAGTTCATGTCAAGCAATGTTGTGTTGTTGGATTGATGCTTTTGATGTGGTGAGGTTTGGATTGAAGCTGGAGGAGTGGCACAGGATCGAACTATATTGGGTGATACTCTTCCTTATACATTAATAAAGAGTTTATTCCTTCTGTCATATTCTTGTTCATATATGTGATGATTATGTGTTTCAATGTCTTCAATTCCATTGTTTTATAGTAGATAGATCATGTATGCTTTGATCATTTCTTGTTTCTATTTCTGTTGACACAGGTACCAATTGAGCAGATTTAGTTCAAGTGGGAGTGACAGGAGCGATTCAAAAGAGATCAAGGAAGTGAAAGACTACAAGTAAGTTTCTTCATCTCATCTATCTACTATAGGAAAAGGTTAAACTACTTTCTTTCTGTTGTTCTAGGTGTAGCTACCCACCTAGGAAAAATGTGTTTATTCGTAGATGCAAATTCTATATAACATGATGGTGAGATCGACACTTTGAAGATGAACCACTGGTTGCAACAACTGGAAGTTTATTTCAGCATCCATCAGATTGAGGAAGGGAAAAAAATCTCATTCATGCATTAAAATTAGAGTGCCATGCACTGACTTGGTGGGAGAGACACAAGAAAACCCTGAGTTTGGAGGCAGAACCTCAAGTGACTAAGTGGGAGGATTTCAAAACCCTCATTAAGTCACAGTTTTATCCCATTGGGTACGTGGAGGACCAGTGGATCCAGTGGCATTACTTCAGGAAAAATCCATACCAAAGCATGCAAGAGTACACCATAGAATTCAGAAAGATGGCTATAATGATGGGTATCTCTCCAAAGAACCAAGATGTACTCCTAAAGTATTTTGGGGGTCTATACCACCATATATGTGAGCAAGTGATGTTGTTCAAGCCAAAATTGGTGGATGAGGCTTGTGTATAGGCACATTACCTAGAGAACATAGGCTTGAAAAGAGAGCAATGAAGTGGATAGAGGAAGAAGGAGAAACAAGAAGTTTCTAAGGAGGGGAAAAAGAAGCAGAAAGGGGGAAAAGACAAAAATATGGAAATCTAACCACACTAGTGCAAATATCCTAGCAACCATTGAACATTACTGGCCATATAGAGGAGAAGTGTTGGAAGTTGCATCTAGAGCTAAACCAGAAGAACAACAAGAAAGATAATAAGAAGAAGAATCTTAGGGCCATTGATTCGAGCAAGCGAGTTGAAAGAAACTCAGATGTGGATGAGAAGATTGTCTGTACATCAATGTAGAAGGAGGTGAATCCATGTAGCCTTCAGAAACATGAAGAGAAAGAAATGAACAAACTCTTCCATATAAAGATACAAGTCAAGAAGACAAATATTGATGCTCTTTTTGACTCAAGATCGTAGGTGAATCTTATTATAGGAAAGCTAGTCAAGAAGTTGGGGCTGGAAGTTCATGATCATCCAAACCCATATCCATGGGGATGGGTACATAAAGATGTAGAGCTGAAGGTAACACAACAATGCAAAACTAGATTTTTTATCAGTGTTGATTTTATTGATGAATTGGATCTGGATGTGGTTCCCCTTCATGTATGTGGAGTTGTGTTTGGGAGTCCATACATGTACATGTGTGATGTAATATTCATGAGGAGAGATAACCAGTATTGACTCATCAAGGATGGAATATAATTCATCATTAATGCACACAAAGGAAAGTAAAAAACTTCATTGGTAAGTGCCAACAAAGCCAAGAAATCGTAGTTCCATCAAGAAGTATGTTTTATTGTTTTTAAGAGAAAGACAGTGTGAAGAGGAGTCAATAAGAGGCAAGGTTCCCCTAAAAGGGTGTATTAAGAAACATAAAAATAATTGGAGGATTTGTTACAGGAACATAAGGATGTTTTCTAAGAGCCTAAAGAATTACCACCTAAGAGAGAAGTGGAGAACAAGATCTAGATATTTCCAGACTCCTCATTTCCAAATATTGGGTTGTACAGGAAGTCTATTATAGAAGCAAGTGAGGTGAAGAAATAGTTGCAGCAGCTGCTGGAACAGGGTGTTATTTGACTAAGTAAATCACCATGTGGGTCACTCATCATCATTGTGCCAAAGAAGGATGGGACTTGGTGGATGTGTATCGATTACAAGGCGTTGAATAAAATCACGCTCAAGAACAGATACCCATTTTCTAGGATAGATGATATGCTAGGTCAGTTGCAATAAGAAAAGTATTTCACTAAGCTAGACTTGATGTCTAGATATCACCAAGTTTGAGTCAAAGATGAAGATACATGGAAGACCACCTCCAAAACCAGGCAAGGTTTGTTGAGTGGTTAGTTATGTCATTTGGCCTATGTAATACACCAGTTACGTTAATGAGATTAATCAATGATATAATTCACCCTTTTATATATTCATTTGTTGTTTTCTATCTGGATGATATACTATTATATAGTGCTACGTAGGAGTATCATATTTCACATTTGATGCATGTGCTAGAAACATTGAAGAAGCACCAACTGCTAGCAAATGTCAAGAAGTGTGATTTTGTGCAGTGGTCTTTGGTGTATCTGGGGTATGTGATCAGTGGAGGAGAGATGAAGATAGATCCTTCCAAGATGAAGGCCATCATGAAATGGCTAGTGCCTACTAATGTTTATAAGGTTAGGAGTTACAATGGGGCAACAGAGTACTTGAGGAAATTCATAGCCTCATTTTCAGTGGTAACAACACCACTCCACGCCATAACAACTAGTGGCAAGAGTTTATAGTGTGGAAAAGTTCAACATAAGGCTTTCAAGGAGCTAAAGAAGAAGATCAGTCAAGAACCAATTCTGGCATTACCAAACTTGCAACGACCCTTTGAACTGGAGACAGATGTGAGTGGGTATGTTATGGGAGTTGTCTTGATCTAAGGAGGAAGGCCCATTTTCTACCATTTTGAAGCATTTCATGGGGTAGTTCTTAACTACCCTAACTACGATAAGGAGCTCTATCCCATGGTGAAAGTTGTGAAGAAGTGGAAGCACTATCTTATGGGAAAGGAGATAGTAATCCACACATATAACCAACCATTACAGTACTTGTAGGCCCATAGTAAGCTACAACAGACTAGACATTACAATGGATGAGGTTTTTACAATAGTTTCGTTTGGTGATCAAGTATAATAAGGAAAACACAAACAAGTTGGCTAATATGCTTTCAAGGCCACCCATGTCAAAGATTACAACTTTAGGGACTCTTATGCACATCGATCCATTCACCCATGATGCATACATAGAGGCATATTCAGAAGATGAGGACTTCAAGGAGGTGTATCAACAGTTGCAGAGTCAAATTCATGTGCACGACGGCAGAAACATCGTTGACTATCATCTCCATGATGGATTACTTTACAGGTTGGATAATCCATGTGTTCTTAAAGGTGAGCATTTACAGCTAATTAGAGAGGTTCACACCTCCAAGGTTGCAGGGAACTTTGGTGTAGGGAAGACCGTGGCTAACTTACAGAGGTATGTGTATTGGCCCAATATGCAAGAGAAGGTAGCTAGGTTCATAAGAGGATGCATGCTTTCTTGTATTAGCAAGCCTAGAAATAGGAAACAGGGTCTATATCATCCCTTACCTGTACCTGCTTGTCCTTTGGAAAGAATTTCCATGGACTTTGTGGGAGGCTTACTGATAACCAAGAAGTGACATGACTACTTGTTCATGGTGGTTGATAGGTTCAGAAATGCATGTGTTCTTATGCCCTATAAAAAGACCACCAGTGGACAAGAAGCAGCAAACTTGTTCACCACAAAACAAAGAAATCATTCAAGGTGGGAGACAGAGTATGGCTAAGGTTAACACAGAGAGGCTGTAGGGGCATGGTAAGAAAATTAAGGCTCTAAGGTATGGTCCCTTTGAGATACTACAAAAGGTGGGTGATAATGCCTATCGACTCAGTTTACTACCATATATGCGCATTTACTCAATTGTGAATGTAGAGAATTTGAAACTCTATGAGCCTTCCATGTTAGAACAGGAAGAGGAACATGCCCTACCTTCTATGGAGGATTTGGCACCAGATGCCCAAGAAAAGTTAACAGAAGATATAGTTTTATAGAAGAGGTCCAAAACTACAAGACAGGGACAACATGACATTAAATTGGCAGATTGGGTTGAAGGGACAACTTCCAGGCAAAGCTAAATGGTACACAAAAGAGAAGGTGGAGGAAAAAATTTCCTCACCTCATTCATTAAAATATTTTGGGGACAAAAGCCTCCAAAAATGGGGATATGTGATCCGAATTGGATCATTATATTTTTTTTCATCCATATCTATGCATTTGGAGTGGAAAAAGTGGAGGAATCAGCTGAAGGAACTATTTTTACTAGTGGGACCGAGTTTGGTGAAACAAGGTCTGAAACCTTTCGGGAGTGTTTTGAGGCATAAAATGACATTTTTTGGGTTAAAAATTTTCTGCTTTAGTGTTGCACCTTTTCATGCTATTCTACACATAGAGATATTTCCAATGGCGTAAGAAGCGTTTCAATCGAAGTCCATATGCAAAATTTTATTCCACTCAGAAGTTGACCTTCATGTTTTCACGCCTATGATTCAGGAGGATGCCACATTATCCCACTTTATTTATGAAAAAAGGGTTAGCCACGTGTTAGTAATGTAAAAAACTCTAGAAGAGTCTATATTGTAACTCTAGTCAAGAGTTGATGTAGTCGAAATTAACCACTAGTAGGCTATCAGGTTGTGTTATAACCAGACCCCTAGGAGGAAGGGGCATTCCATTATTTCAAGAGCATTTTGTTCCATAGCTGAGCAAAGAGAGCCAAGAGAGATAGGAGGTAGATCACACAAAGAAGATCTATGCACTATAGCAATCCACGGGCCAAAAGCATTACTTCTTTCTACCTGCAACCATATATCCAAATAGAGAAAGAGAGCAAAGCAGTCTCACCTTCTAGTTGGGTTTTCTCCTGAAAGGGTTTCCTAGAGAGCATATATTTTTTCTTGTGTGTGTGCATGTGCTTAATTTTTCATTCTCTAATTTTCTTCATAATTTCCATTCATATGCATGCACTAATTATAATTCAATCCACATATATTCAAGTTTAATTAATTGTAATAGTGTAGAATTTTTCAGAGTTTTAATATAATATTATTAGAACTATTGCGAAAAACTGCCCAGTGGAATATCCACGAAAATTTACAAATCATTTGGTATCAGAGTAGGTTTCTTTGGGTATTTGTGGATATTTTCAAGGGATCTAGGTCGGTGGGGTTGAAAATTGTAAAAACCTAATCATGGTCGACAAATCTATAAATGAACCTCGTGATCCTGCAGAGGTGACTTTTTCATGGATCAAACAACAAGTTGCAGATATAAACCATAATGTAAAACTCCTCATGGCGGACTTAAGAAATAATCTGGGGATATTTGGAGAAGATGGGGGTTTGAATGTAGAGGAAAAATTAGAAGGGTGATTGAGAGATTAGGAAGACATGGAGAACCAGCTAAAGAAAGAACCCAAAAAAATCAACCCAGCTCAAGTGTCGTGAATCAATCCCTATTCAAAATGGAAGCAAAATTAAATATCAATCCATATCATAGTGAGATCGATGATCTGAAGACAAACTAATGGTTGCAGCAACTAGAAGTTTATTTAAGCATCCATAATATCAAGGAAAGGAAAAATATCTCATTCGCGTGGCTGAAATTAGAGGGCCATGCACTGACTTGGTGGGAGAGCCACATAGTAACCCTGAGGTTGGAGGGAGAACCTCCAGTGACTAAGTGGGAGGATTTCAAAACTCTCATTAAGACAGTTTTATCTCATCGCGTACATGGAGGATCAATGGATTGGTGGCATTACTTTAGTCAAAAGACGGGCCAAAGAGTGTAGGAGTACACCATAGAATTCAGAAAGATGGCTATAATGTTGGGTATCTCTCCAAAGAACCTATATGTACTCCTCAAGTATTTGGGGGGTCTACACTACCATCTGAGTGAGAAAGTGATGTTGTTCAAGCCCAAATCAATGGACAAGGCTTGTGTACAGGTACGGTACTTGGAGAATAGATAAAATATCACAATCAAGTGTATCGAAGAAGAAGGAGCAAGAGGAATCTTCTAAGGAGGGGAAGAAGAAGAAAAAAGGGGGAATGATAAAAATAAGACAACCACAACATACTAGTGTAAAGATCCTAATAACCACTGCAACATTGATATCCATACAGAGGATAAGTGTTGGAAGTTGCATCCAAAGATAAACCTGAAGAACAAGAAGAAAGATAATAAGAAGAAGAATCTCATGACCACTGATTTGAGAAACCGAGTTGAAAGAATCTCAGATGTGGATAAGAAGATTGTATGTACATTAGTGTGAAAGGAGGTGAATTTGAGTAGCCTTTAGCAGCATGAAGAGAAATAAATGACCAAACTCTTCCATATAAAGATACAAGTCAAGAAGAAAAATATTGATGCTCTATTTGACTTAGGATCACATTCTTGAGCTGGTCAGGAAGTTGGGGATGGAAATTCATGATCATCCAAACCCATATCTAATGGGATGGGTAAATAACGATGCAGAGTTGAAGGTGAAAAAAAAATGCAAAATTAGATTTTCTATTAGTGTTGATTTTATTGATGAAGTGGATCTGGATGTGGTAACCCTTGATGTATGTGGAGTCGTGTTTGGGAGTCTATACATGTACATGCATGATGTGATATTCATGAGGAGAGCTAACTAGTACCAAATAATCAAGGATTGAAAATTTTTCATCATCAACACACACAAAGGCAAGTCGAGTATTTCATTGGTAAGTGCCAACCAGGCAAAGAAATTGATCAGTTCCAGCAAGAAGTATGTTTTTTTGTTTTTAAGACAAAGTCAGTTTGAAGAGGAGTCTATAAAAGGAAACTCATCCCTAGAGGGGTGTACTAAGAAACATCGACAACAATTAGAGGAGTTGTTACAGGAATACAAAGATGTGTTATGAGAGCCTAAAGTATTACTACCTAAGAGAGAAGTGGAGCACAAGACCCATCTATTATCAGAATCCCCATTGCCAAATATTGGGATGTACAGTAAGTATGTTATATAAGCAAGTGAGGTGAAGAAACATTTGCAGGAGCTGCTAGAACAGAGTATCATTTTACCGAATACATCACCATGTGGGTCACCCATCATTATTGTGCCAAAGAAGGATGGGACTTGATGGATGTGTATTTATTACAGGGAGTTGAATAAAATCATCCTCAAAAAAGGATACCCCCTCCCCAAGATAAATGATCTGCTAGATCAGTTGCACCAAGAAAAGTATTTCACCAAGCTAGAATTGAAGTCTGGATATCACCAAGTTTGAGTCAAAGAAGAAGATACATGGAAATTTGCCTTCAAAACCAAGAAAGATTTGTATGAGTGATTAGTTATGCCATTTGGCCTATGTAAGGCCCCAACTACATTTATGAGATTAATGAATGATATACTATGCCATTTTATATATTCATTTGTTATTATCTATCTAGATGATATACTATTATATAGTGCTACGTGGGAGGAGCATACTTCACATTTGACATAGGTACTGGAAACATTGAAGAAGCACAAGCTGCTAGGAAATCTCAAGAAGTTTGAGTTTGCGTAATGGTATTTGGTGTATCTGGAATATGTGATCAATGGAGGAGAGATGAAGATAGATCATTCCAAGATGGAGGGCATCATGAAATGGTCAGTTCCTACTAATGTTTTTGAGGTCAAGAATTTCATTTGGGTAGCACAATACCTGAGGAAATTCGTAGCCTCATTTTTAGCAGTAGCACCACCACTCCATGCCATAACAACAAGTGGCAAGAGTTTCCAATGGGGAAAAGGTTAGTAGAAGGATTTCGAGGAGCTAAAGAATAAGATCAGTCAAGCACCAGTTCTTGCTTTACCAAAATTGCAACGACCCTTTGAAGTGGAGACAAATGCAAGTGGGTAGGCTATGGGAGTTGTCTTGATGTAAGGAGGAAGGCCCATTTACTACCAGGATTATTTCATGGGGTAGTTCTTAACTACCCTACCTACGATAAGGATCTCTATGACATGGTGCAAGATATGAAGTGAAAGCACTATCTTATGAAAAGATACAACAATCCACATATATCACTAGCCATTAAAATACTTGCAGGCCTAGAGTAAGCTACATTAGACCAGGCATTACAAGTGGAAGGGGTTTTTACAATAGTTTCATTTGGTGATCAAGTATAAGAAGGGTAGCAAAAAAAAGTTGGTTGATATGCTTTCAAGGCCACCCACATCAAATATTACATCTTTGGGGACTCTTATGCGCATGGATCCATTCACCCATGGTGCATACAGAGAGGCATATTCAAAAGATGAGGGCTTCAAGGAGGTGTATCAACAGTTGCAGAGTGAGAGTCATGTGCACGATGGTGAAAAAATCATTGACTAGCATCTCTAGGATGGATTACTTTACAATCTAGAGAAGCTATGTGTTCCTAAAGGTGAGCGTTTGCAACTAATTAGAGAGGCTCACACTTCCAACGTTGTAGGGTACTTTTGTGTAGGGAAGAACATGGCTAACTTGTAGAGGTATGTGTATTTTCCCAAGATGCAAGAGAAGGTAGCTAGGCTCATAAGAGGATGCATGCTTTGTTGTACCAGAGGGCCTAGAAATAAGAAACAGGGAATATATCATCCCTTACATGCAGGGAAAATATTAAGAACCACCCTAAATTTATATGTATAATAAATGGGCGAATCACCATGATACATAGGAAAAATGGGAGGTGATTTTATCACTAATATATATATATATATATATATATATATATATATATATATATATATTGGCAAATCTCTCACCAGATTATATTATCTTGTAAAGTCATGGCAAATCTTTCATTGAATTATAAAATCTTGTTAGATCTTGGAAAATCTTTCACTAAATAATAAAACATTGTGAAGTCTTGGCGAATGTTTTGTTAAAGTATGAAACCATATATGATAATAATAAAACATATTCATTAAATTGTAATATACTAACATACATGTTTGGAAAAAGAAACATAATTTTCACTTCCTACAAAAAATGTTGCAAGTTTTAGTGGCCATGTTTGTCATGGTAGGAGAGATTAATGTTTTCTCTGCAACTTTTGTCAAGCTACCACTTTTGCCAAGCTATCAAATTTCTTTCTTATTCCATAGACTCCAACTGCGAGATAAAAGAAAAACACATCAACTTTGTTTACCCCAACACGCCAACAAGTAGCAAGCCCAACTATATAATATAATGAAGTAGTAGGTATCCCAAATGCCTGAAGGGATCTAATGGAAAGAAGTGACAGTTGTCAGAAGGCTTCCAATCAATATAGAAATGTAGATTTATTATTATTTTAATTGGAAATATTCAATTAAATAATAAAATTTAATTACGTCTCTCCCAATCTAAATTTCTTATTAACATAATTCACTACCTTCATACCATTTTTAACAGCGTTGTAACATGTGGATTAATTTCCTTTTCGGTGCACAATCTCCGCCTTTTAGGACAATATGGTGTAGTGATCCAACCCGACAAACTAAGAATAGTAGAGAAGATGAAAGGTTGTACAAACCAACATATTTTTCAAACAACTAATCCAAGATCAGTACCTTAACTTTTTCATGAAGATATCATATTGAGAATGTTTGAAAAATGGTGGGAAATCTGGGCAGCGACTATCTCTCTTCTACGAGGGTGATGCAGAAATAGTTAAAGATTTCATTGTTTTGAATTTTTTTCTGTTAAATTAGAAAAACCAATATTAATGGAGATATCGGTCTTTTTTACTAAATTTTGTGAAGTGACTAAATGTAGCTTTAACCATTCACCTTAAGATTTGTTTTTACAATATAATTTCCTAAGTCTATTTAATATCTTCATTATCATAAAAACCAACCTATATCCATCTTAACTCCACATATACCACTCTTAGAGGGATGAAATCTATTTATCCCTCACAGCAGCACTTGGTAGACCGGGAATTAAGATGGATCTAAGCTAATAGAATTTCCCCTTTAAATAGTATATGCTTGCATGAATACCATGGTATTACCATGGGTCAATACCATGGGTTATCATAAACCTGGAGCTTAAAAACTACTATTAGTAATTTATAAAAATTAATAAAATTAATAATTGATTTTTTTTTATTTTTATTTTATTTTATTTTAACCAAGTTAAAATGTTTAAGTGACATTAAATTACAAGATCCATTTTTACTTTTGATCTACCATGCCTTGAGAGGGATCAAATATTTTTTCACTCTATGTTAGTTTGCATATCATGATATTTGATCCAAAGTAAAGATGGATCTATGCTAGTTTAATTCTCCCCTTTAAATAGGTTGAATTCCATGTGAATACCATGGGTCAATACCATGTGCCATCTTTATTTTTATTAACACTAATATTAGGGTTAATAATGTTTTTTTTGCATGGTATTAATAATAATTTGGCCCATGGTATTTGGTCCATAGGCTTCACCTAAATATAACACATTTTTTGAGTGTTCGTAAATATAAGGTGGCTTATGGAGTAAATAAAAAAAATGTTTTATTTATTTACCATACCTCTCGTTTATTTATATTTTTATTAATTTACCATACCTTTTTTATAAATATGGTATTTGGCCCATAGGATTCAATTAAATAAAACCTCTTTTTTGAGCCTTCTTAAATAGAAAGAGGGTTATGGACTAAATATAGAAAGAGGTTTTATTTATTTACCATACCTATAGTTTATTTATATTTTTATTTATTTACAGGCAATAAAACCTCTTTTTTGAGCCTTCTTAAATAGAAAGAGGGTTATGGACTAAATATAAAAAGAGGTTTTATTTATTTACCACACCTCTAGTTTATTTGTATTTTTATTTATTTACCATACCTTTGGACTAAGTATAAAAAGAGATTTTATTTATTTACCATACCTCCATTGTATTTATATTTTTATTTATAACTATCATAAATACATTTTCTTGAAAATGAGGGGGAATGGAAGATTGTAACTCCTAATTTCAAGGGCTAAATTTACTTTTTTTACCCTCTCCCTTAAAATAAGGTGGGCTAATCTCCATACCTAATTTTTTTATAAAATAAATTTGATGTGATTTGTAACAATGTACTATGATACAAATATTCGCCCAATAAAAATATAAAACCCCTTAATTTAGCCCAAGGGCAAAAATTCGCCCCTAAAATTTTCCATGCTTACATGTACCTATTCGTCCTTGGGAAATCATTTCCATGGAATTTGTGGGAGGTTTACCAACAACCAGGAAGGGACATGACTACCTCTTTATGGTAGTTGACAGGTCAGCAAGATGTGTGTTTTGATATCATGTAAAAAGACCACCAGTGGACAAGAAGCAACAAAATTTTTCTTTGGATAGGTCTAGGTGCACTTTGGGATACCAAGGGAGCATCATTTCAGACAAGGACACAAGATTTCTCAGTGAATTATGGACTACATTATGGGAGAATATGGACACAAAGTTGAAGAGATCTACAACATTCGATCTATAGCTAGATGGACAGACAAAAGTAGTCAACAAGACTTTGGTACAAGACTTCTGAGGGGATACAACTAGAAGCATCCTAATACATGGGATGAAAATATGGTATATATATAAAATTCTTATAACATAGAAGTCCAAACTTCTACAAGAAAGTCCCCATTTGAGACTTGTTTTGGATATTTTCCACCTTGACCTTTGGATATTACATATGAGCAACAACAAGGAGTGAGGGAAGATCTTATAGGAGATGCTTTGAGGGGTGAAAAATTTATAGAGAAGATCAGGAAAATCCATCTACAAGTACAAGAAACACTATAGAAGTTGCAGGAGAAGTATATGGCCAGGTATGATCAACACAAACAATGAAATCATTCAAGGTGGGAGATAGAGTATGGCTACAATTGAACAAGGAGAGGATGGAGGGGTGTTTTAATAAAATCAAGGCTCTAAGGTATGGTCCTTTTGAGATGCTAGAAAAGGTGGGTGATAATTCCTATCGACTCAGCTTACCACCATATATGCGCATTTACTTAGTTGTGAATGTAGAGAATTTGAAACTCTATGAGCTTTCCATGCTAGATAAGGAAGAGGAAATGGTCCTACCTTCCTTGGATGATTTGGCACTAGATGCTCAGGCATAGTTGAAAAAAGATATAGTTTTGTAGAAGAGGTCTATAACTACAGGAAATGGGAAACATGACCTTTGGTAGATTGGGTTGAAGGGACAACTTCCATGTAAAGCTAAATTGTACACCAAAGAATGTGGAAGAAACATTTCCTCACCACATTCAAGAAAATATTATGGGGACCAAAAACCTCCCAAAATGGGGAGGTGTGATCCAAATTGTATGATTGTATTGTTTTTCATACATCTTGATGCATTTGAAGTGGAAAAAGTGGAGTAATTAGCGTACGAGACTCTTTTTACCGGCGGGAACCAATTTGGTGAAACAGGGTCTGAAACCTTCTGGGAGTGTTTTCAGGAATCAAACAATGTTTCTTGGGGGTAAAACTTTGTCTTTTTAGTGTTTCACCTTGTCACACTATTCTACACACAAATATCTTTCCAATGGTGCAAGAAGTGTGTCAATCAGAGTCTGTATGCAAACATTATGCCACTCAGAAGTTGACCGTCCTGTTTTCACACCTAAATTTTAGGAAGATGTCACGTTAGCCCCCATTATCTATGGAAAAGGGGCTAGCCACATGTTTTTGATGTAAAATACTCTAGAATAGTTTATATTGTAACTCTAGTTAAGAGTTGTTGTAGTCAAAATTAACCACTAGTAGGCTATTGGGCTGTGTTAGAACTGGGCCACTAGGAGGAAGAGAAATTTCACTCTTTCGAGAGCATTTTGTTCCATCGCTGAGAAAATATAGAGAAGAGAGATAGGAGGTAGAGAACATAGAGAGGATATGTGCACTATAGAAGCCCACATGCCACATGCATTACTTCTTTGTTTCTGCAACCATATTTCCGGATAGAGAAAGAGAGCAAAGTGGCCTCACCTTCCGGTTGTGTTTTCTCCCGAAAGGGTTTCTGAGAGAGCATATCTTGTGTCTTGTGTGTGTGTGTGCTTATTTTTTCATTCTATACTTTTCTGCATAATTTCTATTCATATGCATGCACTAATTATAGTTGAATCCACAGATCTTAAATTTTAATAAATTGTAATAGTGTAGAATTTCATAGTTTTAATATAATATTATTATATCTGTTGTGACGAATACATGCCCATTTCTTAGAAAATCATTCACAATGTCCCCCACTCCCAAGGATCCCACCTCAACAGAAAGTGATCCTCCGGCTCAAAAAGGATACTAGGATAGGGGACTAGTATCTGTTTGAGGAATATATAGAGATTAGGGTTTATGGGTGTGATCTTCCTCATTATCGCTTGCATGTGTTCATGCCAATGAGGATATTCTCCTTGGAGTTCATTAGACAAAGATGAATGTGGAACAAATCCATTTTATCCCTACTAAAAAGGGGTATATGTTCAGGTTGGGTAAGCCTATATGCCCTTTCATTATTAACTCCAGATAGGCATTTCAGGCAACTGATGATTTACTGAAACAAATGAATTTTGATATGGGGGATGTTTGACATTATGAACCTTATGTTGTCATTGCAAAGAAGAGGAAAATCATAAATCCTTCAACTTATGATCATGAATATAAGCCTAATATTGAATGGAAGGTTAACTTTGATTTGTGGACCATTAACATAGAGATGGAGATTTAGACTACAATGCAGAAGATAAGGCACATAAAATGACTATAGATGAAATAGGGGACATGGAGATGGAGGATGTCCATATGAGTAAGAAATCCAAGGCTTAAGTGGAAGAGGACGAATAAATATAAACTAGGTTTGTGGAGACAAATCCAGACCAACTAGGGTTCTAGATGACTTTGGAAGACTCATAGCAAGTTGTTGCCTCATCATCCTCATAGGTAGCCATTTTGAGTTCAGCAGGGAGTACAACCTTGAACAAGCCTAGTTTGCATGCAGGGAAAGCAATCGAAGAAATAAATAAAAATATTAGGGAGGAGATGCATCAGCAAATGACATCCCATTCGGTACCATATTAGACCAGAATCCTGGCTGCTATGGACCTGGAGAGGAACCAAATGAAATTCTCACTACACCACCCATTGGCATAGTCACCACCATCAGGCTCCCATTTCAGGGCTCTAGATATGTCTTTGGACTTGAAAAGTGTCCCTCTACCTGACAAGATCAACTTCCACATGAAAAAAGGAGAAATGTTGTATGGTGAGCTAAATCGGAATGTCATGACTATAAGAAAGGTCAAGAAGCTGTTGGAGAAAGCAACAACCAAACTAAAGAAGGAGAGAGATAATTCTAGAGCTCTACACAAGAAAAATTCTAATTTCAAATAATTGAATGTGAAGCTGGGAGTGGACCTAGAGGACAAATGCACATTCGAGACCCCTCGCTAGAATTCACAAGAAGAGATTTAGGAACTGAGGCTCAAGTTAAAGATTTCAGTCAGTGAACATGTGCAGTCCAAAGAATTTGCACAAGTGGAGGAAGAAAAAGAGATCCTGGCCAAAGAGATGAGAGAAAGGAATAATGAGGTGGTGGCTCTCAAACAGTATGAAGCAGAGCTTCATCATAGGATAGAAACTCACATTTGTGTAGTACTTGTGCCTGAGAACCCTCATAATCCCATGGAATAACTCACAAAGATCCCCACCGAGATCGAGCTCTCAGAAGGGAAACTTAAGAAGGTGCAAATGGACTTAGACATTGCCAAACGAACCTTAGCACAAAAGGAGAAACAACTAGAGACTGCCAAGACCAATGCAAAATTGATCAACAAGAACTTGTAGGAAACTAATTAGGAGATTTTTGAGCTTAAAGATAGATTGAAAGGAAATATGTCCCTCCTACAAGCTAAACAACTGATATGGGATGAGATAATAATAGAGATGAAGAAAAACTAGGAATACATAACTCTGATAGATGATCAAAATATTGTGATTAAATATTATGAGTTCTTCATCCCAGCTTCTAAATAAGAGGGTGAAAAGAATGCCTAGATTTCCAAGAAATTCATCTAGTATGTGAATGAGAAGCCACTCAGTGAGTTGAGGGTTATAAATGTGGTGGATAGGGTGTCTACAATCACAAATATTTCCAAAGTAGTCAAGAAGGAGGAGGCTAGAGTTAAATTTGAATAATTCCTAGAAGTAGTGCTGAAAGATGTGGCTACCTTTAACTTATAGTTTGAGGAGAGAGTTCGAGCAGGGCTTCCCAGCTGTTGCGATTTCATGGGAGTGTTGATCCTATAGGCAAAATACAGTCAGATGTTGTTAGAGGCCAAGATTAAGGTCGATTCATCTCATGAGAATACCTCTACCCTTAAGGGTAAAACTGTGGTAAATTATCTAAGGAGAGATTTTCAACAACTAGGGTTAGTGAAGACCTTACTCAGTCCTAGGTTGAACTATGTGGGGTTTACTGGTCTTAAAATTGCCTATAAGGTGTTCTTTCGTGCTCCTCTACCAAGTCCAGTGTTGTGGCAACGATGTGATCGGTTTATTAATCCTCCACATCTCCAAATCATCGATCCATCAACACTACCTCTTGAACCAGTCTACCATGATTGAAGATACTACTGATTGTGTCAATCATGACACTTTTCTATTTTATGTTTTATGTAAATATTTTATTTTCAAAGACTCAATGCGAGTTAGTTAGGATCTGACCAGTACAGTTGTGCCACTAAGCACACTGATATCTTTTTGTTATGATGATGCACTGTAAAATCAAGAAAGAATATTTTGTAAGGGTGCTCTTCCTGAGGCCTTATAAAAAACATTTTATGATACAGAACCAAGGGTTTTGAATTTTGTTTCAAGAGGGAAGCTCTGCAATTGTGAATGAAATGTATGCCTTGTTTGAAGATTAATGAAAGATTTTGGTGATTCTGGCTCACATGAGACTGTAGTATGTATTCTCTTTTGTGTCTATTCCATGTACCTTCACTCTTCTTCTCAGATTATATGTAATAGTAGCTTTTGGATGTCTTTTTTATGAAACCATGGATTCATCTATGTCTAACGTTGATTTAAGATGCACGTGACTGATAAAAATTAACATCCATAATATGCGCTCCATGTAATTTAACAAGTAATTTAAGTGTCCCTTTCATTCATTTTATGCTGAAGTCTAATGCACTCAATTCTTAACTAAGCCATGTGTATTTAGTTTCATTCCTTTATAATTCTTCTCTCCAATTCACTGCAATGACTGATAAAACTACATGCTCATGTAATGTTGGCCTCCAAAGCCGAACCTTAATTCTTCTGAGTATTACTTTGCTACCAAATTTGAATTTCTCTTCTTAAATAATATAATGAACCAGTTTGTCTTAAAATATGTCAACATTGAGTGTGAGTAAAAAATTCCAGGAAATATCGCAAAAACTCATTAAGATGTCTTAGGCACTGGTCTCTCCTCAACCCAAGGGTTGTCTCTAGGAGCCAAAAACTTTAAAGTAAATCATCGAACATGAAGTGAATCTCTTTGAACCTAAATATCTATAGCATGATTTTAGTCTAACAAGAAAAGTTGAAAGTAAAAATATGGCTATTAGAAAATTGGTCACTAATAACTACAAAGAAAATCATGTTCCTTCTCCTAAACTAACAAGGTTGAAACCTTAGTAAATGAAAGAAAGAAGATAAAAGGGACCATGTTTCAAATTTGATGAGAAGTATAGTAAAGAACACAAATAGAGTGAGGATAAATTTTTCTACATAGACTAGAAATATGAAGAATATCAAGAAGTGGACCATCACAAGGTTTAGATCTAGAAGAGGTTGCTGCAAAAATATCTTGTCATGCATTGACTATTATTTTTTTACTATACTAAGGCAGGAGTGGGGGTTGAATTAGTATAATGGATGATTTTAACAATTAAACATTATATCATCATCAAGATCACCAAAATAAGCAACAATGATAGAAAAAATTCATTCTCAAATTTGATATAAAGATTGATGTGTAATGTTCCTCTCTAAAACCTTGTTATTGCAAATATTTGTCTAGTCTTGTGTACCAGGCCCTAGGTTCATGTTTTAAAGCATAGAGATATTCATTAATTTACATGTATGTAATCTGTCTTTTTATAGTTCAAATCCTTTTGGTTTCTCAATGTATACTTCTTCCTATAAGTCTCCATTTAGGAATTTGAATTTAACATCTATCTGATAAACTTTAAATATTTTGTTGCACACTAAATGAGAACATTCTTATGGATTCATGTATGGAAACTAGTTCAAAGGTTTATTCCAAGTCAATTCCTTCTACTTGTGCATACCCTTTCCATAGTAGTCTAGTTTTGTTCCTAACTACATGTCCATCTTCATTTAACTTTTTCTTGGAAACCCATTTAGTTCAAATTACACTCTTATCTTTAGGTCTTGGCACATTTTCCTATGTATTATTCTTTTCAATTTGGTCCAGTTCTTCATTCATTTCCTTGAACCAATGTTCATCATGATTGGATTATGAAATTTTTTTGGATTCCATCATGGATAACAAGGAAAAATTTGCATGACTTGATGCTCATATAAATTTTCTTCTAGTTTGAACTCATGATTCTTTATTTTCAAGTATTTGACTATATGGATGGTGTGTTCAGACATACTTGGATGTATTTTTTGGATGTAGTAATCCTTACTCTTTTTCTTCCACTTGTTCTTCATAGTCCTTTTATTTTTCCTCCTCTAAGTCCTTACTTGCTCGTCGTTGAGTTTGAGGTAATGCTTTATCTACTTTTACATCAATTTTTTCAATTACCTTGTGTTGTATTTTGTTGTATCATATGTAGCCATTACTTTTTTAGAATACCCAAGTTAGATTCCTTATTCTATTCTAGAATAAAATTTTCCTTTAAATTATCTTCATTTATCTTTATATAGCATTTGCTTCCAAAAAACTTGAAGTGTTTGACTATAGTTGGTCTTCCATTCCATAATTCGTCGGTGTCTTTGGTTGTTTACTCTAATTTTTTCCTTATTCAAAGTGTAGACAATTGTATCTAGACTACTTACCCCCCATAATTTATCAAGCATATTGGCTTCAATGGCCATTTTTCTTACGTTTCTTACACTATTCAATTCTTTATTTCAACAACTCCGTTTTGTTGATGTGTACTAGCAACAATTAATTGTCTTCTAACCCCATGATTTTCACAAAATATATTAGAATCATTAGAGATAAACACACCTCCTCTTTTTCCTCTCAAACATTGGATTTTCATATCAATCTCGCTTTCAACAAGAGCCTTAAGGTATCAAACCTCTCAAATGCGACCCATGTCATTCTTGTGTAAATCTATGTTCTGGTTGGTATGGAAATGTCTAAATGAATAAGTTGTAGTTGCTTGGATATGGAGTACTCTTATGTTTTGAAGAAAACCCTAGTCTTCTTCTCATGTTGGCATGACTTACAAATACTATTATCTAGTTTTGATGGTTTCAACATATATCTTACAAACTATGCTTTTATTATTTTGATTATATTATCAAAAATGATATGACCAAACCTCTTATGCCATAGGAAACTCTCATCTATTTCACCTACACAACACTTTTATTCTTTTGCTCCTTCAAGAATGCACACAGTATTTGAATTCATGTTTAGCCTTGCTACTAGTTTTCTCATTTGTGCTTTTCTTATCTCACATCCTTTACAGAGAAATATGAGATCATATCATTGATCAAACATTTGAATAACACTTAGGAGATTATGTTTTAGAACTTCAACGTACAAGAAATTCTTAGCTTTAGTTTTTGCATTGTCAATTTTGACTATGCCTCTTCCAGCTATTCTTGTTGATGCAATGTTTCCAAGTATTACTTTTCCTCCATCTTCTTATTTTAGATTAAGAAATTTAATTTGGTCTCATGTCATTTTCTTTGAGCATTCACTATCAAGATACCATTTGTTTTCATGGTTTTGAGCATATAGTGCAATACCACATCCTTCCTGCTTCTTTGGCTTCTTTTTCCATACTTTTCGATATTGTTCCTTATACTTGAGCACGCTTTCTTAAATGTCTTGATTTAGAGGCTTGCTTGAGATATTTTTACAAATATGTGCTTTATGCCTATATTTACCACACTTATAACATACTTTATCTAATAGAGGAATAAATGAGTTATTGTTTCTACATGTATTTTCATTCAAACTTTTGTAATACTACTTCCACCCGATTCGCTTACCTTATCTTGGTTGTGGGAGGTGTTACTTCCTTGTTTTGACTTGATATCCAACATTTTTTTATGAATATTGGGTTAGAAATAAATTATTTTTTGTGATATTTTTGGAATTTAATTATGATACCACCAATGTCATCAGCTCATCATGAGCTTTCCGACGATATAAGTTTTAACTCAATTTAAGTTACAGATCGAAAGTTAGGCATGTTCAAAGTTTACTAATTAGAAGGGTCCATGTGTTCATGGATCTCCACGTCACACCCACATGCCCTTTTTTTGTCCCATGTGTACTACTATGGTTTCTTATCTATTTGTTGGGTCACCTTCCCAATTTTGTGTCACACTCGAGTATGAAATTGTCTCGACAAAACAACTGTCAACACGAATGCCACCCAATGGTGTCTTCAATTTCACGAATGGGGAGATCGTAATTAATCTTAGTCATCAATCGAAGACGAGAGAGTTAGAGATAATCCCAACCACAACCACCCCAACCCATTAAACATCAACTAATGAGAGGTCCCTCTCAATCGATCTCAACCAAGATCATGGTTGTGTATATATTTCACCCAGTAAACTGGCATGAAGTTTAACACAAACTCTGCAGGAAAAAATTTGATACTACTTTTCATGCATATGGGCCAATTAGAGTGATTTCAAACCATACGGAGAGAGTTCTAGCCCGCTTTAAGTGTGGGAGAAACCAGTAGTATTTGTTGGAGAATAGGTTCCACCCCAAGCCACTTCACCTCAACTATGTCATCTCGATATCAGATTCTTGATCTTCCTTCTACTCCAAATTCAAGTGGAAAATGTCAAGGTCCAAGAGTATGGTCCACTAGTCCACGTCACCCTAGACCACATCATATTGGCATTGGGGATTTCCTCTCCATTCTAATCTCAATTGTAAGGCCACGACAGTGAGGTGTGAGACTTGTGGCTCCCATTAATCATGATTTGTGCCCAAGGTGGAGGCCATTGATCCATGTAATCCCAAGGAATTGGTATATGGGTTTTCTCTCTATGCTAATCCCAAATTCGCAAACCACATCCCAAGTTCTGAGACCCACAACCCCCTTTCATTATGCTTTATACTTGAGGTGGAGCCCATTGAACAAAATCATCTCGAGGCTTCAACATTAGGGTTTTACCACCTTGTCTCCCATGTAAGTTTTGTGGTTGATGGTTGATGACCAATATCAGCCCATCAACATCAAGCCTCACCACACATAGGTCCATGTGATTTCCCTAGGGTTTAACAACCCACTCGATGGGATCCATATGGTAGGGTTCCGATGGAAGAGGTTCCACCATTAGACCCTCATTGTTAGGTCCTACCATACATGTGTGTGTGTGGATCAATTTACTTTTATTATCCCGATGAATGAATAAACATCAAACTATAGGAATTTTGGAAAACAAAGGGGCATCTACCCAAATCCAAATTTTTTTAGGTTCCTACAAAACAAAGGGGTGACTACCAAAAATTTCATTTCTCTACTTAATAACCAACATAGGGAACATGTTCCCACATTACCAAATTATACCAGCTTTTGAGGAAAGAAGGGGGTAAGGCCCCAACACCAAGCTTCAATTTTTTTCAATAGAACCACCCTAGGAGATTCATTATTAGTCAATCCATCTCTGCCACATGTTGTAGGTTGGTTAAACTCATTCATATAACTATGAACTCCAATTTATATTAAAAAATACACATTTTCATAATTACGAGAGAACAATTACAATCCATCTACGAAACTTTTCAAATGCTCTAAAAAAGGTAAGCTATATATTCTTAAGCCATAAACATCAAATAAGTGACCATAAAACCATAATATCTCATGTCTACCATGAACATAATATTGGGTAGCACCATCTAGAAAATCATTAGAATCATGTAAATACAAGAAATCATTCTATTGATGAGTATAGCGATGAACTTCATAGGGGTTGAGGGAGTAGAGGACTAGGGGGTTGAAGCCCTAGTCGTTTGGCCCTCTGGTTCATGCCCCATTTCTTTCAAGTGGTTGAGGTTTGTTCATTTGTTTCATGGTTGGTGTTGTGTTCATGTGGGTTCCTCTGTTTCATGTAGGGACTAATAGCATGTTATGCCTATTCACGGTTCATTGCAACCCTCTTTGTTGGGTTTTGTCAACATTATGGTTCAGGCTTGTTGCATGGGTTCTATCCTTGTTTGCATTATTGTTAGTTTTCGTTGTTACTTCTGGTGTTGCCTTCTCTCAACAATTCACATTTCTTCACAAGGGGTTTTCCATGGCCATTTGATGGGATTGGCGAACTATTTTTTGTTCTTCCTCAGTGCCTGGGTAGCCTGTGCCTAGTATTCATAGATAATGTCTATGAACCACTATGCCTTTTCATATTTATGTAGGGAAGTTTTTTGTCCTATGACCATATCTATTTTTAAAGTTTTCTTTTTATGTGCCCTAGGGTTTAGTTTTTGTGCGGACCTTAGGGTTTTGAAAATGGACGTTTGTAAGGTTATGCTGCAATGGTCTTCTGGCTAGAATTTGGGATTTTTTTGGCTGACTTTTATGCTATTTTTGTTGTCTGTATCTAGATGCATTATCACATATGTAAAACGTAATTTATTTCTCTTTTGATGAGTAAAATTACATGTCATTTTTCCATGGAAAAAACAATGAACTTTACAGCTCAGACATTCATTTACATTCATAAACATGCAAGGTTATTAGTACTAAATGATGAGCCCCAATTTTTGGTACAATTTGGGCTCATTTGGCCTACTTGCTCTGCTCAAACCATTCATTTTTTATTGCTTATGCATTCATTTCTTGGTTTATTCGTGTTGTTTGTATGAAGAAGGGTAGGCATTCTATCCACGTGACTAATTCATGATGATTTCAGGTTTTGGCATTAAAAGGGAGCAAAGACTACGAAAAAGGAGACAACGAGACAATGAGGTGGCACTGCTGGTTTTTAGGAGAGGATGTCCACAGTTTTGGGGACCTTCCTCGTGATTCCCACCATAGCTCCGAGCTCCAATCCATCTCCCCACCGAGCTTAGAGGCAGCCAGCTGTTCTACAGGAACAACAGTTATAACTGTTCTACAGGAACAACAGTTATGACTGTCCTACAGGATCAGCAGTTAAACTTCAGTTGGACAACCGAGCTCCTCAAATCAAGGACACCTGTTGGATGATCGTTTTTGCATAAATACTGAGGCCGTAGCCTTGGATAGGAGCTTTTTGAACCTTGGCATTACTTTTGTAATTGGGAAGTACGAGCTACAGCTCGGTTTTTGTTCCTTTTGTAAGCCATTTTGGCATGTCATCAGACTTTCGTTTATGAATAAAGGCAGTTAGATTTTGGTCTCATTCTGAGTTTCTAAGGGAGCTATAGCTCTCAGGTTAGGGCCCAACCTGAGAGCAATAGATCTCCTCGGTGTTGTAATGTGTTTGCATTTCGTTCCAGCACTTTGAGTTTTTACTTTCACATGCAATTCGAATTTACAGTTTGTTAATTTAGTCTTTTTCATGAGCTTAGATAGGATTAGTTTATGGTGAATTTGTTTCAGTTGCTTAAGTTCGATAGGAGGATAGTTATAAATTATTGGAGCTCCAGCAAAAAGGTTGTAAAGGCTCACTGCCATCTCTGTTAGGGATTGGGGTGCAGTCCATAACCAACCACCAAAAAGAAACGCAGTTCTTCTCACTTCCATGCAAGCTGCAACATAGACATTTTCGTTGAAGATCCATCCATGCATTTTTGACATTGAAGCATACTTCTACATTCCACTTCCACGCATAAGTTTCATTTCTTGGTTTTCCATTGCTGTTCATAGGTTTCATGGCACAGTTATCATAGGTTAATGAATTTCTCGTTTTTGGTGCATAAGTCATTTGTTTCATTTACGCTGCTCCTTATCACTCCACTTTATTCTTCTTCTTGATCTCTCCTCAAGCCCTACTCAGCCTCTGTCCAACTCATTTACCCTCCAACTCATCCATTATTCACTTAGCTCCATTTACTTCAACTTTCGTTGATCCCATCCTTCCAACCATCAAACCACTGCATACACTCTTCCTCCATCTGATTTCTCTACTCCTGAGCCATCACCAGCTCCATCTCCATCTCACCTATCCTTCCACACCACTCCAACACTCCTCCATCTCCCAAAAACTCCACGGCCAAACATCCTGTAGAATTGCACAGACTTGCTGTAGAAACCCCTGAGTTTCCTGTAGGATCCCCTGCAGACTTCCTATAGAAACCTGCAAACTCGGTTGCTGAGCATCCGAACGTGGTAGGCTTCTGTGGACTGATGCTGGAGACCCTCTGGGACCTCCCTTAGCTATCCTGACCTTGCCCATGCTTTCCCTCCATTCCAACCGCTCCTGCACAACCAAACCCTAATCAAAAGCATCATCACAATAAATCCAACCACTTAATGAAAAAAATACAAAAACATGTCTTTTCAGATGCAAGTAGCTTAGATGCATGTATTTCAGTTCACTGCAAGTAATGGCATTAGTGGTAGTTGTTTCATTCACAGTTTTGCATAGTTAGGGTCTAGCTAGTCAAACTAGGGTTTACTAGGGTTTCCATGCTTTGTTGGTTTTCAGTTTCTTTTTGCAATTAGACTAGTCTCCTTTGAGTTAGCTTTCATCCATCATTCATAAAGCTTCTTCTGTGAGCCTATAGAAGTTGGCTTGAGCCCTAGCGGACTTGTGCCAGCTGACCAAGTGACAGCTGCGACAAGAGCTAGTACTTGTGCATACAGCACCGTCGCTTCCAAGTTTGTACGAACTACCGGGTTGATAAAATTAAGAGACAGGAAGCTCCAGGAGTTGTAGCATTATTGCTACAATACTGGAGCCCACCATCTTTTCGGCGCCGTTGCCGGGGAAGCGTCAGAGTATTAGTAATTGTTGGTTTTCTTCTACTTTCTTACTCTTGCCTTCTGCTAAGTAGTTTACTTCATTTCCATTCTGCAAAAGTAGCATAGCATTTCCTGCTTTCATAGATTAGCATTTCCTGCTTTCCTAGATTAACATTTCCTTTCTGTAAGCGTAGACTAGCATTTCCATTCTTGCAATTTCCTTTGAGCAACGTAGATTAGTCCTTTCCTGCTTTCAGTTAATTTTGCATCTTTCATAGTTAGTTGTAGATCAATCTGTCTCAGTTTTGCAGGTACCAAAAGAAAAGCAAAGCAAAAGCAATCAAAAAGAAAAAGAAAGTCTTTTCCATTTCATGCCTCGTAGGAACCGAGATAGATCAGGAAAATTCCTACCAAACACCCCCACCACATCACTGAGTCACCCTTCTCTCTTCTTTGGTGACAGTGACCTAGAGGAACCTATAGGTGAACAACCTGAGATATCCAAAGACCCTATAGTAGAAGAAGAGTTAGAGACCAATCCATCTGAAGCTATGGCTGACAATAGAAGAGAAGATGAGAGAATAGAAGGTGCCTTCCCCATCCGAGAGACCAATGGAGAGATGAAAATGAAGAACATTAGCCCCTCCGCCTTACCTCACTTCCATGGGCTGACCACTGAATATCCAAATACCTTCCTGTTTGAGTTTGCTGTCCTTTGTAGAACCTATGACTATACTGAAGATGAGAAAAAGTTGAAACTTTTCCCTTCCACTCTTAAGGATGCAGCACTACGCTGGTTCATGGGCTTACCTAGGAATAGTATCACCACTTGGGCTCAGATGCAGCAAGCTTTCAACACCAAGTACCGGGATTACTGTAGGTCCAAGGAAACAAAGGGGGAAATCTTTTGGATGTCCATGGGAAATGATGAGTCCTTAGAGGATTATGAGGAGAGGTTCCAACTAAGCTATAAGCGGGCCAGGTGCACACTTGACCCTGAATCCCTCAAGTTGGTCCTGCTCCGAGGAGTCCCTGAAGACCTCTTAGATACCCTTCACATGTTAGCTGGGGGGGACATTTACCAACTGCCTTATGAGGACATCAAAACAGTGTTTAGAAACCACTCCAGGGCAGCTCGGAAACGAGGTAGAGGAAACCACCTCTCAACTAGTGTCCCTTTCTCCAAACATGAGCTTGCAAATCAATTAGAAGATCTTAAGAGTGAGGTGAGACAAACCATTGCCATGCAGCTTGACACATTCAGGATTCAGCAAAAGAAAGAAGAGGCTGAGAGAGCCTTGGCTGTCTTCTGCCCTAGGTGCACAAGGAGGCACCCTAAGAACGAATGTCCATTGCATTCGGTTGAAGTGTGTTTCGTTTGTGAGGAGGACCATCCCACAAATCAGTGTCCAACCTTACCTGGGTTTAAAGCCATGTACCAAGGGACAGAAGCTCCCACAGAGCCTCTCTATTACCTCAAACAAAGGAGGCCACAGGGATCTAGACCTTATCAGCAGGGGATGCAAGGGGCATCTCAAGCTTATTACAGCCCCAACCAATCGACTCCTATGCCTTCCTGGGGTCCCCCTGCTCATCCTTCATGGTCCATGCCTCCTCCATGGTATTATCCACCTCAGTACCCCACTCAACCTACTTCTCATTCATATCACTCACATGCCCAGCCACAGCCTCAATGGAATGCACCTCAGTCGGGGTGGAGGCCCCAATACAACACTCCTCCTGCCATCTTGCCTCCACCACCAGTTCAACCTCAGCCATTACCTCCTGCTCCTCCAAGGCAACCTCAAATGCCTGCTCAACTGAACCCGAACCCCAACAATAGACAGGCCCAACAGGTATACACTGGGAAAACCTCATGCCCTACCTATGCTGTGGAGCTCCAGGAGATCAATCTTCGATCTGGAAGGACTCTACTAGATCGCCAACCTCCTCCCCCAGAGGATGAGGAAGATAAACAGGAAAGTGAACCAAAGGCTATTCCACCCTTTCCTGAGAGACTAGCAGCCACCACACAACCCAACCCAGAGGAGGAAGAGCTTCTGGGTGAGCTCAAGCAGTTGTGTGTAAAAATACCACTTCTCCAAGCCATCAAGGATGTGCCAATATACAACAAGCTGGTTAAGGAGAAGTGTTTCAAACACCCAGGCAGACGGAAGAAATATGCCTCAACTATCAATGTCATAGGACAACTGTCTGACCTTATGTTAGGACAAGTCATCTGCCCAAAGTACCTAGATCCTAGAAGTCCTGTAGTAGATGTTCACATCAATGGCACCATTATACCTCACACCTTGATTGATCTGGGGGCCGCCATTAATGTGATGACCAGGGATACCATGCTTAAGCTTAATCTTCAGGGTTCCTTGAGGAAGACCTCGACAGTACTGCAATTAGCAGATCGCTCCACCGTGACTCCCGAAGGGATTGTGGAGGATGTCTTGGTCTCTATCGACTCTTGGGAATACCCTGCAGACTTCCTGGTTCTGCAACCAAAGGCCAAGCTTACTGGATATCCTCTCATTTTGGGAAGGCCTTGGTTAGCTACTGCAGATGCTTACATAAGTTGTCGTGCAGGAAACATGACCATCAAAAATGGTCCCATGTCCAAGCAGCTAGTCCTATACCCTCCTGCCCAACCCTCCTTAGAGCATGACTTACCACTCTGGTTGGAATAAGGAGAGGAAGACGAGGTGTGCTCAGCACCTCTGTGCACCTTAGATACCACTAGAAGAGACCCCCCAACCGAGGATGACTTGATCGAGACCTTGATCCAGAATCCACCTTCCAGTGCACTACCCTTAGAGAAGTTGGTGGAGGATGCCCAAGCTAGCACCCTAGTGGATCTTTGTACAACCAACCCTGTTACTCCCAGAGTCAAGAATGTGGAGTTCGGCCCTGAGAAAGCATTGAAGATCAGCTCCTCCCTATCTCCTTCCCAGGAAAAGGAGCTGTGTAGTCTGTTGGCCAACCACCTAGATGCTTTTGCTTGGAGCTATAAGGAAATGAAAGGAGTCCATCCTTCGGTCTGTACCCATCATATATACATCAAAGAGGATTGTAAACCGGTTAGGCAACCTCAGAGGAGAATGAATCCAGCCCTTAAGGACATTGTCAAGGAAGAATTGCAAAAACTGTTGGATGCCGGATTCATCTACCCCATCTCAGATAGTGAATGGGTGTCCCCTCTGGTGTTGGTTCCCAAGAAAAATGGGAAATGGAGAATCTGTGTGGACTACCGAGAACTGAACAAAGCTACCAAGAAGGACCATTTCCATCTACCTTTCATAGATCAAGTGTTGGATGGACTGGCAGGAAAGAAGTTCTTCTCTTTCCTGGATGGGTTTAGCGGGTACAATCAAATCCAAATCAGCCCGGAAGACCAAGATAAGACCACCTTCACTTGTCCTTGGGGTACCTTTGCCTATCGAGTCCTTCCCTTTGGGCTATGCAATGCTCCTGCTACCTTTCAGAGAGCTGTCTTGAGCATCTTCTCGGAGCTGGTCCATGATGCAGTAGAAATCTATATGGATGACTTCACTCCTTATGGGGCCAACTTCCAGGAAGCATTGTCCAACCTGGGAAAAGTCCTAACCAAATGCACCGAGATGAACTTGTCCCTTAGTCCTGAAAAATGTGAATTCCTAATGACTGAAGGGACCGTGCTAGGCCATACCATTTCTTGCCAAGGATTGCAGGTGGATCCTAACAAAATTGCTCTCATCAAGAGGGTTCCACCTCCTCAAAAGGTCAGGGATGTCCGGAGTTTCTTGGGATTAGCAGGATACTACCGGAGATTCATTAAAGATTTCAGCAAGCTAGCCTCGCCATTGTTTGGCCTGTTGGCAAAAGATGTGGAGTTTAATTGGACTGACGATTGTCAGAGGGCTTTAAATGAATTAAAGGACAAGTTGGTGTCAGCCCCAATCCTGAGAGGTCCAAACTGGGCCCTACCTTTCCACATCCACACTGATGCCTCGAACAAAGCCATAGGTGCATCTTTAGGACAACTGGAGCAGAAACTTCCATATGCCATTTACTTTGTTAGCAAAAACTTGTCCAAAGCTGAGCTGAATTACACTGTAACCGAGAAAGAATTCTTGGCTGTGGTCCATGCATTGAACAAGTTCTGACATTATATTACTGGTTACCAGACCTTTGTACATACTGACCATGCTGCTATTAGATATTTAATGAATAAACCAGATGTGAATGCTCGTATTATTAGATGGTTACTTTTATTGCAGCAGTTTGATTTGACCATTGTTGATAAACCAGGTAGAGAAAATGTAGTTGCTAACTTTTTATCTAGATTGGATTTGTCTGCAGATGAGGATGGAACAGTGGATGACCAGATGCCTGATGAACATTTGTTTGCTATTTTAGTACTCTCTCCATGGTTTGCTGATATAGCAAACTATCTTGTTTCAGCACAGTTCCCTCCACACCTATCTTCCAGAGAGAAGAGCAGAATCATCAGAAAAAGTGCCTCATTCACTTGGATCGGGGGCAATCTGTTCAAGCTTGGCCCCGATCAGATCTTAAGGCGTTGTGTAAGGGAGGAGGAAGTCTTTGATATCCTCCTCACTTGTCATGATGGGCCTTGTGGAGGGCATTTTGCAGCAAAGAGAACTGCCTTCAAGATCCTGCAGGCAGGCTACTATTGGCCCACACTTCATCAAGATGTCAGAAGATATGTCAGTCAGTGTGACCAATGCCAAAGAATGGGGAAACCGACCCAAAGGGATGAGATGCCTCTCCAACCTCAAGTGACTCTTGAGCCATTTGAGAAGTGGGGCATGGACTTTGTGGGCCCAATCAACCCCTCTTCGAGGCAAAGGACTTACATCATTGTGTGTACTGACTATTTGACAAAGTGGGCAGAGACCAAAGCAATCAAAGCAGCAACAGAAGAAAAGGTGGCCGAGTTCCTAAGAGAGAACATCTTCTATAAGTTTGGCTATCCAAGAGAGCTGGTCACCGATCAAGGGAGCCAGTTCACCTCCAACCTGGTTGAAGATCTCCTAGCTCATCACAAGATCAAGCATAGGACTTCCACCCCTTATCACCCTCAAGCAAATGGGCAGGTGGAAGTCACCAATAGAGCATTAGAAGGGATCTTGACTAAAGTGGTGAGCAGGAGCAGAAAGGACTGGGCAGATCGCCTGGTTGAAGCCACATGGGCTTACAACACCACTTGGAAGACCACCACCGGCTTCACACCGTATGAGCTGGTCTATGGGAAGAGAGCTTTGCTGTCCATTGAGTTTGAATACAACACTTTGAGGATGGCAGCTCAGCTGGACCTAGATCTCAGCCATGCACAACAAGAAAGGCTATTGCAGCTGAATGGCCTGGATGAGCACCGAATGCAGGCCCTCCTTCACTCAGAAGTGGTTCAACTTCAGAGAAAGGTGTGGCATGACCAACATCTCCATGACAAGCAATTTCAGCCGGGAGATTGGGCTTTGTTGTATGACTCCAGATACAAAGATTTCAAGGGGAAGCTGAGAACCAGATGGCTAGGACCATATACAGTGGAGAAATGCCATGACAATGGATCTGTCCTCATTCGAACCATTGATGAGGAAGCCATTCCCATGCTTGTCAATGGGCATCGTTTGAAGATCCACAGGAGACCTCTCTCAAGACAAGAGTTCATCAAGACTATAGAGAAATCTGTATTGGTCATAGAGAAGGGTTCTGCCTCTGCCTCTGGCATACCCTGAAGAAAAAATATCTGAAAAAAAATAAAAAAATAAAAAAATAAAAAAATAAAAATAAAAAAAAAGGAAAAAAAAAACAACAAAAAAAAGAAAAATAAATAAAGATCCTTGGGTGAAAACCTCTCTGAGGCGCCCAAGGCAGGTAGTAGGGGTGAAAACCTCATTGAGGCGCCCCTATTGTCTTTCAAAAAAAAAAAAAAAAGGTGAAAAAAGATCCTTGAGTGAAAACCTCTCTGAGGCGCTCAGGGCAGATGGCACGGGTGAAAACCTCTTTGAGGCGCCCCTGTTATCTTTCAAAAAAAAAAAAAAGAAGAAAAAAAGAAAAAAGAAAAAGAAACCACAATAAGCAAAATATGGTAAAATTGCATGCAGGTTGCAGATGCTCTATGGAGAAGAGGAAGCCCTTCAACTCACAGCCAAGGGTCCTTATCATACTGTCAAGGAACCTCACCAGCACCTCCTCCAAGAGTACCCATGTTTTTTTCAAGGTATGTGCAATTTTATCATGGTTTGAATCTTCTACAGGAAGATGCTGTCTTTCTACAGGAAGATGCTGTCTTTCTACAGGAAGATCTAGTCTTTCTACAGGAAGGCGCGGATTTTCTACAGGAAAGTACAGACTTTCTACAGGAAGGCCGAACTTTCTACAGGAAGCTCTGTGTTCTACACGAAACTTCCTGTAGGAGTTTTGGACGGCCAGAATTCATCTTAAACAGAGATTTCGCGACTATGGATTGGTTTGGATGCATGCAAGCCTCTGTTGGCACCCTTGCACATTGCTGTCACCTTGCTCCACCATCCTTGTCGACATGCGGCCAAGTTCCCTGCACCAACAAAGAAGATCGATGAGTTCTCGCGGGAAAAGCCATTTTCAAAGCTAAACAAATGCTGAATCTCATACCGCAGACATCAAAGAGCGCCGGGAATGTGATTGAAATGCCAGAACCTCCGTCGTGCAGCATGCACCCAAGGAGAAAGGATTGTTATGAGACACCTCGCGGGAATCCTGTAACAGTTCAACCTGCTCGAGTGGATACCATTCACAGCGCCGCCATCTGAAATGAAACGCAGGCGCATGCAAGCAAAACATCCACTCCATCGTTGGCAGCCTGTAACCACGAGCCTCCGGGTCTGTGTAAGTCGCATGCAGTAGGTAGATCCACTCACCATCGTCCAAGAACTGGAAAAATCGTGTGCAGCCACGCAGGTAAGTGTCTCAACCCTTCCTTCCATCAAATCGCATGAATCTTACTTTGAAATTGTTTGCATGGCGTAAAATTGAATGGTTGAGCGGCCGTATGGCCAGTCGACTGGCCATGTCGGCTAGTTAAAGTGTAATTGGATGTGTGGGTGGCGGCCACGACAAAGAGAATGAACTGCACGCACGTGAGAACACTCTCGTCAGAAGCATGAGTTTAACAGGAAAAGGCGGCGGCAAATCTGTGGGAATGAATGCGGCAGCAAGTGAATACGCAGGCGAATGATGGATGACGTCGCCCAACGGTCCGGCGGGGACAGCTCATCCCCCGCGCCATGGATTGCACCGATTCAAAATCTAATCGGCTAGATCATGCGCATACATTTATCATCTAACACTTCAAACTCGGGTGGCTATTATGATCTCCTCTGCACTTTGATACGCCGAGCTGTTGGCTACCAGAACGCCGGTAAAGGACACCTCGAGCGCGGGCCAACTACAGTCCTCCCCGAGAATTACGCACGGCTTCTACAGGAACGCAGGAACGCAGTTCTACAGGAGCGCAGTTCTACAGGAACGCAGTCTATAGGAACACAGTCATCTACAGGAAAGCGGGTGCCTCACGAAAAAGGTGGCCAATTAAAGAGGTAACCTTGAACTCTTCATGTAACTGGTTAGTAGAAGTGGCAAGACCATCGTCCACAGTCGGGTCATAAAGATATTGGTGGAATTGTTGTTTGCTGTGCCTATGCTACCATTCTACAGGATGTCGGTATAAGTAGACTGTGTTGAATTTTGTATATGCATGCTCTGTCTCCATAGACCAAATCTCTTTTGCATTTGCCACCTTTAATTTAAACGACCGTGTTCATCATGCCGAGTGGGTTTATAAGACGGGAACCCACTGATTCAACTAAACTAAGGAGAAACCCGGCAGTGGTAGAGCTCTTCACCAGAGCACAATGGATGCCTTTTTGTGATAAGCTGCAGGGTTACGATGATGAAGTGGCCGAAGAATTCTTGCAGGCTCTGAAGCCCAAATCTCAGACACTGGCCACGGTAAACTTCAGAGGTCTAAGCCTCAAGCTCACCCCAGAACATATCAGTCGGATCACAGAACTTCCTATGGGTCTGCCGTGGGATAAAGAGGAGAGAAAGCTGAGTCAGCAGGCAAAGAAAGAATTCTTTCCACCTGAGGAAGAATTCTCGGAGGACAAAAACGGGGTGCGAAGAACGAGCCTGTCACCACCTTGGAACGAAGTCAGTTTGCAAATCATGAAATATATTACTTGTGAAGGTCATTTCAGCATCGTGTATGCATATCACTTTCGGCTGCTCACTGAGTTGAGGCACCGAATTGACCTTCCTGTAGAACAAAAACTGAGCATCCCTTATTACCTCCTGCAGTCTCTAATGGAGTGTGCTACAAAGCTGAAAGAGGGTATACCAGATCAGATAGCCCACCATGGGCTGATCAAGCTTCTTGTGGAAGATGCATTGCACTCATATAAGGTCCCCCTCTCATGGGAATCCTTCCGGAATTTAACAAAAGATGGGGACATTAAAATGTTGATCGAAGAAACGGGTTCCTCCAGCAGTGAGGAACACGAAGCAGTGGCCGAAGAACAGAGAGAAGAAGGCCAAGAGACCCCGACAACAGTACAGAAGGGAGAACAGAGGAAGAAGCATGAGGAAAAGGAGGACAAAGAAAAAGGTGGCACACCTATCCTGTCAGCAAGGGAAAAGAGGATGAAGAGCAGAATGGACAAAGCTGAGGTGGTCCACATCAGCCCAAGTACCTCAACAGCACCTGCACCCAAAGCAAAAAGCAAAACTCAGGCAGGCAACCAAGCGGAAGTGGAGACACCTGTGTCTACAGGAAAGCAAAAACAGGCTTCTACAGGAAGCCCAAAAATCATTGAAAAACAGGCTTCTACAGGAAGCCCAAAAACAAAAACAAAGGCTTCTACAGGAAGCCCGAAGATCATTGAGAAGCAGGCTTCTACAGGAAGCCCAAAAGCAAAGACCAAGGCTTCTACAGGAAGCCCGAAAACCGTTGGAGAACAGGCTTCTACAGGAAGCCCAAAAACGGAGACAAAGGCTTCTACAGGAAGCCCGAAATTGCAAAAACAGGCTTCTACAGGAAGCCCGAAGACAGAGATAAGGGCTTCTACAGGAAGCCCGAAATTGGAAAAAGGGGCTTCTACAAGAAGCCCGAAAGTCATTGAGAAACAGCTTCCTATAGAAAGTCTGAAGACAGAGAGAGGGCCTTCTACAGGAAGCCCAAAAGCGGGAAAGAAAGAATCTTCTACAGGAGGCCCGGAAGTGGGCAAAGCAGGGTCTTCCACAGGAAGCCCGAAATCTAAAAAGGAGGGGCCCTCTACAAGGAGCTCTGAGAGAGAAAAACGCAAGAAAGAGAAGGCTGGCATTCTCGAAAAGGAGGCAGCAGCGGCGCTGGCTGCCCTCAGTACACCTCCAAAACCGAAGGAGAAAAGGGAGAGGGAGACCCCTCTACCATCTGAAGCCAGGAGAAGCAAGAGGATGACCACGGGCAAGCCACAGCCTCCACCCAGCAGCCAAACCATTTCAGGGGATGTCCCTACTTCACCCAGTGCAAGAACCCCCTCTAAAACATCAGCCACCCCCGAAAAGGGGAGCCCAAAAATAACTTCCTGGACACGAAAAATAGGCCAGTCGCCTTCCGAAGCCCGGCTCAAGGAAATAGGAAAGGGGGAAGCATCACCTGCGCCACCACCAGAGGCAGCAAAGGCAGGGCCGCCAAAAACAGGAAAGGAAGAAGCGCCACCCTCGGTAGAAAAGGCAGGACCACCAAAAATAGGGAAGGGAAAGCATGCTCCGGGCTCTAGTTCTCGGCCAAAGATGAGGAGCCAGGGCAAAGTTGCTCAAGGATGAGCAAATAGTTTAGCTGGGGGGTGATGATGAGCCCCAATTTTTGGTACAATTTGGGCTCATTTGGCCTACTTGCTCTGCTCAAACCATTCATTTTTTATTGCTTATGCATTCATTTCTTGGTTTATTTGTGTTGTTTGTAGGAAGAAGGGTAGGCATTCTATCCACGTGACTAATTCATGATGATTTCAGGTTTTGGCATTAAAAGGGAGCAAAGACTACGAAAAAGGAGACAACGAGACAATGAGGTGGCACTGCTGGTTTTTAGGAGAGGATGTCCACAGTTTTGGGGACCTTCCTCGTGATTCCCACCATAGCTCCGAGCTCCAATCCATCTCCCCACCGAGCTTAGAGGCAGCCAGCTGTTCTACAGGAACAACGGTTATAACTGTTCTACAGGAACAGCAGTTATGACTGTCCTACAGGATCAGCAGTTAAACTTCAGTTGGACAGCCGAGCTCCTCAAATCAAGGACACCTATTGGATGATCGTTTTTGCATAAATACTGAGGCCGTAGCCTTGGATAGGAGCTTTTTGAACCTTGGCATTACTTTTGTAATTGGGAAGTACGAGCTACAGCTCGGTTTTTGTTCCTTTTGTAAGCCATTTTGGTATGTCATCAGAATTTCGTTTATGAATAAAGGCAGTTAGATTTTGGTCTCATTCTGAGTTTCTAAGGGAGTTATAGCTCTCAGGTTAGGGCCCAACCTGAGAGCAATAGATCTCCTCGGTGTTGTAATGTGTTTGCATTTCGTTCAGCACTTTGAGTTTTTACTTTCACATGCAATTCGAATTTACAGTTTGTTAATTTAGTCTTTTTCATGAGCTTAGATAGGATTAGTTTATGGTGAATTTGTTACAGTTGCTTAAGTTCGATAGGAGGATAGTTATAAATTATTGGAGCTCCAGCAAAAAGGTTGTAAAGGCTCACTGCCATCTCTGTTAGGGATTGGGGTGCAGTCCATAACCAACCACCAAAAAGAAACGCAGTTCTTCTCACTTCCATGCAAGCTGCAACATAGACATTTTCGTTGAAGATCCATCCATGCATTTTTGACATTGAAGCATACTTCTACATTCCACTTCCACGCATAAGTTTCATTTCTTGGTTTTCCATTGCTGTTCATAGGTTTCATGGCACAGTTATCATAGGTTAATGAATTTCTCGTTTTTGGTGCATAAGTCATTTGTTTCATTTACGCTGCTCCTTATCACTCCACTTTCTTCTTCTTCTTGATCTCTCCTCAAGCCCTACTCAGCCTCTGTCCAACTCATTTACCCTCCAACTCATCCATTATTCACTTAGCTCCATTTACTTCAACTTTCGTTGATCCCATCCTTCCAACCATCAAACCACTGCATACACTCTTCCTCCATCTGATTTCTCTGCTCCTGAGCCATCACCAGCTCCATCTCCATCTCACCTATCCTTCCACACCACTCCAACACTCCTCCATCTCCCAAAACCTCCACGGCCAAACATCCTGTAGAATTGCACAGACTTCCTGTAGAAACCCCTGAGTTTCCTGTAGGATCCCCTGCAGACTTCCTGTAGAAACCTGCAAACTCGGTTGCTGAGCATCCGAACGTGGTAGGCTTCTGTGGACTAATGCTGGAGACCCTCTGGGACCTCCCTTAGCTACCCTGACCTTGCCCATGCTTTCCCTCCATTCCAACCGCTCCTGCACAACCAAACCCTAATCAAAAGCATCATCACAATAAATCCAACCACTTAATGAAAAAAATACAAAAACATGTCTTTTCAGATTCAAGTAGCTTAGATGCATGTATTTCAGTTCACTGCAAGTAATGGCATTAGTGGTAGTTGTTTCATTCACAGTTTTGCATAGTTAGGGTCTAGCTAGTCAAACTAGGGTTTACTAGGGTTTCCATGCTTTGTTGGTTTTCAGTTTCTTTTTGCAATTAGACTAGTCTCCTTTGAGCTAGCTTTCATCCATCATTCATAAAGCTTCTTCTGTGAGCCTATAGAAGTTGGCTTGAGCCCTAGCGGACTTGTGCCAGCTGACCAAGTGACAGCTGCGACAAGAGCTAGTACTTGTGCATACAGCACCGTCGCTTCCAAGTTTGTACGAACTACCGGGTTGATAAAATTAAGAGACAGGAAGCTCCAGGAGTTGTAGCATTATTGCTACAATACTGGAGCCCACCACTAAACATAACAAGGAACATCATAGTCCATAATTCGCATGTGCATAAATAGATTTACACTTATTGTATATTTATAGATGGTTGGCAACTGAAGGAGGGAATTCAATTCTCCACCAAACTATAGGCCAATTTCACTGTAATTTTCTTATAGCTAACCACCCCCAAGCTAGATCTAGATTTTGAGTGGATGCTTTCTTAGGGAAATTTACACCAAATTCTTGGACTCATACTTAGGATATGACATCCATTTTCCTAATGGTTTAACAAGTACTCTCTAGAAGTAATAACCATACTGATTCATTGACTTTTCTAAGTTCAATCACAAGGCTTCACCCAAAGTCTAGATGGTCTATTGCTTGGTTCTAGGAGATTGAACCCACTGTTTAGGTGGTTTTACAATTTTCTTTTAGTAGCAAGCACTACATGGGTTTGTAGTCCACTATATTGTTGTTTCAACAACTCTTCCAGAAAGCACCATAATGGTTCATATTTCCCTATACAAGTGGTTTAACACCCATACAATAAGCACCAAGTGGTTCGACAATGATACAACAACCATGAATATGATTCAACCATCCACTGAGCTTCCCACTAACCACACAAGCTTGTACATACAGTCTGGTGGCCTCAAACATAGTCACAATGAATAACTCCCAAAATTTATAGAGCACTAGTCTCATGTATAACTCCAACATTATTGCTTCTTTCTTTCACTACAATAGTCTCTTGTCTTCAACATACATTCTTTACAACCATTGTTTTTTCTCACATATTTCCCTCTCTTTAGTTAGATGTTTTCTGCAACCAACGTTTTTGCTCCCATGGTCATGTTCATTCCTAATATCCTCATTCTATTACTTTCCCCATTAAATCCTCTCTTTTCTTCCCAATACAGAAATTCTAATCACCTCGATCCATGAGATGGATGGGAATGGGAATTATCATTTTCCCATATGCCACAATACCATTTCTTCAATATTTTCAACATGGTGGTTGTGTCAGTCGGTGGGGTGTTTAAGGAAATTAACAGGGTAAATTATGGCGTGTTCACAACACGCAATAGGCCCTCCCCCTCAGGATTTGGATCCATGTTTCCCACTCCTTCAATCAACCACCAATTAATTTCACATTAATTCTTCAGGTGTTCAAAATATTTTTTTTTTGCTAGTTGTGGATCCCATGCTGGCACTTACTTAGTCATATTTACATATATATGGTGAAATGAAAAGGGTTGTTATAGACCCCACCCCCTTAAGGGAACATCGTCCTAAGTGTTATATAAATAAAGAACATAAAAAAGAATAATATTTATAATTACATCTCTTACATAAACAACATATTCTGTGTTCTGAGTTTCCATTTTAATCCATTTCATTCATTATCCATGGTCTAGTCACCTCTACACCATCTGACATTCCAGCAAATTCTTACTTGGTTGTACATTGCTCCATGTGGAATCCACATGAAGTAGATCTAGCTCATTGTATTTTTGGATAGACCCAACACATTCCTGATCCCATGATTATGTACATGAATCTTTGAAAAAAATTCATTAAAGTATCCCCTTCCATGCAATCACACACCTTCCAAGTTCAAGCATACCTTTCTTTGCTTCCTCAATCCCTTAGGTGATTCATTCCTTAGCTAGGATTCCTCACATAGGAAGAGTCTTGAGATATATGAAGTCTTATAAATAGGGAATCCATCTAACTTACTTTCAAAAAACAACACTTTTGTCATAAAGTAACTCATGGCAATCAATGTGTATTACAAGGTTCTGGTGTTACTACAATGGCCTAGTCCCTAGGATTTTCTGCTTCACCATGGTTCCTCTATGCTACTCTAATATCACTTTGTATCTATAATCACCTACCCCTCTTAGATAGTTCATCATATTACCTGTATCAGAAGTATATAATTCTCATGAGATATACTCACAATTTCAAATCAGAAATTTTCAATTGCCTAAATGTGCTTCATTCAAAAATCCAAATCTCCTAAACATGATAATTATAGTCATGCGGTTGGGATCCCTTATAGGTGGTAATATTTTCTCATGGTGGCTTCTATATGATACCCCATTCCACCACTCTACATGCAAGCTGATCTTTCAATCATCCAGAAGCTACCAGTTTTCATACATAAAATCTCTTCATTGCAAAAATTCACAACACCGTGAAGTGATCTTAGAATTATTACACATATAATAATTCTATCAAAATAAAATAAGTTCAATAATATTGAAATAAAATTATCTTGGAATTATATATGTGTATCACATTCATTCTGAGTATTCCACAATGTAATCAAATATTTATTTCAGTAACCCAAAAGGTCAAAAATGAGAGATGCGTGTCTTTAAATTCACGAGAAATGTAGCCCTCCACCTTGTTTTGTAGGCATTACAAAAGTCCTAGAAATATATTCACACTGAAGAACTCCTATCTTAACCATATCCCAACCTAGGCATTCATGCAATATAAGCATTAAATTATAAACAAAAGATACCATTTTCAGCTTAAATGAATTCTTTCCCAATTCCTTTCCTTTAACTTTTTACCTTTTCTTTTTCTTTGTCTTACTTGGCTATCAACACAAGGATTGTTAGTTGAAGTCTTTTCAAGGTGTCCAGTTGGATTTTAGAATACATTTTGTTGCAATATTCAACAGTCCCTGAAATGATCTCAACCTCACATATTAGTCACAACTCTATCACTTTAGTTGCGTACATGTTTCCACAAAATTTCATAAAGACCTTTGCATTATTTATCAAATTTACAAATTCAACCATTGTCCTCTACAATATACACAAACATGTGCATATTATTATGTCATGTATGTTCCATACATGCAAATATTCCATGCTATCCCTACACTGTTATTCTTGGAGTTAACTTTTAGCCTCTATTGTTTTCAATTATTCACACAAAAAATTTCATGAGCATAAGCATAAGCACACTACTTCATTTCATGTGGTAATTAACAATAATATACCATTATTTCACACTTTCCATATGAATATTTCATGTGAAACTAAATCCATTAGCTAATCTCACTATATTACCCAAAACACAACGAACACTAGTTTCTTATTTTCTTACCATTCACACATTCATATTATTTCGAAAATAAAACATGTCATCCAAGCAAAACTTTCAATTAAGGTAAAGTCCCTTCTTAAGCCTTTTCATAGTTGTACAACACTATCCATCTGGTTCATATGGACCTAGTTAAGTTATCCTTGACTTATTCTTTATCCACATCTACCCTCTGATGCATTTATGTCAGGCAGGCTTCCAAATTCATTAGAAATTTCATCACATGAATAAACATAACAATTTTATTAAACATATAAATCATTTTTCTCAAATTTTTATCATTTTTTCAACCCCCAAAATCCTTTCTTATCACAACCATGGGGATATTTCCCTTCGCACTCCTATGCATATCAACTATCTACACGGACATGGTTTATTAGTTAATTAATTCATGCATGAGCTAGCGAGATTTCCGAGTTTAAATTCAACAAATGTAAAAATTAAACTATCATAATAAATTTTCTCTTTTAAGGCCCATCTAGTCTAAGTGTTGAAAGCTAGATTTGCTACCACTATGTAACACTCCCTCCCACCCCCTTGGCTTATCTTAGTTGTGGGAGGTCTTACTTCCTAGTTTTGACGCAATCTCCATGATCTATTATGAATGTGGAGTTAGCAAAAAAATCATTTTGTGATATTTGTAGGATTTAACTTAGATACTTCCATTGTTATAAGATCTTTGTGAGATTTCTAGTGATATACATTTTAACTCAAACTAAGTTATAGATCAAAGTTTATCCCTGTTTGAAGTTTACCAATAGGAAGGGCCCACATCATTTCATAGATCTCCATGTGATCCTTTCGTGGACCATGTGGCACTATTGTGGTTTCTTACCTATTTGTCGAGCCACCTTCCTTGTTATGTGTCATGTTGGAGTATGAAACTGCCTCGACCAAATAGTTCATAGTGCAGATCCCCCTTAATGGTGGTTTTGAATTTAGGGAAGGAAGCGCCATAATTAATCTCAACCATCTGTCACAGCCCTTTTGTTAACCCTCTTGTAAATAATATTATGAATTGTAAAATTGATCTAGATAATGCTTAATTATAAATTATGATTGGTTGATGTGGGACACATATTAAGAGTTCTGCAAGATGAGGAATTTCTTGTAATCCATATTTGCATTTAAGTTATCATCAAAATTTATATTGGAAGGGATGGCCATGTTGTAGGTAACTAATGGAGGAAATGGGGTTCGTAGAATGCCTCATGGGTCAAGATGATGAAGTCAACATGCAAGGGGAGTTGGGGTGGGAAAGAAGGAAGAGGAAGAGAAAGAAAAAGGTGAAGTGGATGATGCGCAAGACAAGGAGAGGGGGAGATTATGCAGTATAAAAGAAGAGGAGACAAGTATTTTCCTAACTTGTGAATTATTGTATGCATGTATGATTTCAATAGTGTGAGTGAAATCCTTATGATTTGCATAAACCTATAATGTCCTTGTGTGTTTGTGAGGTTTGTGTTGAACCTATGTGCTGAGGAAAAACAAGAGTTTGCTGGAGCAGAGATGCTCTGGTGATATCTAGGATGAGAAACTTGTGGGGCTTACTAGATGAGAATCACCAGGGTCATGGTTGTTTCCAGGTACTGGATGAGAATCACCAGAGACTAGTTGTTTGAGAACTTACTGAGAGGTTGAGGCACCCCAGAGCTAGTTAGTTGATAACACCTGGTGTAGTCTTTTGGGGTTGATAACATAGGTGTGAGAACCACTAAGAAGTTGTTGGAAAGTGCGTTGTTATTCCTATAGAAGTAATGCAGTTGATAAACCTCCTCTTTGTTTATACATATCTCTTTCTAATACTGAGTTAAGACTCTTTGTGTCTTACATGAACCCTACACTATTTTTCTATTGGATTAAAAGCGTTTATGGTGTAACAACAAGGAGTTGTTGAGAACACCTGAGAAATAAGCTTTGTTCATTGTATGCAACTAATTGGCTAAGAAATCCTGAGCAAACTACCTCTTCATACTTTGAATATAACACGAGGGTTGTTGGTTGCAAGAAAGGATAGTTGTACAATCAACCAATGGTTGGGTGGAGAGTCAAAGTCCCAATTTGAGTTGCAAAACTCATCTATAATACAAGATAAGTTTCTATTCATGTCCATTTGTAAATGAATGGAATGCATATGCTTGTTAATTTTAAGAAAATTCATGTATTATTATGAGGAATGTATGCATGTTCATGGACGTGGTGAGAGAGGTTTTTACTCTCCATTGTCACTTGTTAGGCCAGTGAAAGATAACTTGTTGTATATAAATAGTTTGTGTTCTGAATGGCTTGTGCTACTGCATTTAATTAAAGAGTTAAGCCTATCAATGTGTGTGTGTGTGTGTACATTTGGATATAATTTTGGAATCATGGATATCCCTGTAATTTCTCTTGTTGCTTTATTTAAGCTAATTGTGCTTGAAAAGCTTGGGCTATTGAGTCACCTAGAGGAATTTCTCCTATATGCATGATTGGATAACATAAATACTTGAAATTAGTTAAGCTTAGGAAGGATAGCCCAAATTTGACTAAGAGTTGAGGGAATCCATGTTAACATATATGCATATGTGTATATATTAAGCTCATGAGGGATTTTCTATGTATCATGTGTGTTCCCTGTTGATACACATATATGTATGTATGTCGACAACCCATAAATATGTATAAGTGTAAAAGGCATATTAGAGGGGTTTCTTCCATTATGTGAAAAATGGAATTCCCCTCTCACCCTAGTGTGTATTCTTTGTAATGAGGCTGCTGAAAGGGATCTTGGCAGGACAAGATATGTCAGCATGATGTTAGGTTGAGAGACATGAGTATGATGTCATCTTAGATACTCAGGTCTTCAAACTTCAGGGATATCTTTGGTGTGAGCACAAGAGTAGGGTTGAGAGTAATGGGGATAGGTAACAGAGAAATTCCCAACAAGAGATAATATATTTCACTATCTTGGTACCTCGAGGTATCAAACCAGCTCGAAGGATTCTCGTGTGCAACATAGGTTATGGAAGGCGCGAGTGCAAGGGCTAAGAGACGGAAGAGCCCTAACTTGATATTTAATGTAAAACATTCTTGTCTCGCCCTAGACTTAAAATGAAGTGTCATGATATATCATCAAGAAAAAGGGAAAGGTTGAGGCTAAGAGTGGTTATAATAAGAAAGGGTCGCAATGCATTCAAGGACCTGGCCTTGTGGGCCCGAATGTAGAGTGACTTGGAATATTGTTATAGACATTTTTGTGCCTTACAGCATTAAGCATGAAATGTCCATAATCTAAGGGATCCAAAGTCCCTAAACATGTTGTTCCTACCCCTAGAGGAACAAGGCTAACAAACCACAGCAATTCACAGAAGTTCTCCACCAGAAACTGCTCAAAAACAAGTCAATTCAGGATCATTTCAGTGGCTACACTAGCTGTTTGCGCTGAATGTCAAAGCCAACACTGGCTACCTGCGCTGAACGAGAGTGGACATGTGGCAAGTTCATTTCTCAAGGTGTCAAAACCCAGGAAGCTTCCAAAATGACACTTGCCTCAGGGAATTCGACTGGTGATGAGTAAGAGGTTGCAAATCTCCAAGTGGAAGCAAGAACCTCCAAGTGGAATCAAGAACTGACAGAGGGAGAGGACACTAGTCAGATCTCAAGTTGACTTATCCTCTCTCCAAACATCTATATATGGATCTCTCCTCCATGAGATCTGGGGGATGGAATTTTGTTATTGCAAAGAATTGTTGTTGGTTTGAGATTGGAATCATTGGGTGCTTAATGCTTTGAAGGGGGTGAAGATAGGAATTCCATTTGCTGGGAAGGAGATGCTGGATTGGAGCCCTCTGGGTTGTATCTCTTCCTGAACCTTGTTATTCATCAATAAAGCTATCTTGGTTTCTCCTATATACTGATGTGTCTTTGATGTATGATTGCATTGGTGTATTTGGTTTATTTCTAATCCTAAACTAGTTATGAATGTGAATATCTGTCTTTGTGTAGTGTTCTTCTCTTGTCGCAAGTAGCTGTTCTCTTGTGATCTTGCAGGAACCCGTTGAAGTTGGACAAGCAAGAAGGCAAGTAGCTGTTCTCTTGTGATCTTGCATGAACCTGTTGAAGCTGGGCGAGCGAGAAGGCAGGTAGCTGTGAACTCCCAAAGAGAAGAGAGACCGGATCGAGGGACAAATGGAAGACACCGGTAAGTCTATTTATCTCTCTTCTTTCACATTTCATAAAGGAAGAAACCAGAATAGCTGTCCTTGTTTGTTGCTAAGGCACTATCACACCTTAGGTGGATAGGATCGTCCTACATAGGCATTTTTCCCCACAACAAATTGGCGACTCCACTGGGGAGATCTGTTTAGTCATTTTATTTGTGTTTCTATCATTGTTTGTTTCATAGACTTGACAGCAACAATCGAACTGCATCTGCTATTCCCGGATGCAAAGTAGACAGTTGCTGCCTTGATCCAATCGCTAGACTTGTCTATGATCTGAACAATGGACTCACAAATGATTTGATGATCCTTTGTGATAGATCTTAGTACTCCCTCAAAGCATCCCTTTGATTGTACCTTGCTTGTTGCTTTTATTTGGCCTAAAACAGTGAATTAAATAACAATCTGTGACCCAGAACCCAATGAGAAACGAGAGTTTCTCCTTCAGCGCAGACCCAGTGAAGGGATTCTGCATTTCAACGCAGGTCCCGTGAAGGCTACCTGCGCTGAATGTCAAAACCCCTGTGTTGAGGTTGCGCTGAACCAGTTTGCCCTTGTGCAGCTGGGGTTCTCTGCTCTGTTTTGCCTTGTTTTGATCTCTGATTTTTGCAGCCTGTAACCAGCATAGGTACCAGTCTGATAACTCCTTTTCTCTGCTTAAATTCCGCCTCCTTTTGTACAAAAATACTGTCAGTGTTTTTATGTGTTTGTGGCATCATTCGCAGTTTTCCTTTGCATAAGTGAAATAATCATCCTCTAGCCCTTGATTCAGATCTGTTGATTGTGATCTTAGGAGAGAGTTCATTGGCTATTTGCAGTTGATTATACATTTTCTTTTGCTTATTGGTTTGAGTTTGTCTCTTTTAAGTGTCAAAACTAGTATTCATTTCGAAAATCGTTGAGTGTTGTAATCTCTTCTACCCTCTCTGATTTCGAAAAAGTGAACTTGTTTGTATTTGTCATTTAAAAGCAAATTCAAAGTTGTACAAAAAGCTTTCTTTGTAGGCATCAATACTAAGAAAGCGAAAAACAAACACCTGCATTGTGCATTTGCATCTTGATAGTTTGCATGATTGATTTAGGGAAAGTGCATTAGAGTGTGCTGATTGCTCTTTGAGAAAAGATGGTGTCTTTCTTTTCCCTTAGTAGCTAGGATTTTCAAAGTTGAAAAGATATAAAGCTTGCTTATCATCTTTAGACTGCATTTAGGAATTGTATCATACATCTCGTGGTGAACCTTGAAAGGCAAACTTCTAAAAAGATCAACCTAAAATAAATTGAATGAACTTAACAACGCTTTGTAACATAACGCACAACATAGAGGTCTAGGCTAGAGACGTGTTCCGGCGTCGTAAAGCCTGGTGACTGTCGATCTCGTGGATGGTGGGTGATTCCTCCTGAGGGACGATAGCGCCAGTACGGATTGTGCTCCCACATACCGTCGCGTATATATTGGGAGACCCCTATAGGCATAAAACCTTTATCCTTAGGAAGCAGTGTCAACCGCCCTACTGATCGCAATGCACTGAACACAACATTCAGGAATATCGACCGCCCGTACCCTAAAAAGTATTCTGCGGTTTTGCGAAAAGTTTGGCACACCCTCTACCTAGAACTCCAGAGCAGTTCCTTTTGGCCTTTTTCAGACTCTATAACGGAAAAAGTCCATCCGAGCATTTGTCACTTCGGGCTCGTTAAAACATCGAAGGAGACTAGAGTCATCTTTAGCTTTTTCTCGACTCTTTAAAACTGAAAAAGCAAGTTGTGTCTAAGCATCGTTAAAAGTTTATTTTAAACGGAACAATCACCCCTTATTCCTGCGTTGATCTTTAGGTTGAGAAAATGGAGCACACCAACCAAGGAATTCCCCTTGGTGGAAATCCTAGTCCCTTCTCCTCTTGGGGAGATGTTGGTGCGCCCCATATGGCCACATTGTCGCTTCCAGGACTGACGATTGGCCTGCAGGTCTGGCTCTTTTCAACCAATGTCGTTCAAACCACCACTATTCCTGAACAGTCGAGTCAACAGTTGGACCAGGCCAGAGTTGCCCACCAGCCTTCTACTTCATATAATTCTTCCTCTCCTCCTTCCTCTTCGCTTGACAGAACTGGTAAAACAAAAAACCAAGTTCCTAAGGAGAAGAAGGAAAAGAAGAAGAAAGAGAAGAAGAAGAAGGAGCCAAAAGCGACTGGGGGCAAACAAGTGTCGTCTGACAAAAATCCACACACAGCACTTACCAGGCCTAAATCGCCATGTGTCATATGCAAGGGAGACCACTTCCACAGAGATTGTCCCTGTATCCCTCGGATACTAAGGGACTGGTCTCCCCGTTTGCACAATTCGGTAGCGTCGACCTCTGATAGCCATGTTGACAGCTCACCGTTGACTAGTGAAAGTGAAGTCCCAGGACAAAGATGGAAAGCTAGATTTCCCTACAAATGGTGTGAAGGTGACCACGCCATCCACCGTTGTCCCTTCTTAGACGAGGCTAAAAGAGTTTTGGAAGATCGCTCGATTTTACGAGCGCAACTTCCTCCTGGATATCAAAAACTCCTGCCAAGTCCTTCACTAGTTGAGAACCCGGCTGGCCCACCCAGATGGTCAGCCGAAGTAGCTATCATTGAAGATGAACCGTCTGGATCCATGCCTGACGAAAGTCAAAAGGTTGAGATGGCAGTTGACCCGGTTTTGCCTTCAGAGGCTCTATCTTCGAATGATACCATCACAGAGGAGAATAAAGATGACACCGTCCAAATTCTCTTCATCAACACAGATTCCGACGAACAAGGGGACAATTTGCCCATTCCTTTATCGCAGGAAGGAACTCCGTCAGAGTCATATCTGGCCGTCTATTCGGTCCCACCACCAAGCAACCTAGTTGTCTCATTTGACTGGAACCAAGTAGGCAGACCCCGGTTGCCAGCAAGCATACCATTCAGAATTATCGTTCAAATATACAGAATGGTAATGGCTGGCACTATCATTGATGAGGGGGCATATGTGAGTATCCTTTCCTCTATTGCTTGGAAAGCACTTGGTTCGCCAGCGCTTTTGCCTGAAATGAGAAATCTATCAGGCTTTGATAAAGGAACCAGTCGACCTTTAGGGATCCTCCCCAATGTGCCCGTAACATTGAAAGGGAAGACCGTTCAAATGAACGTGATGGTCGTTCAAGGACCCTTGGATTATAACCTCCTCCTTGGATGAGACTATATATATTGCATGGGAGCTATTGTCTCCTCACTCTTTAGAGTAATGTGTTTTCCACATGAAGGAAGAGTGGTCAAGCTCGTGGACCAACTTTCATTTCCCGGATCACGCATCGCAAATAGTCATGTACCATCCCTAAATGGTCTATTCACGCAAGAAGTGTCTCAACCCACGGTCCGTCCTCCTGATGAGCGCGAGTAATCCGGGAATATATGACTGGAAGCCAGGGGCATGCGTCCTGGTCTGCTTCGGTAGGGAAACTTTGGGTATAGAGTAGGTTTCCGCGGGAGAATATGACTAGTCCGTACCCCGTCCGTAGAGGAAGAGGGGTTGTTCTAGAATAAGATTCTTTTGTCAAAAGTTATGTGAGTTGGCGGGCATCGTCGCTCACCTTTTTCTATTTCGGTAGACATTGCTGAGGAAGTGTTTTGTTTGAAAGATTAACGAGACAATCTTTGGGTAACCTGAAAGAGGTAAGCCTCTCTCTTTAAAACAATTGTTTTGAAGGAAAAGAAGTAGAGGTAACCTTGAAACTCTGTTTTATACCTGGGGGCATGCAAACCTTTTGGAGTGCAAGCAAAGAGCGGTTATTTATCTGTTTTTTGGGTTAGCCGTTTCCTAACTTGCATAAAGAAAGGATGCGGGGCAAAGCTTTGTGAGATGAAGCTCCATAAAAAATAGAATCTCAATGAGACACTCTTATCATATGACTGGTATATCGAGCAGTTTTAGCACAAAGTTCATGCTCGTTAAAAAATAAACGCAAGATCCGAGCAGTTTTAGCACATAGTTCATGCTCGTTAAAAAATAAACATAAGATCGAGTAAATGTTTCCACCCGCGTTTAAGCTCGTTAAAAAATGAACCTACCCAGTAAATAACCACTGTGAATGTAATATCATTAGCCATTAAAGCCTTGGTCGTGTTTGCCCGTCACCTCCACTTTTCCATTGGCCGATCGTTCACCTCCATATGTTTGTTTACCCATTTTGAGGAATAGCTGCGAAGAGTGATTTCACTAGCCATCCTTGTGACACTGCCGTGATTGGAAAATTCCAACCTGTACCTGGAATCAGCTGCTAACCTGTTTTATCACTCGTTCCTCAAAAGACGAGTCTTCTTTAAGCTCTTTTCATCTGACTCGTAAAATATGAAAAGATTGCCGAGTCCTTGGCCTTCCAGCTCATTAAAGGGACAGGAAGTGCTATCCCTCCTCTAGATTTTAATCTTTTTGGACCTAAGGGATTATTGCACAAAAATATCGAGCGCTTGTTTTATTCGGCTCGTTAAAACTATCGAAAACTCATCCCTTCTGTATTGTTTTATACTTTTTTGGACTTAAGGGATTAGATGACGAAAAAGGACTTTTGGAGTTAACTTTATGTACCTTTTCAGACTCTCTAAAAATGAAAAGGACCGAGTTATCCTTGTCGTTAGACTCGTTAAAATCATTAAATGGCGACAAACTTGTCTTTAGACGAGAACGAGTTTCACTATCGCTAGGCTCATTAAAACATAGCGATGGGCTTGCCCGAAGAGCAGGTTATAGAACAAGCATATGTTATCCTCCTCAAGCTTGACAAAAATAAAGAGGTACTGGTTAGCAATGACTGGGGAAAAATTGGGAGAAACTAAAGAAAACTTTGATGGTAGCAAGTCGCTCTTGAACATGACACTTTTCCTCCGTACCACAATCGGGTTGGGTTGTTTCATTCACCGGTCACATCCATGGTCTCGCCATACCATCCATATTTGGGGTAATGCTACCAATCCATCGCATCAGTGTCGCCATATGTTCAAGAGAAGTCGTTCAGAAAAGTCAACCGTGTCCCATCCACTGCTATACATTATCCTTCATCCTTTCATGACCGCCACCCTGAATCATATGTCACAGATCGTTTTCACCTCCATTAAAATCATTAGCTCCGTTCCGTGTCACTGATGTGGGATTCATTAAAGCCCTCCTTTGACAAATCACTTCTTGTCGACATCAGCTCATTATCCAAGAAGTTGACCTAGGAACAACCCCTTCAGTACTTTGAAGCTTGCATGCCTCAATGGTAAGTTTCTCACATCCGGCGACAGGTATACATCAATGACCTTTGACCGAAAGATTTTGCGTGGTGTTCGATGCCAAGTCCTGTATTCACACCACGTGAATTGTACTGCAGTACCTTGAGGGTCATTATCATTATCGGTGATTCCTCTCGCGCTTGTTAACGGTTTACATCATTGACCGGTAATCAAGCGATGTCTTTCCATGTTCGACTTCAGAACATTTCTCACATGGATCGACTTGTACTTAGAGTGAAGATCGAACGAGTTTGAAGACCCCGGATCTAGTTTCATCCATCCGGGTTGCGATATATATTCAGGAAAGATAAAGACATTGACATGTACATCATTGCAGCAGATAATAATCCTACTCAAAGGATGATAATTTCATCAAAATTATCAGTCTACCATAAGACGATTGTCCGTTCTATGTATATAAAAATGAATTTATAAAGCTGAGCATGGGAATGCCCGCCTCAGCTAGATCATGAAAGCAGTATGAAAAATAATGTATTGTATTGTATCTTATTACAGGTCTCCTCCCAGCATTGGATGAACTTCGGATCCCCCTGATAAAGCATTTCACCCGATAAACAACCTCATACTTTAGGGGGCAACTGTTATAGACATTTTTGTGCCTTACAGCATTAAGCATGAAATTTCCATAATCTAAGTTCCTACCCCTAGAGGAACAAGGCTAACAAACCACAGCAATTCACAGAAGTTCTCCACCAGAAACTGCTCAAAAACAAGTCAATTCAGGATCATTTCAGTGGCTACACTAGCTGTTTGCGCTGAATGTCAAAGCCAACACTGGCTACCTGCGTTGAATGTCAAAGGGAACACTGGCTACCTGCACTGAACGAGAGTGGACATGTGGCAAGTTCATTTCTCAAGGTGTCAAAACCCAGGAAGCTTCCAAAATGACACTTGCTTCAGGGAATTCGACTGGTGATGAGTAAGAGGTTCCAAATCTCCAAGTGGAAGCAAGAACCTCCAAGTGGAATCAAGAACTGACAGAGGGAGAGGACACTAGTCAGATCTCAAGCTGACTCATCCTCTCTCCAAACATCTATATATGGATCTCTCCTCCATGAGATCTGGGGGCTGGAATTTTGTTATTGCAAAGAATTGTTGTTGGTTTGAGATTGGAATCATTGGGTGCTTAATGCTTTGAAGGGGGTGAAGATAGGAATTCCATTTTCTGGGAAGGAGATGCTGGATTGGAACCCTCTGGGTTGTATCTCTTCCTGAACCTTGTTATTCATCAATAAAGCTATCTTGGTTTCTCCTATATACTGATGTGTCTTTGATGTATGATTGCATTGGTGTATTTGGTTTATTTCTAATCCTAAACTAGTTATGAATGTGAATACCTGTCTTTGTGTAGTGTTCTTCTCTTGTCGCAAGTAGCTGTTCTCTTGTGATCTTGCAGGAACCCGTTGAAGCTAGACAAGCAAGAAGGCAAGTAGCTGTTCTCTTGTGATCTTGCATGAACCTGTTGAAGCTGGGCGAGCGAGAAGGCAGGTAGCTGTGAACTCCCAAAGAGAAGAGAGACCGGATCGAGGGACAAACGGAAGACACCTATAAGTCTATTTATCTCTCTTCTTTCACATTTCATAAAGGAAGAAACTAGAATAGCTGTCCTTGCTTGTTGCTAAGGCACTGTCACACCTTAGGTGGATAGGATCGTCCTGCATAGGCATTTTTCCCCACAACAAATATGGTGTGAATTTCCAGGTGGGCACCACATGGGGAAAATGTGGGTGCCACACAATATATTTTGTTGACATGGTAAAGAGTTATTGGCCAAATCTTTGAATGAACATAAATTTGGATACATAGGTCGGATCAGGATAAAATTTATATTGCCAAAACTTGACAAGATGAACATGATGGTGGCATTAGTTTCTAGTTTCGAGGAAGTTCAAGATTGAGGAATTTTGTGACTCCATTTCCTTAACAAGACCTTCAAAATTGGGTTAGGAAAAAATAACGCCTTCACAGTGGTATAAGAGCTTGGTTCAATGTTTGGCCCTGAATGAGCTTAGGACTAAGTAAAGTGGTCCTAGTAGAATATAATTAAATGTGAATATTTTTGTATGATGCTTATAGCATTTGATTTATGGATTGTGTGTTGGATACAATGATTTTTCTAACATGCTTATCTATTTTGACAAATGTATTGACTTGGAACGTGATGTTTCAGGTGGCCTTATACCCATGTACTTATGGAAGGATCACCAAAGTGATAATGAATATGATATTGATATTATTGGTTGGATAACAATTATGTGTGTGACAACACATAAGAGGAAATCAAGGAATAATAAAAGAGAAAATGGAATGAGCAATAGAATGGTGCAGTATAGCATTGATATATCTCAACATGGACCTGAAGAGGAATTAGTGGAGAAAATAAGAGTAGAAGGTTCCTTGATTGGATGGATACTCTTAAAAGTATGAGAGTACAATTGAGGAACTATAAAGCTGACAATGAGGAACTTGTCAGGACCCTAGAAAGGAAACCATACATGTAGTCATACTGCAAAGCCTATCATACCTGTAATGACAAAGGAAGCATGAATTAAGAGCTAGCTACAAGTTTAAGCAATTTTCATTATGAATTGGAAGAACAAAGTTGAAGGATGATTGTGTAGAGAGCAATAAATCCAAGGAAAGACACTAACAAGGAAGTGAAGATATCATGAGAGGTGGGACTCCTCTAAGTACTCCCAAGATAAGAACACAAATATTTATACAATTACCTAATGATGTGATCAAAAGGAACTATCAATGTAAAATGAAATAGAATGAACCTCTTGACATAAGAATTCAAGAGGAAAAGCCACCTACATTTGATGGAGTGATGAAGAAGGTTGAAGAAGCAGAGGCATGAATTTTAGGGATGAAGAAGTTTTTCAAAGTCCATAATTACTCTAAAAATATGAAAGAAAGGGTACCCATCATTAACCTAAAAGGAAAATCTAATATCTGGTGGGAAGACCTTAATAATGTTAGGAACATTCAAGAAGAAGAACTGTCCTAGAGGATATTTAAGGCATATTTTAGAGAGAAGTAGTGAGAAGTAGTATTGCACCAAGAATTTTGCAACTCCCAAGTGCTCCTCAACTCTAGTTATCACCCGGGGTTCATACAAACTTCGAGGTGATAGTGCTATATACATAGTAGATGGGATTCTACTCATGCCACCCTCAACTAGGCAATTTGATCAATAGTGCTCCAAGATCATTATTTCTATTGAATTAGAAGGAGATTAACTATTGAAGGTGCAATTCAGAAGCTATATCTAATGAAAAAAAGGTAAATTCTTTTAAACCTCAACTTCTAGATGCTATCAACTTGTAAATGCTATTGAATAAATTCATGAAAGAACACAAGAGATATACTACCTGTAGAAAGGGAACTACACTATTTTGCAGTCAACCATCTTGCTATCAAATACACTTGTAAATAGGAAATTATCCTACCAAATCATAGCTCAATATTTCATGCATCATCTATCTAATTCACACTTGCATATGAATCAATGTTCTACTTGTGCTAAATCTATGATAAAGAAGCTAATACTATTCTATCTTCTAGTGAAGGAAAAATGATGGAATGACCTAGGTGCTACCCTTGATCATGGATTCCAAGCTAGGGGTCAACCTACTCCTAAACTAAGTCAAAATTGCATCACAGGTCGAAATAGGGGGTAAAACAGGCTGCTATAGGAGCCTTGTATTGCTACAAGAAGGCCTGTAATGCTACAAGAAGGTTTCTGAGAGGGTTTGGAAGGTAGGCATGATGATATCAAGGGATCGAAAGGTGGATGGCAGTTGTGGTAGATGGATGAAAGGTGGCCAACACCCCTAGCCAAGCTCAACACCTTAGGAAGGCCTATTTTTGACTAAGAGGGCTAGTCACAGTGACCTAAGGGAATGAGCTCAGGGATATAATTTTGGGATTCATAAAAGAGGGTGAAGAAGCCTTGGATGGAGATGGTGAAAGGTCCCTTGCCTGCAAATATGAACAACCATGCAACATCACATGAAATAAAATAAAATAACCAATCGTGAAAAAGATGAGTTGAAGTTAAATACCATCTAATCTATGCCAAAAACTATGATCTAGTCAAAAATCAACTTTTAAGCTACAACAAGCAGATGCAAAACAAAATGACTAACATAGACATTCTTCCAAGAAATCATAAACATAGCATTTTTGGGTTGGGATTGTAGATTCTTCCATTCATACTCCCATGAGGGAGAGGAGATAGAGGTTGCAATCACAAGAGTTTGAGGGGTTGTGTTCTAGTGAAATGCATAAAAATAATAAACATTCTAAGCTAAAAAGAAATACCAATTCATAAGAGGGACCTAAGCCGCTAGGGTTGGCCCCAAACCTAAGAGCCTCAACCCTTTGAAACTAACTCAGTGATGTATCAATAAGAAACTTCACATTATAATTGCATTAATGTGAAATACATCACATAACCAGTCAAAAGTAATAGTATCAAGTGCTTAAGCTCAATAGCCTTTTAGCTGAAAACAAAGTTCAAATCCTAATGAGCTCTTTGACATGTTTATTTATACAAGAGGGTAGCTACCAACATCTCCCTATAAAATAGGGATGTTTGTCTCCCAAAACTCTAGAAAGGTGGATCTAGATCTCATTGAATTGCACTTGCTTGGCTGCCAATGACCTCGTCCTACTTGGTTGCCAATGACCTCGAGCTAATGAGAAAGAAAGTGGTGATATTGGTTGATTGAGGAAGTTTAGGAGGTGGACAACCTCCTAGAATCTCTCCCTGTTGTCTACTCTGAGCTCCTGCATTGAAATCATCTTAAAATTGCTCCATTTCCTACATTTAAACCACATTATGCCACATGACATAGAATTTTTTTTTTTATATTTTACCCCTCTCACTAAGAATAATATAACAAAAGTTATAAATAAATGTGAGAAAGAGATAGTTCTAAAGCTGGAAGATGACATTATGACTGTTATGATGTACCTATTGATGATCCTCATCATAACCCCCATACTGAAATTGTTTCCCATCCTCTCATAAACTCAGTCATCTATGTCCATGTCCTTCATGGCTTTGGTGGCCTCCCTAACATCCCAAGGCTCCTCAGATCGTATGCCTTCTTGAGGATAAAAACTTGCATTTGTTTCTATGTCTATCCACTCCTTCCTGTCCTTTGTTTCATTTCTTCCTTCTTGTAGGCCTAGCAGAGAGGGTGGAATGAGCTTGAGTCCAATCCAATTGAATTTTAATCTTTGCATGATTCTTTTGTATAGGGGTGTCATCTCCAATGCATTCATCAGCCTTTCAGGAGAGTGATACTCCATGATCTAGAGATTGTGGGGTAAGGCATTCCATCTCCTCTGGTATGCTTGTTGGCTTTCTGTCCCTAATAGCCTAAATGTGTCTTCGAAATGTGATATGGCTTGTTCCTAGGTGGCAAGGTATTTGGGTGCTAGGTTAACATTATTAGAGATGATGCTACGATTACTAATGATAACCATTGGGCTAATTAGCTCTTCTCTGATATAAAGTGGTTCCTTTTCACCCTTTTCCATGACTCCCTTTACTTCCTCAGCTCTTGCCTCCTCATGAGTCATCTAAGATTCTAGGGCCATTAGTTGTGCATCCCCCAATTTTGCATTGGGATCCCAAATATTCATACTAGTCAAGGTTAGGTTATGAATTTAGAACTAAACCAAATTTTCTCTATCTTCTATGCTAACCTAGCTGCAAAATTCAAGGAATTGTTTGTAATCTTGAAATGGCATAAACCCATGTTGTGCTAAGGTATTGATTTGGAATTGAATCCAATTATCTTTGAGAAAGATTGCATAATACTTGGATGGTTTCCTTCACTATAATGCCTCCATGGAGAGGTTATCCATTTTGGTTAGTTGAGTTTCCTTCTCCCGCAACTTCTCCCTCAACCACCTATTTTCTCCCTATAGTTGCTCCCTCATTGTGGACTCTCCCTCTCTCTTAGATCACTTAATTATTTTCCATTTCAAGGACATTTTCCTCCATGAGGCCCATATCTTCCACCTTTTTAAACATATAAATTTTCATCCATCTATGGGTTCTCCCTCTTTTTGGTTCTAGCTCAAACAAAAGTGGGACTACAAATTTTTGGGGAATAATTCTCCCTCCTTCAAGGCATTTATAATAGGAGGTTAGGCTAGGTTGTGGAATAGGCTCTTGGAGCTCTAGGAAGTCCCCCTCAAACGTTTTTGGGGAAGCTTCTACCTCCTATCACATTTTTCCCCTTCCGTTGCACATTCTACCCCTCTTATAACATTCCCCCGTTCCTCCTGTAGCACACTATGTTTTTCCTGTAGCGTGTTATTTTCTCCTTGTTGGAGGGTGGTAGGTGTGTTGGGTTGTTTTAAGGTGGTGGGCCTCCTTACATACACTATAGGAGTATTTGTTATGGATTTTGAAGAGGTGACCTCTTCAATTTTTCTTTTAGTGGGCCCCACCTCCTCTTTCTTACTTGGCGACTCTTCAATTATGATAGGGTCTTTGATAGGAGTTTGTGTCCTTCGTTGTTTAATATTGGTGCTTTTCCTGGTCTTAAAGTATAGGGGGGCTTTCCTTTGTCTCTTCTCTTTAGGTTTGACTGGGGTTCTTAAGGTAGCTAAGGTTGTAGCTACCTCTTTTTTAGTGGGTCCTGGAGGCAAACTTGCTTACTCTAGGGATACCTCTACTTCTCTAGGCTCAACACTTTTCTCGGGACATGGTTTTTCCTATTTCTCTCCATCTTCCTCTTCATCTTGTTCTTTTTCTACCTTTGCCTCTAGTTCTTCTTTTTTCCTCTCTACATCTATTTCTCTTCTTTCTTCTTCTGACCATGCTTGTTCCTTCCCTACCTTTGTCCCTTCTTCTTCTTCTTCTTCTTCTTCTTCTTTCTACTCTCTTCCCCAACAATAGAGGTTAAGGTCTCACTTGGTGTGAGGGTTTGTGTGTCAATGAAGGCCTCTCTATCCATGTCTATGAATTTGGACCAAAGGACAAGGATTCTTAGTTTGTTCAAGGCATCCCCGAAGGATTCAACATCCAATGTATCCCCATTATGAAGACCATGATAGGTTCTCCTTGACATGGGTTGCACGAAGGAGGATATTCTGCTTTCTGATATGATCAATCAGGTACTAGCCCGCGGATCACATATATGGATCGGCTTACACATATACCCATGCTAGGGTACCTTATGCATTATACTCTTTATCCCTAAATAAGTAGAAGGTGCCTTTTAGTCTTCCCCTACCCCCCACTATCAATTTAATGAGGCCATGGTGGCCTAGGTGTTAGTGTTTTCCCTCTCTCACTTTCTAACTCATGTCCTTGATGGAATGTAGGAGGAAGTATGGTACATTGAGTCTTTGAGCCAAGGGAAATTCTACTTGAAATATGAGTTCATGAAGTACTCTAAATTGGTAGGCATATACAACACTCAGCCTCCCCTCACAAGAGATGTATTTCAGGATATGGTAGGCCACCTCATCCCAAGGGTAAGGTAGGCTTTCCCTCCTAACTCCATTCTTATCCTCGACATGCTTTTCATTGGTAGTGAAGAAGTTCTTTTTAGCAGTGCCATTGTTGGTCCTGTCTTTTGTTTATGAGTAATGGGCCATGGAAAATTCAAAGGTAATATCATCATAATATACTTTCAATAGTTCAATGAATCCTAGCCACTAGTATGTTATAAAAATTTCTACCACGGGAGGATGTAGATGGATTATTTTGATATCAGGGGGCTCTCTTCTATTAAGTCCTTCCCCTATCTCTTCTCTATGTTTTTGGCTAAGTGAAGGAGAGATTCTTCCTATAACGGATTTTGTGTATAATTTAGTGGCAACAGTGGGATAAAATTCATGGTTCATGATAATTTCCCACATTCCCTCTAATCTACAACCCTAAAATATCTTTCAATTTCACAATTTGACTCCTACTTCCTGTAGAATTTGAACTTCACCTTGCATACAATTTATGGGTGGATGAAGGAGATGGTGCACTTAATTTTTATCGTGTGGTCTAGGATGAAGGTAATAAATTAGAGACCAATTCATCCCTTTTGTAGCATTCCTTCACCTTTTTAGTCTTCCTGTAACACTCTCTCAGCCTTCCTATAGAAGTTGCAAGCTTGCATGTAGCTCCCTCGTGTAGAAATGGTAGAACAAGGTTCGAAACTCCTCGATGGTACCCTGAGCTCATCCTCTCCTTAACTATTTTTTAAATGAGCATTTATGAAAAATAATTCAAGCCCCAGTACATAATATGTCATTTTCGGCTTAGGCTTGGAGCGTTGTGATGGCCTGGCAGTCACACGAGGTTTCCTCTTTTGGACCATTGTTCCCAATCAGAGTAATTATTCCCTTGTTCCTCGTAATCACCACCCACTCTCTGTGATCCCAACTCAAATGATGTGACACCTCCATGTTGCATGAGTGCTTATCATCACCTTTGTTTTACTAAATGAGGGTGGCCAAGTTAAAAGGTCACCTCCAGCTTATTAAAACACTTCCTCTCAAAATTTACAAATTTTCGTTATTTACAGATAGGGAGGAGATGAGAGTTTTCCATACCTATTCCTACTTCATGATCTAAATGATTTAGGGATGTGCATGCTGGAGTTGGACCTGATTATTGTCATCAAGGGATTTAACTTGTTGTGTGTATTTCCTGTGTATTTCTTCTTTGCTCCTCATGATATTTGATTGTTGTGTGTGCAGGTACCTTGTTGATGTCCAAGCTACTCATGTTGGTGGAGAGTCCTACTGGGAGTGATATGACTACTACAGATTGGCCTCATAAGTTTTCATCACCCCTTTTAATGATGAGAAAAAAACAAGATTATTGTTTTTTGTGATATGTGCACAGGCTACTATAGGAGGAGGTTCTCTTCATGTAGTTGTCCTTTTCTTTTCTTCTAGGGTCTTTAAGTTGCATGGGGGTGATGAGAGAGGATGTAAGAGGTCTCAAGGGAAGATATAGGACTCAAGGGAGTGGTGTAGATTTGTGGAAATGGAGAGGATGTCGTATGTGTTTCTCAAGAAATTTTTAGTAGGGGTAAGACAAAGTGGAGGTATTTTTAGTGCTTTTATTTTCTATTTTTTTTGAACTAGGATGGATGAGTGATGGATGGATGGTGGACCATGGTGGGGCAACCTTATTCATCCTTTGCAAGGTCATGCTGGGCTGTCCTTTCCTTCGTACCTCCCTCCTGCAAATTTTTGGAGCCCTCTTGTAGTACTACAGGACCTTCCTATATCAATTACAGGTCCTTCCTGTAGCAATCCAAAGAGGGGGTGAAACTTGAATTTTGAGCTAATGGGATGATGGAAAAGGGTGATCACATGAGTGTTGATAATGTATATGAAGTGGATGGAGGGAGGAGTGGAGAGAATCATGAGGATGTTGGCCATGTGGCTATGGAATCTACCATTATCTTAAATCCTCGAAAATGACAAAAAAATTAACAGACATGATGTAGATACATTTCCTATTTTTTTCCTTTGTTTTTTTCTTTCCTTTTTTCCTTTTTTTTTTTGAAGACACGCAGGTTGCCTCAGAGGATGTTTTCAACCTATATGCCTGCCCTAGGTGCCTTAAGAGAGGTTTTCATCCGAGTATCTTTATTAGTTATCCTCTTTTTTTCTCCTGGGCTGCCTCAGAGATTTTTCGACCCAAGCATTCACCTCAGATGTCTCATAAAGGTTTTCATCCAAGCCTTTTATTTTATTTTTTATTTTTTTTCCTTTAAAAAAAAAGGTATCTAGAAATGTTGTGGGCTAGAAGCTATGACACTTCCAATCACATTGATCTCTCTATTGACTATACTGGTGAATTCTTCCTTAGACATAGTTTTTATGTATACCTTCCACCTGTAGCCATTGAAAAGCAAGGGAATCCCTTCCTCATCAATGCTCCTAATTTGGACAACTCCTTGTCATGAAGTTTCTCTATCAGGTATGGTCCTAGCCATATTTTCATCATTTTTCCTTTGAAATACTTGAACCTAGAGTCATATAATAATTCCCAATCCCCTTCTTGAAAAACCTTGTCCTTGATATGCCTATCATGCCAGGCCTTCCTTTGCAATTTTATAACTTCAATGTGTAGGAGGGCCTGCATTCTGAACCCATCCAATCCATTCAACTAGAGAAGCCTCTCTTTTTGTGCTTTGGTGACATCTAAGTCCAATTGGGTTTCCATTCTCAAAGTATTATACTCAAACTCAATAGAAAGCAGAGCTTTCTTTCCATAAACCAGATCATATGGAGTGAACCCAGTAGTTGTCTTCCAAGTGGTGTTATAGGTCCAAGTGGCCTCCAATAATCTACCTACACAATCTCTCTTGTTGTTGCTCACAACCTTGGAGAGGATGCCCTATTTGTAACCTCTACTTGCCTGAGGGTGAAAGGCACTAGATGTTTCGTGTTTGATATGATGCTACCTTAAAATATTTTCCATCATATCTGATGTGAATTGAGCTCCCTGTTTGGTGACTATCTCTCTGGGGTATCCAAATTTGTAGAAGATATTTTCCCTTAAGAACTCAGTCACTTTCTCCTTTTTTGCTTCCTTGACAATCTTTTGTATCAATCCACTTTGTCAAGTAATCAGTGAACACAATGATGTACTTTTTCTGCCTTGATAGTGAATCAATTGGCCCAATGAAATCCATGCCCCACTTGTCAAATGGCTCCAAGGCTACCCAAGGTTGTATGGGATTTCATCCCTGGGTGTGGGTTTTCCCATCCTCTAGCATTTATCACATCTACTGGTATACCTCCTTGCATCTTGGTGGAGAGTGGGCCAATAATATCCATCTTGTAGAGCTTTGAAAGTTGTTCTTTTGGTAGAAAAAAGACCTCCACAGGGCCCATCATGAAAGGCCGGGAGGATGTCAAATAATTCCTCTTCCCTAACACCTCTCCTTAACATTTGATTTGGTCCCATCTTGAAGAGATTTACCCCAATCTAAGTAAAATTGGCACTTTTCCTTACAATTTTGTTGTTCTCCCTGGATGACAGATTTGGGGGGAATTTTGCAGCAACTAGGTAGCTGGCTATGTTATAAAACCCTGGATAGAGAAATGAGATAGAAAATAGGTCACCATATGGAATATGATCGTCGACCATCCCTTCATCACCTACAAGAAAAGCAAGTCTAGACAAAAAATCTGCAACTACATTTTATTTTCCAAGCTTGTTAATGATAGTTAAATCAAACTGCTGTAACAATAAAAACCATCTAATGATTCTAACATTCACATAAGGCTTATTCATCAAGTATCTAATAGCTACATGATCAATATGCACAAAAGTTTGGTATCCAATGATGTAGTGTCTAAATATTTTTAAGGAGTGTACAACAAATAGGAGTTCTTTCTCAGTTACAGAGTCATTCAGTTCAACCTTAGACAAATTTTTACTAATGAAGTAAATGGAATAAGGTAAGTTACCATATATTTACCCCAAAGCTTCCCCCACAACTTTGTCAGATGCATCAGCATGTATATGGAAAGGTAGAGCCCAATTTGGGCCCCCTAAGTATGGGTGCAGGGGTTAATTTCTCGTTCAAAATCTCAAGGGCCTCTTGGTAGCTATTTGTCCAGCAAAATTCTAAGTCCTTGGCCAGCAATCCAAAAAATGGTGATCCAATTTTCTAAATTCCTTTATAAACCTCCTATAATATCCATCTAAGCCCAACAAATTCCTAACATCCCTCTTCTTTTGAGGAGTAGGGACCCTTTTGATGATGGCAATCTTGTTTGGGTCCACTTGTATTCCCCCTTGAGATATTGAATGGCCAGGGATATTCCCTACATTCATTAAGAATTCACATTTCTCAGGACTAAGTGAGAGTTTCATTTCAATGCACTTCTTTAGGACTTTTCACAGGTTAGAGAGAGCCTCTAGGAAGTCACACCCATAGGGAGTGAAGTCATCCATGTAGATCTCTACAGAGTCATGGAACATCTCAAAAAAGATGCTTAGAACTTCCCTTTGAAATGTGGCAAGGCATTGCATAGATCGAAATGGAGGACCCTATAAGCAAAGTTACCCCAAATAAATTTGAATGTAGTTTTGTCCTGATCCTCAGGGATGATTTAGATCTTATTGTAACCACTGAATCCATATAGGAAAGAGAAGAACTTATTCCCTACAAGACCATATAAAACTTGATCAATGAAATGCAAAGGGAAATGGTATTTCTTGGTGGCTTTGTTCAGTTCTTTGTAATAAAAAATGATGCTCCACTTCCCATTCTTCTTTGGGACCCAAACTATAGAGGACACCTACACTATCTGAGATGGGGTATATGAACCCTGCATCCAACAACATTTTCAATTCTTCTTTTACTATGTCCTTGAGGGTGGGGTTCATTCTCCTCTGATGTTGGCAGACATGTTTGAATCCCTCCTTGATGTATATGTGATGATTACACACTGAGGGATTCACCCCCTTCATTTCTTTATAGTTCCAAGAAAAGGCATCTAAGTGTTCTCTCAACATCTTGCACAAATTCTCTTCTTGGATGGTTGAGAGAGAGGGGTTAATATTTAAGGTTCTAGATCAACCAAATTATACAAATTTGACAAGGGCGGGTCTTGGGTCAACTAAGCACAATTCAGTCCATGAACTGCTCTCAGACTCTCTTACAAGCTCAACAAGAGGCATGGTATTAGGGGGTTGGTTCTGGAGGATCTAGTTAATGTGGTCATCTTCATCAAGTTTCACCCCTCCTATAACAACATCTATGGTACAAATTTGATGGGATGTTGTATGGTACACTTCATCTTCCTCCTCCTCTTCTAGCCATAGGGGAAAGTCATGCTCAATGGATGGCTGAGCAGAAGGGTAAAATACCAATTGTTTGGACAAATTCCCATTCTTAATAGTCAAGTTCTTGGCCCTGCAACTAATGTAGGCATCATTAGTGGCTAACCATGGCCTTCCCAAGATGATAAGATAACCATTGAATTTGGTTTTCGGCTCGAGAACCAAGAAATAAGTAGGATAATCCCAAAACTCAATAGAGACCATTACATCCTCAACAAATCCCTCAAGAGCCACTATGGATCTATGTGCAAGTTGTAGTATTGTAGTGGTCTTTCTCAAGGATTCTTGGAGGTTTAGCTTTAGCATGGTTTCTTTAGTCATCACATTCATGGCAACCCCAAGATCAATTAGTGTATGAGGGAAAATGATGCCATCAATGTTTAAATCTACCATTAGATTTCCAGGGTCTAGATATTTTGGACAAATCACTCTCCCCAACATCAAATCAGATAATTGACCAATAATATTGATGGTGGGGGTGTCCCTTTTTATCCTCCCAGGGTGTTTGAAATATTTCTCTTTGATAATCTTATTGTAGATGGGAACATCCTTAGTAGCTTGGAGGAGGGGTATTTTAGCACACAAGTTCTTCAATTCTCCCAGAAGTTCAGTCTCTTTTGAGGTGTGCTAGTTAGGACGGATCAATCTATTAGGAAAATAAGGTAGATTTTCTTGAGGGATACTCTCTTCCTTTTTCCTCTCCAATTTCTTTAGGTGGATATGGAGGTTGGTTATCTCGAAGGACTCTTCCAAGCCTGAGGTTGATTTCTTGAATCTCCACAGCATAGGCAAGGTAAGATGTCTCTCCATTGTAGACCTGCTGTGATTTCTTGTTATTCATGTTTGGATTGGGTTGATAAGGCAGTTGAGGTTTCTTGGATGGAGAAGGATAAGTGAGTTGTGGTTGATATGGAGGTGGAGGCAGTAAAGCAGGAGGTTGGTTGAGTTGAGTCCTCCACCCTTGTGATGGGTTATTCCATTGAGGATGTTGAGAAGCATTTGGCTGAAAGGGTTGATTGACAAGTTGGGGAGGACATTGAGGAGCATAACGTGAAGAAGGGGGTGTGGACCATGATGGATGAGTGGAAGAGTACCAGGGTGGCAAGGGTGTATTTTGGTTGGGATGGTAATAAGAGTAAGATGCAACTTGCATGTCGTGCTAGTATGGCCAAGGTCCTTGAGGCCGTCTTTGATTTATGAAGCAAAGTTGCTCAGCCCCACCTTCTGCCCCTTGGTATAAACCTTTTAAACCAAGAAAAGAAGGACATTTTTCAGTGGCATGGTTTTCCTCATAGACTGAGTAGACCTCTATGACATTTAATGTGAATTCATTTCTCGGGTTCCTTCTAGTGCATTTAGGGCAGAAAATGGCTAGGGCCCTCTTTGCTTCCTCTTTTATCCTCTTGATCTACATGGTATCCATTTTCAAGGAAAAGGCATGCAACGTTTCACTTTTAAAGTCCTCCAACATGTTCCAAATATCATTCTTGATGGATGTTATGGAAGGAGAGGAACCGACCAAGGCTTGACTATCCCTACCCTTCTTCCTAGCAACCCTAGAGAGGTTTTTGAACATTGTTTTGATGTCTTCATAGGAAAACTAATAGATGTCTCCCCCAGAAAACATGTTGAGCGTTTCCATCATGTCCTTGTTGATCCCTCGGAGAAGAACTAGCTTGAGTGATTCATGATCAAGGGTTCATTTGACCCTCCTATAATTGAGCTGAAATCTCTCCTCATAATCCTCTAGGGATTCATGAGGTCCAAGAGTCATTCTAAACATTTCCTCTTTGGTTTCATTGGACCTATAATAGTCCCTATAATTTTTATTAAAGACTTGTTTCATTTGACCCCAGGTAGTGATGTTATCCCTAGGCAAACCCATAAACCAGTGCAAGGTTGTAGTCTTAAGGGTAGATGAGAATTACTTCAGCTTCTGGTAGTCATAGGTCCTACAAACAACAACAAATTCAAACATAAAAGTATCAGGATCCTCAGAGGTTAAGCCATGGAATTTCGGGAGAGCAGTAGGGCTTATATTATTCATTCTAGCCTCTCCATTAGTATCTCTAATAGGGAAAACCTCATTATTCCTATTTTCATCCATGGTTTGGGTAGGTGAAATGGGTTCTTATTCTTCCCTAATTGGTTCTTCAAAGATCTCAGGTTGCTCACGTAAATGGTCTTCTAACTCTCGTGTAGTCATAGAGGGAAACTGACAGTCACCGAAGAAGAGTGAAGGTTGACTGTTTGAGGGTGTGGGGGTGTTTGGTAATAATTTTCCTTGAGTATCTCTATTCCTACAAGGCATGAATTATTTGTTTCTTTTTTCTTTTATGTGATTTTTTCAAATATGAATGCAAAACAGAAAATAATGCTTAAGAAGAAATAACATCTACCTAGACACCTCCATGACAACGGTACCAAAAAGTGGTGAACCTTGGTATTGCACAAAGGGTGTTGCAACTCCCAAGGGCTCCTCAACTCTATTTATCAACTCGGGGTTCATACAAACTTTGAGGTGATAGTGATATATACACAATAGATGGGATTCTACTCATGCCACCCTCAACTAGGAAATTTGCTCAATAGTGCTCCAAGACCATTCTTTCTACCTAATTAGAAGGAAATGAACTATTGAAGGTGCAATTCAGTAGCTAGCTCTAATGAAAAAAATGTAAATTCCTTTTAAACCTCAACTTGTAGATGCTATGAACTTGTAAATGCTACTGAATCAATTCATGAAAGAACACAAGAGCTATACTACCTACAAAAAGGGAAATACACTACGTTTCAATCAACCATCTAGCTATCAAATCCACTTGTAAACAAGAAATTATCCTACCAAATCATAACTTAAGATTTCATGCATCATCTATCTGATTCACACTTGCATATGAATCAATGTTCTACTTGTGCTAAATCTGTGATAAAGAAGCTAATGTTATCCTATCTTGCAGTGAAGAAAAATGGATGGTTGGAATGGCCTAGGTGTTTCCCTTGATCATGGAGTCCAAGATGGGGGTCAATGTACTCCTAAAATAAGTCAAAATTGAATCATAGGTCGAAACAAAGGATAAAACAGACTGCTATAGGCATGCTACAAGAAGTTGTTATAGGAAACCTGTATTGCTACATGAAGGCCTGTATTTGGGATTCATAAAAGAGGGTGAAGAAGTCCTATATGGAGATGGTGAAAGGCCCCTTTCCTGTGGATCCAAGAAGCCCTACAACATCACATGCACATGCTCTTTTATCATTGATAAAATAAAATAACCAATGGTGAAAAAAATGAGTTGAATTTAAATGGCATCTAATCTATGCCCAAAACTTTGATCTAGTCAATAAATATACTTCTAAGATACAACAAGAAGATGCAAAAAAAATGACTAATATAGACCTTCTTCCAAGAAATCATAAACATAGCATTTTTGGGTTGTGATTTTAGATTCTTCCATTCATGCTCCCATGAGAGAGATGAGATAGAGGTTGCAATCACAAGATTTTCAAGGGGTTATGTTCTAATGAAATGCATAAAACTAATAAACATTCTAAGCTAAAAATAAATACCAATTGATTTGAAAAAGGGGCACTTAGGCTTCTTGTCTAGCTTACAAGAATCTCTCCCACTTCCAAAGCTTGAATTTTCCCAAGTCTTTAATAATTAACCAATGCGGAATTAAGAAATGCTTGAAAATATAGGTGTATGCTTGTATTTGTTTTAGCTGATTATTTGATTTAAAATATGTTGTTTGTGTTGATATGTGAATGTGCTTAAACTAATATATTAATGCATATAACAGTGAATAATGCAGCAGTAAAAACAAACACATAAGACAACAAATTAATTAGGAGTTCACCCACAACTCTTGGGCTACATCTCCATGAGCTCTAGTTAATTCAACTAGGCTCTATGGGATTATGGTGTAGGTCTTTTTTACAAGCTCTTAGCCCAACTCATGCTATTCTACACAAGAACAGTGGGTTCAGACACCATTTAATCCCTTCGGCTCCTGAAGCTCTGGCTTTTGGCTCTTGGCTCTTGGCTCTGGCTCTTTGGCTCTTGGTTTTGGCTCTTGGCTCCAACTCTGGCTCTTTGGCTCTAGTTCTGGCTCTTGGCTCTGACTCTGGCTCTTTGGCTCTTTGGCTCTCTGCTCTGACTTCTTTCTGCCTTCTGCAACCTTCAACTCTCTCTGGCTTTTCACTTGAACTTCAAGTGACCCCAAAGGCTCCCTCAGCTACTTTTCCCTGCTCTGCTGCTATTACTTTCAGCATTCAGCAACAAACAATAACTTGGCCACCAACAATAACTTAGCAGCAACTTGGTCACCGTTCAACAACCCAACAGCCCCTGTTTTCTACCATTCTGTGGCTTTTAAGCTAAATTGCACTGCCTGCTTATCTCCCCTCTCAGGCTCTCTGTCTTCAAGCCGTTGTCCCTTCATTTTCCTCCTCTGAGTGTTAATAATCATTGCTGAACACTTCCTAGGATGGATGCCACCTATTTGGTAACGGACAGGGAAATCGGTGCTTAAAATTCCTCTGAGCAGTTGTTTTATATTTACACAGAGAAACATTGCCAAACACGGGAAAATTCACAGAACACACAGTTATGAAATTCAAAGTTTTATAATCCCGCTTTATATCCCTATCGGGTCTGCTTGGGGATCGCTTATCACAATCGCAATTGGCCTACCCCTTTATTTTTCGTTTAATAAACAAAACAGGTGAAATATATTAAAAATCCCATGAAAATGGCTTTGGGCGGATTTCAAATATTATGCATTTGCATTCCAGAACCCTATCAGGTCTGACCATATCGCATCACTAGTCACAACGGCCCTTTGGCTTCCCCTTTGTTATCACCAACACTGATCCGCCAATATCAGCGATCGCAGTTGGGCTATCTCACACACACACACACACACACACACACACACACACACACACACACACACACATATATATATATATATATATAATATGGCCGCTCCATTGTTTGCCGATGGTGATGCGCAGATTTCAGCGATCGCTCCATCGTATCGCCCCGGTCCCTCGCGCCATGCCTCCACTCTGTCTTGCTGATCATCGCCGATGCGATATGCCGGTCAAATCTAGATCGTTGATCGGCCAGATCTAATGGCCCCTATGCATTCATTGTGCCAGCCTCTCGATATCCCTCATTTCATTATTTTCTCATGTTTTTAAGCTTTTGATAGTGTTATTCGATGTGTCCATAACTCCTCCTTTTGTGCTTGTTCTTCCTTTTTGGGAGATTTTGAAGACTTAGAGGGTTTTTAGACCGATATTTCAAGGGATTTTTGCCTCTTTTTCCTTTGAAAAAGGGTAGCTTCATTTTATGATAGCTTTCCCATATGAAATCCATTTTCGCCCATTCAAGTTGCATTGGATTTAGAATGGAGGGATCCCTGCAATGAGACTATGTCTGAGAGCAGCCTGCAATTTTCATTTTCCTCTGATTTACAAAGGATTTGTGCCATTTGGAACCTTTTACCTCTTGCATGAAGTCTTTTAGACTTAGAGGTTTATCCAGGATCCATTTTTGGATCACGCCTTCCCACTAAAAGAGATTTTGGTCTCCAAAAGACTGATATAGTGATATAAATAGTAAATGAGAGTGACTCACCCTCTTCTTTCAGCCTCCCTACACCTAACTTTGCATAGTGCCTCTGAACCAAAGTTTCTGACCACTTCCCTTCTCTTATATGGGTTGGTATTCCTCAGAAGAATTGTCTTCATCCTTACCTTCTTGCACAACTTCTACTGAAATGATCATAGAAGGTAGTTTGAGCTTCTTTGCCTTGATCCTTGATCCAAGGTGGCTCAACAAATGTGAAGTATATCTCCTCCACAAAACTTTCATTTGTACCTGTTTGACAAGCTGCCAACAACAACTGTTAACAACAACAGAAACACAGACAACAACTGGATTGCGTAAACTCCTCCTTCAACAAAAGAAACAGATTTTCACATCTTTTGAACACCTCCATGTCTTATATCTGCATACAAATGATGGACTAGATAACAAGCCCACAAAACATGCCTTTAAACAAATGACCCTTCAAGTCAAGCATGTAGAAAAATACCATTAGGACTCTTTTTCCAAAAGATGAAACTTTCATCATTATCTCCATTTGGAGACTGTTGGAATTATGTTTCTGGTATGGCTATATGTTACAGATGTTGTACTTGATGTTGTACTTGATGGCAACTCCCGTGGCAAGGCTCTCAATTTGTTGAAAATTAAGAAGTACGCAGGAAATCAGTTCAGAAGGTGCGTACCCGCAGGTACACCATGCAGGGACCGCGTCCAGATACGCAGGCAAGCCGTTCATGAGGTGCGTACCCCCAGTGCACACATTTTAAGGCAGAGAAAAGCACGTGGGGGTTTCTTATGTTTTACTCTTGGTATTTAGCCGATGGTATTTGTGTTACTACGGTTTTGGCTTGTGGTATTGTTACATGATTTTAGGAGGAGCTTGCCTATATAAAGCAAAGGAGATCACTTGGCTAATGCATCTTTTGCAATTGAATATCTTTAGATCTGAAATATTGGGTTATGGTCTTAAAAGCTTGATCTATATGAAAGGGAAGTTGAAGGTGAATCTGTGAAGGGTGATCTCTTGAGCGCATGATTAGATCTAAGCAACTGTGCCATTCTGGTGGACTGCCTACTTGGCCCTAATCAGAAGGCCGCAGGTGCAGAAACAGAAGAACTGCGTGGGTACGCAGTACAGAAACAGGAGATCTGCGTCAGTACGCAGAGAAGAAACAGGAGATCTACATCGGTACGCAGAGCAGAAACAGGAGACCTGCATCGGTACGCAGAGCAGAAGAAGGAGAACTGCGTCGGTACGCAGAGCGACGAAGGTTCAGGTGCGTCCGCATAGTAAAAGTACGCGGCGCGATAGTATCTTTGGGTGCGTCCCTGCAGTAAAAATACGCGGCGTGATAATGTCTCTTGGTGCGTCCCTGCAGTAATAGTACGCAGTGCGGTTGAAGGAACAGTGCGTGGGCACGCAGTGCGGCAGAAGGATCTCTGCGGGTATACGCAGGGAAGCAGAAGGTGAATTGCGTAGCGACACAGGCCACAGAAGGGAAAAATGCGTCCCTGTCTTAAAATGTTCTGTTGATTGAATTTTTCTATTGATAAGGTGTTCTGGGTTAGTTCTGTTATTGCTGATCTGATAACTGTAGTGGGCTGTAGCTTTTATGTACTTGATGATCATTTGAAGCTTTATGAAAAGAGTTAGGGGGTTGAAGCTCCCTTCCAAGAGAGACTGGAAAACGAGAGAGAGAGAGTTGTAGCTCTCTGCAGGTTGCAGCCTGCGTACTGGTAAAGGACTGCACCAGTACAAAACCATTGTAAAAGAAGTTTATAATTTGAAAGAAGATAGAGACATATTGCAGCAGGTGGTTTTCACCCACATTGGGTTTCCACCTTACATCTTGTGTTCTTTGGTGTGGCTATCCGTTTTTCTTTGTTCATGCTCATTATTTTATGGTACTGACATGCAAAAATAATTCAAAGAACAAATAAGGAAGATCTATTAAAAGAATAAGATAATACTGATTCAGCCCCCCTCTCAGTATTTTCAACAATTGGTATCAGAGGAGGTCCTTCAGAGAAGCTTGATCGCTTGAAGGTAGATCGTTCATCATGAGCAACTACGAGAGAGAAGCATCAATCAGGCCATCGGTTTTTGATGGGACAAACTTCAATTATTGGAAGGTAAGAGTTACTGCCTATCTTCAATCTCTTGGTACAGAAGTTTGGGACATCGTAGAGACAGGCTATGCTTTTCCTTCAGCTACTCCTACAGATGCAGCCGAGAAAGAGAAGTATGAAACAAATGCGAAAGCAGTCAGTACTCTATTAGGATGTATATCTCAAACAGAATTCATGAAGGTAATGCACTATAAATCCGCAAAAGAGATATGGGACAAAATTGTCACGAGCTATGAAGGAGACGAATAGGTAAAACGTGCTAAACTTCAAACCCTCAGAATTCAGTATGAGACTCTCAAAATGTATAATGATGAAAGTGTGGCTAACTATTTCCTTCGGGTAGGTGAGGTTGTTAATTGTATGAAGAATTTGGGTGAAGAAATAAAAGAGGCTATTGTAGTTGAAAAGGTCCTAAGATCATTGTCCCCCAAGTTTGAATCTAAAGTATCTGCAATAGAAGAAAAGGAAAATCTTCGAATTCTTACTATGTCTCAGCTACATGGAATTCTAACTGCTTATGAAATGAGAAAGGGAGGTCCATCAGACAGAAGAGAAGCTGCTTTCAAAGCATCAGGCAAAGAAGATTATTATAAAGCAAGCCACGTCCCGGAAGAAGAGGAAGAAGAATCAAATTTTATCAGAAATATTCAAAGGGGTTCTGGAAGGTTTAGAGGTAAGTTGCCTTTTAAATGCTTTTCTTGTGGAAGAGTGGGTCATTATGCTGCAAAATGTCCTTATAAGGATAAAGGAAAGGAACCTGCTAGATGGAACAAGAAACGGAACGCAAATAAGAAAAGCTACTACACTCATGAAGATAGTGATGGTCTATCAAACAGTGATGAAGATGAACAAGGTAATGAATATAAGTTGTTAATGGCATTTGAAGATGATGATTATATGGATGCTATAGATGTGGATAAATTTTATGATGAAATTACTAGACTCAAGAGATGTATAGAAGAAAAGAACATGATCATTGATACTCTACAATTTCAAATTGATGAAAAGGAAAAACATCTTGAAAAATTAGAAGGTGAAATTGTTGGTCTTAGAAAAGAAATTGAGAAAACAAAAGCAATTAATCTCAAGTTTGTCAAAGGATCTGAAACTTTGGATGAGATTATCAATGTGCAGCGGTCTCCACTAAACAAGACAGGTCTGGGCTATAATGGAGAAACTTCTCAAGCAACCACCTCAAAAAGTTATCTTGATGCAGCAAGAAGAAATGAGCAAAAGAACAATGAAGATCATCAGGTAAAGCAGGGACGAATTACAAACATAAACTATCAGGGGCAATCCATCTTAAGGGTGAAAAGAAGCTACAACCAACCACAGGTAAAATCTTCTCAATTTGGTTCAAGAATAGATGAAAATAGAAATTACAATCAGTTGGCTGGTAGATTCGATAACCGCAGAAGTTTCTTCAATGGACAATGCTTTTCTTGCCATAACTTTGGTCACAAAGCAGCTCAATGTGTTGCATATAAAACGATCATGACTAGGGAAGCTCAAAAACAAGGAAGTATGACAGGGATTACAAAAAGGACCTATAACAACTTTTCGGTCCTTGAAAATGAAGATGAATGTTCTATTTGCAATAACTTTGGCCATGAAGACTCTGAATGCAGGAGCAGGTTTCAGCAGAAAAAGGAACAAGCCTCAAGCACCAAAACATGGAGAATAAAGGAACCTCAAACAGAAAGATGTGGGATAGCATTTTATGCAGAAGGACAGGAAAATCTATGGTACATTGACAGTGGATGTTCGAAGCATATGACAGGTGATAAAGAAAAACTTGAGTCTTATTCTGCTCTAGAAAAGGGAAAGAAAGTATCTTTTGGCAATGATACTCCTGCAACTATAAAAGGAAAGGGCATTGCTCAGTTAAAAGAAAAGGTCAAAGCTGGAAATGTTTTGTATGTTGATGGATTGAAGCATAATCTTAAGTGTCAGCCAGATGTGTGATCAAAGAACCGAGGTTATATTCAGATCAAATGGATGTCTTGTTCGTGATCTTGATACAGGAAAAACAGTGATCAAAGGCAAAAGAACTCCAAATAATCTGTACATATTTGAAGAAGGACAACAACAATGCTATCTGAGCAAGGATGATGAGCACTGGCTATGGCATCGGAGGTTGGGGCATCTAAGCTTTTCACAAATAAGGAAAGCATGCAAATATCAGGCAGTTCGCGATCTTCCAGATATCAAAATTCCTAACAACACCATATGCAAATCATGTCAGTTTGGGAAACAAACCAGAACTAACTTTCCAGAGAAGGAAGGATCAGCTAGCATGCCTCTTGAGCTAGTACATACAGATACATGCGGTCCATTCAGGAAAAGAACACCTAGAGGAGAAGAATACTTGATATTATTCATTGACGATTTCTCCAGGTTTGTCTGGCTAGGACTTATGAAGCACAAAGATGAAGCATTCAAAAAATTCAAATCCTTCAAAGCTTTGGTTGAAAATGAATCAGGTCACAAAATTAAGTGCCTCAGATCCGACAGAGGTGGGGATTTTACCTCAAATGAATTTTTCGATTTCTGTGAAGAACATGGGATAAGAAGAGAATTCTCTACAGCTAGAACTCCTCAGCAAAATGGAGTTGTGGAAAGAATGAACAGAACAGTCTAACAAATGGCTCGTGCTATGCTTGATGAATCAGGAACTCCCGCAACTTTTTGGGGTGAAGCTGCACATGCTGCGGTTGTTATTCTCAACAAAACAAATGTCCGGGTGAACAGCACTCAAACTCCTCATGAGATCTGGAGTGGTAGGACTCCTTCAGTAAAGCACTTCAAAATCTTTGGGAGCAAATGCTATATCAAGAATACTGATGAGCAGCTTGGCAAACTTGAACCTAGAGCAGATGAAGGCATTCTTCTTGGTTACTCTCCACATAGCAAAGCATACAAATGCTACAATAAAAGACTTGGCAGAATTGTTGACAGCATTGATGTAGTGTTTGATGAGAAGGGATACATTCCTAGGCAAGTACATCATGAAGACATCGAAGAAGATGAAGGCTACCCCCAACGACAGAATGATGAAGAAGAAGAACCTCAAGAAGAAACTCAAGAAGAACTAGAGGAGCAAACAAGAATAGAAGAAAAGACTCCATCTAGATATGTCCAGAAGAATCATCCAGAATCTCAAATTATGGGGCAGAAAGAAGCAGGTGTACAAACAAGAAGAACAGTTGCAGAAGCTTCAAGCTATTTGGCATTACTCTCCTCTACTGAACCACAAAATGTGAAAGAGGCATGCAAAGATGAATGTTGGGTGAAAGCAATGGATGAAGAACTTGAGCAGATCGAAAAGAACAACACTTGGGAGCTGGTGCCTAGACCAAAGGATAAGAATGTTATCGGAACAAAATGGGTCTTCAAAAATAAATTGAATGAAAATGGAGAAGTAATTATAAAAAAAGCCAGACTTGTTTGTAAAGGGTATGCGCAGCAAGAAGGAATAGACTTTGAAGAAACCTTTGCTCCTGTTGCAAGACTTGAGGCCATCCGAATGTTCCTTGCTCTCTCAAGTTTTCAAAACTTCAAAGTATTTCAAATGGATGTGAAATCAGCCTTTCTGAATGGAGACTTGGAAGAAGAAGTATACATTAAACAGCCAGATGGGTTCACTCTTGGAAATGATCCAAATCTTGTATGCAGATTGAAAAAGGCTCTCTATGGTCTCAAACAAGCTCCAAGGGCTTGGTACTACCGTTTGGACAAATATCTTCATCAACAAGGTTTTTCAAAAGGATCAGCAGATAGCAATCTTTATATAAAAGTTGAAAATGACAAATTGCTAATACTTGTTGTGTATGTAGATGACATTATTTTTGGGAGCAATGAAGAAGCTATGAGTCAAAGTTTTGCCTTGGTCATGCAGAAAGAATTTGAAATGTCCTTGCTAGGAGAACTGACATATTTCCTTGGTTTGCAAATCCAACAAAAGGAAGGAGGAATATTTTTATCTCAAACCAAGTATCTCAAACAGATTTTGAAGAAATATGGTATGGAAGATGCAAAACCAGTATGTACACCCATGGTCACAGGATGTAGCCTCAGTGCAAATGATGAATCTGCAGTAGTACATCAACCAACCTATAGATCTATGATTGGAAGTTTACTTTATTTAACAGGTACCCGACCGGACATCATGCATGCAGTTGGAATAGTTGGGAGATTTCAGGCAAATCCGAAGGAGACTCATCTTCAGGCAGTGAAGAGAATTTTCAAATATCTTCAAGGGACTCAAAATTATGGCTTATGGTATCCTAGAGATATAGATCTTACACTTCATGCTTATACAGATGCAGATTGGGCCGGAAGCGTGGATGACAGGAAAAGCACAAGTGGTGGTGCGTTCTTTATGGGTTCCAGACTGGTATCTTGGTTCAGCAAGAAATAGAGTTCGATTGCCTTGTCTACAGCTGAAGCGGAATATGTTGCTGCTGCATCTTGTTGCACCCAACTCCTTTGGATGATGCAGACTTTGCAGGATTTTCAAATCACTTGTACACCACCTATCCCCATATTATGTGATAACACAAGTGCAATCAGCATCTCAAAGAATCCTGTTATGCATTCAAAAACCAAGCACATACCAATCAAGTATCATTTTCTCCGGGAACAAGTGCTTGAACAGAAGGTCAAGTTGGAGTATGTTCCTTCCAAGGAACAAGTTGCTGATATTCTCACCAACCATTACCCAGGGACACTTTTGAATACCTCAGGCAAAAGCTGGGGGTTGTTGATGCATCATCTTATTGTTGAACCTTTTCTGATTGATGGTACAGGTTCAGGGGGAGCATATAATGCATTGTTGGCATTACGGAGGATGGTCAGAAGGAGATCTTGGAAATAGCTGCAATATGTCTCTATCTCTTTCATGGTGGATTATGGTTCTTTGTTGCAGATCTGGTTCATTTTCAGGGGGAGCATGATCTTAGGGGGAGCATACCCCTTTGCCCTTGATGTCAAAGGGGGAGAATGAAGCTGAAGTTTGTGAGGTTGCCATCAAGTCCAAAGGGGGAGATTGTTGGCATTATGTTTCTGGTATGGCTATATGTTACAGATGTTGTACTTGATGTTGTACTTGATGGCAACTCCCGTGGCAAGGCTCTCAATTTGTTGAAAATTAAGAAGTACGCAGGAAATCAGTTCAGAAGGTGCGTACCCGCAGGTACACCATGGAGGGACCGCGTCCAGATATGCAGGCAAGCCGTTCATGAGGTGCGTACCCCCAGTGCACACATTTTAAGGCAGAGAAAAGCACGTGGGGGTTTCTTATGTTTTACTCTTGGTATTTAGCCGACGGTATTTGTGTTACTATGGTTTTGGCTCGTGGTATCGTTCCATGATTTTAGGAGGAGCTTGCCTATATAAAGCAAAGGAGATCACTTGGCTAATGCATCTTTTGCAATTGAATATCTTTAGATCTGAAATATTGGGTTATGGTCTTAAAAGCTTGATCTATATGAAAGGGAAGTTGAAGGCGAATCTGTGAAGGGTGATCTCTTGAGCGCATGATCAGATCTGAGCAACTATGCCATTCTGGTGGAATGCCTACTTGGCCCTAATCAGAAGGCCGCAGGTGCAGAAACAGAAGAACTGCGTGGGTACGCAGTGCAGAAACAGGAGATCTGCATCGGTACGCAGAGCAGAAACAGGAGATCTGCGTCGGTACGCAGAGCAGAAACAGGAGACCTGCGTCGGTACGCAGAGCAGAAGAAGGAGAACCGCGTCGGTACGCAGAGCGACTAAGGTTCAGGTGCGTCCGCATAGTAAAAGTACGCGGCACGATAGTATCTTTGGGTGCGTCCCTGCAGTAACAATACGCGGCGCGATAATGTCTCTGGGTGCGTCCCTGCAGTAATAGTACGCAGTGCGGTTGAAGGAACAGTGCGTGGGCACGCAGTGCGGCAGAAGGATCTCTGCGGGTATACGCAGGGAAGCAGAAGGTGAACTACGTAGCGACGCAGGCCACAGAAGGGAAAACTGCGTCCCTGTCTTAAAATGTTCTGTTGATTGAATTTTTCTGTTGATAAGGTGTTCTGGGTTAGTTCTGTTATTGCTGATCTGATAACTGTAGTGGACTATAACTTTTATGTACTTGATGATCATTTGAAGCTTTATGAAAAGAGTTAGGGGGTTGAAGCTCCCTTCCAAGAGAGACTGGAAAACGAGAGAGAGAGAGTTGTAGCTCTCTGCAGGTTGCAGACTGCGTACTGGTAAAGGACTGCACCAGTACAAAACCATTGTAAACGAAGTTTCTAATTTGAAAGAAGATAGAGACATATTGCAGCAGGTGGTTTTCACCCACATTCGGTTTCCACCTTACATCTTGTGTTCTTTGGTGTGGCTATCCGTTTTTCTTTGTTCATGCTCATTATTTTATGGTACTGACATGCAAAAATAATTCAAAGAACAAATAAGGAAGATTTATTAAAAGAATAAGATAATACTGATTCACCCCCCCTCTCAGTATTTTCAACAGAGACCAAGTTAACTTATTTCGAGTCAACATGGCATCACATGCAATGCATGCATTTCATCCCTCAACTTTCACTTAAGCACACTGTACTTTTGAAGCTGAAATGAAATATAATATAGATACATCAATAGACATACAATCTTAATCAGATAAGAACTCTGATTGTTCCTTACCAATCCATTTCAAAGGTACTACCCTTGCCTGCACATCAGCATCATCATGTGAATCATTTTGAGACATATCATTCATGGAATCTTCACTTCCATTTCTACCAACTTCTCTTTCCACTTTCTTCAACTTTGGTGGAAGCATTGTGGGATTGAGTGTCCAACACTTTGTAGCAAGATGTCCTTGCTTATGGCAGTAAGTGCACTGCATGTGCATCCTCTTGATAGCATGATTTTCCTTGTCCAACGAACCTTTGGCTTCTTTCTTCTTTTCCTTCTTCTGCTTCCTGTATGTGGCCATTTTCTTCCAACATCTAGAAACATCATTGTTATCCAAACCACAAAAGGAACATGCAACTCTTTTCCCATACATATATGGAAATTCATCATGCTTTTCAAAATCAAAAGGAATGTGTTTAGAACCAGATTTATACCTACCTCTTTCATCTTTATTGCCTTCATGAGGAGGTGAAGCAAATGAAGAAGTGGCTTCCTTTGGAACACCATCAAACTATTCAAGGCTATTAGAGTCTCCCCAACTCTCTGGTTCAAGTGTGTGCTTCTGAACACCTGCATCCTGCAATTGATGTTTCAAGCTATTGCATTCCTCTTGGATGCAACCTCCACACCTCTGAGGTAGAGGACATGAAATGAAACTCCTTCTTGGGACTATTTCAATGGCTTTCATGGTAGCTTTGGAATTCTATCCATAAGACTGTCCATAGCCAAGACCCAAATATTTAGGCCTTTCCTCAACCATTATTGGTTCAACAGTACCTTGTGCATGCTTTCCCAAGCCCTTTCCTTCATAGCCCATTTTGGACATTAGCTTGGAACCTATGCCTTTAGTATGTTTCTCAAAAGAACCAATACAAGCATTCTTAGAGGAATTTGAAGACAAACTGGAATGGCTTACCTCTTCTTCAATATGGTACTTGACTAAGGCTTCTTGGGCAACAAAGAGTTGTGTTTCCAACTCATGCATCCTTTTCTAGTTCATATTTGCAATATGAAGTTGCCTCTCCATTTCCTGCAATTTGTCAGCAAGAAACTGTTTCTCTCCCTTCATGGAATTCAACTACTTTCTAAGCATGCTGCTCTTCCTTCCATCCTCATACATTTCTTTCACCATATCCATCATGGTGGACAATTCTTGCCTCATGTCTTCATCAAGGAATCTTGTGAAGAACACAGAATTTGAGGACCCACTTGTAGAAGTTGTCATTATGCCAATGAATAAACAAAACCTCAACAAGATAAATAAAGAGCTTATTTAAGCAACCTCTTGCAACAAATCTCTTATGATTTGGATTGCCTTTAGGTCCTTGGCATAGAAGAATGCCTTCAACTCTTCTTCCTTCTACAAACTCAACAAATAGTCAGTCTGCAAACAAGCATAAAATCAGCCTCTTGCTGTTCAAACACCTTTCAGACAAGAAGCCCTTTCTCTGTCAATCAAGCATTCTAATATAATCTTCTTAAAGGTGTGGTTAACAAATCTTAAGCTCCGATACCACCTGATATGAAAATGGGGCACTTAGGCTTCTTGTCTAGCTTACAAGAACCTCTCCCACTTCCAAAGCTTGAATTTTCCCAAGTCTTTAATGATTAACCAATGCGGAATTAAGAAATGCTTGAAAATATAGGTGTATGTTTGTATTTGTTTTAGCTGATTGTTTAATTTAAAATATATCGTTTGTGCTAATATGTGAATGTGCTTGAACTGATATATTAATGCATATAACAGTGAATAATGCAGCAGTAAAAACAAACACATAAGACAACAAATTAATTAGGATTTCACCCACAACTCTTGGGATACATCTCCATGAGCTCTAGTTAATTCAACTAGGCTCTCTGGGATTATGGTGTAAGTCTTCTTTTACAAGCTCTTGGCCCAACTCCTATTGTTCTACATAAAAACAGTGGGTTCAGACACCATTTAATCCTTTCGGCTCTTGAAGCTCTGGCTTTTGGCTCTTGGCTCTTGGCTTTGGCTCTTTGGCTCTTGGTTCTGGCTCTTGGCTCCAGCTCTTGCTCTTTGGCTCTAATTCTAGCTCTTGGCTCTGAATTTGGCTCTTTGGCTCTAGCTCTTTGGCTCTTTGGCTCTTTGCTCCAGCTTCTTTCTACCTTTTGCAACCTTCAACTCTCTCTAGCTTTTCACTTGAACTTCAAGTGACCCCAAAGGCTTCCTTAGATGCTTTTGGCTTCTCTACTGCTATTACTTTCAGCATTCAGCAACAAAAAATAACTTGGCCACCAACAATAACTCAGTAGCAACATGGCCACCGTTCAACAACCTAGCAGACCCTGTTTTCTGTCGTTCTATGGCTTTTAAGACAAATCGCACTGCCTATTTATCTCCGCTCTCGGGCTCTCTGTGTTCAAGCCGCTGTCCCTTCATTTTCCTCCTCTGAGCATTAGCAATCATTTCTAAACGCTTCCTGGGATGGATGCCACCTATTTGGTAACGGACAGGGCAATCAACACTTAAAATTCCTCTCAGCAGTCGTTTTCTGTTTACACAGAGAAACACTGCCAAACACGGGAAAATCTGCAGAAAACACAATTCCAAACTTCAAAGTTTTATAATCCCACTTTATATCCCTATCAGGTCTGCTTGGGGATCGCTTATCGCAATCGCAATTGGCTTGCCCCTTTGTTTTTCGTTTAATAAATGAAACAGGTGAAATACATTAAAAATCCTGTGAAAATGGCTTTGGGTGGATTTCAAATATTATGCATTTTCATTCCGGAACCCTATTGGGTCCAACCATATCGCATTGCTAGTCACAACAGCCCTTTGGCTTCCCCTTTGGTATCGCTGATGTCGATCCGCCGATATCAGCGCTCGCAGTCAGGCTATTGCGCATATATATATAATATGGCCGCTCCATTGTTCATTGATGGCGATCCATAGATTTTGGCAATCACTCCATCACATCGCCCTGGTCCATCGCACCATGCCTCCGCTCTGACCCGTCGATCACCACCGATGCGATATGCTGGTTGGATCTAGAACATTGATCAGCCAGATTCGACGACCCCTATGCATTCATTGTGTCAGCCTCCCAATATGCCTCATTTCGTTGTTTTCTCATGTTTTTAAGCCTCCAATAGTGTTATCTGATGAGTCCATAACTCCTCCTTTTGCATTTGCTTTTCCATTTTGCGAGATTTGGAAGACTTAGAGGGTTTTTAGACCCATATTTCAAGGGATTTTTGCCTCTTTTTCCTTTGAAAAAGGGCAGCTTCATTTTATGATAGCTTTCCCATCTGAAATCCATTTTCACCCATTCAAGTTGCATTGATTCAGAATGGAGGGATCCCTGTAATGAGACTATGTCTGAGAGTAGCCTACGATTTTCATTTTCCTCTGATTTACAAAGGATTTGTGCCATTTGGCACCTTCTACCTCTTGCATGAAGTCTTTTATACTTAGAGGTTTATCCAAGATCCATTTTTGGATAACCAATACATAAGATGGACCTAAGCCACTGAGGTTGGGCCCAAACCTAATAACATCATCCCTCTTAAACTAACTCAATGATGGAACAATAAGAAACTTCTCATTATCATTGCATCAATGTCAAATACATCACATAACTAGTCAACAATAATAGTATCAAGTGCTTAAGCTTAATAGCCTCTTAGTTGAAAACAAATTTCGAATCCTAATGAGCTCTTTGGCATGTTTATTTATACAAGATGGTAGCTACCAACAACTCCCTAGAAAATAGGAATGTTTGTCTCCCAAAACTTGAGAAAGGTGGAACCAAATCTCCTTGAACTGCACTTGCTTGGTTGCCAACGACCTCATCCTACTTGGCTACAAATGACCTCGAGCTGATGAGAGAGAAAGTGGTGATTTTGGTTGATTAAGGGAGTTAAGGAGGTGGACAATGTCCTAGAATCTCTCCCTAATGTCTGCTCTGAGATCCTGCATTGAAATCATCTCAAAATTGCTCCATTTCCTGCACTTAAGCCATATTAGGCCACATGACATAGCAAAACATATTTTCCCCCTCTCAATAAGCATAATATAACAAGAATTGTAAATAAATGTGAGAAAGAGATAGTTTTAAAGCTAGAGGATGGAATTGTGACCCTTCTGATGTACCTATTGATGAGGCTCATCAGTAAGCACCTATCTGAAGGATATTATGATAGTAAGGCCAAGGAATTTTTATGAACTCAAAATGGGGCAGTTGTCAGATGATGAATATACAACAAAATTCTTGGAATCATTGAGGTACATATCCTACATCAAGGATCAAAAACAAAAGATTCAAAGGTATCTCAGTGGAATGCCACAAATATTTAGAGACAATAGATTTTTTTAGGCCACAAACTCTAGATGATGCTATCTAGAAGCTGAAGTACTATTATGAGCAATCCAAGCACAAATATGAGTACAAGGGCAATTGGAAATCCAAGGGAAAGATCAAATATAAAGGAAAATGGAAGAAGGTCATATGACACTACTAAAGTGGAAGTGTGAGGTATGTTACTACAATAGGTTGAGACAATTCCTCTAAACTTGTTAGAGAGGAAGTGGTGGAACACGAAGGAAACCCATTGTATGTTGGGAGTGCAGGGAAGAACATTTGAGGAAAGGTTGTCCTTAGATGTAGAAGAAACACCTAAGAATATATAATGTATAGGGATCAGAGATAACCAATGATATAGATTGGAGCATTATACGCATATTTTTTGCAGTGGAAAATAGATAGGATAAGTATTAGGATTCAATTACAAAAATGGAAGGTAAGATCAATGACTAGATTATTTCAATTTTAATTGACCCACATTCAAATTTTAGTTATGTGAGTCCAACTGTGGAAGAGAAATGTGCTTTACAGAAGGAAGCACACTTTGAGTCTTAGCTATTCCAACTAGCCAAAGGGAAAAAAATGCGGGTGGAACACATAATTAAGTCATGGTCTTTCATGTTGAGCGACATGCCAATAGTAGCAGACTTCAATATATTGTCATTGGGCACATATCATTCCCTTATCGGGATGGATTGGCTAGCCCTTCATGGGATGAAGGTCTACTATTTTGAGAAATCAATTGAATTCCTTAATGAGAGTGGAGAAAGGACTATGTTTCAAGAAAAATAAAATCTCGTATTAGTTAAATTTATAAAAATGTTTCAAGCCAAGTGATGTAGCTAAAAGGGATGCAAATTATTTGTTTTTCATATGACCCATAGCTCTAAAAGGAAAAACAACAAAGACCTTTTAGAACACCCTATTCTAAAATGGTTTGAGGATGTTTCCCAGGGATTTTTCTAGATTACCCCCACATAGAGAAATGGATTTCTCTATAGAGTTGTTACCTGAGACAACGCTAACATCCAAAGATCCTTATTTAATAAACACTCTAGAGATAATAGAGCTGAAGAATTAGTAAAAAGGAATGCTAGAAAAGGGTTACATTAGGTAGAGTGTGTCAACTGAGGAGTACCAATCTTGTTAGTGAAGAAAAAATATGGCACTCTAAGGATGTGCATAGAATATAGGATACTTAATAAGGTCATGTTGTAGCAGCTACAACCACCCTCCAAAATTTTTCCTTAGCCTCGTTTCGGAGCCTCCCTTCCAACCTTCATAACAACTTGCCTTGCTTCGTCAAGTTGACAAGCTTCAATGTCTTTCTTACACAAAGGCAACCTGTCGGCCATAACTTCATCCATTCCCCTCATAGGTTGTTCACCTGGACTTGGTCTAGTTGCAGGCTGAGCAGCTTCCCCTTGAAAATTGCCATTTTTGGAGGGAAACCAACCTTCCCTCTAGAAATTGTGCAATCATCTCTGGCAGCCTACCTGCCAACACTCCCAGTAGGATTTCCACAAATTTCCCCAGCAAGGCTGCTCAGCCCAGAATTTGCGCAAATCTGGGAGTAGTCAGCTGCTCTGCCCAAAAATTGCACAAATTTTCTGTGCAGCCAGCCTAGCTCTCAGCTAGAAATGCGTTTTTTTCTCGAGAAGTCGAGCAGTCTCTTACATGTACAACTGAGTTGACTAGTTCCCTCCGCGATTGAGAAAAACAAACTTCCATGCAAATCCATCCCTTGTTTCATGGATCTATGTTTAGCAGTTGGAGGTTCCATGTAAGGAAAAATTCTGAAACCTCCCACCAAGTTTCGCTTCCCCAAGATTCGTGATATGCGCATAAAAATTTTGATGTTATCAAAACTCATCAACTGGACACTGTAGAGCTCATTCCTCACATCAACCTTGCAACTCTGACATCCCACATTACATCTAGGAGTGGGCGGCACTTTCACCTCAGCTGTTTTGGGGTAAGCCCGCTTCCCATGCCTTGTGCTACATTTCTATCACTTTTTTGTGTTTTCATTTGTGGGAGTACTGTTTGCTTGATTTCTTTGAATG